>CM077600.1:41502491-42752491 GCA_039654915.1 Aquilaria yunnanensis | reverse complement strand
CAAGATTATGAGCAATTAACTTTGCAGTTATAGGTGGAGAAAAAAAAAGTTTGTAGTTCTAGGAATATGAACAAAAGTACAGGAAACAAATTCATAAAGAAGATCAATTATCTTACCAAGAACCACCCTATATGCATAAAGAGACGACATAATGTAATGCTGAAAAGAAGTCACTGTTTCCTGATAATCAGGTTGAATAATAATATTTTCCCATCCAAGCGCATGAGATTCAAGTAGTCATTTCCATATAGCCAAGGTCTACAAGTATGTTTTGTAGCATATTGGTTTATAAGAGATTTTGTAACTTCATTTCATCACTTCTCATTTTGGTACTTTAGCTCAAATAATTTTATGTTGGCAAAAATAACAAATAAACCACTAATGTTTTGGAATCGACTCAAATCGGTTAGTAATGTATTTTTTTTGTCTACATAAACCACTAATTTTATTTAAATGGCCGAATAAACCACTAACATAATCAAAATAACCTAATTCAGTTAGTCGGCTTTGAAATATTACAAAACTCCATTATTTTTTGACAAAATAGATTCACTTGGTTTAAAATACTCAAAATAAGCTACCGTTGTCCAATCTTCACTGGATCTCATAACAGTTTCTTTTGCGTTACCATTGTACCAAATGGAGGAAGAGCTCGAGCTCGCAAGCCGCATCCTCCTTTGCCTCACCAATCTCATCGCCACCAGAAGTCCGTCACTGCCGCTTATCACTACCCTCAGGGTCACTATAGCAACCCAAACCCTCATAAGTGCCGCATCACCGCCATTGTTGTGAATAAAAAATAAGAATTAGAGATTGTGACTAGTGAATGATTATGAAGGTTATGATTATGGCAACAATGGCACCAAATATGAGCTTGTTGGCTTTGGCAAAGAGGTGTCGGGAGAATAAAGCGAAGACACTGGTTTAAATGTTAAATCCATAAACTTAAAGGTACGTGCTAGGAGTAAAAGAAGAAAATATAGGGACTAAACTTGACATTTTACATTGAGGTTTTATTAGACTCAACGGTTAAAGTTATAAGAATGGTTGATTTGAGACAACTCAGAAATGTTAGTTGTTTAATTAGCAACAAAAAAAATTAGTAGGTAAATTGGTTAACTAAAAAACATTAATAGCTTATTTGTTATTTTTGCCTTCTAATTTCTTCCTTGAGAATAGTGGGTTCACTTTTTAAGTTTCATGGATTGCTTTGGATAAAATTAGCTGAAATCACAATTTATCTCCCATTGTTTTGAGATATATACTCTTTGCCCCTTAAAATAAGGGGAAAATGTATTATTTTATATTTTTTGTTTTATATTTATCTATATTGAAAATTAAAAATTGATTAAAAATGTTAACTAAGTTTCATTTTGTTTAGTATTAAGTCAGATTTATCCAAAATGACTTATATCTTTTATAGTTTTCTATCCAAAATCAATATCATTTGAAGCTAATACTATATAGATATAATAATTAATTGAATAATATTTTTTGTGATGTAATTAAATTTTTATGGATCATTTTACTTAGTCTACATAACAAAAGTTAAATAAAAATTAAATACACTATAAAAAAAATTCAAAGAGTTTTTATACCTATATAGTCTATATAACTCTCAAATAATATTACTTTTTGGTAAAAGACCAACAAATGAAAATAAGTCATTTTGAATGAATCCAACTTAATGCTAAATGAATTTGGCCTAGCTTTAAGACAACAATTACTTTAGATAATTTTAAATCATTTGGAGATATGTACTATTTTAGAATTTGAAAAGTTGATGTGGAAGATGACAAAAAGAAATGCTAACATTTGGGGCATAGTGAAGATATTTGAATTTGGGAAGGGGGGGATTACCACATAACTTTGATGGTCACTATTAAAAAATGGTCATTTTCCAACTGCCATTTCTAACGGTCTGCAGTTGGAAATTTCAAAGTTTCTAACATGAAGCAGTTGGTAATTTGTGCATTGGAAGTTCTACTTCTAACGGCCCAGATCTCAGCCATTGGAACTTCCAACAATCAGCCGTTGGAAAATCAGCTATTGGAAATTTCCAACGGTTGTAATTAAATTTTTTTTTTTAGTGTTTCAATTGTCTAACTGGTAAGGCAGTTGGTGTGACGGAACGGGGCCCCAGTGCCCCAAATCTTGTAGGCTCTTAGGGATAATGAATCCCACTAGTTACAATTGGCTAACTATTACTCGTCAATATAAATTAAAGCAATTTATATGCAACTAGTTACTTAGCCTACTCAGGTTAAGTTATGCATGCTTCTGACTTGGCAATGCAACCGAAATTTAAAAGTCTTGAATTAAAACATTGCTCGAGCATTTCATTAAAACATACTGAAAACGTACCAAGTCATTGAAATACTAGTTGCTCTAACTACAAGTAACAGTTTTGTGCATACATATAACTCTAGCATGCACCCAAAAGTAACAAGATGGATTTACATCCTAATGTATCCCAATAGAGGCAACTTACTTAGTACACAAAGTACTATGTACAAGAGACAAAATTACTACTAACTAAGATCATTTACTTGAGCCCACCTTGAGCTAAGCTAAGCTCCAAGTGTAGCCCTTCACTAGACCTTGTTCTTGTGTACTCTTAGCCTCTACACTGTAAAGGCACAACTTGGTTAGCACATAACTTATACTGCAAGAAACTAGAATCACTAGGATTCTCAATAAAATACCTGCAAAACAGAAAGCTTAGGCCTTGACTATCACCTCAGTGATTAGGCCCGGGATTAGATCCTGCACAATAAAACTAAGGGAATGAGTACTTAAAAGTACTCAGTAAGGATTCCCTTCTTAAATACCTGCAAAGAAATATGCAACAAATATGCAATATGGCAACCAAGCAATCAAACATGCAATTCAAACAACAAACAATCAACAAAATGCCAAAAATGCAATGTATGGATGTATGATATGGAATGCACACAACACATGCACTTGGGACTTCCTGCACTTTAAGTGCCTTAATTTTTGCCGTGAGCTCAAACGGCTGAGGTACTTGAGATACTGGCCCTCGTATCCCGGACACTTTACCTCAATTAAGTCCCATCTACGGGTTCTAGAGTAGGTCGTCACCTATCTCAAACTTACCCGCCTTTACCCTTAATTTATTGTACAGGGTAGTCTTCCTATGTGGTTTAACTAGTCAAACCCTCAAGGTTTAACTCAAAATACTACTAGTGGCTCACTTACCAAACCAAATGGCTTGGTTGGGATCGACTTAGGTTTTTCTCTCTATTGACCATATGTAATTGATACTCTATACGGCCAATAAAGAGTCTAAAAACCCACTTAATCCCCTTAATATCCATTTAAAAGCTTAAATACTATGAGTTACTTAGCCACCAAGTCACAATCTTTTACACTTAACCACACAACTTGACTACCTTCCAAATAATGCACAATTCCCGCCTTAGGAACGAATTCTAGACCCAACCGAGGCTATGGAACGTCTTAGAATAGCCTAGGGATAGAAACCGAGAGTCTAAGTTAATCTTAGGATGGCCGGAAATCGAGGCCAAATTTGCATTTGGCGACGCGGCGCCGCCGAGCAAACGTTCTGTGTACAATTTCGCATTCTGGCGCCGCGGCGCCAATTCGCGACCAAATTGGCGACGCGTCGCCAACTCTGTTTTCTGGGTTTGTGCGACAGCGTCGTTCTTGTACACAAGCTACTCAAACTCTCTCATTTCTAATCCAAACTTAATGGGTCTTGTTTCTAATTCATCCCAACACACAAAACTACAAAACCATGCATTATTTGAGCTTAATTACTTGAACCCTTACCTCAATTTTAGCCACAAAGCAAGCAATGCAACAAAGCCTCCTAAGCTCAATTGAGCTTCCTTGAGTTCCAAGCCTAAAACCAAAGCAATTTGGCACCCAAACCAATCAAACCAAGACCATTTCTAGCTCTAGAAACAACCTATAAACACACCAAATGATCTCAAGAAGCTTACCTACGAAAATTGGATTCCAAAACAAGCTCCAAAGATCAAATGAAGCAAGAACACCTCAACCAAAGTTGGTGATCATTTCTAACACCTTGGGCACCCTTAATTCATGAAATCTATCAAGGAAAAGGAAGTTTGGGCTGTGAATTTGGGAGAGGAGAGGGAGCTACGAAAATTTGGAACTTAGAACTAATGGCTAAGGATGAAGGAACTTAGCTTATAAGCATTCAAAACAACTTTTCCCTCCCTTGCACTTTAGTCCTCAAACTTTCAAAAGCTTCAAATAGCTCACTAAACTCTCACCCAAAACTCTCATTCGTTTCAAATAGGTCACTAATTCACACTTCAAACTCACTAAAAGCTTCCCCAAACTTAATTTTCTTGAACACTTTAGCCACTTAGGTTCTAAATGGCTCAAAAAGACACTTAGTGCCACAAGTTGTCAAAACTTACTAGGATGATTCTAAAAGCTAGAACAACTAATGGTCTTGACTTAACTATGCCAAATCACACTTAGGAACTCACTTAACTTAATTAAGCTTATGTTACTTGCTTAACAAGGCGCTAATTTGAGGTACTTAATTTCATAAACACTTAATCAAAGTAAATAAACACTTACTTGATTAGTTGACTAGGAGAGCTGTCACAGTTGGAAATTTGGCCATATATTTTTTATCCCCGTGCTGTGAATTCCAATTCAATATTAAGTTTCAACGTCAACCTGTTACAGTCTAGATAATTGTATTGTATGTAGTCAAATATTGAATTGATATTATATAAAAGTAGTTATAAAATGACATAAAAACATACACAATTGAAATTACTAAGTCATTACATAAATGTAGTTATAAATCCACATAAAAACATATACAATAGAAATTACATAGTTTCATTCTCCTAATAAGTGTTTGTTTGTTAATAAACACACATAGTAGCATGATATACTTGATATAGTTTTGATCCGATCCCGAGGCATCTATATCATCTTCAGCAGGCGCGGGCAGGGGAATGTCAATTGATTGACATATGTACTTCAGCTCAGCTCGTTGTCTCATCTTCAGACACTCCAGCTTTCGCTCATAATATGATGCTTGTTGTGCGGTATGTTCCGCTATCACTCGCTGTACTTGTTCACTGAACTCCGGCGTTTGCGTGACATCAACATGTGCTGCAGGAGTATTCCCTAGTCGTTGTTGTCCAGGCACAATATGCTGTTTTGATCCAAGGCCAAATACACGCCCTTTCTTCCTGCCACCAACAGCTACACTCATGATCGCAACCTCATCAATGTCATGTGCGCCTCCTTTGTCATCCATTTGCTGCGTTTGTTCCTCAATCTCAGCAGTTATTATTACCTTCATAAAGGGTAAAGATAGTTTATTAGTAGCTCTATCAGAAATGGTATGTAAACAGGTCATATTCTCTAGCATGATAATTGCCGTCACTTCTTCAGTCCGTTTGTTAACGTATTCCCCATTTTTTTTATGAGTTTGCTGCATGACCTTGAACAAGCCAGGGTTCCTCTTTTCCGAATCTTTTTCACGCTATATTGGAAATGTAGTAAGATTAATTTTATTATAACATAAATAAGTTGAATTATGTGTAAAAGAGGTTGATAATTTTACTATTCGCTCTCAGTGTTCAGTAATTGAAACAGAGCCTCCTGCATAAGAAGCATTGCATGCACCTGTCGAGTTAGAGGACTGTGATGATGATGCTCGCATTGTCTTACTCCTTACCAATCGCTCGTGAAACTCTTTTGAAGCCCACCATTCCTCCATTTCTACATATTGTGCATTGGTCATAAAAGATGCCCTTGCTTGCCGTTTTGCCGGATTTTTCTCACGGCGGATGTCACCTAGCGTCGATCGATAATGATTAGCCGCCATCATATGCCAAACGCGATAAACCTCATTATGGTGAACTGGATCCTACTCACATAATCCCTGGACGTTAAAAAAAATATATAGAGTCGAATAATTGGTAACATGATTGCTAAAGTTAAAATTGTGAGAAGAAAGTGCAAACCTCAAATACGCGCCACCATACCTGAATATCTGTTGGGCTTATGCTCGTCCAATCATAATGTCCCTTAAAGTGTGTAGTGAAGTATCTAGTCACCAACTATGTTGCTCTTGATGGAAGAAAGCTACATGAAGTTCATGTTCCAACACAATAAATATTTTTTTGAATGGCACTAAACATACTGGAAGTAACATAAACTATTAGGGTTCAAAAGGGTGCATTACTTACATGTTACCGTGAGGTGTAATCCGTAAGCATGCCTGAATCGGGGCTTGGGATACCGTTGACTGACCATTGGAATTCCTACTATTGGTGAAGCTACAGGGGCCGGAGTAGATCGACTAGCAGTATGACCGACTGGGAGCAATGCGAATATCACTTGTACGAGGGTTGGAATATAGAACAGTTGTTTGTTTTGTTGAGGGCTGTGAAGCTAAATGATGGGAATGCAATTGGCCTGCCATTTCATGTTTGCCAATTGGTTCTGCTAACACTTCTTTCATCTGCTGAAATAGGTCTTTCCCTGGGTGACGTATATACGCTGCATCTCCTTTAAGTGGCATCTACATTATTTTAAAAAATCATACAACAGTTTACAAAAATAACATGCTAGGAAAAAATCTTGGTATTACCACTACACCTACCACATTCAAGTTAAACTTAGTATTTATATATTAAAAGTTATTCCATGTTCACATTACATTTTATCAGTAATTGCACGTTTACATTTCATCATCCTCAGTTTGTGCCTCTAATTCGCTACTATCAGTATCCCCAGATTCAAATTCATCTTTTTCATCACTTGCTTCAAGGGACTCCTCATGGTCAGATTCATCGTCATGTTGCAAAGTTTCTTCCCTGATCGGCATGTCATCCTCTACAGCTTCTTTCACTCCTGTTTCAGCTAAATTGTCGATTGGGTCATCTATAATTATAGGAGGATTGTTCACACTGGCCAATAATTCTTCCTGAAATGCATCTTTGACGTCAATTATATTATAATGAACGATGCGTCTAGGTTTGATTTTTAAAATGGCTAACCACCCCATTTTTTCACGTGACTTTGTTGGGTAAGGGGTGTAGTAAATTTGATCAGCTTGGGATGCAAGAATGAACGGGTCAAACTTCCCATATCGGCAACCATCACAAACTTCAACTATACCATATTGTTTATGAACCCGAGTGCCACGATTTAGAGTAGGGTCAAACCAAGCACACCTAAACAATGCAACATTTTTGTGTAGCCATCCAGGATATTCAAGTTGAATGATTTTTTCTAACACCCCATAAAAATTACAGTCAACTTCGCTCGATCCTGAAGTCCTTATACATACTTCGTTGTTATATGTTGCTTTGTCGTGACCCCAGTCGCTAATGTGGAACTTGTACTCATTTATGAAATAAATATGCCAAGTCTCAACACGACGTGATGGCCCGCATCCAACATCCCACAAGAAGTAGTCCGTGATTGTGTTACGGACATCATTCACCTAGTTACATATATTAATAATATGAATATGTCTTGCCCTTGAAAAGAAAAATATGGCTAAAATTCAAGAGTAGGTAACTTACATAGTTTCTAAGCCATGTAGCAAAGTTTTTCTCAATGTAGACATCCAGGTCTGACATAGCTATATTGGGTTCATGTATACGCAGTTCACCAACAAACAAACTACAACATATAGATAGAGGTCAATGGAGCATAATCTTTATGAGTAGAGTATATAAAGACAAAAAAGTATTAATATTATAGTAGAGTATATAAAAAAAATAGGTGTTATGGCACTTACTCGAGGTACGGCTTCACCTCCTTACAATTCAGTAAGACATATGCAGTAGCGACCCTTATTTCATTGTCATCAAGATATCGATATCTTGATGCACCATATGGACAACCCAGGTATCTAAAGATAAACCACAACGATTCATCATATGGTCCTGGTTCGCTATTATCATTTCGAGGTACTCTAGATGTCATATGTTGAATATGAGATTCGAAGTAGTGAGAGCAGAATGCAGAGGTTTCCTCAATTAGGTAGACTTCACAAATTGAACCTTCTGCATGAGTCTTATTTGATACCTTCATTTTTAGGTCATGCATACAATGCTCAAATTTGTACATCTACCTATACTGAACAGGGCCTCCAATCCTTGCTTTGTAAAGTAGATGAACCGGCAAATGTTTCATCGAATAAAAAAAAACAGGTGGAAAAATTCTTTCCAACTTGCAGAGTATGACAGGAATATTGGCTTCTAACTCGACCATGTGATTCACGTCTAACTCTGGAGAGCATAAATCTCGGAAGAATTGGCTTAACACAATCAACGGTTTTCATATATTTTCAGGTATCGCTTCAAGGTCTATTAGGAAGAGCCTCTGCATCATTACATGACAATCATGACTTTTCATACCAGACATATGACTTACATTACTGTTAACATACCTCCCAAAGTTCGATGCATAGCCGTCTGGAAGTTTAAGTGTTTTAACCCAATTGAGCACATCAGATCTCTGCTATGTGTTTAGTGTAAAAGTGGCTTTGGGTTTGAATGCTCGGCCTTCGGCTTTATGAATTAAATTTAGCTCTGATCGACTGCACAACATCTTAAGGTCCTTACGAGCCTTCACGTTGTTCTTAGTTTTATTCCGCACATCCATAATTGTATTCCATATATTATCAAACACATTCTTCTCTATATGCATCACATCCAAATTATGGCGGATTAAATTATTCTTCCAGTAAGTCAACTCCCAGAAAATACTTCATTTTGTCCAATTATGAGTTCTACCATAACCTGGTATGGTCAAAACCTATCCATTGTGAACTATATATGGCGAATGTGAGATACGCTCAAATATTATTTCAAGCAGAAGACGCTTAGGAGGCAATGATTTCTCAACTTTTCCTTTCTTAAAGGCAACTCTGTTTCTTCTGTATGGGTGATCCAACTCGAGAAATTGCCGATAACAATCAAAGAATGAAGTTTTCCTTCCGTGCTCAAGTTGGAAGACTTTACTATAATCCATGCAAATAGGGCAAGACAACCTTCCATGAGTCATCCATCCTAACAACATCCCATACGCCGGGAAGTCATTTATCGTCCACAAAATTGAAGCTCAGAGTTGAAAATTTTGTTTCAGTGAAACATCCCATGTTTCAACACCATCCTCCCACAGCTAGTTCAATTCATCAATAAAAGGTTGTAAATACACATCAATATTCTGATGTGGACTCCGAGGGCTCGGTATCAATGCAGTAAAAAACATATATGATTTCTTCATACACATCCACAGTGGCAAATTATACAGAGTAACGATGATCAACTAACATGAATATTGTTTACCAGAGTTTCCAAACGGAACAAAGCCACCAAAACAAACTCCAAGGCAAACATTTCGGGGCTCCGCGGCGAACCATAGATGCATGGAATCAAAATGTTTCCATGCTTCCCCATCTGAAGGATGTTTTAAAACATTTGGCTCAGATCGATGCTCACTGTGCCACCTTATGTGCTCTGCAGTTGAAAGTGAAGCATATAGTCACTGAAGGCGAGGAGTTAGTGATAAATGGTGCATGGTCTTTCTTGCTCTATCTTTACCCCTTTTAGCTTTTTTTGGCTTAAACTGAGATTCACCACAAAACTTGCAGTGTGTAGCATCTTTATCATTATTCCAAAACAACATGCAGTCGTTAACATAAGCATCAATTTTAAGATGCACAAGACCAAGTTATGAAACTAATTTCTTCGTCTTATACCAATTGGATGACATTTTGCTGTCATTTAGCTGTGTCTCTTTTATCAGGGCCGTGATATCATCATAACACCCTCTTGGTATGTGATATTCTGCTTTAAGATTTAACAAACGAACTGTGCCAGACAGCTCAGAATGCGTATCACATCCATCCCATAGAGGTGTAGTCACTGAGTTCAATAACTCAGAAAATCATACAAAACCTTCATTAGGTTGTTCATCGACTTCAGTGAAATTCTGATGCGAACTTGGTTCAACTACATCAAATACCATTCGAGCATATGGGTTTACATTTGAACTATATTCATATTGCTCATACCAATCACAATTCTAAAACGACTGATGCGGAGAGTTATTAAACGGCTCCCCATAAGCTGTCCAGTTGGTGTAATAAGGCATGAAACCCCATCTATATAAATGTACTCTAACGTTATCACAATCCTTAAACCTCAAATTTTTACATCTCCTACAGGGGCAACGTATTTTGTTTCCATCTATATGGTCTAGATTACTATAGGCAAATGTTATGAACTGTTCAACCCCTGTCTCCCACACTTCTTGTACCTAACTCGCCGGGGTAAAAAATGATTACTATACATCCAACTATGTTCTTGTTCCATGAAGTCCCAGTAATGCAAATTATATATTTACCTTTATGATATCTCGAAAAGCATGAACTATACCATAAAATTAATTCCCTAAATTAAAAAAAATTAAAAATTAAATTCTTACCTAATTACATATATCAATAGCCAACATATTATTTTTAATTGCATGCATTAATATTTCACTCAATTAAACAATGTAAGTTAAAACTAAGTATATACTAAATTCTAATTAAATCATTAAATCAGACAAATTTAAAAAACTTCTACAAAAATTATATATATTAATGCGTATTTAGGATTTAGGGTTTAGTTAGGGTTAATACTACTTAGGTTTAAGGTTGTGGGTTTAGGGGAATATAATTAGAGTTTAGTAATTATAGGATGTTTAGGGATATAGGTTTAGGGTTTGTATTTAAGGTTTACTATTAATGCTTATTAGGCTTAAGGTTAATTAATTAGAGGTTAGGGATATAATGAATAATATATTAAAATGTATGTATCATTTATACTATAATGTATCATATATAATCAAACATATTATTTTTATTACATATATGATATATTATTATGAATATAGGATATATGTATATATATCCCTAAAACATTAACAAATTTTGGTTTTAATACATATTGTAAGCGTGGATCTCTATAATGAAATATTATTATTTTATTATTTTATTATTATTATTATTATTATTATTATTATTACTATTATTATTATTATTTCTTTCCTTATTATTATTATTATTATTATTATTATTATTATTATTATTATTATTATTATTATTATACTAAGTACTATACTACTACAACTCTTATTATTTTTATTATTATTTTCATTATTATTAGTACTATTATTATTATTGTTGTTATTATACATATATTATATTAAAAGTCAAACTTAATCAAACAAACTTATTTAAATATAACAATATTGTACCTTTATATTAATTCCATAACTTAAAAAATTTTAAAAATAAATCCAATTAAACAATCTTACTTAAACTAGCAATGTCCTAATTTCACACATAAATATACTACCCAATTAAACTATTATTTAATTAAAACTAATTATACCCTAATTTTAAATTAAACCCAAAAATTAAAAATAATTGAAAAAAATTCAAAATATCAATGGGTAACCTAAATACTTCACTTCCAACCATCAACAACTACAAATCACATACATTTCACATATTTCAAACTAAAATTACTTAGAAAATAACGGATTTACTAGAATTTTCAGTAAAAAAAAAAACTTAAATAAATAAGGAAATAAATATTATTATTAACTTACCTCAAATCCGAAAATCAACTTTGAAAATGGGTGGGAATCGATTTGAATCTGGCAAGACAAGCAAGATCTTTGACCATTAACATCTTAAATCTCAAAGAACAAAACACACCAAAATCAGAAATGAAAAAGAGAAAAAAAAAAAAAACCTACCAGATCTAGATATTTGGCCTCCACAGAACCCAATGCCGGCGTAGAAAATGGGGTTGGAAGCTTCGTCAGCCGTCATCGTCGCTATGTGCAGTGTGTGCGTGTGGAGAGCAGAGGAAGAGAAATTTTTGAATCAGTCGCGAAAATGAATCAGGCTAAAGGTAAGGGACGATTTAAAGTTAAAATTTCCAACGACCTACGCCGTTGGAAATAAAAACAAAAAATGCAGCATTTCATTAATTCTATAATTTCCAATGGCTTTGGCCGTTGGGAACTCCAATTGACATTCTCCAACGGCCAATATAGTTGGTAATTAGTACTACTACTTTTCCAATGGCCAACACAGTTGGAAACCGTTAACACAAAACTAAAACATTTTCCAACGGCTTAGGCCGTTGGAAATTGCATATCTTAATCTAACAATTTTTGGACCTAATATTTTCAACGGCTAGGCAGTTGGAAAAAAATTTGTTTGGTCTCCAACGGCTAAGCGCGTTGGAAATTTCTAACGTGTTAACCATTGGAAAATGGGCAATTAGAAAAAAGGGTTTTTTTAGTAGTGGATGAGTGCAACGAGCCCGCTTACTCAAACATGATGTTCCCTCCAACAAGTCCCCAATTACATATGCATTTTCCTGTTGTTGGTGCTAATGAATGATTTCATAGACTTTATCTTTGATGGTAGGCTCTAACGAAAGGTTTTGTTGGTATCTTAAACTATTGAAGTAGATTTTAATATCACCATGATATAACATTTTTAACAAAATCTTAATGCAGGACCAAAAGAGTTCACTTCACATTTTTCTAGCATTCAGAATTGAGAGTAAGTTATTGTTTTGCATATCATCTGCTGTTTCAAAATTTGTAAAATCACATTGATTTTGATAACTTAAAGGGAATGTTTGAAAAATTTGACCAGGATAGGAATAACAAAATCAACACAAATGAGTTAAGAAAGTCACTCTTTAGTTTAGGATTTGCAGTTCCCCTAGTTGAGTTAGATTTGCTGGTGACTAAGTTTGATAAAAATGGAGGGAAAAACAAGGCCTAATATGATAACTTCATTAAGTATGTAATCCTTTCCTCTACATTTTTTGTGCAGTGTTCCTTTTTGTTGATGTGCCATGTCGAACCAAGTGCGGCCTCTTGATTTTTACTAACACAGGTGTTGCATCTCGGTTAAGATAAGAAATACAAATACAAAATTCAAATAACACACAAGAGGTTTTTTTAGGAAAACTTTTGAAATTCATACATATTTGCAGGGATTAATTGAGAAGTTCAAGAAGAAGGACATGTCTTACTCTAGTCTGTAATTTTTACTTACGAAGCATTCATGCTGCCTGTTTTGCCATTTCTTGTAGCGTAGAGTGGTTACATGGTTTATGATGTAACTTTTGTTTGTTTATTGCCGTAACATAAGAATAAAAGAAGACAGAAATGCTCGCATTGAAGAAAAGAATGTGCTGCGTTTTACAGGGAATTTATGAAGTTTAAGCCAAACATTATTTGTGGAGAGCTGTGCGTGTAATAAGACCAAAAAGCCCAGGCAGCCTGTGCCTTGTATGATTCATACACAGATCTACAGACGATCCTCCTCAAGGCTCAAATGTACGTTATTTTTGCTAAATTGTAATACATTGGTTATTTTTGGTTCCTACATCCATTCTTAGATTTGCAAGTCAAATCGAACACTGGCTTTGTAATTTGATTTCCAAAAATCTAGAAAAAAAAATTGGAAAACAAAAATACATGATATACGAGCTTGTCCATACATAACTTTGTAGCACCCAAACAAATTACAATATACCTGAAAGAGATACTTTTATTCATTTGGAGAAAATGTTTGCCTTGTTTAAGAAGAAGCATATGAAACTTAAGAACCAAGGCATTACAAAAGAGAGAGTGGAGTGCATATATTGCAGGTCCTAGCGGAATGCCGGAGTATGATGATCTGCAATCCCTTGGCCTACTGGGAAGACTCCTTCAGACACATGTACTATTGCTACATATACGATGCTCCATATTTGGTTCCCATTTTCAGGCTCTCGAGAGTCTGAGAAGCATTTCAAGTGGAACATAACATGGGAACATTTGTAATTCAATTTCTAAAGATCTTGAACCAACAAAAAAAAAAAAAACAGCAAGCAAGCCAGAAACAGGCGGGTTTGATAGTTAACTTCGCAGCTTAGGTTATGCAGAGCTACCATCCTTCGGGGTGTAAAAAGTAACCGATCTACCATTAAGTGCTTGAGTGGGCCTTGCATTTTCTTCAAAACCCTGAAATTTCTTCCAACCTCAACCATCGAACTTGATTTATGAACACATGACATGTAAATGTGCGCATGGAGGCATGAAGCTTGCAATGTTTCAAAACCGTGGCAAAAGGGGTAAATCAGGGGCATCAGAAATCACAGACTTACATCGTGAACAGCATCCCTCAATGCTCTTACTTGCTCCCTGGAGACTGTCCTCACCTATTCAAGTTCATTCAGGATTTCTTAATGTCAGTACAGCTGCATTCTATTATGCAGGATGAATAAGAATCTAACATACTATGGTTGTTTGCTCATATGTTTCTAACAGATCCGGACCTTCTTTGATATTGTCCAGATGACTCCCTCGGTGCATGGAGGAACTGTGAGTGAACCAATGTATCTATAGTACTTTCTGCTTCCAAATTTAATGTCTCCTGGGTTAACGATTCCCAGCACCCTTTCTTCATTCCCAACTGTTTTTATATGGTGCAGCAGCTGCTAGAAAGATTTTCAAAACATTAATCCTGGTGTAAAGCTATCCCTGCATCACAAAGCAGCAATTGATACGCACAAGAGCTGTATCCATGTAAGGAACGGCTGCTTGTCATGTTAACATGTTTTTACCAGAAACATTACAAGACAAAGAAGGTACCTTAACCATGAGTACCAATAGAAGGACATAAGTACCTTGGAGAGGAAGGGATCAGGGCGACCATATTTATATACAATTCCAACAACTGCCGTCTCCCCCTTAGCACTTGCATGAACCAGATGAACCTCCAGGTGGTACCTGTAAAAAAGGCTGCCGCCATCAACATGAGCTCGAGGGATTATTTCAACTGGAGTTGATCTAGATTAGACGACCAAGTTGGTGCGTGCCTGGATCTGTTGAACGTGTGCTCGGAGGGTGAATGCCAATGACATTGAACAAGATTGTAGTCAGTCCCATTTATGTCAAGATTTCCGGCATCACCAGTCCAATTCACCTGATTGAACAATAGAATTCATCATCAAAAACCACAAATTGTCTATAAGCAACCAATGATCAGACCTGTTAATTACATGCTTAATGTGCATGAAATGGCAATAAGAATAGCAGCAGGAGATTATGGGATAAATTACCATAATGTCATGACCTCTATTCTTGAGAACAGCAGGAGCAGGTCTATAGTCCCTCTTCAGTTTCCCCAGGCTAGGAACAATTTGCACTCTTTCATCAAGAAGATCAATAGGAGATTGCAGTTTCCCAGAAGCACAAGTTTTCCAATGTGGGTTAAGTTGGCCCCATCTCTCTGGCCCGTTTCCTGTTCCTTCTTTGTATGTAAACGCAGTTTCATCCCCTGCTCAAACTCAGAACTTTCAGTTTTACTGCTTATAATGTGAGACTGACCACGATCTCTAAACCAAGAAGATTTTAACAGTAAATTAGGATTCCATAAAATGTCATAAAAATCCAAAGGAAAAAAAAAAACAGAGAGAAAGAACAGAAACATTACCCGCTTCGGATTCAGAAGCAGAGCCGGAATGGAGAAGAGAGGATGAAGAGAGGATGAAGAATGAGACAAAGATAAAAGTAAAGTCAGGACAAGTGAAGCGGTAGCTCTTCATGGTTGCTCCCAGAAGGGAATGGGAAGGCTCTTGATTCTTAGTTTTCCTCCGAAGCACCAATTCACTTGGCTATTTATATGCGTGTATGGGACAAAGGGTCACAATCACCGCTTTCTCTTTTCAGAGCTACACTACACCTGCACAGTAGGAAAGATGACAGTTTTCTTCGCTGGTTGTGCCTCCTAGATTCCTCGAACCAATCCACAAAATAAAGATAAAATTGAGAAACACATCTAGGCGAAAGTTACAGGTCATTTACTATATATATTTATGCTTCTCTACATTTAATTAGTCTTTAAGTGGATCAATTAAGCTCGCAATTCATCAGTTACTTTCACAACAGGAAAGAAAAGGAAACATTGTAACGGCAGTCGTGACCTCTTATGGCGAGTCATGGAGTGGAGTTTCTTATTTCATTTTGTTTTCTCTCACCTTAAACTTTAATAAAAGTTTTGTTTGGGTTCAGTTAGTAAGGGAATGGAAGAGGAGCGGAGGGAAGAGGAGGTAGCGGACCATTTACTTACTCTCACGCAATTGATGAAAGATGCATAAGAAGGGGTGATTAATGTCTTTCCCCATCTATTTCCTTCTCCTCAAAGTCATATTAGTTATCTCTTCTCTTTACTCAAACATAATGAAAGAATTCATTTATATATTTGACGTAATCCGGAGAGGTTCTCATTTTACGTACGATAGTACTTTAAAAAATTAGTTTTTTTATCAGTCAAAGTCAATAAACAAAAAAACATTGTATTGAAACCAAGGCAGAAAAAAAACACCATGCTAGTCTAAATCAGGTTGTAGAAAATGTTGAAACACGTCCCTTCTTCAATTGAAAACAGTAATATATATATAAATGAATTGTTTTGTGTTTTAACACAAAGGTGTTAAAGGTTCTACCTCAGTTGTATATTTGCAAGTGCTTGGGACGTAAGCAAATCTGAGCTTTTGTATTTTGGTAAAAGCATACTTAACCGAGTGTCCCTCATCAAAACAATTACTCTCTCTCTACGAGAACCTAAACAACAAGTTGGAACCATTAATTATGGAGCTTTTTTGGTCCTTTTAAAATTTTTTTACTTCCTGCTCAATGCCAAAACATTTTTGGGATCTTTTAACTAACACTCTATTGTTTGAATTTTTATTCTATTGACACCCTCATGAATATTTGTTGAGTTATAATTTGGTCATCATATTCTATTTATAACCATTTCGAACATAATTCTATATATTAAAGTGCACCCGTGGACTTGTAGCTAATCATTTACTCATATGGCCTATTAATTTAATGATTGATATAATTAGACCCTTTATAATTTTTTTTCTAGAGTTATTGTTACAAATTAGAGTGTTATGTTAGACTGTTAGTAGTGCTATTAAAATTATTTATTATTTTATTGAATGTTTCAATTATTAACATCAATTAAGCAATAAGTTTGACGCACTAATTATGCCAAATTTTCACATTGATTAGTTCTGTAAACCAAAACTAATTACATGGTAATTAGAAAGAAAAGTATTAGTATAAATTAGCCTAACCTTATTAGTTAGATGAAGGAACAAAAAATTTTCAAGTCTAAATGATGCCAAAATAACAAGGCTTTAAATATATAACTTTAGGTAATTCTAATTCTATCCATAATGATTTTAATCATTTATTTCTCTTATTTTATTTATTTAAACAAAAAAAATTTTCATACTATCTAATATTTCTAAAATTTATGCATTAATGTTAAATTTATTTGCGATATGGTTAGATGCAATTAATTGTGTTATTTTTAATTTCACTAAACTAATATTTTCTCTTTTATAGCTAAAAAAAATAAATTAATCTATTTTTATAATTTCCATTTCCATTTCCCTTCTATAACTTATCCAGTTACTCATAAATCATTGTCATGAATTACAACATGTGCCCCTGCAATCCCCTTCTCTAAACGTCATGTTCCGACCTCCATCACCAAATCATAAACACATATACATGCCTCCACAAAAGCAATCGCTAATAAGAGAGAATCATTTACAATGATGATGGAGGTAACCATGGGGTGGCAGGTGGTCTTCCTTTTCACGGCGGACTAAATTCTACTTCGCCGAGTGTTTGAAAATGTTAACTTATAACAATTCAGGCCTGTGTTGCAAACCACAAGAACATATCACCATTGCTATTGGGTTTAATCTAATAATAAATTTCTCTCAAATAGCTCATATAATAATAAATATTTGTCAAACTAAGCGACTATGCTAAAAAATTATTTTATATCTTTTGTCTCAATTTATAATAATTTATTTTAAAACTGATAACTCCTCACCATACAATTAGTCTTTAAAATTTTGTAAAATATTACGAATAATATAATAATTATTTAAACAAAAAAATTTAAATGATAGTTATTATAAGAGCAACATAATGAGTATCAAAATTGATTAATTAACTAATTTTGTTTGGAAATCAATTGGTTTATTTTTTTTAATTGGGCAATTAATTATAACAATTTTTCTTAATTTATAACACTTTAGTTGTAATAAGTCTTTAAGTGTTTCTATAAAATAGTACAGATTATATGATACTTTATGAATAACAAAAACACACATGAAAAATAAATTTAACCTAGACATGGACTAAAATAATAACAAAAATAAACTAACTATTTTTGGAGAAAAAAGAGTATAAGGATCATGTTTGAATTTTGCTCCCAATACCATGAGGTACCTTAGACTAACTTTTATCATTTCTCCAAGTTTGAAGAGTTACATATATCGAGTTGGAGTTAAGGGACTAACTTGTGTGAGTTAGCCAATTTAGAGAGTTGTTAGTGCACATTGGCCATAGGGAAATGGCAATAGTAGTTCCGTACAACCAGGGATACGGTGAGTATATGTCTAATTAAACATAGAAAGTGATTTTATAGATTTACCTCCTACCCTAAATTATGTGTCCCTCTCTAATGCTTTTGTTATGCGTTGTTTTTCTCTTATGTTAGCGTTAGGGAGCTTGCCACTATGGCTTCACCCCTTTCCTTGGAGTCGTCCTCTTGGTCCAATCCTTTTACAATAGCTCTTCTTAGTCTGCTCAGATCCCTCCATCAACTACCTTTGGTAGCTTAATTTCAAGGCGTTTGTGTAGATATCAAAGTCATCATTGATAGGATTCGAAGGTATGTCTCTCCCTTATAGCAAACTTGTGTGACGTTGAGTGAAGGCCCTTTTCATAGCGCCGATAGAAGACATCAATAGTTCTCCAAGTCGGAGCCTCAACAACAACATCAGTTGGCGATCGAAAGACAGCAATGGTGAGAAAAAAAAAGAGATTGGTGAACTAAGGAAAGATGAATGGAGATCGATGTAGCCTCAGCAAGATGGCTTGGCCATGAATCGAAGTCAGCAACAACATAGGCAAGTTGAGAAAGTCTGAGTGGCAGATGTGCCAGAGGGACGAAAAATGTGGCAAACAAAAGAGGTGAAGATTACAATTTGTTTTCCCATAAAAAAATAAATTTTATTTATTAATTATTGTTAATACACTTTTGTATTTTCCTTTAGACATTTTTAGATATTTATTTATACACTTCTTTATTCATTAATTCATACATCTTTATTTATCTATATATTATTTTAGACACTTTAACATTTTTGTTTTAACACTTTTACATATTTATTCAAACACTTTTTTTTATTATTTCAAATAGTTATTTTCTTAAGATAACAAATTGTTCATAAGTTGGTTTAGACATTTGTACATATTTCTTCAGACATTTTTCAATATTCAATCAGACATTTATTCTCATAACTTCAGACAATTTTAATTTCTTATTATAATAAATTATTTTTATATTACTTTGCAAACACTTTCACATACTATAATTTCTCATTATATTTTATTGTAAACATTTGTGTGCACTATGTTAGACATTTCTTCATATTTGTTTTTTACAGTTATGCAGGTTATTTCTATGAATAGTCTAGCGGGAAAGGCAAGGGAAAACTTACCTAGCAGTAAGTTTGGGCGGTGATGACCGATATAGTTCAGAAGCAACAAGAGATGCAACCTAGAGCCAATGATTTGTGCGATTCAGCAAACAACAATGCCAAGATCTGGAGGTTAGCAGCGATGCGAGATTTGGATGCAAGCGGTAATGCGATCCAGAGGCAAAGGATGGTAAGCAACGATGAGATTCAGATGCGAATAGCTACGAGAGCTTAATGTGGATGATGACAGTGAGATCTAGAGGCGGTGCCGGTTCATCGGAGGTGGCAGAGGTAAGGCTTTCAGGGGTGAGGGTAAGTTTTGATACAGAGATAAATTAGTCAATTTTTTTACTGAGTTATAGGTTATATATAAGAGAATTAGGGATAGATTAGTATATCTAATTATATATAGGTTTATACTATAACGATGAGATTCAAATGGGAATAACTGTGAGATCTGAAGGCGAATGATGACGTCAAGATCTAGAGATGGTGCCGATTCATTAGAGATTGCAGCAGTGATAGAGGTAGGGTTTTTAAGAATGTGGGTAAATTTTGGTAAAAGGGGTAAATACTATAACAATTACTACCGTACAGGCGTACAGCACCCTCTCCCACTAAACCCTAAATAGAGAAGCCGCAGCTTAGCCCTCTCTTGTTAACTCGGAGGGCGCAAGCATGGCAAACTACGATCTGACGCAGCGCATCGCTACGAACCTCGACCGTCATCTGGTCTTCCCCTTGCTGGAGTTTCTTCAGGAGCGGCAGCTTTATCCCGATGATCAGATTCTCAAGTCCAAGATCGAGCTCCTCAACAAAACTAACATGGTCGACTACGCCATGGACATCCACAAGAGCCTCTACCACTCCGAAGACGTCCCCCAAGACATGATAGACCGCCGCGCCGAGGTCGTCGCCCGCCTCAAGGCCCTCGAGGAGGCCGCGGCCCCCTTGGTCGCCTTTCTTCAGAACCCCAACGCTTTGCAGGAACTGAGGGCCGACAAACATTACAATCTACAGATGCTCAGCGATCGCCACCAGGTTTCTTGATTTGGGTTTTCTTATTCGTTGGTTTAACTCTAGAAAGGGGCTTATCTGGATCTACATTAAATTCATTTTCTTTAATTAAATTTTCCCATTATGCTGCTGTCAGATTGGTCCTGATCAAATCGAGGCTTTGTATCAATATGCAAAGGTCCAGTTTGAATGTGGGAATTACTCCGGTGCTGCTGACTACCTGCTCCAGTACCGGGGTTTATGCACAAACAGTGACAGGAATTTGAGTGCTCTCTGGGGGAAGCTGGCAGCCGAGATTTTGATGCAAAACTGGGATATTGCTCTCGAAGAACTTAATCGGTTGAAGGAAATAATTGATTCCAAGGTTTTTATCCTGTTCATGTTGTCTTTCGTGCTCCCGGTCAGTCAGGTTGTCGGTGCATAATTACTTTTTTTTTTTCTTGTTCCCAGAGCTTCTCATCGCCTTTGAACCAGATGCAGAGTAGGATATGGTTGATGCATTGGAGCCTGTTCATTTTTTTCAACCATGATAATGGAAGAACTCAGATTATCGACCTTTTTAATCAGGACAAGTAAGGGTTTTACCAGCGAGTATCTTTTCTGCTCAATTTTTTTTTTCGTTTGCACTCGTCCTTCAAGGCAATAATTCGATTTGGTTTGTTGCTGGTGCTTCTTTTCAGTTGTTTTGTATATGTAGCTTATGGGTTGAGTGTTCTTTTACCTGATATACGTCAATGATTGGATTAGTCTTACATTTAGGATTAACAGTGTTCTCTGGTATAAGATCATTATAGGCTTAACAAACATGTGTTTTCAGGCTTGGTAACTCAGATCAGTGACTCTATTATGCCGTTCTGCTTCATAGAAACTGATCCATGCTATTTTTAGGGATATTTGCTTAGATCTTGTTAAAGATACTCAGGTATGACTTTGTTTATTTACTGGTTTCTTGCTTCATATCAGATATCTAAATGCCATTCAAACCAGTGCTCCCCATCTTTTACGCTACCTGGCCACTGCATTTGTTGTCAACAAAAGGAGGAGACCTCAGTTTAAGGATTTTATTAAGGTTATCCAGCAGGAACAATATGCTTACAAAGATCCCATCATTGAGTTTTTGGCATGTGTGTATGTCAACTATGACTTTGATGGAGCACAAAAGAAAATGAGTGAGTGTGTAGAGGTAAATTTTCTATTTCTTAAAGGTTCTCTTGCTAACAGTTCTTTATGCTCTTTTGCACTAAATTCTTGAGGTAGTGTCATTTACGTTTGATGCTCCACAGAATCATATTATGTTTATTTTTGTTGTTCATTTTCTTAAAAGAAAATTCTGGGCACCTGTTGTTTGTGTAATCTTTCGGATTTGAACTTTATTCAGTTATTACCGTGTTCTAGGCAATATTGAATGATCCCTTCCTCGGCAAGAGAGTTGAAGAAGGGAGCTTTACCACCGTTCCAATGAGAGATGAATTTCTTGAGAATGCCCGCTTATTTATCTTCGAGACTTATTGCAGAATTCATCAGCGCATTGACATGGGGTAAGTTCCTTTGTCCTCGTATACCTGCTACATGCATCAAAGTAGATGATAACAACTAACGTGACATGGAGTAATGTCTGCTTGGTTAGTTTGGAGTCTGATTCAAGCCAATTTTGTGGCAATAAATTTCCATTTTATATTCTCATGTTCTAAAATAGTGTCTAACTGTGTATATCAAGTGAGGGAAGTGTGGTTCAGATGAATCATGAAATACCATTGTTATGTGTATTTTGAGGGGAAACATAATAACAGAGCATGTGGCCTGCCAAAGAAGTGCAATCTCATTTTGCCGCTCGATTTTGAGTCAATAGCCATAAGGTGCTTTTAAAGCTAAAATGTGGTTCAGACCTACTGTTTCCAACTGAAGTAAGTTTTCAAACAGTTAACAGTGTGCTGTTTGGATTCCATATTGCAGCAGACAGGTTTATGGAGTTTACCCCTGGTCATGCATTGTGTCAATTGATGCATGCAGTCACATTGAACGAGCAGTGTGGATGTGCATCTTACCTTAAACTGTCTGGTTTATCTCTTGTCCTATAATGATGATTAGGTAGTAGCGAATTTGTTCATTTGTCAGTACATTGCCGCTGGATAGTTGATTGTAAGTGGTCCACATGTGAAATTCTTCTAGTCACACATGAAGATTCATGTTTGATGTTTCATTGCCAGAGATCAAGAGATTCGTTTTTAAATGTTATTAGAAACCCTTTCATTTAAAAGTTCAATCAGCATCTTATTGTAGTGTGCTGGAAATTTGATTGCTTGACTGTTTACTGCAGTGTGCTAGCAGAGAAACTGAATCTGAATTATGAAGAGGCTGAGAGATGGATTGTGAATCTTGTCCGCAGCTCAAAGCTTGATGCTAAGATTGATTCAAAAACAGGAACTGTGATTATGGAGGCCAACCATCCAAATGTGTAAGATTGCGTGCTAAGCTTTCCATATAAAAAAGAGGTATCCAAGTTTTCTCACTGATTGAAAATTTCCTTCGCTTGTTTCAGTTATGAGCAGTTAATAGATCACACCAAGGCACTCCAGGGGCGTACTTACAAGCTGGTCAGCCAAATTCTTGAACATGCACAGGCACAGGCTGCTCGATAAGTTCGTCAAACGCCCTTTGATGTTGTTTCCTTTGAGATCAATCAACCAAGGAGCTTTAGATCTTGAGAGAGAATGTCATGTTTAATCGATGGCGTTATGAATGTGGGAGAATCAGATAATCTTTCTTGCTAATATTCGTGGGCTTTCTGCACGGCCTTAATTTCGAGGTTGTATTATTAGCTTTCAGTATTATAAAGTATCGGCATCTTTTTCTTTTTTTTTCTGAAGTAGGAACAAGCATAGTAGAGTGAAATGCGTTAGAATTGCATCCGGTTCCGGTAAAGGTGAACATGGTATATCAGATGCATAATTTTATTATTATTCTGAGTCGATTAAAATTAAAGAAAATTACCAAAACCCTCTTGAGGTTTGCTCAAATGTACGGTTTTGTTCCTTGTTTTTAGATGCCTACACTTATCTTTTAACGTTAACAGGATTAATGGCATTTATAAAAAAAAACAAAAAGAAAAAATGTTTCACATTACCCTCCATGCTTTCTAAGAGATCAAAGCTAAACCCTAAACTTTTTCTTCTGCGTCTCCGCTTCAAGCCCGTATCTTCTTTCTTTCCGGAGACGCCGGCGGTTGACCGAGCTTCACTGTTGGCCCCACATTCCTTCCGGTTACCCTCCAGTTGTCTCCCTTCGGTTACCCTCTCTTTCCCGGCGCCCTTCTCAGATCCCTTCTCCCTCTTGTCTGCCTCCTTCCTCCTCCCACTTCTCCGTCTTCTCCGTCTCCTCCCTTCTCTCCATCCTGTCTGCTTTCTTCGACTCTCCGGCTAAGTAGTCCTTCGTTTCCGTCGAGTGGGTCGCTGATTGACCATTAATGAAAGCTAGACCGGTCGTCGATTGACCATCGATGAAGCCCAGATTGGCCTCTTTCAACTCTCAGATTCCTCAGATTCCTCCGCAGTCCTCCTCCCTCTCTCCGATTCCTCCTCCCTCTCCATCGATTCCTCCTCTCATCCCTCTCCCTTTCTCTGATTCGATCCACTCTCTCCGATTCCATCTCTTTGACGTTCCTGATTGGGGCAAGTAGATACTGTCAAATATTCTCAGATTACCCTTGTTCTTCGTTGATTCAAGCCTCCGCTGGTGATAATTACCAGGAACCTATCGGGTCCAATTTGGTTATGTCGGCCCTTCAAAGGAATGGATTTCTCAGATTACCGCTGTTGATGGATTTGTGAAGATGAAAAGTCAGCTGTGTAAAAAGGGGCAGACATTTTTTGGATAGCTTCAGCTCAAGCCGAAAATTGGGCTTAAACTCATTTAGGGCCAAGCTCGAGCCTTATGAAACTTGGCCCTATCAGCTCGAGGGCCTAATGGGCCTTATAATTTATCCTTTGGACTCTTTCCCACGAGACCTTAAGTCTAACCCTTCCCTTGCTCCCTCACTCCATTCGTCCCTACCCAGACTCCTTCACTCCCTTCGTCCCTTTGTCCCATGCCCAGGTCCCAGTCGGCCACCATTGATTGACGATTATCTCCGCCAATTAGGAGCTTAGGCTACCCGATACCCCAAGGTTCAGCGGCAGCCCAAATCAGGATGCCCCAAGCTTCAAACGGCGGCCAACGGTTGACGCACCAAGCAGACGCCTGAGGCCCAGGACTACACAACAAGATCGTTCGATCGCCGAAGACCCTGGACACCCGATTGCAAATCTGGATTTCAAACTCCTACTAATTTTGTGATTTATCTGGTTGTGTGCGAGTTGGACTGTGGTGGCCTAGAAATCGATGCAGCAACCTGTAGAGGGCGGACTATGGTGGCTCTACAGCCAAAGTGAGGAAGATGATGGCTCAGTTGTGAGTTTCACAAAATCAGGGTAGAATAGTAAATAATTAGAAAGTTTGGGATAGGTTTTCTAATTTTCTCTTCTCTGGTTATGAGGTTATCCATATAAAAAAATTACAAATTCAGTCCCCGTATTTCATCTAAATTGTAATTATGGTACTAAAGATTTCTATGTCTCATTCAAGCCAGACAAGCTTTTAGGCTGAGCTCGAGCCTAAAAAATTAAGCTCAAGCAATTTGAGCTCAAGCTCGGGTAGTACCTAATAACAAAGGGGCTGAGTTCGAGCCCAGTAGGCTCGGGCTCGCCCTGGCCCATTTTCACCCCTAGTTGGGGTAATTTGATGAATTGAGAATCAGGTCCGATTTGGTTCTCGGTTTTTTTCATGATTTGGTTTGGGACAAGAAAGATTTGGGATTAGGAATCAAATCTAACCTTAGATAGGGGTAATTTGTTAGCTGTAGAATTTGGACGGGAAAAATTTATATAGAAAAAAGAGGTTAGAAGGGCAAAATCAGGGTTTTCCCTCTTTTTGTGTAATAGTGAATCACGTAGGTAAGTTTTTAAGGGATAAGTGTAGGTATGAAAAAATTGGGACAAAAATGTAGATTTTACAAAACCTTAAGGAATTTTTGGTAATTTTCCTTTAAAATTAAGCTGGTTAATATTCTTGGAGCCCTACCGGGTTTTGGCCAACACAGCAACACTTGGTTCTTAACTAAAAAATTCAATGCAAAAGAAGGGGTTTGCATATCAGTGCCCGGTGTATTTTTTTAAAAAACCTACATTTTATCCTTTACCTTTTTTTACAGTGTTTGACAACAGCTTTTAAAACTCTAATTTAAATTGGTTGATAATTATGTTTCAGTAATTTTAAAAATTTTAATGCTTTTTCATAGTTAATTGATCTTTAAAAATATTAATGTACATTTATGGGGAAGAAAAAAAATAATTTAAAATATCTATTAATTATATAAAAAATATTAGAGAAATCAAAATTAGTGAAAGATGTTTATTGTACAATTATAGAAGTTATCGGACAGTGCAAAAGAAATCGGAGTCAAAATGTATATTTTCAAAACTAAAAGGAGCAAAATGTAGATTAAGATAAACCTCAAAGGGATAATTGTAAATTTGCCGCATTGTATAAATTGTGATACATTATAACTGATTTTAAAAAAATAATGCTATTAAAATATTATTCTAAGATTAAAAATATTTCTTTGCACTTTTTTATAAGCTGTTTGTTTTAAATTTTTATGGGTTTGTTAACACGTTTTTGCAAATTTCAATAAAGTAGATGGCTGGTCCAATTTTTTTGTGCCTTATTTGCCCATTACTGAACCCATCCAAATTACTTCGGCCTCTTGTGTTTCCTTCGCCATGACCTCGCTACAATTCACTTCTCCGTGAGCATAGACAGCGTCGACGTTGATGGCCGTCGCCAACCGAATCATCATATGCCTCCTTCGCGTTAAACAGGAGAGGAGGAGGGCGGCAGATTCACGAGGAGATCAACGGTTTCAGGTGGAGGATGATGGATACGGGTAGAGGTCGACGGTTTCGGGTAGAGGTCGATAAATTCGGGATGAGAAGGCACGGGAGGTTGACAAACTTGATTAAGCATATGAAGCCATTTCTGGGCTTTGATTGAATGTGAAGGGGAAGGAGAGCGGAAGGCTTCATCTTCCAGAAAAGGAAGCCACCGTGGCTGTGAGCTCGCTGACCAATGTCCTCATCGTCGAGCTCCTTTCTTTGTAATAGGTCTTCGGTCATCTCCATCCCTGATGATGTGGATCTATTCCCAAACTTAATCTCCAGTCATCTTCGGTCATTTCGTTGTCAACCAAATCTTTAGATCTGCCTCGTCGCAAAATTGGGAGTGGAAAAGATGGTGACCAATTTTGGTCTCAACACCCCATCGCCAACTGAATTATCACATGTCTCTTCCACAATCTCTTCTTTTTACGTTGATAAGGTATTCTATGGCTGTTCATTTTAGATCGGATCTACAATCTGCAAACCAGCCTCTCGGAGGACCGCCTGAGGGCTGACGTTTTTTGCTTACCTTTGCATTTTGGCTCACCTTTGCCTGAAATGGCTCCATCGTAAATATGAGCTTCTTTGAATGGCATTTAGTTTCAGCTCTGCTTTGTCAAATATGGATATTAAAAAAAACATGTTAACTAAGAGGTGTTAAACTTAAACGATCTGGCCAACTGTGTCAAATGTGTTGTTATTTAATATGTTGTTTATTTTGTAATATATGTTGTTCATAAACAATGATATTTTTTTTAGTAAGAAGTATTATTACATTTATACAAATCTGTTATTTTATAAAATGTTGTTCATTTTGTAAGATGTGCTGTTCAAGAGCCAATAGCAGACATATAAAAAGAGTTATTCATTTTATAGGATATATTGTTCAAGACACGGTAACATTTTTATAAATAATGCAAAAGTGAAGGCGTAATGGAGTACACCAGGCGTACCTGAAATGAGCGAACAATTATTTTGTTCTTTCCAATAATCGATTTGATTTTTTCTATTACTTTAGCCAAATAATGACCAGCCTTTTAACAAGCACTCCGAGGGGTATGCCTGAAATGAGTTACGCATGTTTTGCTAATTCTCACAAATTAATTGCATTTTTGAGTTGTTTTGGAGAGATTAGCAGTGGTGAGCTCTTAGTTGGCTGAGGCTAGCGATGGAGTTGCCACAATGAGGTTGACGTGCAAATTTCGCCACGGTAATGACTCTGTGGATAATGGGCTTTGCCCGCGGAGTGGAATGATGTTTTCTTTGGTTTTAGACTTGCGTAGATTTTCTTCGTTGCTCAGATTGATCGGAGATTTTGGCTTGAGGTTCAGTTTTTTTCGTTTTTTATTATAAAAAATTAAATTAAATGAATCAAAGACTACAACCGAAGTAAAACTTGTTGGATTTGTTCCTCTCATGACTTATGTTCATTTAATTTTGATGATAACAAAACACATTTGTTTTTATGTCTCAAGGCTTTACTTAAAGATTTACATCTTGACTAGTCATTCATAAAGTCTTGATCCTTGCTAGAAAAAATATTTTCTCAAGTACATATCAAGTTTTTTTAGTGATTAAAACATTACTTGTGAATGAAGAAATCTCTTTGGCAAAAAGTTTTTTAAAGTTTGGATGTCTGGAAGCAAGAAAATCCTGGAACTCCACTTTCATTCGAGTGAAACGTTTTTAACTGAGTAAAACTGGAGTCAGTTTTTTAACCCGAGAGAATTTTATCTCTGGACAAGAAAATCATTCGAGTAAAACGTTTTCAACCGAGTGAAACTGGAGTCAGTTTTTGAACCCGAGAGAATTTTATTTCTGGACAAGAAAATCATTCAAGTGAAATTTTTTCAACCGAGTGAAACTGGACTCAGTTTTCGCACCCGAGAGCGTTTCATTTCTGGACAAGAAAATCATTCGAATGAAAAACTTTCAACCGGGTGAAACTTGGATTCCGGATATGCGCGCGAGTTTCCGGTTCGAAAAAACTTTGAAAAATAAATATAAATTCATGCCACATCATATTCCACGTGTATAAAGCACTGACAGCTCATTAATTACAAATATAGCCGTTGGAAGTCAAACGTTGAATTTTGTTATCAAACAGAACTTTCAACCGAGTGAAAATATTTCACCCGAGTGAAACTGGTGATAGACGCGAATTTCTGTCAAAATTGACAGCAACGTTCACCAGATTTCAAGGAGCCTTTTTCTGATCATTCCAACGGTCTTCAACGTCTCTTGGACATCCATTAGAGCATAAAAACATCAAGAATCATCAAGGAAAACTTCTTGGCAACTAAGAAAGAAAATCTACCATCTAGAGCTCAAATTTGTTACTTTGCCAAGAACTTGTTCTTTCATTTGCTCATTTAGCCTCAAGAGGTTCTATTGTTCTTACACCTTGTAACCACGAGATTATTGAGCTTGCCTTGAGTGGTTGAGTGATTTCCTTGTAAGGGAAAGAGAGTTAGATACGTTTCTAGTTAGCCTTTGGCAAAACTAGTGTGAGGTGAAGGTAGAAGGAACTACCAAAGTGTTGTATGCCTTTGAAGGCTATTGTGTATCTTTGTGTTTCATAGTGGAGAAGAAAACTCTCAAGTGGTGAACTTGAGGAGAGGAGTAGGCTCTCAAGTGGAGAGTTCGAACCTCTATAAAAATTCTCTTGTGCAAGCTTCTCATTCTCTCTACATACTTGAGCTTTATGCTACCTATCTTGATTAAACTTGTTTGTTTTCAAAACCACTTCAAATGTAGCTTTCAAAGCAAAATTTAGGTGGATTGTGGTAGTCATTTTCTGGTCAAAACTGAGTTATTCATTGTACTTTGAGTTCAAGTTTAGTTTGAGGTTTCAAGATCTCATTTGGGGATTGTTTTGGAATACAACCAATTCACCCCCCCTCTTGGTTGTACTTGGGCCAACAAAACTGAACCAAACTTTTTTTAGTTCGGCTCAGTTTTAAATCGAAATAACTGAAATACAACTTCTAAGTTCTGATCTAGTGACCAAAATGTAAAACCAAGGATATAGATACCTTCAATAACTATTTAATGAGAAATAGAAGACTAAGTCTGCATTTTAGTCACGTTTCACTCTTTCTTTCATGGTAGAACCAAAGGCGAGTCATGGCTTTTGATTTGCCTTCTTTCCATGATTCCACTTATTGGGAGTACAATTCCTGAACCCGGCTCATCCACTGACTCCCCCAGCAACTCCACGAAGTTGCTCACGAGGCTGCGCTCACACTTGCTCCTTCTGCCGTCAAGAGCTTGCAAGGCTACCGGATAGCTTAAGACCCGCCGAGCTCGGGTGTGACAGCTCTCCTAGTTAACTAATCAAGTAAGTGTTTATTTACTTTGATTAAGTGTTTATGAAATTAAGTACCTCAAATTAGCGCCTTGTTAAGCAAGTAACATAAGCTTAATCAAGTTAAGTGAGTTCCTAAGTGTGATTTGGCATAGTTAAGTCAAGACCATTAGTTGTTCTAGCTTTTAGAATCATCCTAGTAAGTTTTGACAACTTGTGGCACTAAGTGTTCTTTTTGAGCCATTTAGAACTTAAGTGGCTAAAGTGTTCAAGAAAATTAAGTTTGGGAAGCTCTTTAGTACCCTTTAGAACAAAGAAAGGTGGTTTTGGGTGAGAGTTTGGTGAGCTATTTGAAGCTTTTGAAAGTTTGAGGACTAAAGTGCAAGGGAGGGAAAAGTTGTTTTGAATGCTTATAAGCTAAGTTCCTTCATCCTTAGCCATTAGTTCTAAGTTCCAAATTTTCGTAGCTCCCTCTCCTCTCCCAAAATCACAGCCCAAGCTTCCATTTTCTTGCAAGATTCCATTGAATTAAGGGTGCCCAAGGTGTTAGAAATGATCACCAACTTTGGTTGAGGTGTTCTTGCTTCATTTGATCTTTGGAAGCATGTTTTGGAATCCAATTTCGTAGGTAAGCTTCTTGAGATCATTTGGTGTGTTTATAGGTTGTTTCTAGAGCTAGAAATGGTCTTGGTTTGATTGGTTTGGGTGCCAATTTTCGTTGGTTTTAGACTTGGAACTCAAGGAAGCTTGTGGAGCTAGAAAAGCTTGTGTTTCATTGCTTGCTTTGTGGCTAAAATTGAGGTAAGGGTTCAAGTAATTAAGCTCAAATAATGCATGGTTTTGTAGCTTTGTGTGTTGGGATGAATTAGAAACAAGACCCATTAAGTTTGGATGAGAAATGAGAGAGTTTGAGTAGCTTGTGTACAAGAGCGACGCTGTCGCATAAACCCAGAAAAATTGAGTTGGCGACGCGTCGCCAATTCGTCCGTGAATTGGCGCCGCGGCTCCAAGAAGCGAAAATGTACACAGAGCGTTTGCTCGGCGGCGCCGCGTCGCCAAATGCAAATTTGGCCTCGATTTCCGGCCATCCTAAGATTAACTTAGACTCTCGGTTTCTATCCCTAGGCTATTCTAAGACGTTCCATAGCCTCGGTTGGGTCTAGAATTCGTTCCTAAGGCGGGAATTGTGCGTTATTTGGAAGGTAGTCAAGTTGTGTGGTTAAGTATAAAAGAAATGTGACTTGGTGGCTAAGTAACTCATAGTATTTAAGTTTTTAAATGCAAATTAAGGGGATTAAGTGGGTTTTTAGACTCTTTATTGGCCGTATAGAGTATCAATCATATATGGTCAATAGAGAGAAAAACCTAAGTCGATCCCAACCAAGCCATTTGGTTTGGTAAGTGAGCCACTAGTAGTATTTTGAGTTAAACCTTGAGGGTTTGACTAGTTAAACCACATAGTAAGACTACCCTGTACAATAAATCAAGGGTAAAGGCGGGTAAGTTTGAGATAGGTGACGACCTACTCTAGAACCCGTAGATGGGACTTAATTGAGGTAAAGTGTCCGGGATACGAGGGCCAGTATCTCAAGTACCTCAGCCGTTTGAGCTCACGGCAAGAATTAAAGCACTTAAGTGCAGAAAGTCCCAAGTGCATGTGTCGTGTGCATTCCATACCATACATCCATACATTGCATTTTTGGCATTTTGTTGATTGTTTGTTGTTTGAATTGCATGTTTGATTGCTTGGTTGCCATATTGCATATTTGTTGCATATTTCTTTGCAGGTATTCAAGAAGGGAATCCTTACTGAGTACTTTTAAGTACTCATTCCCTTAGTTTTATTGTGCAGGATCTAATCCCGGGCCTAATCACTGAGGTGATAGTTGAGGCCTAAGCTTTCTGTTTTGCAGGTATTTTATTGAGAATCCTAGTGATTCTAGTTTCTTGCAGTATAAGTTATGTGCTAACCAAGTTGTGCCTTTACAGTGTAGAGGCTAAGAGTACACAAGAACAAGGTCTAGTGAAGGGCTACACTTGGAGCTTGGCTTAGCTCAAGGTGGGCTCAAGTAAATGATCTTAGTTAGTAGTAATTTTGTCTCTTGTACATAGTACTTTGTGTACTAAGTAAGTTGCCTCTATTGGGATACATTAGGATGTAAATCCATCTTGTTACTTTTGGGTGCATGCTAGAGTTGTAATGTATGCACAAAACTGTTACTTGTAGTTAAAGCAACTAGTATTTCAATGACTTGGTACGTTTTCAGTATGTTTTAATGAAATGCTCGAGCAATGTTTTAATTCAAGACTTTTAAATTTCGGTTGCATTGCCAAGTCAGAAGCATGCATAACTTAATCTGAGTAGGCTAAGTAACTAGTTGCATATAAATTGTTTTAATTTATATTGACGAGTAATAGTTAGCCAACTGTAACTAGTGGGATTCATTATCCCTAAGAGCCTACAAGATTAGGGGCACTGGGCCCCGTTCCGTCACATCGGGTGAGGCTAACCTTGACGGTCCCTTAGCCCACCTACCTTGTGGTGGTTGTGGGACCGGGGTACAAGAACGAGTGGAGGCAGATTTCTGTGTAGCTTGCTTGCACACACGAAGAGCGGATCAAATCTTGAGGCACGATATCTATTGTCAGTTTTAAACCCTAGCCATAAATGCACGGTGAACATTGAAGTTGGGTGAGAAAAAATATTATTCCTACGAAGATTGATTGATTTACTTGCCAAGTATCATTACTTTAAGTTGACTTTTGCTAAACAATCAAAGTTCAAAAAGATTTATGTAAGAGAAACAAGTAACTAAACTTAGCTAATGAAATGCTACTAACCTAAGATGCGAGAATGCAAAGTAAAATTGTGGATTTTATCAAGTTACTAAAGCACCCTTCCTATGAGTTCACTATTTGTCTTAATTTAGTGGTGAATTTAAGTAAGCGAGTTAGTTTTCAATGCCTTTCTGTAAAATTACTCAATTAAATTCTTACTTTCCCAAGTGAAGAAATTAATCATGTTTGACTTGAAATGTGCATTAAACTTGATATTTCATTCGTGTTTAGATTGAAAAGAATATGAACAACCTTTGCATAAGTTTTATATCAATTGGGCTCTAGTCAAGCTTGAACTATTCATCTAAATAAATTGGATAAGTTAAAACCGTGTTAAGCTGAGTGAATAGCAAATAAATTAAGTTTTATTTGTATTACGCATCAAACTTGAAAATTTGTTTAAGCTTTGTTTAGTAATAATTTGAACGAGCCATGAATAAACTTTAACCGAGTCAAACTTGAGGTGATCTCTAGTTATTTGTTCATTTTCACCTATAGATCATCTTCACATCAATATTTATTCCAGTTCCATGTACAATCCCAATATTGTGTGTGCCGGGTTTTGTGTGAGCCCAAACACGCAAGTTTAATTATATATTTATGGGAAATTCCGACCAAACATGAAACTTTGGTCGAGTCACGGGTGGCAGTTTGTTGCCTGCTGTTAGTAAAGGAGGCGGGAGCTTCATTTTCCATCTTTGTTTTCTCCTTTTGTTTTTCTGTCGTTCAAACTGTGTTTTTTTTTTTTTGCTTCTCTTGCATTTTTTTTTTTCTTCTTTCTCATTTAGCTTTTTCTTTTCCCTGCTTTTTTCGTTTCCATACTTTTTTTTTTTAGCTTGGGTTGTTTTCTGATATTTTAACCTTCAAACCTTTCACCAAGGTTTTTAGCCCAGTCAAAATAACACGATAAAATGGAAATAAAAAATACACTAAAGTAACCGGGATGAAATATTACAGCTCATCTTGATTGTACTATATATATATATATATATATATAATTTTTTCTTATCAATTTTTTTTCTCTTTTCGCTATTCATTTTTTCATTTGAAAAAGAACAAACATCTTATTAAACCAAAAGAATAAACAGTTGCTAGTAAAAAAATAACTAATTATTCTAAAAAAAATATATACTAATAAAATTAGTTCGTAACAAATGATGATAGACAGATATATTGAACAATAAGTTGAGTAAAAAAAAAACTAGTAATAAGAGAACAATGAGAAACTAATAAAAGAACAAGAGGTTGCATGAAAAAAAAAACAACTACTATAACTTATAAAAGAACAAATAACTACTAATACAAGAACATACAAATAGTTTATCTAAAGAACAAACAGCTATTCATAGAATAAAAAATAATTACCGATAAAGAACAAATCATCATTAGTAAAAGAACAAATAACTAATTTATCTAAAGAACAAGTAAAAATTGAAAAAAAAAATAATTACTGATAAAAGAACAAACAAATAATTTATCTATGGAATAAGCATGACTTGATAAAAGACCAAACAACTGCTAGCAAAAGAACAAACAACTATTGGTAAAAAAAATTAATAACTATTAATAAAAGTAATAAAAGAATAAACAAATAATTTATTTAAAGAACAAGCATGAATTGATAAAAAAAAAATTACTGATAAAAGAACAAATAACTGCTGATAAAACAACAAACAGTATATAAAGAACAAGCAATAATTGATAAAAGAACAAATAATTGCTTGTAAAAGAATAAACAACTACTGTTAAAAGAATAAATAATTACTAATAAAAGAACAGATAACTAGTTTATCTAAAGAACAAGTATAAATTGATAAAAGAATAAACAACCACTAATTAAAAAATAAATAACTACTAATAACATACAACTAGTTTAAATAAAGAACAAACAAGAATTGATAAATGAACAAACAACTACTTGTAAAAATAATAAACAGGTACTGATAAAAAAAATAAAACTAATAAAAATAAATAAATAAGATCTCAATTTTTTAGTGTGGGCTACTTGATTTCCTCTTTTTTTTTTTAGACTTTCTTGTGTTAAATTTAAGATTTCTTTTTAAGACATTGTATGAAAGAACAAACTAGGGCAAAGAATAAAATTAGAAAAAAAAATCAAAACCGAAGCAAACAATAAAATTATATCAAAAAATTTTAAATCAAAGCAAATAATAAAAATTAAAGTGAAACTGAAACCAAAGTAAACAATTGAAATCAGATAATACCAATGAAGCTAGAGAATGCATAATTAAATGCAACCAATAGAAAAAAAATAGTGTAAGAAAAACAAATAGAGATTTTTTTGTTTCAAGAAAAAAGAAGTGAAAAAAAAAAGAGCAATATGAAAGTACTAAAAGGGTTCACTGCTTGATGAAAAATAAAACAAGAGACAGAAAAGAAAAAGAGGCAAAAGCTTTTTTTAAAAGAAAATAAAAAGACGAAAAACACTTATAAAATTTTTATGGACTAATGACGTGATTGACTGATTTGTACAAATTTGAGTCAAATTGTCAATTTCTATATTATAAGAGGATTACTTATGACATAAGCCAGACGTACATAACAAATACTGATTCCATTGTACTCGCCAAACACAAGAACGGGAATTGCATTTTCATTCCACATTACTTCCATTTCATAAACTACACGAGACCACAAAACAAATTTACAAAACAAGTAATTATATATTACTACTAATTTCTACAAATCGACAATGGTCACTGTTTGATGAATAGTACTAATGTTATAAGTTGGTTGAGCCCAGTTGGTTTTGGGTCGTGGTTCCGTGTCTTTTGTTTTGTTTTGTTTTGTGTTTTTTTGCTTTTTGCTTATGTCTTTTGTTTTTTGTTTTTACTTTTTTAGGATGAGATTGCTTTTTTTTTTTTTAGTTTTATCTGATTTCGCAATGCGCTTACCTTTCTGAGGCCTAGGTTGAAATTTTTTCGATTTTATTCTGTCTCATGTTTGTTTTGATTAAAATGAGGTTTCAGTCCTTAATTTTCTAATTTTTTATCTTTTGTACCTGAGTTACATCCATGTTACATTTTAGTCCCCAAATTTTATAACTATTTAATTAAATCTGCCATTTGCTGTCTTGGCCCCCAAGCTCTTCTTTTTTTGTTTTTTATGTACTATATTCTAAAGTAAGACATTGACAACCATAATTTGTTTTTTTTTAAGTTAAACCATTTTTTATCTTCATTAAGTCAATTGTTAAATCCTTAATACCTAAAGTTTTTCCATTTTTTGTTTTGATAGTAACTTTTTTTTATTGATTTTCTTTAATATTGTTTTCTAAAATGAAACTTTAATTATTATAATTTCTCTACTTTTGGCTTGGTTTTGCTTGAGTCAGTTTTTTTCACTTTCTTTTCTTTATATATTTATAAAGTTAATGGTTAAATTATTAATTGATCAACATATATTAACCATAGTTTTGTATTTCTATCATTTTTTTATCATTATTGATTATGGAGATTTGTAGCATCAATTATTTACTCTATGCTCTATAGTTTAATAAAGTAATTTGGCCCATAATTGTTAAATTTGAGAGTAAAAATTTCTAGATAAATTTTTCATCGATATTAAAAATTGAATTTTGTGTTAATAGGAGATGAAAATTTTTATTGAATTTTTTTAATTAACAAACAAAATATGCATTGTTTCAAAGTATGTAATGTCTTTTGTATTGCATTGTTATTATTAAAATTTATTATAAAAAAATATCCACTACGATGTGTAGGTCACCAAACCTTTCCATTTGTTCTCTTAATCTCTAATTTTTTTTTCATTTATTTATTTATTATCTTCTAAAGCAAAATATTGATAACCATAATTTGTTTCTCTTATTTTTAAAATCAACTATAGTGACTTTATTTAGCTTTTTTTTTTTAAGTAAAACTTTAGTCACTATAAGTTGTTTACTTTTTTGTATAGTTCAAGATAATTCGTTTTATCTAATGTTTTCATTTATTTTCTTTTTTCCTTTATTAAGTTGATAGTTAAGCCTTTAATTCTTAAAATCTTTATATTTACTCTCCTACCCTAAAGGCCATTTTTTTGTTATGTTTTAATTATTAATCATTAAACCCTATTTTTGTGGCTGAAATTCCACTCTTTATCTTATATTATTAACTTTTTTCATATTATTACTCTTTTCTGAAATAAAATTTTAATCTCCATGGTTTATCTCTTGATAATTAGTTTTTTTTTTTTTTGCTCTTTTAGTCCTAAAACTTTACTATAACTTTTTATCCTTATTCTTGTTTTTTTTTTTTTTTAAAACTATTTTTCTTTGTCAATAATCATCACTGTTTATATTCATGTTTAATATTGACATAAACTGAACCATAATAACATGCGGACATCATAAAACTCATATATATTAAAACACAATCAGAATTACTGTAGATGAACAATGCATATAAGTTGAGCCGGAAATGAACAGTACCAGCCCAACAAAAATAAAAAACAGTACAGAAACCGAAAAGGGTAAATTATTTGTTTGACCCATCAATTTGTAGAATTTAAGTCCTTAAACTATTGTTTGTTGTCCTCTTAGTCTCCGAATTTTACTTTCTTGCGATCAGACTCCCAAACAATGCGTTGCGCAAAACTTTGCGGCTTGGTCCACCCAGTTTACTACTAAATTCGACTTCAGTAGAGCTTGTAGTGCCAGTTAAACAGGGGTAGTTATCCTACCACCGATATTATCAGTTTCATCACAAACAAGGAAGTAAATAAGTGCTGGATTGCTGGGCTTCCCTTGCTCTCGGATCCTGCTTTTCAACCCAACAGGATCTTATTTTGTTCAAGCATTCCCAACGGAAAGCAGCGAGTACTATCACGGTCAGGATCGACCATTAAAATTCTTGTAGAAAGCTGTCCAGAAGGTAGATCCAATCTAGGCCATACCTTATTTACCTTTCGAACTTGCTGTTCACCCAAATCAACGAATCAGATATGTTCTCTCCCACCTCAAACATGTCAAGCTATTCACCTGAATCAACGTATCAGATATGTTCTCTAACAGACATCAAACATGCCAATATATGATGTACTTCCTAATCAGTGCTCTTAATTTCTCATATATCTTATATTATTTTCTCTTTCCAAACTTTTCTGGGTCATCTGCATGTGCCTTTAACACCGAGAATATGAACTTCCATTTGGCTTACTATTTCCACGCCAATTTCTTCTGCTTGTGGTCCTCTGGAAAGGCGATGATGTTTTGCCAAAAGAGTTGCTTAGTTGGCTTTCGTTCGATGCTTTCTGATCTCTTCTTCAATATCATACTCCTCACGCTGCGAGAAAACAATGATATGTCATATGGGAAAACAGGTGCTAATAATCAAATGAAGAATAGAGATCGGGGAAAAGATAACTAAGATTTCCAGATTTTTCTTCCTTCAGAAGCTCTCACAAATGATTAAAAAAGCATACACGCGTAAGCCATGATGTATTAAACAGATTAGCTCGCATCTATATGCTAATTTTCAAGCCTAAATTACCCACCTCTTTCCAGAATTCACAGTCTCTTAGTGCAAATGGTCGTACCTATCTATAATTTTTGTCAAATCCTAAAGCCCTATGGTTCATCTAGCTATGAATTTTTTCTTTCCTCTTCTCTTTTTTTTTTCTTTCTAGAATTCCTTCAGTAAACATATAGTTGCATTTTTCATTTAGGAATGTGAAAATTTTTGTATCCTTGCAGAACTCATTGTTCAAAATGGGAACAATCATGATCCCAGTTTCCTAGAGAACCAGAAAACAAGTGTGCAAATCCAAAAAATACTCCAACTTTTTCTGGAGTTCATAATTATTAAGAAAATGCGGTCAGTGACAAAACCCACTAGGAAGGAACTAGCAAGCTGTGCAGACACGATAAACTTGGATTGCTGAATGTTTGTATAAAGGCCTAGAACTGGTGGATTCATTCACAAAATTGGCAAAGGCAAACCTTATCTAGGTCGGAAAGAACAGCATATGCTTCTCCTATCATTTTAAATAGCCTGTCAGCATCCTTGTGAACATCCACAGCAATTTCCTTCCATAGTTGCCATTCATATCCACTCTCACTCCTTGCCAGGAACTGACCGGCCTAATTATCACAGACTGTAATCAGGCATGATAAGTCATAGGACAGATAAATTACTGACTATAGAAAGGCAATACCTTGTCCGGATGATGTTTCAGTGCAGCTTTGCGGTACGCTTTTTTTATATCAGAAATGGCATCAGATGATTTGACTCCCCTGTAGTTACAGCAGAAATATCAGGCATTTTTTAAAAGAATTTCTTAGGGGAAAAAGACATACCTAATAAAACATCTATCAGATACAACTGCTGTTAATTAAATTGTTCATTCTGCTGCGGTGTATTCTTGATGCAGCATGAGATTGATAGATCTAATTCTACTTCTGTTCTTATTTTGTCTTGTTTCTGTCATCAGGTTGGTACCTCCTTGGTCTCCCCACCATTATTGAGATATTCAAATGAATATGCAGGGCATGTTCATAAAACAAAGTGGAAATGGTTTACTTCGTTTGTATAACAATCTTCTTTTGCAAACATATCCAATGCATATTTCATGGATATGGACCAATCCTTCTGTTAGTTAACATAGAACACACATGACGCACATTCTTAGTAAGTTAGCCGTACTAGCAAAATTTCCTGAAAAAATGACAAATCTGGCAAGCCACAACTACATTTATGCTGCAAAACATGATCTGACTAAAACTGTAGTAAAAGAAACAAATATTTGACAGCATGCACTAAGAGAATACCAATATAAAGATCATAAATATTGTAAGCAGCTCTCTTAAGATCTAAGATGCATTCATAGATGAAGACAGAAAAAAAAAACTTGATACCGAAGGCTCCAGAAAAAGGACTTACAAAATTGCATACAAGTCCAATGGCAGACCCCTTTTAGCTGCTTCTTGCATTGATGACAATTTGTGACGTGCTTGCTTTAGTTCATTTGCTTTGCCAGCAGAACCTCCTGAAGTACCAGGCTTCCTAGCCTTCTCATCACCTTGATTTTCAAGTAGGGAGATAAGTCTCTCAAGGTCATTAGATGCTTGCCGATAGTCTCTGATAATTTCGTGCAGAGTGGCTCTCCTAGAAACTGCCTGTTAACCCACAGGTTCATCCAGGTAATTATACAAATTATGTAGCACAAATATGATGATAAATTCAGTACATGAAAGAAAACCAGTCTAGCGATGCTCACAGTACTCCAGTACATTTATTTTAGTGCTTCTAGCAAGATAAAAAAAGAAAATTTGTCACTACCTAGGGATGAAAGAAGTTCCAATAACATTTTTAAACTTGAATCAAAGCAATCCTGTGCAACATAGGCTTCAAACCCTACTAAAATGTGATAAGAGAATAAGAGACCTCAAGTTCTCTCACCATAACCTTCATAAGCATATAAATCCATTCCCAGTTTGCCTGAATAACTACAAGTTTTCTTAGCATTGCTCTTTACTAATAATTTCTACAAATAACATCAACATCGTTCTAACAAGTTAATTGACATTACAACATCATTCTACCAGTCTCACCTGGGATTCAAGTACTGAGTGCACAGAGAAGGGGTTTCATTTTTGCAAGGAAATATCAAATACATTTATTACTTTGTTCAACATGGAGTCCAAAAGACAAAAATAGAGAAAGAAGAATCCTGGTGCATGATACAGACAGAGACCCAATCAAAGTCAAAATACAAAGGCATAATCCTGGATTTTCTCACAATTTAGACTAACTGGTTTCACATCTCACAGAATAGAAGCAAGATTTAGCAAATAAACAGAAGCCCAAAAGCAGTATAATCTTCTCAAGAAGGTTAGAATATTAACTGAAATTATAATTTAGAGCAAAAACCAGGACTACAATCCAAGAAATATTCTGAGTAGCTTTCTATAAACCCAAAAAATCTAATTTAGCCCATGGAAAAAGACAGCAGAGAGAGAGAGAGACGGAGTTATATTCAAACCTTCACGTAATTTCCATCAAGAGCCATAGCCATACTGCAGTCTGCAATAGCCTTTGCAACTTGGCCTAAAGCTTGGTAAGCAGCAGCACGATTGCAAAAGCATATTGCTGCAAAGGGGCGTGATTCAACATTGCTTGACAATGCAACAGTGTAACGCTCCACCGCTTCTGTATATCTTCCAGAACGAACAGCTGCATTCCCTGCATTCTAGGATTTACAAGATCCAGTCATAAACCATAGTATGACGCAGAGAATTATTCTTTCTGAAACACTAACTACAAGTTTGGGGAAAAGGAGGTTGTCATTGGCTTCAACTAAAAGGGTCATTTTGGATGTGCTTCAAACCACATGGAAAATGACAGTGGAGAAAACTAAACCCTGAATGACAAAAATCCAAAATTATAACTTATGTTATTTCTAGAAGAGTACATATATCTGGATAGATGAATAATTATTGTGACAACTTGTTTAACAGAAACCGTTATCAAAGTTCTGAATTCATAATTGACAAAAAATCTTCCTCTAGATGATAAAAGCTTTGAAGTCAGCAGTGGATAGGAATATAAAAAGTATGCAGAAGCATGATTATGGCTCCCTGTGCAGGTAAAGATTTATTGTCAGGAATCAATGGATATTAAACAAATCTCGTGAAGAATTTATTGCAATTGGATAAGAAGTTCATTAGTTAAGATGTTAAAGCTAAAGACACATGAAGAGCACATAAACAGCTGTACTATTGGGTTATGATGAGTGACTTATTAACCAAGACATAGATCGGAGAGGACACTGTAAATTATGTAACACAGGTTAGAGAGGACACAGAATAAGTTCTACATTTTTCTTAGTAGAGAAAACATATAAAGGTTTTGTTTCAATGGGAAGTTAGAGATATTATGAAGTTACAAAGAAAGCCAAATGCCATGAATTAGAGTATTAATTCTACATATCAACACTTCTAAAATATCGTGAAAATTTTCTGATTATGGCAAGCTTACACCAACAATCTTCAACAACTTTGTCTGCCTCTGAACTGTTGATGGATGGCATAAGGGTTACATATACCGCTCATTTTAGGCCATGGGAAACAATCATTCACTAATGTATTTTTTGAGGCAAATATGCCATTGATTTTCGAAATTAGGCAAATAACCTATTAACATAATAGATTAGGGACAAATTACGCACTAAAGGTTGTTAACAGTAAGGGAATTTTTCCCCTTGGTGCAGATTGACCTTCAAACATGTATAATTTGGTTCCAATTTTGCTTATTTTGACTTGAATTCAGTAAATTTATAATCAAATTCTAACCCAAACCATAACATCTTAAAAAAATTCAGGCCTTAACTAGATGCTTAGTGAAGAATTAGAGTGAGCAACGATGGGGTTTTTGTTCCCCATGTATAACCGAACAAAACTGACTCCTCCTTCGGCGAAAATTAGAGTTGTGGGTGGCATATTTGCCCTTTTTGCCTTGATGGATTTATTGCACGAATTCACAAGAACAGCACATTGGTAATGCTAGCTAATACAAAAAATATAACTATAGGATAACAAAGAGGAGCAATTAAATGTAAGTAATTTTGTTACATATCATAATAGAAATGAAAAGTTTCAGTTTATGGTGGATTTAACTGAATTAATATCAGGCGAAATCTGTCTAAATGAAAATGAACTTTTGGTTGGTTATAGAAAGAAAATGTTCGGCAATACTTAATACATAAAATTGGAGTAAGCACAATGAAATCCAAAAACACAAATTGACAGCTGTTTTGACTGATGCATAGTCAATCAACTTTCAAGAAGCATGTCATCTGATATTGCACCTGAAGTGAAGAGAAGAATCGCCTCTAACATTGACATACCTTATGGCGCAAAAGTTCACGAATGATGACTGCTATTGTAATGGATGATTCTAATATCTCCTTGCTGCACACATGCAGTAACAAGAAGAATTAGGTACGATAAAGAATAATTAAACATGGAAATGAATTTGGAACCATAACAAGAAACTAATTAGAGATCAGAATGGTTACTTCTCCCTCATGGATCCTACTAGCTCGAGACGATCAAGTAACTCCAGTGCGAACTCAAGCCTCCCCATATTGAAGTATGACTTCGACATAAAATGCCACCTCCAAATCTTTGCTGATGAGTAACACTGAGAGCCATCCACATTCCCGGACAGCTTTTTAATGTCTATATCAGGGACATTTTTCTCAGCAAAATCAAGTGTTTGCTCACACAAATGAATTGCCTCTTCATATTTCCTCAACTGCACAATGCCGTACACGTTCAGATTAATCATCTGACTTATACTGTAATTTTTGGGTGAATTGACAACTTGAAAGATGAGGCAAATAAATCTGTAAGTAGCTGGAAATTGAAAGACCACAGACCATAATTAGAGCCTCTACTTTCATTCTAAAAAGCCTTTCTGAATGAGAACTAGTTGCCAAGGCCTCATTAATCTTGTCTAGTGCAGAAGATGCAGCATCAGATGTCCTTATCCCCAAAAACTGTGCAGAACATCTTGTAAGCTCATCCACTTTCTGACCACAAGAAAACCTGAAAAATAAGTCATTGATATACCACATGTGTCTATGCTTCTCTGTATGAGAAAGGGCGGGAGAGGGGGGTAGAGTAGTGACAGCAAGGGTCAGAAGTCAAAGCATGGTTTGAAAGCCTTGTGGGGAACAAAGATGCTTTGATCGTTTAGTACATGCAATGACGCATATAAACACCCTTAATCACAAGTAGTAGTAAATAAATTTTGTGGCAGTATTGTGTACACTGGCTAAGACTAGGGTGAATCATAAGTTGGAAAGATAAGTGAGTCTTTTAAATCTTCAGGCTCAGTCATCCATAGTGATGGTGATCTTGATAAAGATGTCAATCACCAAATTAAACTAAGATGGACAAAACGGAGACGTGCCACAGGTGTTATATCAGATAAGAGAATGTGTCACTTAAGCTGAGGGGAACATACTAGGGAATTGCAGTTCAACCTATCATTCTATATGGCTGTAAATATTAGGCAATGAAGAAACAACACACGAGCAAGATGAATGTAGTGGAGATGAGAATGTTGTTTTGATTAGTGGACATACAATCACAGCAAAATAAGAAATGAAGACATAGGAGACAAGACCATGATAAGCAAATATGCACAAAGCAGTGATAAACCTCCTCTAACATAAAATTCATCAACCAAAATGCATGATATGGACATCTGCTGAAATTTTCAACTCCCTTAATAAATGTCTTGGCTATTTCACAAGACTATGATCTTCAATTGATTGGATTGCTAGATTAAGTCCACTATGACATCATGATTATTAAATAAAATAGGGAAAGTTACAATTACCCCCCCTGAGGTTTACCCTAATCTACAATTTGCCTCATTTATTTTTTAAAACTTACACTTTGCCCCTTAATTCCTTTATGTGGTTTGATAACAATTTTTGAAACTGTAATTTAAACTGTACGATAGACATCTTCTAGCAATTTCAATCTCTCTAATATTTTTTAATGGTTAATAGACATTTTAAATTATCAGTTTTTCCCTTCTATAAATGCATCTTTCTTCCTGTAAATGCATATCAATATTTTTTAAAGGTCAGTTAGCTATAAAAAAAATATCAAAAATCTTAAAATTACTGAAACATGGTTATCAGACAGTTTAATTTAGAATTTCATAAATTGTTGTTGGATACTATAAAGGAAGTAGGGGGTCAAGTGTAGGTTTTTGAAAATAAAAGGGACAAAGTGTAGGTTAAATCAAACCACAAGGGGGCTTTTGTAATTTACCCAACAAAATAAGGAGAATCATACTTTGTGATGTAAATTAATCATAGTATTTATATTGAAGCCTCTAATAGTAGGATCTAGTATTATCCAATGCAGTCAAAGGCAAATTGCGCACCAAGGCATTTATGCCTTTTATTGCCATGTGGCACCTGGCACAAAAATTGCGTGCTAGAGCAAAGTAAAGCGCAAAATTTGTTTAAAAAGTATATAACACATAATATTAGGTTAAAAAACTAAATTTACATATAAGCCAAAATTCTATGATTTAGTATTCCATAATTATTACTAGACAATTATGAATAAGCAACAAGAACATAAAACAAAAACAAGGAGAAGCAAATAAGAGCTAACAAATGTTCCTAATGTAAGCAAATAAGAATCTCGGGCAAGGAAAAGAGGCAGACATGCCTCCTTCAAAATTGCGAGCGCAACATCACCTCTTGTTAGGTCGCTATTGCGGCAGAGGCCCGCACAACATTGAAGGCACCTAGCCATGCCCCTCAAATTGCGGTCCCCTCACCATCGCCACGCCATATTGCTATTGCACACATGGCGTGCGTAATTGACTACAATGGTATTATCAAATTAAGTGTGCTAAAAAGCTAGCAAACAGTAAATATAGTTTCAGATTTTGAATGACAATAATTGTGCGTATAATGCAGGACATGCCATCTAGTGAAGACACATTGTTTGCATACCTGGGCTTTTTGGAGGCCATTGGCAGCATCTATTATAACTCTGCGATCCAGGCAAACATCAGCTGCTGAACTGAGACACTTACTGAAATAAGTGATTGCATTTTCAATTTCACCCAGGACAAGATGGCAGCTGCAAAGGGAACGCCCACGCTTTTGAGAATTACAGTGTTATTCTTAGCAATCAATAGAAGGATTAGATAGGCTCTCTAATACTGATATGCCAAACAAAAGGCTACTTTTACGTTGAGATGTGCAAAAAGGAACTCACTTTCCTGCTCTCAAATAGACTTTTAAAAATGTAGGATCAAGAGCAGCAGCCATCATACAGTCTAATAAAGCTTCCCTCAACCTTTGAAGAGATATACGTGTGGCTGCACGATTGCTATAACAAAGCACAAGAGGTGTCATGGAGCACCCTGAAGCAACATTTGCAGGGACAGAATTGATGCCCTGCGTGTAAAAACCCTCAGCTCCGGGCAGATTGTCATTTCTATAAGCTTGATTTCCCCTGAAATGAAATCCAATTTTAGGTTGTGTAAACAAAAAACAACAGTGGCTTATACACACAACACCCATGCATGCATAATTTACAAATGATAACTTGATAAAATACCTGAGCCGCCACATCTCACAAACTTCCTGAAGTGCAGCAATTGAAGAATCAGGGCCCTGTTTAAATTGTTCACCTGGATCTGAAGCATTTTTGTTTTGGTGAGCAGAGATCTTTTTTTCCTTATCCACCGAGTCATTAGGTGGAGCAGCTGAAAAACAGGGAAATTCCATGATGGGAGGCCATGTCATGATCTCTGGTCTTGGATCAATAACTTTTCCAGGTTTGGCACCACTTTTCTTTTTAGACCGACGCTTTCTCACAATAATGTTTTCTTGAAGTACAGAAGAAGATAAGGCAGAGAAGGTAAAAGTTCTCCCTTTTTCAATGTCTGTAGTAAAACAAAACTCTTTCATAAGAGTATTTTCTTGGCCCCCTGTCTCAGAGTGATTTTCACCTTCAGACGTAAAGCCACCACAGGCATCCTCACGTTTGAAGCTAGAAAAAGCTACTTCAGCTTGATGGACAGAACAATTGGAACATATGTCAACCCCAAAAAGCCTCCGAGAATCATGCTTGTACCTCTCTTCCTTTAGCCCCATGGATTTATCATGATCCCTTATAGTTTCTGTACCAGGATTATCTACTCTGGGATTGAAACAAATTGAGGGATGTAATGCAGATGGAACAAAATTACTGTCAAGATATGAGGTTTCATTAGGTTTTACAGAAGTCTTGAATGAAGATTTATCAGGTGCCACAGTTTCAGTGTAAGGAGAGAAATCCATGGGGGAATAACATTCAGATGAGCTTGTTCTTTCATACAAGACATCCTCTTGGGGTGCCATATTGTTTGACAACTGTTTGTGCAGGCCAAATTGCTTTGACTTTCCCTTTGTCTTCTTTGATCTTCTGTCCCTCATAAAGGTGCCTTTTGCACTAGATTTCATCTTCATATCTGCTCCAGGCAAAAGATTTTCTTTAAAGGATGAGGGGTCCCACTGTGGTGTCTTAAAATCACAAGAGAAGAACCCAGTTGGAGCAGTGGCAACACCATTCCCTCCATTGCTTTTAATGCCAGCCACAGATGGATATTCTGAAGAAACACCATTCTGTTTGGACCCAAGACCACTGTGCGAAAATGACTGTTGAGCAGTAGCTCCACTCAGCTCAACATCATCTTCCATTGGACCTTGAGAAGAGTAATCCTTGGTAGAACATGCATCCATGCCTTCCTGACATGCAGAAGACTTGGAAAAGGGAATTCTAGCATCAATTCCTGGCCTACCCCAAAAATTACTAGCATAGTTCTCATCAGTCTGAAAGAATGCCATTCTCCCAGAAGCAGCAGGAGCATGCTCAGACATCAGATCCCGAGGCATGCTGTTCAAATCTGGTTTTGGAGGGCTAGAATCCTCTTTGATGTTGTGAAACACAAGCACTTGTCCAGAGTTGGCTTTCCTTTGGAAACACTTGGTTGCTTCAGGATCCATATTATTTCTATTACAGTTGATATCAAGTTTCTGCATACCATCCTGAAGTCCAATCACTGGGTTTAAGCTAGAGGCATTATTAGCATTCTCATAATTTAAGGAAAAAACATTATGACGATTACTGTCAGAAAAAAGCTCAAAATTTACACCACAAAAACCAGCTGCTTCTGCCCATTTCCCCATTCTGCATTTGCTGCAACTGGAGGTCTTATTATCACTACCACCAAATATAAAAAAATCAATCCCACAATCACTACAACAGCCTTTACTGCCATTTGCATTGGGAATACCTGGAACACCATCCACTTTCTGGGGCTGGGACTCAGATTTAGCGTTATTACTGAGGGTGCCATCCACGTTCTGCAAGTGGGACTCGGTTTCATCCTCCACCTTTTCTCTGAGATCATTCAGAACTGACTGACCAGCACACTCTCTGGATCCCCTGGCCTCTACATTAAGATCTGTGTTGGACTTAAACCGACTTGCCCCAAACACAAAACTTGAGCCACTGATATTTCCAGTAGATTCACTTTCATGACAATCTGATTTCGACTTTGAACAAACTTGGTTCCTACCGGATACAAATTCCAGATTCGTTTTAGATCCACTTTTATTTTCAGCAGATGGAAATTTGATTGGAGTGTGATCATGGCCAGCTTCACTTCCTGATTCCTCATAATTGTGGACTAATCTACTCTTTTCATTAGCCGAACTCGTTTCTGAATGATTCTGCGTTGTGCAAAATACAAAACTAGAATTCTTAAGCTTGCCAGGAGGTACTTCTCTATTCTGAACACCACTACCCATAATGAATTCTCGCTCCTCCGAGGCAAAACACCTGGCACCAGCATTTTTATTCTCGCAACCGTTCAAACTCTCCGTAAACCCATTTGAAACATGATTATCATTACGAGTATTACAAGCATCGGTACTTACCAGAGAAGAAGCCTGATTGAATTGCTTGAACGGGTTAAACTCTGACCAAATCAAGCCCGACCCGTTTCCCGTCTTCCCATGCAGCTGCTTCATAAGGTTCACCAGCCTAGGTCGGGGCCGACGCGACGCAGCAGCCCCACGCCGTGATCCATCTCGAGAAGCGAACCCACTGCCCAAGTTGAACTCACCTCCGTTCTCAAAACTCGAAGAAAGTGAGGGAGAATGGCTCGCCGCCGGTTGTGGAGCTTGTCGATGGTTGCTCCGGGCAGGAATTTCGGCGGCCACAGGCGACATTAACCAATTTTTATTTTTCAGATGACTGACCGAGGATTTTGCTGCCGTTGATCAAGTTATAGCGGAACTTTAATTAGGGTTTTACGTGGTTTAGACGTTAAATAAAGAATAATTTTTTGAGCTATCAATGGCACAAACGAAATTCAAATTTTTGAAACTTTGGCCCATAGTCCCAAAGACGACTGCACTACTCCAGTAACGCTGTAGCCCAGTATCGCTTCGGCGCTTCCTCTCTAACCTTTTTATTTTATGGATTATTTTATCTTAAACATGTAATTCAAAGAAATTAAACGTAAAATTAATATAATTTAAAGAAATTAATGTTATAATCATTTACTGAATGACATTTTTTCATCTTCTAATTATTTTTTTTATAAATTTTTTAATTACTTGGCCTAAAAAATTTATAAAAATTCAATTACACTATAAAAATGATATTTAATGAATTACTGTAAATATATAATATTATTTTTGAAATGACATTGATTTAATAAAAAACTATAAAAATATTTTAAATTAATCTGACTTAAGTTAAAACTAATTGACCATAATACTTGATCTGTTCTACTTCTTTATAACTTTCATTATTCATAGTAATTATTTATAGTTGTTTAGCTTTAATATTTTGGTATATAAACATAAATTTTTTATATAAATAAATTACATCAACATTTGTATTTTTTAAATATAATTTTCTTAAATATTTTCTACAAATAATAATATAAATAAATTCAAGTGATATTTATGTAAAAAATCTAAAATGTGGCAAGAAAATGGGATGAAGTTAGTAGTTACATTTCCTTCACTTGTTTTTTTTTTTTAATACTTAGAAACATGTTATAAGTACAAGTAAAAGAGTGGCAGTAGTCTATTATAAAAAGTATGAATCAATTGTTGGTTCCTCATAATCTAGAGGGGCTTTGAGTTGTATTAGAAATTATTCTATCTTAACAAGGGTTGGGTTCAAACTCAGGCCACTTGCATAGTGGGTGTCGCCTCTTACCATTTTGTTGGATTGGCAAGAACCTATCATTCATTTTAGAGATGGTAAACAAAGTTTTAAAGTCTTGTACCTGAAAGTGAGTTAATTTCTACCAATAGATGCTTAATTTTGTATTATATGATATTGATATTGAAATTATATATATATATTAAATACTTCATGCATCCTATTTTAAATAAAATCTTTAGATTTGACATAAAGATTGAGAAATAGAAAAAAAAATTATATTGTTTCCACTTTCACCATTCACTTTTTACACGTAAATATATATATAACTAGTTTAAATACTCAGCGTTGCCATGAGATCCAAAAAGAGTTAGATTCGGGGGGCAAAAGATTAATAATTCTTACACATTAGCAAAAATCTCATAAAAACTTATATTACTTCTGTTTCGTATTAATTGACCTATCAACCTTTTTTGACTTGAATATATTTATAATAATATGTATTGAAAAAAAATATAAAATTGATATTTAGAAACTATAATATTTAAAGTTCCATTTTTATATAAAAAATTTATATTTTTATTGTAAATTTTGAAAGAAATAAAATCATAAATTAATTACTACGAATACTAAAAAGGACAGTTTTTGTGAAATAGATGAAATAACTACAAAATAAAAAATTAGAGATGGATGTTCATGATGTGTAGAGTCATGTTAATTAATAAAAAAAATAGGTAATGATATATTGTAAAGTCTTGTCAAAACATGACAACAACTTTTTATCTTAAGAGACTAAAGCAAAAAAAAAATAATCTTCAATAAGTATGAAACAAATATGGCCATAATGTCAAAGTCTAAATTTGGTACGTAAACATTGAAATTTTCCAAAGACATGCAACTATAAGTAACTATACATTATTGAAAACACTTAATTACCATGCTATTGACTTTTAATAAAAAAAATGCATTCACCTCAAGATTTTAAAATCTATACTTAATCTATTTTTTATATTTGAATCTTCAACATATTTCCAATGTATTTCTATTTATTACATAAAGTGTTACTATCATGGTTTGTATTTATTCTGTTGGTATAGAGTTGATTTAAAGGTTAAGGATCGATATACTGAGACACGTTTCATTTTGTTTAATGTTGTCACATGACAACTATTTCATTGTTTAGCTTCAGAATTACTACGAACATATCGTTTGGCTAGAATTCTTACCATATGTTCTACAATATTCAAAAAATAAATAAATATTAATTTGACTTCATTCTTACATCAGGCAAATAGTAAAGAAAAAGTTTAAAGGATATTTAAACATGTATGTGGTATGAAATTCCTTTGACAAATTGAAGTCATAAAATATAATCACAAAAATATTTATTCTGGATTCATGGTAAAAAAAAAAAATCTAACCCATTGATTATGCTCACGAATCTTGGCTACTCCTTCATTCTATCTCACTGGTATGAACTCGTTAAATCTCACATATATGTGAGTACGTTATTAAGTTTTATTTTCTTCACATATTATTAATGATGTCATTTGTTTTTTTAGCATTCTTCTCATACTAGATCTCTTTTAGGTGTTAAAAGGACATTTCCTAAAATTGAAACCGATGACAATGCCATATTAAAATGAAATCATTATATTCAGTATGAAACTTTAACAATTACACGTCTCATTTACTGTTACAAAAAATATTCATCAAGTGTTTATATTTTGTCTATTGTTTTTAAATCTAGGGATCAAATATGTCAAAGTGGACTATCAGGTAGTGAGAATGAATTTCATAGTTTGATTGGCTATGAATTGTTGTATCCACTTTTGTCATCCATACTTTCAGATCAATACATTCAAGTTACTGAAATACTGTAAGTTAATACAACATGTAATTGACATATTTTAACATCTAAATTATATTAATAATTATAATTTTCAATATTATTTTTATAGGTCAGAGTTTCATCATCACCTCATATATCAGCTAAGAAAACCTTATTATAAAAATATACCTGATATGCATTGCTCAAATAGGTATAAATAATGTTATTCTTTCTTTAATTAATAATGGTAAATTATAATTCTAATTTTGTATGTGATACATATTTTCTTGCAATGAGTCAAATTTGGCAAATCAAGAAGATAATAGGGAAGATTGATATCGAACATGTTCCTAAGACTGTTTTATAACATTTTGTTAAACTGATGAATTACCAGTCATGTTACCCAGTTTTTTTAGGTTTCGACATCATTTCATTTCAATTTACTTCAATATTTTAATAATAATATTACACAAAAATAGTTAGCCTTTATAACGGTTTTAAAACTTCTATATTTTCATACATTTTTAATAGGTTGCATAATTATTTATGTGATTTGTTATTTGTAATTTTTTTATTTTGTGGCAATGTCGGTATATAAACTAGTTATTTGTGATACTTAAACAGAACTGGGCATATTGCTGGCCAATTGTGATAGAGCTAACAGGTGGCCTGATTTCTCCTGGACACCTTGAACTTGAACGAAGCAGAAGGCAGCCCAACCCTCCGACTCTGGTGTATCCGGCCTCTCACGCCTCGCTTCTATTACGCTTGGAATTTCTAATTGAAAAGAAAACCGAGAAATTCGAACCCTTCGTTTAAAAAAAAAAAATGGAATCCTGGGTGCCAGTTTGTTTGCGAATTTCCAAGTCCACTCAGAGTGAGAGGTGATTTCATCGGTTTTCCCTATCTCCTTTTTCTTTGCTGGATTAGCAGGGAAATTTCAATTCTTTGTGCATTGTTTCGGTTTGATATCTGGGGTTATTTCAGGTGGTTTTGGGCCGTCCCGAAGTAGCAGTCTTTTTCCACCTCAATTTTGTTTGATAGATATAGAACGGTTAACGTAGTGGAATGAGAACCGTTATTTGAAAGTAGTAGTATATACTATATGATATGTCAAGCATATTTTAGCAAATCATAGTCTTCCAAATTCCATCCCTAGCCAATCGTTCTATATGGCGTTGCCATGGTGCCTCTGATTCATGACATTTCCTGGGCCCACTAGCTGTGATTAGTTGTCTTCCAGGTTAAATTTGTTTCATGGTATCGTTCTGGCAATAACGGGAAAAAGTTTATGGTATTGACTTAGAGATGATATTGCAAAAACAGTTTACATTATTCCTTGTCTTCTTTGGTTGATCAGTTGAGCTGCAGCTCATCTTCGATTCAGAGGGAAAAAGGTGAAGATATTACCATAAAGTCTGCCTGCCTTATTATTGTTCTGCCTCATAATGGAGTCTAAAGTTTTGCAAGGTAGTTAATTATTTCACCGTTTATTGGCATTATAGTCTTTTGCTGTCTTATTTTCCATGATATTATCTCATTGTAATGTTGATTGTTCCTCCTTGATTGTTCACTTTTTGTGCTAATGGTAATGAACTTACGGTGTTTTGTTCTATGGTGTATAGTGCTTTGTTCATCTGGGTTTGCTGTGTGCTTATACTAGCAAATATTCTGTGTTGAATAGATTTCTATCTGACGTAACGGTGATATAATTTTGCGAAGAAATTTCAAGCAGTTTTATGGAAGTTAAATAACAGACCAACCCTGAATCTTGAAGTCCCTCTGAACAAAAACAAAATAGCCTCTGGGTATAACATCTAAAATGAAAAGTTGGGAGTCATTCACTTTCTAAGTTTGAATGCCTAATTATAGAATTATGTTTTTCTCCTTCATAATTTGCATTCTAACTTCTCTCTCTTGAAGAGTTTCCATTATAGTTTGATGATCTTTGTTGGTATACCAAAGTAATTTGGAACTATATGTTGTGATTGGTATTGGAATCTTTTGTTAGGCTCTTTCTTTAAAGACAGGTGAAGAATATGTTTGTATTGTTTCTGGCACAATGTTGTTATTGTTGTTCTTCCTGTTGTTATTATTATTATTACTACAATTATTACTATTGTTATCATTTTTATTATTGTAAGCTATTGATTTCTCAGATAAGTATGAAGATCAGAAACAGAATCAGGCAACTGAATCCACTCCTACAGTTAGCAGAGAAGATACGCTGAAACTAGCGTCAAGTTTCAGGGACTATCAAGGTGACATAGTTGAAAGAGGTAAATGCACAGAGATTGCATTTACAAGAGATGTCGAAGGCTCTGGAGAAGTAAATATGGAAGCTTCTATAACAACTGATGATGTGGTGCGGGCAGGAGGTTTAGGAGCAAGAGATGACATCAGTAGCTTTCTACCTGTAGCTGCTGACTCAACTGACTTTGAAGCTTCAATCCGCGATGCCAGGGGTTATGAAGAGCCCCAGGCTGAAATACGCAGACGCGGCCTTGGATGGAAGGAAGATTCTGCAAATAAGTGACTCTGTGTTCATTGCTGCATAAGTGAGTTGCTGACTTTGCTGGCTGTGAAAATTTATTTTGTTTAATTTTGTTTGAATTGTTTTGATGAGAATGCTTGTTTGCAATGGAATATTAGTTAATCAGTAAGCGAGCGAGGTCACTGCACCCAATGCACAAAACTATTTGAATCGACTGAGTGCGGTTTCCTGTAGATCATTAGTACAATGTCATGATTAGAATTAGAGAGCTGATTGAAACTCCCAAATGTTAGAAAAACTTTTCTAGTGGCTACGGTTTTTAGCTTATTATTTTTGTAGAATCTGTGGGTTGCAGGGATATGAAGTTGGTCTCCATTTACTGTTTTAGCAATCATTATTTTTTGAACTAGAATTCTCTCCACGTAGTAAGTGGTTACAAAACATTGTTCTGATAAGCTGACCGTCTTTGGAATATTCTCTGTCCTGGAGCTAGAATGGATAAAGGGTCATAAGCAGATTTACGCTGTAAAAAGGTTTCCCACTGACGGCCAAAATGAGTTTGCCATTCTTCTTGCCTGCTGTAATGGGGCAAATATTGCTTGACCTTGAGATTTGCCTCGGCACAGAAGTCTACTATTCGTTGGTTTTTTGATAGAATATGGTCTAACCCACTAACTCCTGTTGATGATGGAAGTGCAGAAGACAGAAATGCTACCATGTAGAAGATATCTTCTTCTGGGGTAACCATCGATGTTTCGTTGGTCCACCTGCAAAAAAGGGGCATAACAGATTGAGAATTATTAAATATGGGAAGATGTGATAGTCGACAAGTTTGGGGATGAAGTACTTTGACTTGTTGACTGGATAGATGAGAATGGGACCACTGCTATTGTCTTTGAGAATATTGCCGAAGACCCCTTGGGCAAATTCAAAAATTGTGCTTTTTGGTATAAGAAGATTCAACCATGGATGGGGAACTTCCCATAATCCTTTTTCTCGAAGTTTAATTTCTGAAATATGCACTCTGTCCAGGAACTCCACATAAGAAACTTCCGCCAGAAAGAGGGTTGATGGAATAAAATTCAATGCCGATAACAGCTGTTCAATTTTCTGAAAGACATAGCAAGTTGAAGTTGGTCTTAAGCTGATGTAGTTGTTGATAAAGAGAGAATACTTTCTGGCAAGAAATATTACCTGGTCTGTAGCATTACCTGCCTCACTGGGGTTGAAGTATTTAGCAACTTCTAGGCAGTATAGAATTTTTCCGTCTGAGATGAACTGGCTAGCCAGAATTGGGTTCCTGGGTTTGAAGGAAGTTCTCCAGTTATTCAGGAGGCCACTTCTGTTTATCATCACAAAGCCTTCAATGTAGTCAAATGAATCTTCAGATTCTATCAGGTGTTCTTGATCAGTGGAAAATGTGCTGAACTCAGAGTAGAGCACCCTAATCCACTTCACCTGTCGAAAGGTTATATTAGTTAAAAGGGCCATTTAGGGTGACATGTCTTACTGTTTCTGACACTATGCTTCAGAAGAAAGATTTTATTACCATCTCCGGTGCTGGTTCGAGATGAATTTTGGCTCGAGTGATGACACCAAATTGTCCTAGTCCCCCAAGAACACCATAGAATAGGTCAGGATTCTGCTCCTCTGAACAGCTGAACACCTCCCCCTTCCCTGCATTAAGGTTTATATCATGTGTTTCTGCAGGCTCTTTTACATGACTATGGTATGGTTGTCACAGATAGTTTATTTCGCCTGGTTACTAGTTTCTCAATTGCAACAGAACTGTAAATATTCGTAAACGAGGATACTGGTTGTTAGTGAAAACATGCCTGTTACAACCTCCAGCTGATAGACGTTACTGATCTGGGGACCATGTCGGAATGCTTGGCCGCTGATCCCAGCATTTGATAAAGTGCCTCCAACAGTTAGATGAAGGTAGTCTGTCCAGGACTTTGGTGCAAGCCTGTACTTGAGAGTCTCTTGGAGGATATTAATCCAAAGCTCACCACCTGTAACTTCCACATATGGCATTTCCCCAGTGTAGATGTGCATGCCTGGTTGTTTGAGTGCTTCCATGTTGATAACTATGCCATGGGGGGCTTGTGCTTGACCTTGTAGGGAGTGGCCATGGCCTCTGGCTGCAACTGTTAGGTTAGATGTAGGACCCATATCGAAGATGTGTTTTATGGTTGAAGAGATGTCAGAAACAGACTTAGGATGGAGCACTGCTAGTGGGGGGTAATGGAATCTGTTGCCAAAGTCAGTAGCTGCATAGCTTATATTCTCGAAGCTGAAATAGCCGTCTAGGGCAAGTTTTCTTAGTGAAAGAAGGGTGTTTTTAGGACCTGGCTGGGTTGGGTTTGTTTGGGCCTCAAACGGTGGATCTGAATATGTGTATGGGTCGGTTTTATTTGTGCTGATTAGGATCAAGATGATAACTATGTTAAAAACTACAATGTTTTTCTGTCTGGGGAAACTTGATGTTTGCAATCCCATTTCTATGAGATGTTTTTAACTGTGAGTTGGGCAGATAGAGGGGAGGAGAGCCTTGTTCTCCACTCTTTTATGAGCTTTGAGAGATAGAGGTAGAGTTGGGTCGATGGAGGTGTGAGGAAATGAAGACAATTTAAAGGAATTTTGGGGCAGGCTGCTTAAACTAAGTTAAGGTCGATATTAATCACATGTGCTAGGTAATTTGCTTAGAGCATAGTGCGTTCTCTTTGGTGTTTCAAAGTCAAGATGAGTACATATTGCAGCCTTTTTGCACTTCTGTGACGTCTATTACCCCAACTAGGAACCACATGATCCATCTTCTGTGTGGCATCTTAGTTTGAAGTGCTGGGCTATAAAAGGTGCCAGCACTTTTTACCAACGTTGACTGGCTGCATATATAGCGTGAGTGAATATTTTCCTTGTTTCTCTTGCTGAGTCAAGCGGCCTGCAAGCATGATAAGTGAAGTGGTGTTTTCTGGCTTCAACGGGGCGGCCCCTACTACCAGGTTGAGTGGCATTAGAGCAAAGTGAGATAGGCAGCATAGAAGCTGGGCCCGGACCACGTGGGTGCTTCATGCTTGTGCAGAACTGAGCAACTTGAATGCAACCGGCCTAGGAGACTTGGCCCTGCTAGTGAAGATTTTGTGACCCGTGAACCAGAAACTTCAGGTGTATGTTTTGCTGAAGCTCCTACTTTATAATTTAAGGGTTAACCACTGTGTGGCAAGTGACCTTAACAAACTGCTATATCCATAGCTCGCCAGGCTTGTGACCTGTGAGTCGGATGGATTGCAGAGTTGGTGGCTGCCTTTACATGATTCTGTGTTGAAGTCTGATGCTGGATCAAAGATGTTGGGGTGTTTGTCACACTTCATTATGTAGCATTAGAGAGAAATTAGTTATAGATTGGCATCCGTTTCTTGTTTAGAGAAGATAAAATGTTGGAATCTCTTATTGCTAAGTGCTAACTAACGGCTCCAAAGAACTGATACATCTCTTTCCAACTAACTGATACTATTATTTTATATGTTATGTAACCATCTAAGTGCCGGTGTTGATTGGTCTTTTGTTTTGTTGTTGTTGTTGTTGTTTTTTTCCTTTTCTAGGCTCATTGGGAGGAGAAGATGAAACGCTTGTTTGAGCGAGAGGAGTGAGATGACTGAAAAAGTCTTAACCCAACAATGTAAGCTAGTGGGTGGCGTACTCTGTTTAGACCCTATAGCTAATTGCTTGCAGCAGATGGGCATCCCCAAATGCTCTCCTTTGTGTGCCTTTTTCACCCGGGATAAGCATATTCCTTCTGAAAGTACTGTCCTTTGTTACCTTTTCTGTGGACTAGTTAATTGAAGAGTAGCTATTTGAATTTTGCAGCAGCTCTTTTTAAAAATATATATGTAGTTGAGATTAAAATCATGCCTATCACGGATGCTGGTTTATCTGCTTACGGCAGCATCTATAAATTTTTTCAGGGGTATGAGGCGCCTTGTTTTTCTTTTAATCTGGTAATGTTATGTTTACAAACTTATGTGTAGAATGTTGGCGTCCAACAATATATTTACACTTTGGGAAGAATATATTTAGTCCTAGAACTTTAATCATTTTTCTATTTCACTCTTAAACTGAAATTTTATAAGTTTTTATTTGAGTCTTAAAATTTTTAAAATGTGCAAACAATTAATCCTAAACCGTTAGACACATGTTCTATATGGTTAAGTAAACTATTTACATATTTTATAAGTTTTAAGAATTAAATGGAAGATCAGAAAGTCTAAAGACTTAAGTAGAAAAAGTGCAAAAACTTTAGGACTGAAAAATGATCCTTCTTTCCGCAACTATCTTTATTTACTTTGTTCTCTTGACAAATTTTTTGCATTGCCGATAAAAAAATATATGTTCTTTCCTCGACTTGAAAAATATTTTTTTTAGAAGTAAGAATTTCTTACAATTTTTATTTTTTTTTAAAAGAACAAAAACTAAAAATATATGTTTTTGTAAAAAGGAAAATTGAAAACACTTTTTTAAGAGCTTAAAAGATAATTAAAAGTTTCAAAAAACAAAAAACATCTCAAAATAAATATTTCAGTCATTAAAAAGTAATCTCCATCGAATTTTTACAAAAAATAATAAGTTTATTAATGAGTTTGAAAATTCTCCAAAAGGATAAATAAGATAATAGTTTCCTCAAATTTGAAAAATTTTAAAAAATTTCTTGTTGTAAGAAAATGGAGGATCTGATCAATCTTCAAAAACATTAAAAAAACAGTAAAAAATGAATTGGTATTTTCCCAAATGATTTTGAAATACCAACGAAATAAAAGCAGGGAAGTACCACTTTTAGTCATAAATTTTTTATTAACTTTCTATTTAAGTCCTAAAATTTTCACATTTCTATTTAAGTTCTAAAACTTTGCGAGTTTTTATTTGAGTGACTAATGATTTAGGACTAACTATGTACATGTTTGGAAGTTTTTGGACTCAAATGAAAACTCACAAAATTTTAGAACTTAAATAAAAAATAATCAAAGTTTTATAACTTAACGTTTCGTTCTCCTTTACATTTTTGTGGAGCCATACATAATTACATATGCTCTATCAATTTAGAAATACTCTTTTTTTTGTTTGATTTAGTTTTAACTATAATATTTTATGTATGATTGGATGCATGCATGTACAGAACCATGCTAATCAGATGGTTAAGTTTTTCTTTTCTGGAGTATGCATCAATTTCTATCATCACATAATTAATTTGGTGCTAAGTAGAAAAAGTTTTTTTCAATACAAACAAAATGTTATTATACAATTAATCAACTACGCAATGATAATGTATGTATGTATCAAAGCCACCATTATCTTAAGGCATATGCAAGAAGTAAAAATTAGAAAAATTAACAAAATTTCATTACAATTAATTGTATACTCTGCATAAAAAAATAAAATAAAAAAAATGGAGGAAGAAATCATTTTGTTGATGGTGTACCGAAACTAATGAATAAACAGTATCAGAAATGTTTATTTCATACCACCTTCTTAATGATATGGTGCAGTTCTAGATACATCAACTGATACAATACTAGATTTAAAATCATGCTTTATACTCCTTCCACAGTGATAGCAAATTAATCAAATGTCTCTCGATCGAGTAAACAACTAACGAATTTGTTGCAATTTTTTTTAATCAATTTCCTCCAAAAAAAAGTGTTCGAACTCTTCTGTCCGTAGAAATATTCGTGACACAAAGCATTATTGGGCACTGAAAATATTGGAAGATAGATAATTAACAAAGTTTGAATTTTCTTTTTTCTTTTTTTTTCTAAACCACAAAAGTTCATAGGCAGACTCAGAAATTTTTATTAGGAGTATTGGCTAACTATTAAAACCTTAAAATGCTCAAATATAACAAATAAATCTAAAATATAGACATAAATTTTTTCAATTGTACTCATCATTTTTACATGGAACTGAATTTGTCTATAATTATATCATTATCAATTTTTGCAACAAGCTCCTTTATATACACTGAAAAAGAACCCTAAGAAAATTGGTGTTTATCTTACTGTAACTCGAGTCTTTACAATGTCCATAGTGAATAAAAAAAATTATTTGTTTTACTTAGCCAAACAAAACAAAGAATTACAAAATCAATTGAAGAAATAAAAAATCAAAGTTAAACTGATGTAAAATTTATGGATGTTCTAGTGCAGTAAAAAAATTTCTTGGTCCACTTAAACTTGAAACTCTCTATTGAATATCAGAATTGCAGAGACATTGCCACTTAAATTGGATCAAGCAACCAACTTAAATTTATTTTTTAAGAATTATTTATTCTAAATAGCATTTAATATAATAACTTATTTAATATAATAACTTGAGTTAAAGGAATTAATCCTAGTCAACAACATAAACACTTCAAATGACAGACAAAGAGAGATTGAAATGGAGTTAAATGTGCAAAATAGTTTAGGAGATCTACACATAAAACTCTCATACATTTTTTAATACGTTAATATTACTATTATACATATTTCTCTCTCAAAGTCCAGTGATTTTGTCCGCAAGCTCGCTGTCATAATCTCCCGCAGTGCAATAAAATATATTGAAAACTTTGGTGCTTGTTTCTTAAAAGAGGGCAAAGAAAATATTCTTGTGACATATAGAGCACCAAAAGTTAGGCAGAAACCCATCCTCACCATAATTACTCATCGTTTTGTTTCGTGTCTCTTTCAATCGATCTCAGTAGGATCTAGCCCTAGCAAATTTTTTCTCCTACCTATTAATGGAGCTGCTCTAAATGTTCATTATTGGGGGCAAGAAAAAGAGGGCAACTGGATAAGTTTATAGGTTTCATGAGCCTGTATAAGTCGTAGCTGCACTTATCTGAGAATTCAGATTTATAATTAGGAGAAATTTCTTTTTAAGTTTAGGTCAAGGATTTTTTCCGTATATATATAAAGAAACCATCACACATTTCGTATGTTGGTTTGAGTGAAAAGGATTGAGACACTTGAATTTAAAAATTAAATCTGATTTTAGTCCATGGCTTCTCTATATATCTGTATGTATGAAAAAGATTTGCTAAATAGAGGTCATCCTTTAGCACCAGACAGTAACCGAAACAATTAGACTTTATATCCTGAAGTGAACTGACTTAGTTTATGTTTTATTTTTCTTCGGCCGAAAAAGCGGGCTCATTCATAAACCTAGATATGGGCTAATATCTTCTTAAATTTTGATTTCCCACGGCTAATATTATATTAAAAGTATGGTGCATTCGCTAATACCTAGCCTCACCGGCTGTAGATTAAGGCCTAAGTGCTCTAGTAGCCTTTTAGCTTCGTTAACTTGCCCAAATTAGTCTGAACTCAGATTTTGTTGTATTAAGTCCTCAAACTTTGACAAATGAGATGAGTCTGTCTAAGCCAACTCATGGTCTTATGGAAATTTTTTTGAAATTGATTCTTAATTTTTATTTTATTCAAATTTAAGTAATTATAGTTCATTTTAGATTGATCTAGTCCATGAATAGGTAAAATTTATTTAAATGTATATTATTTCTATTATTATTAAATAATATTTTTGTAAAACATTTATTAAAACTAGCTTATATGGTATAATAGGTAGAGATTCTTAAGATATAATCAAAAGTTCTTATTTACAAAAAGAAAATTATAGACATAAAAACTTGATAAATCAAGAACCTTGAAAAAGCACTTTTAGAATATTTTTTATGAGCTACTTTATTTTTTATAGTTTTAAATATTTTTCTTTTATAAGGAAAAATATAAAATAAAAAATATTGAAAATTAGAAGGAATAATCTCTTATATGAAACTTAGAAATGTTTGACTTCCATTTTTTCATATGATAAATTATATTTTGATATTTCTTATAATATATCATATTTTTCTTTCAATGTTACATGATGTATATGTAATTTTTCCAAAGTCAGAAAGAATAAATTTTAAAGTGACTTTTAACCATATTATATAAGTACTTTTTTAGATTTTAATAGTGTTAAGTTTCAACATGGGCAAAATTGAAGTGATGTATATGTATTCATGTGTTTGTTTGTGAGTATGTGTATGTATATTGTACAAAAGTAATTTTTATCTGTTTTCAATAGTTTTTTTTCAAATGAATTACAAATTAATTATAGCAATTTTAAGACTTCTAGTGTCTTTATCTCCATATCTTTATTTTTTTTATTATTTTTGGTATTACCATGAGGTGTTCCAATACAATAGGTCAAAAATAAGCTTCAATTCAATTTCTGACTTTGGAAAAATTACATTGAATTATCATATGCGATTCATATAAAAATAAGCTTCAATTCAATTTCTTCTATAAGAAAAAAGATAATTTTTTGCATATGCTATGAAAAGGGCTTATATCTAATAATAAATGTGTCTCAAACTAAGTGATTACATGTTGGAAAATCATTTTCCATCTTTTTTTTCTCAATTTACAATAATTTATTTTAAAACTCATAACTCTTCACTATACAATTAGTCTTGAAAATATTGAAAAAAATATTACCAATAATATAATATTTACTCAAATAAAAAACTTTAAATAATATTTTATTATAATAACAACATAATGAGTGTCAAACTGATTAGCTAATTATGTTTAAAAATCAAATGGTTTACTTTTTTTAATTGACCAGTTGATGGTAATAATTTTTCTTAGTTTATAATTCTTTAATTGTAACAAATCTTTAAATGTTTCTATAAAATTAAATATTATCAACCACATAATACTTACACAAATAACAAACACACATGAAACAAAATAAATTTAACCTATACATAGACTAAAACAATAAAAAATGAACTACAGTTAACAATGTTTGAGTGTGAATTTTTTCCCCAATAGCATGAGGTGCCTTGGACTAACTTATACCATTTTTCAAAGTATGAGGACTTGAATATATATATTGAGTTAAAGTGGATTGACTAGCTCGTGCAAATTAGCCAGGTTAAAGGGATGTCATTGCATTTTGGGGAACTGGTCCTCTGTTACCCAGTAAAACAAGTAATGGGTTTTCTTTTTAACAGCAATGCAAGAGCTTTGTTAATCTTGAAACAAATATACAAAGGCCCAAACTCCAGCTAGTGACGACTGGAATTTAAGAGCGGTGAAGGTCGTTAGAATACAACCTCAATATGACAAAGACTTCTATTGGTTCCCAAAAACTAACTCCAAAACAAGTAATGGGTTATAGTTGCACTTGGCTACAATGTTAGTGGTGCCAATATATTTCATATTGAATTATTTATAATCTCAGTTGGAGTTCAAGTTAGAAAAAGGTTAAGCTACCAAACTATATTTAAAAATGAAAATACCCTTAATCTTTCAAACTGGGGGTTTTCAAAAGCATTTATAGACTGCTTTACTAGCATAATTTCTAAAGTTGAACTTTCGCATCTAACCCTGAATTCTCACTCGGATATGATAATTAAATATTTTGTTCCCAACAATACCCGGAACGATCGAACCTAGAAATAGAGCAAGAATGGGAACATAGAAATAGAACTGGATAAGGAGACGGCAAGTTTCTTCGAAAAAATAAAAATAAATAAAAACAAACAAACTGAAAAACAAAACAAAACATAAGGAGATGGGGTGTACAGCAGTAGCTAGTTACAGCAACTAAGCTAGCTTACTGTGTTTCCTGTCCGCCTACATATATTCTCCCCAAACACCTAATCTCATAATTAAGGACGAACTTATTAACTAATCAAGCAAAGATCGATTGAAGTTCAACCCAAACATTAGTTAGTTATTTGTCGTGGGGAAAAAATATATATTTTTTTGGGTACATGAAAGGAAGTCTAACGAGGGAATAGAGGATTAAACTTTACACCTGGTAACAACTCTCAACCACTAGCCGAAGACTTTGGTAGTAAAACATATACATTTTACATTGATCAGTTTGTCACTTTTGAATAAATCTACCTATTACTACTGCTTAATTAAGATTATACGTACACACACACACACACACAATTGAGATCTGATCTCTCCATTGGGGCCATTATAATCGCATTCCGATTACTAATTGCTCTTCCTAAGCACAACTGCAGAATCTATTGGTTCTAAAGTAATAAACTAATAGTACAACCACAGAATTTATTTGATCTCATCAAGCACGCCAATTAATTGACCATCATATACGTAGATGAACAGTACAAGCATGAGGCAAAATGACGAAATAGGTCTTTCTGACATCACATCTTGCTTTCATGCGCCCAAAACATACTATATATCACTAATGTGTTACTATTAAATAGTTTTTTTTTAATCATTTTTGGAAAACCAAACATGTACAAATAAACATAAATTTTTGTATAGTTGGAAAAAGAATATCCGTAAAATTATGAAAAATAAGTGTATGAAATCTCAATAAAAAACCAAATTAAATATAAAAAATAGTACATGTAAAAATAAGCATATAAGTCTCTACATATTTGTATACTAAGTTAATAAGTGTTGGTATAAATATATGAATGATTTAACTTGTACATATATTTCATTATATCAGTGATAACTTTGTGATCTTATTTATACATAAGTTTCATATATATAATTTATATATCTCATTCATATAATTTACATATTAAATTTTATACATTTATATTTATCATCCAATCTATACATATATATGATTTTGGCTAGCTAGTGGCGTGTTTGGATGCATATTTGCATACATTGGGCTCATACATGTAATTCTTGTATCTCGTTTATATATATTTTTCAACTTTTTTTATGTATCTCTGATTTTGATAAAAACGTATTTTGACACATTTTCACCTTTTTTTGTGTCATTTGTCATTATGCTATACTAGCAAGGAAGGTAATATTGGATTTAAATATATGGATATGTAAAGAATAGGCTCCAGGTTTTACACATTTTTTTATACAAGACCTTTGGTATCCGCTAAGGCCTTAATTAATATAGATCAAGACACCATATCGGACCCCTTAGAGGGAAAACTTTTCAAAAACTTATATTTTCATTTATAAGACTTGAACTTGAGATTTTTCATTTGGAAAATGATAAAATTATTTCTACCAAATCACATAAATTTATAATTGATATGTTAAAGGAGAAATATAATACCACATACACTTCCAGCCGTGATATAGTCGGGATAATATACGCTAATGACTGTTATTTTTTATTTTTTGTGGCACTCAGAAATATTATAAAGTACTCCATCCCTCAAAATATTTTTGTATCATTTTAGTTTTCTATTTAAATTTAATTTAAATTTATTTATATTAATATTTATTATAAAAAATTATATTTAGAAACCTAAGACTTATAATTCTAAATATATATATTTTTAATTTTTTATAAGTATTAATATAAATAAATTTACATCAAACTTAAGTAAAAAAATAAGAATTGTGCAAAAAACTTAGGAGATGGGACAAAGAATTGTGCAAAATCACTTTATTATGAGGCTTAATCTATATTAGCTTTCCAGTTAAAGGTCTAATCTCGTCAATCTCGATATTAATAGACAAACTTTTATTTCGTCCACTAAATTTAGGGTGGTCTTGATGATTTTGTTATGTAATTGTACTATTTCATGTATTTTTCTTCTCTTTTCTACATATATAATTCTGATTACTAGAAGAAAAAAAATATTTTAAAGTTAGAGGAAGGGAAGAGGGCTCGACGGCTAATTGAGAATTTGAAAAGCCACTGCACTAAAGGTGTGTGGGTCCCTATGATAAGAAGCAGAAATCTCTTTCTTGGCAGTTAAGAGTGGATCAAAGTACCGCAAAAAAAGTGGGGTTGTTTTCACGTGAAACCCACATGAAACCCTAACCGTAGGTAGATATGCCTTTCAGCCTTTGTAAGAGTGCTCGATTTTTTTTTTTTTTTCTCGCGTGATAAAAATGTGCACGAAGAACATAGACTTGGCGAGTTTGTAACTGCAGAGTGGTTGCCAGGATACCGTACTGGCTACCTACATGGCTACACCTGAAAGGAGTAATATAATTTAATTAGAGCAATTTTAATTAAGAGTATACTTGTTCATGTTTACTATATATATATATATATATATATATATAGTTACTAAGAGATTTTATTTTAATAACTAAAGCATTAGGGACAATATGAGAAAGTTTAGAGTTCGAATCTTATCTCCTAATTTTTTTTTATAAAAATGTTACATAAAGTTGGATCAGTTGCCCTCTAAATTCTAAAAAGCTGACATTTTTTTTCTCTTTAGTTATAATACTAATACATCTTTTCTTATATATTTACAAGTATGCTTCTAAATATAAAATAAAAAATAAAAACAATGAAAATAATGGATCCATCTTAGATGAACTGAGTGGATTTATATACTATATATTTTTGTGGGCCATCAAAATGAAATGAATTGCATATATTTTATAATTAATCTTAAGTATTTTTGGTACTGAATGATGCAAGACAACAAATTAAAGAATTTAGCAACACAAACTATATTTTATAATTATGGAACTTGTGCCATTGATATATAATGATTGGAATACGAATAGTAATTAATAATTCGTGATTTAATTTAAACATTGCAATATAGTATGAGTCTGCCCCACATATATAAGTTTATATATAGGAATTTGTTAATTTACGCAGTTTCTATTTTTGTTTGTTTGTTTGTTTTTTCAAATTAAGCTTGTGGGACTCCTATATCGGATGGGTGACTTTGTTGGGGGAGACATGAAAGAAGTTCAAAGAAAGGAAAAATTACAAAATCTCCCTTATGATTTGATCTAACCTACACTTTATCTCTTCTATTTTTAAAAATCTACAATTTATTTGCTACTTGCTTTGTAGTATCTGATAATAATTTCTGAAATCCTAATTTAAATTATCTAATAATAATGTTCCAGTAATTTTAAGATTTTTGATATTTTTTTACCTTTAAAAAATATTGATATGTATTTACAAAGAGAAAAATAAATTTATAAAAAAAATAATAATTTAAAATATTTATTAACTATAAAAAAATATTAGAAAGATTGAAATTATTAGAAGATAACTATTATATAATTTAAATATAGTCTCAAAAATTATTATCAAACAGTATAAAAAATATAATGATAAAGTGTAAATTTTTTAAAATAAAAGAGATAAATTATAAACTATATCATAACTCAGGGAATAATTATAAGTTTCCTAAAAAAAAGAAGTAAAGGCAGGCTCTAGTGTAGGCTCTAGCTTCTATCCTACCCCCATCCATCCCCATGCGGTGCCATGCCCAACCCAAACGAGTGAACATCGAGCACTTTCTTTCAATTCCTGTCATAAATGTTGACATGCATGTTGCGGCCGGCACAGATTCAGTAAGTGAGCCCCTCCCCTCATCCCCCTAAGGCTCTTCTTTTCTGCCACGTTTTTCCACTTCTCCCCACATTGTATATATAAGAGCTGGACATTTTCCATAGCTAATAAACTAATTTGGTGGGGTGACACACAAAAGTTATATATTGCGGATTATCGAAATCAATATTCAAGCTGTGCGGGTAATTAAAGCTAGCCACGAATTGAAACTACAACATCAACCAACAAGCTCTGAGGCACTGGCCATCACTCCATCGAGTTAGGGGTCAAATCTGTCGTGCTTTCTTGGAGGCGGACAGGCGTGACGATTTCTATTCCAAATGCCCCCCAAAAATAATTGAGGATTATTATTAAGATATTGCCCATTATCACTATTTTTTTCCCTTTTAACTTATCACTATTTTTTTCATCTTTCCGTGCTTTTGAAATTTTTAGTTTCATTTCTCATATACCATGTCTCCAGATCCAAGTGACATTTCTTTTAGCCTCACAGAAAAGGAACTTGTCTTTCGAAAAATCAGGAAGAAGAAACTCTTAAAGGTTCAATTGAGTGGCACCCTAAAATTTTAGTTTTAATCTCTAAATTACCTCTGAATTTATTTTTTCTTATATCTACCTGGCCAACATGTTTATTTTGATAAATTTAAACATTAGCACCGAAAAATGTGCAATTAAGGATATCAATGTAATATTAATCTAGCAAGATCACCATAGTTGATCCTTTTAAAAAATATATTTTATTTCAATTAAAAGTGAGTAAATAACATCTTACAAACCAACAATGACATAGGTCTCCAAGGGACAACAAGAATATAAAACTGGCCACAAAAGAGCTACTCATTCCTGCGATACTGAATGAAGGGAAGAAAATCGAATCAAACCGAACATTCCATGTAAGCCATAATAAATTAGAAGTACATAACTTATAAATAACTAGAATAAAACTAAGAACAAGCTAACAATAACCAAAAAATGCTAGGACCAACAAGGTATTAGAAGTTTAAACAATGCTATCTATGAAAACAAGAGAATTACTTGTAAAACCTAAAAAAATAAGAACTAACTTTATTCTATGCAATTGCCTCAATATTTGTTGCCAAGTATTGGGACACCTCAATAGAGCTAAGCTTCTGGTGAACTCTAAAGAAAACTTAGATACATCATTGTCCGCTTACCAATTAAAAATTTATCATTTGATAGTCTTGAATTATTTTGGAACATCAAAATTTGAAGGATATTACATCTACCATAAAATCTGATAGATAATATCAGATAATATTAGTAAAGTAATAAAACGATTGAAAGAAAACCAACCAAATCTGGAAAAAAGTCTCAGATCTAGCTGAAAACAACAGAAAAGGGTGTGGGAGATGGCAGAGAAGGTTGTGGGTTAGGAAGGGAGGCATGAGATAAGTGTCACAGTAGTTGATCTATGAAATATTTGTTTGACTTATGAAAGAAGCATAAAGTTAAAAATGTATTAATCATAGAAAAATAAATATTACAAGCAATTAATACCTCTCTTTGGTCATTAAAAATTATCTTTGTTCTATATATATTTTTATTTTATTTATACCATTTTTTAGATATTCATATATAAATTTTATTGATATGGGTATGTGTGTGTGTGTGTGTGTGTGTGTGTGTGTGTGTGTGTGTGTGTGTGTGTGTAGCTGAGGCTAAAGTACACTTGCCCCACCCGCTATACACACAGTTTTCATTTATTTACAACTTTGCCATCATTATTACTTCCTTCCCAAATTGCACCTCTATTTTCTCTTTTACCCGATCTTCTTTTATTCTCTCAATCACCACCGCACCAACGCTTGATATTTGGTAACGAGAGATTTTTGCCTACATTAGATCTTGTAGCAACAAGATTTTAACTTTTTGATTCATTTATTCATCGCTAACCAAAGGCCATAATTTCTTGTTTGTAATGTGAAATTTCTCTTTTTTAACTTTCTTTCTTGGTTTGTACCCCTCATCCGGTATCGATGACAGTCATCGTCAATTCGCCATCTACTACCATTTTAGTTGAAGCAAAAGTAACATCTCTCCTTGGTACGCCTCTTTCATTCCCCCACCCTTTTTTTTTAATCAATTTTACATTTTTCTTGTTAGGTTTATTGGCTCAAATCCAAGAAGTTTATGTATTTTGATTTTATTTAGGATTTAGTTTTTTTCCCTATTTTTATATGATTTGAGTTTATATGTAGCCTATAAAAAGACTTGTTGTGTTAGGATTTTATTATGAGAGAAAAATCAATGTGTTGAAGAGGCAAGATATGATGGTTTCAAAAGGAGAGAAGGTCCGGAGGCTGAAGAAGACTAGGATGAGAAGCCTTTTGCGATTCTTATATATTGTAATTGTGTGAGGGCAAAATATTAGGATTATTAGTGGTGTGTAGGAGATTCATAGGCCAGCATGAGCATTAAGACATACATTTGTTGTAATTTCTATATTTTGTTCGAGTGAATTTTTTTCATTAGTGAATATAGGTTAGTTAAGAGCCGAACTACTTTAAATTTGTGTGTGTTTATTTTATTGTACTTTTTCTCTCTCTACACGTGATAGGTGATTGAGAAATTTTTTTCCCAACAAATGGTATTAGAGCTTATGGTTTGGTTTTGGTATAATGGACCGTGTGGTGCATTCTAGCATGGTGGAGCGTATAGTTTGATACTTGGCATGTTTAGGTGTTTGGATTGTTTGGTGGGGCCTTACGGAATTGTCCTAGAGATATTTGACAGTGGTTGCAGTGTGGTACTCATGGCTCGGTACAAATTTGAAATTGAAGATTTTGTTCATGTGTATTAATACTTGTGAGGTTGATGTTCATGAAGTTTGGTTCACGGTCATTTCCATTTATTGTTGTGTTCATGTCTTTGTGGTGTTTGTTGTTTGCGGTCATGGTAGTTTGCTAGTGGTTGCCATCATATGTGCTTTTGTTTGGGAGAATTTGAGCCAAGGTAGAAGTTGTTGGATTTGTTGGCTTAAATCCAAGAAGTTTAAGAATTTTTATTTTGTTCAGGATATGGTTTTAGTTTTCCTATTTGTTCAGGATTTAGTTTTTCTATTTTGATGTGGTTTGGGTTTGTGTGTGGCCTATAAAAAGATTTATTGTATTAAAGTTTGGATATGAGAGAAAAACCAATGTGTTAAAATGCAAGATTTTTCGGGAGGGGGGAAGGTTCAAAGGCCAAGAGGGCTAGGATAGAACGTCTTTTGTGATTTGCATATTTCATAATTGTGTAATAGCAAGATATTAGAGTTATTAGCGGTGTGTAGGGGATTTATAGGCCAGCGTAAGCACTAAGAGCATGTATCTATTGTAATCTTTATATTTTATTTGAAAAAATTTCTCTCATCTGTGAATATAGATTAGTTAAGAGCTGAACCACAATAAATTTGTGTATACTTGTTTGATCGTACTTTTTTGTTTTGCTGCGCATTATGAGTGATTGAAAAAAAAAAATCCCAATATTTTTTTATCATGTGTAGAAGAAAAATGAAAGCTAACAGAATGACAGAAAAATGAAATCTTTTTTTATCATGTATTTTTGTTTGACTTTGGCAATTTCAAAGGTTGACAAGGATGAGCCCTGCCTTTTTTATTTCCTACTGAGTAAGTAGTCCCTAAAGCTTCGAGATTGAAGGTCGTATTGGTTGATTTTGTGAACTATTTATGATGCAGGAATCAAGGAGTTTCATCGTTTCTTTGGCTGCTTCAACCCGTGTCCTTGTTTTCTTTTTCTTTTTTTGTTTTTTCGTTGAAATAAAAAGGGAAAAAGACCAATAGAGACGCTTTTCAACTAGAGCTATTTGTAAATAATGCTGCTAAATTCAACAATAAATATTATTTTATTTATCTAAATGTATTATTTTATAACATGTTATTCATTTTATAAGATATATTATTCGTAAATAATGTTGTTTCGTTCAATAAAAAGTATTGTTTTGTAATATGTTGTTAACTTTGTAATATATACTAATTGTAAATAATATTTTTTTGTTCATATAAATATACTGTTCTGTACAATGTTGATTATTTTTTAAGATGTATTTTTATAAATAATATTGTTCCTTTTAATAGAAATATTATTTTAATCATACGAATGTGTTATTCATTTTGATAAGATGTGCTGTTCGCAAGTAATATTATTTTATTTATACAAATGTGTTATTCATAAATTTGCTGTTCGTTCAATATGAAGTATTATTCCGTTCACATAAATATATTGTTCTGTAAAATACGAGAGTGAGAGGTATGTTGGCGTACTATATATATATATACTAGCTAAAATATTTTTATGATTTCCTTTTATAAATCATTTTTAATAGTAAGCACCAAGCTATAAACTCTTCAACTTGTAAGGTGAAGTTGTAAGAAGCTCCTCCCTCAATTAAGGTCTCAGGTTCATGTCTTTTGAATGCAGGAGTAGGTTTTACAAGAGCTTCCCTTAATGGGGTCCAACCCGACCTGACTGTGCAACAGCTGGAGCTCAGTATAGTTATTGCCAGAAGGTCTTGAATGGAAAAACAAAACAATTTATATCAGATATTGCATCACATATTAATGTCATGGTTTGCATGTCTTTAATTTTATAGTTATAAAATTTCCAAGTTATGACATCATATCATTACAACTTCATTTTCGTAACAATATTGTATATACGTTACTGTTCTATTCAAACACAATATATTATTTAATTCATTATCATATATGAATTTTAAAAATAAGTAATCTTCTTGAATAATACTCCATCAGGTTTTTTTATCAGTTTTATTAGTTATTATTTGTTCTTTCATTAGGTTTATTCTTTTATGAATGTTTTCTTTTGTTTTTTTATCAGTTTTTATTTATTTATTTTTATAACACTTGTTCTTTCTTTTCTATATTTTAGATTTGCCTATCAAAAAAATCCATTTGATTTTTTCTCTTACATAAATTAACATAAAATATATCATATAAACGAGTTTGTTATTTTTATTGCTTCTTATTTATTCTTTTAGATAAACAACTTGTTTATTTTTTTTGCTATTAGCTATTTATTATTTTATGAAAAATATCTATTTATTTAGTAGCTATTTGTTCTTTTTGCTCAATTTATTGGTCATTTACAATTTCTTACTTATATTTTTGGATAAATTATTATTATTATTATTATTATTATTATTATTATAAATTTTATCTAATCTTTTTTTAGAGCCAATTCACTTGACTTAAGTCAACTTAAATGACTTATTTTTATTTTTACACAATTTTTACTCAAAACCAATTTCATTTAAAATTCAATCTTATATAGATGTAATAATCCATTGGAAATAAATTTTCATGATTTTATTAAATTTTTATAATTTTTCCCCATGTTTAGGCATTGAGAAGAAAATTCATAAAAATTAAAAAGATTATAAAAATTTTATTTTCAGTGTATTATTACACTTATACAATATTAGCTTTTATAAAAAATTAGTTTTGAGAAAAAAAGATATAAAAATAAAAATAAGCCATTTTAAATTAGGCTAACTTAAGTTTTTTTTTTGTTTTTCATTAGGTTTAAAGAAACAAAGAGGTGCAAGGAAAACAAAAAAAGTTAAAAAAAGAAAAAAGACAACAAAAAATGAAAATAAAAAACTAGAGGGGGAAAAAGGGAAAATAAGCAAAAACAGAATTTGAAAAAAAAATGAAAAATAAGAAAAATATACTATTTTGGAAAAAAGAAATAGGAAAAAAAAGGAATTTAATGGAAACAGAAACATAGCAGAAAAGGTCAAAAAAAGAAACAAGAAAGGGGAAAAGAAAGAAAGAAAGATGAACACGACAGCAATTTGGGTCAAACCCACACCTCCGTTAACTTCACCTGTCTTCTTAAACCATTTCGTCAATCATGGAACATTCTCTAAAATTTGTCACTCCGATATGAATATTATTCCATGTCAAAGAGCATAACTAAGCCTTGCACTCGCAAGATTCTCCCATAAAACTAAATAGGAAAAGAGGGAAAACCCCAAACGAGGGCACAAGTGTTGGTATGGCCTCTAATAATTCTTGTATGCACATGGTACCGAGTTTCCGACCATGTAAATTTTTGCCTCGAGTTCACCTTTTCCATTTCAAGTGAGATTGGTGTATGACTGAGGCCTCAAAGAAATACTAGTCCCTAAACTTTGAAAGGCTTAACGAGTTAGTCCATGGGCCCGGGAACGCAGTTAACAATGTTTAGTCCCCTTGCTGACACGGGAGATGCTTTTGGCTTCTGCAGAAAACAAAGATAAACAGAAGATAAACCCAAAAACAAACAGAACTATCAATCATTAAAACCTCCCCGAGTCCATAGGCGTCTCTGACCCAAACCCGGGAGGCTACGTTGAGCTGTGGGAGCACTCCCATGCACGTGTACGCTATGAATTGGAGCGTCAGCCGCGACAAGTATTGACTCGCCATCTCCAGCCTCCTAGAGCAACGTCATAACACAGTCGGGATCGTTCAGTCCAGTTTAATGATTCCAACTGCGAGATCTGCCCCAACCCATCTCTCCTTTAAACATCCTTAGCTACAACAAATGGCATCTACATCCCCGACAGGAAGTGCCAAGAGCCCTATACATCTTCTGACTTCCTCTGTATGTGGCAAATCTCCTACAACCGCGTCAACCTCAAGTCCCTCCTCAACGGGAACAAGAACAAGTTATGTTAACTGTACCCTTTTACCTCCTTCAATTGAAACGAGGCTGAGTTAGGCAAACCGATAGTTCCTCGATCAACACAACTTGCACAATTTGAGACATTGAACGTGAAACTGTGTACACCCAACTGACAGCGCACGACGATAAAATCTAAGGCATTGCCTAGGGCAGTCTCGGGGCCTTTGCGCTAGTTTCGGCTAATGAAACCGAGAAACATAGACAGCCAAAGCTCCAAATTGTGCTTGGAATCAACGACATTAACTGTGTGATCCCCATCGACTAGTTAAGTTTTCCAGAGTTCAGGGACTCCTATTTATAGAGTCTCGTGGCATAGACCAACTTGCACAAGTTGGGAGTAGTTATTTCATGTTTTCCTTTTCGTTGTCAGTTCACGTACTTCATATTTGTGTTAACAAAGGTCACGTTTTGCAATAACATACAAAACATAGAATGATTAAAACACTTACATACAAACTCATTCACTTATCCAGAATTATTACGAACAAAAAAGCTCACTCAAGGAATCATGAGACATACCTTAGAACGAGTCCTGAACTTTGCAGACCAGAAGTTCGCTTCTACTGGACCAATGAACCTAAACCTGGTTCAACTATAACCCATGTTTATGTTATGGTACAAAAATAATCCATAAGGATTATCGACATTAAATAAGAACATGACAATTCAGCACTCTAATCAGTTTCTTTTCTTCAATGACCAGAATTATGAATGCTCGCTGGTAGTCAATTTCATCTTCTTAGGTGGCGGATTCCCCCCAGAGATCACCACATACGAATAGAAGCATGCCATTGCAGCGCTGTTGTGTTCCGTTCAAGGTCACATAACAGAAGAACAAAAACAGATGTAAGAGAACAAAACAGTTACATACATGGAAAGAATATGAAGGGTTATCTGGCCACATCTTCAACAACGAATAAAACACGAGATGGTCATCAGCTCAATTAGTGGCAAGCAGCCCATTCTCTCAGAGTCTCGAAATTCAAAATACCAATAGTTCCAAGGGCACTGGCAAACAGTGACAGTACCTGATAGCAGCAAAAAACCCTGTTGGTAATAGCGTCTTTGTCTGCATCACAGGGAACCAAATAGTCAGGATAAATTAAAATCAACACACTAAAAGAACGATGCAAACCCAAATAATGAAGTTCTTGCCAGTGAAAAAGTCTTGAAATTCTTCCAAAAAAGAGCTGCTGCTAGTGCTGCATGGTCAGAAACATACAACATAAATCAGATGAAGAAAACATTTCAGGGCGTCAAGGAAAGATAAGGAATAGCTACATATTCTTTTATTTAGCCTGATTAGTTGTTATGTACACGTGATGGTCTCCTTAGTTGTTTCATTGGGCTTGCACATGAGGCTATATTTTCAATTGTATAGATTAGTTGGGTCTTAATGGCAGTTTTATACTATTGAGTTGAGCCCCATGTTTTAGCATTACTAACTTTTTAGTTTGGATCTTTTAATCAGCCCCTTTGAGCGAATTTGATTTAGCTTTGGTTTAAGCTATCCTACAATGCACTTGCAATCCCCATCTAAACCAGTATCAAAACCAAGACGTTAGCTGCTAACATAAATAATATGCCACTATTAAGTGGGTAAATACAAAAATTTGTGTACCTGCTTGCCCAAGTATAAATGGTAAACTTGATTTCCCTTGCCTCCATATTTTCCAGCTCAGGGTACTAAGTGCTAGCAAGGCGCCTCCAAAGAGCAGAGTAGAAGGTTCGCTTGAAGTTACAAATCCATAAACCCCCGTACTTAGGATGAGACCACCTATGTGAAAGAATGCATTCAATTATGTTATTTCTGTTAACAAAGTGAAAACTTAGGATGAGACCACCTATGTGAAAGAATGCATTCAATCATGTTATTTTTGTTAACAAAATGAAAATTTACTATTAAGTGTTAACTGAAATAATGACGTAAAAAGATCTCTATTTGCATTATTGTTCTGCAATGTATATGCCATTGGAAGAGCAGTCAAGATTCATAACATGCCACATATTTCCTCATAATGAAATGGCAGTCGGTTCTTCAAGTACAGGTGGAGCCCATCAAAACTCATACTATAGCTTTATGGCACCAACAAGATGTTCAGCGAGTGTTACATGCCATTGATAAATCAAATGTTCCAAAAGTTTCTAGAGATGATAACTCAACAAAATGCCTGCAAAAAGATGGCCACCCTTTAAAACAAAAACCTATATCCTGTGGTACTAATGTTTCTCCTTTAGGAGATACCAAAAGCCTCCGAACTAATCAACCAAAAGGTGAGGAAAGATGGGACAAACCCTTAGAACAATTGTAAGAAGCGGATTTCATTGACACTACACCAAAAGTAGAAGTTATACAAACTTCACCATTTTATCCGCTAAAGTGTGAATAAGTAAATATTGTTAACTGCTGTGCTGGTGCACACTTGAGTTTTGTTCATACAATAGTAGAAAATTAAAAGCTGTTCACAGAGCAGGAATCATATGGAAATAACTCAAGAAGCATTGAATAAGTAACTTCACAGAATCCCACTCAGTAAAAAGAAAGTCACGTTTTTAATAATTCTTCCTAAGATAAAAATGCAAACTCACCATAAGGAAAGCCAAAGCAGAAATCATGGATCTTTGCTGCCTTTTTTCCTTTTGGAACATGTCCCGTTCCTGACCCTGGCTTCTCTAAACTATTTCCATCTCCATTCAAGTGGGATTTTGCTGCCTCCTCTATAAAAGGTTTTGATTCCTCAGCCGCATAACTTAGATCAGTTTTAAGGTTAGAGCTAGAAGCATCTACACCAGGCCTATCAAGGCCCATGGCAATAAGCAGCTGGAATATTGAAGCATGAAATTACAAATTTGATCATAGAAAGTTTCAAATAGCTTTCAACTACCGCAAAGATGCATACGAGCACAAAAAACCTGAAAACCAGACACTTTGGGGCTGATGATATGATATGTAACATTTGTGCCACAGGGAGAAAGTACACTCCCAGAAAAGGAACAACAAAAAAAACGTAAAATCAAACAAAGCAAAGAGGAGAACATCCCAACCTCTTTTCTACCCCCATTATCTTATTAATTCAGTACTGAAACTCCTAATTAACAAACATACACCGTCAGCAAATATAATCTAGCACGGATCAGCTACAACAACAGAAAAAGGAATGATACAATCAAACAAAGCCAGAAGTAATCCCCCCCCCCCCCCCCCCCCCCGTGAACCTCTTTTTCTACCCCCAATATCTGTTTAATTCTGCACTGGAACTCCTAATTAACAGACCTTACATCACCAGAAAATATTATCCAGCACAAGATCAGCTGAAGAAGCAGCTAAAACACAGGAAGTCAGAAAACAAAGGGCGCCGGTTAAATAATTAGGGAACAGTACCCTGTGACGCGGAACTGGGTTGGATCTCGACAGCAGAGCGAAGCGGCGGTCGATTGAAGAGAAGCATGCGAGTTGGGAGACGGGGGTCACCGCAGCCATTAGGATTCGGGCGATAGATCAAGCAAAAGCGGAAGGAGAAAAAACTCTATTCCGAATCGAGATTCAGCAGCGTGGCATCTGAATTGGGGGCTTTTGTGTTGCAAGAAGGAAAAGCCAGTTCGTTAAAGTCCACAGCAGGCGAGCCCCTTCATGTCTTTGACTTCCGATTCGGCAGCTGCTTTGAATTGTGAATCGCTTTAGTCAGGTCAGATAAGGACGACGCTTCAATGTTCATCGACAAAGATGAAATTAAATAGATGCTTGACTTTTTTGGCTCAGCAGCCGCTCACATAATTCTCTCTTTAGTGTTTTTTTTTTTTTTTACAGAAGAAAAAAAAACCAGTGAACATAATAATAACCACACCTTGTTCAAGAGTAGTGCTGGAGAAGAAGGATCGGAGAAGAGAATACTCAAACCTCGCTCTGTGGACTACGCCGGTGGAGAGTTGGAATTACGGTCGATGGGGGTGCTCCGGCTGGCAGGAGTAATTCACCATCCCAAGGTCGCGATGTTGGCCTGTTGCGAACTTGCGACCAAAATGCAGGTGGGTTCGTTAATTCCCAGGGTAAATTGCGTCCATGGCACCTAACCTTTAATTATTGTACCACTTTATACCCTAACCTCGATTTTATACATAAAAAATCCCTAATCTCGTTTAAATGTTTCATTTCGAACATGTTGTGGAAAGAAAACGTTAGTATGGGTGGAAAATGCCACATGGCACGCCAAAGTGGACGATTTGCTATGCTGGCACAATAAATAATAGGAGAAAATGTTAACGTTAATGTCTGAAAACTTTTTTCTTCAATAAATCCTGCTTAAAACATTTAATTTTAACAAAAAATCTCTTCCCCTCCTCCCTTCGGCGAACCCTCTCCTCCATCCGCCTACCTTTCCTCCCGCCGCCTGCCTCTTCTCTGGCCCTCTTCCTGTGTTTTAGGCCTAAAAAACTACTATCCCATAAAGGGCCACTCTCTCTAAACCTTTTTTTCATTTGAGTATTTTCCACTCTCATTTACTATTTTGCAGCCATATTTGGATTTCGGTTTAGATCTAGTTAGTTATTTTTTATTCTTTTTATTATTTGATTGACATTATCTAATGTTATCTATCAGATTTTATTGTGGATGCAATCTTTTTCAAATTCTAGTGTTTAAGAGCAATTTAAGACTATCACAACATAGATATTCAATTGGAAGTAAATAACGATAAATTTAGGTGTTTTTTTTAGTTCATCAAAATCTTAGCCCAATTGGGGTGACTCGACACTTGACAACAAATATGAAAATAATTGTATTAAATAAAGTCAATCTTTATTTTTTTAAAGGTAGTCTTTTTATTTTTTATAGATAATCGTTTATAGGTTTTCGATGCCTGATTGCTTCTAGCTCTGTCTGGTTATTATTAATTTGGTCTGACCTTGGTTTCAATTGTTTGTGAGTTCTTTATTCAAGGTTTATTCTGATTTACATAGAAGGTTTCGGTTTGATATATGATTTTCTTTCTTTCATTAGGTGTCGCATGAACAAGTACTCTATTAATGGCTAGTTGTATGTTTCTGTTGTCTCTTAGAGTTTTATACTATCTTTAGTTTGTAAGATATCATTTGATTCACTTTTAATTAAAATAAAGCATCTTTTATCAAAAAAAATAAAGTACTATCCCCATCCTACGTAATTTTTTTTTTGGGAAAAAGTTTAGTTAGTTTTCATTTTCACTTATATACTTCATTTATTGCATGTAAATAAAAATGAACGTTGAAATGATATTTGAAGGTAATATAATAAAATTTTATCAACTAAAATTGTTGCATCTAAATGTTATTCCTCTATTTATATAATAATTATTAAATGACATTGTTTTAGAAAGTAAATAATTTCGGTGAGAATTTTTCTTACTTATCTACCATAGGAAAATAGTTTTAATTTTAGAAAAGAATTCATAGTTTCTAAAATATATATGTAAAATTTAACAAAATAGTATCTTTATTTTTTAAAAAAAATTAGTGCCACAAAAATTATAAATTTTTCATTATTTTTATTAGAAAACCTGCCAAAATTCCGAGATTGGATCTATAGTCACCACTGTTATTTTGAAAAATATATAGTATCTCATATATTTTCTTAAAACCTACAATTATAACAATTCTATTCATCTTGGATGTTAAAAAAAAGCTAACTAGTAAAAAAAAATTTCATGTTTATTGAAAATTTACAGTTTATGAAACCTAATTAAAAAACACTTTCAAACATTTTTTGTAAGTGTAAAATTTTTTCATTATTTTTCTTTTTTTTTTTCCTTTTTTTGTTATGGAGGTAAAACATTTGTAAAATTAGTAATTTTCTAAATAAAAAATTATTTAAATGATTATTAGGTAGAGAAAATATTATTTTCCAAATAGCATTAGTTCTAGACAATAAAAGGGTAAAAATGTTTGAAAAAATTACAAAGACTCTAAAGGCTGTCCTAACTGATAGTTGTAGAGGTGAACATAGTTCGGGTTAGTTTGATTTTATGGTGGAACTGAACTAACCTAAAATAGTCTCAGTCCCAAAATTTTTCTACTCAAACCGAGAACCGATAACCGAGAACCGAATAGGGCCAAAACCATAGTTATGAGTTTTTCGATTCCGGTTCTCAAATTTTTTTGTTTATACCATATACCTATAACAACATTAAAATTCAATAAAATTGTATCCATAACCACTTTATGAAATATTCAACATAATATACAATTACTTTAGCATTTGAATACATGCACTTAGACACATTCAAAAGAGTTTAATATGTTATTATCAAAATGGTTCAAAAAAGTTGCTTGTAGATTATTTTTCATCTCAAACAGTTTATTTCTCTCCAATAATTCCAACATTGGCAGGACATTCAACATGGAAAGTTGTGCCTTTAAGACCATATTCTTCAGTATCAAAATATGAAACATTTGATGGTATGAATTTTCAGTTTCATATGGCTCATAAATGAAAAAAACATGAGAATTGTATCATAAATAGTAGTATGGAGTAAAGAGATCAAAAGCAAAATGACCCAAGAGTAATCGGTTTAGGAAGCAAAATGATTTAAGTGAATATGAAAAAATTTCGTAAATGATCTCATAACTTCCATATTGTTCAATTTGGGACATTAGTTTAAGGATTTAATATAAAAACACAAGATAACCATCATAATTTTTCAAAGAAATACATATATATATATATATAGATATATTAGTAATACTATAATTTTTATTATATTATTATATATATACCTTAAGTTCGGTTCAACTTCAAGTTAGTTCCATATGAAACTAAAATTAATTCAAAAACCATCAGTTCTTCTATATGTGGAACTAATCTATGAACCATGGTCCAATTTTACCCAACTCAACCTAATCCAATGGAAATTGTTTGAGTTGGGTTTCGGGTTTACCTAATCCATGCTCACACTAGATAGTTGTCCCCTCTTGTTATATTATTACATCCTTAAGTTTTACGAAATATACATTTAGAACTCATGCATCTATTTTGGATATTAAAAATCTACTAACTAATTCATGGGATGTCAAATTAATAGAAATACTATTTACCTTAAAGGGTGTCTTGTAAAACACGAATGATTGAATCTGATACTCTTTTAATGTTAGAAAATATAACAATAATCTTTAGTCAATCTCCATGTTTAGTTCCTTGTATTTGTTAAATCATCATATTCAATTATCTTTGCTTAGTTAAATGCCCTTCATAGTCAACAACATTTTTTTTTGCTGTTAAAAAAAGCCCAAAATGAACACTGTTGGGGGGGGGGGGTGGGAACTACAGGTTTTAGAAAACCAAGGAGTAGTGATATATTTATGGGATGTAAATGTAAATGAGGGCTATTATCACTACAAGAAAATGGATCCTTATAAACGGTTTTAAGTACCTCCTAGAAGCAATTTTGACCGTTTCAAAAGAAATAGAAATAGGTGCCAACCGCTTCCTAGGAGACTCGCCTCAAAGAAATTTAAAGCGGTCACAAACTGTTTCAGTTTTTGTAGTGGTTAACCATTTTGAATATATCATCTTATATTCAGTTATTAGAAGTAGATAACCACTTTTTTTGTTCGTTTGGTTAATTGCTTCTATAGTTCATATGCTAATTTAATAATTAGTAGTGGTTAAGCTGCTTTTGCTTATATTTTATTTATTTAGCTGAATTTTTTATATAATTTTTTAGTTATTATAATATTTAGTTGCTGCCAATGTGAAAAAAAAAAAAAGGAAAGAAAGAAATCATTGCAACTACCAAAGCACCTAAAAGTTACAAAACACTTTGCAATTTTCACTATTTCTTTTTCCGATTTTTTAATAAGCCTATACAAAATATCCAGTAATCACTAGTAAACTAGTACTAATGAGTTTAATATAGTACAACTTCCATGAGTTTGCATAGGGCACAAGCCTATACCTCCCAGGTACCATACCTAGATAAATTCTCCTACAGCTGTGGTCTTGTGGTTGAAATTAACTTGAAACTATATTTGAGGTCAGTCAAGCAATTCCCCTGTCTCTGGTTGAGCTAGCCCAAAATTATAATTTTATGATGACTTGTATCCGTAACCAGGGCTTTAAACTTTTGAACTTTTTTTTTGCTTTTTCAATTCCTATATTGATCACAATAATTTAACTTTCTATGAATTTGACAACTTTGATTTACTGGCTCATGAAAGAAACTAGTTTGGCTTTGCCTTGCAATTGGAAAGGACTATATTTTTAACAAAATAGTCAAGGTTCAGTTATTACGTACCTAATAGTAGTAATTCACTTTAACCCTGTTGGCCCAAGTGCAACCAAGAGGGGGGTGAATTGGTTATATTAAAAACTTTAGCAAAATCAAATTTTACGACTAAATTTACTTAACCAAAAATCAAGAACAAACTAAGCAAATATAAGGAAAATATAAAGCAAAATATAAAGAGAGACAAGGAAAGAGTGCACCGGGATTTATAGAGGTTCAACTCCACCAACCAGAGTCTACGTCCTCTCTTCAAGCTTGACCACTTGAGATTTCCTCCACTATCTCTTGATCAATATTACAATGGTGTTTTCTTCAAGGTTCACACCCAACCAATCTCTAGTTTTCTCCAAGGCTCACTAGAAACCACTCCCTAGTTTTCTTCAAGGCTTACTAGAAATCACTCTACACTTAAGAGATTCTAAGACTTGAAATGTTTACAAACTCACAAGCTCACACAATAGTACTCAAGCTAGATATACAAGTGAAAGTACAACCACAACAATGAATTTCTCAAGATAAGCTCTTTTCTCTTGGATTTGATGATAAATCTTTAATCTTATGGCCAATAGTTATCTCCAAAGTGATTCTCCATGTATTTATACTCATTTGGGGGCCAAAGAGACGTTGAAGAACCGTTGGAAAGGTCAGAAATATCTCCAAGAAAGCAGGTGACCGTTGCTGTCAAATTTGATAGGTTTTTGCGTCTGTCGCCCAGTTTCACCCGGGTGAAATATTTTCACTCGGTTGAAAATTCTATATGATAACAAAATCCAAGGTTTGACCTCCAACGGCTATATTGGTAATTAATGAGTTGTCAGCGCTTTACACACGTGAAAATCTGACGTGGCATGAATTTATAATTATTTTTCAAAGATTTTTCGAACCGGAAACTCGCGAGCAGGTCTGGAATCCAAGTTTCACCCAGTTGAAAATTTTTCATTCGAATGATTTTCTTGACCAGAAATAAAATGCTCTCGAGTTCGAAAACTGACTCCAGTTTCACCTGGTTGAAAAAATTTCACTCGAATGATTTTCTTGTCCAAAAATAAAATGCTCTCAGGTTCAAAAACTGACTCCAGTTTCACCCGGTTAAAAAAAAATTCACTCGAATGATTTTCTTGTCCAGAGATAAAATGCTATTGGGTTTGAAAACTGACTCCAGTTTCACCCGGTTGAAAAAATTTCACTCGAATGATTTTCTTGTCCAGAGATAAAATTCTCTCGGGTTCGAAAACTGACTCCAGAACATATTGAAATATTTTCACCCTGTTGAAACTGTAGCTCCAGGATTTTCTTACTTCCAAACTTTCAAACTTCAATGAATTTTTCTCCAAAATGATTTCTTCCTTCACAAGCGATGCTTGAATCAACATAAATACTTCAAATATACTTATGAAATAATTTTCTTTCCAAAGATCAAAACTTTATCAATAAAAGACCAATGTATAAATCTTTAGGTAAAGCTTTGAAACACATAAAATAAATATGTTTTGTTATCATCAAAATCAAATAAATGTAAGACATGAATTGAACAAATCCAACAACCCCCTTCATTGTATTCTCACATTCATTCTTCAAAACTATCCGTTTCATCCACCGGTAGGAATATTACTATTTTGGATTCATCTTAATTTATGTTCGGCAGTGATGCAACCCTGTGCAGACATATGCATGCATTAATTCACACAGAATTTCATCAAGGTTTCTTCCAGCACAAGCCAAGTGACCCATTCTCTGTCACTTAACCAATTTTATTTCCATAACAAATATATGTATAGCGCATCAAGAGACCATAACCAGCCACAACAGGATTCAAATCACACAAAAAATGAAAAGGAGAAAAGTTGAAGAGTAGAAGGCTGAAAAACAGACATCTTTGTTTTTGTTTTTTCTTTTCTTTTTGAATAAATACAAAGATCCTTGTTTAGACTTAGAAACATGTATGTCTGTGATTGAAAGAAGCTGTACCACGAATATGAGATTTTTGTAGTTTTAATTCAAGCGGCACTCCCCCAACTTTTCTTCCTCTAATATATGATGACTATATACTCAACCCTTACCGGTTGAACCTATGGCAGGGGATTGAGCGAAAAACCGACCTGATTGAGCTGAAATTTAAAAAAGAAAAAAGAAGGGTTCAAGTAGTGATTAGTAACAGTGACTCGTGTTTGCATGTTGAAACACTCTAGTTCTGTCACTGGTGCTGAATGGTTCACCATTATAGGAAGACCAGAAGGAGATTCCACCCTTGTATGGGAATTTGAAGTCAAAGTAAGCATCTGCAAATCCTACGCGCTGCCTTGGCGTGCTCATGGACCTTACTTTTGCCTTGGCTGATTCTGTTGCCGCCATGTAAGCTGGAAAAACAGGAGATTCCGAAAATGCAGCTTCATTTCCATCTTTATGTCGCGCATGGCAGAATGATCTCCTTCCGAACAGGATTGGTGAGTTTAATGCCTCCGCGGGCTCGTTCTTCTGGCCACTTTTGAGTCGAACTTGTGATGGGCTGTACCTTTCACCGGTATTGGGATTTATATGTTCATAGGGCATAGTTAGCGGCCCTTGTTTCCTATCTGCATCACTGTTTGCCCATTGTTCCAGGCTTGTGCCCTTTGTACCAAATTCTTTCTCACATACTGATCCTCCCAGCAAAGAACTGCTCCTCCTCTCCTGAAGAATCAAGTTGTCAGAACTCTTCGATTCATAACTCGAGCAGATACATGTTTAATGCTTGTCTACCAATACTATCATCATCGTACTCAACTCTGGTCCCAACTACGTTTGTTTCGCTAGGATGAAGTTTTAAAGTTAATTAAGATTACAGATTCATGCGAAAGCAGAGCGACAGAGCTTTATGCTAGATACCCTTGTTGATGCAACCCTGTTATTTCGAAATACCAAGAACATAATCATCAAAAGGTTGCCCCCTTCAGGAATGAAATGGTTGCTGTAGTTGTCACATATATACCTGAGTTTTTTACTACGCCATGGACAAGAAGATGGAAGAAGAGATTACCCGGTGAGAATACGAGTACTTCATCATCCTCTCTCGTTTTGCAATTGCGCCATGCTTCCTCAACAACACGGCTTCAATGTCTTCCTTTGACAATGGACTGGCGTTCCAATACCTTGGGCTAATGCATCTCAGCTGGCCACGGAAGAAGTTTTAGCAATGATTCGGGATGAAGCGCGTAACTGAATGAAGATGTAGATTCTAACAGTGAACATACCTTCTCTTCCAAGTCTTCTTTGTGGGTGGAGCACTGTTTTCCTCTGCTATCTTGATGGGCTGCTTTTGAAGCAGGAAGTCTCCTCTCACAGACCTCAGCGTTCATCTTTCGATTAGAAGGCAAACCCTTCAAAAGTTTTCTTGTCCTGCGCCTCACAGCTTTACCACGTGCAATGGCTTGAAGCCTCACCAGTCCCTTGAGTGCCCGAAAAGCTTTCCTAGCCTGTTTCAAAGCCATTTTTTAAGGGGGGTAGATTTACTGGGAATGTAACAGAAGCAAAAGGGTTGGTACATGGCAGTCATATCCGTTATCCAGCACCCTTCAGAGACTGCTATGTACAACATTTGCTCAACCATTTAGATCCAAAATCAACCTTGATTGAAACTGGCTTAAAACATATCTTCAAGAAAACTGAATTTCTGGTGTTGAGCAAGTTTGCCTACACCTGAAACAGTTTGATTATGAAATACTTGCATGTAGAATAACCCATTTCTTAGAATTTATAAAGGTATGTGATGGATCAAGGCACTAAAATTTCACCCCATAAGTTTACATTGTAAGCGATTTAACAGAAACATGTCCTGACCAGATATGCTCTGAAGACACTTTGAATTTTAGTAGCAGCCCAGTTCCTGTCCCTGACCATGAGATGAAAGTAGGAATTGGAGGAGGCACTGGCAAGGCGGACAAGTTCGGCCGCGGCTTGGGCGGCCGCAACGGCAGCCTCAGCTGCAGCTGCCGTTGCAATGGCTACATTCAAAGCATGCTTCCTCTGCTCCTCTGTTACTTGGCGCAGAGATCGCTTGGGAATTAAAAGTGCAGGGCGGCGTTGCTTATATTTCAGCTTCCTGAACACCCATCTCCGCTTTCTTGATCTCTGAAAGATAACAACGCACAACAATAACGATCAGATCAATTAACAAAGACGAGTAAAGAATATATGTGTGTGTGTGGAGTGAAAAGTTTGGACCTTGTCCACATTTGGTTTCGGCTCAGAAACGAATATTCTCTTCACCCAACCGAGCCAGCACCGCTTTTTCTTCTCCATTTAGAGCATTTAACGCAATTCTCATTCCTTAGATAATCATCTTCAGTTGTTTGAGCTCATCTCATCTGATCACATTCACATTCAATATAACAAGCATCAAACTGAAGAAAGTTGCACACTAGTAGAACATTAAGCAAGAAATTCCCCAAAAAGAAAACATAGACAAGTGATCAAGCAAGAAAAGAATCACAAAAGTGGGGACATACATACCAGTGTAAAGAATCTCCCGGTCCGCAAAAACAGAAGCCAGTACTGAAAAGAAGGCCCACAAAGTAGCGAGAGAAGGGATCAAAAATCCAAAGAGGCGAATTTAGTCCTGCTGTGAATTTTGCAGGCTGAAGGGCGAACACATGCTGGAAGAAAGTGGGAGAAAGTGGAGTAACACAAACCAGGTGTTGGCACAAGCATGGAATCTAAGCAGTGATGTGGCATGTGGAGGTGCCATTTAAGGAACAGGTAAAGGTAGGCATGGCTTGGAGAGCAGGGTCTGTTTTCTTCCACTTAAAAACAGTCGGCCATCCTCCCTCTGTGTGGTTACAAATACAATGGCCCATGACCGGTTCAAATGTTTGCTTGTGTGTGTGTGATGTGAATTTACGTGCAAGGGCCAAGGGGCTCAATCATGGTTTCTGGTGGCAGTTTTCTAGTAATTAAATCCTGGGGGCAAAGAATTGGGCATGTGACCTGCCCAGATTTGCCTCATTTCGGGATAATGATGATCTTGCTTGACCCCATCTAGTTGCAAGCCCCAACCGCCAAGTCTGAAATAGCTGAAATGGAACCAACCTATGTAGATTGTAGAGTAGATTAGATCAGGGTTGCTCAAACCAAACTAAAAAATAGCAAGTAATTTGCATTGTTAATCGGTTTCTGGCTAAGAATTATCTTTTCTAAATGCGGGTACCCAAATTGAACCTAATATATCTTTTTGTCACTATAGTTAAATTTTACCTATAATTCCAAAATTTATTCATAATGCTTGCCTATAATTGATAAAAACCTAAACAAAAGTAGCGAAAAAAAAAAAAAAGACGACAACTTTTATGAAAAATAAAAAAGATAAGCATGTGCCATAATATAGTTTATTAAAAAACTTATAAAAATGATTTTCTTTTTTATTTTTCTCATTCGCTCCGCTGGAACAATACTAGTATTATATTTTATGAAAGTAGAAACCTATTCAAATCAAATGGAATGCGCGGGTATATAATCTGCAAGGCGGCTCATGTCTCACGCAACCGAAGTGGAAACCAAGACCTAGTTGATGTAGAGCACCCATAACCATAATGTTATTTTGTAATAGAAAAAATAATGCCCATGTCTTATTTTCGTGCTTGAATTGTCACCGAACTTTTTATTTAGAAATTTTTATTAGATTGGAAACCGAAACAACAATTTCAAAAACAAACTTTTTATTATTATTAACGGTACCACAATTCAAACTTATGATGTTACAGTACAACAATCCAAACTTATTATAATTATTATTATTTGACTACATAGATTTATGGTTACTGGTTACACTTCACTATAATAAATACATTAATGAATTAGTCGCCTTCATTGGGACAAAAAATCAATTCAAGCACCTTTCAGAGACAGAGACAGAGAGAGAGAGAGAGAGAAGAGAGAAGACTCGGAAGTTTTTGGTGGGAAGGTTAATTCTTGCTGTTCCTCACCGAATCATCAAGGGCCAGATTGACTTAAAAGGAGTTCTGACTTCTGAAGATTTCAGTGTCCTCAAATTCAGAAACTAATGTTAGTTTAAGATTGGATTTTAAATCTTCGTTTGTATGACTATGACGAGAGAGGCGTTAAACCAAACAACTCCTGATATACGGCACTCGAACTGCCGTCTGTTGCGCCCGACCCACTTTACGCCTAAATCCAAATCTTCCTTTTTTTTTTTTTTGGTCTACAAGTCAATAACAATAACATTAATAGTTTAGTCATAAACTAATATTACACTAACAAGGTAAAGGCGTGCCCACTTTTTTTCGCAAATTCTAAAATGCAATTAAGTGTATGTGCTCACACTGGATGGCGTTAAAAGGGCCCAATTTTCATTTAATTTTTTCATTTATGGTAGATTTATGCGTTACGTGTGTAAGATTTAATTGGATACTAATTGGGTATTAACTTTGTTTAAAATTTTTAATTATGGAATTTTAGTTGTAAACATTTCCTTTTTTATTTCATTCCATTATATTCAAGCCTTCATTTCTTATTCTCTTTTCAAAAATTTTAATTATGGAACATTTTGAATTTGAATTCATTTGTAAAGATAATCTTAAGGAAACAATAAATATAATATAATAAATATAGTAATTATTTAAAATATTTTTTTTTGCATAGTCAATCGTAGTTATTTAGACAGCTTCACACATAGTTTAATATATTTTACTTTCAGTTTACTACATATCTCACATAGTTTAATATATTTGACTCCCAGTTTAACATATATCTCACACAGATTAATACAATTCACTTCCAATTAACACATATCTCACACAGTTTAATACATTTTACTTCCAATTTAATCACTTCCAATTAACTCATATCTCACATAGTTTAATATATTTCACTTTCAGTTTAATACAATTTCACATCCAGTTGTTGTTGATGACAATGACAATGTCAATTGTGGTACTAGTGGTGATGATGAGTTTGATGGTTTTATTTTTTCGTGGCAATGTCATTTTCTCGTGTGATGGTTTTACCACATAGATTAATACATTGAACTTCTAGTTTAATACGTTTCACATAGTCTAATACGTAGACTACACAGTTTAATGCAATTCATTTTCTGTTTAATACATATTCCACACAGTTTAATATATTTTATTTTTAGTTTAAAATATATCCCAAATAGATTAATACAATTCACTTTCCAATTTCACACATATTTCACATAGTTTAATACATCTCACTTTCAGTTTAATATAGTTCGCATCCAGTTTAATACAATTCGCATCAATATTTTTATTTCTACAGACCCAAAAGTATACGTATAAACCATAGAAACATACACATATATTTGTGGTTTTTACAAACCTAGAAGCATACATATAAACCTTATATATATACACACACATATGTTCTTTACAAACACAAAACATATATATAAATCCTAGAAAATACATAAATATTCGTGTTCTTTATAAACCTAGAACATACATATAAAACCTAAAAGCATACATACATACATACAAATTCATGTTATTTTGCAATATAAAACATAAACCCATTTACCATAGATTTATATTTTTAGGAAAAGATATGTTTTTTGAACCCTTAAATAGTGGAGCATACAATTGGTACTGTGAGCATTGTATCCCCAGTAACTTTTCTGAGCTTGTACCATTGTCTCCATTGTCATTCTGTACAATCTTAACCATATTTTTCTGTGTACAGATCATAAATATTCAAATTTTTCTCATGATACATAAATACTACTAGACAATACATAAACAACACCAAACAATACATTTGCCACAAAGTCATAGATAATTGTACCAGAATCTTAAATACAAACCACACATACCCAAATGGAAAACCAATAAATCTGAAACCTAAATTGTTTACAACCATACGTATCACACATACTAAATACAAAACCCAAATCACAAATAACCAATCATTACAATACATACAGAACCATAGGGTCATACAAATAGAACTTAGGATCATACATACTAGACAATACATAAACACCACCAGACAATACATATGACCCACATACCAATTGCACACAACCACACACAACCTAAGATCGCACCTTCTATCCTTACCCAAAACTCGCAGCAAGCACCGCCGTTAGCTGCCGATCAAAGATCCTCCTTTGCACAGTTCGCTACAAGCACCGTCCTCGCTCTTCATTTTCCTCTTATTGCCACGGTGTCCCTTCTAGTGGATCGACGCTGTTGTACCAGTGTGCCGACCTCCATGCATCTTCTTCCCACGGTTTCTGATGTCTTCCTCCATAACTGTTTATGGAATTTGAAGCGACTGTGAAAAATGTAGTGTTTTATGGGAAGAATGCGAGTGTGGCTACTTTCTGCTTGCTTTTGTCTTCAATTTAGGGTTGTAGGGGGTATGGGTAGAGATTGTATGGAAAGGGGGCTCAAATCACATAACTGTTCGATTTTGTGCCTAATTTTTTGCTTGTTTTTTTTTTAAAGATGGTTAATAGATGAAATCGTTTCTACTTAACGGTGCTATTAAGTGTACTTACACTTAGGTGGATAGTCTCAGAACTCACTTTTTTCATTTTCTTTTTCTATAAAAAAAAAGAAGAGGTATGCAGCTTCCTTAATATGTTGAATTGCAAAGTACATTAGTGGAAGTTCACTCAAGAAAATGAACTCTTAAGGATTTACAATGTCTTTGCGGTCAAATGAAATGAGACCTAGATCATTTAAAGTTAAGAAGGGTAAGTTAACACATTCTTTGTTTTTTGTGTGTCTAAATACCACCAAAAGAAGTCAATATTTACATTTGAATCAAGTGGAGTGAGTGTAATAGGGATCCTACTGCCCTTACAAATGCACTGTAGCACAGCTTGGGAAAGTACAACTCTTTAAGTGAAAAAAATAAATGTTGCTGGAGGCTTGTGGCCATAGGCGGCTCCACAATGGGGATAATAGTGGCAACTGCCCCCGTTGAACTCTTGAAAATCTTAGGTTATATATATTCAAAATTGGTAATATAAAGCTTTAGTTATAATTTGTCCCCTTAAATTTTTTAGATTTATTGGAAGCATGTGATGCTTACACAAACATACACTAAGTTTGCGTATTTAATATATCATTTAGTCATTCTATAATTAACTGATATATAGAAAATTGATGATATCACTTATAATTCGACTAAAAATATTGCATTGCTACTCAATGAATTCACTGCTTCACACAAATTTATTTTCTTTGTGTCCTTTTACCCTGCCTATCCTTATAATAGTTCTTTAGTTTTTTTTTAAGAGATTAGTTGTATTATTTTTTATATATTTTTATATACTATAATTTTATTTTTATTTGATAATGAATCTTTTAAATTTTACTTCATTAATTCATTCATATGTTTTTTTAACTTAAAATTGTATTATAAAATATAGTTACAAGAAAATCATATTGTAAGTTTACCGTAGATCCCACTTCATCCTACCTAAGCTAATTCATTTCACTAGGTAGAGAATAATCCTCTTTTACTTAATATATGTAAATCATTAGATATTTGCTCTTTTTTTTTGTTAATTTTATAATTATTATTTAAAATAAGACATATTTCTTTTGTAGAATTCCAACCACTAAAATATTCTACATTGCCTTCATAATTATCAAATTGCAAGTCATGCAATTACTTTTCTTTTTAGTTTATAAATATACAATTTTATATTTCTTTTACTTCTTAAAATGTAAAAAGAATACCAATTACTTGTTTTTATCTCACATTGCAATATGTCAATAATTGATATATATCTTATAAAATACAATATTTTAGAACACATACCAAATGCAAAAGGATCAATTCCAACAATATTGAAAAAAACTCAACAAGAATAAACAAGCCTATTGATTATGAATCAATGCATTTTCACGCAAAAACAAATATCTATGCTATGAAAATAAAATATGTATAGTTTGTATTTATGCATATAATTAGTGTGTTTATATATCTTTTAGATATGAATTAAGACACATAACAACCTCAATATCAATTGTGCTAAAAATATGAAAATTTTTTAAATAAATGTAGCACGAAACTTGCCCCCACATGATATAATTTCTAGAGCCGCTCCTACTCGTGGCTGGTCTTTTGGTTCTTCCTCCACCTGATATGAAAGTCGGGCCCATTCCATTTGAAGGCAGGCTGGAGCACCAACAAGTCAACAGCATCAGCATTTGGTCAGAGCATTCTGGCATATGGAGCAGATGTCATACTAGTGTTTGACAGTGGCTGCCATTAAAATCGGGCAAGGTTTCATAAGGATCTATTGCAGCAACTTAGGAGGGCCTTGTTGGAGCTGATCTGCAAACCATTATGTTGACCGGAATTGTCATCAGTGAGAGGATCATTTTGTGAAGTTTTGGTGTTTGCCAATTTGGTCTAGTTTGTTAGCTTTAGCACATCGATGGTGGTGGAGGAGCCTTCAACACGTGGGCTCTTAAAGTGGTACAATTGGAGTAATTAGATACATCCATAAGGATAGTTAAGGAAGAAAACTGGGGCCCATTAATGGCAATGGCAGATTCATGTTTACAATATGGGGCCCATGGACCCCTTTTTTTTCTAGAAAATTGTTTAGAAGATGTGTATAATTAAATAATTGTAACCCTTTAAATTTTTATGGAACCCCATAATTTTCGTAGTAGTAATTGGAATAAGATAATATGTCCCTCTTACCTTAAGAAAGAAAAAAAATGGGCCAGTCTCTTCTCTCTGATAACAATTAGGATAATTGTAAAAGTCCTATACTGGCCCTTTAATTTTCACATATTTTTTTTTTGCCACTTTTTTTACTAATTCAAATATAGGAAAAATTATGAAGCTAATTAGACACAAGATAAAGTTAATAAGCTAAGTGGAAGATGTATATAAGGGCTAAAATGAAATTTTTGTCTCTTAGATTCTATAAAACATAAATATCTCGTTCATCTCTTTCATAATTTATATATTTTTTTAATCGTTCGACCAATAACAGAAAAAGAGATGTTAAATTATAATATGATTTTAAAATTTTTTCTTAAAAAATATGTTTTTTAACATTACATTTAATACATGCACATTTATAATTTTTATTATTTAATATTAAAATTTAGTAGTTATATATGTATATGGACCTTCCTTTATAAAAATCTTAGATCCACCACTGGTTGATGTTCTCATTTCGAAAGAGCAAAAGCAGGTTAAGTGGGTAATGTTAATGTATGCCAAACATGCTGTGAGTGTCTCGCAAATTAATTTGTTTAAAATAACCAACTTGGAAAAATAACTTACAATACATGATATATATCTAAATGCAATGGAAAGAGGATACTTATTTTTTAGAGACCCAAAGACAAGATTACACTATACTATGTATTTATGAGAAAAAAATCTCTAATTAAAATGCTATGCTTTGAGTTGTCGTAATTAGAAATGGGAAAAACAAAAGTGGCTTTTAAGGTGTTGAGTGGACCATTTTATGCATTTGAAAGCGTGGCTGTTAAAATGGACCATCCACACAACATGTTTTTTAGGTTAAAGCGGAAAGAATTGCTGTTTGCTGGCTCTGCAATGATTTCAATAATTATTAATTACCGGATAAGATTGCACATTACCTTCATAGCCAGAGGCCCAGAGCTTAACTTGGGGAGAAATTTATGAGCGTCAGACATTCCCTCTCTTTCCCAGCCTCGCAATTCGTTTTAATTTAATTAATTTAAGATGATTTATTTTTATTTTCCGTGTGCTTGCCTTGACACAGTTATAGGAATTTAAAGATGACGCATTTATTACGATGTGGATCTTCGCGTGCCTTATTATTCTTCCATAGTTTCAACCAAACAAAAAGAACCATTAAAAAGTCATATTAAATCAATTCTACTGATGGTTGATTTGAAAAGTCTATTTTTTATGTTGTTGTTTTTGTCTTAATTTTTTTTTTCACTCAAAAGCATCATTATGAGTATATAAAGGAAAGATGTACAATTATAGTTATACCAATTAAAAAAATAGGGAACACCTTTAGCTTTGTTCTCCCACGCTTTTAGCTATTATGCCAAGGCGTGGAGAACTTTTTTTTTTATTAACTATAAATATATACAGTGCCACTAATAACTAACAAAGCAAATATTTTGTCTTGGACGTCTAGCATAATCGCGAGGGCAGGACATCATCGCATGCACACCCGCACATAATGCAATTAAATGGTTATTCTCAGATACTTTTCGAGTTCTAAAATGACAGAGATTCTCGTTAATTTCTTTAAATATACTCTCTACCATGTATATTTTGCAATATACTTTTTTAATTAAGAAACATAAAGCAAATAATTTAAAGAAGTTTGAAAAGGGCAATGCTTAGAGATATAGCTAGGTACAATGTACAAATCTAAGTCATGGTCCTACACTGAATATTTGTCAATTATAAGCAAAAGAAAAAGTGAAGAACAGACATGGTCGTCCCAGAAGGTTGTAAAGGAGAGGTTTTGATGAGGAGCTTAAGAAGGGTTGCGGTACAACTTCATATTTATGTCGCTATAATCGCACACATGAAGATATCTATCAACCATTTGACCAGCATAATACTAATAATTAAGGTCGGGTTAGAAGGATTAGATAATTAATCATTTCTTAACTTTGGATATGATAATCGAACTGCTGGAGCTAATCATGACCCCTCGGAGGAGCTAGCCGACTCTTTCTCATTTTAATGTCAAGGCCAGAAGAGCTGGTCTTAATCTAAACAGTGGACAGGATATTAATTAGAAGAAAAAGGATGGGAGATCAGCGGCGCCCGGCCCCGGTTGCAGGAAGCATGGACTTGGCTACATGAAGAAGAAATCGCTACAATCTTTCAAAAGCATCCGTTACTATATATGACAATTACCCTAATAGTTTTATCATATCCATATTATATATATATATATAAAGGAGAAATCTAGACAATAAGTTAGAAGCATTAATTATGTAGTTTCTTTAATCTCTTTAATTTTTTTTTATGTACTCCTCAATGTTAAAATATTTTAGAACCTTTTAACTACACTTTATTATTTGAATTTTTATTGCATTGACATCTTCATGAATGTTTGTTAAGTTATAATTTAGTCATCTTCTATTTTTATCTATCTTAAACATAATTCTACCTATTAATGTACACCAATAGATTTATAGTTAATCATTTGCTCACATGGCATATTATTTAATAATTAGTATAATATTAGACTCTTTATGGGTTTTTTTTTTCTAGAGTTATTGTTACCAACTAGAGTATTGAGGTAGTAATTCTATTATAATTATTTATTATTTTATTTAATGTTTTGCTTATAAACATTTATTAGTTAATAATTTTGATCCACTAATTATGCCAAATTTATACATTGAATGTGTAACTCAATTCTTTAATCTATAATTAATTACATAGTAATTGGAGAAAAATAATTAGTATAAATTAGCCTAACATTGTGAGCTAGAGGAAAGAGTAAACAACTTTCAAGTCCATGTGATGCCAAAATGATTATGCTTTGAATATCCAACTTCAGGTAGTTCTAATTCTATCCATAATTATTTTAATTCTTTGTTTTTCTTATTTTATTTTTTTTAATTGAAAGAAATTTCTCATACTATCTAATACTTTTATCCTTTTTGCACTAGCGGTGATGGATTTCTACTTTTTCTATAGGCTTAAATGTGCAAATTGTCTATAAACTTTGATGAATCAAATGAGTTGGTTCCTAAAGTGTGACTCAATGCAAGTCAATCCCTCAACTTTGCAAAATTTAGCTACTTTATCCAAATTGGATGGAAGCATGGAGCTATGTTAACCTGGTCAGGCCACATCAGCTCATTTTTTCCCACATCATCCCATTTTGTCTTTCTCATTGTTCCAGTTTGTCTGTTCTGGCAAGGCTACACGGTGGAGCTAGCTGTCTCGACCACTTTGGCTTCTTCATGTTTGGATCCTTCTTTGAATCGACGGACTCTTCGGCAAATTGACTTTTCAACTGACTCTTAAATGGACTTTTTGACAAATTGACTCTTCAACGAACTCTTATAGTCAGAATCCCGCTACAAGACCTACTCCACCACTCCTGCCGCCAATTTCTTCTCCAAGTCCCACCTCAACAACATCAATGAACCGATTTCAGATTTGTTCAGCCTCTCCATAGCTAGGGGTGAAGATAAAACCCGCAACCTGAATTTTAACCCAGAAAAGGTGGGTTAGGGTCGAGTTTATTAGAGAAAAAAAGGGATTTTAACTCGACCCAAACCGATCTGATACTGTATTGTGAACGTCGATTCAGGTCAGGCTAAACCTGATAAATCCAACTAACCCGACTAGGCCCAGCCCATTCCCCCCCTCTTCTGCCTAACCCAAGTACCCAACTTAGTCCTCTTTATCCCTACTCCCTAGTCCAACCCACAAGCCCAACCTTGATAGTTTAATTAGTAACCAACCCAGCCCATTTTTCTCCCTATTTGACCAACTGACCCTAATCCCTTATCATTCACCAGCCTACTCTCGTCTCTCTAACCCTATTAGTCGCTCATCTCTCTCCGTCTCAAGTCTCATCTCGATTGGTTTTTGTTTTTCTTGCGCTGTGATCGACAGTGATGATGGAGCTGTCGCCTTGCCTCACCGCCCTCTTCGCACACCTGATCGGATCGGCCACCCATTCGAGACCCCGACTGCCCCTCTGAAGTTTGATGAGTGACCCTCTGTCTCCAATCTCTCTCTCTTTCTCTCTCTCCCTCCCCCCCCCCCCCTCCGATTTCCTTGTTACAAGCTATAATTTTTTCATTTCAGGTGGACAAATTAGGTTGACCCGATTATACTAACCCAAATCCGACTTATTCGACTTCAGGTTAAAGATAGTTTTGCTTAATAGTCACGTCAGTTTCGGGTTGCATATTTAGGAAATAAGTAGACATAATTCGGGTCAATTTTAACCTGAACCTGACTTTTCCAATTTGACTTTCACCTCTATCTATAGCTTCTACCACCTATTTCATCCTCACCACAACTTCTACCACCGATTTCCTCTTTGAATTCCAGCTCGATGATGTCGACAAAGCAGGCATTTATGACTACCATTTCGTACCAACCCTGAAATAGATTGTTTGAAGATGATGGCAGTATAATGGTTTTTTAGGAATTTTAGATATGATTGGCTTCACCACCCATCTTGCCATGCAACAGTAGTGACATCATCATTTATCCACATCACCCCCTCCTTAATGGTGTCAACATCACGTGATAGCTCATGCCTGGTAAAGGGACTAAGACCCGTAGACTATTAAAGTTTCAAGACTAAGTCACTCATTCAACAAACTTTAGGGACCAAGACATGATGAGTCACACTTTAGGGACTAACTCGTGCGATTCACCAAAGTTAAGGGATGAATTGCACATTTAGGCCTTTTCTAAATAATAGTTTCAATTGTTTTATAAAATAGTTTGAAATATGGTTAGATGCAATTAATTGTGTTATTTTTAATTTTATTACACTATTCTTTTCTCTTTTTGTTTAGCTAAAAAAAATTTAATTTATTTTTACAATTTCCAGTTTCCTTTTAATTCTCTTTGCCTACTGATAAACAATTTAAGTAATTTTCTATTAAATGCTTATTAATATAAAAATATAAAATATAAAATATTATCTCAACTGTACATATTTTTTCTTCCTTATAAGTTTGATCCTTTATTCTTTATTCGATTTTTTGGAGAACTTAAGAGAGAAAAATATTGAAGATCAAACTCACTTTTTAAATTTTAAATAGATCATTATTTTTTAACAATTACATTCATTTCTTTATAAAAAAACTAAAAAAGCTAAATTTTTTTAAATGTATAAAATATAGATTTATTTTCAATCTCTTACATATTACGATTATTGTTATAAAAAATAATTATGTAGCTACATATACATTTAAAATATATAAAAATAATAATAATTCCGTACATTGTTTGTACGGGCAAAAGAACAAGTATATGAATACAGCGAATACCAAGGTGGAAGGGGTAGTAGTTCCCCCTCTTAAATAAGGTCTCAGATTCAAGTGTTGTTAATGAGAAAATAAAATTTTGAAGAACTCATCTCTTAATCGGGTCTAATGCTGTTTCATCCGAATCGGTCGGGACCCCATGTAGTTGCTTGCTGGATACAGAATGCCTTTTCACTTGCGGTTACGGAAGCATTTCGACCTCCAACAATTCAGCCTTCAGCCCACTTCAATTACAGGAACACTACTAGAATTGGGCCAAAGTACAGACCAGATGATGATTACGAAGTTCGCCTTCCCATCTGTTAGGACTTAGGAGTGGATCATTTTAGAGCAGACTCATAATAGTTTCAGCAAGCAGCAGATTGCAACAATATACCTTGTTGATCGAGTAGAAATATTTCTTTCCTGAAAAAAATAAAAAATAAAAAACCTTACTGATCAGGTTTGAGGTCGCATTTTTGTCAGGGTAGGAGGATAGCATAATCCGCCACCCAAGATGGCTCCAAAGCTTGCAATAGATCCATCATTACAATTCTTGGCCTCCAACGGTAGGTCGTATAGCACTTGACACGAGTACCCTAGTTTTCCTTTTGACCTTCGTTACTTGCTCCCTTTGCCAGCATCTTATGGCCCCAACCAGCATTACATAGATTCTGCTTTCTTAAGAATCTCTTGCATTTCAAACTGTCCTCAAATGGCGTGCTAAAGAAACCGCCTTCAAATGCCAAAGAACGTCATTGATGCCCTCCAGCATCACACGAACACCATTGAGTCACAAGACTCACAACTCTATTCTGATTTTCGCTCAAAGCTAAGAAGCTTACAAAATGGGCAGCCAAAGCTGCCACCAATTGCTCATTTCACGCAAGATAAAAATATAAGCGTATGGGAAAGACAACCCAACGCTGCCAGTTCTACCGCCCACAACAAAACTGTTTGCCTCATACAATTGAATTACAGTAAATGCATCCTTTCGACATAAGATTGCACCAACCATCTGTTAAGGGGCTCGCCACACCCAACAAAACAACCTGAGTTTCCATTCTCTGTCACGAATGGGAAGCCAAAGATGTTAAGCAGCTCTTCCACTGCCTGCCTCACAAGTGAGGTTCCAGTTACTCTGCTCCTCCGCCCCCACCCAGTCACTATATCAATCCTGCTTGGACTGATACCTGACATCAGCATCTGGCGACGCAGCCAGGCAAGTGTCCTGGAAAGTGCTGTTACTGCAGTGCCATCCGACATAACATGCAGGTTGATCATCCAATAGCATGAACTTTTCTCTCTAAGTGCATCTGGGTAAACATTCTTTAATGCGGCAACCTCCCATACTGATCCGGCCTCCTCCTTGAGCCCTGACTTATGAAGAAAATCCACCACAGAATCCACAAGCCCCCTCTTGCTCTCTCTATCTTCACTGTGCATCATATCAAGGAAGTTGCCGACATGGTCCCGCACATTTTGACCATCAGGTCCAGCTGAGGGCAGGGACAGCAGAAACAAGTGAGCAGGGTGGCCTGTCACGGCCATTAGTTGGCAACAAAATCCCATGTCATAAGGTGATCTTGCTTCAGTGCAACAGCTCAAGAGCAAGGTATAGGTCTGCAATGATGGCTGCAGACCCAATTCCAACATGCTCTGCAACAAATTATAAGCATCAGATAGCCAGTGCACCCGGAGAAAAGCACTCAGCAAAGAATTGCAAGTGGGTACATTGGGACGCAAGCCTGCATGTAGCATGGATTGATACCAGTCCCAAGCCTTCTCCACATTACCAGCTTTTCCCCACAGATCAACAAGCAGACCATAAACTGGCTCGTCAGGCACCCAACTTCTTCTCCTCATCTCACGGAAGATACCCTCTGCTTCTTCTAGATAACCACAGTGTCCAAGCACTTCCATGACAATACTGTATGTCACTTTGTCAGGTTCAAAACCTGCATTTTGCATATCTCGGTAGAGTTTTAATGCACTCTGGTAATTTCTTGCCTTGGCTTGCAAAGCAATCATGATGTTGTATGTAACTAAATTAGGAACACAACCCTGATCAACCATTGCAGAAAAGAGCCTCTGTGCAGCAGGTAAGTGGCCAGCTTTTCCAAGGCAGTTTATCATCACACTGTAAGTGAATGTATCAGGAGAGAGACCAGCTGATTTCATTCTTTGGTACATGTCCATGGCAATGTCCAGGTATCCAGCTTTGGCATGTATATCAATAAGAGTGCAATATGTCACACGATCAGGTTCACATCCCGCTTGCTGCATTTGATTGAACATCTTCATTGCTTCACTTAAGTAGTTTGCACGGCCATAACTGTGAATAAGTCGATTGTATGTGACAACATTCGGCTTGCAGCCATCTTTCAGCATCTCATCAACCACCATGTTAATTGCACCAAACTGCTTTGCACGGCCAAGGATACCAATCATAGTGGTATATGTGTGACCATCATGCTTGAATCCAGATTGGCACTTCAACCAATAGAAAAAGCCAAGAGCAACTGCATGATCTTGCAATTGCTTAAGGACTTGGTTAGCTTGATATGCATCGATTGAGAAGTTGAGATTCTCAAGAGCCTGCTCAGCCGCAGAACCCCACTTTAGCTGTTGCAGTATCTGAGTAACCCCTTCCACAACGTGCCCTGAGTTTACAAATGGTCTTGTTGTGCCAGGAACTCCTGTGGGTAAATTCATGTTTCTTGCAGGTCTAATAAAACTCTCTGCTGCACAATCCATTGTCTTGGCATCTGAATTATGCAAATTATTAGAAAAATTGGAAATAACACCATGGGAGTGAGGTTTCCCTCGCTGGGGCACACTTCTCCTCTTATCACAAGTATCTGTAGAAATGGCACGACTTTCTGATGGTCCTGAAGCAGCATCTGAAACTCGCTTGAACCCTCTGTCAAAATTAGATTTGTTACCTCCATTTTTTCCTCCATGGTAGCCATCTGTAGAATTGTTACCTGATGCTATCTCAGAAGTGGGTTTTAAATAGGCTTTGGAATAACTCTCCCTTCTCACAGGTTTGGCATTTACAGATTTTACATTTGAAACAGGCCTATTTGTCTCAACCACATAGTTACCTGGCAAAGTTGCTACTCCACCCTGATCAGATGTTGGAATCTTGAAATTCATTAAATCAGAAAAAAGAGATACTGCTGTGATGCCAGCTTTAACAAACTGATAAGACATAGCAGGCGAACTTTGGACATCCTGCTGAACAGCATCAATGCTGCTAGCATAATTTACAGAGTCTGGCCTACCCACAGAAATTGGGGCAGAGATAGGTTGCGTCGCTCTTCCTGTGTTGCAAGAATCAACAACTTTAGCTGCACCAACCAAGGCTGGTGTTAGTCTAGCAGAGGGTCTGGATGCAACTTCCGTTCTTAAGGGCTGCCTCCTTGAAATACAAGTCTCATCTTCAGTGCAGGTGCATGAACTCCCATCTCCAGCACTACAACGAGAACCGCTAAAAAGGAATGACCTTGCACTACTGGAGAGGTTTCCAATTTGCTTTGCACGCAACATGGTCTGTGAATCCAGCAGTTTCAAGGGATTATAATACAATTTGTACGCCTATCAAAACAAAACATCTCCAACACCCCATCACCCAGAAAAGGAAGTAGATTTCCCCATCAGCCAAGGAGTTTGGTTGGGATACAAAGATGGTTTGGAAACGGTACTTCTTAACCCTAGTGCAAACCCAGAATTATATTGAGGACATATATGATTGCTCACGATGCTAAGCCCTGGCTGTGAAATAGTCCTCATGGACATTTACGTCCAATCTTGTTATTTATACACTCGGAACATACAGCAGTAAGAATCACAACAGAGAAGAAATATGATATTATTGTAATTGAAATCCGGACTATATTATAGAAAAATCATGGAGAATGATTACAGCTTAATTGCAATAACATGTAACATTCCAGATTTCTTTTCCAAATTGACAGAAATCCAATATGTCCATCAGATTTCACCATTAGAATCAATAAATTAAACTCTAGCTCCACTCTGAAGAATAGTCCACACAAAAATCGCCCGCTTAAAAAATCATCAACTAGTGTCTCAACTGGTGTTTGACTGCAGCTAGAAACCAAAACGAGAATAATCCAACTATCAAAATTCATCTTTTGAACAAAAAACGATGGGAAAAAAATTGACAGAAGAAACGGGAGCTGAAAAAAATCAAGAATGAGGCCCAAACTTAGAACTCTATAATACAATCACAACAAATTCATCAAACACATCAAATCTATGATAAACCGAACCAGCAGAAAACATGGTCTCACACAGCAACAGACCAGAAAAGAGCAGCAAAAGAAAATAAAACGACCGAACAGCTAAAATCGAGTAAAGTACAAGATTAATGTACCTGAGAACCGTGTCAGATTATCGTGTCTGGTTCCAGAAATAAGATAGAGTTGAAAAGAATACTTAACAAAAGAGTAAAACAAAAAAAATTATCCTCGTCTGCAAAACAGAGACGAGAAGAGGGAAATATGGGGGCGGCCAGCCCTTCTCTTCCCGTCAACCCTGTTTTTTCTCCAATCAAATTGGGAAGGCTGTGACGCGTGAAAGGCAGTAGATTTTGAGAACACGTGGACATCGGTCCGTGGATCTAAACGTGACAATCAAGGTAGTTTACTCATATCCTTTTTTAATACGTCATGTTGTCTCGGGAATGATCTGGGACGAGTGCGACCACTGTAGTCCCTGCAATTTCATATCAGTGATCTCTAATCTGTGAACGGTTTTCATGGTTGTACAAGATATTTGAGGATATCATAATTATCAAATAAGACATCGACTCCATGATTATCAAAATTTGGATATAAATTTAAGAATCTTATAATTTGTAATTTAAAAAATAAAATCATTTATTTTTTAGGTAAAATCTTATTCTTAGTAGAATCTTGAAAAATTTAAATTCAACTCCTAAAAACTATAGGATTTTAAGAAATTTACGATTTCACACAATTGAATGCAAAAAATAGGATTTTATGTTTAATTGTATTTATTTATTTTTATGTCAAATTAGACACTCAGTAGTCAATTATTGAAAGATAGACAGAAGTGACAAATTTAAAATTTTACACTAAACACTTATTACTTACAATTAAAGACTTTATGTTTGTATATATACTTTTATACAATTGATATTATACTTTTTCTGTCCCATCTATCTTGATTAATTTTACTTTTTGAATCATCCCAAATTTTTACAACATTTTCATATTTAATAAATTAATTTATCATACTGTCATTTAAACTATCATTTTAATATCTATCATTTTAATATCTACTTTTTCAATTTGTTTATTTATGTGCAAAATATTAATGGCACGACTTGAATCTTGACTAATCATGTGGTATGACGATTTTCATATCAATTGGGTTAAGATCCAATCGATAATTTTTTAAAAATTACTTGATTGTTTATTGAAAAGGAATAACTCAAATTTTTTACAGAAATAAGATTCATAGATGATTTATACACAACACATGAAAGTTGAGTGCCAGTTAAATTATATAATGTACATTTAGCTTTTAATTTTTGTTAAATGGTTTCAAACTATATCTATCTTCTTAAGTAATTACTATTTACATGGAATCTTGCAAATATGGTATGAAACTGATACTTGAAATTGCTCTATATATGTGAAGTTTCGTTTTTTTTTTTTTTGCCCTTTTCTAAACGCAAGGACCTAATTTATGAGTTTTAAAATGGTTTTTTTTTTATAATTCAGATAGACATATTTTTATTTTTTATATTAATATGAAATTCTAAGTGTGCCTCTCTCAACTCAAAATCCTGATCCCACCCTTAATCCTACTTATTATGGGGATATACTAAAAAAGATTTCTAGTGAGGCTATGTGTTTGAAAATTATAAAGTTGTATGACTTTTTGCATCCCTCCATATTATTCTGTTTTTTTATTAAGACAATACATTATTATATCACCTGACATAATATGTAATTTTAAATCCTATCTTTATCAGAAAAAACCTTAATTAGTAACTTTAGTCCTACCCCACATTGCATTTCTTGAAAAATCCATATTGTCAAATCAAATGATGTGTTTCGTTCCTTGTTGCTCAAGCTCAACCTACGTGTCACTGTCGTTATAATTAGTGGCCTTTTTTACCCCTCTACAATGCTTTCTCCTTTTTAACCCCGGTAATATGAATGTCTGTTGTTTTTTAGTTTGCTCAAACAGGCCACTGATCATCATTTTTCACTCGAATAAACCACTAAATTGGCAATCCATCAGGCATTAAATCAAGATTTCAATACAGTCAATGTGCTCTGGTTTTTCGCTACCAGGGCAGGATTTATCCTAAATAAAGTGGTGTCCACAGACCCAACATTTAAAAAAAATATGTAAAATTAAATATAGACTCCACTTCAATTTTTTATTGGACACTACTATTTCAATAAAAATCTGGGAAGAATATATATATATATATAGAGAGAGAGAGAGAGAGAGAGAATTGTTGAAACAAAAATTTAACTCACTCGTTAATTTTCTTATCGTTCTTTTTATTTATCTTAAAATTATGGCTTAAATACAACATTAGCTCTTGCAATTAGTTGGATTAGTTATCTCACAAAATTATGAGTCAGCCTAAAATCATTAAACTTCATAAATTAAGATAAGTTCAAATTTCAAACAAACCATGTTAACCTCCAATAGAACTGTCAGTGTTATCAAAGAAATAAGTTATTTTCTATTTATTTTTTAAAATTATAAATATTCTATGTTTGAATTATTTTATTGTAAAAAAATAGAAATAGTATTATAAGCATTTCACATTAAAAAGTGGGAGGTCACCCTTTAATCTGTTTAAAAAATTAACTAAATATCTAATGTTTTACAGGTAAATTATGTTCGTGGCCCCTAACCTTTAATTATTGTACCATTGTAGACCTTAATCTCAATTTTGTACATGAAAAATCCCTAACATTGTTTAAGTGTTTTATTTTAGACATTTTGTAGATGGAAAATGTTAGTGTGGATGAAAAATGCCACATGGCACGCCAGTGTGAAAGATTTGCCACGCTGGCAAAATAAATTAATTAGCAAAACCTTAAGTTTTCTTAAAAAAAGGTAAAACTGCACCCTTAGTGGCTCTTCTCACTACCTTCATCCCTAGAAACCCTAAACTTCTCCATCTATTGCTGCCACCCTTAGGACTTTGCCACTGTTGGCATATGCTTCCAGCTGCCAGCCGCTGACTGTCCTATCCTGCCAACCTCGCTTGTCCTATCGGCATTTTCGATGATTTCTAGAAGCGTTAGACCTTTTCCCTCCATGATTTCGAGAATTAGATCGCGTTCATCCAGCAGCGAACCCCTTCTCCCTTCTTCCCCTGATTTGTCAAACTCTCTTCCTCCGCCTTCATCTCCGCTTCCTTCCCCGTCGCACTCTCCTCCTCCTCTTCATCCAGCGCCGAACCCCTCATGCCCCCATTGCGCCGTTGCATCATGCTATTCTTTTGCCGCTACCTCGTATCATCGCTACTTATAGGCTGAAATCATGGGTCGAGAATGCCCGAAATCGAGGACGTTAATCAGGGGTTGAAATCGAGGGCTAAACGACGAGAGTGTAGGTGGTAGATGGAGTGCAAAAGTTCCGGATAAATCTCACCGGATTGACGGAAGGCGCATATGGCAGACGGAGAGATAAATTGATGAATCGATGAAATGCAGGGGGATTGATGGAGGTGAATTGAAGGATGAGAGAACGAGGGGAGGACAAGAGACGGATTAGGCCAAGGCCGGAGGTGGCAGGGGAGGGCTGGAGGCGGCAAATCAGGATGAGCGGGGTTGGTAGGATAAGACCATTGGCGGCTGGAAGCGTCAACCAACAGTGGTGAAGCCCTAGGGGTGGCGACAACAGGTGGAGAAATTTAGGGTTTTTTGGGATGAGGTTGGTGAGATGAGGGACTAAGGGTGATGCTTTACCATTTTTAAAGAAAACTTTAGGTTTTACTAATTGATTTATTGTGCCAGCGTGACAAATCGTCCACGTTGGAGTGCCACGTTGCATTTTTCATCCACACTAACATTTTTCATTCACAAAAGATCTAAAATGGAACACTTAAATGATGTTAGGAATTTTTCATATACAAAATCAAGACTAGGGGCCATGGACGCAATTTATCCAATGTTTTACCCATGAAAAATAAGAAAATTATTTCTCTTTCAGATTCATGTTTTAAGTTTCTAAATAATTTTACAGGCTTATTCAATTTCAATTTAAATGTAAAACACATATATTTAGTGACTATACAAGTACTTTATTTTGAAAATAAATAAATTTAATAACTTACTTCAAGTTAAAACTAAATGTTGCTCAAAATAATATTTATTTTTATGTATACAATTAGGAATTAATTTAAAATTTTTTTATTTATATGGTCATATTCTTTTTAATACTTAGAAGTTTATAAGAGTATGATTATAGGAGATATATTCTCTTTAGATAGTTATATTATAGTTTAAAGTTTAGTTTTTGATCAATTTAAATTTTAGTATTGATTACAACTTAGACTCATATATGACCTCACTTAAAAAATGTTCTAGATCTGCCACTGTTTGTTACGACCAGAAACGTTAATAAAATAAGAAGGGGAATAGTTTCTTTGTCTTCCGACGGCAGCCCGGCGCTAGGAATCTCTGACTCCGATTTAGATATCAGCTGTGGAATTGGCATGGAGGAGAAGAGTGGTCACATCGAGATCATCGAGGCTTGCTTCGTCCAAGTTGTTGGTTACTAAGGATGGTCTGGTCTTCACAGTGAAGCTTATCACATCAAGTTTTCAGGAAGAAGCTCATGAAAGACAACAAACCAATTGAGAGGATCCATGCTTTGCCCCTGAACCAACCTCCTGTGCTCACATTAATAACCGTTCTCACATCACATCATCCCTGTAACAATTTTATCTAACATGAAGTAGGAAATGGAGGAATTAGAATTTTGAAATCTCTTGAATGACCATTTCAAAGTCAGGGGATCACACAGCGTTTTCTTGTCACATGAAGCTGACATAATGGAATATCCTACGTTTGATACAGAATATAATGGCCAACGGCTGCTTCTGTCTGGTTTTTGAACAACATTCGGCAAAAATAACTCATTAAGCTAAATCGAAAACTTAACGTTAGCGGTTCTAGTATTTCGCCTTTAACCACCACGGTTCATTTTTTTCCCTCTGAATAAAGAGCTTTATTACCCTCATGGTTCACTCAAATTAAACAAATTCATTTAATTAAAAAGCGTACAAGATCTTGTTTGGCCTTTAAGAAAATATGTCTATGCCAATATAAGCTCGTTTACCTTATTGACATGAAAATTACCATAGTAGTAGACATTTATGGTTTGAATTATGGTTTTATGCTAATAATTTCCTTTTTGTTTGTAAATAGTTAATGAGAGATAGGTGTAAATAAATCAGATGATATAATTCCTCTTGTAATTTTTTTTTCTTTTGATAATTCCTCTGGTACATTTAACTTACAATGAAGTTGAATATGAAAAACTTGTGCACAAATATTTTAGTATATACATGAGTTTTGACAAAAGGGAATTTACGCCCTTTTCGTTTCCATTTTTTTTTTTAAACTTTTATTACTAATTCTAGACGTCTATAATCTGACTTTTCTTTCTGACGCAGTGCCTGCAAAATTTGACCTTCGGGCGGATAGCAGCTACTCGGAATTTCTATAACTTATGGCGCTTTAAGCGTGCAACGCATCCAGGAGAGAGAGAGAGAGAGAGATGCCAAAACATGAAAAGGAGTTCAGTTCAGATTGGTAGTGGAAAAGTTCATTTTTCTCTTAAATTTTTTCCTGCAACTTTTTAATTTTTTTTTTTAAATGGGCTTTAAAAATTTAAAATTGTATAAACAGATTGTTTTAAAACTTTTCATTTTTTTCGAATGAGTTCCATAACTTATTAATGTTAGTTATAAAATTAATTGACTTTTTGAAACTAATTTTTTAAAATTACAATTTATACTACCTGGTAGCTAGTAAATTCAAGTTGTACAATAATTTTTTAATAGTTAATAAATTATTTAAAATATTAATTTTTTTCTTTTTGTGAATTATATTTCTACTTAGGAACTGTCTTTCAATAACTATTAATATTTTATCAAACATCTAGGATTGATTATAAAAACTGAAGTTTTAAGACTCAAACAGAAAAATATGATTAGGAGATATATCATACAATATCTAATAGCAATGAATATAGCATAAAATACTATTTCATGAATGTCTAATTTTATTAAACATGAGATGAGAGTACATACTCTCTAAGTCGTCCTTTCATAACAGGCAGCAGTGGTCCTCCTCATTCTCATATCTTGTTTTGTTGTGATGAAAGCAGGGGTACGTATCAAGATCAAAACTAAAATTAACTGCTAAAACTATTAAATGGAAAACTACGCTATAAACAAAACAGCTAGTACATATTAAATACATGGCCTTGACAAATTGCTTTCTATGTCGCCCAATCTCGCCTTCCAACCTATGAAACTTCAATTGCAGAGAAACAAACGGTATAAGGTTAAGTTACTCTCGCACAAAATTCATTCTAAGCATTCTCCGCAGCATCATCCATGACTTTGATGTCATTAGTCTCTACCACAAGAGCATGTCCCGCATCGGCGTTGCTTGTTGTGCCGCCTACTTACTTGTACCACCCTGCCAGTAAGTACCTTAACAAGAAGCAGAAGCAGCACCCAATAACCTGACACAAATCCACTCATGACGTTAGCCAGCAACAAAGAAATCACAGGCTTTAATGTGATGATAAATAGCAATGCACCTTTAATTACAAAGAGTTTTGGTCATCTTATTAGTCTCTCAATTGGATGTACTTTCAATTGAAATAGTAGAATGCTATTTCCATCTAGGCCCATATCATGTCTTCGTTTCAATTCTACATAAAATAAACTTGTCCTGGAGATGGCAACCACAGGTTTACAGATTACTCGCCTGAACAACAAGAAGGTGGGCACAGAGTGACTTCTCTGACTTTGGCCCAAATATTCTCAAATAAAAGTTGACAAGTGTGCCATCACGTGTTCCTGTAAGCAATCCAGTCTCGGGATTGAACCTAATAGTTAAATAAATTATTGTTACAGTGACGTCAACAAAAGACTACTTTGAACGGACATTCAAAATCACATACTACAAAAAGTTTGCTGAGACTGGACATGGGTTACCTGGGGAGACGATGCCGAGGACATTTGACATAACCAGACAGCTGAAAGTATAAATGATTGTTATAGCATGAAGAACTTTCAGGTAAAAGTTGGTGGTAGGAGAGAAAGGTGAATCAAACCTGAGGAAGTGATAGGAGGAAGTTCAACACTTGGGGAAGAAAGAATATCAAGAGCGTTTCACTGTATCAGGAAATTATAGAGAAATCAATACAGACTGATTTAAAGGCCTGGACCATGTTATATATGAAATAAATAGCATGCTGTATCACCAACCATCCCTGCATGGTATACAGAAGTCATATGAGAAAGCCATCAATCAACCAAATGCATTTACCACTGTTTTGAATCCCTTGAGAATAAAACAACCAAGTAATAGCATATCTCCTCAATCATGGCAGCAAAGGCACATCTGGGTAGGTCCTTCTACCCAAAACACAGTAGGTTTAAAATCCTTGAACCGTAAAAATGATCAGGTGTATTTTGATATAACAGACAATCAGGTTTTACATCACAGTCCCCTTATTGTTAAGACAACACATAACTTCCCGTGATTATGAATCACTAGTGATATTTCCAAACATCACACTTGTAGATAAAAATGCTTTCATGCCCCTTTTAGTTTAAGATATGGTTGTAGCACTTGAAAACGGGATATCCATGTTCAGCTGTTTTTCCTGCTTCGCATTATACATTGCTCAAATAGTGAGCTGCTCTTTCCAAATGAATGCACAAGCACATACTTTGCTTCTCTGTAATTCACAGCTGCAGCAGAAAATTGGAAAGAAACAGAAGGCATAAAAGATGACAGAAAGGGGAAGGCATTACCTAAAATGCCCCAGAATTCCAACAACAGCCATTGTCATCCCAGCAAAGTAAGTGTATGTATCTCCAACAAAAACAGATGAAGGATACCTAAAAGGAGAGAACCAAAACATTGAGATTGATCTTACTAGCCACTGCACGTTAATTGGTTTCGCTTTTACTGTGTGTGTGTGTGTGTGTGTGTGTGGCAGAGCAGATTAAGTAAAACAAATATGCAAATCATGAAATTGTGGCAACATGCATTTTAATTACCAGTTATAAGCAAATAAAGCCAAGGAGGTGGCCAACAAAGGTTGCACAAGATATATTGAGAATGCATGAGCCTGTTTGTATTCAGGATCGGAAGAAGCTCCAATTTGCACAAGATTATGTATCAAGATCTGAAAATGCGAGAAGCATCAACCTCATCACTGATAAACATCAACTTCAAACATCAAAAGGGCCTTTATGCTTACAGCAGATGCAATCACAACAGTTTGTCCGACTTCAAGCCCGTTCAGACCCGCATGAATGTTGATTGAATTTGTGCAGAAAACAGCCAAAAGCCCCATGTATAGTTTGTAGATCCAACCTGATGCAACAAAAGTGGGATGGTCTCTACTGTTATTTTAAGGCGAAACTCAGCCCACTTAGTAACATATGCAAGGAAAAGGACACCATCTTATAGCTTGGTGATGCTCTTGCTTGAATTTGGCAGTTAAGTGGGTTGACACGCAAATAGAAACTGATATTCAAAGTGGTTTTTTAGGTTGGGTTGGATCACAGACTAATAATAGGCAAACAATAAAGCAATCAATGGATTTTCAGTCAGCAAGCTAAAATTACAGATTGCTTTTAAGTAAACAAATGTTGCACGATTTCTTCTTGAGTAATAAAAAACAGTTACAACCCCAACAATGATGTTGTGGAAGTAAATTCTTAAACGAGGCTGGAAGGGATTACCTTTTTCAGGTTGTATGCTCAGTGTTCCCAAAATCAATTTCACAATGCCAATTTCGCATCATATCACAATACATCTCTCATGTTAAAACCCATGAACCTATATTGCAATCGACTGCATTAAATAATTCACCTTATCTTTAAACCAAGATGTGCAAGAGTGAATACAAACAGCTATATTAACTTATATCAGGGGAAGGGGTTGTTTGCTCTGTACATGTTCTCCCACAATCAAAGCAAACATACCAAATACAGAAAAAAGTAAGCACAAAGCAATGCAAGACAGAGAAATTTTACATGGTACATAACTTTTTCGCAACCAGACTTCTCAAACTCATCATACATACCTAGATCCAAGATCTCTAACCCAACATATGGGGACAGAGGTTTTGGTATGATGATGGTTGTATGTCCCGCATATGCCATTAGTAAGGGAAGAGCAGCAAACGAGGGCAATAGTAGTTTCCTGCTCTTCAAAGTAACATACGAGTAATCAAAGTAAGACTCCAGTTGAAGGCCAGCCACAAGAAAAGGGAAATTTTGGAATGCATTTAAAAAACATGTAGAAATCTTAGAGAGCAAGATTGCACTCACACTCTCCAGGGTACATCAAGAACATCATCCACAAATCCAAGCAAAGTCATGAAGCAAATAGAAGCTAATGCTGCATTATACTCCACAAGCCACTGCATAATGAACCAGAAACAGCTAAATCTTCATACAATCCAAATGAACCTTCTCCTATCATTTAGCCAATGCCAGGTCATATGCAAACAATCTTCCCGTATCAATCATTGCAAGAAACAGATAGCTATGATACCTAGAAGTTGGGAAATAGAATGCAAAAAATAGAGGTTAAAATGGGGTGAAACTGAAGCTAAAAGAAATGATAAAGAGAAAAGGCCCTTTCAGGATTGAACATAATCATGTTCCGGATGAAACTATTTCAGTGATATCACACCAGATTTATGAAATTGGAGGTTCACAAACTAATCAATAAGCAAAAATGAGGGGAAATGTTCAAAAAATAGATAAGGGCAATAATAGACTGCATATGAAAAAAATTAGAAGATAAATTAAAATGCGAGACACATATTTCATTAACTTTTTAGAAATAAAATGCGTACATTTGAATCAGCTGTGAAATTGAAGTACTGGAACAGAATAGCCAAGACCAAGAAGACGATGCCTACAACAATACCCAATGATTCGGGCCTGCAAAAACCGAAGAAATTTCACTGGCTACATTTTCGTAATATAAGTTTGTCAACAGATGCAGCGCATAAAATCGTTCAAAAGCAGAAGAGAACTGAAAAATCCAAATTGTAATCCATCTTAATCGTTAAGAACAATAAGAGAGCGAAAACAGGAAGTAATACAAAAGAATGAAGATAAATCCTAACGAAAACCTAACCCCAGAATTTCGATGTAAATTAAATTAAAAAACCAAACCCAACAGACCCTAAATCTCCAGTTAAATAACATAACAATGAGAGGAGGCAAAGAAAAAAACGAGCGATCTGGAGAAATTACACTTTTATCGATCCTTGAGGGGTCCCCTTCTTGTTGATATCATAGCCGAACAAATTGCGCCTCAAAACATATCTGGAGGCGACGGGAATCATTTTAAGGGTGACGAAGAAGCCAGCGAGACTGAGGCCGGCATTGATAAGGATAGATCGCTTGAGCTCTTCCTCGATCGCATGCCGGTAGTAGACAAGGTAGAAGTATGGGATGGAGAAGAGGAGACATAGCTTCAGGATTACCCCCAACTTAGGCGGCCTTAAAGGAGGGTCGGTGGGAGGGCCTTCAGGGGTTTTAGAATCGGTTCGGGTTGGCTTAGTCTCCGCCGCGGCGGCAGCGTCAGCGTCAGCTGAGGGTCTCTTACGGGCGGCCATGTAGCTCGACCTGCTTCTGTGGAGCTGGAACTGTAGCTGAGCTTCAGCTTCAGAGAGGAGAAATTTTTGTAGGAACTGCCAGTTTAGGCTGCTCCAATTTGTTAGTTTTGGCGTCACCGTAGTCAATGGGAAATTGCCACGAGGCAGAACGTTTAATGACATGTCAAAACTTTGCCACGTAATCACGCGATTCTTCCGGTATTCCGGGGCACAAGTACTAACTACCTTACCTGTTCAACTTCAAATTATGAAAGACAAAAATATCAAATTTATTATTAATATTTTAGGTAGAAAGTGAATATATTACTATAGTTTTTTTTACCCAATCTCTCACTAGTGTTTTTAAAACGGGCCGAATATGCCAGTCCCAGATAGAAAATAACAAAAAAATGTAAAAATAGTAAATTTTGAAATCTTGGGATTAATATGCATCTTTAAAAAAATATTAAGACTTTTGAGATTCTTACAAAAAAAAAATCTAATCTCTGCCATCAACACTTCAGCCCTGTTACTGTTTCTGTCACCATTGCCTCAGCTCCATTGTCGCTCTCGTTTTGTCTCTACTGTCTAATCTCCTCACTTGCATTCAAGAGAGAAAGATGGTCTAATTATAAAAAAGTCTTTGAAGTTTATTAAAGCTTACATTATCACCCTAAAATTTCAAAATTTGTTATTTTTAACATTTTTCATTAGCTTTTTAGCGTTTTTTGTTAGATACTTAACGGCCAATGGCATATCCACTTTTAATTTGAAACTTTAGTAGCATATCCGGTCCATTTTAAAATATTAGTGGGAGACTAGGTAAAAAAAACTATAACAATATATCAGCTCCCAACTCATATTAGTAGTAAATTTAATATTTTTGCCGAAAAAATAAAAATTTAGGTATCTGGACTTTTGAGATGGAGAGTTCATAAAGCCAACCAGAAACTTTTTGAACTTCTTTATGCATCATAAAATTTCAATTCAAATACAAGTTAAATGACAGGCTTCGACTTGAAAAGAGCCACATTAGATTCAATTTTTGTGCAAGGTAAGGGGCTCACTGTGGATTTGGCTTTCTTTAAGAGCGGCAATATTGCAATTCAAAATACTTCCACCATGAAAAATTTGTACAACAAAGCCAGATGGGAACAAAATACACATCTGAACGCCTCCCAGTTTCTGCTCCTCACAAAATTGCACTTCAAGAGATCCAATGACTTGGTTGCCTTGGTAGACGAATATCTCACAGGTCGAAGCCAAGCCAGCTGTCCAACAAGCCATTCTAGCAGCAGCGTCAGCCATAGCATGATGAATTGAATTTATCCTTTTACTCTTAAGAATTTATCGGCCATTGGACTTCCACTGGCAGTTAGTACAGCCTTGAATTTTATAGCACCCATCGCTCCCAAACAAAATGATGCTAAGCAACTGAGCAGAAGTTTAACGGACTAGAGCTTGAGCACCAACCCAATGGGACAATGATCACTGCCGGTAACATCAGGGAGAATGTACGAATCGTGCACTTTCTCTGCCATGGTTTCCGATACAAGGAAGTAGTCAAGCCGCCACCCTATCCAAAACAGAAAAGTACACGTAAGGCCATCAAGTTCAACATTCTCAAATGTTCAATTTGATAGTATGATATTAACATCCTTTCCGAAGAAGCACCAACATTTAGCAGCTGAATAATTTACTTAAGTTTAGCTTTGAAGCATTCATAATAGACGTGTTGAAATCATGACAGTTGCATCATTCTATTAAGCTGCTGGAAAAGAGGAGAGAATTATATTCCAATTAACAGATGTCCATGAAGGGACATTATAATCCCATTACAACTATATCATGGATATCTTTCTCTCATGCAATGATGCCTAGGCTAAAAGTACCTTTGTTTGTTTTTCGTCCACCATGTCGATATCCCCAATATGTGTAGCCAACAACACCAGGATGCTGCTTTCTGAAAGTATCAACAAACCCTCTGGATAAGAAGTTCGTCTCAAATGACTGTCTTTCTTCATTGGTAAACCCTGCACTTCGTCTGTTTCCCTGTAACTCATATTGCTACCATTAGAAGCCACTTAAAATATAAAACTTGCACTAGCTTTTGACATCTAATTTCCTAAATTAGTTCACAACATAGAGTCCCCACCACTTCTCAAAACATTGCCTGACATGTGAATTAAGTACACTATGCACATAAACAGTGATATACAATCTTAAGATGTAGAGCTGATTTTGGACATTTGCTGATCTGAAGTGTTTATTCGCACCATATACCAAGCATATTCTTTCAGAACTTAAAAGCCAACTGCTGCTAACACAAATTTTGTAAGCACATACCGCAGGGTTATAAATATCAATTTCCTCATGGGCACAATTCAAATCACCTGTCAAAATGACAGGCTTCGACTTTTCCAACTCCTGCATTATAGACGATAAGGAAAGGAAACATTACTTCTCTAGCAATTAAGGCATAAGAAGCTCTCCAACTTATTTTGAAATGCCAACCAAAATCAAGACACCAGTTAATAGTATCCACATCACGTGACAAACAACAAAATCAAGAACCAGAAAGCAGCATGCTAACATGATCGCGGATTCACAACAGTCATTGCAGGATATGTGATTGCAACTGTGAGAAAGAGGACAGGAGAGAATATGACATGTGTACTGCCAAATTCTTAGCATTGCTAATTTGCAGATAGTACCATCATAATACCATCTTTATAGAAAACCTAGTATTTGGGCTTTAAACCAATTGATTGAACAGTGAAGGAAATCAGAGATATGGGATAGGAGAATATTTAAGTCATTGCATGGTTAAACAGCCTGATATCTTGTTAGCCACTAGTCTGGTGAGTCGGTTTATAGCTCCTTTATTTCTGTAATCCTTATCCTGAAATATCTCCACTGTATACATGATCTACAGTGATTACATTCTTTTAAGGGTATATGGACAGGCCTGGTTCTAGAACTATAAACAGTCTAATGTCATTATGTTCCTTAGAGGAGATACCATCTCTAAGAACATCAAGAATTGGTTATTTTATTTGGGTGTACAAATCTTCTTTATTACTGGATCAGCTGAATCTGGTGACCAATCTGTTACAACTGCATAAGTGAACATCAGGGGCCTGCCTTCACTTGAAGTCCAATTTCATCTCTATTTTTAGTTTCAATCCGACTTTGTTTTTTAATTTCTTTTTGACAATCCATTTCCTAGCCTTGATAGGCACCAAGATAAACAACGGAATTAGAGTATGGTGCTGCATAAGTGATGCAAGACTTTCTTCTGATCTTCATAAACAAAGTAACACTTGGTAAACATAATTTGTGCTTGTTGAGGGATAAGAACTATACTTTTACCTCTTCTCTCCATTTCGATAACAAGATCAAATATTTGTTTAATCTTCATAAATAAGGTCTTGACATTCATAGACCCACACAGAGAAGCATGGGAAGAGGGAGAAAATGGAGAGGAATGATAAAGTTGAAAAAATATAAGACACAGCGAGCAGAAAGTATAAGCATGCTTACTTTCATATGGTTGCTCAGAGATGTATCCCATTCAGTAGTTCGATATGTCTAGACATTGGAGTAAAGCCATAAGTCCAAATAAATAAATAATTAAAAAGAGAAATGATAAACCAATCAAGATTAGATGGTAAAAATATGGACTTTATTTTCTCAAGTCAATTACCAGTCTCCTTAGCCCATCCCCAGAATTAGGAACATAAGCACTAATTAAATAGAATGAATCAAACTCTGCTGTAACAATCCGTCCTTCACCATCATGATCTGCTATACCTAGGCCATATCTGACAGAAAGTGGCTTGATCTGTAAGACAACTGGTTGAAGTTAATAGCAGTTTACCATCTAAGCCACCAGAAAGGCAACAGATCCCTCATATGTAAGCCATTCAAATTTTTGTGAGTTCTGAAAAAAGTAAGAAACTATGGAAAGAAAGGTCACCATAAACCATTACATTCATTAATGAAAATCTGGCACTGAATAGAAATTGTCTAGTAGATTAACTACTGCTATCATCTTTGTTTTACAGATATTTTATCAGAAAGCTTCTCAACATCTCATGCCATGATATAGCAAGTGTAGCTAAGAACATAAAACTTAAACTTGCTTATATCAAGTAAAATAAAAAATTATGGAGAGAGACAAGCATTAATGATATTAGAGAACATTTTCCTCCTTTAAGGAACAAAGTCACTGAACACACAGGCTGAACCCATATTCTGATAAAAAAGAGTCACTGATAATTGGAACAAGGATAATCAATAAAAGTAGTTTGCTAATTGACTTCATTTCTCAGGGTCAATGCTGTCAGAATGTTTATGCAAGACTACAATTGTACAGCTATTGACATATCCTAAAGATGCAAAATCTTGATGGTCCCAGTGCCACATGGGATAAGCCATCTCTACATTTTAGTGAAAAAGGTGAGCATACCCGGGATATAATAGCAGTACCAGAATAACCAAGTTTTGAACTGCTGCACGTCCAAAAGCAATTATGGTATTCATCTAAGAGAGAATCTTTGATTGACTGAATATCCTTTTCCTGTAACAATATTTAAAAAAAGAAAAAAGAAAAAAGAAAAATCATTGGCACATATCACTACAAAGTTGAAACATAAAGCTCAAAACAATGTGCCATTCAATATTTCATGCTTGAATGAACAAACACAAAAGAGAACAGATGTTTGAACCATTGGACTTACCTGTAGTTTAGTCTCTTGCAAGCACAATACATCAAAACTTTCCCTTTTGGCAAGTTGCAGGGCAGAAAACCCCTCAAACTTGAGCAATGCTCTTAACCCATTGACATTCCAGGACATAAGCCTCATAGACTTTGTATCTGGTGTTAGTGGATGGGGTCTCATGGTCTTAGGATTATAGGCAATCCACCCTTTTTGAGGCTTCTTATGAGCAAATATTGTCCATGGTTCATTTTCATTTGCAAGGTTATCAAATCCACTATCATCAGCTTCATTATCAATATCTGAAGGCACTGAGCTTTTTCTCGAAGATCGCTTCCTGCCTAGAATAGTAAACCATGATAATGTACTGTCTTGAGAAAACCAAATACCATTTGATTGACAACTTAATTTAAGTTTCATATGAAACATGAGAAAGTGTATTTCAAATGGCAACCCGAAGTACAGAAAGGTTGAGGAAAGAAATCAACATTTTGTAGCTCACTACAGCAATAGTTGTTGATGCAGATGAGTTGAATTACCTGAAGCACCATGGATTTTTACAGTTTTCCTTTTCCTCACAATTTCTGCATCAACAGTTTCAATATTAGTGACAGCATCTGATCCCTTCATTATACTCTTAGTCTGTCCCCGCTTGGAAGCCTCTGAAATGGCATGCACGTCCACTGACTGTCCTCCATCGGATATTTTGGCCTTTCCTATGACAGATATGCTATCAACAGATTCTAGACTTTCACCTATACATTAAAGAAACTCTAACCGTTGGAATGAGAGAATTAAATAAGGCACTACCTCTAAGCGCACTCAAAAGGTTCAATGTCAACACAATTCATACCATCTATCTTCTTGTCCAGATAACACTTTAATGCGGACACAAGATCCCTTTTAGAGCCTCTGGCAGGTAGACCAACGTCCCTACCAAATTAAAATCATCCATATAAAAGTCAAACCCAAGGTATTGGTTTAACAAATCAGCTAGCTAACCAATTTTATACCCCAACAATTAGTATTTATGGAATTGAATCCATTATAATTTGAAGTTTGAACAACTTTAGGAGCTAGCTGGCCAGAAGAAGGAACTGAAGCAGCTAAATCATTTTGGGAAGTCATTGGCAACTTCAGCACTCATTTTCACTCCTGTGCTATTCTTTCAGATCTTGGGTCAAATAAATCAAAGTCAACTATGAGCAGATGACACGATGAACGCATTAAATAACCTCTGAATGACATGTACAATTGGGTAAATAAAACAATGGGTATATCAGGGAAAGCAAATGATTCTACCAATGAGGGAAAATTTTGAAGCATATAACATATTCAGCTGTTAGATTTAACTTGAAACTTGTACACACCTTAAAGCAGTTCTGAGTTCTTGAACAGTCATTTTATCTATGTTGACCATATCATCCTTTAAATCCTGCTTTCAGGGTACATTTTAGTCATTTAACATCAGCATACAGAGAGCAAACCTAACAAAACACAGGCATAAAAAAGTGAGAAATTTCAGCAACGTGATCAATAACCTCGGTCCCATCTTCTTCCGTACTCATTAATCCTGTGGCCTTCTGATTAGTATAATCATCAGGCAATTCACTTCTCAAAACAACTCCCTTCACACGACGCAACCCCTAAATGAAGCAAGTAAGTCCATAAAGCAGAGAAAAGGACCTGGTTTTCAGAATCTGGGTCGGCACCCACAAATCCTTTAAGTTTTTTCCCTTTCTTTTCATCTGCAACAGATGAGGCGGAAATGGATGCACTGGAAGAGAATCTTTTAGGGGCCATCGTTCCCACTCCCAAAGGCAACACAGTCCTCACTCCCCAAGTCCTTGGGCTCACTGCAAAACTACAGCATTATCAGCAAGTTTAATAACTAGCCAGTCGCCGAAAATGGTGTACTCCGAACATGCGGAGAAAACCGACAGGAAATTGAGAAGGAAAATCGGAACAGAATTACCATCTCCATAATAGTAAGGAAGGCTTAAAGAAAAGAACAAACCTGAAATACTTCGAAAGATGGAAGAAATTCTTGAACCCCAATTGCAATGCTTGACTCATAGACTGCGATTAGGGCGCGAGAATGAAGAAATGCCCTGCAACCGCGAAATAACGGAGCTATATTTGGATCTCTTGCAATGGACGTGTCAGACAAAGAGTTCGCTGAGGTAAAGTGTAGGTTAGCAAGGAATTTTTGCAATTTTCCCATTTAATGTCCAACATAAAGCTAAATCCACTATTGATTTATCTACACTTAGCCTTTTAGGTGGGTAAGTTCAGATAAGGATTTGTTCGATAATTGGTCAACTGGTAATGACCGGTTAAGAGGTAGCAAGGGGAAGGGGTATGAAAATGAGCTGTGCTTGAGTAAAATTACGATCTTTTGACATTAATTTGTGCTTTTCTTACCTCATTCTCGTTTTATTAGTCCACATGACTAGCCCTTCTGGTCTTTGCATCTTCATCGTCCACCATCCACAAAGTAGTTACCCACCTTGCAAGCTCCTCCTCTAACCACCTAGAGCTTTGAATATAGTTCCCTCTATCCCTCTTCACCTTTTCCCAGATGACATTAGTGGCTAACTTTCAAGCAGCAACTTCAATTTCATCACGTCTTCCATTGTCCTGTTGGACGAGTGAATCCAAGCTCCCATCTTCGTCTATTTCTACTTTTTTTTCTTTGTTTGGTCCATTCATGATGACAAAGTCTCATATTTTTGGATTCTTTAAATGAGGGAAATGGTGAATTTTGGCTGAATCAGATTAATGTGATATATTGTGGTCATTTAACCCATGAGTTTTGTCCTAGGTATTTGATACTAGATGATTTTGCGTTTTTTTTTTGTCCTATTGGGGTGTATATGGGTGTAGCCAAGTAGGACATACAAAAATAGGTTGACTTCTGTGTTATTATAAAGAATTTATTCTCAAGTTAGCCTACCCTTATTCATTGAAGTTAAATGGGTGATCGGGCAAAGTGGTGTATGTGATGTACTGATATTCATTTCCATTAATAGAAATGGTTCAGGGAAATAATAGTGAATGGGTTGATGATGAAATATAACGGTTTGTTTACACCTCGCAAACTAGTGGCAAATGACTAGAATCTTGCCTAAGTATAGTCCCATTTTCATACCCTGCTTGCTGCCCTTTGACTAGCCCTTACTAGTTGACCAATTAATTGGATTAATCTTATTCGAACTCGCCCTATATTATGCTTAAATGAAAAAAGAAAAGGTGTCTTCACCTCCCTAGGTGAATTAATAGTATAGAACACCCTATAGACAATAGTCCAGGGGTTCTAGTGACATTGCAGCCCCTATAGAAACCAAGTAATCTAAAAGTGGTTGAATTACAGCTCAAGCTTGCTAGGTTTCATGAGGCAGATATTTTACATCATTTTCATATCCTATACTTGTAATTGTTGTGAATACTAAAAAAAAAAAAAAGCTAAATGCCTATTATTGAACTATAGTGTCTCAATTACTTTGTCTCTAAATTATAAAATGTATTAGGTTGTTCCTTAAATTATTAAAAATCAGACATTTAGGCCCATTGACTTAATAACTTGGCAACGCAATCTTATTTTCTGTTAAAGGTGGTTATGGTTCAGGTTAGTTTGGGTTTCTAGTGTAACCGAACCAACCCGAAGTAGGTTTGACTTCAAAATTTTTCTACTCAATCCAAAAACAAAGAACCTAATAAAACCAAAACCATGGTTTTGACATTTTTTGTTTTAGTTTTCGGGTTTTTCAATTTATATCATATATCCATAATAACACTAAAATCTAATAAAATTGCACTCACAGTCCTTACCAAACAATGGTCTATGAATTTAGAAATGCGTTTGTGTAATGGGATTAGGATAGTTAGAATCTAGGCTGAAATTGCAGCCGGATGAAAAGGAAGAGTGCAGGCAAAGATGAGAGAGAGAGAGAGAGAGAGAGATAGAAAGAGAGAGAAAGAGAGAGGGCCGGAGGATATAATAGTAAATGAGATAGAAAAAATTTACTTAATAAGGAATTCAAAGAATACAGGAAGTCTCAAAAAGGAAATTATTGTAAAGAATATGGGCAAGAATATGGGACATAGGAAGTAGCTACAATTCTTAAAATATCAATCTGATATCCATGTGGTAAAATGTCTGCTCACATTTGTCCAATTGTTAATGGAATCCTACATAAGATTATTGTGGTGTTTGGGTATTTCTTTGTTAGTATGAAAAATCTTATCATCACACTATTTTTGGTAGGATTTTAAGCTTAGCTTTGATGTGGAGAAAAGAAAATTGATGAGAATATCAAGTAACTATAGAAAATTTTAATACCTTTTATCCTTTTATTTTTTGATAAATTTAATACCTTTTATCTTATCTAACCATGACACCTTCAACATCATATAAGATACCTCTCAATAACCAACAAATGCAAGTAGTCGGCACATCATGTGTTCAACATATCCACATATCACAAATATTATAATTGTAATCTTTTTTCCCTATTAATAAATGATATTGCAACCTCACAACAATAATATGTTAACATGGGTTTCTAGGTAACATTTAAATGACCCTACATTTACATAGTACTATATGACAAAATAAAATGAAATTTACTTGAATTTTATTTGTTATGCTGCTTAACATTTGCATACATCATTCATAATTTGGTAAAAAGGGCTAATAAACCATTGATATTTTCTCCTTAGCGTATATCACTCACTATAGTTTTTTTACAGTTAAATCACCTACTAACGTTACATTATTAGCGAATATTAGCCACTATCACTATGTTTGTCCATCTGTATAATGATGTGGTAAATTTTGATGATGTGGTGAGTGATGTGGCGAGTGATGTGGCTATATACGTGGCAAGATTGTGTATAGATCATAAAGAAAAAAAAGAGAGAAAACACCTAACTTAACATCTAAACTTTTGTTCAAATCTACAAATCCCCCATAACAAAAGTTTAAATGTAACTCTCTATCTAAATCGATTTTTGTTCAAATTTACAAATCCCTAACCCTTGTTTTTTCTTGTTGGCGCCTGAACCAACTCCTGAATTGTAACTCTTTATCTAAATTGATTCAAAAAATCCACAAAAAATCCATCTGAAAAAGCCATGACAATCGATTCAAAAAATTGAGACGAAGAAGTCATGAAACTCTGATAATTTGGATCTAAACGGGGTCCTGGCTAGCTTTGATTCTTCGTCATGCACCTATCCTCTTCTTTGCCCAAGTGTCAGTACTCGATTTACCTCCCCGGCATTTTAATTAACCGACGGTGAAGGCGGTGAATCGAGAAAAGATCAACAGAGGGAAAGAGAAGGCTGGGCCGGGAGCGGGAAGAAGTAGGCACTAGGTAGGAGGGAGGTACTTCATCCCCTTCACTGGATTAGCCGAACAAGGCGAACAATTTGAACTGGGTTACTAAAGAGAGGATGAAGTTGAGCATTGAGGTTGAAAAGTGGAAGGATTTGGACAAAAGTGTTACCATTTTAAGTTTAGGAACCTATGCGCATCATAAATATAGTTCAGGAATACATGTTATAATTTTCCCAGGATGATGTGGTTTTTTTATTCATAGACTTAATAGAATATTCTAAAGAAAGGAAGTATTCTCTCTGTTATTCTTGTGAGTGACAAATTTGTCAATAGTTGAAAACAATAGTGTTAGATTTCACTCAGTCATAAATATAAGTGGATGATTTAATTGTAAAAAAATAATAGTTGGTGATATACGTTGAGTTGAAAAGATCAGTGATTTATTTGCCCGTTTTACCTTTATAATTTTAATCATTCGTTTGCAAAAGGGCCATTGTTTTGGAAAGACCAAAGGGCACGATTGGTTCTCAAACTTACACAAAACGGATGAATCAGTCCCTAAACTTGAATACAGTGAAGAGAAGCCTTGAACTTGCATTAATAGTGCTACTTAAAAGCGTGCGTGCGGTGAGACGACTTGACGTCGTTACATTGACCAGTGCATGTCTGTGTCTCTGTCTCTATTTCCCCTGCCAAATGCTCACTTCTCGCAGTTGCCCTGGTAGCTCGTTTCAATAGCTGCCCTCCCTCCTGCATCCCTCTTTCTGGGCGGTGCCGCCTCCCATCGTCCGTCACCCACTCCAGGAATTTTTTCATGGCCCCGCTTTCTGATCTCAAAGCCGCGCTTGGTACCAACCTTCTGAATTGTCCCTTGTTCTGATCCTTTTAGAGATATACGGTATAAACTTGGGCCCGTTGTTCCTCGATTTCTTGTTAAATCGCCAAAAGCATTTGGCAGGATATGAAGTTTTTACCGATTATTTGTTGGCATTATTTATCTTTTCTATCACCAAACTGCCTGGGGAAAGATGAGAAGTGTCACCCGGGTCCCTTAAATTGAAAGTGAAGTATTATGAAAAAACTTGCCTCTACTGAAGCATAATAGAGTTGTAATATTCAATTAGTTTAGATTAAGGTTTAATAGTTTGGCCAATTGCTCAAGTATTGTAAAAGACAGACGAGCTCATTGTATAGCTCAGATGTCGCAGGATGAGTGGGTTTCATGAGGTTAAACTAAAAGTCTGAGATTATTATGAACTTAGCCGTCAACCTCCAGCCAACCATTACGCGAGGAGAGAGAGATGGGTTGCAAAAATGATGTTAAAGTAAAATATATTTCGTTAGGGACAAGTGTCAAATAACTGATGAGTGCGCGGAGGAAGTGGTGGAGGGGTTTGGGGTAAAGGATTTAGACTCCTAAATTTGATGCTGTCCGTTTCGTAAAGTGCACACACACTTCTTCTGTCCAAAATGACTTGAGTCGTCCTATTATTGAGAGTTTGAGGGCTTTTCTTTGCTGATCCTGAGTTGAGGGACTGATTCGTTCGTTTCGTGCAAATTTGGGGGTCAAACGGCGCCCCTTGGCCTTTTGGAAATGGAGGGGGTATAACAATTTTATTAAATAGTCAACAGTCACGTTTAATGACGTTTAAAACCAAGACAAATGATTGAGAAAATCAGAAGAGTTGAGGGTGACGAAAGACATGTGTAGCTGTCTTCGAGTGACCAAAAATGGAGAGCTGCTGTATACCTTTCGAAATGAAGAACCAGTGTCACTCTGCCGTCAAAGTCTAAAATAAATGGGACTTCAAAGATCAATCTGCCTCCTAATATTTGTCTAACTCTCAACAATTCAATAATCCAACTCTATATCCTCCACTATATATGAGATTTAATAACTCTAAACCTGAAATGTACAACAACGCTTGGGTAATGATCGGGAAGAGAAAAGCCCCACCAGACCAGACCAATGTTTGAAATGCCCCACCGGGAGGACACGCCGCACTTGTTTCTCCCCTTCATCTGGTTCCGCGCGTCTTGTTCGTCCAACCAGCTGGTCGATTGCCGACTCAGGCTGCCGATGAATTTGGGGCATGTGGGGCAAGGCAATTATATTTTGAAGTCGAAATCAACATCTCCGGGTGCAGGTGGTGAGACTGGTGGAGTTGCCATCTGCTCATAAATGGCATCAGTTGCTTCCAGAATCCTCCGGCCAGTTGCCTGAGAATCTCTCAAGTTACCGTCCTTCGCTGAATTAGCAACTCCTACCGTAGAAGAATTTGAACTCTCAACAGACGAAAAGGACTCATCCTTCGAGAATGTACTCTGGGATGATAATATTGCATTGCTGAATACACCAGACTCCTTCAGCGATTGAATAATGATCTGCCAACCAAAGAAATGGTTATAGGACCTGCAGCTTCAGAGTGGTCTAATGGGGCAAGCTCGCATGCCATGCCGAGAAAGAGCAAGTTGCCCCACGGTTTGAAACATACCAATAACCAGAAGGTATAAACTCACCATGGGAGCATGAATCCGTGTTAAGACTCCCTTCTTCATAAGTTTAAGGTTAAGCTGTCTGTCGGCCCATACAACATGTTCACGATACCTAGTCAAACAGAACTATTCGCATTTCAGGGTAAATTTTTTTCAACTTTTATTTGTTTTTTGTGTGTGTGTGTGTTTTGGGGGGGGGGGGGGGGGGGGGGGTGATGGGGGACTCCACATATATTCACAAGTGGGAGACTTGCATCAACAGCTATGCTGTGCTTGAGAAATAAAGGACAAGGTTATATTAAAAGTAGTTATACAGTTTCATGGTTCACAAGATCCAAAACCGAAAGAAGAAAGAAAATGTTTCAAGGTCTTTACCAATAAATTTCAGAAAATGTTTCAAGGTCTTTACCACTAAATTTCAACAAAAGAAAATGAGCAAGAGGATTTCATGGTCATGCACACCAAAAAGGACAATCTAACTAGCCATGGGCATCTAAATTAACAATCCTATATAAAAAGAAGCATTAGAATATCTCAAGACACTAAGTTCCAATAACCTCAAAGTGTCATGCCCCTCACTTGCATGGGCCATTGGTTGGGAGGAATAAGGAAGAAGATAGCTTGGAAAGCAAGATTTGGAAGGGCCAAAACTTGTGAAGGGGACTTTGAAGGCTAAAAGTAAAGATTGTGAAGTTGTATCTCAGCCGGGTCTAAGAAAAAGTGTGGGCAAATAGGTCAATTCCTAGATTTTGGCCTAAAAGTTAGTAGAGGGACTCAATTGACTAAATTGAAAAGCCTATCAAGTGAGAAATTTGGGCAATTAACTAAATCCAGGATTGCATCGTATCATGCAAAGATGTATGCTTACAGGGTTAGCATTTGAACCCCTCCTTTTGGTGCATGTCTTGGCCGGAAGTTGCATGTCTCCACTTCAAGCAAAACCCTTGGATCGGGTTTTCAGCAGTTCTTCCGGCTAGAACAAGAGTTCTAAGGCTGTTCATGGTGGCTTCTAGCCAAATTGCAAGTGGAAGAAGGAAGGAAATGGAAAACTAGTGTTAACCAACAAGAAAAGAGGTTACTTCGACCTCAAGGAACAAGGAATCAAGGCTTGAAAGCTTTGGAAGGTTGCTGCTGAGACTTGTTTGTGGTAAGGACCAATATGTTATGATTTCACTTAGAATCAAGAAGCTAGACTTGTGATTCTAGTGAAATTGATAGGCCTTAAGTAATGGCTTAGAGTCAAGTGAGCCTAAGATCTAGTAGGGGTTAGCTTCTGGTTCCTATGAGTTTGCTAGCTAGTTATGGTAGGAGCAATCATTAGGGTTTTGTTTCTAGGTTAGGCAACCCAATTCAAGAACCTGGAGCTTTATGTTTTAGGTTTAGTTTCATTAAGGTGGTTAATTAAAATGAACTTATAATAGGAAATGCTTGTTAGGCCCTGGAGGCTGCATAGTTAGCTGGTGTTGTAGAGTGTGTTGTGTGCCTTGTTGCCTTGTCTGCGTGTGGTAACCTTATAAGTTATTGTATGTATATTGTTCTGTGCTTTTGTGTCTTTGTGTTTTCAATTGTAGGAGCTTGAGTGGAGTATGAATGTTATGCTTATGTTATGGTTATGTAGGCTAATGAGTTGCTTTGATCCTTACTGAGTTGGAAAGCTCATGCCCTGTTTCAACGAAGGGCTTGGCGGATTAACTAAGGGCTTCGTGTGTTTTGTTGTTGGTTTTCAGGTGCTTGGTTGTTTAAGTGTAATATGTCCATTTAGTGGACTAATGCTCAACATAAATGTTGGTCAAGCTTTTAGTTACTTGGCTTGCAGGCACTATGATGCTGTATGTGTGGGAGCAAAGCTGGTTATGTGCTAGTCTTAGTGCCTAGGTGTAGTATGTTCAAGTACCAATGTATGTGCATAAGTGTAAAAAGGTTGGTTTTAAATGATGTTGTACTGGTGCACATGTACGTGTGACTGAGGGTGGGCGCTAGTAGACCTACCCGAGTGTATGTGTTTTTGAATGCATGTTGCGTATGTGTTGATGAAAACTTGGTCCACTTGCTATTTTTGCCTTAATGCTTGATTCAAAACTACCTTATCTTCAAATTTTAGGCACTAAACAGATTACTAAACTAGCTCAACTAATTTTTGCTGTTTCAATGCATAAACCGAGAACTTGGGCTAGCCTTTGCCTAGCTGTCCTGGGGCACATGCCCATTGTCACCCGAAAGTGTTTTAGGAAGCACCAGTGCTATTACCAAGGTCACCCGATAGTGTCCTATGTAGCACAAATGCCAATGCACACATAAAATAGCATTTTGGCATGGACTAGGGTCGGTTTTGGGCATGACACAAAGTGTGATTTTCCCTAGGGAAGTGCTTTGAGACTCTAAAACCATAAAGAATTAATTAGAGCATTGGCAATGACAGAAGCATTTTTAGTTTTCCATACCAGCGAAGCATCTCATCCTCTGTTGCAGTTGAAGCAATTATAAATGCCTGCATGGATTTCAACATGAGATGCATAAGCATTTAGCCCACAGATGCAAATGCAGCAGAATATTGATTTCTGTAAAAGGTTTCATATTTTCAAACCCCAAACCCCCAAACAAACACCCTCGTCAGTTAACAACAAGATCTGACGAGAACTTCACATGAGAACAATCCAACAAACTCATCTCTGTGACAGATAATCCAATAGACATGAGATTAAAGCAAGCTTTGTTAGAACCAAATGCCAGAATCTTTAAAAGAGAAGTAACCAAAAGAAAAATAAATTAATGACAGACTCAAAACCAACACCTCTGTCAAATAACTAACCGCTCTGTCGAATTCCAAAATGAAGCATCTTTTAACGTCCTCCTTAGTTGGCTTGCATCCGCACCGATCACGTCTTGATGTCAGGTCTGAAAATCTGGGGTATGTGTAATGCAAGACGGCAGCTTCTTCCATCTTCTTTTCACTATCACACATCAGAAACCATTATACAGATCATCAGGCACTATAGTAAAATCCAAGAAAGAAGAACGAATGGGCAAGATTCTGGGTTCAGTGTATCCAACACAATGCTTTGGTTAAAAAACTTTTGCAGCATATACACAGTACTGGCTCCCAGAGATACGCCGCATTTACATAAACATATAAGAATCAAAGCAACAGGACATGAGATAGCCTAAAATACGTTGGCATTTTCATGTAGTTATGCCACCGGTGGGCACCATTTGGACGTAGATAGTCTCGAATACGAGCAGCAGATTTGCCGTTCCCGTAGGTCAGAAAATAATTAGGATTGCCACGAGTTGCTTCTTTGTAATTGCCGAAGTACACATCTTTAGGAAGATGGTCATAGTTCTTCTTGAACATTGAGACCTGCCAAAATATAATACAAACGTGGCGTACTTTTATCAGATGCTCAAGTAACAAATATTGCCATGACTGAGAATGACCCCAAATCTGGACGGTAGTCTAACTTCTATGAATTGTAAACCTATTAGCATCACCATGAAAAGCAGGTTAGGAGAAGCATAAACGTTAAAAAAGGATTATACCTCACTAAAGGGTTCCTTGATATCATCCCTCTCAACACTGCTCTCCTGAAAAGTTAAATAACGTGATCACCTTTGACAGGATCAACAGCAAAAATTTAAACAGAAAGCATCCGCTACACTCAACCCCAATAAGATCACAAGAGCATCTTCATATTTACTGCACATTCTATGCAAAAACGAATAACCACAGAGCTTCTTATCTGAAAAGATAAACCCAAGATACTAAATTTAATTGACCATCCTTTACTCACATAATTTGGGAAGATAACCATATCAAAACTCTCAGGCACATCAGCCAGCAGCTGCCTTAAAGAGAACTCACTTGTACCAGCCGGATAAGCCAATTCATCTGTGTCAAGATGAATGATCCAATCCATGCCAGCATCCTGGCAACAGTAACAACAGTGATTACTAAAGTCCATCAATAAGAATTCATAATATAAAAACCAAGGGGTTGCATATGTGAGAGAAAAATGGTCAAAGAAACATACCCTTGCCATGGCAATACCCATTTCCATGTTGAGGGATTGCTTCACAAATAACTCATAATTACATGGCCTGAAGAAGAAGCTAGCAAGCCATGTCTCGTTCCAAATTCGACTATAGACCCAGTGAGGAAATTCAAATAAGTAAAATAAGAAAGACAATGATTTTTTTTCTTCTAAATGTTTAACATTTGGTTTCACAAGTCACTCATAATAATATGGTATAATGACTGTGACGATGATAAAAACAATAGTAACAATAACACTAGGGACAACAACACGAATGAGACAACAATAATAAAAGCATTAAAGAAGAGAAAAAAAACTTTTAAAATGATTATTCCAGAATCGCTCTGTTTTGGGAAGGAAACGAAAACATGTTTCATATGAGTTGAAGGCAAGCAACTAGGCATCTAATAGAATCTAGATCATAAACAAATAACTGCATGCCAAGTTCATGATCCTTATGATTCAGTAGGATATTTGATTGAATCAAGTTAGAGTTAAGTGCCCACGTCATAATAATAAAGTCAAGTTAGAGTTAAGTGCGCACTTCATAATAATAAACGTACCACCCTGTTTCTTTCAGTAACAAAAATTTACTCCATGTGTGTCACAAAGTTTTAAGAATCATTTGAAGATCCAAATATTCAACTTTATACTCAACGTACATGGAGGAACATTCTTTCAAAGAAAAAAAGAAAAATGTTTTACCACCTCAATTGTATAGGAATATAAAAAAAATATATTATTGTACATGATCTTTTAAGCTAGAAACATATGCAAATAGATCCTGTGTTCCATCTTTTGAAGTTTAAAAGCACGGACCTCTTAGCTTGCTGTTCTTCCAATTCTTTTGTTCTATATATTACTTTTACCCCCTGCAGAAAGAACATTTTTCACACAATAATACTATGTGAGATAAAACAAGAATTTAAAAAAAAAACCTAGAAGGAAAAATCAAATGTTACATATCAAGTATAATACGTGTTTCAAACTCACTGGAATTGATTCTAAAACTTTTGCAGCGTTAGGAGATGCAGCCTTCCCCTCAACAAAAACAAAAAATGCTGAGATTCCAACAACCTTGTGATAAAAGATCCATGGCAGGGTCTGTTCCAGGCCAGCAGAAGTGCTTGTCGTGATAGATATCTTCCACAGAAGAAACAGATAGAGAATATCAAAACTAAATTCCATGATGAAAAAGAAAAAAAACAACAGAAAAGACACAACCAAAGACAACAATCGCCCATTATCCCTGTTTATAGGGTAATGAATCACAACAAAAGTGCGATGAGAGAAAAATTACATGATTGAGAAAAAGGATGAAAATAAGAATGGGATTGACAAAATAGAAAGATATTAGGAAAAAAAAGGCTCACTTCTACATTAAAAGGTCCCACTATTAACTTTATCGATTAGGAAAACCCTGCCTAAACATTCTAGTGAAGTTGTATTGAGAAGTCTCTCGTATCCTAGAATTCTATACAAAGTCTAACCTTGCTTATTACGGATTCAAATCAGCAGAACTGTGATTCAGAAAGGGTAAGAAACATCTCTTCTTGTACTTACAGATCATGAAAGATTACCGTTACATAGTAGTAGAATTATGCATATTGCATCAGCATATAACGGTAATCCCATAAGGAAAACAAAAGAGGATTCAAGTTGTAGTTGTTAAGGCCACTGACTTTAGGAAACGTTTCTCTTCCATAAAATATGTTCAGTTCACTGGGCCAGCGACATAAAACTGGTTAGCTGTGTGGATGGAGTTATTATAGTCAACCAACATATCCTGCCTTAACATGAAAGCGAAAACTCCTCATTCCACAACTGAAAGAACCAAATCCGATGCAAGAATTGACACAAGTGTAATCGTACTTATTTGTGGATGTATTAAAAAAAAAACTAAAGGAATATTCGAATTGATGTGCAAGAACTAACGCCTCAAAGCCAACAAGCTGAGAGACAGACAGAGACCAAAATCTCTAAATATAACAGGTCACATTGAAAGAATATGAATTATGAGCAAATGAAAATGGAATAACAACCTAAAATATGCAGATTCCCTAATATATAACACATGGAATCATCTGATCATTCAGTGACCAACTCCCATTCACAATTCATACTTCAGATCCAAAATCGCCAAAAACCAAACAATTACTAATTCCAAATATCTGGGAATCTATTTTTCTAAAACCAGATAGAACGTTAAAGATCACCATGATCAGTCCGCATATTCACGCCAAATAAAATGCAGAAACATCTGACTTGGTACCATATGAACATCATCAAGTATGATATCATCAGAAACTTCAGTCGAAAAAAGAAGGAAAAAAACAGAAACAGAGAGCGTAGTAAGACTCAGTTAAAACAAGCCAAGGCATTACGGAGAACGAGACAAGAAGACGACTCACCTTTGGCCTGATTTCGGCAGCATAATGCAACTTCCAGTCCCTAAAGTAAGGAAAGTTGGGGTGACGGCTCTGACCGAGAATATCAGCGCAATCGGAACCGGAGACTCGGGGGGCGTTGTGAGACTGAGTGGAGGCCATTCCGGGGAAATCCGGTTGATCACGGGACGACAGGGACGTCGGGTCGTTGAGGCCGCCCCGCCATTGGAGAACGAAGGCGAAGCAGGCGAGCGTGAAGGGGAGCAGAGTCAGGAGCAAGATGAGACGTGAAGTGAAGGTGTGTTGAGGCGAAGCAGGGGAAGGAGAGGAAGAGGAAGCGAAGAAAGTGGGTCTGGAAGAGGAAGAATGGAGACCCGCCATGAGAGATCGCGTAAATGGCGCATGTGTGGTGTTTGTATATATGCCGGAGAGGGGAGTCGAAACCGAAGGAAGGAGAACGCCACCAAGGAAGCCGTTTTCTGTCGTTGGTTCCAGTATTGTTGTTATTGCCGTCCTTCGGCTTCGGGCTTTTAAATTCTTCTTTATTTTGTCTTACTTAGGAAGTGGTAGTATAGTATTTTACTTTACTATAGTTTTCCGTTTATTGAATCCCCAGTTGATTGGTTCTTTTTTTTTTTTTTAGTGCCACAACCAGAACAAAAAATACAGTAATTGCTCTCGTTTTTTTCTTTCACCTTTTCTTTTTTGATAATGATCGTAAGAGGATTAAACAAATCTATAATCCAAAATGTCAAGGGATAAATAAGTAGAATTACCCCATTTGTTTAAACTTTAAAGCATAAAAATGTAGATTGCGATAATACCTCGAACGAATTTCAACATCAGATTTCAATTTTATATTTCAAAAGGAAAAATTATGATAATAATAATAATAATAATAATAATAATAATAATAATAAAGTATATGGCTTATTTGTTATGTGATATTAAAAAATAATATTCTCTCTGCACCATATTTTTTTTATACATTTTTTTTTCAGTTAAGTTTATTTTAAATTTATTCATATTATTATTTTTTTATAAAAAATTAAAAAAATTATGTTTACAAACTACACGTCTTAATGTACCATTTATATATAAAAATTTCATATTTATATAGAAAAATGTTAAAATAAAAAATTATAAATTAATTGATATAAATAATAAATTGTGTAAAGAATCTGAAAGTAGTGCTTTTCAAATGTAAAAAGAAAATAAAAATAAAAAAAATACTTGCCACAAATTAGAGTGAAACAAATCCTCCAAAACTACGTAATTTACTCTTGTCGTAATATTTTAAATGTGAATAGGTTAAACATTGAAAAAGAAATTTTATTCTTGCCGTAGAATATTTTTTTCTCTTGATAATTCATAAGCACTTTTAAGAGAATTTACGTTTATCATGAACTATCCTAAGTCTTATTATGACTTTATTTGGGAATAATTTTCAGAATTAACTTTGGAGATTTATCAATAATTGTAAACGAAGTTGCATAAAGCGAGATCTGGAGAGGAAATGAGGTAAAGTATAAATTTTTTAAAATAGATGAGACAAAATATAAGTTATGCCAAATCTCAAGAGGATTTATGTAATTTTTTCAATGAAAAAATGCTTCACCAAATCCATCTAAGCAGAAGAAATATGTGTGTGTGTATATAATGTGAATCGACTAAATGTTAAAGTGATTTTTGTACCTATCAAATTATTAATAATACATTTTACATCATAAAAATGATCAAATAATATATTAAAACTTCCGTGGACGGTGCACGTATGGTAGAACACACAAAGCTATCAAACTCACGTGAATTTCATGTGTGAGACAAATAATGGAACAAGATACACGAAATTCATTCCAGAAGATTAGTGTGTGCTCCATTCGAAACTGTTTCATTTTGCTTCTAATGTTGGATTTCAATGATCCTTCAGCATAAAGCCATATCTTGGAAATGTTATTGTATATTTGTATTGTATTTGTACCCAAGCCATCGACATCGAGTGGTAAATGTACATAATTTTCATTATTGACGTCATATAGCTTCAAGTCCTTCAAAATCCTCTACAGCTCATTTTAATAACAAAGCAAAGTCTACATGAGATTTTTTTTTTTTGACAAAAATGATTCATGCATTTTAATTAATAGTGAGATAAACAGTATATTATAATATAACAATGTTATAAATCCTTAAGAAAGAATACAATGGTGAATCCAGAAACTTTATAAAAGATGGTCTAAATACTTATATAAGTATTAAACTCAACATTTCATAATAAAGCTTATAAATTTACATGTGTAACAAAAAATCTAAATTCATATACTATATAATGATATTTTTTTTAATAAAATCTGAAAAATGCTTACATTTAGCTTTGTTTTTCCATTGGGCGAACGTCAATAGCACGAATTATAAAATTATATATGAATTGTGAAAAAGATGAGTGAAATGTGCATACTCGATAGAATGCAAAAAAAAAAAAAAAACATCCCTTTTAGCCCTTAAACTTATATATTTCTTGCCACTTAGCTCATACATTTTATCTTGTATCTCACTAGCTCCTCAATTTTTTCACTTGTTTAAACAGAAAAAAGTGTTAATAAAAATTGTTTAATGTTAAGATAGGAAAATGTATGAAAGTTCAAGGGCCAGTATAGGCTTTTATCATTAGAAAATTATTAGTACATGGAAGACATTGTTTTTTGTCTTTCTTAAAATAATAAATGTTCATTTTTTTGTTCTAATAGATGTTTTGAAAATTATGGGGGTCCACCAAAAAATTCAAAGGGGCTCAATTGTTAAATCACGTATCTTTTATTAACATCTTTTTTTAAAAAAAATAAAAGGTCTGTAGACTACATATATAACACATAGAGCCGCCCGTGGTAAAATTGGCCACTAAAAAAATTACTCATTCCTGTGACAGTAAAATGAGAGAAAGAGAATCAGATCGAGTCGAACCTTCTATATAAACCAGAACAAATTTGAATAAATAACTCACAAATAACCAGAACAAAACCTAGATAAAATATGAATCAAATAGTCAAAACGAACAATAGATAATTCGATCACATAAAAGTTAGATCAACCCCTAATAGTTGATCAACCAGTATAAAATCAAATATAATGAATAGATAAAAAAAATCTTGATGTCATCATCCTAATCATTATTTGAGAACACCTTATCATCAATTCAATCATTTTTCAGCCTCCGGCCTTTGTCTGACTCCCTAATACCGAAAATGAATCATCTAGATCTGTCTACTGTAAAGCGTTAGAAAAATCAAATAATGCTCTTTTTTAATGGTGATAAATGTGTTTTGAGAAGGATAATGAGAAAGAAGAAACAGTAAAAAAAGAGATGAGAGGTGGTTAATAAGTAGCAAAAAAACAATAAATTAAGATTTGGATTGCAATCCAAATCGTCTGCAAATGCAGAGAAGAGAGAAGGAAGACGATGTAGAGAAAATGGGAGAAGAGAGGAGGCAACGGCGGCTAGGTTTAGTGAATAGGCAGTTGAGAAAAATATTTATGTTTTGTTTTTGCTAGAGATTTGAATAATGTCATACAATTATTTATTTAAAAAGTGGATTGTTTTACGTGTATTTTTCCAATTTCTAATTACTTGTACCGAAGAAATAACAAACTATTACCTTATAATCCACTTGGATTGGGAACTTCAAGATTCCACTTGTGAAGGTGTGGATTTATTGTCATGTTGGATATTATAACCTAGGGCATAAACTATAATTCTGATTGGCTTCGAACCTCATCTCATTTCCTAATTATTGAGCATTTTGGTGCTGTAATGGATACCGGAAAACATTTTTATCTTCAACCATCGGAAGTGCTCACCTACGTAACAGTCCAATACATCACCACGTTTGGATAAACGATCAGGTTTGGAGAAGACCCAAATGAAGAGAAATAGAAAGACAACTATTTGTCGAAACGCTTGAAAGAGACTGATAAGAAATTCCATGTTCTAAAAGGTACGATCTTGGATTTACATGACAGCAGTTTCTCAACACGAAAGGAAGCTCATTTTGCTTTATTTCTTTCCAAAGTGTGCAAAAAATGTGTCAGTTGAATTAGGAACATAGTGTAAGACAATGGGTGAGCTAAGACTGAGTTACTGTCTGAGGTTGATGTGAGCTGCAATAAGAGGTTCAATATTTCCATCCAATACAGAATTCAGATCCGTCAACTGTATTCCGGTTTCGATATCTTCTACTAGCTGCTGGGGTTGGCACACATACCTCCGAGCCTCCTTTGCCCAGCTATCAATGTTGCTCGATCTGATGCTACCTATATCAGAAACTCCTTGCTCTTTTGCCATCACTAGTAGCTTCGCCTTTAATCTGTTCAGGGCTTTGATCTTATTTGCGAAGGAGCTCCTCTCATCTATGGAAGTTGACATTACAGAAATAATGTTATAAAAAAATGTTGATGCAGAAGGGAATGTGAGTGTTGGTTTGTAATTCATGGAGTTCGCTCTCCCAAAGTGGACCTAGAGGAAGGCTCAAAGAGAGCAAGCAAAGAACAATTCCGGAAGCATAATGAGGTATGAAAGATTTGGACTTTAAAGCTGTAACCAGACCAGCGTGTTTTGCCTTTCAGATGATGTAAAGTCAGGCTTGATTGAGCGAACTTTGATAAAATGCATTTTCAAAATATGCAAGCACCTGTGTTATCCACCAAGTTAAGTGGGATATAACATAGGAGCATGTGAAACTTAAAACCTCTGGATCAAATTGAGCATAATTTGGCTATTCACCTAGTAAAATCTGGAAAACTGTTGAACTATTAAGAACTATTAGAAAATTCAAGATGCTCAGCTCAAGAATTAAAGTCATATGAGGAAAAGTAAACACACCTGAGGATTGAACACTAATGCCAGTAGGAATGTGTTGAATGCTAACAGCATGTTCAGTTAGTCTTTCTCCTATTGGCATCCGTGATGAGGTAATCAGATCCTCATCAGAAATTTCTAATTCAGATGCAGCTCCAAGGAAAAGTGGAATGACATCTATACCAACTGAACTAACCTGCAACTTCATCAAAATTAAACATGGAGCGCTTTGATGAAAATATCCAAGGACTTAAGAGAACATGAATCCACGAGCAACAGACTGAGGGTTATGATATACATGGCAAACTGAACAAGCGATTGGGAGTGGAGACTACAGAGATTCTATTTTAATCTTTCTTGAAACTAATAAGAAATTGAAAGGAGGGGAGGAGCAAAAAGTAACATTGTACTAGTGATTGGCAGGCAGGAACACGGTATCAATTGTATTAATGATCAAAACTCAGTTACATTTGATTTTTAACTAGAAAGGACAAAACGGCTATACCTCATTGTGGACAGAGCCATTTACTGCACTTCTTATCATGTGGTGGATACCTCTCTCCCCTAACAAATATCCATAAGCAAACTCAAATTCAAATTCCAAAACAGCTGATTTGATGCCACCATTGTTGGATAGCTGTTTCTCTACCAGCCGTGCTTGATGACCTTGCATTTTAGCCCATTTTGTATACATGGTCAGAAGTTGTTCTACCCATACCTGGACATAAATGTGACATGGCACTTGAGAAACCACATACAAAAACTAAACATGAGAAAGGTTTGCTTTTACTGAACAGCTCTTACATGTATCACATTCACAAAAGTATTAAAACTTACTTCGATCAGAGAAACAGTTTGGGATGTAACAGGAGCAAAACCTCCACTAACCAGTAACCCTCGGTTCCCAACTTACAGAGGAAATACACCCGAAACCAAAAGCGCATTGTGAACTTTCACCAGTCATATTATTGAATACCAAAGCTTAGGCTTGGCACAGGTTTTCAGATATTAGTCATGTTTGCAAGTGGTGTGAGCATTGCAATGATATTTCGGTGAGACTAAACCCAGCAGTTCCTTCTTATGACTGAATGAAGGGAACATTTTGATGACCATTACATAAAAAAGTGCTATTCCTCTCTCCCCCTTTGAAGAGAACCTAAATGGCATTCCATTAATGACAGAATACAAAACAATAAAATCAAGTGAAGTAAAGGAAAGCACAAGGACAAACCTCGGTACCATTGTCGTCTAATCTAGCTTCCACAATAGTGCAGGCGCCCTCCTTGTCATATGGCCCCCTGAGAAGCTTCAACATCTCATACTGATCCAAGAACTTGCTCACATCTACAGATGCATCGTATGCTTCTCTGAAAAGGCCAGAACTGATCGCATCTTCTTCAGCCAACTGCTTTATCAGCTTCGCTTCTTCAGTCTGCAGAAACAAGGCACTTCTGTGGGCTATCAAACTTGGAAAGTTCATACGTCAACCAATCAAGGCTATGGCGATTGCTATACCAGAAAGATTTAAACATGATACATTTTCAGGGCATGTCATCCATCAAAATTCAAGATTATTAAGCAACATAATGATATGTAAAACATCAATTAAAGAAAATGAAACTGAAATCATCACCTTGTGGCTTAAATCTTTGAGAGCATCTACCAATTTGGCACTGTCAGCCAATTTTGTAAGCAATTCATTTGATTTGGCTGGGTCATCCCACAGATTATAGTCACGCATCATCTCTTCCCGTCTGATTCGTCTCGCTTCTTCGACTTCCAAGGCAGGCGGCCCTAACGTTTCGGCTCGAACAATCACATCTTCAATCTTCTTTTTCAAGTAGAATAAGCCTAGACCATTACAAAATTCAAACACCATTCACAATGCCAGGTAATTATAACACCGGAAGCCTAAGATGGAATGCTTCAGTCAAGTAGCTCAAAATATATGTCCCGAAGTGAATTGACGAGAGAGAAAGTGCAGGAAAGGAGACCGACCCAATTGCTTGAAGGCTGTGTTTCTGTCATCAACGGATTGGGAAGCTCGAGTTCTGACGACGGGAAGGCGAATTTTTGATCTCTTTCTTGAACAAGCTGCGACTGGAGGGAGAGCACCACCTGCTCCTCTTCCAAACACAGGTTGCGACGCCATTTTACTTGGTACCGGCGAACTGTCAGGCGGTGGAACGCTGGGGCATGGCCGGACGTGAGTAAATTACTGTGTGAAGATTCAGTTTTCTGTTCTTCCACACAATTTCTTATCTTCGTCAAAACCGTAGCACATCGGTGCCACGCCAGCGCTCTGCGTCGGTGCTAGCGTTTTCTCCTTTCTCTTACCCGGGAAAATGCTAGTAGTACCTACCACTAGAGGTAGGAACCGGGTCGGACCGGCCTTAGAATTGGGCCGGTCCTAGGCCTGGGTCCTGAGGATGGGGCTCGGCTCGGTTGTAGGCGGGGTGGGGCGGGTTTCATTTTTTTTTGTTAAAAAATATATATATATAAAATAAAACAATTATTAATTATATAAGTCATAAATATTTTTAAGAAAAAACACCACCTCTGGTGTAAATTTTATTAAGTTAAAAAGCTAAACGGCACTTACAAATAATCGGAACGTGCATTACATTTTGAAATAGCAAAAACGTTTCGGAAATGATAAATAATAGAAACCTATGATCTGTGCTGAATAGCATAATCAGATTAAATACAAACTACATGTATGATTGAAAAAAAAAATTCAAGTCTCAGTATCGGATATTACCTCTTCATCTGAACTCTTTTGGTCTTGCTGCCGGAGTGCTGCGAGACCCCAATCTCGGTTGCACACGCATACTTCTACCGCGTCGGGTGTCAATCTTGATCATTTTTCTGTTATCACCCGTTTTCCGGCATTAAACGCTGCCTTAGATGAGACGGTCGATACTGGAACGGCAAGAATCTCTTGTGCGATTATCGACAAGATCGGAAATCTTGATATCTTTTGTTTCCACCACTCCAAGATGTCGGGGTCGCTTGTCTCGAACGATGTATTAAGATAGTCATCGACCTCAGCTAATCTCGATGTCATCGGTTGGGGTCGTTTGAGCATTTGGAGCGTCGAGTTGAATCTTGAGAAGATTGATCTCCTTGGAGGCTCGGTTTGAGGAGCTTCGGATCTTACCTTATCCGAATGCCGCTCACAATATAACTTGTATAAAGAATGTAAGTACTCGGAAGCAGAAGCAGACATAGCCAAAACATTTATATGAGACATTTCTAAATAAGTATGAAAAATTCCTTCAAGCATTGTTGTTGTGCCCGTTAATTTTACATACGGGTCAAGTAAAGAAGCGACTAAAAAGATATGTGGAATGTTTGATAAATATTGAAGCCACTTAGCCCGCATGGCTTCGACAATCGGTTTTAACAACTCATCATTTTTAAACTGATGTTCACTAAATGAAACAAAACTTGATAACTTGTTGGGTAGTAAACACCAGAGAAAAATTTAGTTGCCTCGTAAAAAAACTTAAGCAATTCACCGGTTTTGGAACATTTCTCCCAAATTTCAGTCGTAAGAAATTTAGAACCCATTTTTAAATTCATGAAATGTGACAACAAATTTGCATACAGTAATGCATCTTGCAACATAAAAAATGTGGAGTTCCAGCGAGTTGGACAATCCAATTTAAACCGTTTCCAAGAAAATTGTTTTTGATTTTCAATACAAAAACTTTTAAATTCATGAAAAATAGCAGGTCTGGACATCAAATATTTTAATGAGTTTTGAATAGGCAAAATCTCATTTTGGAGAACTTCTAAACCCTTTTGCACACAAATGTTCAAAATATGACACATGTATCTAACGTGAAAAAATGCACCGTTGAGCGGTGGTTTTAAGTTTTGACTCAAAAGGCGAGCGGCAACATCATTATTTGAAGCATTATCAAATGAAATGAACAGAACTTTATCAGTACAAAAATAATCACGTAAAGTTTCTAAGATACAATTAAATATTTGAAAACCAGTATGATCTGTTTCAATAACCTTAAATGACAAAATTCATTTTTGCATTATCCAATCAGAATCAATCCAATGAGAAGTAACACAATAGAATGATTGACCTATAGGTGATGTCCACATATCAGAAGTAAATGCCACACAATGATCAAGAGCAGAAAAATATGCTTGCAAATCTGATTTTCCGGCTTCAAATTGTCTAAAGCTTTCTTTCCTAGCAGTTTTCCTAGATACTTTTCTAAATGCAGGATTTAATTGTGATTTTATCCAAGATTCTAGGTGGACATCTTCAGCTTGTGAAAAAGGTTTTTCGGTAAGCATCATCTAATTTACCATACCTTCTCTACAAGATTGTTGGTTAAAATGAAATATACCTGGCCCCCCGACGCCGGTTGTAGACCCAAGTTGTGTTTGTCCTCCAGAACTAGTCCCGGTACTAGAGAGAACGTTAGCATGTTGATTTTCAATATGCCGCTTCAGCGTTCCAGTGCCGGAATTCTTTCTATGCACCATTTTTCCCCGCAATGTTTGCATTTTCTGTACCTCGACTCCCCTTCGTTTATGAGCTCATAATGCTCCCAAACCCAAACGATTAGTCTCGTGGATTTACCTTATGCTTGAGTTTCCTCCACGCCGGGTTCATGACTTGTAGGCGTCGGTTCTGTTGACGGATTCCCGGACGCCATCGCATCCAACTCTTCCACTTCATCATTGGATAATTGATCGTCGAGACCCAAATTGTAATTCGTCATATCGATTCTGGCATCATCATCGTGAAACTTTTGAATTGAAATGCCTTTATCGGCGGGCCGAGATCGGCAATGGAACAAGACTCGGAGGCCGGTGTTGGGGGAAGATGAACTATCTGTTGATTTCCCCTTTCCTTTTGAAGTCATGCCTCACGTACTAACAGTAATGATTAATGCAAAATCAAGAAAGGATTATGAAGATATTATAGAGAGATTAGTAAGAAATTTGGAAGAGATTAAGAAAATAAGGAGAATGGTTGAGAGAATATAGCAGATGAAGAAGAGAGATTGAGTGATTGTGTAAGGATTGAGTGAAAATGGCATTGGTATTTATAGGGGGAGGGGAAAAATTAGTTTGACCAAAAAGTCCTTTGAAATTTAGTTGTTGGGAGGGGCAAAAATGAAATTTTGGGGGCTGAAATGGAACAGAAAGCTGTTGGAAGACCTGCTGTGTAATTAGCCCTTTTTTAAAAAAAAAATCGCAAGTTAACGTTACTGACAGCAGGGAGCCGTTGCGGCGCCAGGCGGGGCGGTCTGGTCCGGCAGGGCTGTTCCAGTCCGGTTAGCAAGGCGGGCCGGTCCGGTTTCTGGGCTTCGTCTGTTCCGGGTCGGTCTTTTTTGCGTCTCCCTCCTCCTATTGGGCCCATACTCGGCCCATAATATTGCGGGACTTTTCCCGGGGCAGGTTTGACGGTTGGGGCGGCCCTGGTTCGGTCCGGGCCAACCCGGCCCACCTCCCACCTCTACCTACCACTAGTATTACTTTAAATTTTTTTGGACTAATTTTATAAAATGTAATTAATTTTTATAATTGCTTGTCTTCTTTTGAAAACATTCTAAAACTATTTTTCATATTTCTAGCCTTCATTAAGTTTTGTTTAATCTTTTGGTTTTAGACTACCAAACATGTAAAGTGAATATTGTATATAATAAAACTTATATGAAAATATTCTATAAACTAGTTTATGTATCCAGCATTACCACATAATTAAAAAAAGGTCGGACAAAAAGAATGAATAATTCATTAATATTATTAAAATTCTCATAAAATCTTATAGCTGCAAAATAAGTAATTAGAAATAGAAGTTCATAATCCCTAAAGCCATGTCAATCCATACAAAAACATATGACAATATATTGTAAAGTCTTGTTAATGTATTACAACGCTAGTTTTGGAATTAGCTTTTTAAGAAACATAGGACATTTAGACTTTCCTCTAAAAATTAATGAATTTTTCTATGCAAAATTTGTTGATCTGCTATTTTATAAGGATTAAAACTAGATTTTGGGAAATTTTTTTGGGAAATTATCAAAAAAACTCCTAAGGTTTAATAAAAACTTCACTTACTCTCTTCTATTTGGGAATCCTTTTCTTTACCCCATGAGGTTTAACAAATCCTTCAATTACCCTCTTCTATGATTGCGAGAACCGAAACATCCTTTCCCTGTCTTCTTAGATAGTTTAAATTGACCATAATACTCTTAGGAAGAAATAATACTTTACTAAATTAACTAAAAATTTGTACAAAATTATATGGGACATATTTTTTTTATTATCAATAATACTAATAAGGTGATAACTACTTTGTCAAACACTTTAGTTATTAAAAAATATATTTAATTGCTAATTTGTCAAACATGTTTTACATTCAAAATTATATATACTAAGTTTGACCAACAAAGTTATGACTAGCATCTTGTGCTATTATGACTTACAACTACGCTGGTCAAACTTCAACAGTGTTGTTCAACGGTTATTGTATTTGATAAAATTAGTTTACATATCTGACATTGTCATGGGATTTCAAGTTTTATTGAGTTTTCAAAGTGTATGAATATTTAAATGTTAAGAAATATCACAATAAACCAACAATTCAAAATACTAGAATAATATATCTCAAGATAGTATCACAAAAAATTTTATCTGTTTTTCAAACATTTAAGTTTTAAATAATAAAGAATCCAAATAGGCATATCATCATTGCCCAAATGCTTTTACTCTGTTTGGTCTTGAAGGAATGCACTGTTGTAATTATTTATATAGAGGAATAAGACAAAGAGATGTAGCCAATTTTGATACGATATGTATTAAATTTTTTATTTTTGTAAAAAGATTTAAATCTATGCAATGTCTCAATCAATTTGTCATGTGATGGTGAAGCATTTATAAAAATAGTAAGTCCCAACATTAAAGACAGTATAAATATATTTTTTTTAAATTTCATTTCTAATTGTTGCTGTTTATTTTTTAGATTTGCTTAAAAAGTAATGAGATAAGCGCATTGGGCCTGGCCAAGTGTATAGGAGTGAAGTGGATCAGGCCTAGCCCAATTGAATTAAAAAAAATAGAGTTAATTACAATTTGTGCCTTAAGATTTATGTGAAATTATGTTTTTTTCCCTTTTATTTTGAAAATATATAATTTGTCTTTACCTTTTTAATACAGTTTAACAATAACTTCTAAAATCCTAATTTAGACATTATGATAGTCATATTAATTTCAATTTATATGGTACTTTTTTCACGGTTAATGAACATTTAAAATTATCAGATTTTTATTTCTATAAATACAAAACAGTATTTTATAAATGTTAATTAACTATAAAAAAAGTATCATACAGATTAAAATTACTTGAAGATGACTACCGCACAATCTAAATTAAAATTTCAAAAGTTGTCATTGGACTGTATTAAAAAACATAGGGAAAGTGTACTTTTTTAAATATAAGGGGTAAAGTATAATTTCACCTAAATCTCATGAAGAAATTTGTAATTTTCACAAAAAAAATGAGATGAGACGATCTGGTCCAATTGAATATTGGGCCTAATGGAATCAAACCCAAAAGATAATGAATTAAACAAAAACCCAATTGAGCTAAACAAAAGAAATGGGTCCAATTGAATTAGACCAAAAAATTGAATTATAAAATATCGGGCCCAATAACTTAAAAAATTTACTTCGAACGAGCTAATATTGGTGCATTACAGAAGATTAATTTGTTTACGAATAACGAATTGATGCGTTACAAAAGATTAATTTGTTTACAAAGGTTTAATTAATTGTTTTGGTAATTAAAATGTATAATGAATCAATAGTTTAGTTTTTTTTGGAAGTTAATAACACAATAAATCAAGTAGATTGAGAAAATAAATCTTGGCATTTAATTAGTTCTAACTATTTGAATTAGGATCCGATTTGGCATTAATTTATCATGGCAATTTAATAGGATGATTTTTTGATTATTTGTTACGTTCATTTGTTAGGAAGAATCGGCTTTATACTTGTTTACCACTCAAATAAAATAAATAGGAAGATTGTATACATAAGTAATTTGTTTAGATTGATTAGAATAAGCAAGAACAACGCTATCTTGAAAGACTGAACTTCGTATCCATTTAGAAAACATTTAGAAACATTAGCGCTATAGTAAAAAATTAATACAACATAAATACAATTGGGTGCTGTTTAAAAATAAAAAAATTGTTTTCCTCCTTAAATGCGGTTGGGTTAATTATTATTATGATGTATGTTAACGGTGGATTTGTTTAGTTAAATTTGTTATTTAAGCATTCACTTTCCATACAGTACTTATCAATATTACATTCACATATGTGAGTAAACACACACACACACACACACACTTGAATAAAAATTTTTAATGACTTGAAAATAATTTCTGCTAAACCCACTATTTAGTATTATGTCTGCTATATAACATATATGTGCCCAAATCGCTATTATCACACTTGGTTGTGGTAAGGTACTGTAATTGGTGTTATTTACAATAATTACACTTTTAGTATATAGAAATAATCTTTGGCCACACTAGAAGAACAATTTGAATGATTAAGCGATCGAATTATATTTAGCTATTTTGACCAAGTAGTTTTACTAATTTTGTATTGAAAAAATAAATAAATAAATCTAAGACTTTGAGAGGAAACATAAGTTCATCTAATTTTTGAAATTAAATGAAAAGTGGTGATGAGTAAATTGTAATCGTAACTTGTGATTAGATTGTTAAATCTAGTACTTCAATGGTGAATTAGAGATACATACCCAATTTAAGCAATCAATCAAGTTAGTATTTACCCCGTCAAGACAGGATCATAGAAAATAAAAATACTACACATCCCTAAATATCATTCATGCTGGCAGCACCCACATAATTATTAGATCTTCTAATGTAAACTCCCTCGCAATAAACAAAGAAAGCTCGAGAAAAACAATTATCAAAAAGTAATATAAAAATATCTAGAGACCATCCGGTTAATTGGTCCCAAGATCAATGACTCATTATAGAATCTTTAATTGACTATAGTGGGGGGGAAGTTCTACTTGTTGGAGGATGCCAATGTCACGCAAAATAACACTACTTGCCTTCTAAAACGAGACCAACTTCTAACGGCAGAAACTGGCAACAATTGAGAATCATAGTCTCCTGTCCTGTGGAAGAGAATAAGAAGATTTGTTAAATGTTGAGGTAGGTGATAATATAGAATTATGCAAAATCTCCTCAATTTATAGCGGAAGCCCTTCCTGTCTAAATGCACAATTTCTGTAATTTATCTTTTAATTGACTTTATGAGTTTCCTTCTAACGCATATCAAAGAAATTAATTAGGAACATTGTATTAATCGGTGATATAGTCAAATAAACGAAAATGGCAACGTTTTCCCTTATTATGTAACCAAAACAATGTGCTTTGGGTATGCGACGTGGGCCAGACTATGCAAGGGCAAAATTGAGAAGACAATATAAAAAAAATATATCAAATTCTTCCCAAAATTAATTAAACTGCCATGTGTCATTGTATTAATTATTCTGTTAAGTGAAAAGAAGACCATATAACCCTAAAGTGTATCCTGTTTTTATAATATATATTAGATGAGACTTGTATTTTGGATGTAAAACGTGATACACAATTTCAACAAGAAAAAATTGTTTGTACTAAACTATATAAATTCATGTGTAATAACCGAACAAAATAAAAATATAGGAGGAGAAATAGAATTGCCAAACTAAAATGTTAACCCCTGTGAGTTCAAAGTTGAATGAGTGAGACGTGTGATTTTATAGAGTGTGAAAAGTTTGGCCATATTTTATTGTTGTAATGAACTTTCCATTTTAATATTTTACTGTGCCTAAAATATTTCATTAAAGTTGACATCAATATTGATTCAACAGATCCTTCAACATACGGTAATTACACCAAATGTCACATTATACCAACTAATTCATAAGGATCTTCATCAAATTGATTATTTTCTGATAATTTTGTCAATTACCTTAAATTGCACCAAAAGCCAATTAGTAATTAGAATTGATCATAAAGGCAATTATAATTTATTTTCCCTATTAAATGTAGTTTATATTTTAATTTAATTAAGAAATTATCATAATAAAAATTACACAAAACTCAATTGATAATGTAATTTTGAAGATAATTTTCCATAGTAGTCTTAATTGACTTTCATAATTATCAGTCACAATTTCTGGATTTTTTCACCAATGAATTAACATCGCCCCTAAATAGTGAAGATAGTTAACGTTCCAAATGTGTTCAACAATCTCAGCTCTTGTTTTAACTCAAATTATTAACTGTCTTCATCATTTTAGTAAGAAACTGCAAGCGCTTAATTATCTGTTCTAGTACTAAGCTACATATTCAGCATAACCAAAGCCCAAAGGCCAAAATATACATAACACTGCATTAGAACCAAACTTACACAAAACATTGCCCCTAAACAGTAAGCGTACATAACCCTCTTGTCAACAAATGATCACAAATGAACAATATGATGAGAATTTCCACAAGCAAGCATGGAAAACCTAATTGAATAATAATGCAAAGTTTGTGACATCAATAGCTTTATTGACATCCACATCTTTACAGACTATGTGAAGTATTTTCCCTCCAAGCTCCAAGGCACAGTTTTAAGATTGCTTTTCTAGCTAATTTGACCATGATCTTGCCATTATCTGTTGATCTAATGACAGTAACTTGTGAAGTTAATTCCTAAATTGACCTCGGCGTACAAATATGAGGATGTTACAGGCAACTTCAATCTCCATTCTAATCAACATAATCTAAGAGAAATGACAAGTTAAAAAAAAAGCAAGTAGGAATCATCCATATATTTAGCATAAATTTTTCTAAGAAAAAGACACTAAATCTGGAAAATCTTATAAGAATGACAAATACAAAGCCTTTAACACAGGGTACAGATGAGAAAGTTTGCATGCATTACAGTACAATTATGCATTATATGCCCAAAGGATAATTGACACTTATAAAAGAAAGAAACTAAAACAATATACTCCAACAAAATCACTATGATCAAGAACCGAATGCTGAATGCAAACATTAACAAACCTTCTAGAATATAAAATCAGGATTTTCATTCAAACAAAAGAATAATCCATGAAGGAATCCTGCATTTACCTGTTCAGTCTCAAAATGAACACAAGTTCATAGCCAAGAGAATGTAGTTTATCTATTTTGCTTTCGTCTACAAGTTTTAAGTATTGTGGCAGATCAAATTGAATATAAATGAATCTGAATTGATGATGAGTATGCACTAACAAAATAAGATCATTTCAAACCAAAAACAGTAGTAACAACTAAAATGAAAGGATTTTTGTTTATTTAAATTGAATGGGAAAAGATATATATATTCCATGGTCTTTTTAATCGGCTTCAACAAACTTACCAACATCAAACAAAATCATATGCATATATTAATAAAATAAACCCATGGATTCAATAAATTAACAGAATAGCCAAAAAAAAAAAAAAAAAAACAAAGGGACGATGTTCTAAGTAAAACAAAGGAAATCAAACATGACCAAAAGGCAGATTTGGAAAAGTACCTGTGAACAAGTTATAGTTTTTGAAAAAATACAGTATGAAAAAATACAGTACTCACATGCAGTGAAGAAGCTAAGAGCATAGAAATCAGAAGAAAGAATGGCCTCCAAGAAAAACAAAAAAAAAAAATATATTTCCAACATAAGAAAAAAGGTCCAGCAAAAATCATCATAAACACAATTCTAATTTGCTAAAACCAAAGAAATTTTGATAAGAAGCAAATAATATATTTTCTTTAGGAATATTACCGAGCTTAGTGGTTTATTCTCTAACCAAGCTTTGATTGTAGCAGCCAACTTCTTCTTCATCCCGATGTCAACATTGTGAGAAATAGATAGAACATATGAGAGAGACAGAACTAAAGTTGATCCATAAACTCAATCACGCATATCATCTCCCTGCTTCCTCTCTCTGTATATGCTTTACTCTCTTTTCTTCTCAGTTTGTTTAGCGTTGAGACACTGATTTCAATTTCCTCTGTTCTTCATCGATTTCTTCAGACAACTGAGATAGACACGAGGAGACGGTGAGGCCACTAATTGTTCTGAATTCAAAGGGCATGGTTGTCAAGGAAAGGAAAAGCAAGGAAGGCATCAGATCCTGGAGCAAGAAGCTGAAGATCTCCTTCCAGTCCCTTACGTTTTTTGGGGTGTCCGCCGTTGTGATACCCCGTGGCGTTCACTGTATCTCTCTTCACCTTCCTCTTTTTCTCAACCGGCTGCTTGAAAAACTCTTTCGCCGCCGTTCGAATCCTCTCCAGCAATTCCACCGGGACACCGTCATTGGCTACCTAAAAAAACCCCCATTTCTGGTACGCATTTTTGATTTAGAGGACAAGTTGTTCCGGCAAGGATGAGAGGTTTATCAACGGGACTTCGTCTTCGACTTCAAGGGTCTTGGATAGATTTGGTCTATGTTCTGTGGATTGGATGAAAGCTGGATCGACCTCTCCCGTGGTGGCCTTTTTGGTTTCAGTTTCTGTACAGGACGGTAAAGTGAGAAAGAAGCTGGGAAGTAAGAGAGAGTGATAGGGTTTTATGTGATTATGGAGGAGAAAAAAATTGTATTATGGAAAATAAGAGAAGCGAAGGAATGAATTAGATGGGTAGTACCTACCACTAGTATTACTTTAAATTTTCTTGGACTAATTTTATAAAAATAATTAATTTTTGTAATTGTTCATCTTCTTTTAAAAACATTCTAAAACTATTTTTCAGATTTCTAGCTTTCATTAAGTCTTGTTTAATCTTTTGGTTTTAGACTACCAAACATGTAAAGTGAATATCGTATATAATAAAAAATATATGGAAATATTCTATAAATTATGTTACTCCCTCCGTCCCATATTCTTTGCACCATTCACGTTTTACCAATTAATCTATGATTTTTTATTTTAGACATTTTAACATATAAATGAAAAACTTTTATATGTGAATGATAAATCAAGACCTATAGTTTCTAAATATATATTTTTTAATTTTTTTCTAACAATCAATAATATAAAAAAATTCAAGTCAAACTAGCCCAAAAAGTCAAATGGTGCAAAGAATATGGGACGGAGGGAGTACAATTTAGTAAGACTCAGTTCAACTTTAATAATTTGTTCAAAAACAATTAAATGAGTCATTAATTTCCTTCAAACTATCTCAAGCGGTTTATTTATATCTATAGAACTTAAAGACTTGTTGGAAATGTCTAACCAAGAGTTTAAAGTATTTTCCAAACCAAACAAAAGAAGGTAGAAAAAGAAAAGAGAAAAAACAAGTTGAATTAGAAATTGACGGCCACGGAAAGCCATGAGTAACCCATGGTGCCGTGCCGCCTTGCTCAGTACAAAATTTCAAAGTTATTCGGAGTCGCTACACTGGGCTGCATAGAATTAGAGATCACTGATAGCGCTTGCTTGCTTGCTGCTGCGGTAAGATTCATGTTCAAGCCCGACTTTATCGTTGACATACACACGTCTCTTAATCTTAAACTCAATCAAATATACCCGTACCGTACCAATACTAGTACATGAATCATCGGATACGTATACAGTTGTTACGGTTCAGGTTTCATCACCCTGCAGATAAACAGCAAAGCAGTAGCATACTAATTGTTTACCTCATATATACTTTTCCAGGGATTTGAATCAAACTGAGGACTAGAATCGGTGGAACGATCACCATGCTGATCCCAAATGGGCAGTTGTTGGCCCTAACTTTTTCTTCCTTCCTAAACATGATCTCCTCCAGAGAGACATGAGGCCAACAAGGCATTTCCATGTCCTGGAGCGGCCCTTCCCACCTCGTTCATGGAAGGCCTTAATTAGTGTGGAGCCACCAACATTATTTTCTTCACCACATCTTTCTGCTCCTCCGAGACATCCCTTAGTTCTATCTCCTTCCCTTGGTTGACTTGGTCGTACACCCAAGAGGGGGAGTAGATCCGACTAGAATACTCAGCAAACATGTGTAGGTTCTTCCTTCGGCTGGCCATTTCCATCAGCATCATTCCGAAAGCTATACACATCAGCCTTGTAGGAAACCCTTCTGATGTTCTATGGAGCCATGTACCCCACCATGCCTCCGGCAGACACGATGCTGCAATCTGCTGGGTACGATTTGGTTAGGCCAAAATCGGATTTTTGGCGTTGAAGTTTTCATCAAGAAGAATGTTATGAGGCTTGATGTCGAAATGCAGGATCTGCATATCAAAGCCATGATGGAAATACTCGATTCCACAAGCAACTCCAAGAGAATCCCATATATGATATATTCCATCCCAACTCAGGCTACTATAACCATCCTTTGGAAAATATATATATTTGTCAAGACTCAAGAGAACAATTGGGCATGAAGTCGTATACGAGAGCATGTTTTGATCTATCGGCACAGAATTTTATCAGCTGAACTACATTAACATGGTGATGACTTCGTTTATGAAATCTTGGCCATTATCCTTCGGCTTGCCTAGCATTTTGACTACTGCACGGTTTACATAGAGCCATAGCCCTCTTCGCCTATCTTGTCTTGGAAGGTGCTTGTCATCTTCTTCATAGCGAGTGGGAGTACCTGACGGGCATGAAATTGTTTTGACTCTGGAGAAACTCTTGGATGGATTGGAACATAGACAGGTGCCTTCTTCACCACTTGTAGATTAGGAATACCACTACACATGGGAGTTCCCAATAGCTTTTTGATTTTCACAATGATTTGTTAATATATAGTTAAAGGAGGTGTATGCATACCCCACCACGAGTATTTAGAGAAAAGGACACTGCCTCAGATGGTCATAAAGCTCAAACGCATATATCAGTGCTTCATGGATTTCCTGACAGGAGAGGTTTCTATGATGGCCACATGCCACCACTACTTTGTCCACATGACACGAGCTTCTTAACTCTGATGCATTCGTTCTGGCAACTTTCACATAGTAATGAAAATTGGGACTTTGCTCCATTCGACAGAATTGACCAAACTCCTTGTAAGAGAAGTTGATTACGGATCCCAGGTGATCCGTGTACATGAGTAACATGACCACCCTATGATTGCGCCCCCAAAAATCATCCCTAATCTATCTGCTTCTCCTTTCCACTTCAGCCAAACTCTAGTACAATTTAGCTTGTTCAGCTGTCCAACAAAAGATAATTTTAGTCTCTTATCAACCCGTGTTAGTATTCCTTGCCTTGGTGATTCTTTGTACCAAGTTTATGCTGTAGAATCAGATAGTATCTTAGATGATAGCCCTGAACTAGCCTTATGCACCGAAGATTGAGGACAATCTACCATTTCCATATCCTATGCTACCACTCTCCCAAAAGTCTAGACCCATGTTTGGACTGAGTTGGTCAGCTCCTGATTGTAAGCATTGTGAAATAAAAGGTGCGAGGTGTGGATGGCAGAATGTTGACAACCGCAGCAGCACCCAACTTGGAGTCAAATGTCTCTCCTCACTGAGCAGCCTAATGGTACTTACAATTTTAGTTTCCTCAAATCCAAATCGCTCTGATCAGTATGATTAGTTCAAGACAAGATTACTTCCAAATTTTCTTGGTTATCGTTATCACTTCCAAGTGTTTTAGTATGATACTTGAACAGTCTGATGATGTCGGGAAACTTAAACCGTTTTCTCTTGTCAATGAAGTACCAGTCCTGCCGCAGCGCTTCACAAAATAAGAAAAATGAGCTCGAAACAGATTTTTACATATGTTTTCAACGCAGTCACACATTCCTTCTTTACATTTTCAACGTACAGTTAACAGAAAGCAAAGAACTTGGGAATGAACAAGACAAGGAGCATCGGAAGAGTGAGAACCTCCTGTACAGTCGCTATGCAGTTACAGAAACAAGAAACCAGAACTTCTTCCGTAAAACTGCTTTTCTCTGCCGGACATCATTAGTTAACACTCCTCAATGGCTTCTCTCCTGATTTTGCTGGGTCTGCTCAATACCTTGGCTTGTGTTCAACAAACACAGATTCTTCAGCAGATTCTCAGCTTCCTTCTTGGAATTTAAACTTATGCAGCAAAGATTTGATATACTACCTAAGAACGGAACATGTTGATTCCTGGTGTCATAGACATTCTCTTCAAGACTAAAACCCTTCAACTGTCAGACAGCAGAGTGGATGGCTTATCCTCTTCCAACTCATAAGTCTGAATGAAACCTTCCATGTGAGCATCCAAAGCAGGAAGATCATCACCAGCGATAAGCTCAAACTCATCAGGTAACAAATCAGCAATTTCATGGGTAGTGGTATTGAAGTCATCCTCAGCATTATTGTAGAAACCATCCTCATCTTGGTGCTGGCTGAGCCAATATTCACGATACCATGTTGAAGTTGTTATCAGTTGCCACCACTCCGGCGAGAAATCCTCCACCCGGCGGAAAGCCGCAGGAATAAAGAGAGGAGCATTCGGGTTCAATGTGGACCTTCCTCCTGCCACCAGCGCCATTTCAGAGTTGATCTTTCAAACTATTCCTCGAAAACTTGCAGGCCACGAGAACCTACATATGCAGAATTCAGGATAAAATGATTCAACTCCCTCAATAGTTCCAATTCCAATGAAAGTAGCTAAAATAGAAGAACAAGAGTGATCAACAAGTATTGCCAATAATCAGCAACCACAACCAGGACTACTGATGCTTTGAAAAATTGGAGTTAAGGATACGAAGTGTTGTCAAAAACTGAACAAGAATTATGAAGGAAAATCAAACCGCAGCGTCCGTGAAATCTCAGGATCTGATGGAGATATTCAATCACCGGAGGAATCATCGCATGAGTCCATCAGATCCGCAACCAACCGTAAGAAATACAACAAGATGATCCAACAAAAAAATACCCATAAAACTAGTCACAACTACAACCAACCAAGCCGCTCTCAATAGAACAACCAAGTGGACAAAGAAAGTGATGAAGAAGACCAAAGGATCATCATCATCATCGCGTCGAGAAAGCTAAAAGATCTCCCAAGATCAGGTAAGAACAGATCATCCCCTCAAAGAAACAAGCATCGAAAACCCTGTTTTTCTACCCAGAAAACGTCGAGGTACCAAATATTCCCAATCAACGAAAGGCAGGAAAGGCTGAAAAGATTGGATGCTTAAAACTTTACTCAACAGTAACAATTATCAAAGCAATCTCAGACTCCCTTATACTTGATAATTCCGCTCCTTCCCCAGTCTTTTCTTTAACACTGGGATACCAAACAACGATTCCAAAAGTCGGGCACAAAAGAGAAACAAAATTGAGAGATTTTTGTTACCTCAGTGCAGATAAGAATTTCTTCCGCCTCTGGTTTGACTTCGTCCACGATAGGACAAGCAGGCCCTTATATATAGGGCTGGCGGTCCGAAGCAACAACCTTCGGTTTACGAAGCTGAGGTTAGGAAAAAAGATAAAGGGATATTTCATAATTGATGAATGAGAGCTCTACAGCCGTCACCTGTGGGTGTGGGGGAGCGAACGCGGACTCGGAGCTACGACCGGGGATCTGGTCTGGAAGAGTTTCTTGGCCGGTCAAGAAACGCGTAACGATGCTGCTTTTTATTGACCTTTTGACTTCAGTCTTTATAAACGTGCTACCCATGGCCATGGTAGATTTGCAAAGTTTTAGGGTTACTTTTACACCATTCAATAATTTCAATTCCACCCGCGGAATGTACCAAAATAAACAGTTTGCTGGATTAGTTTAGAGGTGTATGTTTCCATATCCTTAACATGAATTCGAGTCATTGTATGATTAAAAAAAAAAACTCATTATAGCTTATCTAATTTTTTTAATTATATGTACTTAAAACTACATTGAACTAAATAGTTATTATAGTAGCTATATCATGGTGAATTGAAAATCCCTATTTATCATCTTTGTTGACACCCAATTTCGTCCAACCCCCTTTAAAAATTAAGTTAAAAAAAATTAAAATTAAAAAAAAAAAAAATTAATTAAAAAAAATTAATTATTATTGTTAGTATTATTAAAAGATAAAAATAAATTAGATAGCTTATAGAGGCATTTTATTTTATAGGATTAGTTAAATAATATATATATGTGTGTGTATAAAATAATATTATTATTATTAAAAAAAATGAGATCGAGGAGCTTCGAGGAGCTTCCTCTTTAATTTTAAAACACTGATCACTCTCTCTCCCCGATCTGATCTCTTCTTTTGGGCTCTTCCCACTAATAAAAAAAAGAAAAAGAGAGAGGAGGACTCCCACACGGCTCTCCTTCCTCGCCTTCTCCAGCACTCTGTCCTCCCTTTAAAAAAATCTCTTTCCTCTGAAAACACGAATCTCCAGCTCCTCTTTCTCTCTTACTCTCTTCTCTCTTCCAGACTTTCTCTCTCTCTCTCTCCCTCTCGCAACAGCCAGCTCTCTTCTTCTTCTCCTCCTTCTTTCTGCCATAACCACCGTCTTCTCTCCCTAAAACGAAACTCTCTTCTTTCTCTCTCTTCCCTTCTCTATCTCACGACTCTCATCTCTCTCGCCTGGGGGACATCTCTCTCTTTGGTCGCCTTCCACGAATCACGCTCCAAACGCCCAGCTGTTCTTCGTCGCCCCCCCCCTGCCATCGCTTCTTCCGCCGTCTCGAGTGCCCGCCGTGCTCCCCCTGCTTCGTGCTCCACCGTCCCGCGCCTGCGCTCCAGGCTCTCTCGTGCCTCGCCTCCCCTGCTGGATCGCCCCCGTGCTGCTGCTCTCTCTCCCCCGCGTCGCTCACCCGTTCGCCCGGCCAGCCGCCGCAACCAGCTTTCCCCTTCAGCTCGCCCACTCCACCACTTTCTGGCCAACACGACCGAACCTCTCTCTCTCTACAGAGCTCGACCTCCCTCAAAAATACTCTCTCTCACTCTTAATCAAGTTCTGTTTTTTTTCCTTCTCTTCCCTCAGCCAACCTTTGCTTCCCGCCGGCGCCCAACAGCCTTCCTCTCTCTCTCTTCGCGTGGTCCCCTCCAGCTGCCGCGTTGCCACCTCTGGCCTCCCCTTGCCGATTCGCGCCCGAACCACGCTGTGTTGCCTTCCTCCTGTCTCAGCAGCCACTCCGTCGCGCCTGTTGCATCTCGACGCTCCACCGCTCACTCCCCGCCGTCAGCCGACAGCCTCCTGCTTGGGCCAGCCGTCCCTCACCCCTCCAGCCACGTCGACTTGCCCCCTCTGCCGCTCCCTTCGCTGTTGCGCTCTCAGGAGGAAGAAAGACGCGTTCTTTCTTTGCTTTGACCGAGTCAAAAATCTGTTTTCTTTATCCTTAGGGTAAAACTCTTGATTAGTCCTTTTACTTTTTTGTATCATCCATTTAAGTGACTAACATATTTATATCTTGCAGATTAATCACTGACAGCATTATTTTTTATAGTTTGGTTTACTTTTGTTCAATTGCTTGTTTTATTATTTTGGACCATGAATTTGTTGATGAGTTAATATAAAATTATATGTTTAGGTTAGATCAGATATTTACTTATATATTGATTTTAACTTTTCATTATTAATATAAGTTTAAAACTCATGTTTACATAACCCATTTAAAAGATCATATCTACGAGACTCAATTTTGAGCGGGTTTTAATGAAAATTCAAGGATGAATTTAGGATATTAATAAATTACAAAATCCATATCCAGATGATTCGGTTAGAATCTATGGTTTGGATTTTATTTAAAATTGTTTAAAGTAAACAAAAATTAAAATTAAATAATGAAACCCAGCTCGCAAATCGATCTGTTGTTGATCCGAATTTGACCCGAAAGTCTATAATTTTGGCTTAATCCTAGTTAAATCCCTAGATTTATTTGATTTATCTGAGACTTTAAGTTTGTTTTGACTTACAATTTAGTCACTGATGTTTATTTTCCTTTTTTATGTTTTTGTTTATTCAGTTAATTAAAGGTGTAAAATTCACTTAGCAATTAACATTAAGTTTAACTATATGATTAGCTTATATAAATAATTTGTCTTCGGATTTATCTGATTTGCTCATTTGAAACTTTAAGTTTGTTTTGATTTACAACTTGATCTCTGATTTACTTATGTTCTTTATTTTGTGTTTTGTTTGTTCAAATGATTAAACGCATAAACTAACTTAGAAATTGTCATTAAACTTAATTATATGATTAGGTTAGATAGGTAATTTTAATAGATAATTTATCCTCGGATTTATTTGATTTGTTCGTCTAAGACTTTAAGGTTGTTTTGAATTGCAATTTGGCCATTAATGTTTATTCTCTTTTATGTCTTTGTTTGTTCATTTAATTAAGAGCATGAATAAACTTAAAGAATTATTACTAAGCATAATCGTATGATTTGGTTAGATAAATATTTTTAATACATAATTTGCCCCTAGTCTTATGTGATTTGTATATTTGAGACTCTAATATTGTTCTGATTTACAAATTAGCCATTGTTTTACTTTTTTTTAGTGTTGTTTGGATTATTAAAGTTATGAATTAGTTTAGAAATTGATGTTAAGCTTAAGCATGATTAAATTAGATAGATTCTTTAATGATTAATCTAAAATTAGTTTGACATAATTGAAAATCACACATTGAAAATTTCAGTTTGCATGGGCCATTTAGTAATTAATTAAATAACTAATAATAAATTAAATTTAAATTAATTTCCATATCCGGATGATTCGGCAGGATCTACGGTTTGGAAAATATTAACTTTTAAAATAAATAAATTAAATAAAAAGATAAAAATCCATATTTTTACAATATGGATAAAATTGATTAAAATTTCGTCAAATTCCGTGTCCAAATGACTCGGCAGAGTCCATGGTTCGGAAGTATAAACTTCTATACAAATTAACTTAAAAATCCACATTTTGACTAATTCAGTTAAAATTTCTAAATTAACTGAAAATTATTTAAAAGCAAAGTAAAACAAAATTAAAATCAACTAAGGTGCCAATTTTGGGCGCTATAACAAAGTTGTTTTAGCGTAACCGTACTCCCGATCCCCGAACTCTCGCAGACCAATTTTAAGGTGTCCAATCGACCTAGGTAAACAGATTGGTGGCGACTCCCGAAAACCCGACGTTGCCACAGCTTGGCGACTCCACTGGGGACCCTGGTTAGTGAGTCAAGCCTAAAAGTTGATTTATTTTGTTCTGTTTTGTTTATTTTTATGTGGATTTATATGTTATATTTACTTATTCTAAACATGCATAATGCATTCACAAAATGAAGCTCTATACCCGAGCTTCCTCAAATCGAACACAATTCTTTCTAAGCGGAATTGGTGTTGTTGTCCTTGTGAGGCCATGGTCTCCAAGCCTTCACCGGTTTCAAAGTAGTAAAGTAGTGTATTGCCTCCTGAGACGGTTAGTCTCTGCATGGGCCCACGAAAAGCTACGACTCGAATTAATCCATTCCTTACATTAACCCTAGAGGGTAAGGAATCGGGCCGTCACTATGATTTAGTGACGGGATTCGGGAACTATCCCTTGCCTTTTTGATAAAACACCTTATGCATATAGAACTCCCCACTTAACCATAGAACTGACCATAGAATTTCTACCATTTTACCAATGCCATAAGTATATCCTTGTTATGCTGTGTTGTTACTCTACACTTTTCTTCGTATGGTTTTAACTTGTTTATCCATAATACTTCATGAGTTGTTAATTACTATTTAACTTGTTAATAACCTTATTTTTCTTTTGTTATACTTCCGTTATGTGCAATTATTCTTCATGCATCAAAACCACGCATCAAATTATGCTAACTTTTTGGTCTTTTTAATAATAACTAGAAGTCTTGAAGTTTCACAATAGTTGATAATCAAGCTCACTCATTGCATACATCCATTACATCAATCACATGCATATAAAGTCTGATAAAAACATAATCTCACATTGCATGCATGCATTCATTGAATCAATCACATACATGTAAAATCTAATAAAATGAATCTCACTTTAAAAAGGTAAAATTGGATCTCAACACCAATATCCAACTCGGCTCCAAATAAGACTAATGACAGAGCAAACCAAAAGACATCTTACAGATATTGAGTCCAACATAGAACATGGCCGGAGCAATTCCTTCTTCATTACGCCAAAAAATGAAATTCATCATTGAAGGAAAGTTAATCACAGTCCTTGCTGAAGAAGACATTCTGCTATCACCCATATCAACGGTAGCAAAGACCAATTGACCTTCTCTTCCAAGTTGGTGTAACCCAAATGCGAAATGTAACTGAAAATTGTGTGGCACTCAAACTCAAGGTCCAACAGTTGGCCGAGTCCAAGTTACTAGGCCCGATGTGATTGGTAATTAAAAGTGAAGATTTTGAGCTCGAATTACATTAATTTTGGAAGGGCTCCAACTCAGATCTGACCTAACAGTCCGCACACACTTTTGAATGACAGGGAATCCTTTGAATAAACTTGTATCTTTGAAAGCTTGCAAAAGTAATTTAATAGTAAAAATCTCTTAGATTTAGTCCAGAATCTAGGGTGTAGTCTTTGTTAAATGGACACCTGCTATTCTTTTTCTGGTACAACAAAAAGATGTGATGCGTGCATTCTACTACTTTCCATTTTTACACTCTTTGCCATTATACTATCCATTATTGCCATCACACTTTACTTTTCGACAACCGGTAATTCTTTTTGTTCTCTAACAAAAAAATGTTGCGTGTGCATTCTACCACTTTTTAATCCCATTATTACTTCTACACATTCTACCAATTTTTACCAAAAATTCAATTATTACACCTACACATTCTACCACTTCTTACCAAAAATTCCGTTTTTACATCCATCTCTCACTCCTTTCCATTATACTATCCATTATTGCTATCATACTTTGCTTTCTAAATGATACTACTCGTGGGTGAAAATAAAAAGTTAAGGGAAATTTGATAGTAATGATCTTGAAAGTGCTGCCAAATCTAGTAAGAAGGATTTCATATGTTGCACCTCAACCCTCAAAAAGAATTCACAGTGGTTATCAACATCCTTGCAAGAAGTCTGGGGTTAGCTTCCAAACAAGGTAGCTCTCATATTAAATGACTTCAGTGGCCTCCCAATTCTCACAAATGCTCAATACAAAAAAAAAAAAAAGGTTCTCAGTTTTCCGCAACACAAACTCCGAAAAGAAAAAGTTTATCCCTTCCATCAAAAAGCCATTAAAGGGAAAATCAAAAAAAAAATCCGAAAAAAAAGGGACTGAGAAGCAAATAAAGCCACTTGAGTCATCTCACTTCAAGAAGGCTATGATCTCGGCTCTCCATAACACAAACTCCAAAAAAAAAAAGGGAAAAAGTTCATCCCTTCCATCAAAAAGCCAACAAGGGAAAATTCAAAACCAAAAAAAAGAGAGACTGAGAGCAAACACAAGCAAGTAAGGCCACTTGAATCATCTCATTCCAAGAAGGCTATGATCTCGGTTCTCTGTAACAAAAACTCCGAAAAGGAAAAAGTTCATCCCTTCCATCAAAAAGCCAACAAGGGAAAATTCAAAACCAAAAAGAACTGAGAACAAACACGAGCAAGCAAGGCCACTTGAGTCATCTCACTTCAAGAAAGTTATCAAATATGTCATCATCATAGCTCACAAAAAAAAAAAGGAACAAAAAAAAATAAAACAAAAAAAAAACAAAACAAAAAAAAAAGGAAAAATGGCTCAAACTAGAGCAAAAGAAAAAAAAAAGAGAAAAAAGTGAGCTATGGATTCTAAACTGAAAACCTGCAAAGGCGGTCTAGAAGACAAAAGCAACTTTCAAGCCAAGCATACATAAAGACCACGATAGTTGGGGGGCAACAGATGAGGTTTAACTTTCTGGAAAGAGTGGCAAGTTTGAGGTCATCACTATTGGGTTTTTCACCATAATCAAATTTGCTCACGAGTAGTATTAAAAGACCATTCTTTCACACCACTTAAATTTAACTTTCCTCAGACCTAACATCTTCATTCAGTTAAAAGACTATCATTGTGAATCATGTTTCTACCTTATTTAATACTGCTCACGAGTAGTATTAAAATACCCTTCTTTCACACCACTCAAACTTAACTTTACTCAGACCTAATATTTACCTCTTAATGTTATTCTCATTCAGCTAAAAGACTGCCACAAAAAAAAAAACATTCAAACTTAATTTTCTTCACACCTAACAGTTACCTCTCGATATCATCTTCATTCAGCTAAAAGGCTATTATTGTGAATCATGTTTCTACCTTATTACCTTGCACAGTTTATGTCTTTGAGTTGAAAAAGGGAAGAGTGGCAGGATATTTTAATTAAAAATAAAGACCGTAAATTACTTTGTCAAGCTTTGCAAATCGATGAAAGTTTTTCTTTAAGGCCAAACCATTATTCATTAATGTGTGTAGACTTAAAAATGAGGAGATAGCTTGAGTCTTTCTTTAATAAGATGTGGTTCTTGTAAGAGAAATTTACGATCAAGTGCCATCACAAAGGTCTAGAAATGCTCGACCTTCTGTTAAATCAAAGGCGAGATGATACCTTTTATCCACATAAATACCATATTCAGGGGGGCAAAGTAGTCTCTACGAAGCGTAAGAGGAGTACTGCCAACAAAGAAGTTCAATAGACAAGGGGGCAAGTCTTATGGATCAAAACTTGAGCTCAAGGAAGAGCAATTATTCAGATTATAACATGGGGATAAGTATGTGTCAGCCCGGACACCAGAAAAAGGACAGACATTGAAAGTAAAGCCTTTGATGCTATGAAATCCATGACAAGGGATGAGTACCCAAAGAGACATAAAGTATGAGGCGGGCAAACATTAAAGAAATTGAAGCCAAAATTCAAGAACAAGTCAAGAAAGCGAACTTTGAAAAGAGTTGGGCTTTTGAGGCAGCGAACAAAAGCTGGAAAGCATAAAGAGATTCAATGATAGTCCAAGAAAGCCATCACAAAGAGGATCCAGTAAAACAAAGACATAAAGAACTAGATCCATACAAAAAAAGCCATTAGTTACACATGCTCTGCATTCATGCATTTCATATCATGCATACATAGCCTTTACATAACAAGGACCAAACGGGAATCACATTCACAGCACAGTTACAGCAGTATAAGCTGAGATCTCAATGTCATCAGCTCTTACCAATCTATCACTGGATACACAGCTAATATGCGGGACCAACCCGCATCAGGAATTCAAGGATAAAGTAGACAATGTTGTCAAAAGCTTACCGATTCAATAATCGAGGCTACACCTGGAAGGATAGGATTGACGCCAGCTAGTAGTATCCAAGATAAGAGATAGCTATAGCCAAGGATAAGGCAGATATCAAAAAATATAAAGTAGACAATATTGTCAAAAGCCTGGCAATTGATTCAATAATCGAGACTACACCTGGAAAGACAGGATTGATGCCAGCTTAGCAGCATCCAAGATAAGAGATAGCTGTGGTCAAAGATAAGGCAGACATCAAGAAATATTGTCGTTGAAACTTTGTCAAAAGCGGACAATGGATTCAATAATCAAGGACTGGATCAATGTCAGCTGGATGGAATATCAAAGATAAGAAATATCATTCACATCAAAATGAAGTAGGATCTACTTTTCCGGTTAAACGGCGGATACGGTACTCCGTGACTCTCAAGTCGGTTCTCTCAGTTGCCCATAATAACTGATCCCTTCCTCTCTTCTTTCTTTTACTTCCCTCTAGAAAATGGATCCTACTCTTTCTGTCTTACGAAAATATTTTCCTTCTCTCCCAATGAACATTCTCAAAAAGATCTACCAAGTTCGCTGTGAACGATTAAGAGTTCTGATGCACAAAGGAATCCCTGAAGATGTGCGCTGGTTAATCGAAGCCAAGGTTCGTCTGGCAGGTGAAATCCCAGAGGCATTTGTGTCTCACATGCCTGGTGTAGGCAAAAGCTCTTATGCCAAAAAGCGAAGAGCGAAAAGGTTACAAGTCTGCCATAAATGTGGACGGTGGACTTGTAATACTAAATGTCGTTCTTTAGGGATAATCTCTGATAATCGTGAAGATAAAATACGATTCATTAAGAATGGCCTGAGTAAGGACTCGTTGGATGATATCCAATTGACTCTTGAAACGCATTCTTGTGGATCTGTGCAACGTAAACTTCTTGGTTTATGGAGCATTTTTCATGAAGAACGAAACCGTTACAGTCCCGGGAATCTGACTGTAAATGACCCTGTTTGCCAGCTTGTAAGAAAACTGGATGGGAAGCAAATCCTCAACTCATAGAAGCCTTTAATGCCGTTACTGGACGTAAAACCAGTGGAAGATGTGAGCCACAGTCACAATTACTGTACATACAGTTTGTTATATTTGGAAAAATTTGCATTTTCTTTTGACAGATGTACATGCCCCCCTAAGTGTAATCGACACGTTATCCCTTTTCATCACTATAAATGCGTGTTCTTCCTTCTGATTAAACAACAGATAAGATACCCCGTGACTTCCAAAGTCGGTTATTCCAGTTTCCTGCAATAACTGATTCATTTCCCTCTTCTCTCAAATTCTTCTCTCATCAATGGATTCTACTCTTTCTGTACTGCGAAAATACTTTCCTTCCCTCCCACTAAAAGTCCTTAAAAAGATCTACCTTGCTAGATGTGAAAGAATCAGAGTTTTTACACGCAAAGGCATTCCCGATAATGTGCAGTGGATAATTGAAGCTAAGGTCCGTTTGGCGGGTGAAGTTCCAGATGCATTTATGCCCCGCATGCCCGGTTTAGGTAAAAGCCGTTATGCCAAAAGGCGAAGAGCAAAGAGACTAGGCGTGTGTTACAAATGTGGGCGATGGAATTGTAATACTAAATGTCGCTCTTTAGGATACATCTCCATAAATCGTGAAGATAAAAGAAAATTCATTAAGAATGGCCTGCGTAAGGAGTCTCTGGAAGATATCCGAGAGACTCTTGAAACGCATTCTTGTGGAAAAGTGCAAGGTGAAATTATCGGTTTATGGAGGACTTACCATAAAGAACGAAACCGTTACAGTCTTGGGAATGTGATTTTAAACGACCCTGTTTGTCAGTTTGTAAGAAAACTGGATGGGAAGCAAATCCCCGACTTATAGAAAGCATTGAAACCATTACTGGACATGAATCAGTGGAAGATGAGAGCCACGGTCATGATTCCTGTACATATAAGCTGTCATTTGTCTTTTCTTTTGACAATAATGTACTTGCTTCTGTAAGTGTAATTAACGCATTATCCCTTTCATCACTATAAATATGTGTTAGTTATTTTTATTTCCTACAATCACTAATTTCTTTCTTTGCCTCCTTCATCAATGGAGTCTTCTCTTTCCGCCCTACGAAAGTATTTTCCTTCCTTCCCAATAAATGTTCTTAAAAAGATTTATCAAGCTAGATGTGAACGATTCAGAGTATTTATGCACAAAGGCATTCCTGATAATGTGCGGTGGCTAATTGAAGCTAAGGTTCGTTCAGCTGGTGAAGTTCCCGAAGCGTTCTTTCCCCGTATGCCCGGCTTTGGTAAAAGCGCTTATGCCAAAAAAAGAAGAGCAAAGAGGCTAGGCGTTTGTCATAATTGTGGATGGTGGATTTGCGGCAATAAATGTCGTTCTCCAGGAGTGATCACCAGAAATCGTAATGATAGAATAAGATTCATCAAGAATGGCCTGCGTAAGGAATCTTTGGATGATATCCTATTAACTTTTGAAACACATTCTTGTGAAATAGTGCAATGGGAAATTATGGATTTATGGTGGACTTTCCGTAAAGAACAAGATCGTTACAGTCTTGGAAATCTGACTTTTAATGACCCAGTTTGCCAGTTTGTGAGAAAACTGGATGGGATGCAAATCGCCGATTCATAGAAGGCATTGAAGCCGTTACTGGATGCAAAATTAGTGGAAACGTAAACCAAAGTCACGATTACTGTACGTGCTAGCTGTCGCTTTTGAAATTTTCCTCCCCTTTTGGCAATAATATACCCACTCCTGACATGAGATACAGTTTTGATTACTGTATATAGCTGCTACTTTTTAAAATTTTCCTTTTCTTCCAATAATCACGTACCTACTACTGACGTAAGCTACAGTAGTGACTACTGCACATGCTAGCAGCTATTTTGAAAATTTTCCTCCTCTTTTAACGATAGTGTACCCATACCTGACCAAAGTCATACTCGTGACTACTGTGAATAGCTGGCAATAATGTATCCATTCTTGAAAATAAAATTATTGCCTTATCTCTTCATCTTTATAAATATATCCTCTTTTCTTCTTTTCTCACATGGGTAAGGATAGGAATGGAGAAAACCTCCACTCGTAAATCCCGAAGTATTTGTGTATTTTCTGGAGCTTTTCCTGGAGAAGATGAAGAGTACTTAAAGGCAGCCAACCATTTGGGTAGTGTATTAGCTGAGCGAAAAATACACTTAGTTTATGGAGGAGGTAGTGTCGGATTAATGGGAACTGTAGCATCAGCAGCATCTTTAGGAGGAAGCCAGGTTCTGGGTATTATCCCTGCATCTCTGAAATCGGTTTCTGGGGGCACAATTGGAGAAGAGCTAGTGGTTAAAAATCTGCAAGAGCGTTTGTTACAAATGCTTTTTAATGCTGATGCTTTTATCGCTCTACCAGGTGGCTTTGGCACATTAGGAGAAGTCTTCCAAATCGCTTCCATGGCCCAACTTAATTTGCATCAAAAACCCATTGGGCTGTTAAATGTTAACTATTCCTTCGCAGGTCTATTATCTTTTATGAATTGTGCTGTGAAGCAGAAGTTTATCCCTAAGGTGGCACGACGAATCATAATATCCGCAACAACTGCTGAAGAATTGCTAGATAAAATGCAAGCTTTTGTTCCTGAACCAGATCCAGCGATGATCCAAATAGACTGGACACGACAGTCTTTCCCGACCAGTTCACTCCCATAATTGTCCTTTACCCGCCCTGTTGAAGTATTGTGGAAGAAAGAAGCGATCTGATCCGTTTTTCTTGTCCTTTAGTTTTATTATCAGCATTTTCTTTCGCGTTTCAGTTTTTCTTTTCAGGAAATTTCTTTTTTTATAATATAGCTTCGTCCATGCTGATATTAAAACCATAGGACAACGCCTTTAGGATGGAATGGCTGAGTAAAGAGTAATTTTTATTACTCTTGAGACGCATCCTATTAGGTCTACTAGGCATAACATTTTGGGGTAGTTAAGCTTTAACCTTATTCGGATGACATATCTCACAAGGGAATCTATATTTACTGAAGAAAATATTAGATGAACCTTGGATATTGATTCCAAACATCCGTTCCCCTTACATAATTTGTTAGTGTTATTGTCATCATCAAGATTCACTCATCTTATCGAAGTTTAAATTTCTGCACTCACCTATTATGAAAATTCACACTTCCGAATAGAACATTTCAACTTCGATTGTCTGAGGTACTTAAAAAGGAGGAGAGAGTTTTTCTCCACAATCAAATTCAATTTCAACGAGGTTCTAAGGACGAAACCTTTGCCTCGTAATCAATCAATTTCAATTTCAACGAGGTTCTAAGGTAGGACCCTTAACCTCAAAATCATCAATTTTCCTTCAAACGATAGGAGAGTTCCTATCATCGAGGTTCTAAGGTAGGACCCTTAACCTCAAAACAATCAATTTTCCTTCAAACGATAGGAGAGTTCCTATCGTCGAGGTTTAAGGTAGAACCCTTAACCTCAAAATCATCAATTTTCCTTCAAACGATAGGAGAGTTCCTATCGTCGAGGTTCTAAGGTAGGACCCTTCACCTCAAAACAATCAATTTTCCTTCAAATGATAGGAGAGTTTCTATCGTCGAGGTTCTAAGGTAGGGCCCTTAACCTCAAAATCATCAATTTTCCTTCAAACGATAGGAGAGTTCCTATCGTCGAGGTTTAAGGTAGGACCCTTAACCTCAAAATCATCAATTTTCCTTCAAACGATAGGAGAGTTCCTATCGTCGAGGTTCTAAGGTAGGACCCTTAACCTCAAAACAATCAATTTTCCTTCAAATGATAGGAGAGTTTCTATCGTCGAGGTTCTAAGGTAGGACCCTTAACCTCAAAACAATCAATTTTCCTTCAAACGATAGGAGAGTTCCTATCGTCGAGGTTTAAGGTAGGACCCTTAATCTTAAAATCATCAATTTTCCTTCAAACGATAGGAGAGTTCCTATCGTCGAGGTTCTAAGGTAGGACCCTTAACCTCAAAACAATCAATTTTCCTTCAAATGATAGGAGAGTTTCTATCGTCGAGGTTCTAAGGTAGGGCCCTTAACCTCAAAATCATCAATCTTCCTTCAAACGATAGGAGAGTTCCTATCGTCGAGGTTCTAAGGTAGGACCCTTAACCTCAAAATCATCAATTTTTCTTAAACGATAAGAGAGTTCTTATCGCAGAGGTTCTAAGGTAGGGCCCTTAACCTCAAACTTTCAACGATAGAAGAGTTTCTATCGTCGAGGTTCTAAGGAGAGTTCTTTAACCTCAAACAATCAATCATTCAGTCCATCTTACAACGATAGAACCTTTCCTATCGTTAGAGGTTCTAAGGACCTTTCCTTAAACCTCAAACAAACAATCAATCATTCAGTCCATCTTACAACGATAGAACCTTTCCTATCGTTAGAGGTTCTAAGGACCTTTCCTTAACCTCAAACAAACAATCAATCATTCAGTCCATCTTACAACGATAGAACCTTTCCTATCGTTAGAGGTTCTAAGGACCTTTCCTTAACCTCAAACAAACAATCAATCATTCAGTCCATCTTACAACGATAGAACATTTCCTATCGTTAGAGGTTCTAAGGACCTTTCCTTAACCTCAAACAAACAATCAATCATTCAGTCCATCTTACAACGATAGAACCTTTCCTATCGTTAGAGGTTCTAAGGACCTTTCCTTAAACCTCAAACAAACAATCAATCATTCAGTCCATCTTACAACGATAGAACCTTTCCTATCGTTAGAGGTTCTAAGGACCTTTCCTTAACCTCAAACAAACAATCAATCATTCAGTCCATCTTACAACGATAGAACCTTTCCTATCGTTAGAGGTTCTAAGGACCTTTCCTTAAACCTCAAACAAACAATCAATCATTCAGTCCATCTTACAACGATAGAACCTTTCCTATCGTTAGAGGTTCTAAGGACCTTTCCTTAAACCTCAAACAAACAATCAATCATTCAGTCCATCTTACAACGATAGAACCTTTCCTATCGTTAGAGGTTCTAAGGACCTTTCCTTAATCCTCAAACAAACAATCAATCATTCAGTCCATCTTACAACGATAGAACATTTCCTATCGTTAGAGGTTCTAAGGACCTTTCCTTAAACCTCAAACAAATAATCATCAATTTTCCTTCAAACGATAGGAGAGTTCCTATCGTCGAGGTTCTAAGCTAGGACCCTTAACCTCAAAACAATCAATTTTCCTTCAAACGATAGGAGAGTTCCTATCGTCGAGGTTCTAAGGTAGGACCCTTAACCTCAAAATCATCAATTTTCCTTCAAACGATAGGAGAGTTCCTATCGTCGAGGTTTTAAGGTAGGACCCTTAACCTCAAAACAATCAATTTTCCTTCAAACGATAGGAGAGTTCCTATCGTCGAGGTTCTAAGGTAGGGCCCTTAACCTCAAAATCATCAATTTTCCTTCAAACGATAGGAGAGTTCCTATCGTCGAGGTTCTAAGGTAGGGCCCTTAACCTCAAAATCATCAATTTTCCTTCAAACGATAGGAGAGTTCCTATCGTCGAGGTTCTAAGGTAGGACCCTTAACCTCATTCAAACAATTTTCCTTCAAACGATAGGAGAGTTCCTATCGTCGAGGTTCTAAGGTAGGACCCTTAACCTCAAAACAATCAATTTTCCTTCAAACGATAGGAGAGTTCCTATCGTCGAGGTTCTAAGGTAGGACCCTTAACCTCAAAATCATCAATTTTACTTCAAACGATAGGAGAGTTCCTATCGTCGAGGTTCTAAGGTAGGACCCTTAACCTCATTCAAAAAATTTTCCTTCAAACGATAGGAGAGTTCCTATCGTCGAGGTTCTAAGGTAGGACCCTTAACCTCATTCAAACAATTTTCCTTCAAACGATAGGAGAGTTCCTATCGTCGAGGTTTTAAGGTAGGACCCTTAACCTCAAAACAATCAATTTTCCTTCAAACGATAGGAGAGTTCCTATCGTCGAGGTTCTAAGGTAGGGCCCTTAATCTCAAAATCATCAATTTTCCTTCAAACGATAGGAGAGTTCCTATCGTCGAGGTTCTAAGGTAGGGCCCTTAACCTCAAAATCATCAATTTTCCTTCAAACGATAGGAGAGTTCCTATCGTCGAGGTTCTAAGGTAGGACCCTTAACCTCATTCAAACAATTTTCCTTCAAACGATAGGAGAGTTCCTATCGTCGAGGTTCTAAGGTAGGACCCTTAACCTCAAAATCATCAATTTTCCTTCAAACGATAGGAGAGTTCCTATCATCGAGGTTCTAAGGTAGGACCCTTAACCTCAAAACAATCAATTTTCCTTCAAACGATAGGAGAGTTCCTATCGTCGAGGTTTAAGGTAGGACCCTTAACCTCAAAATCATCAATTTTCCTTCAAACGATAGGAGAGTTCCTATCGTCGAGGTTCTAAGGTAGGACCCTTAACCTCAAAACAATCAATTTTCCTTCAAACGATAGGAGAGTTCCTGTCGTCGAAGTTCTAAGGTAGGACCCTTAACCTCAAAATCATCAATTTTACTTCAAACGATAGGAGAGTTCCTATCGTCGAGGTTCTAAGGTAGGACCCTTAACCTCATTCAAACAATTTTCCTTCAAACGATAGGAGAGTTCCTATCGTCGAGGTTCTAAGGTAGGACCCTTAACCTCATTCAAACAATTTTCCTTCAAACGATAGGAGAGTTCCTATCGTCGAGGTTCTAAGGTAGGACCCTTAACCTCAAAACAATCAATTTTCCTTCAAACGATAGGAGAGTTCCTGTCGTCGAGGTTCTAAGGTAAGACCCTTAACCTCAAAATCATCAATTTTACTTCAAACGATAGGAGAGTTCCTATCGTCGAGGTTCTAAGGTAGGACCCTTAACCTCATTCAAACAATTTTCCTTCAAACGATAGGAGAGTTCCTATTGTCGAGGTTCTAAGGTAGGACCCTTAACCTCAAAATTATCAAATTTTTCCTTCAACGATATGAGAGTTCTTATCGCAGAGGCTCTAAAAGAATTTTCCTTAACCACATGATTTAGGCGGCGAGAAGGTTCTCAATGCCTAGCTAAGCTGGACGAAATTTGATAACGACTTTGCATACATCATGTCCCATGAAGCATGCAAAGGGGGGCAGCTGTTGACACCCAATTTCGTCCAACCCCCTTTAAAAATTAAGTTAAAAAAAATTAAAATTAAAAAAAAAAATTAATTAAAAAAAATTAATTATTATTGTTAGTATTATTAAAAGATAAAAATAAATTAGATAGCTTATAGAGGCATTTTATTTTATAGGATTAGTTAAATAATATATATATGTGTGTGTATAAAATAATATTATTATTATTAAAAAAAATGAGATCGAGGAGCTTCGAGGAGCTTCCTCTTTAATTTTAAAACACTGATCACTCTCTCTCCCCGATCTGATCTCTTCTTTTGGGCTCTTCCCACTAATAAAAAAAAGAAAAAGAGAGAGGAGGACTCCCACACGGCTCTCCTTCCTCGCCTTCTCCAGCACTCTGTCCTCCCTTTAAAAAAATCTCTTTCCTCTGAAAACACGAATCTCCAGCTCCTCTTTCTCTCTTACTCTCTTCTCTCTTCCAGACTTTCTCTCTCTCTCTCTCCCTCTCGCAACAGCCAGCTCTCTTCTTCTTCTCCTCCTTCTTTCTGCCATAACCACCGTCTTCTCTCCCTAAAACGAAACTCTCTTCTTTCTCTCTCTTCCCTTCTCTATCTCACGACTCTCATCTCTCTCGCCTGGGGGACATCTCTCTCTTTGGTCGCCTTCCACGAATCACGCTCCAAACGCCCAGCTGTTCTTCGTCGCCCCCCCCCCCTGCCATCGCTTCTTCCGCCGTCTCGAGTGCCCGCCGTGCTCCCCCTGCTTCGTGCTCCACCGTCCCGCGCCTGCGCTCCAGGCTCTCTCGTGCCTCGCCTCCCCTGCTGGATCGCCCCCGTGCTGCTGCTCTCTCTCCCCCGCGTCGCTCACCCGTTCGCCCGGCCAGCCGCCGCAACCAGCTTTCCCCTTCAGCTCGCCCACTCCACCACTTTCTGGCCAACACGACCGAACCTCTCTCTCTCTACAGAGCTCGACCTCCCTCAAAAATACTCTCTCTCACTCTTAATCAAGTTCTGTTTTTTTTCCTTCTCTTCCCTCAGCCAACCTTTGCTTCCCGCCGGCGCCCAACAGCCTTCCTCTCTCTCTCTTCGCGTGGTCCCCTCCAGCTGCCGCGTCGCCACCTCTGGCCTCCCCTTGCCGATTCGCGCCCGAACCACGCTGTGTTGCCTTCCTCCTGTCTCAGCAGCCACTCCGTCGCGCCTGTTGCATCTCGACGCTCCACCGCTCACTCCCCGCCGTCAGCCGACAGCCTCCTGCTTGGGCCAGCCGTCCCTCACCCCTCCAGCCACGTCGACTTGCCCCCTCTGCCGCTCCCTTCGCTGTTGCGCTCTCAGGAGGAAGAAAGACGCGTTCTTTCTTTGCTTTGACCGAGTCAAAAATCTGTTTTCTTTATCCTTAGGGTAAAACTCTTGATTAGTCCTTTTACTTTTTTGTATCATCCATTTAAGTGACTAACATATTTATATCTTGCAGATTAATCACTGACAGCATTATTTTTTATAGTTTGGTTTACTTTTGTTCAATTGCTTGTTTTATTATTTTGGACCATGAATTTGTTGATGAGTTAATATAAAATTATATGTTTAGGTTAGATCAGATATTTACTTATATATTGATTTTAACTTTTCATTATTAATATAAGTTTAAAACTCATGTTTACATAACCCATTTAAAAGATCATATCTACGAGACTCAATTTTGAGCGGGTTTTAATGAAAATTCAAGGATGAATTTAGGATATTAATAAATTACAAAATCCATATCCAGATGATTCGGTTAGAATCTATGGTTTGGATTTTATTTAAAATTGTTTAAAGTAAACAAAAATTAAAATTAAATAATGAAACCCAGCTCGCAAATCGATCTGTTGTTGATCCGAATTTGACCCGAAAGTCTATAATTTTGGCTTAATCCTAGTTAAATCCCTAGATTTATTTGATTTATCTGAGACTTTAAGTTTGTTTTGACTTACAATTTAGTCACTGATGTTTATTTTCCTTTTTTATGTTTTTGTTTATTCAGTTAATTAAAGGTGTAAAATTCACTTAGCAATTAACATTAAGTTTAACTATATGATTAGCTTATATAAATAATTTGTCTTCGGATTTATCTGATTTGCTCATTTGAAACTTTAAGTTTGTTTTGATTTACAACTTGATCTCTGATTTACTTATGTTCTTTATTTTGTGTTTTGTTTGTTCAAATGATTAAACGCATAAACTAACTTAGAAATTGTCATTAAACTTAATTATATGATTAGGTTAGATAGGTAATTTTAATAGATAATTTATCCTCGGATTTATTTGATTTGTTCGTCTAAGACTTTAAGGTTGTTTTGAATTGCAATTTGGCCATTAATGTTTATTCTCTTTTATGTCTTTGTTTGTTCATTTAATTAAGAGCATGAATAAACTTAAAGAATTATTACTAAGCATAATCGTATGATTTGGTTAGATAAATATTTTTAATACATAATTTGCCCCTAGTCTTATGTGATTTGTATATTTGAGACTCTAATATTGTTCTGATTTACAAATTAGCCATTGTTTTACTTTTTTTTAGTGTTGTTTGGATTATTAAAGTTATGAATTAGTTTAGAAATTGATGTTAAGCTTAAGCATGATTAAATTAGATAGATTCTTTAATGATTAATCTAAAATTAGTTTGACATAATTGAAAATCACACATTGAAAATTTCAGTTTGCATGGGCCATTTAGTAATTAATTAAATAACTAATAATAAATTAAATTTAAATTAATTTCCATATCCGGATGATTCGGCAGGATCTACGGTTTGGAAAATATTAACTTTTAAAATAAATAAATTAAATAAAAAGATAAAAATCCATATTTTTACAATATGGATAAAATTGATTAAAATTTCGTCAAATTCCGTGTCCAAATGACTCGGCAGAGTCCATGGTTCGGAAGTATAAACTTCTATACAAATTAACTTAAAAATCCACATTTCGACTAATTCAGTTAAAATTTCTAAATTAACTGAAAATTATTTAAAAGCAAAGTAAAACAAAATTAAAATCAACTAAGGTGCCAATTTTGGGCGCTATAACAAAGTTGTTTTAGCGTAACCGTACTCCCGATCCCCGAACTCTCGCAGACCAATTTTAAGGTGTCCAATCGACCTAGGTAAACAGATTGGTGGCGACTCCCGAAAACCCGACGTTGCCACAATCTTAATCTAATAAAAATTTTTCTTGTTGATGAGTTTCAATGTTGAAATTGTGTGGGATAAGTTACACAGACTTAGAAATCAAGTCAACTAAAAAAAATTTGTGTGTGTTAGAAACATCAATTAGACAGTTAAATTAGTTATTTTTTTAGTAGATAGAGAATTAACAACAAGTGCAATATGGGAAAAAAATATTGTAGCCAATTTGTTTTAAATTAAGTTAATTTAATTAAAAAATACTTATTTTTAATTTTACATCTTTTTTACCTAAAATAATTTTATTTAAAATCCAAAATTATGTAGTCATAACAATTCACTGAAAATATACTTTTCATAATTTTATTAAATTTTTATGAATTTTTCTAATTTTAGGCATTAAAAAATTCATAAAAATTTAATAATATCCTGAAAACTTACTTTCAAGTGGATTATTGTATTTACATAATATTGTCTTCCAAATAAAATTGGTTCATATAAAAAATATGTAAAAATAAAAATAAGTTATTTTTTTATTAAATTAACTTAAGTTAAAATGAATTAATTAGCTTTTAATCAGTAGTTGCAATAATTAATTATTTAGGAAATATGTATGCAAAAGCTGAAATTTATGGGGTCAAATTGTGTATCTGATAATAAATTATACGCTACATTTGTATATTTTCCAAATTAAGTTTATAATGTGGTGCCTTTTGGATGTAAACGGTGTAAGCATTGCACTTATATAAACTGACTTTTAATCATTCGTAAAGAGTAGCATGTCTTCTTTTAACAAAATCTAGTAGTTAAAAATTGTAATAATTATTAAAAAAAAAAAAGGGCTTAAATTCTCATTCACCGTTTAACTTCTCTATATATATGTATTAAAAAGGAAAGAAACATAAAAAGAAAAAAAAAAGTTGGTAGGACGACAACGTCCTCTCCTTTAGCTAAGATGATCCAACACACATATATATATACTAGTCTAGTACTCATTTACGGATTTAATTAACTCTCCCACTACGTTTCAATATTGCAAATTTTATGAAGACGACTGCAGATTATCAAAGTTCAACTGAAATAATCTTAAATTGAAAAAACTATATGTGTATGTGTGTTTCAACCATTTGTTCGTACGTTATAGGTTTAATACTGTTAAAACTTCTTGTTTTTTTTAAAATATATATATATATATGGAAGATGAGAAGAAAGAGAAGGTGTTTTAAATACCGTACCATACCTCTGAGCCGTTTGTCATTGACTAATCCCAAACGATACTAAACCAGTAAATCTAGTCTCATCTTTTCTGTATCGAAGTGTACCAATTGGTATACTCGTTTCGGTTGTCTCACTCCTCAGGCGTAATGCGCTCCAAAGTGGTAGTTGTGCAAAATGCGCTACAAATTGAAGCTAGTGGACTCAAGGTCTCCATGCCAAGGATAGGAGAAGAAGCTCCAGCTACTGCACCTATTATTGCTCATTGTTATATTTTACGTGATTAATATTTTTATTACTAACTTGGTTTGAAAAGCCCCATCCACTTTCCGCCCATCCCAACAGCTACCCTCCTCTCATTCAACTCTCAATTTTGTATTATTTTAACTACAAAAAAAAAAACTTCTAATTTTTACTTTTGCCAAAATTTAACTGTTTTTTAACCAATTAAAGATTACTAAATTTTTTTAGGGTATCAGTTATAAATAATTATTTTTTCATGTATATTTAACTATTTCATTCCTCTTATTTTTTGTATTTGTTTGTAGTTCACCTCAATATGTTTTTTCTCAGAGGAACTCTATTATGTTTTTTATTTGTTAGATTAATGGATAAAAATGTTAAAATGATGATTGCTTATGTTTTTTTAATTCTTTTTATATGTTAATAACTTGTTATGTCTTATGAATGACTTGAATCTTGGAGTTGAATATTGAAAAATTTAATATATTGATATGTTTCATTTATATATATATATAAATATATATATATATATATACATAGAGAGAGAGAGAGAGAGAGAGAGAGATTTACACGTACATACACAATCAGTACATTTAAAATAATGTAATATGGTACAAATACTGCACTGTACTGTTTAAAAAAATATACACTATTCAATACGATATTTAAAATCTTGAGCAGAAGAGAAAAGGGCCCGTATAAATGCAATCATTAGGTAAACAAGACGACGGATTTACGCGCAATCCACATGTGCTTGTTGGAGGTTGGCTGCCAGGAAGGATGGATGTAGACAACAAATTCACATACATCTTTATCAACATAATTATTCCATTATTGTTTATTTTCTTAGTTTTAAGAAGACAACCCCAAAGGCTTGACTTGCAACTTCAGTTTAACTCAAAGAGGAAAAAAAGGCTGAGATCGAACTATTATCACGGTCCGCCTCCGTTACCAATGCTCTCTCTATATATATGTATGTATGTATATGTAAATTAGATTTAACATGCAGTTCATTTAGTATTAAAATGGATTAATTCAAAATGATTCATTTTTAATTTTGTACTCAGAGTTAATTATTGTCACTTGAAAGCTAATAATATTATATAAGTATAATAATCTATTGAATAACATTTTTTTAACTTTTTTATTTTAGTTGATTAAAATTTATAAAATAATTAGTAAATATATAATTAAATGATATTGACTTCAGACAAAAAAATTATAAAAATGAAAATAAGCCACTTTGAATTATCAATATTAGCATTTCTGAACTGGAGCCATCGTAAGCATAACCGCGTAGTTTTAAAACAAAGTGGCGGTAAGCATTTTGATTTGATGGCAACTTGCGTTGCATAGTGACATTGAACGACTAATCTATAGCTCTCACCGTCCAGATCCAGTTAGATGCAATGCAAAAGCTGCCTCATCTCTCTTATGTTTCTTTCCTTAAATCCAAACCAACTCTTATGTCTCTTATGTTCAGATATCATATGCTGGATTTTGATTTTTATGATCAAGATTCCAGCCAATTTACGTCCCAACAAAAAGATAAAGAGTTAGATGTATCTGGATCGAGAGCTACGTTGGAATGGATCAATCCTAATATTCTTCATAATGCCCTCATACGAAGCTTGGAGGTCGCATCCTTTCCAATTCCTCTTACAATTTATGCGGCTGCTGCCCATCTCCACAAATAAAAAGAAAATTTTAAGGGTTCATTATGTATGTTTTTTTTAATACTCAAAAGAAAATGTAGGTTAGATCGCAGTACTAAATTTTAGTTCGTTTAGTATTATTAATAATATATTAAAATTTTTTATTTTTATATTAAATACACTATTTTTCTAAATTGTATACTTATTGAAACCTTATATCTTAATTAGCTATGATTTTTTTTTAAAATAATTTTACATTAATTTTTCTTGTTTTGGGTTGAGTAAGTTATAAAATCAAAATATTAATTACCTCCAAATGATATTGATTCGAGACCAACGTAAAAAAATAATAATAATAAATATTAAAATATAAAGTGGGAACTGTGGGGTTTGTAAAAATAGATTTTTGGATTGAAGTCTATTTTCTTCAAGTTATTGGGTTTTATAAATTTATAAGGCCATGAGATATATGGGCATTGTTGACAAGAAACTCGCTGGGCTTGTCCTTGGATCGATATTGGGTTCAGCCCATTCTTTTTGGTACGAACGACAAAACCCAATGTTCCTTCCATTGTGTTCATACAAATGAGCGTTGCTTATATTCAATTGATTCGCTTACCGTGGATAATTAATGTTTTCTTCTTCTTTTTCTTTCTCAACTGGGCGAAAGAGGCAAATTAACCTCTTATATTTGTAAAATATGCAGATTGATCACTATTATTTTTTTTAATTAAATCTATCATTAGCGCTATTTTTTAATGAAAATACCCTACTTTTGTTATTTTGGATGACAATATAACAAATTTACAGTGGCGAATCCAGGATTTTTTTAAAGGATAGTCTGAGTACATATATAATTATTAAACTCTAATATTAAATGATGAAACTTATAAGTTCACATATACTATAATGTAATAATGAAAAAAATTAGACAAAAAATTGAAAAAAGCTCTAATTTATCCTTTTTTTCTGTCATTGGTTGAACTACTAAAAAAATATGTAAACTATGAAAAAGATGAGCAAAATATTTATGTTATATATAATGTAAGAGACAAAAATCATTTCACCCTTATAACTTTATATATATATATATATATATTCTACTTAGCTAATTAACTTTATCTTTTATCAAATTAGTTTGACAATTTTTCTTTTGAATTAAAGAAAAAGAGTGGCAAAAAAAAGTTCTAGACCTAGATAAGAAAATGTGTGAAAGTTGAAAGACCAATGTAGAACTTTTTCCATTATCCCAATTGTCAGTGGAAATAAGAGACTGATTTATTTTCTATTTTTGTTAAAGCAAAAAAGACCTATTATTTTATTCAAGTAGATATTATAAAAATTATGGAGGTTCATTAAAAAATTTAAAAAGTCCAATTACTTAATTATATATATGTTATTAATATATATTTTTTGAAAAGGGGGTCCATGGACCCGCATAATTACCAAATTGATTCATCTCTACAAATGTAGTTGTCATGGCAACTCTACATTAATGATGATATAGTACATTTTATCATAACTTAACCCCTAAATATTTTTGTACGCACTACAAATCCCCCTTAAACTTTATTTCTTCTCTCTTCCACCACCCTCCGAGCTCCCCACCACACTAATCAAGACCGAGATCCACCCCAGCCTGCATTGCCATTGTCTATCTCTTTATTGTTCATCATGCTACTTATTCTCCGGTAATAGGGTAGTCACTTAGATCCGTTATCCGACCATTCGTCACCTTTTTAATTCCTTTAAGTCTCTTGCAAATTTTATTAAATTACTATCATTTTTAAATTTCCTAGAGAAATCGGTTAATCATAAACCTAAAATTGGTGTTGGTTCTTGCATTATCTATCCTTCGCTGCTCAATCCAGAAGGGTATAACCTGTATTCACTCATTAGTCCACTACACTCGTTGCTACCCTAGGATTCATGATCTGCATCACCAATTCCAGTGCAACGAGGTCAAGGACATGGATGAGTTACCTAGGTCATTGGGCACAAGCGCAAGCTTCAGCTTGAGATTGGGACAAGCCATCTTTTCCTCTGCTTCTCCCATCTTCATGTCTTTGGGTGTTGAATTTTACCACTGCACCGCTTTCTGGTATTTGCCTCTTTATGCCAAACAAAAATTCCCCTTTTTTGCTTCTTATCACTCATCGATTAGCTCTGAATTCATTTAGACACTATACATAGTTTTTGGATAAAAAGAAAAAAAGAATTCCCATGAATTGGAATTTTATTCTCTGTGTTTCATAGGATTTGTATTGAAATAACTTAGATGAAGTTCATAGATTTTGATGTTACGAAATTCAGTTACTTGGTAACAATCACGGGCTTGGTCACTCCATGGAGCTTCACTCTAGCAATGGTAGATGACTATTTTGTAATTGTCAAATACCTCATTCGGCAACCTAGAATGTTGCTAATAAAAGTAGTAGGAGGCTAGGAAAATTCCTATATCTGAAAGTTCATTTGCAACCTTGAGTAAATTCAATAAGACCCAAATCTTGACTTCATTGTATATCTGAATTTGATAACAAATCTTATTAAGAAGTGTTATTTTGTATTTCCATTTAATGCCTTATTATCAGGGAAGTGCATCGTAATTTCAAAGTTAGATAGATTAAGAATGGAAGAACTTATTGAGGGAAATGGTCTTTATGCTTTATTTTTTTAGTTCATGGATTGATGTGCATAAGAGCATATAGTTTAAGTATGAATTGTATAATTTATCATTTTAATTAATCATATCATCATCATATTTCACAAAATATTCTACGAGATAATGGAACATAAATGATAGATTTAATTGAATAAAAAAACTTGGATGACAGATTTAATTGAAAAAAAAAAGTAATAGGTGATGTACACTACAGTGCAAACATGAATGACTAATTTGTCCCTTTTCCTTTTTCTACTACTAGTTCTTCTTGTTTTTCCATCAATTTCTTTATATTCCTTATATCCTAAGTTCTTTGCATCATTTCAGATTTTATATTTAAGTTTAATTTAAATTTATTTATATTAATATTTTCTAAAAAAATTATATTTAAAAACTACAAGATTTATAGTTTTAAATATAATTAATTTAGAAAATTTTTAGTGAACATGAATATAAATAAATTTAAGTCAAACTTAAACTAGAATGGTGTAAAGAACTTGAGATAAAAGTAGCATTTACAAAGATGACAAACTGATATTCCATGAGATTAGCGACTGCATCCCTTTCATTTTTTGTTTAGGAAAATTAAGTAAGCAAAATCTTTTCAGTCTTAAGCTTCCATGTTTCACAATTTGGCTTCCCGCTCAATGAAAACCACAATTTTAATTTTAATCAAGTGGTTATTTGCTTTGTAATATTTTTAATTAAGTTCCAAGGCTCCTGAAAGAAAAGTAGATGGCTAGTGCAACATCCAACGTATTGTGGGGAGGGTTTGGGAATAACTCTATCCACCCCTAAACTTGGTCTGCTTACATCCTTATGTAAAACAAGTAGGAAGTAAAGTGTAGGGTAGGCCAAACCGCATGAGGGTCTTTGTAATTTTCCTAGAAAAAATAATGTATAAACCACTAATATTGTTACGGCCCTTCTAGAGGGAGGTAAGGACTTTAGAATTTAGTGTAGAAGTTTAATTTAAGTTTGTCTAGCAAGAATTAAGAAGTTTGCCAAAGTTCACTAAGTTCCGACAAGAATAAAGCTCTGAACTAAGTTCAGGGGCAAAATGGTAATTTTGCACCCTGAATGGCCGGGACGAGTCCCGAGTGTTTTAAAATGAATTTTTAGAACTTAACTTTTAACCTTAACTCAAACTCAACAAATAGACAAGAATTTAATCAAGAACTGTTAAGTTACAAAGATGGGGGACCTAATTGCACTTAACTTGAAACCTTGGTGATCTTGGTTGCTAAGTGAGGGTTTAAGAAGGGAAAGAGGGGGAGAAGCTGCCATTAACACGTTCTTAAGCTTCCCTCACTCATTTCTCTCTCAAATTGAACTTGGAATCAAGTGATCTTGGTGTCAAGAGGCGCAATTAAGGATGTTCAAGCTTGGAGAAGTGATTTTCAAGCTTGAATCCATGTTTTTGAAGCTTGGAGAGGCGTTTTTCTCCATCCCCTGTTTTTGAACGAGGTATGAGTTATGTTCTTGATTGAATTCGTGTTATTTGGTTGATTGGAAGCTTGGGTTTTGGTTGAAAGATGTGTTTTTGATGTTTTAGAGCTTTGTTTTGGTATGGTTTTGTGTAGAACTTTGGAAGCTTGTTTGGAAGAGGAAGGGTTCGAATTCTTGCTTGTTCTTGGTGTTAAGGTAAGGGAGAAAGTGTTTTTAAGTTGTTGGATTGCTTTTGGATTGAAATGGATTGAGAAAGTTGAGTAATTTTTGGTTATGGTGTGAAGAAACGTTTTGGGAATTATGATGGACTAGCTAAATTCGAAGGATTGGTTTGATGCTTCTAATGCATCATAGTTTGGCTTTGATAGTTGGTTTTGTTCCTTGCAACATGTACTTCATGTGTATGAAATTTGGTAACTTTTGATGCATGTTTGCTATATGTATTTGGTTGCCAAAGTTCGTAGCAGCAATCGGCCAAATTCTGCATTTCTGCAGAATTGGCGACGCGGCGCCAATTGGCCCGAAAATTGGCGACGCGTCGCCAATTCAATTTTTCTTCACAGAGCGTTTGTTCGTCGGCGACGCGTCGCCAATTCCTTTTTGCCTTTGGCGACGCGGCGCCAACACAAGAAAATGGGGGGGTTTGACTTTTTGCTGCGTTGACCCGACCGAGACTACGGAAGGCTCGGAACGTGCCTAAGGGTCCGAGGATCCCGATGGTACTCCGAAACTTCCGAAAGTCCCACCGGAAGTATGAGTTTTCTTGAACTGTTTGAGGTAAGTAAGTTGCTTAGGCAACAAGTAAGGAAACAAATGTTGCAATTGAACTTAATTAGCTATCAATAGCTCAGGTGAGAGGTTTAGAACCCTCGTCGGCCTAGCCGTGCCGGAGCCACGAGGCCACGAGGCGAAACCTTGTTCATCTAGTTTACATCAAAGAGGCCCTGCGGCCTAGTCTACAAGTCCCATCATAAATTCCCCTGCATAACAACTAGGTGAGAGGTTCTATGTTTGAATGAGGCTTGCTAAGGTTCGCCCTTGAGCCATATGATAGGTTGCTAAGTGATAGCGCTTGGCCTATATTTCAGGTTGCTAAGTGATTGCGCTTGGCCTGTATATGTGTCAGGTTGCTAAGTGATTGCACTTGGCCTGATACAGAGGACTACTTGAGGAGAGGTCTACCGGCCTAGTATATATATATATGACTAGTACCCTCATGCTGTGTGAGCTCGCAGCCAGAGTCCTAGTAATTTTTCTTGCAGGTACATCGAAGACCCTTACTGAGAATGTTGAATTCTCACTCCCTGTTTGTTATGCAGAGTCTGGAGTAGCAGGACCGGATAATCACTGAGGATTATCACGGTAGTACCTTTTTGTCTGTAAAGGTACGGTAGTTGAGAAACTTTAAGTTTCTAGCCTGCTTAAGTGTTTAGTTGGTCTGTTGGTCAGGCTGTGGTACTAACTTGCTTCTTCCTTTGGCTGCAGAGCCTAGTAGCACTTGGCACAGGACTTGTGAGACTCGCCACTGGGACAGGAGTCCAAAGTGGGAGCTAGGGTAAAAGATCTCAGCAAAGTCTTGTATTTTGATACAGTACTTTATTTTGCCTCCAGTATTTATGTTATAAAGAGTCCTTGACTCAGGGGATTGTTCTCTGGGTGAGAGCATTAGTTACTTATGTATAAATGCTTTCACGAGCGGTGTATGTGTAGTTAATCACTCAAAGGTTGATTTTGATATGCTTTGGCATTTTGTATTTATTTATATAGAATTTTACCTAGCCGGCTAAATGTCTAAATGTTTAAATGTTTTATGGTTTTAATAAACCAAGTCAAAGCATAAGTGCATACATATTGCATTTCTAGGTTAATCAACTAGTAGCATTGGATTTAATCCACACACATAACCAGCTAGCCAATTACAATCCACCGTGAGACAAACGCTCACAGGGTATCCCGGGCAGGGGCACGGGGATCGTGTCAAATATCTTTTAGTTGACCCATATCAGCCATTAACATTTTTTTTTGTTGAATAAACCACCAGCTTAGTACTAAATCAATCCAAATACATCATTGTCTTTTGAAACCTTCCTGCCACACCATTGTATATGATGCTTCCATCTAACACTCCCCCTGAGAGTCGTCGATTGCCTTAAATGCTTCCCCCAGGCTTGCACCATTGACCAAAAACCCATGCTCCTTGCTCTTGTTCATGCTTGATTCCATGCAAATCATTAACCTAAGCTATCGGTTGAAATCAGAACATGAGATTCGCCAAGGTAGTAGTGTCAAGCAAATATTCACCAATTGTTTGATTGATTGAGGATACATCAGAATCTAGATCAACCAATTCTGAGTAACATTACCAGAATAGCCTTGCTAGGAGAGATCCTTAGTTTTTCCAGTAATGGAAAATTAATGTTCCTAAATGTACAACAAGAAATCTGACAGCTTTGGTCATTTGCTTGCTCTTTCGACCACTAAAGATGCTCTCGAAGAAGGAGAGGGTAAGATTCATACAAACATCACCAAAGCTCGAATCAGCGAAGTTGTAGTCTTAAAAGAAGTTGTCTCAATTAAGGAAATGCTGGTTGTCTTATACAAGTAGAAAAACCATGGAAAGCCTGGGTAGGGGAAAAAGGATAATTAAGAAAATGGGAATGGTAGTTGAAATGTTAGATGCACAAACTTCAAGAGCACTTGGAGCAGGAGAACAAAATGTAGGGACTAATGAATAATAATATAAATAAATTCAAGTCAAATTTAAATCAAAAAAATAAAATGATTCAAAGAACTTGAGATGAATGAACCTTTCGGTTTTGTTTCTATATTTACAATGTGCATCATGACTTCATGGACCTTTGAATACTCTAAATGTAGACTTCACTTCTAAGGCCCATGGGACTTGCAAGCATGATGACTGAATTTTGGTCACTTGTAAAGCATCCAAGCTTTTTAAATATAGCATGTGAAATCTTATTTCAATGGCAAAGTCATAGTTACATGGAATGTGGCGTTTGAGGGCATGGTTTCAAGGATCGGTATGTAGTTCATCAAATTTTCTCTAAAGCTTTATGCTCAAAATTATCATAAAAAATAAAAATAACATCGATCTCATCTATACAGAATAATAAAGTGCATGAGGGGAGTTGAGAATGTGCCACCTGGCCTTAAGAAACGACAACGTTTTCCTGCATGTGGTGTTCTGCTTGTGTGGTTCGCTGCTACCCTTTTTTTATGGAGAGAAAATGAGAGATTGTATGGAGACATGGATGGTTGCATGTGGAGTTAGTGTTTTTTGCTACTGATGTTTTCTAATGAAGAGAAGGCATGGCGAGTTAGGAGGGATTATATGGCGACGTGGATGACGAGCACGAATTAAGGGAAATATTAGCTCAGCAAACAGTGATGATTACACAGGTTACAGGGGAAAAAATGAAGGTAAAATGTACGTTATTAACATTCTCCATGGCCAAATCTTCCAACAAGCTCCACATCACCGTCTTTACATGGCTAGCCTACCGCCACATGGCCCCCTTCCTCGAGCTCTCCAAGCTCATCGCCCAAAAGGGTCACAAAATCTCCTTTCTCCAACCCTAGAAACATCCGTCGCCTCTTCGGATTTCCCAAATTTCTCTCATCCCTCATCCACTTCGCCAATCTCCCCCTGCCGGCAGTTCCCAACTTTCTGCCGGCTGCCTAGGCAACCGACAACCTCTCCTTGCACCAAGTCTCCGTCTTCAAGATGGCCAGTGACGATCGCCCTCCAAGACGTGATAACTTCCTTCCTTCAGTCAGCCGCCCCAGGTTGGATCATCTATGACTCCGGCCCCAACTGGCTGCCACTGCTAGCGGCTGAAAGGGATTTCCTGTGCTGTCTTCTTAATCTTTAGTGCTTGCTGCATGTGTACCAATATGCCCCTTCCACAAAAGCCTTGACCGGAACCGATCCTCGCAACTCGCCAGACAAGTTCACTGTCCCCCCCGAAATGGGTAAGTTTCCTAACCACAGTCGCCTTCCGCCTTTCTGAGGCACAATAATTTTGCTCATTCATGAAGGCCAGTTCCTTGAAAATTTTCGACTTGTTGCAGGCCAGTGCCACAATTTTCTGGATACAACGTGTTCACTGTTAAAAGCTTTAAAGAAATCAAAGATAAGCGGCTGAAACTTCAGGGCAAGATGCACCAGAAGATGGTGATTCCGATCGAATTACTAGCCCCATCTGCTAAAGAAGGCAAGAAGGGATGGATAGGAAATGGGAGCAAATCAGCAGGTGGTTGGACAAGCAGAGAAAAGAGTCCGTTCTCTGAGTCGGGTTGACAGTAAAGCTGTCGTGGAGCAAAATGACGGGTTGATTCGTTGTTTTGTATTGTCTATATATATCATAGATTCTGTGTATATTTATTAATTTTTTCCATCTGCTCATGTACATATACAATAGAACTGGGTTTTGGCGATCAGTTATGGTGACCGATCAAACTATCGAGAAGCTTTCGATTACCAAATCAATCAGCAAAAACTGCAGGCTTCCTAACAAAGAAATCGACCTACTAGTGACCGATTGAGTTTCAGTCACTATGGCCTGTCACTCGGCAGTCAATAATCGATCATTATAGTGACTGACCTAGTGATCAACTTTATTTAGTCACAAAAAAGCTTCCATGTAAGTAATCCCCAAGAATTATTTTAGCCAATCAATTTTTGCACACCTCTCCCATATAGATTCAAATTGGGGTTCTTGCAATTCTCACCAATCTCACATTCCTTAGCATTTTAACCCTTGCCAATCTCTTCCTCTACACTAGTTTCTCACTACTATTAATGAAGCGCGAGAAAAGCAATTGGTGAAAGTCACTGATGAAGGGTGGGCCAGGGATCAATGCCTAAAAGGCAAAGTCGAACTAACAGGCTATTGAATTTGGATGGAGAGGCGAGGTTAGTGGTGGAGAAGATGACGCTAGATTAGAGCCGCTTTTTTGTTTGTGTTGGCCTAAGTGCAATCAAGAGGGGGGTGAATTGATTGTATTAAAAATTTTAGCAAAATTAAATTTTACAACTAAATTTACTTAACCAAAAATCAAAAACAAACTAAGCAAGTATAAGGAAAATATAAAGCAAAAATATAAATCTAAGTTTAACCCAGTTGAAAATTTTTCATTCGAATGATTTTCTTGTCCAGAAATAAAATGTTCTCGGGTTCAAAAACTGACTCCAGTTTCACCCGGTTGAAAAAATTTCACTCGAATGATTTTCTTATTCAGAAATACAATGCTCTCGGGTTCAAAAACTGACTCCAGTTTCACTCGGTTAAAAAAATTTCACTCGAATGATTTTCTTGTCCAGAGATAAAATTCTCTCAGGTTTGAAAACTGACTCCAATTTCACCCGGTTGAAAAAATTTCACTCGAATGATTTTCTTGTCCAGAGATAATATCCTCTCGGGTTCGAAAACTGACTCTAGTTTCAACACGTTGAAACATTTTCACCCTGTTGAAACTGTAGCTTCAGGATTTTCTTACTTTCAAACTTTCAAACTTCAATGAATTTTTCTCCAAAATGATTTCTTCCTTCATAAGCAATGCTTGAATCAGCATAAATACTTCAAATATATATACTTATGAAATAATTTTCTTTCCAAAGATCAAAACTTTATCAATAAAAGACTAATGTATAAATCTTTAGGTAAAACTTTGAAACACATAAAATAAATATGTTTTGTTATCATCAAAATCAAATAAATCTGAGCCATGAATGGAACAAATCTAACAGTTTGGTTACAAAGAAAATTGGTAAGTGCATTTTCAAGATGAATGAAGAGTATGAAGTGATTTGAAGTTGAAGTTATAAGGACATAGCAATTTAAATGGTGGAGCAAACATTTTCAATTCTTGTAAAATTGAGTTAAGAGTCTTCGAAGAACTTATACGAAACTTTATCATAACTAAAAATTAGTGAAGAATAAAAAAATCTTTAAAAGGAAGATCTAGTAAAAATTACAGATAAATGAAAATCAAAGAGACAAAATGGGTATTTAGTATTGTGACCGACTAGGGACCAATTTTTTTGGTCACCAACATCGGTCACTGTGTCCTCATTTAGCGACCGATTGGTGACCAACTTTTTTTGTCACCAAAAAATAAAATAGTGACTGTTTAGTGACCGATTTGTCGATCAATTTTTTACATTTTTTTATAGTGATATATTTTTTTCTCAATTTATTAATTTTTTTTACCATGTGACATTTTACAATATTGCATATGAGAAGGCTCATCAACCAATTGATTGTAACAAAATTTGCAAGTGAATTTTGAAAAATAGTGCATGGAAACATGAATTGGTAATAACATAGTAATAAGAAGCATTAGATTTATTTTTATATTTATCTTTTTTTGGGTGCTATCCCACATCCATGCTTGATGCGGAATTAAGTTGACATGCATGATAAGGAAAAAAATGATTAGAAACAGAACATACCTGAAGTTCAAGTTGCAAGTTTGATATTATAAAACTAACAACCTATGTGTTTGAGAGGGTGTGCGTGTTTTGTTACTCATGTATAGCCTAAGATTGATTGGATCAATAAAACAATGCAGGTTTCCAATGATTCATATCTGCCTCAGAAAATATGTTTTTCCCAGTACAAATGAAGTTGTATATACTTGAATCATGAGAAAGGAGTGAACATGAATATGTACAAACACCACTAAGCATGTACATATACAAACACCACTACACATTTATTTGAAACATTTTGATTTTAATTGTGATAACACCCGACGCCAATTATAATTGCCTTGACCCAATTATATCATCACTTGAAGCCAATTGAAAGAAAAGTTGAGAACAGCTACATTGGAAAAGCAAGGATTTAATATAGCAATTATTACGTTAATTGAAACTACTGGCAAAAGAAAGCATGGGGTGTTCATTCAACCCAATCAACCCCCAAAACCAGTTGTCCAAAACTAAATCGAATCGATAGCAATATGGGTCAGGGTTGGGTCAGGTAATAAAAAGATAAACCCGATCATTCATATGAGGGGTCTGGCTGGTTCTAATTGTAAAACTCGTATAAACCCATCCTGACCTGCTTCTTTTTCTAATTCCTAAATTCTAATCCCTAATAACATGATGATAGTGTTTAGAACTTACTTATTTCTCCCTTACTGTGCGATTTATTTTTTTACTTATTTATAATTATTTTGGATTAAGACCTTTTTTGTGAAAAATCATATGAGACTTTGGTTCTTTTATACATGTCAAGATCTAGTTTTTGTTGTTGAGTATTAAAATTAGCCAATATAACATACATATAGGTTGAGGAGCAAAGAGATAGAAAATAAGAGGAAATAGCTAAATTATTCAGTTACTTATTTAGGTTATTACAAGTTGGTTTTTGTTTATAATATATAGATTTATGGTGATGACTGTAAGTTTTTACAACTGATTTTTCTAGTTCGTTTATTGATATCAAGGTTATTTGAGTTTTGAGATCATTATCTGAAACCAAATTAAGTTTAAACCATACTTTGTATTTTTTGTAGGTTATTTTATTTGTTATTATTATTAGACAATTAATTTGTCTTTTTCTAAGAGTTTTAGGCACATGAAATTGTATTTGAATTGGGACAGTTTTTATATAAATTAAAAATTGAAGTATAACCGTATGTTTTCTTACTTATTTATAATTGTTTTGCATAAAAATTGTTGTCTTACATAAAAATATGAACACAAGTCATACCGAACCAAACCGAACCGGTTTTTATGCGATTCGAGTTGTCATCGAGTTTAGGGATATACAGGTAATGTTAGGTAGTTAATTGGGGAACCCAGTCAATGATGTGGGTAGGATAGAGTTGAGCCAAAACCGGGTTACACCCTATCGACGAAGGAACTTTGGATTGTATTAGGGGAAAATGAACAGTAAATCATATGTTAGTTTTAAGATTTTGTAAATATGTTGTAAATTGTGTGATAAGATTATTGTCTTTGTTTTTATTATACTACTAGAAATTTTAAATATCTGTTTGAGCTATATGTTTTGACCATGAATACCTAAGAATTAATGATCAAACCTAGCATCTGATTTTCTAAGGGAAGATGTCCCTTATGTATTCAGGTATATGTTCCAGGTGTTATTACTAGTCAAGTTAACATTGGCATTTGATTTCTAATACATTAAAAATTACCATTCTATGGGTTCATCTACTATTGACCTAACTAATGCAGCAAAACACTACTAAAAAAATGCAATATTCCAATGACCTTATGTTAGAAAATTTGATTTTTCAATGGCTGACCGTCGGAAACAAGACAATTGGTAAATGATGTGTTGGAAAAAAAATTTCCAACGGTTGAAGGATTGGCCGTTGGTATTTCCAACGGCCTTATGGAAATTTCCAACGACTTGTTTTAAAAAAATAGAAAAAATACATATAAAACATGTGAAAAATAGATTTATATTATTACAAAATTTATATTTTATATTTAATAAAAACATATTTAATACTTTATATTTACAAAAATTTTATTACTTAAAATTTAGTAAAAAAACACTAATAAAGTATTTTATGTGATTACTAAAATTATATTTTATATTATTTACTAAAAATATATATTTTTAAAAAATTATAATTTATATTATTACAAAAATACGTATAAAAAATTTATGTTTTCCATAAAAATAAATTTTGCAAAATCATAAAAATACAAAAATTCATCAAATCAAAAATCAATCCTTAATCATAAAATCCCAACAAACACAAAATAAAACCCAAATTACTTTTTTTTTTATAGTGATATTTTCACATTTATCTACGTGTTTTATAAATTATAATCAATAAAATCAAAAAAAATCCAAAACAATAAAAATTTGAAATCAACAAAATTCAAAATCAAAGTCAAATCTACCTCAAATCCAACAACTCGACCAATTTGATATGTTACATCCAACAAGTCGATCTAATCCAACAATTAGATCCGATTCTAAATCAAATCCAACAATATGAAATAAAATAAAAAATACAAATCTAAGATCGCAAAAATCAGATATAATTGGAAAATACCTATATCGGATGGCAGCCGGAAAGCGAGGCGTGCAAGGAAAATGAGGAGAATGGCGCCTGGAAAGTGAGGAGGGTGAGGGGAACGATAGTAGGAGAACAAGAGAGGCGGATGAACAAACAAACCAACAAGCGAGGTGGACCAACTGGCAACGCAGACCAGCAAATGCTGAACGACGAGGCGGTACGTGAGAGAGGCGATACGTGAGAGAGGCAATAGAAGCTAAAAAATACGGACCAACCAACGATGAGAGAAGCGAAAGAGGCTAAGGGACAAAGAAGCAAGTGAGGTAGATGAAGGACTAAGAGGCTGAGGGAAGATTTAGAGGGTTTATATATTTAGGGTTAGGTTAGGTTGGGTTTGGGCTAAATTGGCTAAATAGGCACTTTTACGATATATTATATTATGATACATTATATATTATATATACTAATATATTATGATAAATACATATTATGACATATTTATACGTATTAATATGTTCATAAGTATGTACATTATTATTATTATTATTATTATTTGATATTTTTAGGTATAATATATTATAAATATATGTTAAATATATTACTATTATTGTTGTTGTTGTTATTGTTGTTGATGATGATGATGTTGTTGTTGTTGTTGTTGTTGTTGTTGTTATTATTATTATTATTATTATTATTATTATTATTATTATTATTATTATTATTATTTGTAATAAAATATTTTCAAAATACTACTTTACTTTATAAAATTGACAGAAACTTTAGAGGTCTGAAAACCCCATAAAATGATGAAATTTTGATATAAAAAAAGTGGTCATAAAGAGTAAAGCTCTAATAATACCCATAAAGCACAAAATTCCTTTCAAAATAACATATTATAATAGTCATTCTAACAACCATAGTAAAAGTTATGTATTCTAAAAGTTGGATTTCGCGCAAAACCTAATTTTAGGATGAAAAGATGATATAGACTACTCTTTTTTTTTATTTAAATCTAATTAATAGAAACTTGGTATGAAAATATGATATATATTATAATATGTATAAAAATATAATATGTTCACATATATGTATAAATATAATGTACATAAATATAATAATATTTTTTTAATATTTATACGTATTAATATATATGTATTATGGTTAATATATATTATGATATGTTATATAAATATATATAAATATAAATATCCATGTAATATAAATATGGATATTATTATTATTATTATTATTTCTAATACACACACACACACACACACACACACTATTATTACTTTCTAAAATTGCAAAATTTTGTTGGTTCAATAGAACCATATTCTAACAGTCTAAAATTTTCAATGGCATTTGAGTTGGAAATTTAAAATTTAAAATTTCCAATGACTTAACCCGTTGGAAATTGGCCGTTGAAAAATATGAATTTCAAAATTTCCAACAACTAAGCAGTTTGAAATTCTCCTCCCATTTTCCCAACAGTTTAACCATTGGAAAATGGCCTCTTTTAAGTTGTGAAATCATTCAAGCCTCCGACATTTCTTCTCTAGACCAGCAAACCAGCAACTCAGCTACAAAAGCTTTTCGCTGCAAACTGTACCTCGATATATGTTTATGCACTATAAAAAGACTGTTTTGTAGTGAATAATGCAGCAGAACACTAACTGCTAAAATGTCCGTAACGGAGCGCGGCATGTTCTAGTTTGGTTACAAAAAGGTATTGAAATCAGGACTGGTACTGCAGTCAGTTGAATTTGAGTGTTTAAAATAAAGTAGTGATGAGAGGAAAGAGGGGAGGCGAATAACTAACAAAACTGATGGAGTACGTAGCCTGATCCAGAATGGAGCAGATGAGGGGCCGTGCATCGTAACCCTCTTTCTTATCTTTCTTATATTTCCAAGTGCATGCAGCGGCAACGGGGCCAGGCAGGCAACCAGAAAGAAAACAGACGAGAAGGAGTCACGGGGAACCGAAGACGCCAAATCCCAAACGACAAATTATTGACTTGTTAAAGAGGGTTTCCATTCCAGGTGTTGGATTCTCATGAGCCTTCATCTGATCCAGCTCTACTGATTCTGTTTCTTCTACCTGCTGCTGCTCTTCAGCCTCTGCTGGGGTTGGGAGCATGTGGGTGCACATGCGACCCTGCCTCAGGTCACTTTCTGCTTACCCCAACTCACCCTCAACCACAAGGTTAGGTTCATAACCAACTTTTCAATCGCATGCAGCTATTGCTGTTATATATATATGTTTCAGATTCACACAATATTCAAGTAATTAATTAATTCTGTCATCCTATCATGGGATGGGATCCATTTGGTTTTGTACATAAATTGTTCATGCTTTGATTGTTGTCCTATATCTTAGAGCGTTAAGCCTGCAGCATCTGATAATTAGATGAAAAATGTTGGCTAAACTTATAAAAACATTGTGCCGAAGTGATTCTGCATAGATGATGTGGTAATTGAAGACATTAAACTAGAATTAATTACGTGAGTTCCACTTCATGAACTTAAATTGTCGACCTAATAACTGTTTGACACATAGGTTAATTTGCACAATTCACTTTTGTATAAACTTTGTGGATATGGCAGTATTTGGGAACTTGGAATGGACAAGGTTGGTCAATGTCGTTGTCAGGACTGAGAAGCTTTTCTAATTATTAAGAAATTCCAGAGAGCTGTCAACAAATCAACTTCCTGTATATATATAAACGGTACCCTTTACAAAGCTACAGAACAGAAGTCATGCATTTGCAATTGCATGCGCTTGCATTAATATTGCTTCTCTAGCTAATATATATGTATATGTAATGGCGAGGAAGGCATATATTGCAACCACACACTTTCTTGTTCTGCAGATCCTATTGTTCATACTTCCTTTTCTGCTGCACAATAACCAGGTCAGTAGAAATCAATACATTTCTCCATGGCTTTTTCTTGTTTCTTTTCTCTTCTTCAGATATCGAATTAGTAACTAATTGTACACTTGATCTTAGGCAACTGGCATTGGGGATGACAGGGAGGCAAGGGCAGAGGCTCCAACACCACAAGCCCAACCAAACACCAACACCACTTTCCCAAAGGTAAGAAGAGCCATCAATGTGTTGTTAACCCATTAACGATCAAATCAACTTTATATATATACTTTTGTGGAGCTGATTGATGATGATGAAATTGTTTTCTGGGCGTCTTTACTTAAGCATGGAGTGACCCCGGGCAGCCTCAAACCGCAAGGTACGTAGTGAATTAGTTATAATAATGCTCCGAACTGGTACCGGTCCATAGTAATGCTGATGAGCCTGCACTAAATTGATGTAGCAGAATGTGGGAGTCGGTGCGGGATAAGATGCTCGAGGACAGCGTACAAGAAGCCGTGCATGTTCTTCTGCCAGAAGTGCTGCGCCACATGCCTGTGCGTCCCTCCAGGCACTTACGGAAACAAGGAGACCTGCCCTTGCTACAACAACTGGAAAACCAAGCGTGGTGGCCCCAAATGCCCTTGAAAATTTCCATCCCCTTCCTTTCCAACCTCCAATAACTTTAGTGCCCACTTCCCTCACACCCCGTCAGCCTACCACATCTACTACCACTATTCCCTCCCTAATCCTACGTTCCGTATTTTTCTTTCGTGCTTATATTATGCTTCTGGCGCTGGTCTGGCATGCCTGCTGCATGTACATGCTTTTCTTTTAAATGATCGATGCATCGTAGTTTGAGGCCGTTTTGTAATTTGCTATTCCTTTTGCTAGTACATTTAGATTTCTTCACTCTATAAGGGCCAAATTTTCCTACACTATCACAAGACGGGCCTAGACAACAAGGTCCAATTCTGTGGACCTGAAATGGGCTTTTTCTAATAGCAGCAATCTACAACTACACCGTTACCTGTGGGCCCAAAGCAGTAAGTCCACGAGACTGTAAATGAACTGGCCCAACCTTCTTCATGACCGTCATTTGTGCGCTGGTGGAATTTTCAAAGTGGTTCGATGCAGTAACCAATTAGAGTTGAGTGCATTGAAAACGTGAGTAATTGAGCAGCGAAAGGAGAAGGATCCAAAAAAGCTGTAGCCTAAACCAACTCGTCACCCACCATTGTCACATGCGCATCTAACTCGATTGCTCGCAATGGCAGGCCCTCTTCTGGGGTCTTCATCACATGCCTCACGTTTTATGGACGCTGTTAGTTAACCTGTAAGCGCACATGTTATGCAATTCATCAACTTATTAGGTGCGTTTAGTAGTAGTTGGCTCCTCAATTCTGTTCTACCTGGTAAGTAGCAGTGCAGCTGAAACGACGAGCCCGCAACAGAGAGAGAAAAGAGAAGAGGGGGGGGGGGGGGGGGGAACAGAAAGATGCAACAAGGGAAAACAGAACTGAAATTAATATGTATGTGGACAACTAGTTTAATCTAAAGTATACCATAATCATGTTCGACTTTAATAAAACCTTGCAGGGTAGATCGCATGACATCTCAATTGAGATGGGAAAGTCAGTGATTCAAAATTCCCACCTTTTAGTATATAAAATACTCATGTATGACCGGTAGGAGATCGATAGCAACCAAGAATTTAATATTCAACTATTTTGGTTTTTGTTTGTCTAATTCTACTGGTAAAGTTAGAATTCAGGGAAAAAAAATTTATTGTATCTTGGCATACACCCGGTAAATCCAGTCGGTTAAGAATGACAGATCTCGGGTTGGGTTGGGTTGGGTAGCACCAGGGAAGATCGTTCTGTAGGCAGGACGCCTGTGTGTTGCCTTGCCTCTCTTGTAGGACTATTCCATCGCATTTGTGAAATTTGAACAAGATCAACAAATGCCTGCTCTTCCCGTCATTATTCAATCAACTGACTGCTGCTTACCTGCTTCCCTATATTTCGGGAAACCTTGTTTCTTAATTCTTCTTTTTTATTTTATTTTTTATATATTCGAATTGATTATTTCAAAAATCAATTTTACTTTTAGAGAATTTCTAAGTTAAAAATGAATCTGCATAAGCATAACAGCTGAGAATAATTCCATCATAAATTAATGAAAATATCGTGTATGAAACCGAAACAAAACCAAGCGACTAGATAAGATTAATTAACAACAAAAGAAGATGTAAATTGTAATTAATTAAGAAAAGGCTAAGGAAGAGATGAACGACAGAGACTTAATTACAACAGAATTCAAATTAAACTTGATAGATCAAGTGAATCTCTCTGCAGTCACCGGTAAATTCATTATCTCAACAAACGCAACAACTAACCGTGCGCCGGATTAATCGAATGGAAGGCCAAAAGAGAAGCTGACTCTATTGATCATCCTCGTACAAACAACTCCTGTTTTATTCACTATGTATGTATATATACGATCATGATCATTCAAGAAGAATCAGAATGATCCTCTGGAATCAAATCCGCCCAACAAGTCCCGCTGGATCCTTCGGGATTGACCTTCTTCTGGTACTGGACCAAGGTGGTAGGGCGTTCGACGCGAACGATGGCCTCCGATAGCTTCGGGGTTTGAATCGCGAGGGCGGCCGCCTTGCGAGTGACTTCCACCGGTGCGGCTTGAGGGCGAGGGTAGAGAAAGTCCGTCGGGAAGAAATAGTATTGAAGACCGGCCATGGAATAAACAGTTAATTTTGAAGAAGCAGAAATGTTGTGGAAGGCGGCTGCGGAGCCTGGCTGAGAATGTGGTGTGGACTGGCCCTCTCTTTATTTATGGAGGGAGACAGTGGGGCAGCCTCGTCGAGGCTCGCTCAATACTTGCTGGTCAAGTTTTCATATTTCTGCCTGCTCTGTTTTCACTGTGTGTGCATTTACCGTGTGCACCATCCACTGTTTGCCCCCTGTACTTCACACTTTTTAGACCTAAAGGCACTTTTGGTCCCTGAACTTATGTGAGCCTGACACTTTACCCCTTGAACTATAACTCGATCCAATTCACCCCTGAACTTGCGAAAATGGAGCTCTTTGCCCGTTATGTGTCACGTGCTCATCACGTAATGGCATGAAAACAAACGGCGTTACTCGCCATAACTGTGCTCCCTTACTGAGTCTAAAATTTCTTTCAAGCATTTCATCGAGCACGTAACAATCACAGGTATCATAGACTTTACTTTTTGCAGCCTTTAGGCCACTTATTATTCCCTCACATATTCCGATGGTTCCTCTCGTTTCCTGCCATTTTCATGCCTTTATGGAATTTCCTACTGCTCTACTTGTTTCTGTAGTAAAATATTTTTTTCTGTAAACTAATGCTAAATGTAATAAAAAAATCTTATATGAAACAATCTAATAATTATTTAAAAATTAAATAGGAAAGTTTTTATAGACTTTACTTTTTGGAGCCTAAAAGGGGTAACACGTGACGTAATAGCACTTACTTTCTGGATTTTGATTGGAGGACAGATTCGTGGACCGCTTTGGTCCGTTGTTTACTAAAAGGACGCTCCAACTCCCAATGCCAATCTGGACCGTTGGCAAAGTTTGATGGTCTCATTCATTCGGCGGAAACAACGTAGGCCATACGGAAGGGCTATACGGATCGTCCGTTTCACACTCCGTGTTCGTAAGTGGGATTTTCTTTGGTAGTTCGATATCTGGATCGTCCGTTTCACTGTAACTTAAACGCTTGCCTCGCTTGACCAGTGAATTTTGATTTTACATTGTTCTCCATTTTCAAATATATAGGCATATAATTCCCTTGAATTTCTTTTAGAATTTAAATATGGAGGTAGTAATCTCATTTTCAATGCATTAAATATCATTACAGCTACATATATCATACTCCAATAATTTCAAGATATACTATATGGTAAACTGCAAAGTATATCATTATCATTACCATTTTCATAAAAAACAGTTAGAATATTATTTTAAAATGAAATATATTAAATAAAAAAAAATTGGACCTTTTTATATGAATTCTAATTTTCTCATCATAGTTGTTCAAACATAAACAAAATATTTATAAAAGATTATATTTTTTATATAAAAATAATACATTTTCTAATATCACAATGAATTCTTATGTGACTTAAAGTATAACGGTTTTGTCCTAGCTTGTCTTACAATTTATGTTAAAATATGTGTAACATTTTACATATTTATATATGATATTTTAATGTAAAATGAAAAGAAAAAAAAAAAGATATGGCCAAACTATATATTTAGTCCTTGGACTTAGCCAACTCGAGCAAGTTGGTCCAAACTCACTACTTAGTAAATATTGGTCCTTAAACTTTGAAAAATTGTGCAAGTTAGTCCAATTAGTACTATAGACGACACACGACGTTAGATGGAATGTTGAGGTAGCTGTGGCTGGGTCAACATAACAATGAAGTGCTGGGCCAAGAAGTCAACGATTTTCTAAATTAAGAATGGGTCGCAATTTGATTGTCTGTTCTCTTCTTCTTTTCCCCAATTTTTCAATGATCAATGGTGGGACTAGAGTAGTGGCAGTTTATAGGGGTGATTATTCGGTTTGTTCGGTTTAAACCGAACCGAATTATTCGGTTTTGGATACTAAGAAACCGAAATAACCGAATTAGTCCATAAAACCGAATTCAAACCGAACCGAAAAAATGGTAGTTAAATTCTATAATAGATGAAATGAGATAAAAATATTGTTTTTCTTTTCAAATTTCATTCAATATAGAAGATTCATTGTCCATGGAAAGAAAAAAAATAAGAATCCAAGCTAATTTGGGTTACTTGATAGCCTTATTGTTCATGAAACAAATAAAAAAAATTTGTATAAAAAATTTCGGTTATTTCGGTTACCGAATTAACCGAATTCTAAAACCGAAACCGAACCGAAACTGAAATTTTTTTATTCGGTTTCAACCGAAATCGAACCGAATTACCGAATTAACCGAACCGAATTTTAAATTTTTTTCGGTTTTTTCAGTTTCAACCGAATACTAATCACCCCTAGCAGTTTACACTTCTCATGGAATGGATCATCAACGACAACGAGGCTTCGGCCGGATTGGATCATTGATGGGATTAAAGGAGGTAGTAGGTTCGGTTCTCCCTCTAGTTTGATCTCCAGCGAACAGATCAAGGTGATTACTGCTCTCCCCCTAGTTTGATCTCCAGCAAACCGATTGTCATAGTGGACTTGTCGAAAAAGCTAAAATGTCGTATGTTGTCTATAGTACAATTTGTTATGAATTTTCCAACCCTAATCCGCAAGCACACAGAACGTGTGTAGATAAGGTGAATGAGTATCGATCCCACGAGAATTGATTTATATTATTTGTTAATTACCACTACCTTAAGACTCACTTTAGCTAAACAAGAGACAATTGATTATTTACTTACTATGAAAATAACTAAGTTTACAACTCTACTTAAATTACTACTAAACAAGAACAACAAACACAATGCAAATTAGAGGTTGTCTAGTGAATTAACAAAACACACTTCCTATGGTTTTCAATATTTGACTTGGTTAGCTAGTGAATTAAGGCTAATAGTTTAGTTTTTCTACTTATTAGTGAAGTTAACTAATTGGGCCCTTACTCTTCCAAGTGAAATGGTCACTCTCCCAAGCTTATACTAGAATAGACTCCCATACAAATTGCTAGTTCAATAGGGGCATTACAAGTTCAAGTTACCTTCACCTAGTGTCCTAGACTAGTCTCCCAACAAGCCCATGATCACTACACTCTTCTCCTAATTCTAATTCCTTTTAATCTTTTTCAAGAGTTTAAAAGAAATCTAAGGTACAATTGACTAGGGCCCTTAATCAATCAACACGACAATAAGCTCAATGAAAAGAGTAAACAAGCAATATAGGAAAACCAAAGTCAAATAGCCATTAATCCAACCAACATAACCAATTCAAGTAGCTACAACCATAAAAAGTGTAGAGAAAACTATTCCATAATTAAACTAAACATAAACATGAAAATACATAAAAGAGCATCCATATCTAAATACAAGATAAAAAAATGAAAGAAGGAACCCAATAGACTCTAGATGCTTGATTCCTCAAGGCTCCTATAAGTCTTTAAGTCCTCCAAACATTCTCCAAGCAAGAATCCACAAGTGCTCCCAAGGAAGATGAAGAAATACAAAAATTGGTGATTAAAAAAACCTAAGTCTAAGATGAGAAGATGAAGATGAAGCTCCCTTCGTTTGCAAGGTTCCAGGTTCTTTTACCCCTTGGAGGTGTCTTTTTCACTTACCAAACAATTTGGATATAAATCCTTGGCCAATAGCAAGCTTGAGTTCAAATTTGATGTAGGGGACCACTTTCCCAGGTGCCTGGCGCCTAGGCCTTAAAAAGGGGTGCTTGGGCGCGTAACCCTCTAAACTCAAGGGTGCTCTGACGCCTAGGCCCCAGGAGAGGGTGCTTAGGCGCCTAGGCCTGCAGGCTCGCAGGTGCCTAGGGCCTAGGCCTCAACTGGCGCCTAGGCCCCTAGGGTGCGTTTTTCAAGCAGCAAGCTTTGAATTGTGGCACTTATGCCTCACTCCTGAGGCCTAGGCCTCACAGTTATAAATTCTCTTTACTTTCGCATGCTTATTTTTTGTTCCGCTCATCCCGGTACCATTCCAATGCTACGGTCCGCTTCTCCAACCTACAAAATGAAATATCAAAGCGAGAATCGGCCAAAAATATTAAGTGGTAAGATAGAAAATTGTTGTCAAAGTTGGGACCAATATTTACTGAGTTATGAGTTGTGGACCAACTTGCTCGATTTGGCAAAGTGCACTTGGGCAACCAAGTGCGACCATAGATACACGAGGCCCCATTGTGCACACCATGTCTTCTCTTAACTTAATTCAATCATTTTGTGGCTTATTATGGATTTGTGACCCTTTTTAGACTTTAACAATCTTTAAAAACATGCCTACGATGTTTAGGAACAATTAGGAACTCAAAACATCCCTTTTAGTTAAAGCCCAAGTGGCCCACAAGTTGAAGCCCAAGTGGCCATCGACATTGTGGTACAGATGAACTAGTCATGTAGTGTTATTATTGCTTCAATGTTGCAGAATTCTCAAGGGTTGGCGTTGTCCTACACTTAGGGTTATAAACAAACTGAACAAACACGAATGAGTTATGTTCGTGTTCATTCATTTAACTTTGAACGAACACGAACATGAATAATAAATGAACATATTTTCTATGCTTGTATTCATTCATGTATAAATGAATGTGTTCATGTTCATTCATTAACAATTAGATTATTGTGAACCAAACGAACGTATTCATGAATACTATTAAATAAACATGTTTACGAACAATATGAATAAATGTTTTCGTGAACAACATGATCAAATATCATGAACAAATGAAAGAACGAAGAAAAGAAAATATTAGGAATAAATAAACTTTCAAAATTATATAAATGTGTAAATGAGCAAACAAACAAACAAACGCATAGTATAAACAAACAAACATTTAACCAAACTATTTGTAAATATAAATAAACAAAAAATACTTTGTTCTTTTTCATTCATTTAACTTAAATGAATAAAAAATTATATTCATGTTTGTTCATTTAGCATAATAAATGAATATAAATGAACTCTACTAAATGATTCACAAACGGTTCACCGAACATTATATTTGTTTATAGCCCTACCTACACTCGTGCTATTGGCACTGAAACACTAATCATGGTTGTAAAAGTCAAACCAAGTCAGTCGGTTCAATTAACTAGTAATCCAATTGGTCCAATTATCCACTCATTTGGTATTTAGTCAAAATTGGTCAAAAATTAGGAAAAACTATCAAATTGCTGAGCCGAAACAAACCATGGCTTCCAAAAAACTTCCTCTAACCCAATTATTAAAATAATGTAACCTACAATTAAGCCCATTTAACATTTTTTATGGCATTAAACAGCTCAAAAATTTAATAAAAATCATAAAAACTAAAAATAAGGTTTAGTCTATCTTTTTTGTTTGTTTCTTTATGTTGGGACAAAATATCAACATTTTGCTAGCTAGAAGGTTATTGTTCGCTGTTACAGGCAGAGAGTTTAAGAGGCCCAAACATGCATGCACCTTAGAACTAAGCTTGGATTCACACTTTTCGATCACTCAATATACATTTCCATTATCTCAAGTTCTTTGAAATATTAAGATTTGGAACTGAGATTAAAGTGTAATAAAATTTTGTTACTTTTTGCTAGTTTGTCCTTAAAAAAATGTTAGTTGGTTGGGCTAAGTAAAGATGTTCACTATTTAGATAAAACCAAATAATCCAAATGGATTATTTGAATTGGACAAAATGGTTCGATTATTTGGTTATTTGGTTCAGACTGGATCAAAATCAAATTTCTTATTTGGTTATTGGTTCCTAAACTTAAAATCGAACAAACGGAAAAGTAATATAAATTTTATAATTTTACCCATCAACTCTACATATGTAAGGTCATTTTTTTAAATTTTGGAATATATGTTATGAATCAAATCTTAAGTTTAGGTATAAATGAAATATTATCAAAATTTATCATATCATTTTCAAGTTTTATTTACATTTTCAATTATCATGTGTTTAATTCTAATACAAAAAAAATTAATTATAAAAATTAGATAAATTGAATTACAATTTGGATGGTTCAAACAAAAACTGAAAAAACTAAATTATAATTCAGATGGTCTAGATTAAATTTACAAAAATAAAAAATTAATCGAATTGTTTTATTCAGATCAGTTCTAAACCGATCAAACCAAATGAGTACCCCTAGCTAAGGCTCAAGGGAAAAGAATTACTCAACTTTATTTTCTAGTTGATCAATGATGAAAGATATTTTGTCTTCCATTTTGCCAACAAGCACATAGACTGGTTTTATGCATCTAAGACATGGTTTAATTTTAGAAATAAAATTTAAATATTAAACAATACAAGAAAGCATTATTGCATAAGTATAATCATATATGTAAATATAAAAACAAATAAATAAAAAAGAATTTCAATAATTCTAGTTACCAAACAAAATGTACAAGAGCCGAGTAAGATGGGGGGGATTGGAATGGTAATCAAATCAATTCAACCATTTGGATTGCAAACAAAAGGTTTGCGTAGTTCCCACCACAATTCAGTCCTTACAACACTGGTGGTGGTTTTGGATGCCAACTTGGGGCACTTGGATCACCCTTGCCACCTTGCGGTTTCCTTGCAAAAATGGTTTCTATCGTGTGTCCCAACCTTCCAGGCTTACAAATCAACACTCCCAAGGCCAAGTACAACATAAATGCATTAACATAACATTTAAAACCTTACCTTAAACAATGATTTTGTAAGACCCAACAAGCTCAATACCAAATTCCTAAGATTCCAATCAAGTTTATTTCACAAGTAAGCACATCAGAAACTGGTAGATGAAACCTAGATTAAATTTAATTATTATTGGGTTATTAGGGTCTGATACTTGGTTTATGAATAGAGACCCAATAAAGCCTATTAGACTTAGAAACTAGGGCATAAACCCACTAAACCCACCTATTGGCTATACATACAGGGAGTATTTCCCTTGCTTTCCCTTAAGCTCTATATTACAACTCTACTGACTTGAGCGTCGGAAAAATCTCTCCCGAGACATACTCGGGGGCCCTCCTAATGCCATTTTTCATGTTTTTGTATGCAGGTGACTGAGCTTGCCAACGATCAATGATCTTCATCATTTGTCTCGAAACCTTCGGGTAGTTTGACTGTTATAAGTTAATACACAATTCATTTTAACTCAAGTCAATTTAATATAAAATAAATTATTTTTATTTATATATTTTTTTTCTTAGAACTAATGTCATTTGAAATCTAATATTATTTAGCTATAATAATCCATTAATTGTAAAATGTCTATGAATTTTTTCTTTTTAGATGCATTAAAAATAAAAAATTCATTAAAACGTACTATCATTATAAAATTTTTATTTTAAATGCATTATTACACCTATATAATACTGACTTTAAAAGAAAATTAGCTCTGCACAAAAAAAGATGCAAAACAAAAAATCATAATGTTTGAAAAACATTATTTAAATTACGAAGCTATATACAAAAGTATGTATTTGATACATATAGCAGTAGTATTTCTTTTACATTTGATGAAGCGATCATAAAATTTTATAATTCGATCATTTTATTTTGACACTTAAGACTTACCTTTATTTTTTTTATGGAAGTTTTATATTTATTTTAAAGGATTCAAATATCATTACGAAAGAAACTAGAAAAAAAAATTCCTCCGCTAAAAGAAACTAAAAAATCATTAAATCCTCCTTGAAGAAAAAAGCCGTAAAAGCCGTTTCTTCCAGAAAATCCTCAGAAACAGAGAGAGAGCCTCAGAAACAGAGAGAGAGAGAGAGAGAGAGAGAGAGAGAGAGAGAGGGCTTACATCGGAGCGAGGAAGAGGAACAAAACGGTGGCATTGCCTGAAATCAGAGACAAAAGAAAAACATAAACTAACAGTATTATCAGAAGCAGAGAAAGAAAACAGGGGAACTACGTTAAAGAACAAATTAAAAAAGAAGAGGAATATATATTCGAAACCCACCGAAAATTACGAACAGGAAATGTGCAAAAACCATGATCTTCGACTCGTAATCCACCTAAAAAGCCAATCTTTCGTCCTAATTCCAGTAGAAATCAAAGAGAAAACACAAGATTTAAAGATGGTGGAGAATCGGAAGAGTTGATACGCAGCTGAGTCGTTTCAGAGAGTGGGCAATGTGAAAAAACAAGGTTTTTTCGCTCGTCGATTTTTTTTAGCGATTCTGCAAGGATAGAGAACTGATTATTCTCTTTTATCCTATTCCCCATTTTAAAGAATTGAGATGGAGAAATTATTGAAATAAAAAAAATTAAATAATTTCTAAAATATAAAAAAACTACCAAAAAGAGAGCCGGCTGAAGATGCTCTAAGGGTGGTTGTAGCTAAGAGCTTTAAGGATGACCATGTGAGAGACAAAGCTCACGTGAAAGTTAAAAGAAAACGGTGAGTAATATGAAAGATAAAAAATTAATTTCTTTTTTAAATCTCAATTATGTTGACATATATTAATTGAATTTTGTTATTAAAAAAATAAGAAAATAACATAAATATTTATGTTAAAATATATAATTAATTATAGGCCTAAATACCTATTACTCCACTAAACTATGGTGACTCGGACAGTTTGCCCCCTGAACTATAAAATGGATTAATTCGAACCCTAAACTTTGATAAGTGGGGCAATTCGAACCCTGAACTATGGTGACTAGGACAGTTTATCCCCTGAACTATAAAGTGGATCAATTCGAACCCTGAACTTTGATGAATCAATCATTTTAGTCCCTTGACTCAGCCTAATTCTCACGCCATCCATATTTAATAGAGCAACTGTCACCACTGCCCCCTCTTCCGCTGGATCTTTGCCTTCCACAACCTTTCTGGCTTCTTCTTCACTTTCCTCTTCTCCTATCTCCGACACCCAAGCAGCCTCTTCTACGACCAAAGTAGCCTACTCCCCCACCGCTCCTTTGACAGCGCATCGTGTCACTTTAAGATGGATGAATCGTGCCACTTGTTAGATGGAGAGTATTTGAACAAATCAGATGAATCATTAAGACGAAAAACATGCTCAACTTCTAGGCCCTCTTCTTTTCTTCACGTGCTTTGTTTGTTAGTGGCAGCATAGAATCGTGGCATATCCAATTCCGCTGATGTTAATCCACTATTGGGTCTCTGATTGGAACTCTGATGTCAATATGCTATTGGGTTTCTGTGATGTCAGGAAATCCAATCGAAACTCAGGTAGGCAGGAGGAATATAGAGGCGGCGTCAAGAATAAATGAGAGAAGGGAGTAGGCTACTTCGGTTGTGGAGGATGCTGCTGCAGTGTCAGAGATAAGAGAAGAGGAAAGTGAAGAAGAAGCCAGAAAGGTTGTGGAAGGTAGATATCGGGCGGAGGAGAGGACAGCGGCAGCAGCTGCTCTGTTAAAGATGGATGACGTGAGAATTAGACTGAGTCAAGGGATTAAAATAACAGATTCATCAAATTTTAGGGTTCGAATTGCCCCACTCATCAAAGTTTAGGGTTCAAATTGATCCACTTTATAGTTCAAGGGGCAAACTGTCCAAGTTACCATAGTTCAGGATTTGAATTGATCCATTTTATAGTTTAGGGGATAAACTGTCTGAGTCACCATAGTTCAGAGGAGCAATAGGTATTTAGGCCTTAATTATATTGTCATTTTATATATGCATGTATGATACATTAATGTTTAAAATAAAATTGTTTAAAATAAAATAAAAAAAAAATTTCCTAACTCATGTGTTGCAGTAAATTTAACAAAAACTTACAGAAATGCAGTGATACGTGAAATATCGCAATTTACTGTGTTTACAGCATGGCCAATTAACTATACCTTATAACACTGGGGAACGAGCCCGCGCTCCACCGTGGGACTTGTTTAAGTGGCATTAGGATTTAGGAATAGAGGCATATACGATTATTAGAGCATAATAGTGTTTAATGTTGTACAAAAAATAGCACATGATGCCTAGAAAGAAAATACAATTATTGTCAGTACATGAGATGAAAGAAATAAGTGTAGAAGCCATTTCTAATTTCAAAAATATTACAGTAGATCTAAGTTTCTGTTTCAGTCTAGACACATAAACGAACTATAACTATAATATCATAATTTATTCTGATGTGATTTGTTGCCCAGACTAATTAAGAAATCACATAACACAGATGTATCACGTAACGCTCTCTTTGTAATCATATTATTATAACACAAAATACCCATAATTTTTTTTAATTATGATACCAACCCAACGAAGTGATAGAAATCAAAGTGGTGCAATTCAAAGTAATAAGGAAAATGTAAATCTAATGTAAAAGAATTTTAAAAAAATAGCGATCAACTATCAATACACAATTTACATATACAATTATAAGAAAAAAATTACATAATTCTATTCCTTTATCTCTTTCATAAATAGATCTGTTACCTTAATTGAACATTCCTTCTCTTACACATCATAGCAATTCTTCTCCTACCCCATGATAAAAATTACTATGAATATCTGAAGCAATAAACACACAACTGAAATGAAATAAAAAGGAAAAATATCAATGAAAACACAAATAAAATATTCGATGAAGAAAGAGAATAAAAAGTTGAATGGAACAAATATTCATATATATATATATATATATATATATATCATAATTAAATAGTATCTCAAAATTACAACAATATAACGATCATGCAGACACAAATATGCCTATCTTGGTAATCAAATATTTCTTGTAAACACCATAGGCCAAAATATGTAAGTTAATAACATGAAAATATAAAGTAAGAACCATAAAAGCTGAAAATCTCAAGAAACCACAAACGAAGGACAAACAATGATCTATTCAATTTAAATAACAATGAAGGATACTGAAGATGTAAGACAATAGAGAAAGCAACGAAAGCTATTATTATAAAACCATCACAGTAGAGGAAGAGGTGGATGACACATTAGAGAATGGGACATAAAGTAACAGACACTATATATAAGTCAATTTAAAATCTCTCACAGAAAAAAATCGACACATCATTAAACAACATAGATGAAACAATGACACACAAAATAGCAATAATCGAGTACATGAGATACAAAAAACAAAATCTTGAAACAGAATTTTTTTCATCAATTTTCAACTGCTTATAATACTATCAGTTTAGCGACCACGAAAGCTACATACAATCTTAACTTTGCATTACTTCAAAACTGAGCAGTTAACCAGCTCATTTACTACCATTGAATGACACATCTAACCAAATCCTAAACTTTTGGGTCTTAAAAATTTAACTTCATAGACAAACAAAAACTCAATTTTGCATCATAACAAAGATAGGAATGTACAATGGTTATATACTTTTACATGTAATTGTAATAACTGATGTATAATGAGTCATAACACACACATTTGCTCTTGGTGCATGCAACTCCAACTCTCAGTCTCGTTTCTGGCATGTAACTAAGCCACCCTGTCCTAACTAAACTGTGGCCTTAAACGTTTTATCTCTGTACAGGGCTTTTAACATATATTATATGCAAACATCTTATTTTGATAATATTTCAACCTGTAGGAGAATGGAAGCTTGGGAGCTTTCTACAAAAATGGGAGCTTGGGAGCAAAGGCACGATGTCAAAACAGCATCAACAACAGTCTAAAGAGAAAATAAGCAGGGGAAAAGGGAACTTTCTATAAACTGATTACCTTCTTCGGTCTGCTTCATTGAACCTGATGCACCAAGTATATCACATATATCAACCAAAGTTTTTAATTGCTTAAACTGAATAAGCCTTTCCTTCTCGCAGTAAAGCTACAACCAGCATAAGAAAATCAATAATGTGTTTGGTTTCCCCATTCAAGAACATATAATGAATAATTTTATTTTATTTCTTTTTTTTTTCTGGAAAAAAAAAAGGCCATCACATGTCCAAGGTGTAAGAATTTGAGAGAGTGAGAAAGGAAGAAAAGGGTGGGGGCAAGGATCTACCAGTGTATCTAATTTAGAGGTGATTTAACCTACGGAAATATGGAGTCATATTACTATGTGCAATGTTTGACAAAGTAAAACAAAAAAACCACCAAGAAACAGGTCTGCTATAGAAGAAACTTAGCAAAAAGGAAAGAACAATTTTTGTTGACATTTATTTGATATACAGCAATTTATTCAGAAATGCTAGAGAGTAACATCCCTTCTGCTATAGGATGGAATTGTTTAACTACAGAAAGAAAAGAACAATTTGTGTTGACTATGCAGTATACAATGCAAGATGAATCATCTGGAAACAATCGTTAAAACAAAAATTACAAAAAATAGCATACCGGAATCATCCCCGAGTCATCTCTCAAGGTGAGAAAAGCTAGCTTCCCAAATGCTCCATGAGCCAGAATCCTTCCCAAAATGGAGACATGATCACTCTCAGAATTTGGCTCTTCACCAATCTGCAGATTCTTATACAATTCCTGAGGCTGGTTAACATTATGTGCTCTATAACACTTATAAGCATACGGCTCTAATCCTCTGCTTTGCAGCTCTTCCACCTGCCATTATTCATTTTGAACTTATTATTCTCTCAATAAGCAAGTCATATTTATCTGTCACTTTTCACTCTTCTCGTCCTACATTGTGTTATATCAAAACCCTATTGAAAATTTTGGTTTTTCTAAATGTTGGGGTACAAGAAACTCTCTTTCAATCCATAGAGTTTTTTACTTCGATGGCTGTATTTTGCAAACATATAAATATGTCAATCCCACCATTGCCTTTATCCTGTCTATCTAGGCCTAATTGTCATATGAAAAGGTTTAAAGATCAAAAGGGAAAAAATGAAATTAAAGACTAAAAAAGAGGTTCAACCATTATTAAGAAAAATTCCAAAAAAAATGACATTAAGACCCATTTTTCAGTACATGTAATTTTTCTCTTTGCTGGCTATAACCTTTAAAGTCGTAGATCTGCTGATCTTGCACTTATATTGTCTATCTGGACCTAATTGTCATATGGAAAAGCATAGGGAACAAAAGATAAGAAATAAAACCTTTAGGGACTTGAAAGAGGGCTCCACCATTACTAAGAAAAATGCAAAAAAAAAAAAAAAAAAAAAAAAAAAAAAAAAAGACTAGAATGGCAGTGTCCATTAAATAGTAAATTTGTTCCATCATTAGAATAATGTATATGTTGTGCCGCAATTTATTGTAAAATTATATATTCTAAATCATCGAAAGGTGATGTGATGAGCCATTTTCTTTGGCCCGAAAGTGTTTTTTTGTTGATTTTTATTTTGTGCCGGAAAAATGGCATGAGTGTTGGACCATTTTTCTTTAGCTTGAAATTATTACTTTGGGCAGGAAAAAGGGTCAATTACACAATCACTTTTTCGTTTGTCTGCAATAATGTCTTTGACTTATGGTCCTCAAACTTTGTAAGTATGCATTTTTATCATTTTTTTTTTTGCTGAAATTGCTTTCTTTTTTGGGCTTTTATTTTATTTTTCTGAAAAAGGTAAATTATACAGTTGGTCCTTTTTTGTTAGCGGTGATGTCTTCTGGTCCTCAAAATTTGAAAGTATGCAATTTTATTACTTTATCCTAAGCTGTTGTTTTAGTATTTTAGGCATCTAAAATTTTATGAGTGACATTTAATACCCTGATTTGTCTTGAAATCCCAAATTCACTATGTTGGTCTTTTGTCATATGTTTTCTATTTATTAAATTTGTTACCAACCTATTTCAAATGTTTCAATTTTTTCAGGTTTTTTTTAATTGATCATAGTTTATTTTTTTGAATTCACAACTTTGTTTAATACCTTTTCACTCTATAAATATAATTGATATAAAAGATTTATATCTTCATTTGTTGTCCTGTAGTGAAGTGCAGGTTATAATCTAGTCAGACACTATGACTACATGCATTGTGCTAATGAGCACGAACTCATTTGGATGGGACCTAATGGATTAATAGAGTTGTAAACAAACTAAACAAACACGAACGAAAGCTATTTGTGTTTGTTTAGTAGGTTTTAACGAACACGAACATGAATATGAATGTGTTCATAAACATTGTATAGAATATGTTTGTGAATGATTTAAATGAATGAATATATCTATGTATAGATTACTCATAATAAATTAATAAATCAACAAATGAAAAATAATCAAATTGTTCGTGAACATAAAAAAATGAATATATACTTATTTGTGTTTGTTCGTTTGGCTTAATAAATGAACATAAACTAAATTCCGTTGAATTGTTTAAAAATGTTTTATTGAATGTTTTGTTTGTTTACAGATCCATCAAGATCAACTTTTTATCTGATTTAGGGAGAGGAAAGGGGCTCCTTCCTTGGCGATCGGCCAAGTGGGCTGTGGAATCAAAAAGCACCACAGCGATGGAGCCCATTCTCACATACACGGGCTCAGACACAAGCTTAGCACTGATCCGACCGACCCAGTCCATGTTCTTTCTCTTCTAGTTCTAGTTCTCGTTCTATCGTCCTCCCAAGTCTTCTCTAAAACCTCAAAACCCTAATCATATAAAACCCACCAAATTTCTACCCTCATTTCCACTTCATACTACGTCCTCTCCTGTTAAACCCTACCCAGAAACGCGAAAGTAAGTCATGGCCGAAGTGGAGCTTAGCCGCTCGGAGAAGAAGAAACACAAGAAGAAGTCCACGGAGGAGACGGAGACCAAGGACACCGACAAGGATGCTGCCGCCGCCGATTTCATGATCAAGCCACAGAGCTTCACTCCCGCCATCGACACTTCTCAGTGGCCCATCCTCCTCAAGAACTACGACCGTCTCAACGTCCGGACCGGCCACTACACTCCGCTTCCCTGCGGTCACTCTCCTCTCAAGCGGCCCCTCGCCGAATACGTCAGGTATGGCGTCTTAAACCTCGATAAACCGGCGAACCCCTCCTCCCACGAGGTCGTTGCCTGGATCAAACGAATCCTCCGCGTTGAAAAGACCGGCCACAGTGGCACCTTGGACCCCAAAGTCACTGGCAATCTCATCGTTTGTATTGACAGAGCCACACGGCTCGTCAAGTCACAGCAAGGCGCTGGTAAAGAGTACGTCTGCGTCGCGAGGTTGCACTCTAAGGTGCCCGAAGTGGCCAAGGTGGCTCGTGCGCTCGAGACTCTTACTGGCGCCGTGTTTCAGAGGCCTCCTCTGATTTCTGCGGTGAAGAGGCAGCTCAGAATAAGGACCATTTACGAGAGTAAGCTTCTTGAGTATGATCCTGATAGGCATTTGGTTGTTTTTTGGATTTCTTGTGAGGCGGGGACCTATGTTAGGACTATGTGTGTGCATTTGGGTCTCATTCTTGGGGTCGGCGGGCATATGCAGGAACTGAGGAGGGTGAGGTCTGGGATTTTGGGGGAGAGGGACAATATGGTGACAATGCATGATGTTATGGATGCTCAATATGTTTATGACAATTTTAAGGATGAAACGTATTTGAGGAGGGTGATTATGCCGCTTGAGGTGCTTTTGACTAGTTATAAGAGGTTGGTGGTTAAGGATTCGGCTGTGAATGCTATTTGTTATGGGGCAAAGTTGATGATTCCCGGGTTGTTGAGGTTTGAGAATGATATAGAGGCTGGGGAGGAAGTGGTATTGATGACTACAAAAGGGGAGGCGGTTGCATTGGGGATAGCGGAGATGACCACTGCTGTCATGGCTACCTGCGACCATGGTGTGGTAGCAAAGATTAAGAGGGTGGTGATGGACAGAGATACTTACCCAAGGAAGTGGGGCTTGGGTCCAACTGCATCTATGAAAAAGAAGTTGATTGCGGATGGGAAGCTGGATAAACGTGGGAAGCCAAATGAGAATACCCCTGCAGAGTGGATAAGGAATGTGGTGCTGCCGGAAGGTGGGGATAAAGTGGTTGCTAGTCTTGCTGCTTCTTCTTTGCTGGAGGTGGCTGATAAGGATGGCCCTGTAGTAGAGAAAGAGATTGCTGTCGTGGAGAAGGAGAAGGAGAAGAAGAAGAAAAAGAGCAGGGATGAGGAAGATGGTGAGGGACATAAGCGCAAACTGGATGAGACCAGTGCCAGCCCTGCTCCAGCTGAGGCGAAGAAGGCTAAAACGGAATATGCTGAAAAGGTGAAAGAACAGGAGGTGGAGGAAGTTGAGACTGAGAAGAAAGAGAAGAAGAAAAAGAAAAAGAAGAACAAAGATGGTGGTGCTGATGCTGAAGTGGAGACAGAGAAGAGTGATAAGGTGAAGGAGAAGAAGCACAAAGATAAAGCTAACGATGGTTCACCAGCGGAGAAGTCAGAGAAGAAAAAGAAGAAGAAAAGCAAAGACACAGATGAGGCAACTGGTGTTGTGAATGGTGAAGATGTACCTCCGACCGAAAAAAGTGAGAAGAAAAAAAAGAAAAAGAGCAAGGAAACCCAGGCGGAAGACTAAATCTTGTTTTGTCTGTATCCTTATCAAAATTTGTGATAATCATAGTCTACCCTTTCATAGTTTTTGCAGGTCGTGGTGTAGTTCTAGCTGAACGAATTTCAATATTTGAGTTTTGTGAAATGGAATGCTTTTATTTCCTCAAGCTATTCTGAATTGATTCTTACCATTTATTCACTTGCTACCACTCTAGGCTTGCAGCTGGGCTGTATGTGCCAATGATAAAAAACGTCTTTGCTCTGACCCTCTTTTCATAGTTACTTTTTTAATTAGCGAATTGGCCTTTCATAGTTTCATTTACCAATCAATAGTGATTGCCAGCATATGTAGATAGTTGCACTAAAATGTTTCCTATGAGTTGCCATGCAGCTGATTTTGTGCGGTCTTGTAGATGTGTTTCTTAGTATTCCCCCAGATTCGATCTTTGTCATACACGAGATCACCTCTTCTACAGACTTATATATGCATGCGGTAGATCAAGTCAAAGGGAATTTGAGGCCGAAGGCAGTGGAAGGGCAGCAGCTGGTGGTCTTCTTGGGGATGGTAATGATCACTGGACTGCAAGGTGTTATGATAAATCTTGGGGGAGACCAACACTCTCCACCACCACCCTTTGTTTGAAATTCTTGAAAATCGAAGCGGCCATTATGTCGCCCCACATCGAGGAAGTCTCAAATGTTCTTCGGAGGGGCAATTCCTATGCTGATTACTGAGCTAATTAGGCTCATGCTTCGCTGATCCGTCTCACCAGGCTCTGGTCTCCTCCCTGTGGGCTGAGCTATCTCTGTCTTCCGGACGTGCAACTGCAAGTCTTAACTAAAGATTAAGGTATTAAGTACCAAAACCGTTGGTATATGGCATCCCGATACCGCAAAGTATACTGTGTCATATGCAATTATTAATTATTGATTTTCACAAAAAAGAAAAGAATATTATTTCAAGATAAAATAATTAAATATAAAACTTTTGCACTTTTTTATATTTTTATATGTATTCTAATTATTTTCATTATAATTTTCCTATATAAATAAAATGGCAAGATAAATTTGCCACCATAGTTTATACGGAAGTGTAATTTTGTTGCTGAATTTTTTTTCTATATGCAAATTTGCTATTAATAACTTCACTGCTGGCATGTTTACTGTTACTGTTAAGGGCATATAAAAATATGTTGACAGAACAATTATGTACCAATTCTTTTGTGGAAAAATTATAAAAATCTCATGTGATTTGGTCTAATCTACATTTTGAGTTCTCTATTTTAAAAAACATGCACTTTATCCCATATTTGCTTTACAGTGTTTGATAATAACTTTTGGAACCTTAATTTAAACTGTCTGACAATAATATTCTAGTAATTTTAAGATTTTTGATATTTTTTGCATAGCCAACTGACATTTAAAAAATAATGATATGTATGTATATAGAGAAAAATACATTTTTAAAAAGAAAAAATTGATAATTTAAAATGTCTATTAATTATAAAAAAAATATTGGAGAGATTGTAATTACTAGAATATTACTATCATATAGTTTATATATAGTTTCGGAAGTTGTTATTAGACGGAATAAAAAATATAAGGGGTAAAGTGCATGTTTCTAAAAATAGAGGGGACAAACTGTAGGTTAACGCATATCTCAAGGCTAATTGTAAGTTTCCCTTCTTTTATTGATGTGGATGGGACATGGGGGCACATTTAGACATATGTTGTAAGGACAACTTTGACACAAAATATGTGTGAATTGGCCAAATATTATCATTTGTATTTTGTACATAGAAACAAGGCATAAACCCACATTTGGCCCCCGAACTTTGTTCACCAGGACACTTAACCCCTTTAACTATAACTCGGGATAACTCAGCCCCTAAACTTTATTAATTGGCACACTTAGCCCCCTCAGATCGCCACGTGCTGTCACGTGCGTTGACGCTGTGATGAAAATGTTAGTTATCATTTTACAGGGACTTAAATGACAAAAATATTGAAGCTTGCGGCTGAATGTGGCATTTTCCACATAAGTCTTTATTCACGGTTTGGTGTTAGATGCGCAAACGTCCAAATTAGAGGTTACAAAAGACAACCAAATTCCAACAATCTTCAAAAATCCCCAGAAATGTTGGAATTCTTGGCACACCAAGATCCTTTTAAGATAGGATTTGAGCTCATTGAGCTAACTTTAGCTTGAATAGCTATATAAGGTAACTAGAAGTAGCTCCCTTTAGCTCAAGTCAACTCACTTCAGTTATAAGTAGCTCAAAGTAGCTGGACTTCAGCTTAAGTTAGCTCAAGTCAGCTCACTTCAGCTATAAGTAGCTCAAAGTAGCTGGACTTCAGCTCAAGTTAGCTCAAGTTAGCTTACTTCAGCTATAAGTAGCTCAAAGTAGCTGGACTTCAACTCAAGTTAGCTCAAATCAGCTTAAGTCAGCTCACTTCAGCTTCTGGTAGCTGAGTGTAGCTGGACTTCAATTCACTTTAGCTGAGAGCAGCTAACTCCAGCTCTAGGTTAGCTCTAGAAGCTGGACCTCAGTTCATAGTGCTTGGTTGGAGCTCAAAGGAGCTTAATGATGCATAAGTAGCATAGTGAGCTAGCTTTGTGCCAGCTCACCTTGTTTTTAGCTCAAAACCACCAAGAGACACATTTTTTATGTAAAGGTATGTCTCTTCATCAAAAGAGATGACTATTGGCTAAAAGAACGTGTCCTTTCATCCAAAGGAAGTGTTCCTTGAGTGAAAAGACATGTATATTCGGCCATGAGGGTGGTTGGGGTGGTTATTGCACCAAGAGTGATGTCCTATGACTTCAAGGGACATGTATTTTCGCCCATAAGGTAGTTATGGGGTGGTTATAGGCCAAAGGAAGTGTTTCTTGGCTAAAAGACATGTATTTTCGCCCATAAGGTAATTATGGGTGGTTATAGGCCAAAGGAAGTGTTCCTTGGCTAAAAGACATGTATTTTCGCCACCATACATGACCCTTAGCCAAAGGAAGTGTTCTTTGGCTTAAAAGACACCTTTCTTGGTGTAAAGGTGTGTCTTTTGGTCGTCTATAAATAGCCTTTAGTGGCTGGCCATTTTAAGCACGAATTTGGCACTCTATTTGCTCCATTTTCTTGAGAGAAAAGTATTCTCCTCCTATTTCCTTTAGAGCCCAAAATATTAAACACTTTTTGAGAGCATTGTGGGTGGATTTACATTGAGATTGTTCATCTCAATTCAAGCTTCAAGGTGCTCTTCCAAGATCAAGTTCTTTCTCTTTTCTTCACACATAACCAAGAAGGAAGGTGCACATTCTTTCTTGATTTAGTAGCATGCTAGGATTCATTCATTATTTACATGAATGTTCTTAGTAGCATGCTAGGATTTGTTTACCACAATATGTATGTAAAACTAACATGCTATATCAAATGCCTAGTTACTAATTTTATTTTTTTTCTTGCTTTTGAGTTTTAGTTTCTTGATTTAACATTTACATGAACGTTATAAAAACTAAAGGATATTCCTTTTTTTCCAAAAATAACTAAAGGATGTTTTTATGTTAGAGAAATTCAATTGGAGTCGTTCTTTTATTTATTTAGTTGTTTTAATACAATTTGAATTATGATTGTTTTTTGGTATAAGACTTTTGGTATTCAATAACCCCATTAGATCCCATTTAATCCAAATTGGATGTAACTTTTCAAGAGCTTGTTTCCCCATTCATAAATCTTACATACATGAGAGCAAAGATGGGCGCTGGGTTGGCTCGACTCGGGACCAGCCGGGTCTGGGTATCAGTCAAGTAGGATCGGACTCAAATCGGTCCTAGGCGGGACTGTCCCGAGCCAGTCTTGGGGAGGGGGTTCAGGCAGATTTGGAGGTATTTTTGATTTTTTTTTATAAAAAAATTAGAAATATAATTAATTGTATATGTAATTAATATTTTTAAGAAAAAAACACCACTCCCAATGTAAGTTTTATTAAGTAAAAAAGTCAAATGACACTTAAAAGTAATCGAAACGGGCATTACATTTTGAAATGGCAAAAACATTCTGAAAATGATAAAAAATAAAAACATATGATCTATGCTTAACAACATAGTCAGATCAAGTACAAACTATATGTATGATTGAAAAAAAAAAATTCAAGTCTCAGTATCGGATATTATTTTATCATCTGAACTCTTTTGGTTTTACTGCCAAAATGCTGTAAGGCCCCAATCTCGGTTGCACACACATACTTTCATCGCCTCGGGTGTCAATCTTGATCGTTTCTCTGATATCATATATTTTTCTGTACTAAACCTTGCCTCGAATGATACGGTGGAGACTGAAACGGCAAGAACCTCCTGTGTAATTATCGACAAGATTGGAAACCTTGATCTCTTTTGTTTCCACCACCCTAATATGTCAACGTTGCGTGGCTCGAACAATGTGTTGAGACAATCATCGACCTCAGCTAATCCCGATGTTATCGATCAGGGGCATTTGAGCATTTGGAGGGCTGAGTTGAATCTTAATTAGATTGATCTCTTTGGAAGCTTGGTTTGATGAGCTTCGGATCTTACCTTATCTGAATGCTGCTCACAATATAACTTATATAAAGAATGCAAGTACTTGGAAGCAGTAGTAGACATAGCCAAAACATTTATATGATACATTTCTAAATAAGTATGAAAAATTCCTTCAGGCAATGTTGTTGTGCCTGTTAATTTGACATATGGATCAAACAAAAAAACAACTAAAAAGATAGGTGGAATGTTTTTGAAATGCTGAAGCCACTTAGCTCGCATGACTTCGACAGTTAGTTTTAATAACTCATTATCTTTAAATTGATGTAAAACATATGTAATGTTCACTAAATGAAACAAAACTTGATGAATGGTTGGGTAGTAAACACTAGAGAAAATTTTAGTAGTATTGTAAAAAAACTTAATCAATTCACCGGTTTCAGAATATTTTTCCCAAACTTCAGTCGTAAGAAATTCATAATCCATTTTTAAGTTCATGAAATACATCAACAAATTTGCATACGGGTATGCATCTTACAACATCAAATATGTACAGTTCCAGCTGGTTGGGCAATCTAATATAAACCGTTTCCAAGAAAATTCTTTTTGATTTTCAAAACAAAGCCTTTTGAATTCACAACATGCAGTTGGTCTTGATTTAAAAAATGACAATGAGTTCTAAATATGCATAATTTCAGTTTGGAGAACTTCTAAACCCTTTTGCACACAAATATTCAAAATATGACATATGCATCTAATGTGAAAGTATGCACCATTTAGAGGTGATTTCAATGCTTGACTCAAAAGGCGAGTGATAACATCATTGTTTAAAGCATTATCAAATGAAATGCACAGGACTTTATCAGCACAAAATTAATCACGTAAAGTTTCTAAGATACAATTGAATATGTAATAACTAGTATGATATGTTTTAATGACCTTATATGAAAAAATTTATTTTTGCATAACCTAATCAGAATCAATTCAATGAGAAGTAACACAATAAAATGATTGACCTATAAGTGATATCCGTATATCAGAAGTGAATACCACACAATGATCAATAGCAAAAAAATAGGCTTGCAAATCTAATTTTCTAGTTTTAGATAATCTAAAGTTTTCCTTTCTAGCGGGTTTCCTAGACACTTTTTCGGTACACATTAATTATGATTTAATTATAATTTATCCAAGATTCTAGGTACACATCTTCAGCTTATAAGAAAGGTTTTTCGGTAAGTATCATCCAATTTATCATACATTCTCTATAAGATTGTTGGTTAAAATGAAATATACATGGTCTGTCGGCGCTGGTTATAGACCTAAGTTGTGTTTGTCCTCCAGAACTAGTCGCGGCACTGGGGAGGACATTAGGATGTTGATTTTGAATGTGGCGCTTCAACATTCTGGTGCCGAAATTCCTTTTATGCATAAAATTTTTCCCGCAATGTTTACATTTCCCATACCTCGACTCCCCTTCGTGTATGAGCTCATAATGCTCTCAAACCCAAGTAGTTAGTCTCAAGGATTTACCTTATCCTTGGGTTTCATCGACAATGGGTCAACGACTTGTCAACGTCAGTTATGTTGATAGATTCCTTGCTGTCGTCGCATCAAACTCTTCAACATCATCATTGATTGTCAGGTCCCAAATTGTAATTTGTTATATCGATTCTGGCATCATCGTCATGCAACTCTTCAATTAAAATACCTTTATCGCCCGGGTGAGAACGGTGACGGAACAAGCCTCGGAGGCCAATGGTGCGAGAAGATGAAGTCTCCGTCGACTTGTCTTTTCCTGTTGAAGCCATGAGTCACGAACTAATAGTAGTGATTAATGTAAAATTAAGAGAAGATTATAAAGATATTAGGCAGAGATTAGTAAGAACTTTAGAAAAGATTAAGAAAAAAGCTCAAATGTCTGAGAGAATATTATAGAGGAAGAAGAGAGATTGAGTGTTAGTGTGAAGATAGAGTGGAAATGACATTAGTATTTATAAGGGAGGACAAAAAATTATTTGGACCAAAAAAATCCTTAAAATTTAGTTATTAGAAAGGGTAAAAATGAAAATTTATGAGGAAAAATGGAGCAAAAAACTGTTGGAGGGCTTACTTTATAATTAAACCATTTTTTTAAATTTTTTTCTGTAGGTTTTTGTTGCGAAAGAGCCATTGGAGGCTATAGGCCTGGCTCGGACCGGCTGGTCTTGGGGTGGGTTAAGTCGCAGGGGCAGGGCGGGCCATGTCATGGCCCAGGACTGGTCAGGTCAGTAGGCCAGCGCAGTTTAATTTGCATATTCATTTTCCTTCAGACCCATATTCAGTCTATATCTGTTCAGGTTTTTTACATATCGTATTGAGATAGGTTTAATTTCTGGACTGATCCCGAGTTGGGCTAGGTTGAAGAGGCTCATGTCCCACTATATGGGAGAGAACAATGAAAAATGAAGATATAAATCTTAAATTCCGATCAATAATTCAAACAATTAGTCATAAATAAAAGTATGAATGATTGAGCCTACCGTACTCAATCTGACAATGCGGCACATGAAATTTGGAAGAAATCAAAGTGACGTCGGTTTCTGTTTGGAACAAGCAAGAGAACTACGACAAAAATCAAATTGTTTTAACTTACAAGAAAGAAAGGCTTGTCGTCTACAAAAGGGCAGCTGCAGCCCCCATTCGTTTTCAACGTTTTGTTCCGAAACACAAACGCCTATCTTGATCTTGCCATGACGGGAAAATTCAATTCTAACTCAAGTCTTAAGGGCAAGGGCGAATTTGTTTGTCGGAACGCGGGAGAAGTCTATTCTGGTTACCTTACCCTAGCATATGTTATTGTGTGTCTCGTCACTCTTATCCAAAATTTTTGCTCCTATCGTTATCTGTTATCTCGTCACAGATCCCCATAAATTTAGTCTGCTTCCTGCTATATTTAGCTCCCTCCCGTTCCTCCCATCTTCCTTGCATTAATACCCGAATCATTAATTAGAACGAAAACCCATCCATTTGTCGACATCGGGCGTTGCCGGCGCATCAGCTCAAAATCCGCAGCTCATGTATCTGGGTTTCTTGATTTCTTCCGGAGGTACAGGAAAGCCCAGTTTTCAGCCAATGCAGATGATCCGGCTTCGCCTTTGAATTCCCGGATTTTTTGGGTTATATTTCTTTTTACTTTTCCCTGCGGCTTTGGAGAAACCTCAGGCCTTTCAGAAGACAGTTGCTGATTCGTACGAAAACTGGGATTGAAGCAAGTTTGTATTCTCGGATATAGTTTGAGATATCTTGCTGGAGAACCCATTTGGCGGTTGACCGTATGGATGCTTTCTGGGTAAATGGTTTGAGGAAGTGATTGATCTTTTGGATTTGTTTATCTGGGATTTCAGGTTTCTTTCCATTTCGGGTGCTTGCTGGCTTGGTGGCAGTAGAAGCTAAAGTCCAAACTGTCTGTTTGTGTTTGTGAATTTCGAACTGCTGAGGTGCAATTTGCAGCTTGCTCTGGCTAATAGGTCAAAATCCTTTTACTCTGTCCATGTTCTGGTACATATAATTTGCTAAAGCAGCTGGATCAGTTGCTCGTATAGCGGTTGTAGTTTTTTTCTTGCGTGCTGATATTTCTTGCGCGTCCAATTTTGATTTGGTTTATATCCTCTACATTGCTCTATCCCAACAAATAATCCAGAAGTGATTATTTGTGCTGTGGCTATGGATATAAGTAATGAGGCCAATGTCGACCCATTTCCCATTGGACCTTCAACTATAATTGGTCGGACAATTGCTTTTAGGATCTTGTTCTGCAAGTCAATGTCACATTTCAGGCATCAGATATTTAGAGATTTCATAAACTTCATATATAGGTGTAGGGATTTTTTGGCACCCCTGACATCATGGTTACATCCTCGAAATCCGCAATGGATATTGGCACTAGTGACATTTATTGCGTTTCTGTTAAAACGATACACAAGTGTAAAAGTGAGGGCTGAAATGGCTTACAGAAGGAAGTTTTGGAGGAATATGATGAGAACAGCTTTGACATATGAGGAGTGGGCTCATGCTGCTAAGATGCTAGATAAAGAGACACCAAAGATGAATGAGTCTGATCTATATGATGAAGAATTAGTGAGAAACAAGGTTAAAGAGCTACGCCACCGTCGCCAGGAAGGCTCTCTGAGAGATATCATATTTTACATGAGGGCTGATCTTATCAGAAATCTTGGCAATATGTGTAACCCTGAGCTTCACAAGGGCAGGCTTCAAGTGCCAAAACTTATTAAGGAATACATAGGTGAGGTCTCAACTCAGTTGAGAATGGTCTATGATTCAGATTCAGAGGAACTGTCACTGGAAGAGAAGCTGGCTTTCATGCATGAAACAAGGCATGCCTTTGGCAGGACAGCTTTGCTTTTGAGTGGGGGTGCTTCTCTTGGAGCATTTCATGTGGGCGTAGTGAAAACACTGGTAGAGCATAAGCTTATGCCTCGGATCATTGCTGGCTCTAGTGTAGGATCAATTATGTGTTCTGTTGTTGCCACTAGATCATGGCCTGAGCTGCAGAGTTTTTTTGAGGATTCTTGGCACTCATTGCAATTCTTTGATCAGCTAGGTGGAATTTTTACAGTTGTAAGAAGGGTCATGACAAAAGGGGCTGTTCATGATATCAGGCAGTTGCAGTGGATGTTAAGACATCTAACAAGCAATCTTACATTTCAAGAAGCTTATGATATGACTGGTCGAATTCTTGGTATAACAGTTTGCTCTCCGAGGAAGCATGAGCCACCTAGGTGTCTCAATTACCTGACCTCGCCTCATGTTGTTATATGGAGTGCAGTTACAGCCTCGTGTGCTTTCCCTGGTCTGTTCGAAGCACAGGAATTAATGGCAAAAGACAGAAGTGGGGAAATTGTTCCATATCATCCACCATTTAATTTGGATCCCGAGGAGGGTTTGGGCACTTCTGCCCGTCGGTGGAGGGACGGTAGCTTGGAGATTGACTTGCCTATGATGCAACTGAAGGAATTGTTCAATGTCAATCATTTTATTGTGAGTCAGGCAAACCCTCATATTGCCCCTTTGCTCAGGTTTAAGGATTTCGTTAGGGCATATGGTGGTAATTTTGCTGCCAAGGTATGCTTATACTGCTTCAAATTTTAACCATATATATGTTCACTGTTTTGCTGGTTGATATTCCCTGCTTTGATTTGTTGGCTTCTATTTTTTCAGTTTGACAAGTTGTAGAGTATCAGAATGAATATTAGGAGTAGAGTTTAGCACTCGCTAATCGGATTGGTTTTAATTTATTTGTTGAGTATTGGTGCCTAGTTCTCTTGTTGGAAGCTAACTCTGTAGACTGTAGTTTCTTTCTTTCATTTTTCTTAGTGTTGGTTAGCACTTCATTTAGTTCGTTGCTTCCTAGACCTTCCATTATGTGCAATTTTTTATCTGACTGTTCCAAGGGATCTTTCTAATGTTAATGCATGAACCGAGTTCTCTTTGCACCTTTCACGCTCAATCTATACCTTCCTTCCTCTTATCCTCTGTGTGTGTGTTTTGTATTGCTTTTTCAATCTTGCTTGCCTCTGTGCTTGTGCCCCCTTAGTTTGGTGCAGTAGTACAACAAACAAACTTTAGGAAACACGGATACTCTGTCTGCCAAGCTTGTTGGTTACCCATTGTCACTTTGGACAGTCTTTTGATGATTGACAATTTGGCTGCTAGTCTCTCCTTTGTCTTCCCTTATAAAAAGTGGGAAGAATGAACTTGACAATTTTTTCTGTATGCAGCTTGCTCACCTAACTGAGATGGAGGTAAAACACAGATGTAATCAGATATTGGAACTTGGCTTTCCTTTAGGAGGAGTTGCTAAGCTTTTTGCTCAAGATTGGGAGGGCGACGTTACAGTTGTTATGCCTGCGACATTGGCTCAGGTACTTCAAATTTCGAAGTCCAATACATAATAATATGTATTCCATCATCATATATATAATTGCGTAACCATTCTGAGTTTGTGGTTTTACTTTTCCTGGAACAGAAGTTTGTTTTGTTTAGTTTACAGATTATCTTTATCCTGTGATGAATGCTTCTCACTGAACTTTTGCTTGCATCAGTACTCAAAAATAATACAGAATCCTAGTCATGTGGAGCTCCAAAAGGCCGCCAACCAAGGTAGAAGATGCACTTGGGAGAAGCTTTCAGCTATCAAAGCAAACTGTGGCATTGAGCTTGCTCTTGATGAGTGTGTTGCTGTTCTCAACCATATGCGTAGATTGAGAAGGAGTGCTGAGCGAGCAGCAGCTGCTGCTGCTGTTTCTCCTCATGGCCTCTCCAATACAGCCAGGTTCAGTGCTTCAAAAAGAATCCCTTCTTGGAATTGCATCGCTAGGGAGAACTCAACAGGCTCCATTGAGGAAGATTTCCTTGTGGATGGTTCTTCATCCTTTCATCATGGCATAGGTGGCTCGTCAGGTATACCGCCATCTGGAAGGAACATCCGGAGTCACCGTAGTGCGCATGATGGAAGTGACAGCGAGTCGGAGACTGCAGAGTTGAACTCCTGGACAAGGTCTGGTGGGCCACTGATGAGGACTACTTCTGCAGATGCATTTGTTAGCTTTGTTCAGAGTTTAGATGTTGATTCTGAGCTGACTAAAAGTTTGGCAAGCAATCCTAATTCTCCTGGGGCACAAATTGGTGGCAGAAGGCTGACAATACCAGATAGAGGGTCAGAAAGTGAGTTGGATCAGAGGGATTTGGGAAGCAGAATACCACTGAACAGTCACGGACCTGTCATTTCTGTTAATGAAGGTGATCTCTTGCAGCCTGAAAAGATCCCCACTGGATTTGTGATTAACGTGGTGAAGAGGGAAGATTTGGCACATTCAATCCAGAGCCGTGATTTGGAAAATGTTAGCGCGGAAGAAGCTGAACTTTCACATCTTGATTGTCCTGACAAGGATTCAGATGGGAGCAGCAACTCGAATTACGGTGATGCTGAAGTGAGCACAGGCAATGGTGGAGATGAGGGCTTGTGAGACCATAGATAATGCTGAGTTAACTGAGCAGAGTGCTGTGGGTGGCTAGAGTGGCTCAATTCTGTTTTGGTCTGCAGAAATGCAACAATTTGGAGCGGTGCTTTATGCATGCAGAGCAGAGGGTAGTCTTCACTTCCTGAAAGCCTTGTTTAAATGTATGAGGTTAAGAAAAAACGAAAAAGCCTTGTTTAATGGTTGTAACTTAGCTCTTGTACACTTGATCTGTAGTTGTTTATGAAGGAAATGAAAGGATCTATATGAGCTCTTTGTACGCTTTGTTGTGGAAGAGTCCCAAGCGTCACCCCCCCCGGGGGTGGGTAGAGTGAAAAGAAAACAGGAAAGTTATTCAAGAGAATGACCCTAGTGTTATGTTATCGTGTTGTTGGATTAGTGATAAAAGAAAGCCAGAATTGGATGGCAAGAAATGCAATCAGCGTCCGTGTTCGAGAAGTTATCCGTGTTCCGTTGGTTGTAGGCTTTAGCGGACGTTGTTAAGTGGCGGTCAAAGCGAAAATAGGTGGCCTAGTCTTCTCGTCCACACCATGTCTTGTGGTTGTGGGTTTAGTCGGGCGGCTCACGCACGAAACATAATGGTTTGTACCACAAATTCTTCCTTGATCCTCAAATTTCTTTTGTGCGAGTGTGAAAGAAATGAAAGTGCTTTTTGATCTGATCTTTCCTTCTCACATGGGTGGATGAGTCAAAACGAGCTAATTCTAATGGATTGAATCAACTTATTTCCAAGGGAGCCTGCCCCTGCCTCTGCTTATGCCTATATATTTTTATTTTGTCCTACACGCCTAAGCGCAACGAATAGGTAATAATTTTTTTTTATCGTATATCTGCCTATGTACCTAGCCTTAATTTGGGGTTTTGTTTCAGATGGACTTAAAAATTGAACTGGGTCTATATATTATCATATCATATAGTCATGTCTGTGCCAGCTAGACTTTTTTATTTATGGATATTGATAAAAACCAAAGCAGGGTCAGAGACATTATCGGAAGGAGAAAAAGAAAAAGTAGGGTAGTGTCCGCGGTCCAGCAAAATGAATTTAGGGGTTGAAATTGAAATTAGGGCGCAAGTGGAGATGGGTTGTCGCTGGATCATCCCAACCCAACCCAAGGCCAAGAATGACTAATTTTAAAGCCGAAGTAGTGCCTACAGACAACATAACAAGAAGGAGGAGGAGGAGAAGGCAATTTAGAGCTTAGCTAAGTTAATTACCATTGGGTTTGTGTTTCTATAATTATTCTGTGTGGACTGGATACATGCAGCATCAGACAATTGAGTTACCAATAGTGAAGTGGGTGCCGGAGATGGGAGTTGCCTTGTCTGTATTCCCACCCACTTTTGGACTTCTCTAACCCTTTGCTCCTGCTCCCCCCTTCCTCCTGTAGCTAGCTAATTTCATATCCTAGCTATTATCACATACTAAATATCTCCTTTGTCCCAAATTATTTATACAATTCACTTTTCATCAATTAATCTATTTTTTTATTTTTAATATTTTAGTATATAAATAAAAATTTTTATATATAAATGATAAATCAAAACCTATACTTTTTAAATATATATATTTTTAATTTCTTTTTCTAACAAATAATAATATAAATAAATTCAAATCAAAGTAATAAAAAATTAAATATATATATTTTTAATTTCTTTTTCTAACAAATAATAATATAAATAAATTCAAATCAAAGTAATAAAAAAAAAAAGGCTAAATGGAGCAAAGGTAATGGAATGGAGGTACTATTCAACATGTTCCAGAAATACATGAATTACCATTGTTATTTTGTACTACTAATTAGTTAGCATTGCCTATACTTCTAAAATATACTACTACCACTACTTGCCACAATTTTCTATCTAATCATACATTTGTCGGATATAAAGCTGGCCTGGCAGCTCAATCAAGCCACTCCCACAAATTCTGGAACATGTGCTGTTTCACTTCACTACTTCAATCCTAGACTGCTCATCAAGCTTTTATGTTTCTACCCATCAGCCCCACCAAAACTCTCTTCATTTCGGTTTGCCAATTGAAGTTTTGGACACCTGCCTATTTAAAAACTTTTTGAAACTTTCTCTGTAGTTTATCCAAAATCAAACACTGTACAGAGGATGCAATAAAATCGTTGAGAATATGTGCAAATGACCCGTTTTACATGGTTAATAATTATCTAATGTGAAATGCATATGTATGATGCTGGTTTGTTATTCAATTGGTTTAAGATTTTTAGAACATGTAGATAACCATAATCATATATGCTATTTTGCTCGGTGGATCTCCCCGTTTAGACTTTCTTAACAACAAGAAGAAGTTTAGCTGCCTCATTGGCATAAATGTGAATGCCATTTTGACTTTCTTTCTTGTAATGTTTTCCTTTTTAAATTTTGGACTTTTGCGGAACACACTAAAAAGTTCGTACAAAAAACTTTATCAAGTTTTAAGTGTCATATATGATTAAATGTATAATAATGACAATAATAATAACGGTTTCATTTTTTTTAACCAGTTAAATCGTGACGTACATGACTTAATTGTCCCTAGTCGGATATGCTCCACATTTGCTGTCGTGGTAAGTGGTAACTTCATTTTTCAATTTTTTTATATGGTAATTATCAACAAGATATATTTTTTTTCATTCCATTTTTGTTCGTATCAAATAATCTCATTGAAATAAAAACTTCCGTTTCAAATTTTTTCGTATCAAATGATTTTTTTCCCCATTTTTTTTTGTTACTTTTCTAGTTTCAATCAATTCTTTCTTCGAAATCTTTTTCATAGCATTAAAAATATTTGTTGGAACTCTGTGTAATGTTTAATTTTATATAATAGGAACTCAGTTTTATACTGTAAAAATCCAGTTTCTAACAATAAGTACCTTATCTTGTACAATAGAAACTCAATTTCATACGATATTAGTATATCAATGTCGTATAATAACAACTCAATTTTATATATTAGTATATCAATGTCGTATAATAACAACTCAATTTCAATACATTGACAATCTAATTTGATATAATAAGAACTCTACATTTTCACAATACAAATATAGTTTCATATAATAAGTAACCTATTTCAAACAATAGAATTTCAATCACAACATATTAATTTTGTCCAATATGAACTCAGTTATATCTATAAATTGTCCTTAGACACTCTTTTCCCACCAACTAAAATATTATATGTATTCTCAAGTTTCATTATTATATTTGCATACGCTATATGTTTCAAAAAATTTACCCAGATTCACACAAATAGTTCCTATCATCATATACATTATTCCTAGTTTCATACATTTCATTTCTAGTTTCATACATAATCAAAACTCAAAACTCATTTAGTAGAAAGTTTCATATATGATAGCAACCCAAACCCACACTATGGGAACTCCACAACTATCATATTCTAGTTTCATATAGTACATTGCAATAGAAATGCAAGTTCACACACACACATTCTAGTTTCATATAGTACATTACAATAGAAATGCAAGTTCACACACACACACAGAGTAACAAATCAGTTTTGTACAATAACAATCACTTTCATATAATAGCAACCAAGTTTTCTACCCAGGATTTGATAGTTTCAAAACTCTATAACTACACACTACTAACTCCAATTTCATACTTAAGAAAGTTAATTTTGATCAAGTATAGGCGCCACTTTCAAAACTCCAGACTCATATAATAAGTATCTAGATTCAATACTAGTACCAAGCAAACTAACTTTCAGAATCAATCAATGATTCATGATACAAAATCAAACAAATGTAACAGATTAGAATACAAAACGATTTTTGGGAAGAAATTTTTTAATTCTACCATTAACATGAGGAACCCAACATTCTAAATCGCCAAATCTGCAGTAAGGCTTGAATTTCTGTATAAATCCATACAACCGTCTCGCTCTATTCCCACTCCTCTGTTGTCCAAATATACAAGAATGAAAGTCTAGAGCGTGGGTATGTATATAACGAGAATGAGGGCTCACTTAACACGTATGAATAGTTTCAGATTTTAGGGCTTCAATTTAGTGGGATAATCGGCGAAAATCTCTGATTTATATGGAATTAATAGTGGGTTACAATTCTATATCCTTCTTTTTTCTTTTTTTCTGAAATTTTGTAGTTTCCTTTTTGCTTCAAAGTATTGGAACAGGTAGGTACTGTGGACATTTTCTCAACATTTGTTAAGTGGAGTAGATACTCTAGGTAGACAGTCTGGAACCCAAACTAAAAGAAAGTGGAATTCGCACGGACGAAAATAAACACAATCGACCGGCGCTAGAGGCTGGGAAGGGAAACGAGGGTGAATGTGTATGTTGTGGAATTCCGGTGTTTGGAAAGAGGAGAGAATCGTAGGTCTTATAATTTATCACGTCACGGGACAAAATATGAACATTGACCAAATTAAATGTCGACAGGATCAATGTAATTGGTCCTACATATTATTTAAATTAATTCAATTCAAACAAGGGCACGAAAATGAAGATAAATAAATAAATAAATAAAATGCGAATGGGTGGATGAACAGAGAATTTCACAGGGAAAACAAGAAATTGTAGAAAAGTAAAGTTTGGTAGGTTGGATATCCATAACTTTCCAAATAATCATGTGCGACATGAATGTGGAGAGGCCAAGCCACAAGGCAAGTGGTGGCCAAGCAAGCAATTTTGTGGTTGTTTCGCCTCCAGCTTCTGCAACTAACCAGAATGGAAACAGAGAAGATATATGCACGACTCACTCATGAAGTTCCAACTTCCAAGCAGCTGCAAAATTAATGTTTTGTCTTCACTGCCGCAACTGCAAGCTGTTGTTGCCTGTGAAGTTCAATTCTAAGCATCAGTTTAGTTAGTTATTGTATTATTTACACTTATTATGGCCTCATAATAATAACATTGAGAGCAAAACTAAAATGGGCATTGTTGGCGCACCGATCTGCTTACGTGAAAGGTGCATATACTTAGTGGAAATAAAAAATAATAAAATTAACACTAAAATTACAACATTAAATTAAAATAGGGGTAAGATGGAATCAATGATTTTTAGAGAGTGAAGATGAATGAATGTGCATGTTGCCAAATTCATTTGGATTTGTTGTTTTGGGTACGAGACAGACGCTACACAATGCCCATAAATACTTTTGACTCCACTCCCTCTCCCTCTCCCTCTCCCTCTCCAATATGTGTTTATCAGGATGCACAAATAAAGAATAAATCAGCCAAAATAACGAATAAACCGCTGATATTTTGGGTTAGCTCGAATCAATCATCTAATGTTTTTTTCGGTCGTATAAACCATTGGCATTATTCAAAATAGCTAAATAAATCACTGATATTATTTAAATGACAGAATTTACTTGCTCAATTTTTTAATTTTTATAAAAATCCTCCATTTTCTTTTTAAAATTAGCAAAAATAAATCTACTTGGTTTAAAACAATCTAAATAGGCTATCTTCCCCAATTATACAATTGCATAACCATATTCCATAATTACATTCTCCGGACATAGTCCATTCATCCTCGTTTCCAGCTATCTTAAGGTGCACCATCCTCCCTGCCTAAGATGGGATAATACCTCCGGCCCCATGTTACCTATCCTGAATGATGTCTCACTCATATTAGTACTTAATGCCCCTTTGCTCTTCTCACTCGAGAACACTACCCAGTGCTCCAACTTCCTTATATAAACTTGAATCTCCACCACTGGCAGTGTTACATGATGGTGATCGGCCGCTGATGAGTGGTGGACGATCTCCTAGATATTTTCCGAGATTGGTAGAGTAAGGTACATATGAGTTTCAAGGCCATTGAGATTTCAGCGCAAGGTGAGGAAAAGCAAGAGGAGGACCAATGTGAGCACCATTGGCAAGTCTAGAAGAATCCAAATTACTACTCACAAATGAAAGCCAAAGATCAATGTCAACTTGTAGAATGCAGTTGAAATGTTTGATCTGCAATTTCAAAATGCTGGGAGTAGAAAGAGAAAATATAAGAACTAAGTTTGGTATTTTATGTTAAGACTCATTTAAACTTGACTATAAATGTTACAAAGTAACCAATTTGATCAAACTCAAAAAAGTTAGTGGTTTATTTGGCCAAGAGAGTAAAATACTGGCGGGTGAATCAGGTCAACACAAAAACATTAATGGTTTATTCATTATTTTTGCCAATAAATTACAAATGTATGTGTCTGGTTGTATAACTTGTGACTTTACTAATTTTATTTGAAAGCCAAGATTCAAATCTTTATTGAAGATAAAAACTCTATCTCTTGTTTAAGTTATCTCAATTACTTCTCTCTCAAACTTCTATAACTTGTAATACAAACATCCATTCATACACACACATATTGCAAAGGTACACTTCATAAATTTAGAGTAAATTATATCTTTATTGTTTATCCAAATATTATGCCATCATCTACTTAATTTAACATTCTACACGTATTACATGGACTAGTGTTTTCATTTAACTAAACAAGGTTGTATCATGTTAACTTTGTCCTAACAAGGTAATTATATGTATAGTTATAAGAGTGAAAAATGAACAAACAGCTTGAATTCGACTCGAGTCCAACTCAATTTAAAGTTCATTCATAACTCATTTTAATTATTAATAAGCCAAACCTGAACAAATTTTCAAGCTTGGTACATGATTAAAAACAAAACTCAATTTACATATACTTGCCTCGACTTAATTCGACGTTTGTTTTTTTCCCTTGATTTAAGCAAACAACTCAAGCTCGACTTGAGTTCGATCGATTTAGAACTCACTCATGGCCCATTTTTATTCTTTTCAATCTAAATATGAAATCGAACTTGATACATATTTCAAGTTGAACATAATTGATTTACTACTTGGCTTAGCTTGACCTATTTTCAATCATATTGTTTTCTCACTGGCTAATTAATTAGAGAAACGATTTTTACTTTTCCTCTATATCATATGCTTTGTTCATAATCATAATATAAAAAGATGTAAGTTTTTTTCTTTATTTTTTAATCCAGAATCAATGTTCGTTTCAAAATTCATAGTTTATTTAACTAATAAGGGATTAAAAGTGTTAAATTTACAAGTTAAAGGTGCTTTGATTGGGGGAAGAAAATGTAGGGATTAAAATTGACATTTTTTTCCACAATTCTATCAAATTTAACTATGAAATTAACAAAAGGATGAAGATTGATGTATGATCTTACATGTTGGGGATTTTAAGAAGACAATGAAAATTAGGAACCTATTTAGGAAAACTCAAAAAGATTATGGATGAAAAATTAATTTTACCATATAACAACAACAACAACAACAATAACAACAACAACAACAACAACAACAACAATAACAATACTAATAATAATAATAACAATTATCATCATCATCATCATTATCATTAGCATTATTATAACCATGTTCAATCATTTATTCTAAACATGTAAGAAGAACAATACGAATAATGCCACAATCAAACCAAACAAATGCAGAAAATACTTTTTAGAAAAATATCAAAGTTATATTATTTATTAATTGCAGAACAAAATAACTATTCATGAACAATGATTTTTTTTTAATAACTTTTCCCCAGGTGATGGTTTAACTCATCTTTTAGCACATGCAGATTTCCATTCTTTCCATTTTGATTCCCAAACTATTCCATCTCACAATTAAACATTGAGAGAGTGAGACAATACCGAGTTGGTGACGGGGTCCACAAATATGGAAGTTTGGGAATTGTAGCTATCAAAGAGAACAACTACAAGGACTTTCTCCAAATTTTGTTTATCTTAAAATTTTTGTACTTATAGTACATTCCAGTCCCTATGCTATCAATCGCTTTATTTTAGTTCCTAAATTATATTTATTTACAATTTTATTTATTTATTTTTCTTTATTAAGTCATTGTTAAACCTTACTACTGATCTCAAAACTTTACTTTGACTTTTATGTCAATGCTTAAATATCACTTGTTGTGGAAAGGTTGATTCTATCCTCTAAGGAAAAAAATTGGTTGTTATGATTTACCTACCATGACTTGGACTGTCCTTAGATTGTGGTTGGACTTTTTAGTTTAAACCTATAATTTGTACTATTTTTTTAATTTATTTTTTTTATATGTCAATAGTCAAACACCATTTTTAGTTACTAAAATCTTGTCTTTTACCCTATTAATCCCAAAACTTCATTTTGTAAAGATTAGAGCATGATTTTAGGAAAATCTTAGGTTTTTTTTATTTCATGGAAAATTTTTTTGCATTAATGGTTAAACCAATTTTAAATGCTAGAACTCTAATTTTTTCTCTTTTTATCCCCAGACTTTGTTATTCAATAATTATTTTGTTATATTTATATTAAGTACTACTACAAATTGAACTGTCGCAACACGTAGGATAAATGAACCTCGTGATGATGATCTAACATCTAGTTGATGGATCCAAATTCCAAAGGCCATAGCAACAAGCCTAAGCATAACTGACTCTTCCTAATAACAATCCCTTGTTACTGATAGCGTATTTTTCCTAGGCAGAGCATTGATCCCATATAGAAAGCTAATTATTGAGAGAAAAAAAAAAACAGGGTCAATTTCATAATTCCGCCAAGTTTAAATAATCCTGTGGTTTGACATTCTAGCTCTTCTCTCTCTCTACTACTCATCGCCGGAAGTTTGACTTAAGTATCGTAAGGTTTTCACCTGGGACACTTCCTGGGGCCCTAACGTTGTCTTTGTACACAAGTCACCATTTCATGATTCGCTAAGCTTCTGGATCAAGCTCACACAATCCCATTAATTATTAATTTGGCATTGTCTGTGAAAACATGGTGAATACTCGCACGTCACGTTTAGAGAACCAAGACCCACTAGAGAATAAAGAGGAAAGCCATTGCCCTGCTGGGTCTAGAGGGCCTGTAAGTGAAGAAGCACACCAAAGGATTGACCTAGAGGATCCCACAGGGCTCCTAAGGGTAAGGACCTTGCACCTTTGAATGATGATAAGTTCCAGGCCTTGCAACATGTCCTGTTTAAGTAAACTCGGAGAGCCTTACTAAGGGCTCTAGAGAAGGCTGCTGAAAGTCATCTAGCATTCGGGAAGCTTCACGCAATTCTTGCACAAGACCAGCCCCTGAGGGTACGAGTCCATGAACAACAATCATCCTCGGACCGTTCAAATGATCTCAAAGAAATGATACTAGTGTTATTCTGTCGAGACTACTACTCTCGAGGGGTTTCACACGCCTAAAATCAGCTTGTATGATGGCCTAACCGATCCAGTTAACCATCTATAAAGGCATGTTACCTCCATGGGGCTTAAGCGAACCTCCAATGCAATTATGTGTAGGGCCTTTAGCACTACGCTAATAGGAGTCATTGCCTTCTAGTTTGGTACCAACCGAGGGTGCCATTTTTCCTTATTTAAGAAACTTTGCCAAGTGTTTTTGTGACACTTTGAGAGTTGAACAACCTTAAAAATAGTAGCCCATTTGCTGAAAATTAGGCAAGGTCAAGATGAACTCTTGAGAAACTTCATCCAGAGATTTAGTACCAAGGCTGTATGGGTAAAAAGGTTGTCTCCGGAGTTACACTTGGTGGCCATTACCTAAGGACTTGCATGAGACTCAAGGTTGGCTTGGGATATCCATGAAAATCCTATGAAGGATATAGAGGAATTTTTCTATTGAGTTACGCGGTATATACATGCTGAAGAACTAAATCGACCAACAGCCCCAAAGGACCAACCTAATGCCAAAGAAGGTAGGTCTAGAAAAAGAGGGAGGGGCAACTCATAGCCAAAGTCTCGTCCTCCCACATCTAAGGGAGATAAGATTAAACATCTTGTACGCCCTAGAAAAAAAAGAATTAGGTCCCTCAACGGCCCCCTATGATACCTCATTGGGTAAAAAAAAACCTTAGAAAATATTGTAGATATTACAAGGACAAATACCATGACACCGAAGAATGTTAGCAATTGAAAAAGTTGTTCGGGCCATGACACCAAAGATTGTTGGTAGTTGAAAAAGCTGTTCGAGCCATGACACCAAAAAATCTTGGAAGTTAAAAATGTTGTTTAAAGAAATGATCTAAGCAGGAAAGCTGAAGGAATATTTGTTTAGACAGCTGTCCCCTTGTTAAAGGCAAAAAGAAAGGCATCGTAAAAGGGGGGATGAGGAGGATTACAAACAAGGTCAAAGGCCTGGAGATCACAGTCCCCAAGGAACCACAGGAATCTTGGACTCCTAGCTGAGGTGGTCCATATGATTATCAAATGAAAGCCCTCGATGGCTCGAAAGAGACAAGGGCGGGAAATAGCCCAACCGAAGGTAACTGACCTTGACAAGGTCTTAATGGGGGCTGATGAATCCTGGATAGTCATCCCACATTTGAATCTACTCATATTCAGGACTCGCATCAACAACTTTGTTATGGAAAAAATCTACCTAGATACTGGGGCAAACATCAATGTTATTTTTACTGACTTATTAGAAAAAATAAGGGTCAAGAGGTCTTCTCTATCCCCTGTAACTAAACCCACCTTTGAGATTGGCAGGAAAGAGGTCTCCATAATTGGGACCGTCAAGGTACCTCACATGTTGGTGAAAAGACCATAAAGGGGAACTTATCTATGACTCCTACACCACTAAATTTCTTGCACTGGATGTCCCATCACCTTACAATGTCATATTTGGCATACCAGCATAGGTGTAATTCCATATCCTGTCTGATGTCAGATAGTTCATGGTGTTCTTTGCGACCCCTGTTGGGGATGCCATTATCTTTGTTGACTAAGCCTCGGTATAGAGGGGATATATAACAACCATACGAAGGCCTAAGGAAGGTAAGCTCACACCAGCTAATGCTAAAAAAAAGAAAAAATGTGTCCCTAGAAAATGAGGTTGGCACAGCCTTATCCAAAGATATCGAGCTTGTGGAGATGACCCTTTGAAAAATGATAAAAATTGGCAAAAACCTTCTACTTAAGGTAAGATAGTCATTTATTCAGTTCTTGAGAGCAAATATAGATGTGTGTGCATGGTCTCCCAGTGAGATGCATGGGATAGACTCAAAAATAATTACTCATAGATTGTAAGTGGACCCTTCCACCCAACCAGTACAGTAAAAAAAGCGCAACATGATACCCAAAAGGTGAGACTTCATTAGAGAATAAGTTAGGAGGCTATTAAAAGCCAAAATTATATGGAAAGTATGATACCTCAAATGGCTCGCTAGTGTAGTATTGGTGAAAAGGAAAAATGGGGACTGGCGCATGTTCTTTGACAACACAAACCTTAATGATGTTTGCCTAAAAGATTTGTATCCCCTACCATCTATAAACCAATTAGTCGACACCACGTTAGAATTCAAAATATTGTCCTTTGTGGACGTTTTTAGTGGTTTCTTCCAAATTCAAGTGCACCCGGAAGATGAAGAGAAAACGACTTTCACAATAAGTGAGGCAATTTATTGTTACCGGCAAATTCAGTTTGCCCTGAAAAATGTTGGGGCCACCTATTAAAGGCTGATGAATTGGATTTTTTGCAAATCAAACGGGAAAAAATATGGAGGTCTTTGTAAATGACATGATTGTCAAAAGTAGGGCCATAGAACAGCATTTCGATGACCTTCAAGAAACCTTCCAAAGAATGCACAGTTCAACATAAAACTCAATCATAATAAAAGCACCTTTAATGTTGGTGCTGGTAAATTTCTTGGCTACATGGTCTTTAATAGAAGGATCAATGCAAACCTAAATAAGATAAAAGCCATCCTCATTATGTCTAATCCTCAAAATGAAAAAAATGTTCAGAAGCTAGCTGGGAGGCTAACCACACTTAAATGGTTTGTCTCACATTTCAGCGACCGATGTAAACCTTTCTTTCAGATACTAGAGAAAAAGGCAATATTCGAATAAATAGATGAATGTTGCGAGTTCTCCCAATAGATAAAAGATTACCTCTGACACCTTCATACATTAAAATAGCCCAAGCTTTATGAACCCCTTGTGCTTTGCTCGGTTGTCACCAAAAGCTCGGTCAGTGTCGTACTTATTAGGCAGCATGGATCGGAATAGTGGCCGGTCTACTATGTCTGTAGAACCCTCTAAGAAGCCAAACCAATATATCCTGCACTACACAAAATGGTCCTCATTATGACTTCTTAAAAACTACAACCATACTTCCAAATGCAGCACATAACTGTAAAAACAGAGTTGCCCTTACGGGACATTATACAAAAATCAAATAAATTTGGTAAACTTGCTAAATGGGGCATCAAGTTGAGGGAATACAATATCCACTATGAGCCCTAAAAGGCTATAAAAATAGAAGTCCTTATAGACTTTGTGGCTGAAATGACACTGATGGAAAAAACTCAAGAGGAACAAATCAAATGAAAACCTCTTTGGGAAATTTATGTCAACGTAGCGTTGGGACCTAAATACCGAGGAGTAGGCATCATACTTAAAGGTCTGCTCAACCTAGAAATAACACTCAGAATTAAGTTTCACTTTCCCATAACAAACAATGTCACTGAATATAAAGCCTTCCTTATTGGTCTATAGATGACTGATCTGGTGAGGGTATGACGTATATAGATATATAGTAACTCTCAACTAATAGTAAATCAAATTACATGAATGACAGGAGCAAAAAAGCCTACTCTTTGTAAATACCTTAACATGGCAAATGATTTGATAAAGATGTTTGACCTTATATAGGTTTAGAACATCCTGAGGATCTAGAATACAAGGGTAAATGCCATCTCGAAAAGACAAGAGCAAACCATAATGGAAGAGCTCACAGAACCCTTGGTCCACTTAGTATCTCTACGGTCCCCGAAGATGATTGGAGGAAGCCAATCAAACTTTACCTCGAAGCGGGGGCATTAAGTCGATCCCCTGAAGAAAAAAGAAGGATTAGGATCTAAGCAGGACGATTTCTCATTATTAGAGATGAATTATACAGACAAAGGTTCGTGTCTTTTTTGCAATGATGCCTAACTCTATGAGAGAGGTAGCATGTCCTCCAAGAAATCCACCAGGGGGACTGTGGGGCACATATTGGCACTAATTCTTTGGTACATAAAGCCTCACATTAAGGCTATTTCTGGCAAAAAATCAAAAGGGACACTAAGGAATTTGTCCAGTAATTTCATGACTATCAACTCAATTCAAGAATATAGAAACCACCATCCTTCGATGCCTCATTGGCTGTGGACCCCTGGTTATTCACTATATGAGGGCTAAATCTGATTGGAGCACTCTTCATGGCTTCAAGACAAGTCAAGTACTGCATCGCGGTCGTAGATTACTTCCCCAAGTGGGTAGAGGCAAAGCCTCTATCAAGACCCCTTAGGTTATCAAATTCTTGTAGAAGAACATTATTTGTAAGCTTAGATGCCTACGGGCCATCATTACAGACAATGGCAAGCATTTTAACAACCGGAAAGTTCATCAATTTGTAGAGGGAAAAGGCATCCACCTCTACTTTGCCCTTATTTCTCACTGACAGTCTAATAAACAAGCGGAGGTAACTAACAAGACCATTAAAGAAAGCTTAAAGAAAAGACTAAGTGAAGCTAAGGGCAAGTGAGTAAAGGAATTACTAAGTGTCCTATGGGACTATAGAACGATGACCTGTAGGTCCACAAGAAAATCACCTTTTGCAATAGTCTTTAGGTTTGATGCCCTCATCCTTGTGGAAATTTCTTGCCCCCACCTTGCGAAATTTGGCTTATGATCTCGATAAAAATAACAAAGCACTTGAAGGGAACCTTGATCTACTAGAATAACTAAGGGAAAACACAAGGGTCTGCATGCTAGCTTTCAGACAATGAACCGCCTTAACTTATGATCGATTGATGAAACCAAAGAATATACAAATAGAAGGTTTAGTCTTTGTTAAGGTGAAACTAACTGGGAGGAACCCGGGACATGGGGCATTGAATTCGAATTTAGATGGAAACTACTTGGTCACAAAGAAACTAAGAGGGGGAATTTATGAACTGACTAGCTTAGAGAGGAAGAAGCTACTCAAGAATTATTACTCAGATGATCTATCACCCTACTTTGCTTAATTACTGAACTATCACAGAGATGATCTATCACCTTACTTTGCTTAAATCACATTATAACATGATGTACATTGTTACATTTTGAATAAAATAAAGGCACTTCTCCTAAATGATTCGTGTTTTTACAATATGAGATAGTTAAAGATTCATCAATCACTTAAATGCTTATGTCCTTTCTAAAAAGCCTATGAAGGCTTCCTACTATGGGGGCTACTTAATCGCGTGACCACTGTGATGGCCAAACTACCTCTTAATCTGTAAACATCAAACTAAAAGATCGCTGTAAAAATTATTCACAAATACAAGAGTGCAGACAAGGTAGAACAATTAAGTAAAACTAAATTCTCATTAACTTTAGAAATAATTACAATTACAATAAGAAGGAAGGAGTTTAAGGGGAAACAAAAAGGCAATTAGCTGCAAAGCCTTTTAAAACTCATTAGGAAGAGGGCATTTATGAAGGCCCGTCACCGATGCATCATTATCAAAGGTAGGAATCCCAGCTTTAACTTCATAAGCTAAGAGGAAAAAGAAATCTATGTTCATATTAGTTTGTTCCACCTAAAAATAGTAAGAAAGAAAACCCTTCTTAAACTCCAAGTAGGTGATCCTTTTAGGCCCCCTCTCCACCTTTTGAAGAAGCGAGCAGAGCTTATTAACTTGAGAATTGGCTTTGGTCTGAAGGGCGCTGGTACTCTAAATGGCCTTTACGCCTAACAAAACCAACTCGCTCGATACGCTTTATGAGGGGTATCGTAATGGTGACCAAGTTAAAACTGGTTTTGCCCCGAATAATCCTAGGGCCCTAATGAGTATATTGATCCATTAATGGAGTCTATTTGACAGCGTCAATATCTACCATCTTCAACAAGGCCTCTAGGCACTTGGTGTCCTTCCAGGCCTTAATTTCTTTTTCTCAAGACTACTTAAGAGCCTCCTTCAGCTGTCCCACCTTCCCCTCAAACTCTTTGATAAGACCCTCATTTGCTTCTTTGGCCTCTTTCTTGTTAGTGTTGTGCCTAAAAAGTCAATCATGAGATGATTGTATTTTTGCACATTGAGTCATGATATTTTATTGAGGCATTAATCCAGCAATTATGTTTGTTGTTTTATTTCTGCGTAACGTAATAAACATAATTGTAACCCTAGAATAATGATATTCTTAAACGTCCCTGGTCTAGTATTATTGTGGAGCAGGTTGCAATAATACATAACGACTAGCATATGTGGAGACTAATATGAGATATGTAGTCTACATATGGGTACAAGTTGGAGAACTTGTGTATTGAATCGACCCACCATGAGAACACTACATGGATCGTTATATGAGTGTTATAAGTGATTCTCATAGTGATCATAGTATATATAGTCCTTCGACCTAAGATCATTAAGGTTCCCTACATGTGAGTCACATACTTTGATACTTTCCTTTGTTGCTCGTAACTGAGTGGACTTGAAGGAGGTCATTGGGTATGTCACATATCATGCGGAGGGATTTGTATGATCAAGATGGGATTTGTCCCTCCTATGTAACGGGAGTGATATCTTCGGGCCCCTTGATAGAGTAAGACTTAGAAAAATGCATGGCCATGCTTGGATGAGTTGATATACGATATCAATGTCATCAGTTTAAGTTGGTCTACTTGGTAATCAAGAAATCAAAGATTGGGCTATACGAGAGTGACACATTCAATGTCTCGTGCTTAGTCTTGATATCTTGGACAAAGGGGCAATAGAATATATCAGTGATGATCATAAAGGTTTAGTCGAATCATCGACAATCTTGTCACTTGGGTAGCAATGATGTGTTGCTAGACACCGCTCATTGCTTATGATCATAAATCACATTTATGATCATTGCCAACGTGGTAAGAGCCTATTGGGTCGCACACATAGAGCTATTTGGATCATTAGAGTGCATGGGCTAATAATTTGGGTTTTGGTTTCATAATAATTTCGTATTAATAATGGGCCCAATAGTTGAGCCATTATTAAGCCCGAAATTAAAGCCTAATTGGATTAGGGCTTTGAAACCTATTAGGCCTGGAAGTTGAGTCTCACTATAAATACAACTTATAGTGAGAAATTCATAAGTCTCCTTGCCCTAGCCTCCCAAAAGGATAGCCGCACTCTTCTCTTGTAATTCCTTGGAGGACGCAAGCTAGCACTGCGAGCGCAAGAGAAACGCATCTGCCGGGACATGGTGGAAGCGTGGTGATCCCGAGAGGCTCGTGTGGATACCATAGAGAGCCTGAACACGTCAACTGTTCAGGTTTTGTGATTCGACTCTATAGTTGAGTGAGAGATCTCAACCGAAAATTAGGTATGAAAATTTTCGAACACCCGGTTTACCCCGTTTCACTTGGATCCTAGAGGGTTTCGGTTAAATTCCGCTGCGCTGTTTGGCTCCCGAAACCCATCATTTCTCCCTCTTGAGGTCTTTGGCAAGGTTACTCCTGACACTGTATTTGTTGCTCAGGTTTTTTTCCAAGCAATCCACACTTTTTCGCAAAATGTCAATTTGGGATTTAAAGGCCTTCTCATGGGCTGCCCATCATTTCTTTATGGCATAAGTGACAATGACCTTCTAGAAAAACCAAATTTGTTAGAGCTAACCAAGGAAAACACTTCAGACACTCAAAAATCAACCAAAAACATGCCTGGAGAAGTCTACAACTTATGTTCATCAAGTGGGCACTCCCGTACCCCCTCCAGAAGGATAAACAAGAAAGTGTTGATCCTTAAGAGTCTTTAACCCCTTAAGGACATGGTGAGTGATGTTGCTCCAATCCTCAAGAATTGATTCACCGATCCTCACCGCCCATTGAGGATAAAAAACTTGACTAGGTGTAACCTCCTTCAGCACCAAGCCTTTCTTCTATGCTTGACCTAACACAGGGATCAGATTACATGTTTGAAAGTTATCGTCCACTTTTAGCTCAAGTAATGCCCCTTGAGTGAAAAAGGCCTTTTCAGGAACAACTTTTGCGGGCATCTGAGCAAGAGAGAGGTAAAGAAGTATACGCCTCTTCTGACGATTGCTGTGCCACCTTTTGCTTTTGGAATACCTCTTTACTTGTTTTATACCTTTGTGGCACCTCCACTGCTTGTGGTCCGCAATAGGTAGAGGCCCCGATGGCCTTGCACGTTTCTCTAAAGCCACTAAATCAAAATATCTACAATTAACACAAAATGACCTCAAGTCTATTAAATTAGCATGGAGAAAGTTACATAACGATCCTTACTGCTACCACCATCATGAGAGACATCACTTCCCTGTGGCTCCACAGGGCATGATCTTTTATAGATCCACTAGGCCTTTGGAAGAGATTAAAAAAGTTCCACCACATTGGCTAGTGGCTTGGATGAAAGGGCCCCCGTAACATGCGTCGTGCTGGCAAGAAGAATGTTAATCTTTCGAGCTTCCATCAAGGCATTAGCGATACCCCCATGCCTCTTCATGTACTATTTTGCCCAATTGCTCATTTTTTTAAAAATGTACAAAATCAAGATTAGAAACTAAGCCCCCGCACAAGGAGCAAGGAAAACACAACCGTTCGAAACACAACTCTTTTGGTTTGGTTGGGGGCCCATTTGGCCCTGCCAACAATCCCATAGGCTTCAACCAACCTCCTATCCTTACCCTCCTCCCAATTGCAAAAGTCCTTCACGCCTAGGTTGGTTTGTTTGGCACTGCTGATTCTCACCCACCTGAAGATGGTATCATCAATTTTAATATAATGTATGGGGAACAACTTTATAAAATTGTTGTTCCCTACCACTCCCTCCAGCCAGCTAATCAGGTTGAAGTACGAACAATGGCCCTCTGAGCCATCATATATCGGTAACGGCTTAACCAAGGCATGCTAGAGTGCATCTAAAAACTTGCAGGGGAACCTCCCAAGCTTGTCCCCTTAGCATGAAGAAGAAACACTCATTCTTCCTTGCCAACGAGTCCTTACAAGATACGAACACAAAGGACTTTTTCCCTCCTCGGTTGATGGGGGCAATATGGAATAAGCCAACATCTTTCTTCAAATCCAGCATGTAAAACTAAAGGAAAACCTCCAACAGGCAATAAACCCATTGATGTGGCTAAAATTGAAAGAAAACCCCCAGAAGGCAATAAACCTACAACATGTAAAACTGAAAATAGTGAGGACGTTTGTTCTCTTGTTACCACCTTCTAGGCCCTCGTTCTTCAATGCCTTAACACAGAAGAATGCAGCCATAATGCTGTTACGCCAGAATTATTAGTGAAGATTCATCTCTATGTTGTCCTCTTTGTGTTGTGTCACAACCCCCTTCAACAACTCTACATTGGGGGAAAATGGCACCCTTGACGAATCAACCTCATCAACAGCAACCATGGATGGTGATTTCGAAGAAGCCTTCTATAAAAACCATCATATAACATATCAGAGTTGCTGCTAACACAACGGAGTGACAGAGAAATGGCCAACAAACCAAAAAACAGCAAACCTAACCACAAGTACCAAGAGAAAACAAGAGCAAAACAAAAGCCCAATTATTGGTAAATAATAAAGGACAAGGATCCATTACCTAATTATGAGGAAGAAAGGCAACCTTGGCAAAAAGAGAAGAATTCCAACAAAAGCTTTGATGACGAGCAACAGTAAGTAAAAAATCAAGCAGAGTAACCATAAAACAGCCAAACAAGTGAAAAAATGAGGTCAAAACCCTTGTAGTACATATAGAGAAACCTTTAATTATTAGATTTTCTCCTTGAAACTGTCATTGCAATAGTGGTGAAATTTTCACCCATTAGTGGAAGAACACATGGCCACGAACAACCGCCAAAGTGGTCATGCATGGTTACTTCCTTTAGGTGCATTTAATAAGTGGCGCTTCACCTTCTTCCCAATCAGTGCACTCACCACGTGTCATAATCGCATAGGCATAATGGAAGATAGAGATCAAACGGTGACGTTTTCCCAGCTTCCTCAAGAAACAATAGGGGTATCGCACCATCCTTACTAAACGATGCCATTTGCAACATATCAACCTTACAACAGACAATGGGGTTCATACCTTACTCCTGAACAAGTGTACACATCCTTTTTGGAAAACGACTATGTCTAGGAAAATGCAAGACCCATAACCCACGTTTTCTTATAAAGGAGGGACCTATTAGTAGGAAATATGCCCAAAACTAATAAAGAGCTCATGCTGGGGGCCCAAATAGGCCTACAAGGGAACTTCACCATAGATAGAAACAGTATCCCTTAATTACAGAATAATCTATGAGATTCCTATCCCAGGACGAATTCCTCAAAGCTCCCTTTGGCTATATAAACTCTTCCAATCGCTAATCTCAAGGTACGACGTTCTGGTTCTTTTTTCTCTTTCTGCTACTCCTCGCCAAAAGTCTGATTGGAAGGTCAGAGGATTTCCCTTAGGGACACATGCTGGGGCCCTGACGCTGTTTTTGTGTGCAGGTCGTCAGTCCATGATTCGCTAAAACCATATAATCCCATTAACTATCAACTCACATTAGTGTTCAGATACAAGTCCTAAACATAATCTCTTGTAATAACATTTCATAAATGATAAAGAATATAAAGTTCAACTAATTATGAGGTTGTTATTTGAGAATAGAAAATCTTACAACATTTTTTCCTTTGACAAAAAATATTTTTTTATTAAGTTTTTCATTTGGTTAAGCTGAAAAACTTGACAAAACATACTTAATTTTACAAATAAATAGCTTGAAACTATTTTTTTATAACTTCTTAAAGTGTAAGATTTCAATAAATTAACAATTTGAACAAATAATTACTTTAAAATAAAAATAATATAATAGTACATTATAATTATGAAAATTTTTAGAAACTCATAAAGTTTAACCTAACCTGCACTTTCTCCTATATTTTGGATACACTGTATTTTGCCCCCAAAATGAAATAGTAAACCCTTTGACTCTATTTGTTAAACTGATGGGCTCAAATTCTCTGATTATCTATGAAGGATTGAAAGCATGCAAATCAACCCAAATATTTATCTCAAGTCAACTTCAATCCAATTTTCCTTAAATATATAATATACTTATAATATTTTTTTAATTTAATATTAATTCCTATTTTTATGTTTCTAATTTACGTTAATATTTATTTTTTAATATCTCAGTTAATTATTAATTAGTTTTTTAAATATGGAGATGGGAGTATCATTTTTATGGAAAGTATATTTTAGTTTCTTTTATTTGAAAAAGTAACTCTCATGGGATTGTATAAATCTACATCATTCTACACTTATATTTTAGTAACATAAATATTGTAAGTTATATAGGAATTAAATAGAACATTTTATATATAGGGGGATCTCGAAGAGAAGAAAAAGAAACCAGGAAAATGGTACTTAATTAATTTTTCATAAAACTTTAGCATTCCTAATCTAAAAATTAAGAGGAATACTTATTTAAAAAAAATTAAAAAATTTTAAGATTCTTAAAATATAATGTTTTAATAAATATAAAAAGAAAATAATAACTGTGTAATTTGGAAAATTATTACATGGGTCCTACTTTTTTTTTTATTATTCTCTATTACCCTTGCTGGAACAAGTCCAAAATCTATCTTGTCCGCAGCCTCCACGTCCATACACACTTCCAAGACAATCAACATGTGTCAGTATACTCAACCCAGACCTCCAAGTCTTCTCTCTCGTAGCTCACCTCCGAATCTCTCCCCGAATTGATCTTGAAGCCAAACAACTCTCCGACTCAAATTAACTGCTCTGTCATGGAGAATCTTCACCCACTTCGAATGATAGATTGGCTGGAGGTCAAGAAGTCCACTGGGCTCCTCAAAATCCAACATTCCCAAAACTCGGATATCTGCAATCTCTAGCGCTGCTTGGTGCCTCCATTATGAACCGATCGATACAAGTGCCTTAATGGGTTACCGGATAATAATACGTGTGGAAGGCCATCAAGTTGAACATGTACAACATTTCTCGTCATGTCAATAATTATCTGGCCATGTTGAAGAAGATTCCAAGCATTAAGCCATTAACTAACCAGCCAACACATTCTTTCTAATCTTCATTCTAAAATTTAGAGCCTCTGCCATCCTTTTCCCTGCCTTGCTGATGGTATTTTGGAAGCCGTCCTACCGAGCCCCCCTTCGTAATTAGGAATGGTGGCCGATTTGTTAAATGTCAAAGTTTTGGGGGCCAAAATTTATGCATAAAAAGGCTAATATGAAAGCTGAGTTCACCTTTTTCAGGTTTAACGTACAATGACAAATTTATGATTTCAGGAGATAAGTGCATATTTTTTAAACTATGGAGACAACTACATGTGAGGCTAAACCATCAGGCGATTTTTTGTGAAAGAAATCGACTTTAGTCATGTCACTTGTAAAAAAACACCTTTCTTCACCCATTATTTCATCACTACGGCCACATTTGAGAGCAATCGTCAAAACGATTAAGAAGTGGGAATGCAACATGTAGTTTAAGTACAAATGTCAGGTATACTTAAAGACAGTTAAAGACATCTGTAGTGGGGAGGATTTTTAAACATGACTTAGTGATTATTTTAATATATAATAATTACTCACTCAATTTATATACCAATTGAAATTTTATATTTAAGTAAGCTCGAAATCTATTTTTCAAACATTTTCTGAAAACCAGTTAATTTTAACTGATTCTTTTATTTCTTGTTTAGGCATGGAAAAAAATCGTGACACATTAATTATTTTTCTAAAATAAATTATTCAAATGATTATTAATTATATAAAATATTAGTTTTTAAATGGTAATGGTTCTAAATAAAAAATAACAAAATTTTAAAAAATAGATTATTTTTAATGAGGAAAATACAACACAAATTCAGACAAAATACCAGTTTCAATTTATTTTTTAGAAATCAATCAAGCTGTAATATATAAAATTTTGTATAAGTTATTGAAATATTTTCAATATACATAGCATTGCTCTTCTCTAAACATATTCTTTATCTGCGCCCCTCCTAATTTTGTGTCACCTTCCTCGCTATTATCTGCCATTTTCAACTAGATTTGGACTTCAGTCTGGATCTAGCAGGTCCCCTTTTATTATTTGATTGACATTATTGATGTTATATATCGAATTTTATGATAAATTGATGTAATCTCCTTTAAATCTTAGTATTCAAAAATGATTTGAGACTTCTAGAAGATAGATTTTCAATTAGAGGTAGGTAGCGATTGATTTATATTTTCTCTTTTATTCATCAAAATCTTAGCCTTATTGGAGTGTCTTTACATTTAGCAATAAATATGGAGACGATTATATAGAAAAATGTCAGTCTTTATTTTTTTTTTTTCAGTTTTATTGGTTGTTGGTTGTCTTTTTATTTTTATAAATAATCTTATTCAGACATCTGATTTCTAATTGGTTCCAATACTGCTTAGTTATTTTCATTTTAGTTTGGGCTTTGATTCAGTTCCTTGTGAGTTTTGTACTTCAGATTTATTCTGGCCTATTTAAAATATCCGACTTGACCCGATTCATTTCCCTTCATTCAGTGTCGTAGGAATAAATAGCTTTTTTTTGTTGTTTGTTTTATGTTTATATTATTTCTTGGAGTTTTATGTCGTTGTTAGTTTGTAAGATGCTTTGTGACTCACTTTTAATTAAAATGAACCATATTTTGTAAAACAAAAAAAAAATCTTTATGTGAACTGAACTAATAACAGAAGAAAAAATTTATGTTTTTTCCTGAACTAATATTATTTAAAAGAAATACTATGTGTCAAATGATGAATAAATATAAAAATACATAGAAAATATTACTATAATCACTTATTAGTGATCTCTCTCGAATACTAGACCGTTTCCCATGTGGCTTAATTGAGGGGTTAAAATAAACACTTTATATTCAATTTTACGTACTAAAAAGTTCACTTAAATTTGTTGTTTATATTCAATGTTATTTCAAAATTAATATTTTATTTAATTATAATCACTTAAATCATTTTTTTTAAATATAATTTATAAAATTTTTCCTACCCAACTTAAGAAAAAAAAGTTTAAAAAATAAATAAATTAGGTTTGTAGAAAATGTTTTAGAAGTACTTTTTTATATTTCATAAATTACAAGATTTCGATCAATAAATAAACAATCACTATTTTTATTATAGATCACTGATTTAATTATTTTTTCTACACGCTAAAACTTTTAGAATGTTTTTCATTTTCTCTTAAAAAATAGCGGGACAATTAATTGTACAATTCTTACGAGTCATTTTCTGCGAATCCAACTAAGTTTTTTTTTTTTTTTTTTTTCAGCACAAGAAATGAAACCCCACTGATAAATAATCTGCGAAGATTACTATGTACAATCATCTGTTTTTCTCCCCCACGAAGCTTCCTGGAAGCTGCCCATGGCGCACCTCTCTCTCCCTTCCCACCATTTAATCCGACTTTCCCCGCACATTCTCCCAATCTTCTTCTCTTCTTCTTTTCTTCTCCCTACATCTCTCTCATCTGATCTACCTCTTCCCGCACTCTCTCTGCCTTCTTTACGCCATGAAGCTGATCCGGAAGCTCAGTCCCAAGAACTTGTTCGGCTCTAAGAGGAACCGGTCATCCATATCAAGATCCGATCCGGAATCGTTTAGTTCCGGCGCTTCATCCTCAACCGCCTCCGACGCGTCATCCTCCACCCACAAGCCTCGCCCTGGGTCCGGCGCCGCAGATCTCGGGACTCCCACCAGCGTCCTCCCTGAGACGTCCGGGGACTGGTCCGATATGCACGCGGAGCTCTACGAAGCTTTCAAAATGATAGACAAGGATGACGACGGGTTTATCTCGAGAAGCGAGCTGGAGACACTCCTGACCCGGATCGGACCGAAGCCAGCGACAGCGGAGGAGATATCTTCGATGCTGAGGGAGGTAGATCGCGACGGCGAGGGGTGCGTGAGCCTGGAAAATCTGATGCACAGGGTGGTTTTCGCTGCGTGCGAACCGGCATGCGAGCCAGAGCTGAAGGAGGTGTTTGATTGCTTCGACGAGGACCACGACGGGAGGATCACGGCGGAGGAGCTGCAAAGGTTCTTCTCGTCAATTGGGGACGTGGGGTGCACGTTGGAGGACTGCCGGCGCATGATAGCAGGAGTAGATAAGAAAGGGGACGGATTTGTCTGCTTCGAGGATTTCTCTGTAATGATGGAGCTTCCCAGATGATGACCATCTCATCTCATCTGCTGAAATTCTCATCTCATCTGCTGAAATTCTCTTCACTTCAAATCAGAGCTAATGATGAAGTTAAAGGGAAGGGTTAACTCTTGCTGTTGACGGGATTTCTTTGTTTTTTTTTTTTCTGATTTATTTTCTATTTTTAATCTGGGATTTTTTGGGGGCCGGTTTTTGTCTTTCTTTTAGGATGGATGTTAATGAAAGGGTGAGCAGATAGCTGTTTAGCCGATCGGACGGCTTGGGTTGATCTATATGAAGCGGAGAAAGATCTGTTTCGTTGAATTTGCGGTATATAAGAAAGAAGAGCGCAAGTTTCTGGATTATTGCCTCGTTAAGGCAACGTGACTAGTGTCCTGTATTACTTTACTGTATTATCATAACGTATTAGTATTTGCAGGTCCTTACTTACGTACTATAGCGTATTAAGAGAATGTTGGTCGCCCTGATCCTTGTTGTGTGATTATATTAGATTAGATGGAGTAAAAACTATAGAATAAATAATACCACGGAAAAAAAAAAAAAAGAAAGAAATCTCTGTTAATAATATTTTCTCTGTCTTCTCATGATCGGAATTCGGAAAGTGTGCGTAAACAGAAAGAAATTAAGCGTAAAGATGAAGACCGGTGAAGTAATAAGGTGAACCAAAAGAGATGTTAATCCATCTGTTGCAGTCAAATATATGTCCGTATGTAATGTTGACTCGGATCTCGAGTGGTTAAACGGTTCTAAAAACAGGCGCGGATTAGGATTTAATTCGATTAGAAACTTGCGATAAACGGTTAATTGAGATAAGATCTCATTTACCAATTTATACCTGTTCTTCTTCGTTTAAACCATATTCCTATTTATGATCAATTAATAACCAATTCTCATAGTCGATAATGGTTATACAACTCTTTGCTTTGTGTCATAAGTTTGTTTTACCATGTAATAGAATTATCCTTGTAATAACCCTAAGCAATAGTTTGCATTAAAAATAAATCTTTTATGGCTGTAAATGTATGATATTGTTGTTTGTCTTTTTTGACATTTTCACAGTTTGTAGCGGTTCAATCTCTAGTTTTATTTGTTTTTTAGTAAGTATAAGCTACTCTTATTATACCATATACTTCAATAATAACTCAATAGTTGCAAGAGGGAGAATGTTGTTTATAAAAACATTTTACTATAAGCTCTCATCTTGTTCTAGATATCTTCACTTGGGGAGCAGAGTCGCAATCACAATGACGCTCATTTTGGAAACTTCAAATTCCTCTCAAGCTCCAAAACTTTTGGTGGTTGCCGCTCTGTTTGATCGACTACAGACTTGAGTTAATCTATGGCACGTCCATTGTCTTGCACTTACACAAATACCAGTGCATTGGTCTCCCCCAACAGATACTTCTATTACAATAAATGTAGATGCTGGTTTATTTGCTTCTATTGGAGTGGTTGGAATAGGTGTGATTACTTGCGATTCATTCTCATCAATGCTCTTGGTTGTCTCACACACCATTTCTTTTGTTCAAGACATTGCTTCCCTTGAAACATTGACAATTTGGAAAGGATTATTGGAAGCACGTTCTCATAGATGACGTTATATTATTCTACTATCAAATTCTTAGGTGGCAATTTTTGCACTGTTGAACTACAAGAAATTGTAATCATATGCATATGGAGGTGTACATGATGATATTGTTTTTTTATCTAAGACTTTTGAATCCTGTACTTTCATGTATGTCTCTCGTTGGATTAACTTTGTTGCTCATATTGTTATTTCATCATCGAAGAGATTGTCAGGTAGAGTGGAATGGGGATTACCAATTTATCATATCTATCTGGAATATCCAAAGCCCTTCTTTCTGATCATTAATGAAGATTACCTATGCTTTCCCTAAAAAAAAAAAGAAAAACACTTTATGGATTGTCACCGGGTTTATGAAAAACATTTTTTATGATATGAACAACATTTTCTGAAATGATAACTTATAGAAAAATGTTATGTGTGCGCACGCGCGCATACACGTGTGTGTGAATATATATGCATAACCTACTAAATTAAATTTCACGGAACAATAGAACATTATTTTTTACCAAAAAAACAACATTATATGAAACAACAATTATTACAAAAGAACAATAACTATTTGTAAATTAACAAAAATTATTTTAGACATTGTATAGAACAACAATTATTCGTAAATGTTATTTTAGAACAATAATTAATTTGTGTGGAACAATAGAACAATGATGGTATATATGGAGCACTTGTCGCACAATAGAACAACAATTGGTATATGGGGAATAATGATGGCAAAACCTAGAGAACAAATATTTCTTGCTTGCGTATATAGTAAAATTTTTTGTAATATTCACCAATGTTATTATTTTTTGCTCATTTAGTCGAAATCTTTGTTCAATTTATTTGGTGGGGTTTTTCACTTAGTTGAAATTGATGTTTCGACTTGATATTGTTGATCTTTTATTCAATATTGTTGTTCATTTACTGATCGGAACTATCATTACCATTCATTTAGTCCATATTATTGCTTATTTTATCTAATTTTTTTTTATTTATTTGATATTGATGTTCTTTTAGTTGAAATTGTTGTTCTCTCACAGCCGCTATTCATTTGATTGACATTGTTTTGTGTTTAGTCCATATATTACTGATCTTTCAGTCGAGTGTTCTGTTTTATTTACTATTCTTGTGTTTTAATTGATATTATTGTTTAGTTTATTGTTCCTTTTGTTATTGTTATTATCCGTTCAGTATTGCTGGTCCTTTTGTCCAGAATGTTGTCCCTTTAATTGTGTTCCGTTTATAATTCCTCCTGCATTTATAAGAATTTGCTGTTGTTTTTATTTGGGAGTGTTGTTCCCACATTAAAAAAAAAATGTTGTTGCTTTTTGAAGAATCTAAAGTCCACTGTCCTCCACTCTAACTATATCTGCCCCCAAATCCTTTCTTCCTCTTGCTCGTTCACACGTCTCTGAAAGTTTTCTTCTTCTCCCCATAACTTACAAAGCATCTCTTTACAACAAATTAAGCACAAAATAGTGTAAAACACACCTTCATGAACAGCGTTAATTTATTATCTTCTCTGCAAGTGAAAACAAACTAATTGATGAACAATTCTAATTTATTATTATTCTCACTGCACCCATATATAATTTTCATTTCTTTCTATAACCTAGGATCTTACTGCTTCTCTTCTTCTCCAACTTCTTCTAAACAAGCAATTTGCAACATATGAGCTGCCTCTACCTCTAGTATATACATAATTCACTCGAAAGAAGACCCATAAACAAATTCACAAATGAATGTCGATCGTCAACTGGCCATGACTTTGTAGCGCTCTATTAGCAATTTGTTAATTTGGGGAATCTGATGCAACAGGTGTGCAATTTTTCTGCAAACGACAGAGATCAAATGTCAAAATTGATTATATTGAATAAAAATGAATAACATCATATCAGTATCACTAGTCTCTTCTCTCTTGGCATTTTCACAATTTCTCCTCAATGATGCTAACAAGTTTCTCCTCGGTGGAACAGGTCGTTGGCCCGCAACTGCTGCCGATAATGGCTCTTGACACGGATCTGGGGCCGGGACGCCTTCTCTAATAGGCACCCACTCGATCGACGGAAGAATCGAGTCTCTTGGGCTTTCATTTCTTCCTCGTCATGCCCATGAGCATGGCCTTTGTTAGAGGAAGTCATTAAGTCAAGTACTTGCAAAACAGCTCTTGGATCTGATTGCATCGGAGCTCTCGACCACTCATCAGCTGTTGTTGCAGATGTCGTCGTGGTGCTGGGACACCCTGCTTGAGAGGTGATCAAAAACTTTGGATTAAAGGGTAAAGTAAAAAAAAAAAGTGACTGTATTTTTTTTCATGGATACATTTGGTTACCATTCTTTTAAGTGATATCAAATACATCACTAAAGACAACATTTTATGCCAAATTAAGTATCAATGTTTTGAAATTGGACCAAATAGGTTATCAATATAATTAACGGTGGAAAGATTCCGTCAAATGTTAGAATACTCCATCAGGAGAAGATTATGTGGCAATTAAAAAATGATTGTGTGACTAACAATGATGAAATAGCATAACATTGAGGCAAGAGGGGAAAGAACATTTTTTGTCCTCTAGTTTTATCAACTTTTCCACTTTAGTCCCATTTTCCATCACTGATACCACTCTAGAGTAAGCAACGAGCCGAGTCTCATTTTTCAACGAGAATTCTTCAATTCTCTTGCATGACGCTCATCAATGTACTTTCCCAGCTCTGGGTTTAAGAGATTTTCAATTGGAAGTGGTGTGCGACTGATTGAAGGTGCTTAAGGTGAGGGTTCGATTAAGGTATATGTTTGATTAAGATATGGGTTCAATTAAAGTGCGGGTTCAATTAAGGTGTAAGTTCGATTAAGGGTGTGCGACCAATTAGAGGTGTTGTGGATTTGACTAAAGGATGCAATGATGTCTCGAGCGATTGAGGATGACAACTATGTCAGGTTGGGCGATTGAGGGTAGTGGGGACGTCAGGTCGGGCGATAAAGGGTGACAGCAATAGAGTTTAAGGGTGGCAGCGGATCTAAGGTAACTATTTTGAGAGAATTATGTACCTAAATGAGACAAATGAAATATTGGAGGCTAATATGAAACATTTGTATTAAATTGGGGACCAATGAAGTAGTTTAAATATCTTAGTTAACATGTCATCAATCGCTAATTCACCTCTCCTTTAATACGTCATCAAAACTAACAGACCAGTCATGTAGTTGGGTCAAACTTTAAACTTCAGTAATTCATTAGGTACCATTTAAAAGAATTGTGAGTAAATATGTCCATAACCAAGAGCACAGTCATTTTTTTTGTACTTTCCCCAACATGAAAATTACACACAAATTAATTGGAACAAGCAAAATTGAGGAAACAGGAAAACGGACAAATTAAAGAAGCTTATCCAAGCTGGGAGCTTTGAAACTTGCTAGAGATATATATATATATATATATATATATATATATATATATATATATATATATATATATATATATATATATATATATATATATATATATATATATATAAGGAGAGGCATAGATATGGTTGAAACTTGTATTTTATTCGAAACTTTGAAACCGTTATGTCGGCAAGTACATAGCAGAAGCAATGCCAGGAACTGAAGGACTCATAACAAGCATGATCTGCATAAATCAAATCCTAACAATAACCAGGATTGCAAACAACTGAAAAGCAACCAACTCCCAAAGACTAGAACCTGAAAAACAACTAAATTTCCCTTAATGGTCTTCGGATTCTTGGTTGGTTTTAGTCCTTGAAATTGGAGTTGATGCTTGCGCGGTAAAGGAATTGCGAGCAAATAGAAGAAAACAGAGAGAGCTAACTTAGGAAACGATCTTGGAATGTACGGGTCAATATGAGTGTACAGCATAGTAACATACACTAACTGCAGCGTATCCCCTGTTTGTTTTTTTTTTTAACCTCTCTCTCATCGCCATGATGAACTAATAATTAGACCAGTCAAGGGAAATAGATAAATAAATGAAGTTTTTTGACCACTTGTCATTACTCCACCAGTTTTTCTATAATTTATAAAATTAAAATATTTGTAATTTTTGCTTCAATTCTAATAATTTTTTATTTTTTTAGAATCTTACATTTATTATATAATAATTAAATATTATGTATTTAAATAAAATTCAAATTATAATGCAATAAAACATAGAATAGAAGTAATAAATCTTTCATTTTCTTCTCATATTTTTCTTGTTTTTCATGCATGTATTAAATTTTAAAGTCTCATATTAATTTTTAAAATTGCTGGAGATACATATAAAATTTTTAGAAATGAGAAATTAACTTGTTGAAGTGAAAAATTATTCAATATTTCCTAAAATGAAAAAAACCTACAAAAAAATTTGAGAATATGTTGGAGATGCCTTTACATTTCGAGCAAAATCAAGTAAAGCCAGCACGTCAATATCTTTCATTCGCATTTCGAGAGCGTTGCCAAAAACTACTTTCCACTCACATACATGCAAGCTGCTCCAAGTTTCCAGGAAGCTTCCCTGTCTACTTGCTTTCAGTTTCTCATAAGCTAAGATAGATTCACATGACTATGCAGCTACCAATCATAATTCCACCACCAACTATAACTGATTTTTCTTGTGCAATATCGGATAGTTATATTAGACCCTGACTACTTCAAACCAAATTATGTGTGTGGCTATATATATATATATATATATATATATATATAGACAGAGAAAGAGAGAGAGGGGGAGAGGGGGGAACTCTCAAATTTTTTAATGAATAGTAGTTAAATTTAACTCTGTTACATATATACGGTGTATATTGAATTAGATAGAAGTTAAACTTTTGAAAGGGGTTGGATCACCAGTTGCACCATTATTTCTGTCGAGCACACTTGGTTGTCCCTTAGGACTGAATTGATTAATCACACGTTTCGCACTTGAAAGATGAAAGCGGTTTCCGGCCTCCCAGCTTGGTGGTTGAGGAAACACCTCTCGGAGATTCGGGATTTAAATCATGACCTCCTTTATTTTCTTCATATAATGTTCTGATATTATTTCTCAGTCCTGAAACGTGGGTTTCCTCTTTTTTGTTAAAAAAAAATATAAGCATTTCTTGTTCTAGTCACTTGGTAAAGTGGCAAAAGGACATAAATGATCACTTCCCTACAAACTGTCATTTAATATTAGTTTAGGTATCTTTCAAGTGAAAAAAAAAAAGAAAGCATTTCTCCTTATTCCCTTAAATATATATAGTATTTCATAACTTTATATAAGCATATATATAGTATCTCATAACTTTATATAACTTTATCTCATAACGTTATAAAACTGCTTCTGATTATAATATATATATATATATATATATATATATATCACTACAAGGATGAGAAGTATTTGCTACGACAATTTCCTACGAAAAAAACGTAAGAAAATTATTCGCAGGAAAACTGTCGGACGAAATATTATGTCCGATGGTTTTCATTCAATAAACTTCTAACACAAAAAAGCGTAGGACAAATGTCAGAGTAAGAAGGCGGGAAATAATAGCGCCAATTCGTCCGACGATTTTGATGCGAAATAAATGGGTAGGGACCACATATGCAGGAAAAGCGTCGGATACGCTATCCGACGCTTTTCCTGCATTTTATTTTCCTATGCTTTTAAGATAAAAAAGTATTCGACGGTTTTCCCTCAATTTTTTTTCCTACGGTTTTGAGACAAAAAAATAGTGGTTGTCTTAAAAATGTAGGAATTTTAGTCTTTCAATTTTCCTACAGTTTCTTTTTCCTACATATTTTTGACGTTATTTACTACAAATTTCCTACCCTATTCTTGCAGTTTAATTTTTCATATATACCTACGATATTGCTACAGATTTTGCTTATAAATACCACTCACCCCCTCTTCTCCAGCTCGTCCCAGCCACAATTTCTACGTCCGTTTTCACTTCCGCTTCAACATCTTCTTCAGCTCAATAGAGGTATTTAAAATTAATTTATAGATTAGTGATTTAACTGTTAATTATTTATTTGTTATAAGATATATTTATTTTGTTTTAGTTAGCTGACTTTAGAGGTTAGTGATTTAAATGGTAATTATTTATTTTTTATAAAATATACTTATGTTGTTTTAAGTAGTTGACTTATCACAGCATGTAATTGCATAATAAGTATTTATTTATTATACCTTAGATTCTTCATCCATGATTATGTTGATGACAAATATAATATTGGTCCGATTCAGATTGTTGGCAAACAAAATGTATTGGATTAAGTTATATTTGTAATTAACATAATCATGGATTGTCCAAATTGGACAATTGAAACTTGTATAAGCAGTGTTTCAGTTAATGTATTCCTGTCGTAGTAGCAGTTTGTGAAATTTGGTAGAGTATTTCCCAAATTGTTCTCATCGTGTGTTTCTCAATAAGTTGATATTATTGAGAAACATTATGAACGGGAATTGAAGGGAAATGCAGCCGAAATTTACATAAAATGCTATTAACATGGAACAATTAAAATGGTTTACTGCTTATACAACTTTCAATGGAGTAGGTAGTTTAGTTATGGAAGGTTGACATGTATGCATGACATATATAAGTAATTCATTTACATTTTCATTATATTTATATTATATGAAATGTAATAAATATATTACGTATTTATGTTGAGGGTTTTTATTGTCTATTTTACAAGGGAACCAAAATGGCTGCTAATGGACGTGAGTGGATGTACCAGAGGACAGATACAGATGGATATATGAATTCTGCATTTATGGCTGGTGTTAATGAGTTTTTACAGTTTGAATTTAATGGGAAGGAGTCAGAAATGATTAAATGCCCTTGTCGTAAATGTAATAACATATTTTATAGAATAGAGCTGAAAATGAGAGAGCATTTGTTTCGATATGGATTTACGCTAAACTATTACATATGGTACTGTCACAATGAGCAATATGATAGCAATCTGCACAATTTCAGTATGACCCATAGCTATTTTCCATCGCAGTTATATGGAGGGATAAGTGGAGAATCAAGTAGTATAAATGCGTATGAACAGATGGTATGTGAATCAATGGGTCCGTTATCATCGAATGTAGGATCTGAAAATAGTGAAAGAATGTTGGTGGATGAAGAGTTTATCGATGCTGATGTCCAAAAAACTGATAATGGCTGTGATAATAATGATAATGTGTTCGATGTGTCTGAAATGAGAGAGGGGTTATCTAATCCGACCACACAACAATTTTATAATTTGTTGGATGATGCAAATGCATCGTTGTGGGATGGGTGTACTAAACAAACACGATTGTCTGCAATGACCCAATTGTTGAGTTGCAAAAGTGAGTTTAATATGACATATCGTTGTTTCGATAGAGTATTGGAGCTTATGAAAGAAATGTTGCCTGAAAGTAATAAACTCTCATCCACCCTATATGATGCGAAACAACTCACAAAAGGACTTGGGTTGCCATATAAAAAAATTAATGCATGTGAGAATAACTGTATGCTATTCTATCGGGAAGATGAGAAATTAACACATTGTCATGAATGTGGAAGCAGTAGATATAAAGAAAGAGTAACCTCCGAAAGAAAGACGTTGATTCCCAAAAAATTGTTACGGTGTTTACCAATAACAAGCAGGTTGAAGCGCTTGTACATGTAATAAAAAACAGCGACTCACATGACTTAGCATGCTTATAATAAATCATGCAATGATGGAAGTATGGGTCATCCATGTCAGTCTGAAGCGTGGCGTCACGTAGATCGAACATTCCCATCATTCGCTGATGAAATTAGAAATGTTAGGCTCGGATTGTGTACCAATGGATTTAACCTGAATAATGCTGTTGGTGGAACATACACGATATGGCTAATCTTTATAGTTGTTTACAATCTTCCGCCAGAACTGTGTATGAAAGAACCTTTCATTTTTATGACTCTCTTGATTCCTGGTCCTAGAGCACCAGGATGCAACATTGATGTATTTTTATAACCATTAATTAAGGAGCTCAAAACTTTATGGTCGGAAGGGGTTGTTACATGGGACAGTTATCGACAACAAAATTTTCTTATGAAGGCATGTTTATTATGGACAATTAATGATTTTCCTGCACTAGGAAACCTTTCAGGTTGGAGTACCCATGGTAAGCTTGTGTGCCCATATTGCATGGATGAAATTGACACATTTATGTTGAAGAAATGCAGAAAGTCATGTTGGTTTGATTGTCACATAGTTTTTTTACCGCATAATCACACATTCCGTTCGAATGTAACATCGTTCATCCCAGGGAAGAAGGTTAGTGCTGTCGCTACTCCATATAAGTCAGGTGAGGAAATACATGTTATGTTGGCTGGGTATTGTTTTCCTCCGTTTGGCTTTTCATATGATAAACACCGAGTTGCGGGGTTTGGAGAGTGGCATAATTGGTTAAAGCGGAGTATATTCTGGGAATTACCGTACTGGAAGCATTTGCTAGTTCACCATAATTTGGATGTCATGCATATTGAAAAAAATTGTTTCGAGAATATTTTTAATATTGTTATGGATATACGTGGGAAAACAAAAGATAACTCCAATTCTCGCCTTTCGCTTTAGGAGTTAAAAAATATGCGGCGTGAACTACATTTACAAAATATTAGGGGGAAATGTATAAAACCAAAAGCATCTTATACGCTGAGTTGGGAACATATAAGAGATGTTACTCTGTGACTGAGAACAATAAAAATGCCTGATGGGTATGCCTCGAACTTGGGCCGTACGGTTAACTTGAGTGACGGTACATTCTATAACTTCAAGAGTCATGATTGTCATGTGTTAATGCAGAGGTTGCTTCCTATTGCATTACGTGGGTATATGTCAGGTCCTATATGGGAAACGATTTCTAAATTTTGCTCATTTTTCAGAACTTTATGTACAAGTAGGATTCGATTTGATGACATACAACAGTTGGAGCGGAATATAGTGGTTACCATATGTAAGCTAGAAAAGATATTCCTTCCTGCCTTTTTTGATTTGATGGAACATCTTGTTATCCACCTCCCTTATGAGGCAAAGTTGTGTGGTCCAGTTCAATTTCGATGGATGTATTCATTTGAAATGTAATTTTTTAATTTTCATTCATATTTCTGTCAATAATTTTCATATATTATATGTTAATAATTTTCGCATATTATATGTCATTAATTGTTACATTTTTTTAACTTGGCAGACTAATGCGGTCATTGAAGCGAAATGCTAGAAATAAAGCTACAATTGAAGGATCAATTGTGGAAGCGTAGTTGGTCCAGGAAATATCTACATTTTGTAACCATTACTTTGAAGTAAATATTCCTACACGGTTAAACATGGTCCCACGAAATGATGATATTGCTATTCCTGTGGCTGATGTCGAGGGTCAATTGTTATCTATCTTCAATACAAGATGTCATAACATACCCAACTACGGGCAACAATGCTTACTTGATTCCATTGAGAAACATCAAATGCATATCTACACTTTGCGCAACTGTAATGAGATTATACCAATTGTCAGGTGACATATATGTAAACAACTGTGACAGTTTTTATATCAATTTGATTGCTTTAATTCATTATTGACTAGTTATCATTTCAGGCACTTTGACTCTTATATATCAACAATATTTCCCCAATTAGGTGAAAGTGAATTACAAAGTTATCGAGATCAACATTTGACCAAATGGTTCTCATCATACGTGAGTTTCATGGCGTGATAATTTTTATGTTCCTAATTGTGTTCTGTTAAATATACTATGCAATTATGTTATTATATTAACTTTATATTTTCAGGTTAACCATTTCAAGGATAAATTAGATCATCGTATTGTACAATTAGCCCGTGGTCCTATTCGAATGGCCGTTTCATACAATGGATGTATTGTGAATGGTTTTCGTTTCCACACACAATCCTATGGCAAAGACAAAATGATACAAAATTATAGTGTTTGCGTGAAGGGTTAGACTTGGGGATTCAGTGGGTATGATTTTTATGGCCTTATTGATGAGATTATATGTATTAAGTACCATGGGAGTGGGAATGAAGTCATGACGCTGTTCAAATGGACTTGGTTTGATCCGACATGTGGTGTTAGAAGTTGCCCACGTACTGGTGTTGTTGACATTAAATGGAAGTCAAGATTATCACCACCTAAGCCGTTTATCTTTGCGACACAGGCTCAACAAGTTTACTACTGTGAGTACCCTAACAAGGCTCTTCATCAGTGGTGGTCGGTGGTTAAGACGAAGCCACGAGCTTTCATCAATTGTTCATCAAATAATTTTAGTATTCGATCTGAAGACAATGAGGAAATGTCTGATGAGCAAACATGTCAGTTAGAAACCACAAATGAGCCGTTCCAAGAAGTGATTTCAAGTGAAGTATCAATGGTAACAACTGATGGCATTGGCCTTCATGAGATTAACATACTTGTCGATACAACGTGTTATCCTGAAATCGTGCAACACATGGATCAGAACATCGAGGCCACACAAGCCGATGGGGATACATCAGATGATGAAGCATCGCTGGATAGTTTAGAGTCAGATGAAGGCGAGCATGTTTAATTAAGTGTAATTGTTCAAAACATCTGTATGTTTTATTTGAAATCGTAATATAATTACTTTGAATGCATTTATGTTTTGGATAGAAAAGAAAAAAAATTTATGAAATTTAATCATCACATATCTAATTACCTGTGTCGTTGAAATGAAAATAATTAACTTTTTTCCCACCAAAAATTATTGCATGCTATTAAAAAAATAATAATAATGTTAATAAATGGGTAAAATCCACCGGGAGTCACCTAGCTTATTTTTTTGTCCTAAACGGGTACCTTACCTTTAAATTGTCATACCAAGGTACATTTTCAGGGTGCATCAATTTTTGAGAATTTCATATATCTCGTCTATGAATTTGTCGCCGGCGCTAATCTCGCCGATTGCTTGAGGAATCGGAAGAACCCTGATTTCACGGTGCTTTCTACGTGGGTTTCTCGGATGAGAATCACAACCGATTTAGCCCATGGCCTAGATTACATCCATAATTTCTCAGGCGTCCATGCGAATTTCACTGAGAATTACATCAAGAGCACCAGCGTGGTGATCATGAAGGATTCTCTCAACACCAAGATCTGTCACTTCGGGACTACGGAATTGTGCGGCAAAGTCACAGAGAATCGATCGGATTCGAGGAATTTGACGATCGAAAGGACGAGAGGATACATGGCGCCGGAGGTTCAGCTCTTCAAAGTGTTGACCCAGAAATGCGATGTCTACGCTTTTGGGGTGGTAATTTTGGAGTTGTTGAGTGGGAAGGAAGCGTTAAGGTATGAGGTTGATGAATCGAGAGACGATGCAATTTCTAGGTGATTGTTAGAGAGCAAAATGAGGTGGTAGTGAAGAGCAGCAGAGTCGATAATGAGGAGAGGGATGAAAGAGATCATGACAAAAGTTTAGGGTTAGATTTATAATGTTAGGGTTTAGAATTGTTGATAGAAAAAAATTAAAGGACCATAAGTGTTATTTTATAATTTATTTTAATATTTTTAATACAACGTAAGCAATTTCCGTTAGATATAACTCTGAAATTAACGGAAAGTAGTTAAATAGGACATGCGATAAGAGGTAAGGTACCTCGGTAGGACAATTTGAAGGTAAGGTACCCATTTAGGACAAAAAAAAAAAGCTAGGTGACCCCCGGTGGATTTTACCCGTTAATAAATTTGGGAGATTCAATCTTACCATATATATTAAATCTATATATTTAGTTTCCAAATATAAATATTTTCATTTATTCATCAACTAAAAAAAGTTATATAATTAACTTTTAACCATATAATTAGTTCATATATAAACACATTATAAATTAGATATATATATATATATATCTATATATAAATATTTGATATTCCCTCTGTTCGACGGTTTTAAGTTAGTAATTAATAATCGTAGGAAAGATGTAGGAAATATTACCTAGGGCAATGTGATGTGCGACGGTTTTGAGTTAATATTTAAAGTATGTCGAAAAACTGTAGGAAATGACAGGCGTTAAAAAATCGTAGGAAATATGTAGGACCATAATCACCAAGGGTAGCGAGTTATCTAACGGTTTTGAGTCAATATTTCAGTTAAGTAGTAAAACTGTAGGAAAATTAGATGTCATAAAAGCGTAGGAAATAAAGTAGCAAAACCGTAGGAGATTCATAGGAAGGAAGGCGGGAAACCAATTACTGGCGGGAAATTCCATTTTTTAGTTTCCTACGCTTTTCATGCATTTCATATTTTTCGTAAGAAAACCGTAGGAAACTTTGCTACTGTTTTCCTACCGTTTTTAAAAATGCAGGAAAATCGTAGGTCAAATTGGCAGCTGAATCGCCAGACCTTCTTTTTAAATTCGTGGGAGTTCTTTAGTTTTCACCACTCCATTCCTTCTATTTTGCAACGCCCTCTTCCAAACCCACTCCCAAAATCTCCTACAGAGCTATTTAAACTAGGTATTTTTAATTTTTAAGTACCTTTTCATAGATAATTAATGTTTGTTATTACATATAGTTGTTGTTTACATATATATATATAATGCATGCATTGAATGTTAAATTTTAAGAAGCTAGTTTTTATATTATATGTTTTAGGTAATTTTATATATGGTGTTAGTAATATGTATGTGGTTAGTTATAAAAAAAAATTTATGTAATAATGGTTAGTTCTATTTGTACAACAGCATGTTACTATATATGTGGTTAATATAAAAAACTGTTAGAGTAATATTGTTATCACTTCAATAATGTTAGTGTAAGCAGCAGAAGTTATAACAATAATGTTACTTCAGTAATGTAAGTATAATCAGCTAATGCTAGTTTAATAATTTAATTTTATAAATAAGTATATATCGAATAATTGGCAATTTTAAAAAGTGTTACTGCACAAATAGTATTGAAATGATGGAAATTTCAAAAGTAATGAGTTTACTAAAATAATGAAATTTAATATGTAAATGTTAGTGTAGTAATGGTCATTTATAAATAAAAGACTATGACGTAATGGTAATTTAGTATTACATATATATGTAATAAACATGTTAAACTTTAATTTTAGGATGGTTCGCCCCAGACAGTCTGGCTCAGGCAAAGGCCCGGCCAAGGACATACATGATCCCAGATATGAGCGGAATATCCGGGTCATATCAGTACCAACATACAGGGATCGGGCAGCCCACATGGGATGTCGATCCTAATTCATTCCTTGATCCAGATGAGCTCGGTATATCCACTCATCATCTACCTGGCCTACACCCGAGTCAGCATCAGCAGCAGCCGCCCCAGCAGGGTCCGGCCACTGGCGGCCCAGCGGTCGCACCTGACGTGCAGCCAACTGCTGGGGCCCCATTACCTAGAGGGCAAGGCTCACGGGTAGTTGACTTACCACCACCTCCACCTCCGCAGAACCGTCCACTCATCGTCCCTCGAGAGTAAGTATTACTGACTCTTACAAAGTTAATTTTGATATAATTATACGTTGTTCTTAGTTACATCAGTTTATATATATATCTTACTATAATCATCATTTGTTACAGCTTACTCACTGATGACTCTGTTCGTTCCACCGTAGCCTCTATTCATGTAAGGTTGTGGGATGAAAGTTCTATAGCTTGGTCACATGCATCTCGAGCTGCAAGAGAGGAGCACGTAACCACGTTAGAGGTAATTGGTTGTAATACATTTTTAAACAAGACTTTGTATATGGACTAATTCATAATTTTGTTTCTTCTTTGTCAAATTGCAGAACTACTATAAATGGGACCCTAGAGACTTTGGCGCCATCCGCCAAATTGTCTTCGACTACTGTTCGAGGTCCGTGAGAAACCGCGTCTATCATTGGAGGTCCGTCGCGATTCAAAAGATCCCCCACTTCTTCGACAGCCCTGACTACAATTTATTTCGGCCACATGTTCCACCCTGCTACAGTCAGCAGGTGTGGAATCAGTTGTGTGACTAGTGGGAGTAGGAGCGATGGAAGAAGCTATCGGAGGTTGGTTCTCATGCCAAGCACATAGCGGATAGCTCAGGCCTTGTTCCGAAGCACACGATGGGCTCAATCCCAGGCGAGATGCATTGGGATCGTATGGTACCAACTTGGACCTTCCATACATTATAATTTTTTATGATTTATTAATTACTTAAAATTTTAATGATATCTAAAATTGTGCAGACAAAAGTAAATGATGGAGTTGAGCCATTATTTGATGAGTGGTGGTCTCATACTCATAGGCGGAAGAAGACCGGGCAGCCCATCGATTTGATTTCACAGCAGCTGCAGGTAATAAATATTCATTTACCACTATAAACAATGTTTTAAAAGTATAATATTTGTCTTACTAACTCTAATTTCTTTTTCTTGTAGGATGGATATTTATGCTTAGCGGATTCAAGAAAAATACCAGAATCCGGATGATCACCCGCAGTTCGATGCAGACGTATAGAGCGATGTACGAGGCCCCCCAAAAAAAGGCCAACTACCGAGTGTTCCGCGTCGACTCATTGATCCCCAGACCTTTGGACCAAATCGGGTATTTTTCATTCGTATTTAACTTTATTAATTATTTTTATTACTTTTACATTGCTAATTGCTACTCACAAAATTTTTTAGGCTCCACGTGCTGATTTGGCTGAGATTGCTCAGCTGAGGGCTGAGAACATCCCAGCTACGGAGTGATTTTACACGGTTACAGGCCGACGTTCGCACTCAAGTTCAGCGAGAGACCGAGGCTGCAATGAACGCCATGCTTAATAGGTTGATCCAGCAAGGGATTATACTTGCATCAGCGCTCTCAGACGACCTACGGACCGGATCCTCCACTCAGCATCATGACGACGACCGTAGCCGGCGAGATGACGATGATCAGCCCAGCACTACATCCCATTGATTTTATTTTAGACCTTCAGTTTTTTGTAATTAACTTTTTCCTGTAAAATTTGATTACTTTTATGTATAGTAAATTTATTGACTACTTTGATCCATTGTTATATAATAATAATAATAATAATAATAATAATAATAATAAAATATTCACATAATAATAATATTATTAAATAATAATAATAATAATAATAATAATAATAATTTTTGTTTTATTATTATTATTATTATATAATGCAATATAATATGTTTTTAATTTGTGTATAAATTAATTTAATAAAATATTTAAATTGTCACAAAATCGTATGAGATAGTACAGTCAGAAAACCGTATGACAAGGGGTGTCAGAAAAACTTAGGACAAAGGGGTGTCAGAAAAACATAGGACAAAGGGGTGTCAGAAAACCGTAGGACAAAGAAAACCGTAGGACAAAGGGGTGTCAGAAAACTGTAGGAGTTAATGCATCTCAAAACCGTCGGATAAAATGGGGTTCACGGCCATCACAAAAGCGTAGGAGTGTTTTACGGTAATCCAACAGTTTTTATTTCCGACACTACTTTTTCCTACGGTTTCGACCGACGATTTTAATTGTAGGAAATACCTATTTCCTACGGTTTTCCTACGTTTTTTCCCGACTCAAATGCTCTGTTTTCTTGTAGTGTATATATATAAGCATTTCTTAAACCTTATGCCTTGAACATTTTTAACTACCCAAAAAAAAAAGGAAAGTGAGTACTAGAATGAAACACACAGTACTCATCTTGTTGTAATTCCAACCAATGATCATCACATTTAATTTTTTCTTGTAATCAGAAGCTTCTATACAATGGAATACTCATATATAAGGGAATGGGAAGGGGTAATGCCTACTTTTTTAGATTTGGAAAATACTCCAACTAGAATTAGGCCATTATATTGGGCAGCTGAGATGATAATCTCTTATTTGAACCATATGATCACAACCATTAAATATTGTGACATGAATACGTGCATGACCAATCAAATTGAAATCGTCTACTACTAATAGCGTTTCACTAAATACAATTTAATCAATCCTCAATTACTGGTTTAGTATTTGTCTTCGGTTTTTGTTCATCATGTGTTTTTTTTGTTTGATCAGCAATGAAAAAATTTCATTAAAAGAAAAAAGAAATAAAATCATTATCTTAAAGAAAAAGATGATGATCTAAAATTCTCTAAAACCTAAAAAACCCAGCATCAATAAGACCCAAATATAAACCCAAACACAAAACCCAAATCCAAGAAAATCTCACTACCTAAGCCCATAAAAGGATATTAAACTAGAAACCTGACATATAATCAATGTTGACACCCAATTTTGTCCGGTTGTTATTTTTGAAAAAATTAAAAAGAAATAAATAAATAATAAAAAATAATTAGTTTAGGGAGCATTTTGTTTTGTAGGGTTAGTTAAAAAAATATAATAATAATAATAAAATAATAACAATATATATATATATAATTAAAAAATATAAAAAGGGGGAATTTTAAAAAATTGACAAAATTAAGAAGTTTGGGAAAAATATGACAAAATCTGGAAATTCTAGGGAAACCTGGTAATTATTCGCGAGGTTTTGGGCTAAATTGACAAAACAGACAAATTTGGGCCAATTTGTAATTTCGTGAAAAATATGGGACCAGACCAGTAGTCAGTAAAAGTTGAAGGACTAAAACTGAAATTTTGGCCAAATTATGTTTTAAATCTGTTTTTAATTAAATTTCTAATTTTTTTCTAATTAAGGGAATCCAATGCTCCACCCCTATAAATAGGGGTCCAAACTTGCAAAGAAACACACGAAAATTAGCAATATTTAAGCTCCTCACTTAAAAAGGCAATAGTCCCTGGCTACTCCTCCTTCACTCAAAAAATCCTAAGCTTCTATTTGGACCCCCCTCACTCCGTTCGCCGTTTCCCTTCTGTTTACCCCTTACCGTTTTCCACACCGTCGTTGCCTCCCGTCCGAACCCGACTCCGTCGCCTTGCCGCCCTCGCCCTCGCCTTCTCCTCCTCCTCCCCAAAACAACAGCATTCCGTCGTCCTCCTCCTCCCTTTGAGGTCGCCACATCGTCGCCGGAAAACGAAGAATTGAAGGCGAAACCGTTTCTGACCCGTGACCCGACCCAGGTCCGGTCCGGTCAAACTATCCTTTGAGTATAACTCCTCTCTAGCCCTTTGACTTCTCATTTCATACGCTTAAGTCACTAACATGTTTCTGTTTTTGCAGATAGGCCATTAACAACAAGTTTTTTTTTATGTTTATTTTCCTTTCTTTCTTGGTTTTCTTTACTTTGTTTTATTGTTTTTAAATGGAAGGTTAAACCTCCTATTTTTATTTTTGTTATGTGAATGGCCAAGTGTCCCACCTTGTTTATTTTTATTACTTTTGCATTCTATTTTATCTTTATTTCTTTTGTGTGGAGGGTCATATCTCCCACCTTATTTACTTTCTAGCACTTTTACATTTTATTTTATTTTTATTATGTGGAGGGTCATATCTCCCACCTTATTTACTTTCTAGCACTTTTACATTTTATTTTATTTTTGTTATGTGGAGGGTCATATCTCCCACCTTATTTACTTTCTAGTACTTTTACATTTTTATTTTATTTTTTTTTTGTGAAAGGTCATATCTCCCATCTGATTTACTTTCGAGCACTTTTTACATTTTTATTTTATTTTTGTTGGGTGGAGGGTCATATCTCCCACCTTATTTTACTTTCTAGCACTTTTACATTTTATTTTATTTTTGTTATGTGGAGGGTCATATCTCCCACCTTATTTACTTTTTAGCACTTTTACATTTTATTTTATTTTTATTTCATGGAGGGTCATATCGCCCACCTTATTTACTTTCGAGCACTTTTACATTTTTATTTTATTTTTGTTGGGTGGAGGGTCATATCTCCCACCTTATTTATTTTCTAGCACTTTTACATTTTATTTCATTTTATTATTTTTTTTATGTGGATGGCCAAGTGTCCCACCTTATTTATTTTCTATTACTTTTTGCATTATATTTTTATTTCTGTTATGTGGATGGCCAAAAGCCCCATCTTATTTATTTATTTATTTATTCATTACTTTTACATTTTATCTTATTTTTATTATTTCTGTTATGTGGATGACCAAGCTCCCTGGTCTTTTATTTTTCTGTCATTCTTATCTTCTTTAGTATTATTGGTCATTTGGAATGTTGAGCCAATAACATTTTTATTTTATTTTATCATTTTTTCTTTAAAATGGAAGGTCAAGCCTCCTACAATTTTATTATTTATATATGAAAAGATTGAACCTCCAACACCATCTATTAAAATAATTTTAAAATTTACAACCAGGTGATATAATAAAAATCAATGGTTTAAATAAATACTTAAATTTTTAAAATAATATAAATAAATTTAATATCCATATCCAGGTGATTCGATAAGATTTATGGTTTGGATCAGTAATCAATTAAAAATATTTAAACGATAAATAAAAAAAATTAAATTCATTAGATTCCTCATTTTGGTGACTCGATAAAGTCCATGGTTTGGAAATATCAAATTTATTATAAAAATGAATAAAAATCAAGTACCAAGATTTTGAAGTTCATATCCGGGTGATTCGGTTAGAATCCATGGTTTGAAAATTAACTGAAATTATTTAAAAGCAAGCAAAATAAAATTAAAATCAATTAAGGTGCCAATTTTGGGCGTTAGAATAAAATTATTTTAACGTAACCGTACTCCCGAACTCTCGTAGACCATTTTTAAGGTGTCTAATTGACTAAAGTGAAACCGATTGGTGGCGACTCCCAAAAACCACGTTGCCACAATCGAAGCCCAAAAAACCAACAGAACCAAAACCCAGGGCCATTTGAAGAAAAATTACAAAGGAGGAAAGAAAAATAAAGGCCGATTCTTGCAGCTTTTTTTTAGCGAATTAGTTAATTCTCTATTCCAGGCTTTTTAATTCACATTTCAATGTCAAACCTTTAGGCTTTCCAACCTTTTTCGCCTTTTTTTTTTATCTTTTATCTTGTTAAAGTTCTCCAAAGTACATAAAGTAAATTCTTCACTCCTATTTAAAAACTTCATTTTTTTTATCCAGCACAGCATAATTAAATAGACCATCATTATCAGGCCTATTAGAAAAATTAATTGGCCTATTAGAAGCTTGATCTTAGTCTTTACCGCCATATAGATAATTCTCCTTCCCTAACCCACAACCATCATCTTTATACATTTCCCGACTCGCAACCGCCACCATTTTTACTGGAGATATGATATTATCCACCATGGTGGACATCCGCCACTAATAGACAAATTAATGTCATTTGTACTCAACTGTAGGTGAATAATGTCTACCTTCGAATGTCTGAAATTGGGTTGTTAATGTCTGCGTTTAGTGTTTGAGCATCTGCTTCTATTATATGAATGTATGCAAATTTTTTTCTTAATGAAGTTGTTTTTCTATTGGTGAAGATAAAATATTTTGATTATTCAAATTCTACCTTTAATTTGAAGTATAATAATGTCATTTTAAAGCATATTTAATTGAAAAATTATGTCATATTTTTATAGCTTCCTATATGGTTGTATCTTGCCTACATGTAGATGAACTTAAATACATTTTATATACATTGAACACCATGTAGATATAATTAGACATTTTATTCATAGAATCAGACATCTCATATATAAAAATTGACATCATATCACTGATTTTTATTCTAAGTACAAGATGTCTAACTCCATCTTTTTTCTTAAAATTTTTGCAGTGTCCAAGTGCTTAAATGTGATGGTTGGATGTCTAGTACAATAGTTTAAATGTCTAAATCTAATAAAAAAATTGCCTAGTTTACCCGTTTAAGTATGATGTCATAAGTATTGAATTAAAGTGTCCAAATGTTTGATTACGGTAGCTAAATGTCTAGTATGATGAGTTAAGCATTTAAATCTAGTAAAGAAATGTACAATTAACATGATTGTGGTGTCTAAGTGTTTAATTATGATACTCTATATGTTTCCCTCATTTTATATAAAACTAGATACCACATAGATTGGATACTTAAAAAAAAAAAAGCAAACATATTTTAAAAAAATAAAAAATTTATATTTTCATGCAAACAAATTATGTATTGGTGTCTAACATAATCTATAGGATTGTCTAATTTTGTCTACAGTGACGTCCAATTTCACATATTATAGTATCTAATTTCTAATGATAAACAAAAATGTAGATACCACTTTTTCCTTTTATATTATCTCAGTCTATGTTTTGATTAGAATATTAATATTTTAGTATGAAAATATAAAAAATTGTAACTAATTTGAATCCCCAATAATAAGAATAGTAAAAGAGATTTTGTAAAATAAGAGAATTGATTGGTGTTAAAAATAAAACATGATAATTTTTTAAAAATATGAAAGAAAACTCTCAAGAATAATTTTTTTATAAAAATATAATTATTTTTCAATTAAATATAAAAAAAAATTAAATTTTTTATAATAAAAAAAAAAAAAAAGCAACTGAAGGTTACGCGTTCCATCCCTAACATACGTCCGCCAAGGTGGACGCAAGAATTGTCTGATTTACCGAGTCATTAATGGAACAAAAGAATAACACCATACAGTTGTCGCAGTTGAATGGGTCATCAACTCTTCCTTTCGTCCGTGTATATATTAACAGCATATTTATGCCGTAGCAGGACCGTACAAATGAAAAGGTCATAAAAAAGTAACAGCATATATATCGTAGCGTTTCTCATTCCGTCCTGAAAAGTATTTAACATCTTTCGAAACAAAGTATCATATTTTTTTAGGAGAAATAAAATACACTTCTTTTGAAAATCAACATTTTTTTTAGGAATACAGAATTACAGTACGTAAAACTAAGAGATAATGAACAGGGAACAGGGTGTGAACGAGTCACTATAAGTATATTGTTAATTAATTAACATAATTAACTATATTAATAAAACCCTAGCCAAAAACTTCCTCTCATCCCATCGTTTTTTCCCATTCGTTCTTTCTCTATCAGGCCAGACTTAGATTCAATCTAATTATGGCATATTAACTTTTCACCATTACTCTACTAGATTTTATTCAATTTCTTTCATCGTTCTTTGTCATCTACAAAATTTCTTCACCACCAACAATAGGAGTATCATCTAATTTATTCAATACTTTACGACGAATAAATCTGGGTGGCTCATTTTTAAATTTAGTGGCTATGAGAAGATTGAATGGGGTGTGGAAAACAACTAAGATTTAAATGATGAAGCGTTTACAAATAATAGATAGGGATAATCATATGTTATTTTTTTTTATTTATCTTGTCCTTTTTTTTATTTTTTTTTAGCTACATATGAGTTATTTCTCCAGAATTATTCTAATTTATCTGAAATATTTCAATGTAATTTGATTCACTTTTCTTCATTTGATATCACTGGAATACGTAGCTTTTTTTGTCAGTTTATATGTCTCTATTATTTATTAGTATTTTATCATGTAATTAATTTGTAAGATATTGTTTGGTTTATTAGTAATTGGAATGGAATACCTTTCTATAAAAAAAATTAACTCTATTAATAAGACTTGAACATATGAATATAATAAGCGTTTTGTCTTAACCATGTAATGCCAAATATGTGGCTCATTGGATTGACGCCGGCGTGTAAAATGAAATAAGATTGAGGAAATAATGACGGGAGTAACAATGGCATCAAGTCGTGGTTAGGTGGAGACGTCACGGGAATAGGGCGGTTAGGCGAGACGCTGGTGAGGGGAACATGGGATTCCATAGGTGAGGTTCCGCCCAATCATGTACTATCACTTTCTTTTATTTTCTTCCATTTTCCCTTTTACTTAAAATACAATACATCACATTTCAAGGCTTTTTTCAGAGAAATGAGAGGCGTTACAAGGGTTTTTCAAAGAGAGAAATGAAAGACTGCATAATAAGTGTTAGAGTTTTTTTACCTCCAAATACCAAAAGGGTTCCAACCATGATGTTTAGGATAAGGAGAGCATTGATGCTCTTTAAAATGACCATCAAGTCAAACCTTGAAGTGCTGTTATCACTTTCTCATTTACAAAAGGCAACTGTCAAAAATTTACCATTATAGTTTTTGTAACAGTGAAGTAGGCCTTTATATTTTTCTAATTTCACAGTTAAATTGATTTTTATCATTTTTGTATTAGCAGACATCCTTGAAACTTTTTGGCTGTGTGATGACATGAGACCTCCAACAACATGACAATAATTGTCGCAAGCATATATGACAAGCTTGTGTTAAAAAAGAAGAAGTAGAAAATAGAGCGCCCAATTTTATTGAATTTTGATATTATTATAAATATATGGTATAAATAAAAAAAATGAGAATCAAAATCAAAAAATCCAGAACCATTGTTCTAATCCTATTCAATTCTTGGTTCTCATGTTGTGTAAAAAATTGTTAGAATCGATGTTATTTCAGTTGGTTCAATTCCATCATAAAATTGAACTAATCCAAACCATACTCATCGCTGGTTTCTGGGTCAATGCGGGTACTATTTAAGTCTAGTCCAAACCTACCATTAATGGGAAAAAAATAAAACATAAAAAGCTGCTACTAGAAAACAACATCAACCGAAAGACAGAAAAGTTTGAGGACCATCAAAGTAGCCTAAGATTTTAGGAACCTTTTCTAAAATTCTCTATTTTTGTTGGTCATGTTCATAGACCAAAATGGACACTGTTTAGTCCGACCCAAACCTTTACTACTATTCATTAAACAATATTTTTGGTTCCATAATTAGAACATAGTATAAAAAATGATATACTGGATGCCACCATATGTTTTATTATTTCGAAAAATTTTGCAAATTAATATGTCAAGTAAGTAGCATATATTGGAGTAAGATATAGACTTTCATTTTGATCAATGTCTACAGTACCGCTTAAACAACGTTTCCTTTTTTTTTTTTTTTTTTTTTGAGAAATGCAATTAGGATCAATCTATGTATACATGTGGACAAAGCAATTCATTAGTCTCTTGCTTTTTATTAACTTACCATTTAATACATACATTTAACGATTTTGTTCATTACACTACTTCTTCTTATGCCTCAAATACTCGATGACTTGTTTTCACTAAGAAAATTGGAGCTACTTGTTAGATCAGCAAACTAAAATTCCATAAAAAAGTCCTACTCTAAAGTTTTATTTTAGTGGCTAATACTTGTAATTATTATCATCATAAGGTTCAAGGTTTAATTTGGACTCCCTCTTTGACCTCTTTCGTATATGGTTATCAGAACTGGATAGGACCATCCGGTTAGACGGGTCCAACTATGAACTGTTCCTCTATCTAGCCCAATTTCTGGCTTAGATATAACTATGGTTAAAATAGGTCAAAATCGCAAAAAAAAAAAAAATATGGAGAGAATCATTAATTCATAAACCGTCTTGACCTAGGGGCCAAATACCAGTGAAGTAAAAAATAAAAAATTGCAGAACAAATAAAGAAAAAGATCTCTCAATTCTTTACAAACCTGAACAAATCCTAATCCAAAGAGCTCACGTTTGAAGCTATCCATGATGGGATGCAGTTATATCTCAACAATCCATATATTTATTTTAGGCCTAAATGCACTATTGATCCTCCAACTTTGTTAACTCGCACGAGTTGGTCCCTCAACTTTGACTCAGTATGGTTTAGTCCTCCAACTTTGATAAACCATGTTACTTCATCCTCAAACTTTGGGAAACTATGCAACTTGGTCCCTTGGTTGACCAAAAGAGCGCATGAGGAGTCACGTGACCTAAATGACATTGGTAAAGGCTGCTTGTCGTGCAATCGGGCAGTGGAGTAGTATGCGCTAGAGTAGGAGAAGGCAAAGCTGTGGCAACGTGCGGGTCTTTTTTGGGAGTCGCCACCAATCGGTTTTCGCTCAGGTCGATTGGATACCTTAAAATATGGTCTGCGAGAGTTCGGGGATCGGGAGTACGGTTACGCTAAAACAATATTGTTATAGCGCCCAAAATTGGCACCTTAGTTGATTTTAATTTTGTCTTACTTTGCTTTTAAAAATTTTCAGTTAATTTAGATATTTTAACTGAATTAGTCGAAAATGTTGATTTTGGTAATTAATTCGGGTAAAAATTTTATACTTCCGAACCATGGATTCTGCCGAGCCATTTGAACACGGAAGATTTTCATTCCGAACCATGGACTCTGCCGAGTCATTTGGACACGGAATTTGGTGAAATTTTAAATAATTTAATCCATATCGTAAAATATGAATTTTTATCTTTTGTATTTATTTAATTTATTTAATTAAAAAAAATTGATATTTTCCAAACCGTAGATCCTGCCGGATCATCCGGATATGGAAATTATTTTTTATTAATTGTTTATTTAATGAATTTTAGTCATAATTTTTATTTTATTATTTTATTATTTTTCTTGAATTTTTAATTATTATTACTTTTAAAAAATATATTTAAAAAAAACAGAATTGATTTTTTGTTGTATTTTTAGAATTATTCAATTATAATTTTTTAATAATTTTAATAAAAGGTTAATGAAAAAAAAATAAAAATTGATGTTTCAAAATAATGAAGATTTGAAATAACGACGGATGGGGATTTTTGTTTGAAAAAGATTTTTTTTGATAGCCTTAAAAATGAAGAAAGTTAATTATTCACATAAAACTTCTTTTTTTTAATTAATTATTATTTACTTATTGATTTTATTTATTATTAAATAAGTGAAATAAATTTTATCATAAAGTAAAATTTTGGCATAAAAGGAAAATTAAATAAAGTAAAGTAAAGGGGATTTTTTTTTTAGTTTAGACATCCATAAAAAAAATGCATAAAATAACACATGTAAATAAATAAAGGGAAAACATATAAAGTAAATAAAGGAATATTAAAGAATAAATAAATAAAGTGGGGCTTTTTGACCTTCTACTTTTTTAAAAATTAAATAACATATTCAAATAAATAAATAAACAAATAAAAAGCACATAAAGTAAATAAAGGAAAGTTAAAGATCAATAAATAGTAAGCAAATAAATAAAGTGGGGCTTTTTGGCCATCCACTAAAAATAAATAAATAGGAGGTATAACCTTCCATGAATTATTATAATAATAATAATAATAAAGATAATAAAAGTTAGTTGTTAGAATTAGTTGTTAATAACAATAATAATAACAATAATAAAAGTTAGTAAAGTTAGTTGGGTTAGTTGTTAACAATAATAACAATAAAAGTTAGTAAAGTTAGTAAATTAGTAAGTTAATAATAATAATAACAACAATAATTAAAGGTTAGTAATAATAACAATAATAAACAAATAAAATGTAAAAGAGAGTTAGTAATTAGTTAATTCTGCAGAAATAAATAAAAGGTTAGTGACTAAAATGAATAAATATGAGAAGATGAAGGATAAAAAATGAGGTTGTACCTTTTGAAAATGAATTTTGAATTCCGGAGCAGAGGTGCGCGCGCGGGGGTGAAAAAAAAAAAAAACAGTCAGAGAAGGTTTAGGTTTTCTGGAGAGGAAGAGAAGAGGGCCAGGGACCTAGGCTAATTTTTTCCTTTTTTTCAAAACGAAGCTCTAAGTTTTTTTTCTCATTTTCTCTGTGTTCAGCACAAAATTTGGGGGGCTATTTATAGAGGAAGTTTGGCTGAACTGTTGATGGATAAATTAATAAAAAATTTCAAACTTATCTTTTAAATTGGTAAAATGACAATTTTAGTCCTTTACGTCTCTCAGCCTTTGGATAAGTTCCTGAAGCTTCTGATTTTAACAATTTTGTCGTTTTTTGTCAATTTCGGCCAGAAACGTCGGCAGGCCCAAAATTTTATGTGACAAACTACCAAATGCTCCTGAAACTTTTAGAATTTGTCAATTTTTTCCGAAACTTCTCAATTTTGTCATTTTTACCTCAAACTTTTAATTTTTTGTCATTTTTTTCATGAAATTTTATTTTATTTCAAACATACACATATTTACACATATATCATTTTAAATCAAATTTTCACAAAACAAAAATATATTTTAAACTAATTAAATTTTTTTAATAATAATAGTAATATTTTTTTTTTAAATTAATTTTTTTTTAATAAAATTTTTTTAAAATTTTAAAACACCCGGACGAAATTGGGTGTCAACAGCTGCCCCCCTTTGCATGCTTCATGGGACATGATGTATGCAAAGTCGTTACCAAATTTCGTCCGGCTTAGGTAGGCATTGAGAATCTTCTTGCCGCCCAAACAGTAAGGTTTAAGGAAAGGTCCTTAAAACCTCTAACGATAGGAAAGCTCCTATCGTTGTAAGATGGACTGATTGATTGATTATTTGTTTGAGGTTAAGGAAAGGTCATTAGAACTTCTAAGGATAGGAAAGTTCCTATCGTTGTAAGATGGACTGATGGATTGATTGTTTGTTTGAGGTTAAGGAAAGGTCCTTAGAACCTCTAACGATAGGAAAGCTCCCATCGTTGTAAGATGGACTGATTGATTGATTATTTGTTTTCGAGGCAAAGGTTCCATCCTTAAAACCTCGGATTGATTGATTGATTTCGAGGCAAAGGTTCCATCCTTACAACCCCGATGAATGAAAATTGATTGTTTTCGAGGAAAAGGTTCCATCCTTAAAACCTCGGATTGATTGATTGATCTGGAGGCAAAGGTTCCATCCTTAAAACCTCGGATTGATTGATTGATCTCGAGGCAAAGGTTCCATCCTTAAAACCTCGGATTGATTGATTGATCTCGCGGCAAAGGTTCCATCCTTAAAACCTCGGATTGATTGATTGATCTCGAGGCAAAGGTTCCATCCTTAAAACCCCGGATTGATTGATTGATGTCGAGGCAAAGGTTCCATCTTTAAAACCTCGAATTGATTGATTGATGTCGAGGCAAAAGTTCCATCCTTAAAACCTCGGTGATGAAAATTGATTGTTTTCGAGGCAAAGGTTCCATCCTTAAAACCCCGATGATAAAAATTGATTCTTTTCGAGGCAAAGGTTCCATCCTTAAAACCCTGATGATGAAAATTGATTATTTTCGAGGCAAAGGTTCCATCCTTAAAACCCCGATGATGAAAATTGATTGTTTTCGAGGCAAAGGTTCCATCCTTAAAACCCCGATGATGAAAATTGATTGTTTTCGAGGCAAAGGTTCCATCCTTAAAACCCCGATGATGAAAATTGATTGTTTTCGAGGCAAAGGTTCCATCCTTAAAACCCCGATGATGAAAATTGATTATTTTCGAGGCAAAGGTTCCATCCTTAAAACCCCGATGATGAAAATTGATTGTTTTTTAGGCAAAGGTTCCATCCTTAAAACCCTGATGATGAAAATTGATTATTTTTTAGGCAAAGGTTCCATCCTTAAAACCCCGATGATGAAAATTGATTATTTTCGAGGCAAAAGTTCCATCCTTAAAACCCCGATGATGAAAATTGATTGTTTTCGAGGCAAAGGTTCCATCCTTAAAACCCCGATGATGAAAATTGATTGTTTTCGAGGCAAAGGTTCCATCCTTAAAACCCCGATGATGAAAATTAATTATTTTTGAGGCAAAGGTTTCATCCTTAAAACCCCGATGATGAAAATTGATTTTGAGGCTAAGGAGCTTTCCTTAGGACCTCGAGTGAAATTTATATGAAAACAATTGAAATTGGAATAATTTTCTTCGAAAATGTGAATTTTCATAATTGGCGAGCGCAAAGAATTAGGCTTCGATAAAACGAGTGAATCTTGATGATGACAATAACACTGACAAATTATGTAAATGGAACGGATGTTTGGAATCAATATTCAAGGTTCATCTAATATTTTCTTCAGTAAATATAGATTCCCTTGTGAGATATGTCATCCGAATAAGGTTAAAGCTTAACTACCCCAAAATGTTATGCCTAGTAGACCTAATAGGATGCGTCTCAAGAGTAACAAAAATTACTCTTTACTCAGCCATTCCAACCTAAAGGCATTGTCCTATGGTTTTAATATCAGCATGGACGAAACTATATTATAAAAAAAAAGAAATTCCCTGAAAATAAAAACTGAAACGCGAAAGAAAATGCTGATAATAAAACTAAAGGACAAGAAAAACGGATCAGATCGCTTCTTTCTTCCACAATACTTCAACAAGGTGAGTAGAGGACCATTATGGGAGTGAACTGGTCGGGAAAGACTGTCGTGTCCAGTCTATCTGAATCATTGCTGGATCTGGTTCAGGAACAAAAGCTTGTATTTTATCTAGCAATTCTTCAGCAGTTGTTGCGGATATTATAATTCGCCGTGCCACTCTTGATATGAAATTCTTCTGCATAGCATAATCCATAAAAGCTATCAGACCTGTAAAGAAATTGTTAACATTCAAAAGCCCAATGGGTTTCTTATGCAAATTAAGTTGGGCCATGGAAGCAATTTGAAAGACTTCTCCCAATGTGCCAAAACCACCTGGTAGAGCGATAAAAGCATCAGCATTTAAAAGCATTTGTAACACACGCTCTTGCAAATTTTTAACCACTAATTCTTCTCCAATCGTGCCCCCAGAAATAAATTTCAGAGGTCGAGGGATAATGCCCAGAACTTGACTTCCTCCTAGAGATGCTGCTGATGCTACACCTCCCATTAATCCGACACTACCTCCTCCATAAACTAAATGTATTTTTCGCTCAGCTAATACTCTACCCAAATGGTTGGCTGCCTTTAAATACTCTTCATCTTTTCCAGGAAAAGCCCCAGAAAATACACAAATACTTCGGGATTTACGAGTTGGGGTTTTCTCCATTCCTATCCTTACCCTTGTGAGAAAAGAGGATATATTTATAGAGATGAAGAGATAAGGCAATAATTTTATTTTCAAGAATGGATACATTATTGCCAGCTATTCACAGTAGTCACAAGTATGACTCTGGTCAGGTATGGGTACACTATCGTTAAAAGAGGAGGAAAATTTTTAAAATAGCTGCTAGCATGTACAGTAGTCACTATTGTAGCTTACGTCAGGAGTAGGTACGTGATTGTTGGAAGAGAAGGAAAATTTTAAAAAGTGGCAGCTATATACAGTAACCATAACTGTATCTCATGTCAGGAGTGGGTACATTATTGGGAGGAAAATTTTCCAAAATGGCTGCTAGTATGATTGTCGGGAGAGAAGGAAAATTTTCAAAAGCGGCAGCTATATATAGTAGTCCGTGTCAGGAGTGGGTACATTATTGCCAAAGGAGAAGGAAAATTTCAAAAGCGACAGCTAGCATGTACAGTATCGTGACTATGGCTCATGTCAGGAGTGGATACATTATCGTCGAAAGGGGAGGAAAATTTCAAAAGCGACAGCTAGCACGTACAGTAATCGTGACTTTGGTTCACGTCAGGAGTGGATACATTATTACCAAAAGGGGAGGAAAATTTCAAAAGCGACAGCTAGCACGTACAGTAATCGTGACTTTGATCCTCGTCTTCCACTGACTTTGCGTCTAGTAATGGCTTCAATACTTTCTATGAATCGGTGATTTGCATCTCATCTAGCTTTCTCACAAACTGGCAAACAGGGTCATTTAGGGTCAGATTCCCAAGACTGTAACGATCTCGTTCTTTTTGGAAAATTATCCATAATCCAACAACCTCAAATTGCACTATTCCGCAAGAATGCGCTTCAAGAACCTCTCGAATATCTTCTAGAGATTCCTTACGCAAGCCATTCTTAATGAATCTTATTCTATCATTACGATTTCTGGTGATCACTCCTGGAGAACGACATTTATTGCCGCAAATCCACCATCCACAATTATGACAAACGCCTAGCCTGTTTGCTCTTCTTTTTTTTGGCATAAGCACTTTTACCAAAGCCGGGCATACGGGGAAAGAACGCTTCGGGAACTTCACCAGCTGAACGAACCTTAGCTTCAATTAGCCACCGCACATTATCAGGAATGCCTTTGTGCATAAATACTCTGAATCGTTCACATCTAGCTTGATAAATCTTTTTAAGAACATTTATTTGGAAGGAAGGAAAATACTTTCGTAGGGCGGAAAGAGAAGACTCCATTGATAAAGGAGGCAAAGAAAAAAATTAGTGATTGTAGGAAATGAAAATAACTAACACATATTTATAGTGATGAAAGGGATAATGCGTTAATTACACTTACAGAAGCAAGTACATTATTGTCAAAAGAAAAGACAAATGACAGCTTATATGTACAGCAATCATGACTGTGGCTCTCATCTTCCACTAGTTTATGTCTAGTAACGGCTTCAATGCCTTCTATAAGTCGGGGATTTGCTTCCCATACAGTTTTCTCACAAACTGGCAAACAGGGTCATTAAAAGTTAGATTTCCAAGACTGTAACGATCCTGTTCTTTACGGAAAGTCCACCATAAATCCATAATTTCCCATTGCACTATTTCACAAGAATGTGTTTTAAAAGTTAATAGGATATCATCCAAAGATTCCTTACGCAGGCCATTCTTGATGAATTTTCTTTTATCTTCATGATTTCTGGAGATGTATCCTAAAGAGCGACATTTAGTATTACAATTCCATCGTCCACATTTATGACAGACACCTAGCCTCTTTGCTCTTCGCTTTTTGGCATAAGCGCTTTTACCAAAGCCGGGCATACGGGGAAAGAACGCTTCTGGAACTTCACCAGTTGAACGAACCTTAGCTTCAATTAGCCACCGCACATTGTCAGGAATGTCTTTGTGCATAAAGACTCTAATCCTTTCACATCTAGCTTGGTAAATCATTTTAAGAACATTTATTGGGATGGAAGGAAAGTATTTTCGCATGGCGGAAAGAGTAGAATCCATTGATAAAAGAAGAATTTGAGAGAAGAGATGAAGAAATCAGTTATTGTAGGAAACTGAAATAACCGATTATGAGAGTCAGAGAGTATTGCATCCGCTACTTAACCGGAAAGAAGAACACGCATTTATAGCGATGAAAGGATAACGTGTTAATTACGCTTACAGGAACAAGTACATTATTGTCCAAAGGTAATGCAAATTTTTCAAATATGACAAATCGTATGTACAATAATTGTGACTGTGGCTCACATCTTCCACTGGCTTTACGTCCAGTAACGGCATTAACGGCTTCTATGAGTCGAGGATTTGCTTGCCATCCAGTTTTCTTACAAGCTGGCAAACAGGGTCGTTTACAGTCAGATTCTCGGGACTGTATCGTTCTCGTTCTTCATGAAAAATGCTCCATAAACCAAGAAGTTCATGTTGCACGGATCCACAAGAATACGTCTCAAGAGTCAATTGGATATCATCCAACGAGTCCTTACTCAGGCCATTCTTAATGAATCGTATTTTATCTTCTCGATTATCAGAGATCATTCCTAAAGAACGACATTTAGTATTACAAGTCCACCGTCCACATTTATGGCAGACTTGTAACCTTTTCGCTCTTCGCTTTTTGGCATAAGAGCTTTTGCCTATACCAGGCATGTGAGACACAAAGGCCTCTAGGATTTCACCTGCCAGACGAACCTTGGCTTCGATTAACCACCGCACATCTTCAGGGATTCCTTTGTTCATCAGAACTCTTAATCGTTCACAGCGAACTTGGTAGATCTTTTTGAGGATGTTCATTGGGAGAGAAGGAAAATATTTTCGCAAGGCAGAAAAAGTATGATCCATTTTCTAGGAGAAAGTAAAAGAAATGAGGGAGGAAAGGATCAGTTATTATGGGCAACTGAGAGAACCGACTTGAGAGTCACGGAGTACCGTATCCGCCGCTTAACCGGAAAAGTAGATCCTACTTCATTTTGATGTGATAGATATTTTTTATCTTGGATATTCCATCGAGCTGACGTTGATCCAGTCCTCGATTATTGAATCCATTGTCCGCTTTTGACAAAGTTTCAACGACAATATTTCTTGATGTTTGCCTTATCTTTGACCACAGCTATCTCTTATCTTGGATGCTGCTAAGCTATCATCAATCCTATCCTTCCAGGTGTAGCCTCGATTATTGAATCAATTGCCAGGCTTTTGACATATTGTCTACCTTATCCTTGAATTCCTGATGCGGGTTGGTCCCGCATATTAGCTGTGTATCCAGTGATAGATTGGTAAGAGCTGATGACATTGAGATCTCAGCTTATACTACTGTAACTGTGCTGTGAATGTGATTCCCGTTTGATCCTTGTTATGTAAAGGCTATGTATGCATGATATGAAATGCATGAATGCAGAGCATGTGTAACTAATGGCTTTTTTTTTGTATGGATCTAGTTCTTTATGTCTTTGTTTTACTGGATCCTCTTTATGATGGCTTTCTTGGACTATCATTGAATCTCTTTATGCTTTTCAGCTTTTGTTCGCTGCCTCAAAAGCCCAACTCTTTTCAAAATCCGCTTTCTTTGACTTGTTCTTGAATTTTGGCCTCAATTTCTTTAATGTTCGCTCGCCTCATACTTTATATCTCTTCAAATACTCATCCCTTGTCATGGATTTCATACTATCAAAGGCTTGACTTTCAATGTTTCATTGTCCCTTTTCTTGTGGCCGTGTCGACACTTGTTTACCCCCATGTTACAGTCCGAATGATTGCTCTTCCTTAGACTCAGGTTCTGATCCATAAGACTTACCCCCTTGTCTATTGAGCTTCTTTCTTGGCAGTGCTCTTCTTACGCTTAGTAGAGACTACTTTGCCCCCTTGAATATGGTGTTTATGTGGAAAAAGATATCATCTCGCCTTTGATTTAACAGAAGGTCGAGCATTTCTAGACCTTTGTGATGGCACTTGATCGTAAATTTCTCTTACAAGAACCACATCTTATTAAAGAAAGACTCAAGCTATGTCCTCACTTTTAAGTCTACATACATTAATGAATAATGGTTTGGCCTTAAAGAAAAACTTTCATCAATTTGCAAAGCTTGACAAAGTAATTTACGGTCTTTGTTTTTAATTAAAATATCCTGCCATTCTTCCCTTTCCAACTCGAAGACATAAACTGTGCAAGGCAATAAGGTAGAAACATGATTTACAATAATAGCATTTTAACTGACTGAGGATGATATCGAGAGGTAAATGTTAGGTGTGAGGAAAGTTAAGTTTGAATGTTTTTTTTTGTGGCAGTCTTTTAGCTGAATGAGAATAATATTAAGAGGTAAATATTAGGTATAAGTAAAGTTAAGTTTGAGTGGTGTGAAAAAAAGGGTCTTTTAATACTACTCGTGAGCAGCATTAAATAAGGTAGAAACATGATTCACAATGATAATCTTTTGACTGAATGAGGATGTTAGGTCTGAGGAAAGTTAAGTTTAAGTGGTGTGAAAGAATGGTCTTTTAATACTACTCGTGAGCAGTATTAAATAAGGTAGAAACATGTTTCATAATGATAATCTTTTAGCTGAATGAGGATGATAAGTCTGAGGAAAGTTAAGTTTAAGTGGTTTGAAAGAAGGGTCTTTTAATACTACTCGTGAGCAGTATTAAATAAGGTAGAAACATAATTCACAATGATAGTCTTTTAGCTGAATGAGGATATTAAGTCTGAAGGAAGTTAAGTTTTAATGGTGTGAAAGAAGGGTCTTTTAATACTACTCGTGAGCAGATTTGATTATGGTGAAAAACTCAATAGTGATGACTTCAAACTTGCCACCTTTTCCAGAAAGTTTGATCTCATCTATTGCCCCCCAACTATCGTAATCTTTATGTACACTTGGTTTGAGGGTTACTTTTGTTTTCTAAACCGCCTTTGCAGGTTTTCAGTCTAGAATCCATAGCTCACTTTTTCTATCTTTTTTCTTTTGCTCTAGTTTGAGCCCTTTTTTTCCTTTCTCTTTTTTTGTTTTTGTTTTTGTTTCCCTTTCTTTTTTTTTTTTTTTTGTTTTGTTTTTTTTTTTGTTTTGTTTTTTTTTTATATATTTTTTGTGTTCTTTTTTTTTTTTTTGTGTGAGCTATGGTGATGACATATTTGATAACTTTCTTGAAGTGAGATGACTCAAGTGGCCTTGCTTGCTCGTGCTTGTTCTCAGTTCTTTTTGGTTTTGAATTTTCCCTTGTTGGCTTTTTGATGGAAGGGATGAACTTTTTCCTTTTCGGAGTTTTTGTTACAGAGAACCGAGATCATAGCCTTATTGAAATGAGATGATTCAAGTGGCCTTACTTGCTTGTATTATAAAAAAAGAAATTCCCTGAAAATAAAAACTGAAACGCGAAAGAAAATGCTGATAATAAAACTAAAGGACAAGAAAAACGGATCAGATCGCTTCTTTCTTCCACAATACTTCAACAAGGTGAGTAGAGGACCATTATGGGAGTGAACTGGTCGGGAAAGACTGTCGTGTCCAGTCTATCTGAATCATTGCTGGATCTGGTTCAGGAACAAAAGCTTGTATTTTATCTAGCAATTCTTCAGCAGTTGTTGCGGATATTATAATTCGCCGTGCCACTCTTGATATGAAATTCTTCTGCATAGCATAATCCATAAAAGCTATCAGACCTGTAAAGAAATTGTTAACATTCAAAAGCCCAATGGGTTTCTTATGCAAATTAAGTTGGGCCATGGAAGCAATTTGAAAGACTTCTCCCAATGTGCCAAAACCACCTGGTAGAGCGATAAAAGCATCAGCATTTAAAAGCATTTGTAACACACGCTCTTGCAAATTTTTAACCACTAATTCTTCTCCAATCGTGCCCCCAGAAATAAATTTCAGAGGTCGAGGGATAATGCCCAGAACTTGACTTCCTCCTAGAGATGCTGCTGATGCTACACCTCCCATTAATCCGACACTACCTCCTCCATAAACTAAATGTATTTTTCGCTCAGCTAATACTCTACCCAAATGGTTGGCTGCCTTTAAATACTCTTCATCTTTTCCAGGAAAAGCCCCAGAAAATACACAAATACTTCGGGATTTACGAGTTGGGGTTTTCTCCATTCCTATCCTTACCCTTGTGAGAAAAGAGGATATATTTATAGAGATGAAGAGATAAGGCAATAATTTTATTTTCAAGAATGGATACATTATTGCCAGCTATTCACAGTAGTCACAAGTATGACTCTGGTCAGGTATGGGTACACTATCGTTAAAAGAGGAGGAAAATTTTTAAAATAGCTGCTAGCATGTACAGTAGTCACTATTGTAGCTTACGTCAGGAGTAGGTACGTGATTGTTGGAAGAGAAGGAAAATTTTAAAAAGTGGCAGCTATATACAGTAACCATAACTGTATCTCATGTCAGGAGTGGGTACATTATTGGGAGGAAAATTTTCCAAAATGGCTGCTAGTATGATTGTCGGGAGAGAAGGAAAATTTTCAAAAGCGGCAGCTATATATAGTAGTCCGTGTCAGGAGTGGGTACATTATTGCCAAAGGAGAAGGAAAATTTCAAAAGCGACAGCTAGCATGTACAGTATCGTGACTATGGCTCATGTCAGGAGTGGATACATTATCGTCGAAAGGGGAGGAAAATTTCAAAAGCGACAGCTAGCACGTACAGTAATCGTGACTTTGGTTCACGTCAGGAGTGGATACATTATTACCAAAAGGGGAGGAAAATTTCAAAAGCGACAGCTAGCACGTACAGTAATCGTGACTTTGATCCTCGTCTTCCACTGACTTTGCGTCTAGTAATGGCTTCAATACTTTCTATGAATCGGTGATTTGCATCTCATCTAGCTTTCTCACAAACTGGCAAACAGGGTCATTTAGGGTCAGATTCCCAAGACTGTAACGATCTCGTTCTTTTTGGAAAATTATCCATAATCCAACAACCTCAAATTGCACTATTCCGCAAGAATGCGCTTCAAGAACCTCTCGAATATCTTCTAGAGATTCCTTACGCAAGCCATTCTTAATGAATCTTATTCTATCATTACGATTTCTGGTGATCACTCCTGGAGAACGACATTTATTGCCGCAAATCCACCATCCACAATTATGACAAACGCCTAGCCTGTTTGCTCTTCTTTTTTTTGGCATAAGCACTTTTACCAAAGCCGGGCATACGGGGAAAGAACGCTTCGGGAACTTCACCAGCTGAACGAACCTTAGCTTCAATTAGCCACCGCACATTATCAGGAATGCCTTTGTGCATAAATACTCTGAATCGTTCACATCTAGCTTGATAAATCTTTTTAAGAACATTTATTTGGAAGGAAGGAAAATACTTTCGTAGGGCGGAAAGAGAAGACTCCATTGATAAAGGAGGCAAAGAAAAAAATTAGTGATTGTAGGAAATGAAAATAACTAACACATATTTATAGTGATGAAAGGGATAATGCGTTAATTACACTTACAGAAGCAAGTACATTATTGTCAAAAGAAAAGACAAATGACAGCTTATATGTACAGCAATCATGACTGTGGCTCTCATCTTCCACTAGTTTATGTCTAGTAACGGCTTCAATGCCTTCTATAAGTCGGGGATTTGCTTCCCATACAGTTTTCTCACAAACTGGCAAACAGGGTCATTAAAAGTTAGATTTCCAAGACTGTAACGATCCTGTTCTTTACGGAAAGTCCACCATAAATCCATAATTTCCCATTGCACTATTTCACAAGAATGTGTTTTAAAAGTTAATAGGATATCATCCAAAGATTCCTTACGCAGGCCATTCTTGATGAATTTTCTTTTATCTTCATGATTTCTGGAGATGTATCCTAAAGAGCGACATTTAGTATTACAATTCCATCGTCCACATTTATGACAGACACCTAGCCTCTTTGCTCTTCGCTTTTTGGCATAAGCGCTTTTACCAAAGCCGGGCATACGGGGAAAGAACGCTTCTGGAACTTCACCAGTTGAACGAACCTTAGCTTCAATTAGCCACCGCACATTGTCAGGAATGTCTTTGTGCATAAAGACTCTAATCCTTTCACATCTAGCTTGGTAAATCATTTTAAGAACATTTATTGGGATGGAAGGAAAGTATTTTCGCATGGCGGAAAGAGTAGAATCCATTGATAAAAGAAGAATTTGAGAGAAGAGATGAAGAAATCAGTTATTGTAGGAAACTGAAATAACCGATTATGAGAGTCAGAGAGTATTGCATCCGCTACTTAACCGGAAAGAAGAACACGCATTTATAGCGATGAAAGGATAACGTGTTAATTACGCTTACAGGAACAAGTACATTATTGTCCAAAGGTAATGCAAATTTTTCAAATATGACAAATCGTATGTACAATAATTGTGACTGTGGCTCACATCTTCCACTGGCTTTACGTCCAGTAACGGCATTAACGGCTTCTATGAGTCGAGGATTTGCTTGCCATCCAGTTTTCTTACAAGCTGGCAAACAGGGTCGTTTACAGTCAGATTCTCGGGACTGTATCGTTCTCGTTCTTCATGAAAAATGCTCCATAAACCAAGAAGTTCATGTTGCACGGATCCACAAGAATACGTCTCAAGAGTCAATTGGATATCATCCAACGAGTCCTTACTCAGGCCATTCTTAATGAATCGTATTTTATCTTCTCGATTATCAGAGATCATTCCTAAAGAACGACATTTAGTATTACAAGTCCACCGTCCACATTTATGGCAGACTTGTAACCTTTTCGCTCTTCGCTTTTTGGCATAAGAGCTTTTGCCTATACCAGGCATGTGAGACACAAAGGCCTCTAGGATTTCACCTGCCAGACGAACCTTGGCTTCGATTAACCACCGCACATCTTCAGGGATTCCTTTGTTCATCAGAACTCTTAATCGTTCACAGCGAACTTGGTAGATCTTTTTGAGGATGTTCATTGGGAGAGAAGGAAAATATTTTCGCAAGGCAGAAAAAGTATGATCCATTTTCTAGGAGAAAGTAAAAGAAATGAGGGAGGAAAGGATCAGTTATTATGGGCAACTGAGAGAACCGACTTGAGAGTCACGGAGTACCGTATCCGCCGCTTAACCGGAAAAGTAGATCCTACTTCATTTTGATGTGATAGATATTTTTTATCTTGGATATTCCATCGAGCTGACGTTGATCCAGTCCTCGATTATTGAATCCATTGTCCGCTTTTGACAAAGTTTCAACGACAATATTTCTTGATGTTTGCCTTATCTTTGACCACAGCTATCTCTTATCTTGGATGCTGCTAAGCTATCATCAATCCTATCCTTCCAGGTGTAGCCTCGATTATTGAATCAATTGCCAGGCTTTTGACATATTGTCTACCTTATCCTTGAATTCCTGATGCGGGTTGGTCCCGCATATTAGCTGTGTATCCAGTGATAGATTGGTAAGAGCTGATGACATTGAGATCTCAGCTTATACTACTGTAACTGTGCTGTGAATGTGATTCCCGTTTGATCCTTGTTATGTAAAGGCTATGTATGCATGATATGAAATGCATGAATGCAGAGCATGTGTAACTAATGGCTTTTTTTTTGTATGGATCTAGTTCTTTATGTCTTTGTTTTACTGGATCCTCTTTATGATGGCTTTCTTGGACTATCATTGAATCTCTTTATGCTTTTCAGCTTTTGTTCGCTGCCTCAAAAGCCCAACTCTTTTCAAAATCCGCTTTCTTTGACTTGTTCTTGAATTTTGGCCTCAATTTCTTTAATGTTCGCTCGCCTCATACTTTATATCTCTTCAAATACTCATCCCTTGTCATGGATTTCATACTATCAAAGGCTTGACTTTCAATGTTTCATTGTCCCTTTTCTTGTGGCCGTGTCGACACTTGTTTACCCCCATGTTACAGTCCGAATGATTGCTCTTCCTTAGACTCAGGTTCTGATCCATAAGACTTACCCCCTTGTCTATTGAGCTTCTTTCTTGGCAGTGCTCTTCTTACGCTTAGTAGAGACTACTTTGCCCCCTTGAATATGGTGTTTATGTGGAAAAAGATATCATCTCGCCTTTGATTTAACAGAAGGTCGAGCATTTCTAGACCTTTGTGATGGCACTTGATCGTAAATTTCTCTTACAAGAACCACATCTTATTAAAGAAAGACTCAAGCTATGTCCTCACTTTTAAGTCTACATACATTAATGAATAATGGTTTGGCCTTAAAGAAAAACTTTCATCAATTTGCAAAGCTTGACAAAGTAATTTACGGTCTTTGTTTTTAATTAAAATATCCTGCCATTCTTCCCTTTCCAACTCGAAGACATAAACTGTGCAAGGCAATAAGGTAGAAACATGATTTACAATAATAGCATTTTAACTGACTGAGGATGATATCGAGAGGTAAATGTTAGGTGTGAGGAAAGTTAAGTTTGAATGTTTTTTTTTGTGGCAGTCTTTTAGCTGAATGAGAATAATATTAAGAGGTAAATATTAGGTATAAGTAAAGTTAAGTTTGAGTGGTGTGAAAAAAAGGGTCTTTTAATACTACTCGTGAGCAGCATTAAATAAGGTAGAAACATGATTCACAATGATAATCTTTTGACTGAATGAGGATGTTAGGTCTGAGGAAAGTTAAGTTTAAGTGGTGTGAAAGAATGGTCTTTTAATACTACTCGTGAGCAGTATTAAATAAGGTAGAAACATGTTTCATAATGATAATCTTTTAGCTGAATGAGGATGATAAGTCTGAGGAAAGTTAAGTTTAAGTGGTTTGAAAGAAGGGTCTTTTAATACTACTCGTGAGCAGTATTAAATAAGGTAGAAACATAATTCACAATGATAGTCTTTTAGCTGAATGAGGATATTAAGTCTGAAGGAAGTTAAGTTTTAATGGTGTGAAAGAAGGGTCTTTTAATACTACTCGTGAGCAGATTTGATTATGGTGAAAAACTCAATAGTGATGACTTCAAACTTGCCACCTTTTCCAGAAAGTTTGATCTCATCTATTGCCCCCCAACTATCGTAATCTTTATGTACACTTGGTTTGAGGGTTACTTTTGTTTTCTAAACCGCCTTTGCAGGTTTTCAGTCTAGAATCCATAGCTCACTTTTTCTATCTTTTTTCTTTTGCTCTAGTTTGAGCCCTTTTTTTCCTTTCTCTTTTTTTGTTTTTGTTTTTGTTTCCCTTTCTTTTTTTTTTTTTTTTGTTTTGTTTTTTTTTTTGTTTTGTTTTTTTTTTATATATTTTTTGTGTTCTTTTTTTTTTTTTTGTGTGAGCTATGGTGATGACATATTTGATAACTTTCTTGAAGTGAGATGACTCAAGTGGCCTTGCTTGCTCGTGCTTGTTCTCAGTTCTTTTTGGTTTTGAATTTTCCCTTGTTGGCTTTTTGATGGAAGGGATGAACTTTTTCCTTTTCGGAGTTTTTGTTACAGAGAACCGAGATCATAGCCTTATTGAAATGAGATGATTCAAGTGGCCTTACTTGCTTGTATTTGCTCTCAGTCTCTCTTTTTTTTTTTTTGGTTTTGAATTTTCCCTTGTTGGCTTTTTGATGGAAGGGATGAACTTTTTCCCCTTTTTTTTTTTTGGAGTTTGTGTTATGGAGAACCGAGATCGTAGCCTTCTTGAAGTGAGATAACTTAAGTGGCTTTATTTGCTTCTCAGTCTCTCTTTTTTTTTTGGATTTTTTTTTTTGGATTTTCCCTTTAATGGCTTTTTGATGGAAGGGATGAACTTTTTCTTTTCAGAGTTTGTGTTGCGGAAAACTGAGAACCTTTTTTTTTTTTTTTTTTTAGCATTTATGAGAATTGGGAAGCCACTGAAGTCATTTAATATGAGAGCTACCTTGTTTGGAAACTAACCCCAAACTTCTTGCAAGGATGTTGATAACCACTGTGAATTCTTTTTGAGGGTTGAGGTGCAACATATGAAATCCTTCTTACTAGATTTGGCAGCACTTTCAAGATCATTACTATCAAATTTCCCTTAACTTTTTATTTTCACCCACGAGTAGTATCATTTAGAAAGCAAAGTATGATAGCAATAATGGATAGTATAATGGAAAGAGTGTAAAAATGGAAAGTAGTAGAATGCACGCATCACATCTTTTTGTTGTACCAGAAAAAGAATAGCAGGTGTCCATTTAACAAAGACTACACCCTAGATTCTGGACTAAATCTAGGAGATTTTTACTATTAGATTACTTTTGCAAGCTTTCAAAGATACAAGTTTATTCAAAGGATTCCCTGTCATTCAAAAATGTATGCGGACTGTTAGGCCAGATCTGACTTGGAGGCCTTCCAAAGTCAATGTAATTCTAGCTCGAAATCTTCACTTTTCAATTATCAATCACATCGGGCCTAGCAACTTGGACTTGGTTTTGCTTGATGAGGCGGCAATGGATTGTGGGTGACATTTGGCTTATCGGAAAAGTCCAACCACTTTGACTCGATTAATTGTTGAACTATACGCTTCAATGCCATGCAGTTTTCCAAGCCATGGCCTGGAACGCCATCATGATATGGGCAGGTAATGTTAGGGTCATACCACCTTGGATATGGGGGTTTGAATGGCTTTGTAGGAATTGGACGGATAAATTGTCTTTCGATGAGTTTTGGGTATAACTCAGTATAAGTCATGGAAATTGGTGTGAAAACTTCTCTTGGTCTTGGTGCAGGTACTGGAGGAGTAGGAGCAGGTGGCCATGACTGATTAGGTCTGTTAAAAGGATAATTGTTGGGCCTATTGGAAGGATAATCATTGGGCCTATTTGGAGGATAATTATTGGGCCTATTCAGGGGATAATCATTGGGCCTATTTGGAAGGTAATTATCGGGCCCATTGGCAAAATAGGATAGGCGAGGTCCGATAGCCACAGTATCCACGAGGGGAATCCTTCTTCCGCGTCCTATTTGTTGTACTTCGTCATCTTTTCTTCTGGATGGTCATCCTCTTTTCATAGGATTATTAAAGGATTCAGCAATATTCCCAGTCCTAATCTCATGCTCGATTCTTTCTCCAGACATGACAATGTTAGAAAAATTAGTTGCCGAATTGCCAATGAGTTCGTCATAATATAGGTACTTCAGTGTCTGGACAAACAAAGTGACCATTTCTCTTTCTGTCATGGGTGGCTGAACTTGTGCTTCTTGAATTGCTTTCGCCTTGATTAGCTCGATCAATTGTCTCATTTGTTCGGCCATACTTTCTATCTTGGACTCTATCTTTATGAGACGTCATTCGATTTGTTCTGCCATTAATCTTATTTGGAGCCGAGTTGAATATCGGTGTCGAGGTCCAATTTTATCCTTTTAAAAGTAAGGTATATTTTATTAGATCCTATGTGTATGTGATTGATGCAATGGATGCATGTAGGAAAAATGAGATTATGTTTTTATCAGACTTTGTATACACGTGATTAATGTAATGGATGTATGCAATGAGATTATGTTTTTATCAGACTTTATATGCACGTGATTAATGTAATGGATGTATGCGATGAGTGAATTTGATTATCCACTATCGTGGAACTTCAAGACTTTTAGTTGTTATTAAAAAGACCAAAAAGTTAGCATAGTTTGATGCGTGGTCTTGATGCATGAAGAATATTTGCACAAAACAGAAGTATAACAAAAGAAAGATAAGTTTATTAATAACTTAAATAGCAATTAACAACTCATGAACTATTATGGAAAAATGAGTTAAAACCATAAATACGAAAATAAAAGTGTAGAGCAACAACACAGCATAACAAGGATATGCTTATGGCGTTGGTAAATGGGAGGAATGCTATGGTCAGTTCTATGGTTAAGTGGGGAGTTCTATATGCATAAGGTGGCTTATCAAAAAGGCAAGGGATAGTTCCCGAATCCCGTCACTAAATTATAGTGACGGCCCGATTCCTTACCCTCTAGGGTTTATGTAAGGAATGGATTAATTCGAGTCGTAGCTTTTTGTGGGCCCATGCAGAGACTAACCGTCTCAGAAGGCAATACACTACTTTGCTACTTTGAAACCGGTGAAGGCTTGGAGACCATGGCCTCACAAGGACAACAACACCAATTCCGCTTAGAAAGAATCGTGTTCGATTTAAGTAAGCTCGGGTATAGAGCTTCATATTGTGAATGCATAATGCATGTTTTCGCTAAGTAAATATAGCATATAAAAATCCACATAATAAGCAAAGTAAATTAAAACAAATCAACTTTAGGCTCGACTCACTAACGTCGAGTCCCCAACGGAGTCGCCAAGCTGTGGCAACGTGCGGGTCTTTTTTGGGAGTCGCCACCAATCGGTTTTCGCTCAGGTCGATTGGATACCTTAAAATATGGTCTGCGAGAGTTCGGGGATCGGGAGTACGGTTACGCTAAAACAATATTGTTATAGCGCCCAAAATTGGCACCTTAGTTGATTTTAATTTTGTCTTACTTTGCTTTTAAAAATTTTCAGTTAATTTAGATATTTTAACTGAATTAGTCGAAAATGTTGATTTTGGTAATTAATTCGGGTAAAAATTTTATACTTCCGAACCATGGACTCTGCCGAGTCATTTGGACACGGAATTTGGTGAAATTTTAAATAATTTAATCCATATCGTAAAATATGAATTTTTATCTTTTGTATTTATTTAATTTATTTAATTAAAAAAAATTGATATTTTCCAAACCGTAGATCCTGCCGGATCATCCGGATATGGAAATTATTTTTTATTAATTGTTTATTTAATGAATTTTAGTCATAATTTTTATTTTATTATTTTATTATTTTTCTTGAATTTTTAATTATTATTACTTTTAAAAAATATATTTAAAAAAAACAGAATTGATTTTTTGTTGTATTTTTAGAATTATTCAATTATAATTTTTTAATAATTTTAATAAAAGGTTAATGAAAAAAAAATAAAAATTGATGTTTCAAAATAATGAAGATTTGAAATAACGACGGATGGGGATTTTTGTTTGAAAAAGATTTTTTTTGATAGCCTTAAAAATGAAGAAAGTTAATTATTCACATAAAACTTCTTTTTTTTAATTAATTATTATTTACTTATTGATTTTATTTATTATTAAATAAGTGAAATAAATTTTATCATAAAGTAAAATTTTGGCATAAAAGGAAAATTAAATAAAGTAAAGTAAAGGGGATTTTTTTTTTAGTTTAGACATCCATAAAAAAAATGCATAAAATAACACATGTAAATAAATAAAGGGAAAACATATAAAGTAAATAAAGGAATATTAAAGAATAAATAAATAAAGTGGGGCTTTTTGACCTTCTACTTTTTTAAAAATTAAATAACATATTCAAATAAATAAATAAACAAATAAAAAGCACATAAAGTAAATAAAGGAAAGTTAAAGATCAATAAATAGTAAGCAAATAAATAAAGTGGGGCTTTTTGGCCATCCACTAAAAATAAATAAATAGGAGGTATAACCTTCCATGAATTATTATAATAATAATAATAATAAAGATAATAAAAGTTAGTTGTTAGAATTAGTTGTTAATAACAATAATAATAACAATAATAAAAGTTAGTAAAGTTAGTTGGGTTAGTTGTTAACAATAATAACAATAAAAGTTAGTAAAGTTAGTAAATTAGTAAGTTAATAATAATAATAACAACAATAATTAAAGGTTAGTAATAATAACAATAATAAACAAATAAAATGTAAAAGAGAGTTAGTAATTAGTTAATTCTGCAGAAATAAATAAAAGGTTAGTGACTAAAATGAATAAATATGAGAAGATGAAGGATAAAAAATGAGGTTGTACCTTTTGAAAATGAATTTTGAATTCCGGAGCAGAGGTGCGCGCGCGGGGGTGAAAAAAAAAAAAAACAGTCAGAGAAGGTTTAGGTTTTCTGGAGAGGAAGAGAAGAGGGCCAGGGACCTAGGCTAATTTTTTCCTTTTTTTCAAAACGAAGCTCTAAGTTTTTTTTCTCATTTTCTCTGTGTTCAGCACAAAATTTGGGGGGCTATTTATAGAGGAAGTTTGGCTGAACTGTTGATGGATAAATTAATAAAAAATTTCAAACTTATCTTTTAAATTGGTAAAATGACAATTTTAGTCCTTTACGTCTCTCAGCCTTTGGATAAGTTCCTGAAGCTTCTGATTTTGACAATTTTGTCGTTTTCTGTCAATTTCGGCCAGAAACGTCGGCAGGCCCAAAATTTTATGTGACAAACTACTAAATGCTCCTGGAACTTTTAGAATTTGTCAATTTTTCCCGAAACTTCTCAATTTTGTCATTTTTACCTCAAACTTTTAATTTTTTGTCATTTTTTTCATGAAATTTTATTTTATTTCAAACATACACATATTTACACATATATCATTTTAAATCAAATTTTCACAAAACAAAAATATATTTTAAACTAATTAAATTTTTTTAATAATAATAGTAATATTTTTTTTTAAATTAATTTTTTTTTAATAATTTTTTTTTTTAAATTTTAAAACACCCGGACGAAATTGGGTGTCAACAAAAGCGAATGAAGGATATGGCGACAACTAGTGAGCACAATTAGATCTGGTGACAATTGGCGAGTGCAATCGGATATGGCAATGGTTAGCAACGGGATATGGATTTGATGAAGAAGAAGCAACTGCTAGAAGTGAGGGAAGAGAAAAGGGCAAAGGTGTTGGGAGAGGGAGTAGAAGAGGCTGAAGGCAGATTTACGGTGAGGGGCGAAGAGAGGAGGTGACGTCGGATTTGATAAAGAGATAAGAAGAGACGAATCTGATGTTGGGCTCGATGAAGAGAGAGGTGATGGCAAGGGGGTCGAGCGGATGAAGGATATGGCGATGACTAGCGAGCACAATTGGATCTGGTGACGACTAGCGAGCACAATCGGATCTGGCGATGGCTGGTGACAGGCAATGGATTTGATGAAGAAAAAGTGAAGGCTAGGAGCGAGGAAAGAGAAGAAGGCAACGGTGTCGGGAGAAGGAGTAGAAGAGGCTGATGGCGGATTCGACGAAGAGAGGCCGACGGCAAGGCCAAATTTGACGGTGAGGGGCGAGGAGAAGAGGCGATGTCAGATTTGACAAAGAGAGAAGAAGAGACGAATCCGATATCAAGCTCGATGAAGAGAGAGGTGATGGCGAGGGGCGAGGCCGAATTTGATGGAGAAGAGGCCAATGGCGAGGAGCCGGGGCCAGATTTGATGGAGATTGCTAGCAGGTGGTGGCGATGGTAGGAGAGACTAACGCCGTTTGTTGTTCCGTACAATAAGGGACTAACTCCCTCAATTTGGAAAAATTGAGGGACTAAGTTGTGCTGAGTCAAAGTTAAAGGACCACCTCACTTGAGTGAGCAAAGTTGAGGGATAAAATGTGCATTTTGACCTTTATTTTATTGATAATAAGTTGGCATAAATAGGAGATCGAGATCAAACGTGTTGGACTTGGAAGGCTGAAAATTTATTCTGAATTTCAAGGAGAAGAAGATCAGTAGATCTAAAAGGCGGGAGTTTGAAAGCTAGCGAGCAAAGAGAAGGCAAAAGAAATCAAGGAAAAAAAATAACGAAGTGGTGGATGATGAACAGCAGGAAATGAGAAAGATTGAAGTTGAATGGAAGTTATGGCCGCCGTTGGAGAGAGAAGTGGATGATTTACAAAGTAAGTTCTTATAGTATGCCATTATTATTTTTATAATCCATAACATTTTTCAAGTAACAGTAAGGTCACTACTAGTGCTAAGTGCTAACTCATGAAAGAAAAATGTTGAGTTTGCTTTGACCCGATGATATAACCGGTTGAACCGGTTTGACTGTGAACCGAAAGTCTTTCTGTTTTGATGAGTGGTCCGGTTTTAAAAACATTGCTTTCCTATATTCAAAAGGGGAAACCCTTTCGAGACTTTTAAGTTAGAAAATAAAATATAAGCTTATAATTTAGAGATATTTATTCACTTAAAGATCAATCAACCCATAGTAATGGTTTAGTGATGTCGTTGCACGCATGCTTCCAACTCTAAGCATAAGACTGGAATGAGAGATACATTGCAGAATAAAGAAAATTCGAAGCTAATGGATTTCTGGTGGACTGTACCTTATAGTATTGGGCTTGGGTCGCAAATAGATGGGCTTGGGGAATATACCCCACTTTATTAATTCGGCTCTGGGCTTAAGGGCTTGAGTGGTCAAATCAGATAAGTCTTAAGTGACACGTCGTTCGGCAAACTCATGCACCATCAACTTTCCAAGTGGCAGAACATCAGATCGATAACTATGAAAGTTTGCACGATCGTGTTGCTATCAGAATATGCAACATGTATATAAATAAAATTTTATTAAATATACTAAAATTTATATTAAGTTTGCATAAAATTTGGCAAAAAAAGATTGATATCTTGATAAATCTTGCGTAATTTTTTTAACTGATAATCAAATTGTATCATGAACGAAAATTTTAGTATAAAATTTTTACAAATTACACAGCTATTTTTCATCAAATTGTTCTTCTCACCACAAGATCTCTCTTTTGGCAAAGATAAAAAAGAGACCCTGTTTCCATTTACACATACGTGCACGATAGGAACTATACAAAAGTTTTAGCATGTTTAGAAGTTATATATATATTTAATAGTGGACGAGATAAGCATGTAATCTTAACGCCGCGATTTTTGAATGTCATTAACAAGAGAAATAATTAAATTTTTTATACCTAACATTTTTTTTATTCAAAAACATTATAAAAGTTATGGGAAAAGTGACTGCTCCAAAAAATTAGAAGGCTTTAGCTGCATTTTACTACTATAAATTATGTAACCCTACAAGTTTAACATGGGTGAATCGAGCTGGGTTTTGGATTTATGTAACCCTACAAGTAATTAGTAAATTATGTTGCTCGTAATTGAATCAACGAAAATAATAACAATACAATTAGTGTTGTTCCTGCATTGTAAAATTATTAGAAAATTCATAAATAATAAAATATAAAATTTAGGCCAAATTTTTATCTCATCAATGGCACAAAAATAGACAGTTAAGTAATATAAAATTAGTAGATAATAGATAATAAAATTTGTAGGAAATAGGAAAAATATCACCTATATATCAAGAATAATTGGGATAAGTCGTGAGTCTACCCACTTTCTTTTAGACGTTTTGTGCCATACCGGTGCAGTAGTCTCGGTCACGCCGCCCTCAGGATAAAACAGCCCAACCATCTTATTGTAACTTCATATACACATGCACTGTTGTGAAGTGAAGCTCTACCCTCACATTTCTTTACCTAATATAATTTGGAGATATATAGAAAATAATTTTTTATGAAACAATCTAAAAAATTGAAGAGGTGTAGAGGCTAAGAATGTGTATACAAATGAAGATAAAAAAAAAGCACATATATATACATCCATGTTTAAGAGCCATAATCACACCATTAAACTTCTAGCCGTTTGAACTTTTAATTTCTATATTTATAAGCTTTAAAAGGTAAGTAAATAAGAGTTAAAAGGCACTAATAAGACAAGCGGCTAGTGTCTTAAAATTATTTATTATTAATAAGTATTATTATTTTTTATTGAAATAAAATCTCCAACAATTAGTAAGAAAGGGGAGAAAAGAGAAGGAATCTTTGAAACAGAGATCACAGATTATATGTGTGTAATATTTTTCTGGGTTTCTGAATGAATTGGTTTTCTATTCTTTTGATAATTTTCGTTTGGTAAAGCTTCCCCAACTTCCCAGCAATGAGGTTGTCTTGTTTCGACTTTTGAGCTGTGATGCCTTGTGATTAAGATTCGTGCAAGCCAATGCCATCTTTGATTTAACGACCATTGGTAAATTAGGCTGATTTGTTACGTCGTGGGTCTATTGAGCCAAAAATGAAATTTGGATGGGTGATTTGGGCTCCCTCGGTAACAAAAACAATAAGGCTTGTTTTTTTATTACTTTAGGTTAAAAATAAATGAAGTGCAGGAGATGCGTGGACTGAAAAGGGGAAGGATCGCGCGGTGGCTTGGGATGAGTGCTGGTGAGACCAGACGAAGTCGCGCGAGTCCGTTCGAATTTGCTCTCTTTCCATCCATGACGGTGACGCACGAACAGGTGTCGTTCATATCCCTCGAAGTCGAGCATGAAATTACACAGCCCTCGAAACTGGTACAAGTAGGACTCTATTTCTATCGCCATTCAATTCTTTTAATGGGTGAGTTCTTCCAGGAAACCTCTGGTCTCTCAAAAGGAAAATACGTACTGGCTTCTGCTTCCCTAAGTTGCCTTTGCCTTGCGGCAGATGTGTGTATATATAAAACGCTTCCTGCGTCTATCTAATTACCCGGAGGAAAAGCTGGAGAGGAGACCAACATATCAGATCAAGGCTCCAAGTCGCGCTGTCCTACCACTTCACTATATATATATATAGTTATAGTTCTAGTTATAGTTATTGTACTCGGTGACTCCATTGTAACATGAAGCTCCCTCAGTGCAGCAATGGCTTTTGCACCACCACCACATCATCGTCTTCCCTGCTCACCGCACAAAGGGGACGATCAAACAAGCCAGTGGTAAGTTATATATATCGCGGTTGATAGGTAGGTGCAGTACTAATTAACTACGCATACCTGCTATATTCATATATATTGAAATGAATGGATATAAATGTATATGTCTCAGAAGAGGGACATGAGAGGGATGAAGAAGAGGATGAAGCAGTTGAAGGTGGAGATGGAGGAGATTGGGAAGGACCAAGAGAGCATCAGGAAGGGACAGGAGGAGGTACGAGGAAAACTGGAAGCAGTGGCTTCCCAGTGCCGCCAACTCCGGCAAGAAACCGATCTCTTGATGCAGCAGAGCGCCCGCACCAACGTGCGCCTCCAACTCATGCTTCAGATCATAAGAGCTCGAGAAAGCCGTGACTTGGACACAGCTGCTCAACTCACTCTGCTCCTTAGGTAATTAATTAATTAAGCTAGTGAAGTGATCCTGCATGGATGACTAGAATTACAATATTAATTACTATGTTAATTAGTTCCTGGGCAGTATTTGGTTTCGTGTATATGTGTGTGTGTGTGTGTGTATTGCACATACATAATATACGAATGGCCAAACTAATCTATGGATTTGGTTCTTCAGACTGATGTGCATGTAATACTAAGTTAAATTAGAGTTAACTGGTCTGATTTTGTTGCAGAGGACTGGTAACCGATGGCAAAACAAGCTGAAGCCTGATCAAGTGTGTGTGTGTGTGTGTATGGCTCTCCCCTCACCAGTCAAAGCTGGCTCTTGTGTCGACTGCTGTGTGCTATCTAGCTAGGGTTGGGTTTAATTTTAATTTTAATTTCCGTGTAATAAGAAAGACTGAAAGAGAGTAGCTATATAGTTTTCTCATGTCTGTGTGCTGCTAGTTTTTTACTTCTGCTAATCCATCGTATTTTGTGTAAACTTGTTGATGGTTGCACTCCATCTCCATGTCGCTGGCTAATTAATGTCTTGTTAATTAGTTGAACCGACCCAGGATGGTTGACTTGACTTTGGTTTGTGTTTCCATTTTTCAGCCCATCCCATCCAAATAATCCATAGCAATATATATGCTTGGAAGTTTCTAAAATACTGTAACAATACTCCCCTCAATCTCAGCCGTTTCTCTCAAGAAAATGGTTTTTTTGGTAAAACTCTGATTTGTAACCGGAAGCTTTACCTTTTTGACACTTTAGTCCTTATAGTTTATTATCATCTTATTTCTTTGATTTAAGAGTTAGACAAATTTCAAAAGATTTTATTTCTTAGTAATTAAATATTACTATTAAGATCTTTCCAAACTATCACCCAAGTTGCGTAGCTATCATAAGACCTGTTGTTGAAGTGAGAAAGTAGTAAGATCGCATAAAACATTGGCAAATAGCCAATAAAGATATTAACACTAATCAATAGTTATTAATGGATAAAATTTTTAGAATTTTGTCTACGTCTACTTCAAATAAAAAAGACAAGAGGAAGAAGGAATTATGAAAAATAGAAAAATAAAAAACTCACAAGCTGTTTTAATAAGAGATTTTAAGGAAAAAATTACGAAACTGAAATATTCCTAAGATTGATAAATGAGATGTTTATTAAAAATGAACTTTTGATCTCAAAATGAATTATGTTATTAAAACAATAGACAAGAATGTTTCAATAATGAAAAAAAACCATAAATTTGAATTGTTTTCAAAATACATGATCTAGGATCATCTAAAAAATCACCACAATTATTTGCATGTTGATATTGTACAAATTGCTTTTAAAACCTCTGACAAAAATTGGATTGAATGCTTTTGTGATCATTGCCTTAAAAGATTGTAGGCATAATAAATTCTCTAATTCTTTATTAGGTACAGTGGAATCAAGTTTGTGTAATGGATCAATTTATTTTAATTATTACCCAAATTTCACTGTTTTTTTAAGAGATCTTCATATGATGAAAGTTTTAATTGCAAATATCACAGACATTTGGTTTTGATAAGCTTGAAATCCCAAAATCTTACTTTGATTTATAGAATATATTACAAAGTAATGACAAAGCAAATTGAGCCTAAAAGTTTTAGAATTTGATATACAAGGAGAAACTGTGTTGTTAAAAGCTAATACAAAAAAAAAATCATGTTGTCATTCCAAAGTCAAGTAAATGGAAAGATATTAAACTTCTAGAAAAATGAATTTTCCAAAATGAAAAAACAATGAAATCTTTGAAACCTCAAGAGTTTAAAAGAATTGTTGAATACGAAAATGGAGAGGTTGAAATAAGATTTAGCAAATATAGAATTACAAAATTAATTTTTCAAAATTGGCACCAAAACGACTTCCCTCAAGAATTGCTTACAAACCCTCTAGAGCTTCATATTTTTATATGCCAAAGTCTAAACATGGAAAACTAGTAGGAGGAGTTAAAGAATTTATAGAAAAAGTTTCACATACTGTCTATAAAATTGACTCAATTATCTTAGAAAAAGGTCAAAATTCTAAACAACAAAAAAGAAGAAACAAAATTTGTATTTGTTGACACCTAATTTTGTCCGGGCACTGACTTTTGCTTAAGTTTTAGGTTAGGAAAATTAGTTGAGGGAGAATTTTCATTTTTAGGGACTATTTGATCATTTGTTAGGAATTTGGGTCATTTTTGTCATTTTTAGGGTTTTGTATAATTAGTTAGTTTAGTCACATTTAGGTTATATTGTTATTTTGGTCTACAAATCTTTAGGAATTTTAAGTGGTCATCTAGGGCAGAAATAGGAGTTAATTTAGTTTAGGTACTAATTTGGAGTCCTAAAAGTCCTATAGGGTCAATTTGGGTAAAAAGAAAAAGTTTGGGATGAAACTAGGGATTTTTAGAAAGTTTTGAGCAAAATTCAAAAGTTTGGGGCAAATATGTCAATTTTAGAGAGTTTGAGCTGAATCTGGAGATTTTACGAAATTCTGGAAAAATATGGTTATTTTTGCAAAGTTTTGGGCTAATCTGACAAATCCTAGAAGTTTTGGGTCAAATTGGAATTCGCACAGAATTTAGGGCAGAATAGGCAGCTGGAGAGTTTTTTTTGGATCTAAACTCGTATTTCACCAGATTATATCCTAATCTTCTCAAATCCGATTTGGATCACATTTAAACTCTCAAAACCTTGTTAATCACGTTTTAAACCTCCTCTAGTATAAATATAAGTCACATTTGGGCAGAAAAGGGGAGGAAAATTTGAAACCCTAAGCTCTAGTCTCGGAAAAAGGGAAAACTGCAGCCTTCAATCCCTATCTCCCCTCCTTCTTCCGAGAAACCCTAAAACTTCCTCCCTCGCCGCCGTGATCCCTGCCTAAACTTCTCTGCCTTCGACGTTCCGTCCGACGCTCCAGCTTCTCTCCTTCTCCACCTCCCGACGCTTCACCTGCCCTTTCTCCCAGCCGGCGCGTCGCCTCCCCGTCGCCGCCAGTCCCGTCCACCTCCGTCCCCGACATCCCAAGCCCCCGCCGCCGCAGCCGTTCATCGCTTCGTCGTCGTCGCCGTCGTCCATCTCGTCGCCCATCAAAGCTCTGCTCTCCGCGCGTCCCTGATTGGTTGATCGATTGCCGGAATCGAAGGAGAAGAGCAAAACCCGGTTTGCAACCCGTTTCAAACCCGTCATCCGATCCGGATTCGACCCACCTTCACTTTTTCGGTATAACCCTGTTTTAGCCCTTCTGACTTTCTGTTTTGTTCATACAAGTCACCAACTTTATTTTCTTTACAGATTGGCCATTGATAGCAAGTTTTTGTTTTTATTTTGTTTTTCTTTGTTTCTCTCTTCCTTTGTTTGTCTAGCCATGCATTAGATTCAGCCATTAAATCCTCATAAAAATATAACCTAGTGTGTTTTGTTTGTTTTATTTTATTTTCTTAAATTACTTTAGTTATCTTTTTTTTTTTTATTAACTAACTTTAGTATCATGCAATTTTATTTTTCTCTAATCAGGATCTCATAATGTGTCTTAAAAAAAAATAATTAGTTGTTTAATTGCTCATACTTTTTTATTTATTTTACTCATCATCCAACTATTAACAAGAAATCAAATGAAGACAACTTTTTTTTTTCTTTTAGTACTCGACATTTATTTTTCAAAATATCCGTTATTGGTGGTTTGATAAAATCTCGAGATGGATTATTTGTTCCATATTCGGTTGGTCTGATAAGATTAATAAAAATCACTCTAAATAAAAGCTTAGGTCAAGAAATAAATAGTTAGGAAAAGATAAAAACTGAACCCCATGGTACCAATTCCCGGGGGCTTTAATAAGGTTATTTTAACGTAACCGACTCACGATCTTAGAATCTCTCACAGACTATTTCTCAGGTATCCAATCAACCTAGGTAAACTGATTGGTGGCGACTCCTAAAAATCACGTTGCTACAATATTCATAAGATCACTTAGCTCTAGTTTTTTAGAATTTTAATTAAATGTGTTAACAAAACCATTTAGATTTGTTAGTCAAAGCCTAAACAATGATTTTTTGTCAAAAAGAAATGAAATTAAAAGAAAAAATATTTTTTTTATACACATGCCAAAGAAGATAGAAAAAAATTAAACACCTTTGGTACAAAGAGAATTATGAGAACTAAAAAGAATTTGAAATTTTTTGAATGGTTTATCCCTGTTCTAGTTTTGGATGAAGAAATCACATTAGATGTATTAGAAGAAACTTGGTTTACATACAAGACTAAAGATGGAAAATAAATCATATCTCCACATCCACCAAATGCTATGGTCATAATGGGAGAAGAAACTAAAACATTTGCTTCACCCTTTAAGACTTTTGAAGCAGAAAATCCTGAAACTACTAAGAAACCTATAAGTAAGAAAGATCTCCAAAGTATCATAGAACAAAATAATTATACAAATTTGTACCTACAATCTATAAGTAAATAGATTAAAAGAATTGAAACATCTTAGGATTAGCATAAGCTTGGTCTCACAAAGACTTAAATCTTTAAATCAGAACTTTTGCCAGAAATCTCAAAATCCTCAATAGGTTTTCCTAAAAAAACTTCCATAATTTAAATTAAATCCAAATGACAGAATCACTAATTTAGTTGGTTAAATGGCTAAATTAACAATTAGATTTGAGTAGCCAAAGGAGATTGTGGATAAGAATAAAAAAATGTCTTCAAATAAATGTTACTGGAGAAATTCCAAATATCTAAGAATTAGTTGAATCTCATCAATCATAATATGAGAATTTAGAATTAAATCATCTTCATTTTAAAGGGGGGAAAGAAGATTCAATTAGAAATGTTTCAAAAGTTTAGAATGTACCCCATCCCTATGCTCCCTCAACACCATCTCTAGTGGACATAAGGTTAAACAATTATTTTGAGTCTTATGTTTTTGCAGAATATAAAGGAGACACAATAAGATAATAGAATATAAATGGTTTATGAGAATATCAAAACATAAATATTACCCAGTATATGATTATATTTGGAATAATTGCTAAAAAATGAGTTGATAATTTAGATCTGGATATAGAAAAAATGATCATAACTAGCTTCACAATACAGTTAAGAAACTAGTGGAAAAAGTATTTAACTAAATAAGCTAGATAAAAAATAAAAAAAAATGTAAGAAAAATACTTACAATATAACATGGAACACAATTAATTCAAACAAGTGAACCTCATGTAGTAAATATTTTGCTGTGAACTATATATTCTTATTTTGTTGATGATGCAGCAAGTAAAGAAAGTAGAAATGAATTTTACTTTTAAATTTGAGATGTAGAGTTTTATCAAATTTATAATGGTACAAAGATACTTTTCTTACTAGATTTTATGAAAGAGAAGATTAAAGATCTTTAATCTAGAAAGAAAAATTCATACAAGGTCTGCCAAAACACTTTTGTCAATTGATCATGGATCATATTAAAAAGAAAAACCAAGGTCATTCTAACCTAGAAAATTATGCCTATGGTCAAATCATAATAGAAATTAAATAAGTTGGTCTTAAAATATGTCATGAAATGAAGTGGCAAAAACATATAAAAAGAGAAAGATTAGAAGGAAGAAAAGAAATGGATAGGTTTTCCTCCCAATTTGGTTATGGTATCCCAATGTCATACTTTGAGTATAAGCCCAAAAACCAAAAGAAGTATAAATCCTAAAGAAAATATAGGTAAAGAAGATTTGAAAAACTAAAAGAAAAACCTAGATCATGTAAAAAATCTAGGAAGGGAAAATATGGAAAAGATCAAAAAGTTTGTTGAAAATGTGGCAAACCAGGACATTTTGCTAATAAGTGTAAGACAGGGCAAAAAAAATAAACTGATTAGAGATAGATGAAGAACCAAAAAAGAGTTTAATGCAAATTTTGCTAAATAATGACAGTGAAGCTAAAGAAGAATAAGAAGAAATAACTTCTAAAAAAAGTACTGAAGAACAAGAAAATATAACTACTAAAGAAAAAAAATTATAGGAATTATCAGAGTAATTCCCGAGAAAATTATCAAAAGAATAACCTTCTAGGCCTAAAAAATCTCAAGAAATTTCCATGCATAATTTGAGTATACCTACAATATATCAAGAAATTGATAGGAAATGTCTCATTTCCCTAAAAGATAAAAACATGAAACATTTTTTTTATCGTTGAATTGGCAGATAAATACTGGCCAAATCACCAAAATCCTCAATGGCAATTTCAGCCACTCAAGAATTCTTTATTTTTTGAATTAATTATACAAGAAACTGGCTTTACTGAGACAGAATATAAACCAAGAATAACTAAAATCACCATTAATCCTAAAAGTGGTGATGAAAAATCTTTAGAAAAATATATTTCAGAAATTGAAATTTTCTTATTTAAAATATTAAAATTTTGAACATTTGAAGAATGAGGAGTTCTTTCTGGAAGAAGAAGAATCTTGACTTGAGGAAAATATGAGAATATGTTATTCTCATATTGGAATTACATAAAAGCTTAGGATGAAGTTTTCCACATGTAGAATAGATACTACCAACATTCATAGATGATTCTATTCAAGATCAAGCAGATAAAATTCCCCACTTAGTTTTATAACTGGTACTTTGAAAAGAGCCTTTTCAGAGACTCTTTCCTAGAGCAAGTTATGAAGTCATTTGAAGGATTTTACATGTTCCAAAAACAATTTTACAAGAAGGGTCAAAAAGTGTCATTCCCTGATTTGTTGTTTGTGATTATGAATCATATTCCATGGATCATCCAATAGCATTATGAGAATCAAGAAATGGATTAGGATACCCATTTCACTCATTGCCTAGAGCGAATTTGAGAAACAAAAATGTGCGACAAATGTGTCCTTAATCAATATTTGCTCAAGAATATCATATTTGATAAAATTGATAAAAAAAAATATTTAGATGAAGATTTTCTAGATATTATGCTTCATAGATTTTACCAAGGAGGTGAATTCAGAGATAGTAAAATTCCTATCTCAGTGATAAAAGAAAAAATTTTGAAGTTTGCCCAGAAGCAACTTAAGAATCAAGAAAACCTCGGATCTTCATCTGACAAAAACTCAACAGGGCCCCAATAAAGGCATCTTCAATTTAGTGCCTTTACTTTCACGTGAATAAAGCAAGTGTCAATAGGAACTGACAAAAGAAGAAAAATAGCCTGCCAATAATTATTAAAGTTCCCACCACCAGAACTATTGAAGCACCAACCGGCCACTAGCCTAGTGGTTCCAGATTCCCTTGTCTGCTCATTGAAGAAAAAATGCTAAGCTTTATCACTAAGGCTCAGAACCTCTACCTATTTAAGTGAGTCACCCTCTAGAGTTGAAGGCATTAAAAAATTTCTATATCTCTCTTGTAGTCCATGTGCTAGAAATTTTTCGTATTTCCTCAAGAATTTGTTTTTTATTATTTCGTGTTTGAGTGGTGTGCTTGTGCCTGTATGATAGTTGTGTCAATTCTGTTGAAGCTTGAATTTCTACTTCAATAATATAAGTTTGTAATTATTTTAGTGTTTTTTATCTTTGTGTGGTAAATTAGTTTTCACCAGTTATCCGTGAATTTGTTTTTTAAGTTACTAAATTATGTGTGTGCATATTTAAGTTTACATTTGTACATAATCTATGTTTTGATTTATGATATATATTACTTGGGTATAATGGTATTAGAGCCAAGTGAATGTTTGTTTCACATAATAGATAAATTGCATATTTTGAACCTTAGGTCCTTAATTGTAAAAAGTTTAAAAATTTTAGGAAAACTGAAACCCGCTTGTAACGATAGAAAATCTATTGCGGAGAAGGATCTTATTACTATATGCTTTACTTAGTTTCTATATAAACAATTTCTTGGTGGTGATCTATCCTGGTCAACAACAAAAAGTATATATAAAATAACCTTGTTGCTAGTCCCACCAATTGGAGCGCACGGATCCAGCAGTTGAATTTAATTTCCCCCAATGTCCATGCACTTGCTTGGGCCCTTTTCAATCTTCATGATCCTGCCCAAAAGCTACCTCTGCATCCCATGTCCATCATATATGTCAACGAAACGCTCATAGCTACCTGCAGGTACGCCCCAAAATCAACAAAGCATAGGCTCTTCCGCCGGGCGCCGCGCATTTCACCGTCCCTGCGCCGGCAAATGAGGCTACCACAACAGAGATCATGCCATAGAATGTCTTTCCCCGGGCCAGAATGAATGAACCATCAAGCAATATAATTGGCTAAGCCTAGCTGCCTCCTGAATTGAATTCTTGTCTAGCAAATGATTAAATAAAATATCACTTATTCACTCTTTATATCTATACAGATATGTTACATCGTGATTGTTTTGGTTTCAATTCATTAATTTGGATGCCAGGAAATGTTAAATTTGTCAGTAAGAACATACTTAATTATCCAACTCGTATCTGGATATCCTTATAAACATGACTTGCACTTGTGAAATCAGGAGAAAAGCAATCCAGTATGATTTGTAGCTGGTCTGATCAGCGACACAAAACCAATTTCTCGCTATTTGTAGTTCAGACTTATAATTTTTAAATATACATTTTTTTTAAAAAAAATTAAGAAATATTAATATAAATAAATTTAAGTCAAACTTAAATCAAAAAATTGAAATGATTAAAAAAACTTGGGATGTGTTAGCTATCGTTTGAAAAACAACATGTTGTCTATTCTAATTAGTTAACTAAAGAATTCTCCTTCGTTATATTTAGAATTTAGTGCATGTTAATCCAAGTTTGAAAAGTGGAATGAAGAGAGACAACTTAATAAGGGATGATTTTTTTTTGTTTGTACTTTGAAAATACTTACATCTCTCATTTACTTTGCTTTAACTTAAGTCAACTTAATTTAAAATAATTTATTTTTATTTATTATGCAGCTATAATAATCAACAAAAAAATAAAATTTTTATGATTCTATTAAATTTCTAGTAATTTTTCTTTTTATGCATTAAAAATTAAAAAATCATAAAAAATTAATAATACTATAAAATTCTTACTTTTATTGAATTGTTATATCTACAAAATATTAACTTCAAATGAAATTGGTTTAGGAAAAATATAAAAATGAAAATAAACTATTTTAGATTGAGTTATCTTAAGTTAAAACAAGTTGCACATCGTTGAATATAATCCTAGTACATTTGAAGTTCCCAACTTTTCATTGGATCAGCACTTCAAATGTGATTAAATAAATGAGAAACTTTCAATAACCCCATCTGATTTGATCTAACTTGCACTTTACTTCCCTTATTTTTGAAAATCTATACTTTGCCTTTGCTTGTTTTATATTGTCTGACAAAAACTTTTAAAATTCTAATTTAAGTTGTATGATAGTAATCTTCTAGCAATTTCAATATCTTCAATATTTTTTTACAATTAGCATAGATATTTTAAATTATTAATTTTTCTTATCCATAAATAAAATTTTCTTTTTTATAAGTGCACATCATTATTTTTTAAACATTAATTTGCTATAAAAACATAAAAAATTTTAAAATTATTGGAATATCGTTACTAGATAGTTTAAATTAAAGTTTTAAAAGTTATCATTAGACAATGTAAAGGAAGTTGAGTAAAGTATATGTTTTTGGAAAAAAAAACAAAGGTAAAGTGTAAGTTATGTCAAATCTCAGGGGGGTTTTGCATGTCAAAACGATTGGATCAAGCATGGTTTGCAGAATTTCATGGGCACATGTCGATCCAACGACTTTGACATGCATTGTGATGCAATAAATGTATGATGAACCTTTAGCTAATTAGTACCCATACCCAAAATTCTATAAACACATATTTTGGCATTGGATGCTGCCTGGTAATATTGTTTTCATTTTCCTTTATTTCTTTGTTTGCCTATTTGACTTTGTATATAGTTTAGGGAAGACTAAAAATATACATCTTATTTTCAATATTACGTATGTTCCACCATTATCCCTAAGTTATCGTCACCATCAACCACTGACTCTATTAGCCAATATGCCATTGTCAACGATCTCGGTTTATTGTCGCCAACACCCGGCCTCCCATTGCACCACATTCTTGAGCTTCCTCTGCCATTGATGACCCCAAATCCACATTCTAGCCCAAATTCATCATTGTCAATAACCGCAATTTACTACTGTCGCCCGCCTCACGTCACACCATTGTTCCCTAAGTGTTGTTTGCCATTAGAGACCCCAAACCCAATGTTGTCATTGCAGAATCGTAGAGTGAATTGACCAAGCCACCGAGTCACGGTTCAACTAGTTTAAATAATTGGACTGCACACCCAAACCCCTGCCCCAAAACAAAAACTTCTGCCAACCTGTAATGTCCTTTAATACTTTCTTTCACCATCTATTGTAACTTAAAATTTAGAACAAGCCCAAACAACAAAAGTTGAACAAACTAAAGGTGCTAATTTAAATAAACATATAAACCAGGTAAAAGTCAATTAAAGAATGAAATCTAACAAAACAAAACAAGTAAGCGATTTGGCACTTTCATGGTTTTGAATGGTTTGTCCATTTTTTCCTGGTTAATAGTTCAGTGGTTTGACAATTTGAATAGTTTCAGCCAAGATCCTCAGCCTCCACTACCATCGCACACAACCTACTTGCCTGAAGGTTCCCGCTGCTGTAATAGTAAAAGCAGGGGTAGAACTAAAAGGAGCTAGCAAAGGCTCCCGACCTCTCCTAAAATTGTAAAATACTTGTAATTTCTTTTAGAGTTTAAAATTAAATGCATTTCTAACCCCTCCTTAACATTGGTAAAATTTTCTTATAGGGACTATAATTTAGGAAAATATTTGTTTTGACCCCTCATTTATAAAAAACTTGAATATGCCCATAAGTAAAAGATTCGATTGTCAATCAACTTGGTTATGCCACCCTCGCCCAAATCACAGATTTTTTTATGATGGAATCAAAGGATCATTACCGGTTTAGATAGGAGCATTTTGGTAAATAAAGTATATAAAACTTACTATGAACAGAAATTATGCAAAGAATTTGGTTAGGACAACCTAAAATGATAATTGATGCAAAGCATATGAGACGTATGAAGTATTTTTACTTGTGTATCTACTGAAACAGCATGGTGCTGCCAATTTTTTAAGTATAGTGGTCTATGACCTGATTGATTTTCGAAGATTAGGTAAGGATTAAAATGAAACATTTATAAGATCTTTGTACCACATCTTAATTTTCATTTAACCCCAAGAACCGCTTGCGTTATTGTAAGAGGAGGCTAGCCCAAAACTTTCAACAGAGGAAATGGTAACCAATCAAAGCGTAAAGTACTCACTAAGCACCGGGAAGTGGGCGGAGGCGAGGGTCGTGCGCTTCCGCGACCCGTTAGTCCGCCGGAAAATCGTATAGATGCTTTCGAACCTGAAAAGAATCAGCAAGTTAAAGCTTCATCGTCAAATTGCCGCCGCCGCTCTTAAGCCACACCCTACTCTTCCTCTAGACTCCGCAACAGAGCCCTTAACAAAGGCCCAGCTTAAAACCCTAGTCCTCGGTCAATATTCTCACGGCGCCTTCCATGGCCTCCTCCAAAATGTCGTCGCTCTCCCCCCCGTCCTCCTCGCCGCTTGCCGGAACCTCTCGTGCCCCGACCTCCCCGACGATGAAGCCGACTCGGCCTACTCGACTCAATCTCCACTCCTGGTCAACGCCGTCGTCAAGCACTTCTCTGTCGACGACATGGGCTGCGAGATTGCCGAGAGCCGGTTCGACGTGGAGTCCTGCTGCTTCAAAATCACGTTGCCGAAGAATCAAGGTGAGCCCCTGGTTTTGCCCAATTTGAAATTGAAGGTTTTGATCGAAGCTATCAGGATGGTATTGGAAATTGTGTATGATGAACGGTTCGTTACTTTTTCTTATGGGGGCCGTATTGGTATGGGAAGACATACCGCAATTAGGTACATGAAGAAGTCTGTGCTGAATCCAACTTGGTGGTTCACTGTTTCCTTTAATCATGATAAGTTTTCTGCTTGTAATGTAGATAAGCTGTGTTTGTTTATTGGAGAGAAAATAAACGACAAGATGCTAGTTGATCTAATCAAGAGTTTGTTTGAGTGTGGAGTGGTAAGAATTGAGCTGGGTACTGATTATTTGGGAAAGGGGCTCCCTCAAGAGTGTGGCTTGTGTGCAATTTTGATCAACATTTACTTTGATGGGTTTGACAGGGAAATTCAAGAAATGCGTCTCCGTATGAACAAGGAGAATGATAATTTCAATTCTGACGAGTTTGTGTCTCCTTCTAATGTATTCTTTAAGCCAGTGAAGTTATATTCGGTCAGGTACTTGGATGAGATACTTTTAATTACATCAGGTTCGAAGAAACTAACAATGGATTTGAAGAATTGGCTTGTTAACTTTTTGGAAAGGAACTTGAATTTGAGGGTAGATAGGATGAGAACAGCAATCCATAGTGCGGTATCAGAGAAAATAAGTTTTGTAGGGATGGAACTTCAGGCTGTACCACCATCAGTTTTGCATCCGCCTATGTCTGAGAAAGCAATCAGAGCAAGGAAAAAGTACCTTAGGCAGAAGGAGGTTAAATCTTTGGAATTGAGAAATGCTCGAGAGAGGAATAGGAGAAAGTTAGGCTTGAAAATATTCAGGCATGTGTTTAAAAAATTTAAGCAAAGTGGCGGATTTAAGTTTGAATTTCAAATTGAAAATGACATTAAAGAAATATCTCGGACTTGGGCGGATGAAGTTGTTAAGGAGTTTTTGGGCTCCTTGGAGGAGCGTTGGCACTGGCATCGGCTGCTCACTGCAGGTGATTTCCTCTCTCTAAATCACATTAGAGATCAATTGCCGCGTGGTCTTGTTGATGCTTATGACAAATTTCAGCAGCAGGTAAACAGACATTTGACACCTGTAAAGCAAAGAAAGGCACTTGAGGAAGAAGAAAGGAGGGTGGAAGAAGAAGAGAAGAAACAATATGATATGAGAACAGTGCAGGATCTGACCAGGTTGTGCATGAAAGTTTCAGCTCCCATAGAACTTGTCAGGAAGGCAGTTAGATTGGCTGGCTTCACAAATAACATGGGACGGCCTAGGCCAATCAGCTTACTTACTGCTTTAGAAGATGCTGATATTATCAAATGGTATGCTGGTGTTGGAAGAAGGTGGCTTGACTTCTTTTGCTGCTGCCACAACTTCAAGATGGTGAAGATAGTTGTTTCCTATCATTTAAGGTTCTCTTGTATTTTGACACTAGCAGAAAAGCATGAATCGACCAAACGTGAAGCAATTAGACACTTCACAAAAGATCTGAAAGTCACTGATTTGGAGGGAAATGAAGAATTGTACTTTCCCACAGAAAGGGAAGTTAAGATGATGGGAGATAGAAATCTTTCAGACCCCAAACCTGTTGATGGGGCTTTAACTTTAGCTGTAGTTAGATTGGCTTGTGATGATCATCTCCATTCTTGTGTTGCTCATTTCTGTGATAGGACAGATACAATCCTGTACAGAATAAGGTTATTACAAAACCGTTTGAGCTTAAATCCGTCGAAGGATGCAGACTGGGTGCCTGGGATTGGTGCCATACATGACTGTTTGAATCAGAAGTGCCTTCCACTCTGTGCGGACCATATCAATGATCTATACATGGGAAAAATCACCCTTCAAGACATAGACTGTGCTTCATTTGTGGATGTCAACTGATTTTTTTTTACCTTCTGCTGCTGGGAGCGGAAGGATATGTCGGACTAGATTTTGTTCCATCGGGTCGTTCATTTTTGGTTGGAAAGTATGCAAAACGGAGTTGTTCTTTCTGTGATTTTGCATGTATAACATTTGAAGATAAGACTTATAACGTGCATCGACCAGAATTTTCTATTCAACGCTTGCTCTGTGGTTCAAGGTCCAACGTTTTAAGAAATTTCAGAAATAAAAATAAAATAGCAAACTTTCGTGACTAAGATGGATGGTTCTTAAAAATAAAAGGACCATAGGCGCAAGGAATCTAGAAAGTACACTTTAAGATTGTTCTAATACTGAATCAGTGATCCTCATTGTACAGCGCGATTCTTCGTAGGGGTGAGTATTCGGTTATTTTGGTTTGAACTGAACCGAAATAGTCGGTTTTGTGTGGTAACAAACCGAAATAACCGAATTGGTGATAGAAACCGAACCGAAATATTTCGGTTCGGTTCGGTTCCAACCGAATTAACCGAAAAAAAATCCTAGCTAATTTCCTGCTGAAACTTCCCTAGGACCATAGCAGCGTGTAAACCTGATGGCTGCTGTGTGCCTGTGCCTGTGTGAACTGGGAGCCTGGGAAGGAGAACGACGCCGCCGCTAGTACGCCCAGTCGCCCAGAAGGAGAACGTCGAGAAGGATTTGCGGTTTGCCGCCGCGACCCACGAGGACCAGGACAGGACAGCAGGCGGGCAGAGCAGAGGGAGAACGCGGGGGACGGGGAGAGCCGAGGGCGATGCCGAGAGAGGCTGCGATTGGCCGATTGTGCCAGCAATTTGCGATCGGCCCTCACGCAGTCGCCAGTCGAGGTCGAGGAGGAGCACTGCTCGCAGACAGAGACTACAGGGCTGGCTGAGGGCCGAGGCTGCTGTGATGCGAGGGGTGGTGATTGGGTGATCTTGGGCTAGCCGGTTGACAGGCTGAGGAGAATCAGATTAGGCCTGAGCGTGTCGGGCCAAGGGTGTACAGGCCCAAAAGGGTGAGTAACTGGGGGCCTGGGGCGGGTAGGTAAGGTAACGAGGGCCTAGGGGGGTAAGGATTTGGAAAAGTGGGCTAAAGCCCAATAAGTATAATTCGGTTATTTCAGTTACCGAAATAACCGACTCCCAAAACTGAAACTGAAATTTCCTTTATTCGGTTCTTACTGAAACCGAACCAAAATATCAAAAAAATCGAACCAAATTTTTAAAATATTTCGATTTGGCCTGAATAGTGATCACCCCTGTTTCTTCGTCGTCGTCTCTAGCCAATGAACTGAATCACTTTAAAGAAGTCAGGCACGCTGAGAAAGTTCACGCTTTCTTTTTCCTCCATTTTTTTGGCTCTGTGGCCGTAATTTTCTCTTCGTATCGCAATGTTTTCCACAGCTTCACTTTCTCGCCTTTGCTCTTTACATTTTCTCTTTTTCGCTCCCATCACCTGACGATTCACCGCCATTCTCACCAACTCGCTCTTTCCTGGTCTCCTTTCTCGCTTCTACGTTCGTGCCGCAACCTCAAATCTCTGAAACAATCTCATGCTTCTTTGTTGGTTTCCTCCGCAGTTCAATCCGATTACGGTTCTGTCGCCTCCAAGCTCGGTTCTTTGTATATGCATTTCAATGATCTCGAAAGCGCCGTTTCCGTGTTCAACTCCTTGCAAGAACCCAGTACGATGGTATGGAATTTGATTATAAAAGCTCATGTTGAATCGGGCCATATTCCCGAAGCCTTTTCGTTTTATAGGAAGATGAGACGAATTGGGGTCGAGTCCGATCACTTCACGTTCCCGATAATGAACAGGGCTGTTCTGTTGATTGATGAGGGTGTTTTTCTGGGAGAAATCGTCCATTGTGTTGCACTGAAATCGGGGTTTGAATCAGACTTGTATTTCGCCAACACCATGATGGAGGTCTTTATTAAATACAGTTGTCTGTGGGATGCTCATAAACTGTTTGATGAAATTTCTGATAGAGATTTGGTTTCTTGGACATCGATTATATCTGGATATGTTCGTGAGGGAAACATTGGTGGTGCCTTCGCATTGTTCAATAGGATGAGAAATGAAATGGAAGCCAATTCAGTGACCGTGATTGTCTTGTTGCAGGGGTGTTCCCCCTCTGGGTCTTTGATTGAAGGGATACAACTTCATGGCTACGTGGTGAAGAACGGCCTGCTTACGGATAAGTCTGTGCAAAATTCTGTTTTGAATATGTATGCCAAACTGGGATATGTTGAGGAGCTTGAAACTCTTTTTGGAGAAATTTCAGATAGAGATATAGTTGGTTGGAATACAGTGATTACCTATTATTCGATCTCTGGTAATGCCAAAGAAGTTGTGTGCAGATTCATGAAGATGCGAGATGATGTGGAGCTGAGCGTTGAGACGTTAACCTTGGTAATTTCAGTCTTGGCAAAATCAGGTAATCTCTCACAAGGGAGAGAACTACATTGCCATGCTATGATATTGGGGCTATATGATGATGTTTTAAAGACATGTTTGTTGGATTTGTATTCCAAGTGTGGAAAGCAAGAATACTCAATTCGGTTGTTTAGACAAATTTCTAGAAGGAATACCATTACCTGGTGCGTGATAATGTCAAGTTGTCTTCAAAATGGTTGTTTCAAGGAGGCTATTGAAATGTTCAAGAATATGCAAACTGCAGGTGTTGAGCCAAGGTCTGAGATTCTGAGAGGTGTTGTCAGTGCTTGTGTTTACTTGGGTTCCTTGCAGATGGGCAAAGAAATGCATGGCTATTTCATAAGAAAATGTTTTGACAGGTATGATGAAGAGACTATACGTTTGGAGACATCTATCTTGAACATGTACATTAGATGTGGAAGCATTTCTTCTGCGAGAGTCCTCTTCGACAGAATGCTCGCAAAAGATAGAGTTGCATGGACGTCAATGATAGAGGGCTACGCAACTCATGGATTTGGTTTTCTAGCACTTGAACTTTTCCATCATATGGTAGAGCAAGGAGTCACTCCCAATGGTGTCACTTTTTTGAGCTTATTATCAGCTTGTAGCCACTCTGGTCTTGTGAGCGAAGGCTGCAGAGTTTTTTATTCTATGAAGAGGAAATTCGGTATTGAGCCTGATTTGGACCACTATACTTGCCTTGTTGATCTTTTTGGTCGCTCAGGGAAGCTCAAGAAGGCCTTTGCTCTAATCCTGAAGATGCCTATTATTGCTGACGGAAGAATTTGGGGTGCTCTTCTTTCGGCGTGCAGACTTCACGGGCACAGAGAAGTCGGGAGATATGCTGCTGCCAAACTTTCGGAACTTGAAACCGATAATGTTGGATATTATACAATTTCGAGTAATGTGCAGGCAAGCTGTGGGCAGTGGGATGGAGTGGAAGCAATTAGGAGATGGATGAATGAGAAAGAGTTGAAGAAGAGCCCCGGGTGGAGCTTCATTGAGGCAAGAGGGTTGGTACATTCTTTTGTGTCGGGAGATGGGTCACATGCTCAAGTCGAGGAAATACATGAGGTCGTAAGATGTTTAAACAGAAAAACGCAGGCATATGAGTTGATGGAACTCTTATGAGCCGTAAAAAGTCTGTTGATATGAGACTCACCTCACCTCTTATACGAACCAGGTTTCTGGCGTAAGACACCCTTATAAAATACTCCATCTGTCCCAATTTATTTGAAACGTATTTCTTGTTGGAAAGTCCCGAAAAGGTTGAAACGTTTCTTCTTTTGAAAAGTTTAAACAATTAAATAATCCTTTTACACGAAACCCAATAAAGACTCTTTTTTTAATCTCCACTCAATCTCTCACTGCACAAAACTCAAAAAAGAATTTTTTCCTTTTTAATCATTATTTAAACTTTTACTACATAAAAAATTAACACAAATTACATACACTTTAATCTCCGTACCCAGTCAAATGTTTCAATTAATTTGGGACAGAGGTAGTACATAAATTGACATTTTGATCCAAATTCTTAGAAATCAGGCAATCACATTACGTCTGCACCAAATCTTGCAAACTTTGGATTTGCCACCGCCCCAAATCATAATATTCAGAAATTCATCATTATTCTAGAAATTTCAACCGGCCCCCCAAAAAAATCTCTCTGCAAATCGATCACCACCAAATAATCTTTTCTTTTTTAATCATTATTTAAACTTTTATTACATAAAAAATTATAAAAAATTAACATAAATTACATGCACTTTAATCTTCGTGCCCAGTCAAATGTTTCAATTAATTTGGGACGGAGATAGTACATAAATTGACATTTTGATCCAAATTCTTAGAAATCAGGCAATCGCGTTATGTCTGCACCAAATCTTGCAAACTATGGATTTGCCACCGCCCCAAAATCATAATATTTAGAAATTCATCATTATTCTAGAAATTTCAACTGCCCCCCCAAAAAAATCTCTCTGCAAATCGATCACCACCAAATAATCGTTCATCTAACAAAACCATCACCAAGCGGGCGCTGATCTCCTTTTCCAACCTTATACCACCCCCACGATCAAAGTCTGAGCTGTCCACTAGAAAAATGGTGAGATTTTCTCTGACTTCTATTTAACTCTCTGATCTCCTTCTCCAGCGGTGATTTGCTTGTCCGATACCCTTCTCCTGCGATCTCAATCCTTGGTCCCATTTTCTTGCGATACCAATCGAAACTCTAAAAACTAAGAAGCCCCAAAAGTATATTTTTTAAACATTTTTTTTTTTGAAAATTTTAATTAATTTTTTAAAAAAATTTGGGTATAGAAAAAATTTGTGAAAAATTGATTACTTTCTATTTTTTTTTCTTACAGTTGATTATTAGTAAATTGCCTTGTAGCTTTTAAATAGTATTGGTTTTGGGAAAAAAAACTATCCAATTGAAAATAATGAGTTTATTTATTTACTGAGTTTTATAATTTGAAAATAACACACATGTTTTCAGAATTTAAAAAAATAACAAATTTATTATGATTTTTTGAAGGTTGATAAATTTATTATTATTATTCCGGGGAGCACAATTTGAAAGTTTGGTGGTCAGGTGACAACAGAAAATGTTGTGCAAGTTTGATGGCCAATTGGCAGTATTTTCCGCATAATGATTTTGTATCATACGTATAAGCCCCTAAGCCTTTATCGACTGGTTGTCTTACCCCCTTAGCTCTGATTAGATTCAATTTGACCTTTTAACTATTGAAATCCGTGTACAATGTCATGTGACGTCTTGCAACCGAACAAATTACATGACCGAAAAAACGCCCATATTAATAATCTAATTAATCATCAGACGGACTTTGGTCTTCGAAAGGAAAAAGTACAAAAAAGTGATTGAACTTATTACTCTAGACACATTAGGTTACTACCTTTTTAATTGGGTCCAAAATGGTAATTGAAGTTTTAAGTTGGGCCCAAATTGATGATTGGGGCGTTAGTATTGATGAAGTGTTAACGGAAAGGTGAGTTGACAATTTAACTGGAGAGGTGATTGGGCCCTATAAGACGTTTGGTGGGCTTCACTACTATCAAGTCGGCATCCAGGGACGCCATCGATCTAGCCTTCTTGACTGTAGATCCAGCTACAATGTGAATCAAGTGAATCAACAAACAAATCAGCCTCTAAGAATGATGATTGGGGCGTTAGTATTGATGACGTGTTAACGGAAAGGTGAGTTGGCAATTTAACTGGAGAGGTGATTGGGCCCTATAAGACATTTGGTGGGCTTCACTGCTGTCAAGTCGGCCTCCAGGGATGCCATCGGTCTAGCCTTCTCGACTGTAGATCCAACTACAATGTGAATCAACAAACAAATCAGCCTCTAAGAATGAACAGGGTGACAAACAATTGGTGAATTAACAAACAGGGCAATGAACAATCAGTAAATTGATAAACAATCTATGAATTAATGAACAAATCGGTAAATCGATGAATAAATTGCGAATAAAGTGACACTACTAATGAAGGAGGTGGGTGGCAGACCGGTAGTGGAGAGGGCAACGCCAATTGGCTAACAATTAGAGAGCTAGATGAGAAGCTGGGGTGGAGGAGGTGCTTGGCAAAGGTGGATGAAGTGAAGGAGGTGCACGACAAAGGTGAATGGCGCGGAGGAGGTGGTCAGGGATGGAGGTGAGGGAGCTAGAGGATAGGGCGGCGGAGGAGGAGAAGGAGGTGAAGGAGAAATACGGCCAAATCCCTAAAAAATCCCAAGAAATTCCTAAATGCCCCAAAATACCCCAAAATCCCAATTGCTACGTTAGTTTGCGTTTTGCCTGCATGACTTGTTGTTTGCCATGCAATCATCCTTTAATTTCCATATAATCATCTCCTGCCAAAATATTCTACCATTTGATAGAAAGTTTCCACCGTCAGTTATATCGGTCACGTTATTCTTCCATTTTAAGACATTGGTACCTCATTTGGCACAAAACTTTGAATTTAGTACTGGATTTGGCATCACTTAAAAGAACTGTAACAAAATATATCCGGAGCGATAAGTTCAGTCACTTTGTTTGTCCTTTTTTCTTTTGAAAAGAGAAAGAATCGTAAGAGATGCTGAAGCCTGAAGAGGTGGAGATAAATGACCCGATCGATCTCCCTAACATCAGCCAGAGCTAGCGTCACTTCACACTCTCTTCTCCCGGCTGCATCCATTCCAAAAGCAACGGATCTCGACCCATTTCTAACGATTTGGAACAAACCCATTTGTCGGTGAAGCGCAGAAGATGGGAGGATTCGCTGTGGGCTCGGCGTTTGATACGAAAACAGGGCAATTGATAATGGTATCATTACTGCTGATGGCGGCTTCTTTCTACCTGGGCACTCTCGTCGGGGACAACGCTCCCATTTATGTTTCCCATGCCTCCTCCAATTCATCTTCTGCTCCTACTGGTACCCTTCTGTTCTCCGTCTTCTCTGATTCCATGCATTCCCATTCCGAAACTGATGAAAGTTTGTTTCTCACAATTAGGCTTCATGCTGCATTCTAGGGATACATCGCGTGAACAGATAATGCTGACTTAGGGTTTGGAATTTCCGCATGTGGGGTTTTGTTACTTGGTTTTATTGTGCGTTTGGGCGCTATGGCTCCAAATAGCTGAGAGGATTTCTGGCCTTTTAGGCACTACTTGGGAGTTCGATTCGAACCAACAAGCGTGGTGACCAAGCGGGTTGGTTTGAAGTTTGGAACGTGGTGATTTAGAGAATTTTTCCTGGTAAATAAGGTCAATGAAAATGAGTTTGTTCTGTCATCTGATATTAAGCTGAGACGATGTGGGCGTCCCTGCGCTAGCATGCCATTTTGATTAAGAGATCCTCTCTGTTACAAATGTACCAAGAGGAACACAACGAGGATGAGAAATGATGAAGAAGAGGCAGCTATTTAAATCTTTGGCAAGTACAAAAGAAAAAGAAAAATTCAGCTACTGCAATCCATATGTGAAATGAGATCCAATGTACTTAGATAAATCAATCGATCAACCAAGTCTTGATCCTGAAGTAGTTGGGATCACCTACACGAGTCCTCTGTGTCTCTGTTTTGCTTGATGAGACGCAAGTTCCTTGTTAGATCTAAAAGAGCAAAACCCTTTAGACTGCAGCAGTAAATATGGTTCTTAGTAGTTAACAGATATTAATGTGCAGTGTGAAGATCTGGTGATTCAGACCTTGAGATGCCCATTAAACACATGTTTGGATCCCCATACTCTGCCCAACTATTGCAGGGTATTTCTGACTTATGTGCTTTGGTGGAATCATCAAGGTTAGGTGTATGAATTTTGGTGAAATCATCAATGCACTTCCATCCTGGTCCTGCTTATTTCTATTTTCTGCTCATAAAGCATTTTGCCATTGTAACACCATGAGATACGAAAAATATGGCTCATTGTAGATGATGGAAATTCATGTCTTTCTATTTGCAGGTGTTTCTACATTGTCAAACAAAGTTGCCCTTACTTATCGGAAATCTCCACTTATGATACCCGAAAGTGGTCTAAATGTCTGTCCTCAAGAATTCAATGAGTACATCCCTTGCCACGACATCTTTTATGTAAATGAAATACGCCCTACCTTGGATCTTTCCCGAAGAGAAGAATTGGAGAGACATTGCCCTCCACTTGAGAAGCGTTTATTTTGTCTGGTGCCTCCACCAAATGATTACAAGATTCCCATAAAGTGGCCTGTGAGCAGGGATTATGTTTGGCGAAGCAACGTCAATCATACGCATCTTGCTGAAGTCAAAGGAGGACAGAATTGGGTGCACGAGAAAAAAGAACTATGGTATTTCCCTGGCGGTGGTACTCATTTCAAGCATGGGGCACGTGAGTATATTCAAAGGTACATCTATAGCTTTTGATTTCTACTGAATGCAACCCATTATAAACATGGTTGATATTCTGTTATTTGCTGGAGAGTTTTTGGATAAAGACCTAGCTGTTTGTCTTTACGAAATTTATGGTGTTATAACTTTATCAAAAGAAATTTTTGCTCTTAGTTTTATTCCTGTTTTAAGTCTAAGCTTGTGAAAAGCAGGCAGTTTTCTCGATATATTTTGAACAATGCACACAAACATTCATATTTATTGTCAATATGGGCTTGGCCAGCTTCTAGTTCACTCAGTAGCAATTGGATGAGACAACAATTCTTTTAGAGTCTTTACCATCCTCTGCTTTTGTTTTCCATCGGAAAACTACCTTAATTGATTCCACTTAATGAAAAACTAGAAATAAAATTTCGGCTGAAGATTGTTCACTGTTTTCATTGTCTCAATGCGTCCTCCTCCATCATATATCAAACTCCTTTAATTATACTTATGGAAGCAATTTGCAAATCTTCGTAGTAATCATTGATTTTTTATTTTTATTTTTCAAAATTCAGGTTAGGGAATATGACCACTGATGAAACAGGTGACCTACATTCAGCAGGGGTGTATCAAGTTCTGGATGTTGGTTGTGGAGTTGCTAGCTTTTCGGCATACCTCCTCCCTTTGGACATACAGACAATGTCTTTTGCTCCAAAAGATGGCCATGAAAATCAGATCCAGTTTGCGTTAGAGCGTGGAATTGGTGCAATGATCTCTGCTTTGGCAACAAAACAGTTGCCCTATCCCTCCAGGTCTTTTGAGATGGTTCATTGTTCAAGGTGCCGTGTCAATTGGCATGAGAATGGTATGTTTTTGTGGTTACCATCGGTTTGGATTGTGTCATTCAGCTTCTCACTAATGAAAGTAATAGCGGGTTATAATTAGACTGAGTGATTGCTTGCATTCATATTGGTCTTTGGAAGAACTCATTGTCATATGACCCCTTAATCCTGACTTGAACCAGATATGAGGTATTTCTTAGTGTCAATTAAAGTATGAGAGCCTTACTCTTGCTGTAAATTTAGGCGAAGAACAAGTGTGGGTTGCTAATAATAATTTAGGACCTGTCTGGTGATTTTTCTTCCCTGTAAACTACACTTTAAGGTTAGCCATAAATGAATGTGTTTAAGCTTCTTCCATTTTAGGGGAGCTGAGGAGGGTGATGGCGTGATTCTTTTGAAGATGAGGATATTTGTGAAGTGTTTGGGAATTGAAATTTCAATTAAATAAGCCTTCCTCCTTTGGGAGGGCAGGGTGAGATCATCTATTCTATGCAGTGTTCATTGTTCTGAACTGAGATCGTTTTGCAGCTTGAGGAGCCTCTGTCAAAGAAATATTGATGCCCAAACATGAGTAAACTTGAAGTTCAAATGCCTGTTTGACTAACTTGTTTCCAGTTCAGGCTTAGGGCTCTTGTTTATCTGTTCCAATTTATGCGAGTTCTCCTAGTTGGTTGGGTCAGCAACATTTTATCAGAAAATCAAAACATTTGTGCATTGTATCTTTTAATTAGGTCCTCATATTTTAATAATCATCGGTATTGTCATCCTATTCTGGGAAAGAGTACTTATTGTCTTGCTATTTTCTGCAGATGGGATTTTGCTCAAAGAACTTGATCGTCTTTTGCGACTTAATGGATATTTTGTGTATTCCGCTCCACCTGCTTACAGGAAAGACAAGGATTATCCATTGATTTGGAACAAGTTAGTAAATTTGACTGCTGCAATGTGCTGGAAGCTTATTGCTCGTAAAGTTCAGACGGCAATCTGGGTTAAAGAAGACAATCCATCATGTCTTCAGCGCAATGTCGAGTTGAAGTCCATAAATATATGTGATATTACAGATGAATCTAAGCCGTCATGGAATACACATCTGAAAAACTGTGTACAACCAAGAACTGTGAGAGACGATTTCCAGAAACTACCTCCTAGGCCAGAACGCTTGTCTCATTATTCTGAAAGTCTCAGCAGAATTGGTTTGTTCATCCTCTTGCTTCTGCAGTTAAAGGATATGATTATGTTTCTATTTTTCTGTCTTTCTCCATAAAATGGATATGCTAGTATGAAATTTTTTTTTTTTTACTTACGTTACATTCCTTCTCCTCAATATCATTGCACCTTTGGCTAAGCATGAATTTAAGATGGTGAAAATTTTGTAAGATCTACATCCCCCCCCCCCCCCCCCCCCTTTCAAAAAAAAAAAAAAAACTTCAGTGAGAACTGCAAGAATTAAATAATCCTCAAATCATTCATCATAATCGGAACCTCGAATTTGTAGCGGCAATGTGGGCATATGAAATGATGATTTGGAGGCATCCCAAAGTGGAAAATGTTGCAAGAATTTGGAACAAAGGGAGTTTATTATGCATGCTCCTGCACACACATACTGTAGTCCAACTGATGTTCTGGATTGCAGAGAAAGCAATAAAACAAAGATTCTGTTCAGAATTTGATTTGCTCATTTACTAACATATCTTCACAGGTATCAGCAAAGAAGAATTTATTTCAGATACCAACTTTTGGCGAGTTCAAGTTGAACATTACTGGAAAGTTATGAATGCTAGTGAAATGGAAGTAAGAAATGTCATGGACATGAACGCATTTTGTGGTGGGTTTGCTGTGGCATTGAACAGATTTCCTGTATGGGTGATGAACATAGTTCCTGCAACAATGCAGAATTCCCTGTCTGCAATTTATGACAGGGGTCTTATTGGTGCTTTTCACAATTGGTAAGCTGTTTTTTAAGCAAATTGTTTCTTTTTCTGAATTTGGTGGGTAATATTTGTGCCAAGCACATCTTGTCCAGGTCACAACTTTAAGATGTTTGTTTGACCATTTCATCCAAATCTAAGGCCCCCTCTACATTTGTTTGCTGAAAATGGTATGTTTATATGATTTGCATTTAGGTGTGAACCATTTTCAACATATCCACGCACATATGATCTGGTGCATGCCAACCATCTATTCTCTCAGCACAAAGACAATGTGGAAGGTTGCCTTTTGGAGGACATTTTGCTTGAAATTGATCGTATCATACGACCTCAGGTAATTGTTTCCGCAAACAAATTTATTTCCTTGCTTAAATCCCAAATTTTGGCCTGTCAATTGGATGGCATATTGTAGTGTTCATGTGGTTTTGTAAGAGCCATGGCTAGCTCTCTTGAGCCTTATACATGTTCTAACATGATACATAATTCATGAACTATTTCATGTGTTCATTATGCCCTCTTCTATTATGCGGAGGAGTGGTATTGTTGTCGTTCTCCTTCAATATAGTTAGCTATCAAACTAGCTGATGCAAAGTACCAGAAGTAATACTTCATTAGTCCCAATTTTATTGTCCACCTTGAAAATGCACAAAGTTTAAAAAAGACTTTGGCTTTTGGTTCTTTTCCGTGAAAGCCCTCCACAAACCTGGAGTTCAAATTTCAATAGCCATAATATGAGGGTAAATTTGGAAGGTAAACTACCTCTTAAAGTAAGTGGACTATTTTTCTTGAGACATCTCAGAAAAGGAAATGTGGACAATTATAATGGCATGGAGGGAGAATGAAATGTGGCCTTGAAATCACAATATATATGTTCATGCAAACCCTACATTCATGTTCCTCCCCTCTCTTCAACACTTGATTTTTTGAGAGGGTACACTTCGAAAGTCCAGAACTGTTCAAATTTTATATAATTGATTTGTATTCAAGATGATTCCTCCTTTTTCTTTTCGGCTCACTGGTTTTCATTAAATTGTTGGTTTGTGCTTCATCTGCAGGGATTCATTATAGTTAGGGATGATGACTCCATAACATCAAGAATTCGTGGTATTGCTTCAAAATTTTTGTGGGACATTGAAGCTCATGTCTTGGAAAACAAAGAGAAAAAACCAGAGACTGTGCTGATGTGCAGAAAGAAATTCTGGACTACCCTATAACATGTAAGCAATGTACAGGGTTCATTCATAATAGGTGTATTGCAAAAGAAGTGTTCTTTTAATCAGGGATAATCTCCTTGTTCTATTCTTCCCACCAGTTTTTCTCATCAGAAAAGAAGGGAGAACAGAACAGAAAGTGGTTTAATGAGTGCAGTATCTATTCAATCCTTAGTTATACTTTGAATGTAACCTTGCAGTGGCTCGGTCACTGTTGATGCAGGTACCTGAAAACCTCAGAATTGTTAAGCTGGCTTAACCAGTACATTAGTTTACTGATCCATCTTTCTTTCAGTGATGGCTCCATTTCTGTTTTCTTCTCTTGTTGTTGCATTCACATGCTTATGCGTGTATGCATGCAATGAACATAGGTACGTGCATGCATACATAGAATTCATGTGTATTAGTAAACACTAAATACATGTCTCTAGGCATGTAGGAAAAGCAGATTTACTTCAGTGTGTCAATGCAATGAAAAGATGGCACAAGGGGCTATGGAAGCAGTAACAAGCTGAGGAAAGGGGGTTAGGTGGTGGGTAGAATGGAAAGAAAAATATGGTGAGAGGATGCGGCAAGTCCTACTGCCCAGGCTTGTGTGCCTTGTCCCACACGGAAAGGTGCTGCTTCCGCTGCTTTAGCCTTGGCCGGCCCTGCCTTCCCTTGAGCCAAATTGTAGGTATGTTGAGTAAGGGTAAGAAGGAAGCTGCCTATTGTTTGTATGTAATGCCATTCTCTCTTCAGGTCTTCTGTTCAAAATGTGAAATGGGAGCTACTGCACTTTCTGATTAGTGATGTCTCGCAAGGATTCTACATTAGTTCTTGTAATTGTTTGGGATGAGAGAGTTGGCTTCAATATGCTCTCTTTTGCCTAGAAATTCCCCTTCTTATGATAAAGGCTGAGAAAGCGACATTCCCCTTATGATTCGGAAAATGTCATTATGAAAACCTACCTACCGTACTCCTTATATGCTCAGCTTTACATTGTGTCTATCCTATTATGTACTTTCCCTGTCCCATTTTGAGTGAAACGGTTGGATTTGGCACAAAGTTTAAGAAAAAGAAAAAAAATTGTGTTGCTTTTACTTTTATCCTTCACTTATACACGTAAATCTAGTGTTGGCTCAATGACTCGTTATTTTGGTGAGCCTCCCCAAGGTTGATGCTGCAGTTAAGGGATGGAAGAAGCCCCCAGTGGGAGGGGTGAAGTTGAACACTGATGTCACGATTGGTGAGAGTGTGAAGCTTGGGTTAGGAGCGATTCTCAGGGCAGGAGAGGGGAGAGGTGATAGCAGCTGTTGCTGCGTGTAAAGAAGGCCCCCTTGAGTCGTTTTTGGGTGAGTGACAGACATGTCTTGAAGGTTTAAAGCTAGCTGTTAACTTTGCTATTACTCAGCTCTCTATGGAGATGGATGTTAGCTTCGTGGTGCAGGCAATTATTTCAGCGTTCAGTTTGATTGATGCAATTGGAGATTGGGCAGTTTTAAAGGTTGGCAGATTAGTTATGCCCCTCGTGATTGCAATCAGGCAGCTCACCTTCTGGGCAAAATGAGTTTGGCTTGTGAGTCTTTTACTCTGTGTATGAGTGATTATTCGTCACAGCTTGTTGGCGTTGTTGTCGGCGATTCTACATTGAACGGTAATATGATAAATTAATTTACTGAATATGAAAATGTTTCGGAGTTTTTTTATGGTTCAAAATACAATATGTTGCATCCTTTTTAGGTAGAGAGACAGCCTTTTTTAATTATGTACCATTTCTTATTTAAGTAAAATGGTGCTCTATTTTCTTTTTTTATAAAAAAGGGGGAAATTATTGCATGGGTTCGACAAGATCCAATACACACTTGGGGAAGGCAATATTTTACTTTTGATGATGCAAGAGAAGTTTTTATGCCTTGCCATAATAAGAATTCCAATATTTCTACAACCTTGACTTGCATGACAACTAATAGACTTTTCATTACAACTAAACAACTATCAATGTTTAGAGTTAGAGGTTGGAAAGACTTTCAAACAGTAGCTTTTGATCCAACACACACTCACAGAAGACAATCAAGCTGATGATCTTCTAGCAAAATGAGGAATGAATGAACTATCACATGAAGGATACTAAATTTTCTTTTCCTATTGCCCTTCCTTTTTTGCTAGTTTTACTTTTGATGATGCAAGAGAAGTTTCTATGCCTCGCCATCATAAGAATCCTAATATTTCTACAAGTCTGACTTGTATGACAGCTAATAGACTTTTCACTACAACTAAATAATTATCGGTGTTTAGAGTTAGAGGTTGGAAAGACTTTCAAACAGTAGTTTTTGATCCAAAACACACCCAAGGAAGACAATCAAGCTGATGATCTTCTAGCAAAATGAGGTATGAACTATCACATGAAGGATACCAAATTTTCTTTTCCTATTGCCCTTCCTTTTTTGCTAGTTTTACTTTTGATGATGCAAGAGAAGTTTCTATGCCTTGCCATCATAAGGATTCCAATATTTTTGCAAGTATGACTTGTATGATAGGTAATAGACTTTTCGCTACAGCTAAACAACTATCAGTGTTTAGCATTAAAGATTGGAAAACTATTCAAACAACAGCATTTAGCATCACAATTTTGGAAAAATTATCACAATTATTGATCATTTATTTCAACATCCAATGATAATTTTAAATGCTATTTCCAAATGAAGCAGGTAATGTTTTTCACGGCTATTTTGTTTATGGACTTGGATGTATGTGGTACCCAAATTCCAACCCCCCCCCCCCCCCCCCCCCCCAAACAGAAAAAATGATAAGTTTATTCTAAAACAGTTGTAGAATTGTTGAGATTATTAGAAATGAATGACAATCTAATTTCCAGCCTAATTTTTTTTCAAAGAGAGGTGTAGTGTTTTCAGTTCCCATTCTTGCGATAATGGTTGCTATAAACCTAAAAAAGTGCCAAATCCACAATAAAGAAAACTACTTTGGTACAGACAAACATGGGTCAGTAGAGTGGAGTGGTACAATGAATTGAACCGATGCGGTAGAGTGTGTACCAGACCTTATCAAAGTTAAGACTTGGTTGAACTTGACGTCACCTTCTTTGAGTAAATGAGGTGGATCGATATATTGAGCTTAACATTCTCAACCTATAGACCTATATCAGCCCAAATCAAACCAACATCCAAAATCATGGTTCTTTTGCTGCTGTTGTTGTTGTTTTCTTTCTCATTTCTATTTATTGCTATGATATTCAGAAAGAACGGAAAATTACCAATATGGAACAATAGTTCTTAAGGAAGAAAAACAATTGATCAGGAATTAGAATAATTATAGTTCCCAGTTGTTTGATGGAGTGGTAAATGGGACACTAAGAGGAAAGTGAGGTCAGAGGTTTAACTCTCACGTCATCTACCTTTTCCACATAATGTCATTTATACTAGTTTAGTAGCCCTTTCAATCTTGAACAAGTCAACATTTCCCTACGTTTGCATATGATTCAGATTACAAAAAATAATAATAATTATAGGGTCTATGTATATAGATTTTTTTTTCCTTTAAAAAAAGAGGATAAAAGATAAAAGTGTCAGCATGGGATCACATACTGTTCACTCCCGCCTAACTCGGGTTCATCCAATCTTTGAATGTGGAACCCAGCCCGGTGGTGGCCCTGTGAAATCCTTCACAGAAAAAAGTTTAAAAGGTGTAGCTACTAGCTTTCTTTGCCCCCCCTCCTCTCCCCCCCAAAAAAAAAACGGGGGAAAAAAGAGGTGGCCCAATAGCCAGCATAAACATTTTTTTTGCAACGTGCTCTACAATTTTTTTTTTCATATGTGCTCATAAAATAGATTGAGCAACAATGAGATAGATGATGAAGGGAATGTAATGTGAATGGTAAAAAATGAAGGTTGGGATGAATTCAAGGCGAGGAAAAGGCGAAATACAAGCAAGGTAGGTAGCTAGACGTAGTAATTAATTAGGAAAGGGAAAGGGAGCAAAGAAATGGTGGGGTGGGGTTGGGGTGGGCAGAGGAAAGAGAAGGGGACAAGAAAAAGGAGAGATTGGAATGGGTGACAGGGGAGACCCATTGGTCATAAGTGACACAGACTTAACTGCCAGTTAACTCTGTCCTCGCTAACTTGTTTTGCTTGGCTTGCAGATCAGATGTAGTCGTGGCTGTAGACACACTCACCCAGTTCCCTGTCAACCCTCTACTCCCTGTACTACTACTTCCTCTCATTCATTTTTCAGTCTTAGCTTTAGTCAGTCAGAGGAAACCATAAATCCGAAAAATGAATGAATTATATATTGCCATTCAAAGGAACATTAATTCATGTTGAAGTTAATTAGAAAAGCTTATTAAGGAGGAGACTTCAGAGTTCAGAGATAAGTATATATAGACTGTGAGGAAGAGAGATGAGCAGAAGGGGTGTGTGTAGGGTAGCGGGCGAGATTAATAATTAATGAAGGCAGAGGAGCAGCAGCAGCAGTGCGCGAGATTCAGCGCCAAGGTGAAGAGGCACAACAAATGAGATAATGACTGATGAGCAAGACCCCTACCCCCTATCATAACCATACCATCTTAATGATCCAATAGCAGAATTACTGCTACACGTACACTACGCCATGCCATATATATAGCAAAACGGTTCCTTAATTTCTTTAACGGACTTCCATGGGTTATTACCAAACACTTCTCTAGGTGTGGTAGTAAAAAGTTCATCATTTCTTTATTTAGATATAGAGCTCCAGCAGTCCTGTAAATAGATAAATAGACTTTGAAGGAGTTTCTTCCTAAACATGATCTGACCAAGCTCTGCTGTGGAGCAGTGAAAACCCTATATAACTATTGAATACCAACAAGTCTTATACTAATTTGTAGGGTATAAACTTACGAGGTAATTTTTGTTTGAGTGTAAAACCTTTAAATTTGTAATAACTAATTATGGATTTGTTGATTTGTCATATCAAATTGAGTCCCATTGCATACTGGTACGTACCAAGATGTAGATATGGTCAAACTTAAAGTGAAGCGAATAGGAGAAAAAAAAAATGTGTCACTGTATGTACCGGTTAGGGAATAGGGATGGATGAGAATATCCACGCATTTATGAGCTACATATAGTATAATTGTTTCAAAAGAAAGCTAAATTTGAAGAGAATGATGAGCTGGTGAGGGAGAGGGTTGCCGGGGAGTATATAGAATAGAAGAGCTTAGGGCTAGGGGCGGAGCCAGCTCTTTTTTTGTTTTCATGGTCACGTTAGATATTAGAAGTAGAAGTATCCTATCCTACCCTGGCTATATGTTCCTCTCATATTCCTGTCCTATAGGAATACCTCTCATATCATGCTGTCCTACGAAAGGCCAAGACAAGGGCAAACCCTCGATCTCTCTCCTAATTAAGTGACTCGATTGTTAGTTTTTGTTAGTATTCTGCAACTCTTTCTTGCCGATGGTAGGTCAGGTTGGCTGGATTAGATAGTACGGGAAGGGGAAGGGGGAGGGGAAGGGGGAGGGAAAAGGGAAAGGCAAATGAAAATGAGAAAAAGGACAGGCCGGTTGAATGAAGGGTCACTTCAGATGCCCACATGGACGTGGACGGACTGAACCCTTGTCTTGTCAAATCATCCTTCCTTTTTCCCCCCAATCACATCTCCTACTCCTACCCTTGTCCCTATTCTCCAATCCTTTCTTCCCTATCCCCTACACCTTTCTCTTACCGTTTCCTATTACTATTAATTTTCTCTCTAATTTTTGTTCCGAAATTTTAATTTTATTTAAAAATAAAATATAATAGAGTTGAGGCTTTTGCCGATTGTTTTGTTTTCACATTTTTCTTTTTATATTTTTACAAATTGAGACCCTGTCTGTCTGCAATAAAACTGGCTTCAAGAAAACTATTGCATTGGCCATTGGATAAAAGGAAAATGATCATGTAGTAGTGCTAATTTTGGCCCAAAAAAAACAAAAACAAAAACATTTATAAAGAAAAAAAAAAAAAAGACATGTAACTGATCGTCACCTCAGTATGTGGACCGTCAAGCCCAAGCACACGTTTCGCAGAATGCTTTTGGACCACAGCCACACGCCCGGCCGCTTGAGTTAGTCGGAGTTCAGAGAAGCCCACCTCCGTCATCTGTCTTCTCTCTTAATTCCCTCTATCACTGTCACCGTATTTTACCAGCGCCACGGCCCTCCCTCCCCTGTTTCTTTTTAACAAAAAAAGAAAAGAAAAGAAATTTTATTGTTTGTTTGATTTGTTTTGTTTTTTTTTATTTGGGCCCGGGGGGGTGTTTAGCCGGGCTTACGAGCAATTCGAGTTGGTACAGGTAAATAAATATAGAGGAATATTAGAATAGCAACAAAAACTGAGACCCACACGCAGACACATATACATATATATATATATATACATCAACCATATAATATATCCTTTTTCGATGCATTATTAATCTGTATGAGTGTGTAAGTGCATTTTAACTCTCAGGTATCCGTATCATCAAGGTAGCTACTGAATCCCCATTTATTTTGTTTTTCGATCTTCTTTATTGTTATATTTATTTTCGAATTGATTTTGGGCGAGGCAGCTGGTGTTAATCATGGGGAGATGGCTAAGGTTTCGAAAAAGTTAATAAAGAAGGAATTCGCTTCACCTTTGAAGTTTGACCGATGGAGTAAGTAAGGATAAGAGACAGTTATTGCCAAACTTGTGTTGGTTTTTTCCATTTACAGCACAGGATATATACGGAATTTTGCGTGATATAAATATGTCGAATATGTTTCTTCCATTTATATCCTTTATTAAATTGGCGTGTGATTTAGATAAGGTTACTAATTAATTCTGTTATTTTTTGTTGCCAGTACTGAAAACACCACCCTTCTCTTCTGATCTGAGCTTCTCTCTCTATGACTGACGACTACAAATTAATTATAAGTAGAATGAAATTAAGAGAAGTCGTAGGTAGGGAGGGAATTTTAGGCAGGCAGGCAAGGCAAATCTTTGAAAAAGGGTTGCATGCATGCACAATTTTTTTTTTTTTTTTTTTTTGAAAAAAATAATGGGTGCAGGTGGAAGATGAGTATATGTATCTAACTATTAGGAATCTGATGATCAAATTAAGTTAGACTTTGACCGCCAGGCCCAGGTGATTAAGTCGCGTGCCAAAGTAGAGATAAGATTGAGTCACCCCAAGCTGTTGGGTAGGCCATTTTTCATTCCCATCTGATAGCAACAATATATCCTGTCCTGTACCCGATTTATTCCGTACGCCGTCCCTGAAAAATTTAAGATTTTTCGTTTTGGCTCCCCCGTCATATAAAGACTTATATAATAGCTAGGAGCAACTAGCTGTAATTTAAGATTGGGTTAAGTAGTTAGAGCATGTTTGGTGGTAGCAAGGCTGTCTGGCTTTGAGTCTTTCAGACTCCCACTCCCCTTTCATTTTCGTTTTTCTTTTGGTCTTTTTTCATTTTTCTTTCTCACTTCCCCAATTTTTTTTTCCGTTCACCATACATCTATTCTATATATTTCCTTTTCTTTTTCATTTTTTGCATTATTTCCATTTTTTTTTTGTTTTCATTTTTATTTCCTTTTTTTTTTATTATAGTTTATTCACCTTTTCTTCTTAGTTGTATTCAAGTTTTTTCTACTAATATTAGTCTTTAATTAAAAAATTATCTCTTTTTTCTTCATTTTTTTTGTTTCAAATTTTTTAACTAATAAAAGAATAAATAACTAGTTGAGCTAAAAAAACAGATAGTTACTCAAAAAGAACAAATAGATGATAATAATAATAATAATAATAATAATAAAATAAAAAAATATAAATAATTTATTCAAATTTATAAAGGAAATGGAAACAATAAAAAAATGAGAAAAAATTGAAAATAGAAAAAAAAAATGAAGTTGCAAACGCAAAAGAAAAAAAACACAGGAAGGGGGGTTGGGGCCTGGGAGTTGAACTCACAACCCCCCGCTGCCTCCCTCCCATTTTCAGCCATTCTGTAGACTTGCAACCATGTTTGAACCCGGGAAAAATAGTGTAAGTAATTAATTAACATGTGGCCAGGCATACGCGAGTTTTTTGTTTGAAAGTTTGATCCAATAGTTACCTTAAAGGAATGTAGGGAGGCTAGAAAGAATAATTCAAGCTTTTTCTCAAGTTAAAGAGGAAAAAAAAAACTATTATATCCTTGTATGAGAATTCCAAGACCAAATATATATGTAGAAAACAAAGTTAAATCATGAGGGGGGAAATGACAAGGAAAAATAAAAAAGATTGGGTGCAATGTGGTTGGGCCCAGGCAGGAGGAAAGAAGGGTGAGGCACACAAACTGAATAAATGCAAATCCCACTAAACTGAAACAAGTTGGCAAGGCATGGTCTATTTTTTTCTTCCCAATTCATGATGATAAGGATATATCACAAACCCCTGGCCTTGGCCTAATCATAATCAGTAGAGGTCGAACAAAGGAATAAGAAATTAAGCAAAGTCGGGATTTGGTTTGGGTTGCTGGGATACCTCATCAGATTTCTACTCGATCGACCGTTAAATTCTGCTGGTCTCCTAAAGGCTTGCAGCCATCACCCCCATAAACTATAAATTATTATTATTAACCATGCCTTTTTTTATTAAATGCTATGTCATATGTGCCTCTTTCCATTTATTTCCGTTGTTTATTCAATCTTGCTTGCTGGCTTCCTGCAAAAGTGATTCATTCTTCTGCTCATCATCACACTAATATCAATCTGTCGGATGATCCACACAATTCCATTGTGTCCGTAATTAGGCGATTAGAAATTTTGTCCAATACCCGGTCGCTATTTGTACACGTTGCTCCATCCTTTTAACGAGCAATCATCCATCTACACTCGTATTTGTATATTTGTTAGTTTTTTATTTGTATAGTCAATCCATTTGTCAGATTTAATATTCCAATCACAAAATTAATTCACTTTATAAGTTTTTAGTAAAATTTGAACATTTAAAATTTATCAATAAAAATACCTTTATTAGGGAAAAGATGTTAGGAATTTTAAATTGATCTAAAAATTGAAATGTATGACTAGATGAATGACATTTTAAATCTAATGGTGATATCTTATGGAGAGATGTGGGATGAGAAGAGTATGAGGGACTCAATAGGAAGAATCAACTTACCGAAGAATTCCTACAATGAATCTGTTATGTTGTGTGTTTGCTGAGGAAAAAATTTCATGCTTTCTCAGATCTCATGAAATTTCATTTCTTCTCTAAGTCAATTATCAATCTTGAAAATTAATATCAGATTTACTTACGAGAATGCCTTCAACAAGGTTCTAGAAATGTGGGCCTAAGCCCAATATGGGATCAAACGATAACTTTTGATTCAACATGAAATTGTTAAAAGGATGTAACGGTTTAAGTGGTTAGACTAGGGTAAAAGAATTCTCTTATTTTTAAAGATTATATATTATAATGCTTCTATACAATATTAAGTTAGGTAATTAATTACTGTTAGGTTGTTAAAGTGGATTCAACTTCATATTTGTAAAAATGGAAATTTTTAGTCCAACTGAAAAAATAGGTGAAGATATTTTTAAGATAAATTATTGTAAATGAATTTTAAATGTATAATTAAAATAAAATAAATGCATTTCGAATTAAGGTAAAATAGTCTTTATTTTAAATAAATACAACTGAAAAAATAGGTAAAGATATTTTTAAGAAAAATTATTATAAATGAATGTTAAATTGATGAAATTAAGTTGAGAGGACATACGGTCCTTTGTGGTGGTAGGGGAGGGCAGGGCAGCTCGTTTGATGGCACAGAGTCAACTCTGACTGTTGGCTGTAGCCTGATTAGACATGGACCGGGTCCTACATCAATTTCATGTTCCATTCATGAGCTGAGATGAGAGGTCCACGATTATTTTTCTTTTTTTTTTTCCTTTTCCCGTCGGAATTTTGCCCGCCCTCTAAGATGAAGCTAAAAACGTTTGCTACTGTATATGCACGTAGAATAATCCTGACCTGAGGAGCTATATTTAGTCTGCTCTATCTAAAAAAGAAAGATATCAAAATATTTTATTCCTCCAACAAGGAATGCTTCCTTTAATGGTGAGCATCATCCATGCTTTTGTTGAAAAGCCATGAGTCCTTTCAGTGGAAGTGTAGCCATTAAATCAAGCTCATCTAGTCCTGGCTAGCTAGCTAGGTACAAGTATCAGAAAGTTAACCCAGTAGCCTCAGATATTATTCCAGTTCCACCAACCAACAAATGTATGTATGTATGTATGTTAGTTTCTCAATCATTATTATTTCCATCCAACCCAACCAGGCCCCCATTCTAGATATTCTTCCAAGTCAAAACCCAAAGTACTTATAATGCGTCTCTGTGTGTATCCAATTAATCATCAATTCCAAGTTTTTTCTTTAATGGTACCTGCAGAAAAGACGTGTTTAGTTTGTTCTTTTTTTCTCTCTTAGTTTCGTTCGAATCAACTTATTATTATTAATTCATCATTCTCACACTAATGTAAGAAGATGACAGCGCGACGATAGATAGAAGTAAGAAGTCGAGCAGGATGGACATGGGACACTGAGCAGGACAGATGGAGTGGACGGCAGTTGTAGGGGTGTGAGGAATGATGTAGATGAGGATGGAGGAGAGCAGCAGAGGTTTGTTCGAGTAGGAGGAGAGTAGCAATGTGTTAGCTTAGTTAGGTTAGGGATGGCAGCAGTGTCACCGTGTGATGATGGATTAGGGCTACAGATGTTAGGTTAGGTATTTATAGTATAGGTATGTGGGTTAGGTTGAGAAGGGATTAGGCTAGAATAGGAATAGGCTGAGAATTATTAATAATTTTAGGTTGAATCGGGCCAATTGAGTTTGATTCAAACCAACCCATTTTTGCATCTCAAAATCAATTCGTATTTAGGTCAACCCGAATATCACACATTTCTTCTGCTGACCCAAACCTAACTCGAAAAATAGGATTGGGTTTCGGGTTAGGGTTAAACTCTTATACCCCTGGCAAGAAACTGTTGTTAATTATGTGCCTAAAAGTCAATCATGAGATAATTGTATCTTACACATTGAATCATGATATTTTATTAAGATATTATTTAAATAATTGTGTTTGTTGTTTGTTTGTGTGTAACATAATCAAATATAATTATAAGCCTAGAATAATAAAATTCTAAAATGTCCTTAATCTAGTATTGTTGTGGAGTAGTCTGTAATAACACATAAAGAATGACCACATATCTCCTATTAATCTACATATACGTACAAGTTAGAAAATTTGTGTATTGAACTGACCCACGATGAGAACACCATATGGATTATTATATGAGTGTCATAAGTGATTCTAATAATAATCATGGTATATGTAGTCTTTTGACTTAAGGTCATTAAGGTTTCCCACATGTGATTTACATACATTAATACTTCCCATTGTTGCTCGTAATTGAGTGAACATGAAGGTAGTCATTGGGTATATCATTTAATATGCAGAGAAATTTGTATGACCAAGATAAGATTTATTTTTCATATGTAATAGGAGTAATATTTTTGAGGCCATTGATTGAGCAAAATTGAGGAAATACATGGCTATACTTGGATGAATTTTTATAGGTTATTAATGTAATTAGTTTAAGTCAGTCTAATTGAGAATCATGAAACCATAGCTTGGGTTATACAAGAATGACATATTTAATGTCTCGTGCTCGATTTTGATATGCTTGGACAAAAATACGATAATATATACAAATAATGATCATAGATGTTTAGTTAAATCACTAACTATCTTGTTACTTACATGGCAATGATGTGTTACTAAATATCACTCATTGTTTATGATTATAAAAGTGATGTATAATCATTGCCAACGTAATAAAAGCCTATAGGGTCACACACTTGGAGCCAATTAGAATATTTTGAGTATATGGGCCAAATTGTTGGTTTTGGTTTTATAATAATTTTACGTTAATTATTCACTGAAAAGTTGAACCATTTTTTAGCCCAAAATTAGGCATAATCAAATTAGGTTTATGAAACCTACTTAGCTTGGGAGTTGCACTTCACTATATATATGTTATGTTGTGATTAAGTTTGTACCTGCCTCCCTTGGATGAAATAAGAAAGGTTCTGAAAGTTTTAGCCGCACTTTACTTTTGATAATCTTTGGAGGATGCAAGCTGGCACTACGAGTACAAGAAGAACGTACCTACCAGAATGTGATGAAGGCATAGTCATCCGAGTGGTTTGTGTGGATGCCATAAAGAACTTGGGCACGTCAACTATTTAAGTTTTTGTGATTTGACTTAACAATTAGGTAAAATATCTCAACCTTCTAGGTACAAAACTTTTTAACACCCAATTTACCTCGTTCCACTTTGATCCTAGAGGATTTCAGTTAATATTTGCTGCATTTTATGGCTCCTGAAACCCTACAAGGAGAAATATAATTTGTCCTCAAAATAATACTTTGTTTCTCTTATTTTAGAATTTTTTCAAAATTTTTTTGAGCTTTTAAGAAGCGTATACTTACTTTTGACATCAATTATGAATGTTAAAATTAATGAATTAATTACACTTTGACACTCCAACTTCTAATTTTTGTTTAAGTATTCTATTTAGTATATAAATTATTTCATTGCTTGTATTTTTTTTAATAAAGTAATATATTTTTATGTTGTTCCTTTAAGCTTACCCTTTTCAATTATTTTATATCTTATATATGGATCAGTTTTTATTTACTAATTTTTATTTTTCATTTTTATATTTTTAATTTTCTAATCATCTCTAATTAGAATTTAAAAATAATAGCCACTTTATATCCCCCTCATTTAAAAAAAAAAATTGCTATAGCGACTAGTAATACAAAACTCAAAGAAATGAATAAGTCTCCTTTTATAATTATATGGGAACTTTAAAAAGTATTTTTTTTCAAATTAATGCAAATTTGGTCATTTTTTTAATGTAATTTTAGTTTATAGGTTTATTGATTGATTAATTAATTTTTAAGAAAGTATCATTAGTGGAATGTTTATTAATTTTCTTAGTTAAAAAATGCACTAGCCATTGGAGCAATGGTAACGGCTAAAAAATGGCGCACAATAAAAAGTAATGGCATTCATTGAATAGCACCACTTCTCAAGCAATGATAATAATACAAGATGATCCCTTAGTAAATATAAATGTGAGCGGTTAGTGAATTGTAACCCAAGCGATAATAATATTTCAACAATTTCAATGTCACTTAACATCAATGACAAAGTCAAGGAATTAAGATAGGAAATCAACTAAGCACCACGGAAACTCACAAGGAGATCAATGGACATTCTTCTGAATAAGACCTTTATACAAAATAATTATTCAGTGATCAAATATATAAACTAAACTGTAATAAAATGGTCAACCATGTACTAATATAAATGATGTATGTGGGCTTTAATTGATTTGTAGTAATTTGATGATGGTTGATACTTTTGAATAAACGATATAATAATAGATGACAAATTAAGAGCGAGAACGAGAGCGTGAGAATCTGAGAGAAGGATGATTTAGAGCAGGACCAATGTTAGTTCATGTGGCGAACAATATTTAGGTCAAGTCGCAGTTTTGTTTTTATCATGTATAGCAAAGGTCAAAACCAAACCAGCCGACCTTCCAATTGCAAAAATTAAGAAAATAGGCCCCCTTGGGGCCACGTCCTCTCTGTATCTGGAGGCTAACAATTTTTTCTTACACAAAATCAATAGTACAACGTATGTGGTTTAAGAAATTATAATTATAGTAAGGGGATGTCATTTAATTATTAGGTACAAAAAAATAAGGTCTGAATACAGTATTAAATTAAAAATCATGGAGGAAATTAAGGGAAAGGGAATTTAATCCTTAGCCTTGATACTGATCCAACTGGCTAGCGGAGAGGACATCACAATTAAGTTCACTCCCTTCACAAACAATATTTGCAAGAACCCCCTCAGCTTTAGTTGGTGGATTCGCCATTTACACAATATATATATATATATATATATTATTTATGTGAAAATATTTAACCACCTTAATTAATTTTGACCCTACACGCACCCTGCTCCACTAATTCAACTCGTTTTCTATGTGCGTAAGGACGAAGAAGAAAAGGCTTTTGGTGTTAATTTCTCATATATATCACGCGCGTCCAATCCAATACATATATGTATGGCGTACGTCGCTGCAAATGCAAAGCTGGTTCTTGGATGCAATAATTAAGTTGGCTGGGCAATAATTAATTAAGAGTGGAGGTGGGGGTTTTGTCGCCTTGACTCTGGCTAGCTGTATCGTTCGGCCATCAAATGAGAATTAAGTACTAATTGTTTGCCGGAGACCAACAATTGGAAGCTGAGTTTGTAGTGTATGATTTGAGGTTTGACCTAGAAGCACAAAACATTATATTAGTTGGTGGTCACTGAGAATTGGATGGAATAGCGTCAAAATGGTGAAGTTATATATATATATATATATGTAGTGGCACCAATATTCAATTCAATATGAGCATGATTTGGTACTAATTAACTGGAGGACTTGCTTTCCCTCCCATCCCATGCCGCTCGAGATTTGGTTTCAAAGATTCGGTCAACCTCAGCACCTAGCAACCTTCCCCCTCTCCCGCTCTAGACGAGTTTTCATGTATAATTTTTGGCGGATCGAATTATCCCAATTTAATGCTTTTGCGGCACCAAAATCCACACAAGCGCCTAGCTGCTGGCTCATTCCGCTTGTTTTCCTTCTGATCTCTTCTTGCTTCAACTCCAATCATTCGAAGTTGCAAGTTCATTCTCTGTAAAACTAAATCCCAAATTAAAAACAATAAGTCACCAAATTGTCATATATATATATATATAGCATATGGTTTTATGATGTCCTCTGCTAAATAGTCATTCATTTCATTACATGTTTTTTGTATGTAATTAAATAATTAAGCTCGCTCATGCATGTGTGATCATGAATTGGCGCTGGGAGCCTTTTTCATGCTATTAGTATCACTACAAGAGAGATCACAAAAACTGATCAGTATATCGGTCTGTAATCGGTTACCAAAATATTTTTGGGTAACCAAAATACATAGTCAGTAAATGGTTAGTAAAACTTTGGTCGATAGGAGCTAATAACCAAGTGGTGACTGAATATAGTGACCCAAAAAAACGGTCAGTAAGCGGTCACAGTTGGTGACTGATTTAGTGACCGATGTAATTAGTCAGCAAAGTGATTGATTTAGTGACCGATTTAATCAGTCGGTGAAACTGCCTTTTTTTTATTAATTAATTTTTATCAATTATAAATTTTTGGCATTAAAATTAATAATTTAATTAGCCATCTATTATAATTAAAATACATGTAACAAAAATATTGAGTTTTTAATTTAATTAATATAAATATCATTAATTTAATATATATATATATATATATATATATGAAAATATATATTTTTTTAACAAAACAACCTACATAACAAATTATCCTTACATATATAACAATTCATCCCTAAATACTAATTATACTAACTATCATCTTCTCCATCAGATGCCTCATCCTCCTTCATATCATCATCACCAACATGGTCGGGTCAGTTCCTACAGGGAGGCCGCCAATTGACCGTAGTCTACCAAGAGCGGAGGTCATGGCTTCTTGGCAGTCACGTCCAACATGATCTTCAAAGGGCTTCATTGTTCTTTCCACGTATTGTATTTTTTACTACTAAAGGCCCACTGTCTTGTTATACTTCATTTGAGCTAAACACAGCAGTAAGCATAGGAACCAAGAAAGAGGAAGTAGAAAGGAATAAATAAACCAATAAAAGGAACCAATCCATAGAAACAAAAGGTAAAAAACAATATGAAAATTGAAAGGAAGAAAATGTACCAAATGATGCTCACGGAGGAGGAAGAAAGAAAGACTAGCGAGCAAAATTTAATCAAAGCATAGAAGAGTTGTGGGAGCTGATTGAAGTTTTTGGCTAAAAAGAAAAGCTAATTTGGGGTAGGGCTGTGGAAGATGACACTCAAATTTCAAGCCAAGTCGGTGTGCAGTAAATTTGGGAGTAGGAGTGAAGTAATAATTTTGGTGGTGTAGTAAAGGTAAGCAGGTTGACGTTGTGGGTAAAAGTCTGACCTTGAGTGGAAAAGAAGGAGAGGGCCAACTATGATCTCTAGTGCATTTATTTCCCTTTGTTTATTTCTCCCGCCTAGTCATTTCAACAATTACCGTCCCATTTGAACCCAAAAATAAAATAATGCCAACTTGTGTTTCATCCATTTTGTTTTTCGTTTGTTTTCTTTTTTCTTATTCCTTCCTTCTTTCATATATACATTAACACCTGTTTATACATAAAATTTTAAAATATTTGGTTAATATCGTACAAAACACTTTTCTAAACTGCAATATTATATCTCTAGCTGTAAAGAGTCGATCTCCAGATAATGCTTTCTTTCCTCTCAGACGGAGAAGATCGGCGAAGAAAGATAGAAAATAACAAGAATAGTGAAAAAGATACACAAAAAAAAAAAGAAAAGAAAGCCAAAGACGTCTATATGTTTACGCAGAGGGAATGGTGGCAGTCTGGCAGATTGGTGAAGCTTTTTAGTGACCGATTAGAGTTAGTCACTAGATCAGCCAGTGTATTGATCGATTACTAACCGGTTAGTGACCGAATCTTTACCGGCCACTAGTCGGTCAGCACTTTTCTTGGGATGATAAAAGCACTTTTTGGCAACTGATTTAGTGACCACTTCTTCGGTTACCATAAACGGTCACCAAAACCTGGTTCTCTTGTAGTGTATGAGTATGAGTATTATATACAAGCAGAAATTTGTTAACAGCAGACTAGTCTACTAAATGCATGAGGATATACTGGGCGTTTTCTCGAAATTTGCTCTTCTTTTGTATGGAAGCTTGGCTTTTAAGGATGTTGATGAGTGTTAATTTTCTCAGAGCAATGGAGTGGAGCAAGCAAATCAATGCCCATCTATTAATTATATCTACTAAATGCAACAAAGATATACTGTAGGCATGCAATTTATATGCTAATTATAATTATGTATGAAAGTCTGAGTTGAGATTCAGAGCAAATCATTGAGTTCAAGTCTTCTGTTTTTTTTTTTTGGGGTGTGTCTGAAGTCTGAACCAAAGGAAAGGCTTACATCAAGCAGGGATGACTCTTAGTTACCAGACATAACAAGTTGATCTGTTCTGGCAAATTTAACTTTTTTTTTTTTTTCCTCTCAGAAGATCATCTGCCACCCTCTGTCCCTGAGACATTAATGTTGTAGACAGTGAGTGAGGAGTAGTATTGCTATTACCAATTTGCTACGCCAACCTCCCTTTTTGCCGTCCCCTCCCCTCCCCTGCCCGTTTCTTAACTTTCGTCTACATCCATCACTCATCTGATATATTACTTAGTTACATGCAACTGTATCTGTATGTTAGACCCTTCACCTCCCTTCCCCTTATCTCAAATTGTATCGCGGTTAAAGTTGATCATCCACTCCACTCCATCCATCTAACCAGTTCTTTTTGCATCTTCTCCTGCATGCTTTCCTTTTTTTTTTTCCCTCCCAGGACTTAAATTTTTTCAATTTCAAAATGTACCAAGGTTGCTCTTAGTTTAAGAGCTAGGATTTAAGCATCTCAAAAAGCAAAAAAACTTACTCTTTATTAGATTAACCTAATTCCCCTCTAAAATTATACTGTATTATGAATAAAAAAGAAAAAATAAGGAAAAAAATTCATGTTAACAGTATTTACTTTACAATTAAGTTAGACAGATACTATTAAACTGCATGTTTCTTTTACACTCCTGCCTCCTAGATTCCTAAAACACATCTCAAATTTGAAAAGTCAGACCAAACACTCCACATATACTATGAATTACATACCCAACAAAAATTTGAAGGTTGCTCCTATCGTGGTTTTAAGATGTACAAGGCTTATGAAGAGTTACTCTAATGTGCAGGAATTGGTTAATTAATAATCAATAACCATATGTAAAAATATAAATAAATAGATAAGTAATTGAGAATATATATTGGTAATTGTTTATGACCACAACTTGATGTAATATTCTGGCTTTTAAGCTGAGCTGAGAGCTAGCGATGAAAAAAAGTGAGCAGTAAAAAAGCATATATCCAAAAGAAGGTAGCTAAAGGTGAAAGGACTCCTCAACAGACAAAGTGGACCAGCAAAAATATTTCCTTTCTTCTTACCTATGGAGCTATGTGGCCGCCTCAGCACTATTTTACCATTTCTCTCGCTTCAAATTTTTCCATGTGACTACTCGACTCACTAAATTATTTTTATTTTTCTTTCAGCAAAAATAGAATACTTGAAACCATGAGTAAGAAGTTAAACTTTAGCTAATAACTGTATATTTAATTTATTGAACATCATTAAATGATTTTTTTTGTTATTTTAAATTTTAATACACTAAGAGTTGAGGTATTTTAAGAAGACGGGAACAGGGTGCCTGGAACCTTGGTCGCATGTGTGGCAGGTTGAAACCAAACCATGTCTTTCCACTGCTGTTCAAGGACTAAATCAATTATTTGAGTCATTGAGCATTGAAGCGCGACCATAACTTGCATTTGAAAATATACTTAATTAAGAAACGTTGAGTTAAAAGTGTTTTTTTAATACGAAAATTTTACATACATTTTTATTTGAGTCATACAACTTTTTTTTTTCCGAATGAGCTCTAGAAAGTGGCAACAAGTATAAATAATTAGCTCTAAAACCTTTCATGTTTCTAAACAAGTGATCATTTTTTTTTAAACTAAAATTTTTAAATTATATTTTAAATTGTTCAATAATTATTTTACAATAAATTTAAACTATGAAATAATTATTTGAAAGTCAATAGATAATTTAAATTATTAATTTTTTATTCCTGTAAATCGTTTTTCTGTTCAGCAATTATTTTTTAGTCAATTAACATTTAGCAAATTTTTAGAACTCATTTTAAAAAATTAATAGTTTTATAACTCAAACAAACTTCTAGGGATAAAAATGCCTCATAAAAATACACCGACATGTCTGATTTGGGATTAAAATTTGTTAAAGCTGCCGAGCTTACTTGCTAGCTGGCTGGGAAAAGGGGGGAGAGACAGAGATTTGTGTCGCCTGATGATCATCATTATGACCCATTTCTTCTTGAGGAAACTAGTCCGGTAATGGAGGCACCCTTTATTATTTATTAATACGCTCTTGAAGGCCACTTCTTTTATTATATTCCCCAAAACTGTTGATTTTAACTCTAAAGTTTAGGTTAAAATTGTAAGATATTGTTAATTAAGGGGAGTTTCCCTATATGGCATCTTAAGCTCCTGCCTTTTTAGGAGAATCGTTCTTTAGTATATATGATCCACCGAAATCCGAATGATTGTGTGTTTTTAAAGGCTAGTGACGGGTGGTTTCACCAGTTTTAACTTTTCCTTAATTTTTTATTACAAGTGAATAGGAAATTTTATATTTATTGATCATAAGAAGAATATTTTAGGTCCTAGAATTTTTTTTAGGTAAAATGACAAAAACCTTCCTATGGTTTGGTCTAACCTACACTTTGTCCCTTATATTTTAAAAAACCTATATTTTACCCTTATTTGCTTTATAGTATCTGATAACAACTTCTAAAACCTTAATTTAAACCATCTAATAATAATGTTCCAGCATTTCAAGATTTTTTTAATTTTTTTTACAACCAGCCGACCTTTAGAAAATACTGATATATATTTATAGAGAGAAAAATACATGTACAGAAAGGAAAAACTGATAATTTAAAATATTTATTAACTATAAAAAAATATTAGAGAGATTGACATTACTAGAATATGATTATTATATAGTTTAAATACAGTTTCAAAAGTTGCTATCAGTAGTGTAAAAAATACTTGAGGCAAAATATGTATTTTTAAAAATAGAGGGGCAAACTATAGGTTAGGGCATACCTCATGGGGGTAATTGTAAGTTTCCTTTTTTTTTTTTTTTAATTTTAGATATAAAAATTTGCATTTTTTTAATGTGTTCTAAATTTCATAATTGTGCAAAAATAGTTAGGCCCAAAATTATCAAAAGAAAAAGTTACTAACAAAAATATGATTAGGGAAAGAAAAAAAATTGGTATCTAATGGTCCATTAAATTTTGAAAAAAATTTAAAGTTCTAGATTTAGTTTAAGACTGCTGTATCTAGTAATAGCTAGCTGCTTCTGAATACCCAAAAAAGAATGTTATCGAAGATATGCAACATCTAATTAGATATAGAAAAAATTAGAAAAATCTCCCCCTGGTTTGACTCCACTTTGACTCATCTATTTTCGAAAACTCACTTTACCTCTTACTTCCTTTACACTATCTGTAACAACTATTAAAACCCTAATTTAAATTATATGATAATTATATTATGTAATTTTAAAGTGTTTTACATCCTTTCATAATTAACTGACATTTAAAAATATTGATTTGCATTTACAACAAACAAAAATTAACAATTTAAAATGTCTATTAATTATGAAATAAATATTGAAGAGATTAAAATTATTAGAAAATAATTATCATACAATTTAAATTATGGCTTCAAAGTTTATTATTGGGTAATGCAAAAGAAACACGGAGCAAAGTGTAGCTTTTTAAAAAATAAGGTAGGCACAGTGTAGGTTAGGCTATACCGCAAGGGGGTTCTTTTAAGTTTCCCTTAAATATATACTTAAATTGACTCTTACACTTCCCCTCATATGTATAATCTATATATACGCACAGATCTACTCCAACAGTTATAAAAACAGATAGATATCTTATGCAGCAGCTATTGTGTAAAGAATAAGTCTTATGTGCACTTAGTGCACAACATGCACCATCTATTTTTTTTTTTTGTCAGTTTGTATGTGTTCTTTTATAAATTCTATTGGCTTTTTTGGTCATTACTGTTTATTTTTTTAATGTTTTCATTGATATCTAATATGTTATCATCTTTTTCATTGTTCTATCATCAAAGAATGTATGTTCTTTTGCTCTAGACTGATTATTACTAATTTTTTTTCCCAACAAATCTTCATATGTAAACAGAACTTATGTGTAATTTAAAAAAGAACATATAGTTAGTGTAAAAGAACAATCCAATGTTCTATTTGTTCTTACACTATTGGTTCTCATGTTCTTTCATTTATGTTATTTTTTAGTTCTTATATGCTTTTTTATGCAATGTTATTTGTTCTCTTATAAATTTGTTCTTTTCAAGTCCTATATGTTTTTTTATTTTTATTTTTTAATTCTTTTTTTGTTCTTTTATTCATTGTTTTTTGTTCCTTTTTAGTTCTTATATATTCTTTTGTTTATGTTTTTTTATTTCAGTTCCTATATATTCTTTCACTATTTAATGTTCTTTCTTTTGGCCCAACTAGTTTTTATTTTATTAGTTAAAAGTTTGAAGAAAAAGTAGATACCTTGGGGAAAAGGAATAATATAAAGAATTAAATAAAAGTATGAAATAAGTAGACAAATTTAAAAAATAAAGAACATAATCGGAAACAAAACTGCAAGAATGTTAAATAAACAAATAATATGAAAAACTAGAAAAAGATTGGAAAAAGAAAAAATAGACGAGTGAAAAAAATCCGGGAAAATAAAACCAAAACGTAAAACTTTGAAAAGAAAACAAATGATAAGTGAAAAAATAAATATGAAAAATAAAATAAGAAAATAAAAAACCTAGAAAAAGTGAAATATAAAAGAAAAGAGAATAATACCTAAATGAAGGAAAGAAGTAATTAATTAAGCAGGAAAATAAAAGTAGGAAAGCAAAACTATTATAAAATTAAAAAAATGAAAAAAAATAAAAAAAGGAAACGAAGGGGAAAGGAAAAAGAAAGCAACGGAAACAAATAGGAACTGAAGAAAATGAAGGAAGCGTGACGGACGAAAAAGAAAAAGAAAATGAGTGAAATATTAAAAAAAATGAAAACGGGGGAAATGAGAAATATATATATATTACATTTAAAAACATCATACAATTGTACACGAGAGATATACAATTAATTAGAGAAATAAGTATGCCAGTGCCTTCTCTGGGATCAGAATAAAAACTAAATTAATTTTTATATGCATATTAAAATAAGTGAAAAAGCCAATATTTGAATTCTAAACCTTTCCCATATTTTTAAGAACCCTTAGTTATTCGAACCACGGATTGGGGTTGAAAATGAGAAATTGTGAACCATGCCGCAACACATATTTCATAACACACCGGCAACTCCGCCAAACATAGAAAACTGTTGTGTAAATTTATTCAAATTGTTATAAATACCAGCGTTTTGTCGGGTACATGATAACACTTGGTGCATGCAAGTTTTATTAGTATTTTGTAAACGGATCTTAATCCGTTCAATAAATGGGCATGCAGATGCCGTCGAAATTAGAAGAGGAAATTAGAGCTTCACTCTACTGCAAAAGGAAAAGATGTGAAACGGGGAAAAAAGGATGAAATAACTTTTACGAATAGTGATTATGTTTCTTAAAGCAACATTAATTACCCATCGCCATCAATCTGTTGCAATCTGATCCATCTGAAAAGCTCATCGCAATGTATTGCCAAAGACTATGTGTAGATTAATCCGCTATTTACATTTTACATACATCGCAATATATATATATATATATATATATATATATATATGGGCAGCAATCCATATTTTCAGTGGTGAAAATTCACCTCTGACCTCCGTATAATTTTTACAAACATAAGATAAGAGACAATGTGTGCAAATGAGTTATAACGCCTGAGAAATGTAAAATTTATGCTCATATTCGTGTGTTTATTTGCTATAGCTCTAAACTACGAAAATGAAGTGTCTTTTGTGAAAAAAAAAAAAAAAACAACAACAACAAATTAGGGTGTTTGATCTCTTCGAACCGGTGGGCTAAACGTTCTGTCAATCATATGATCTTTTGCGCACAAGTAAAATGTAAAAATCCACATTACTTTGCCACTTTTTCCTAATGGAATTGCTTTGCTACTTTAATATATGTAGATGTCATGTAGAACTCAAGCATTAATGTCACGCAAAATGTGTTAAAAGAAACACAGTATCCCACCCCAATTAAAGCCTTAGGTTCAAATATCTGCTAACGCCATACACCCTGCAGAAACTTGCCTATTTAACTTTTTTTTTTTCTTAACACCGTACGTGATCAGTATTAAATTTAAATTCCATGATATTTCCACGAATATTATGGGCTGTAATCGTCTGGTATGGGATAATAAATAGTTAAACTTAAACCCAAGGAGTTAAATATCGCGGTATACTGCTTACTATACATATGCGATATGCAGTACAAATGTTATCACATTTGATCATTTTATCACATGATATTTCATGATATTTCGCATACTACTGACTTTTTGTGCACATTTTATCCAAAAATCATGGTATATCATAAATACTGCAAGGTATATATTGAGGTATTTTATTTTTTTGTGGATGTGTGTGAGATTTTTTTTTTTTCGTTTTAGATCAAAATATCATAAATATATAAAATATTAAAATATAATTAATACACATATTGTAAAATAAATATTTATTTTTATTCTTTTGGTTACTTTTCTTAGTTAACATAAAAGTTTAATGATTACTTTGAGCTACCTGAAAACTCAATATTATATTAAAAAATGTGTTGTTATTATTAACATTTTTCCCTATATATATATAACATTTTTTATTTTTTTGTATTAAAAAAATATCTTATATCATACATATTTTTATTTATATTTGACAAATTATGATGAGAACAAATAGAATACATATAAAATATGAAAAAAAAATTATTGAATTTATGTCATCTTAAAATAATATTCTAACATTTTTTTAATGAAAATGATTACAGTATGCAGCATAACATATCACTTAAAAATTTAGGGTACAGTATATCTAGCAGTAACGGTATTTAACATATCGCTTGAACCTCAACCTTGTTCCAAATCCTGGTATTTTGTTGTTCGATTTTACTCTTTCATGCAAATGTACAAAAAAATGAGCATAATAAATAAATAAAAACTGTTTTTTTTTTATATTCAGAATCAGTATTATAACATATAAGATTTGAAAGGTTACAACTATAATAAGAGAATACTAATTTGTTTGAAATCACAAGGTCACCAAAATCAGTATGAAGACATTGTGAATATTTTGGAGAAAGAGAGGAGTGGGGGAACTGAACCCGGCAGCAAGGCCCCTTTTACCAACCGAACTAGATTAGCGGGACATAAATAAAATCTGTTTGAAGTGAGGTTGTTGTTGTTTAAATATTTGTTATGTGTAAATGGAAAAGAAATAGGAAATATGGGGAGGGGAGGGAAGGGGAGGGGTGAGGAGGAGAGAGAATAAGAAGGGAGTGGAGGGGTGAAAAGACAAGTCAAACGTCAAATCGGGGGTCTTGAAATCATAAGACAGTCAGTGGATGTGCTGTCAATCCATCGGATTTTGTTGGTCTCTTTTCTTTCTCCATTTCCCTTCATATAATTTCACTATTTTGTTTTTGTCCCCAAACCTAGCTCAAGCTCGTCCCTTACTTCTCATCTTACTAACTTCTACCTAGTAATTAAGTTTACTTATTTACCCACTTACTTCCCCCTCAGGCCCTCACCATATTCGCAACGTTCACACCTGATCTTCTTCAATTTTCTTCAATTGCTTCAACATTATTACATTGATCATCGTCTTCGTGAAAAAGAATCTCTACATTATTACTGGTTTTAGCTCACTCCCACATGGCTCCTTTTTATTCGTTCTTTTTGAAAAAAAAAAAATTATGAATTTGCTGTGTCAACTTTTGCGACTGCTCCACTTCTACTAATTTTTTTGTGTAAGCCACTTTAGTCCAAGAATTTCATCTCTCAGCTAGGGGTAAGTATTCGATTAGTTCGGTTTAGAACCGATCCGAGTATAATAATTTGATTACTTTTTTTATTTTTATAAAATGTATTTAAATTATCTGAATTACATGTTAGAACTGATCCGAATCATCTGAATTATATTTTAGTTTATTCGGTTCTTTTTCTAAGATCTAAGCACAAAATAAATAAATAAAAAGATACGTATTAAAATTTTTACCTCTCAAGCCCAAAATTAACGAAAGATAGACAACCCATTGTCCAAAATTAGTAGAAAATAATTTTATATATGAATGGTCAATATAAATAATGGCAAAAATTAGTAGGAAATAACTTTATATATGTGTCATTATGGATAATCGTAAAATATTTATTGTTATTTGATCTATTCGGTTTATTCAGCTTTAAGTGTATGATCCAATAATCAATTTGATAATTGAATATGAAATTCAGTTTTAATCCAAATTGACCAAACTATAAAAGAAATCAAACCATTTTATTCGAATATAATCGGTCTTTTGGTTTTATCCGAATAATGCTCATCCCTACTCCCAGTACCTTAGCTCCCCATTTCTCTCAAAGTCTCTCATCTCTTGTCTCTTCCACCTTTATCTATAATTTCCAGCTATATCCGAATTGGTTGGTCTTGATTTTTCATACGTTTTACTATGTAACTGACTTTATCCGACATTATTTATAAGATTTTATGGTAAATGTATTCTCCTTCAAATCCCAGTATTCATGAGCGATTAAAAAAACTCTAGCATGGTAGATCTTCAACTGGAGGTGGACAATGATGGATCTAGATTTTCTCTTGAATTCACCTAAATTTCAGCTATATTGTGGTGTATCAACGCTTTGCGATAGATATAGTGGCGATTACACAAAATAAAGTCAATTTTATTTTAGGTTTTATAGGTAGTGTTTTCATCTTTATTTATGGTCTTTTTAAGGCTTTAGTTACCTAGTTGGTTCTAGTACTGTTTGGTTATTGTCAGTTTGGTATGAGTTTTGTTTCAATTATTGGTGAGCACTTTACTCCATATTCATTCTGGTATACATAAAAGGTTTACTTGGATCTGACTCTCTTATTTTGATTCGGTGTCATAGAAACAAACAACCTTTTAGTGACCAATTTTATGTTCCTGTTATTTCTCAGAGTCTTATCACATCATTGGTTTGTAAGATATTGTTTGAATTATTATTAATTGGAATAAAGCATTTTTGTAAAAAAAAAAACTTACCTCTCCTAATTTAGACTCATGTATCTTTGATATGGCTGTTAGTTTTTAGAAGTCAAAAGTATATTACTATCACTTCAAGCATGTCCAACAGTTTTTTTTATAACTTTTGTAAAATAGAGAAGCAAAAATTAAAATATTCATAATTTTTCTACTTCAACTTCAACAACTTATTTATTTTGTAGAATCTTGCATTTATTATACAACAATTAAAAAGTATACATTTAAAGTAAATTCAAACTAATGGCTAGTTAGTTATCACAATAATTTAATTATGTTATTGAGGATAAGTGAGAAAAGTAAAAAAAGTGAATGGAAAAAAGATATGAAAAGTAAATTGGAAGGAGAGAGAAGGGAGAATAATAAATTTTAAAGTTTTTATAGAAACAATGAATTAACTTTTCTCTTTCATCTCATTATCTATATTTGAGAATGATTCGGATAAGCTGTTGAAGTAAAAAATGATCAAATATTCTTCAAAATAGAGAAAATTTACAAAATGAAGAATCTAACGAAGATGTTTTTATATTGTAAAATGTTAATCAAATTTCGAATCCCGCTGTATTTTTTTAGTATGTCGACCTTTTCAACTTTACCAATGTCATTACCTTTGTAATTTAATTTTCAATTGCTCGCCTGATATTGTAGGGAAAAATAAATTACTTTCACTTCTCCAACCGAATTAAATTATATACGATATATTTTATTGTAGATCATTATAATTTTTTATTTTTATATTAATAAATTCCTGTATTATGTACTTTTAAACTATTATTTCATTTTTAGTTTTGTTGACATCATCTCATTTTACATACAAGAATTAAAGGATAAAAGTGCAAAAACATATATTTTTTTTCATTTTTTAATCTTTGTGCTAACTCAAAATTTTTTTACATAAATAATACTCACTCCATCTCATAAAGGATGAAATAGTATATGGATATGAATATTAAGGTGTATGTAATTTATAGTTTTCTTTTCATTTTTGCTCTTGAAACTTGAATAAAATAATTTTTTTAGGTCTTATATTGTGAGAGTTTAAATGATTAATATAAAAAAAGAACAGAGAGAGAGGGAGATAGAGATACATTTTTAGTTTTTTGTATAGTTAGAGTTTAAATGAATATTAAAAAACAAATATTCCTGATTAGGTTTTGTGTATTGAGAAATTAAATTATGATAATAAGATAAATTTCTTCTTCTGTCCCAAAATGGATGAAACATATTTCTTTTCTGTCTATTTCAAAAAGGATGAAGCATTTTTTTAGAAAAAAATTAAACATCCAATTTATCTTGCTACATTTATTTAAACTTTCATCATATAGAACTCAAAAAGAATATTTTTTTTATAATCTTCATTAAGACCCTTATTACACAAAACCCGCCAAAAATTTTTTAATCATTAATTAAACTCTTACTACACATAACCCTAAAAAGAAATTTTTTAAAATTTTAGTTTCAGGAAAAAAAAATATCATAAACTATATACATTTTAGTTTTTATATACAAAGAAATATGTCATTCTTTATAGTAAGGAGGGAACAGATGTTAGAAACTTAATGAAATATATATACTTTTTGACATTTTTAGGACAGTGAAAAAAAATACGTTCCTAATATATGTTTTCATTTTTAGGGACCTGTAAAACCCTAAATTACGGCATGGGTAATAGAGTAGTACACGAAATAAATTGGGTGAAGAAACAAAGTCCTGCACGTGTCAAGTCTTGTCTCACGTGCAGGTATGGTCAGGAGAATTTATTAAACTTGATGTTGTTGCTCTTGCTCTTGTCGTGGCTCCAGTCCCAATAAGTTGAACACCAACCCCTTTTTTCTATTCTACCCAGCCCACGCGCTTTCCCATGCTCGCTCAGTTTCTGACCAAAACCAAAATTTACCACTAAAAATTTTCATAGTTTTCTTGTTGAATCCCACAACTTTTCACCTTTTTAAATTAGTTCTAAATTTTTATCAAAGTATCAATAGTTAATCCTAAATTTATTGAGATATTATTACTAAATAAAAATATGACTTATAGAGATAAAAATTAATAAATTTTTTATAATTTATTATACGTTTCAAATTACTGAAAATATTTATTGATCAGTTTAATTAGAACTTTGGCCAAGTTACCATCTGAAAAATGAGTAGTTTTTGGACCAATTTTGCAGACAGTTGCTAAGTTTTTGGACTCTTCTAAAGAATCTAAAAAATTCCAAGACTAACTATGTAGATAGTTGTAGTGATAATCATTCGGTTATGTAGTTTTAATCTAAACTATAAGTAAGTTTTCGGTCATGAATATTAAGAACCGAGTATGATGAATAAGAATATGAAAGTTACATAACCAAAAACAAAAAATATAATTTTTCTGATTTGTGATTCGGGTAACCAAATTTTATGTACTCACATTCAAAATTCATTTTCTTTCTCTCTCCAGTGTTAACCAAAACTTATTGTTAAACACGTATGTGCTGCAGAGGCGTAGATGTAGGTTTACTTGATTGTTAATGTCTCTGCCTGTTGTGAATTACTAATAAGATACAGAGAAATTACTTATATATTGTGATTTTCTTATTTTATATAGTGAGATTTAGACGAGAATGATAGAGTTTAACGGTAAATTTAACAAAATATCATAATATTTAATTATCATTTTATTTTAATACACAATCTGTTTATTGTTCTATTTTGGTCATAAATTTATTAAAACTATTTTATTTTAGTTCAGTACTGATAGAATTTATTACCTTAGAGTAACTGTTTGATATAAAATTTAAAAATTCTAATTTAAAATACATAATAACTATCTTTAAAGTAAACTTAAATTCTATAACAATTTTTCAAAAATCAATACACAACTTCTTCTTAAATTATCCATTAACTGTAAAAATTTGTTCAAATTAACTTTATTTTAAGAAAGTTACAAAAAGAATAAAAATATTATATCAGAAATCTCTATCACATAGTTGCTATGAATTAACAAAATTCATTTAATCAGGAATAAAATAAAACATTTTTAATAGCTTCAATAGCGAATTTTTTTTTTAATAGTTTTAGGAATGACGAATTAAATTTAAACAATAACTAAAAATAGGGGCCATTTACAAAATTTATCCTCTAATGCAATTATGGTGATTTGATAATTTGGAGTTTTGCGGAGCTCGCCCGCAAAGTACGTTATTTTATCCCTCCAACCACCAACAAGCTGTGTGGTCTGAATTGTATCCTAAATACATCGACCCGATGCTTCAGTCACTGACAGGAGATTAATTAGCAATTGGCTTTAATTTTCAATTATATGTTTTTTTTATTCAAAACATGTCATTTTCTTTCCAATTAGCATTTCTTTACAACTAGATTCGTTCGTAAGACATTGTTAATAAAGTAGATTAAGTAAATGAGTTTTAGACCCTAGCTATGAGTCAACTGACTTAATTAAAGTCAAACGGACAGCCGTTGTTAGGATTAAGTCCTTTTCAGGTCCTTCAATTTCGTGGCAATGAATATATTACCACCTCTCCCTTTTCAGGCCATATGCCGTCACTGTTTCCAACTTTTGGTCCCAATTATTAGTTAGGATCTTAATCCCATTGGTTAATTGCTAATAAGACGACCTAAGCTTTCTGATGGCGTACTTTTCCTCGAGTGACACAAACTCTCAAACGTGACATTGTGGTCAAAATGTTTGATTTTTTCTGTGCAAAACTAAATTACGGTAAAATTACCGTCAACCGCACCATTATTTAATACTATTATTCAATAGCAAATGTCTATAATGAACAAGGGAAACCAATTCAATGACAGAACTTAAAAACAAAAATGGAGAAAAAGACTACTCCGTCCATCCTATCATACGATGCATTTTTCTAAACACAAAGATTAAGACATGTGAAATTTATGATGTTTTTTCAATTTCATTCCTAAAACTAAAATTAAAAAAATCACTTTTCTTTTTATATGTTGTAAGAGTTTAAATGATGAGTAAAAAAAAAAATTCAAATTTTGTGTCATGAGAATTTTAATAAAGATTAGAATTTTTTTTTATTTTGTGTAGTGAAAATTTAAATGAGGATATTAAGATAAATTGAATATTAAAAATTTTCTAAAAAATGAAATGCTTTATCATTTTTGGGACAATTAGAAAAGAAATAAATTTCACAATTTTTTGACAAATCGAGTCATTAATTTGGTTTTTAGATTAGTTTCTCGTATATTATTTTTAGTCGAGACAAGCAAACAAGCAAATGAAGTTAAAAATGTATTTTTCATTCAATGAATTATTACACATACATGATATTTACATTATTTTAAATTAATCTAATTTAATAGAAGTTAAAATGAAACAGTTCAAACACCCCAACTGCAAAGCTATATGCTAACGATTAAAACTATATTTGTTTCATAATTATTCGTATAGTTAATTTTAGTTTTACCGGGATGAACTATCATGGAAGTTTCACATTTTCCATACGGACATACAAGATTAAGGAATTGCCTAACAATTATAAACCATAATTAGATATGCTGGAATAAATATTTATCTTTCAGGGGAAATTAAGGAAGATGTTAGTATTAGGGTGGTGGTTATGTTGTTGTAGTTTTGATTTTATCAATAAAAAGAAGGCTTGGCGAATAAACCGAATTGAAGCACGAACTGAGGGGATAATTGCAAGTTGAAGAGAATCTGAAGGACCAAGATTAGATTCAAGCCAAAAATATTCCCAGTCTCAATATTATGAAAATTCGAAAAATTAGTTAGAAGCGAGGCATTAGACGAGGTTAGAAGAATGATTAAGATAATTGTAGCAAATTAATCAAATCGCGATCTCCTTAATCAATTACCCGCCCTCATCCATCATTGTTTTTTTTGCGCATCTCTATTTGTATGTATTTGATAATTGTATAAATATCTTAATATATGCGTATGTATTTGATTATTCTATACATTTATATATATTGAGAGAGGGGGGGGGGGGGGAGATTTTTAATTAATTTTTCATAGATTAAATAGAAAGTTAATAGTCGTAGTAATATATTACTAGTATTTCAGGAGGAGTAATTTAAATAGCACAGCCGCCCAGAACAGCCACCCATGTTGCTCTCCCCTTCTCTCTCTCTCTCTCTCTCTAGAAAGAAATATCTATTCCACAACATCCACACAACTCACAACACTCCATTAAGTCCATTGAGACGAAGAATCTCTCCACTCATCCAATTCCAGAATTACCACCGTCGTCTTCCTCTCCCCAGTACCCACAAAAATTGATCCCACACCAACAACACTTACCCACAGAAAAATGATCCTGTTCAAATATTCCTCCATTTCAGATTAGAATCTTTGTTTTTCGTTCTTCATCGACATCGAGCTCCCCAGCTGTAACCCTAGAAAGTTACCCGGCGGGAGGGAACAACCATGAGCAGTCTCGAAGAGTCTATGAGATCTCTGTCCCTAGACTACCTGAATCTTCTGATCAACGGCCAGGCCTTCTCCGATGTCACCTTCAGCGTCGAGGGCCGCTTGGTCCACGCCCATCGCTGCATCTTGGCAGCCAGGAGCCTGTTTTTCCGGAAATTCTTTTGCGCACCGGAGCAGCCGTCGGGGCTTGACCCGGTGCCTGCTCGGGTCCCAGCTGCGGCAGGTGGGTCAAGGCCGGGCGTGATTCCGGTGAACTCGGTGGGATACGAAGTGTTTCTGTTACTGCTTCAGTTCCTGTACAGCGGACAGGTATCTATCGTGCCTCAGAAACACGAGCCAAGGCCTAATTGCGGCGAGCGAGGATGCTGGCACACGCATTGCACCTCGGCCGTTGATCTCGCCCTCGACACGCTGGCCGCCGCAAGGTACTTCGGCGTCGAACAGCTCGCATTACTTACTCAGGTATATACGATCAGTTTGCTTTCTTTTTCCCTTCCCAAAGCAAGGAAAGCTCGCCTTCTCTCTCCTTGTCTGTGTCTTGATTGGCGTGTGGGTTGGATCTTTGGAAAATTAAACTCGAATCTTATGCAAGGGTATTTTATTCCATAAAAACCAAATTTAAAATGATTTAATCGTTTTTCTTAAGGGGGATTTTGTTTTCTGACCTCATGATCAAGTGAATGATCCGTACCTGGTTTTCTTTTATTTTTCTCTGCGGCAGTGCCTACAGCCAAATCGATTTTGATCTCCTCCAGATTCAGTTTTGTCTGAAATCTACCCATCTTTTCCGCTCAAGGGCCTCTACCTCAATTAATTCAATTTTTGAGCTTGTCAGCAAGTTATTAACAGCCTACTAAACTAATTCGTCGTCTTCTTCTTTCTTGATGACTTGCTAATGTGACCGATAATTTTGAGAAAAAAAGGTGAATGAAGATGAAGATGAAGATGAAGAAAGGTAGATATAATTCATGTGGGAGGAGGCAGTGTGAATGTTTTCTCTAGAGCTCAGTTTGTAGCTACAATCTGAATGGCCACTCCCACAAGTCATTCCTTATTTAGCTGTTTGGAATTGGATCATCTCTTTCTCCAGTCATGTCTTCCACAGTTTCCATCCCTTGAACCTTTCCCAATTTTCCACTTCCCTAATAATCTCACACCCAACCGGCCCCCCTAATTCCTTCCCTAAACATACCTATTCCCTCCCTCACTACTCTAGCTCGCTACTAACCACAATTATCTTTATTATTATTATGATTATTATCATCATCATCATCATTATATTTTTGAATAATTAATAATTTATTTTTGTTTTAAAAAAAACGAGTAATGTATTTGCTTATATGCATGGGACAGAAGCAATTGGCAAGCATGGTGGAGAAAGCGTCAATTGAGGATGTAATGAAAGTGCTGATCGCATCCAGAAAACAAGACATGCACCAGCTGTGGACAACCTGCTCCCATCTGGTGGCCAAGTCCGGCCTCCCTCCCGAGGTCCTCGCCAAGCACCTCCCCATCGACGTCGTCGCCAAAATCGAGGAGCTACGCCTCAAGTCCTCCCTTGCCCGCCGTTCCCTTATTCCCCACCATCACCCCGACCTCTCTGCCGCTGCCGCCGACCTCGAGGATCAGAAAATCCGCCGGATGAGGCGGGCCCTAGATTCCTCCGATGTGGAGCTCGTCAAACTCATGGTGATGGGCGAAGGACTCAACCTCGACGAAGCACTCGCCCTCCACTACGCCGTCGAGAACTGCAGCAGGGAGGTGGTGAAGGCGCTGCTGGAGCTGGGGGCGGCTGATGTCAACTACCCTGCTGGGCCATCAGGGAAAACTCCTCTCCACATTGCGGCGGAGATGGTGTCGCCTGACATGGTGGCGGTCCTGCTGGACCACCACGCGGACCCAAATGTGAGGACCGTGGAAGGAGTGACTCCGTTGGACATCCTGCGAACCCTAACGTCGGATTTCTTGTTCAAGGGGGCGGTGCCGGGGCTGACTCACATAGAGCCGAACAAGCTGAGGCTGTGCTTGGAGCTGGTGCAGTCGGCGGCGATGGTGATATCGCGGGAAGAGGGAAATGGGGGCAATGCCGCGACGTCGGGGGCGATATATCCGCCGATGGGGGAGGAACATAGCAGCAGCGGGGGGAGCGGGGGGTCGTTGAACTTGGACTCGAGAATTGTGTATCTGAACCTGGGGGCGGCCCAACAGATGGGTTCGAGAATGGGGGATGGAGGTGAAGACAGCCACAGTCAGGGTCACAGTCACAGGCAAGCTATAAATCGAGGCCATGATCCTTCCATGTATCATCACGACTTCTAGTTCTAGTTACGTCCTACCTCCCTTAATCTTCCATCTCTTGATATTTTTCACTCTTATCAATATCCCTGATTAAATTTAGAGATATATATATTATATTTTTATTTGGTATACGTAGTGGAGTATTAATTGAAGCCGAGGTCGAGGAGAAACAATATATATTCATAGAGTGGAAACCTGATCAATTGTTACTAGTTATTGCTGGGCAACTGTGATGTTGGTGTGTGTTAGTTATTACATGCATAATAATGCATCTTGCATGTGTTATGAGGTCCTTAGCGAGGTTTTGTTGTTGTAGTAGTAGTAGTGGTACATGAAGTTTGTTTGTTTTTTTAAGGGTCTGAAATAAAATTAATAAATGTAGGCAAGTCGTGTTGGGGTGGGGAAGAAGGAAGGGGTTTGGTGCTTTGTTTTCTGTGAGCTATTAGGATGGACCGGAGGAGACAAAGCGAAATGTGAGTGAGGTGAGACTGGTGGAAGATGGGATGGGATGGATGGATGGATTGAAAGACGCATGCAGTTGCAGGCTGGCTAAAATCTCTTCAAACAACGGATTCTCTTTCGTCTTTCAATCACATCCTCCAATCCAATTACAGCTACTATTTTCTAATACCGCACATCAATTTCAGAATTAGGACCCCACCTCCCGCCCTACACAAACTGTTTTGTTTCTCTACTTAATTAATATATATATATATATATATATATATATATATTTGCATGCGTAATCGGAATATATATAACAAACTAACTAGCTAGTGTAATTAATTTAACGGGCTATATATACTAGTGAACTAGCTCGCTAGGGTACGTGTTAATTTGGAATATCTATCTATATATATAGTGTACATTAAACTTGATTGGTATATGCTTTGGTGGAGTGGAGTTTGAGTTGATGGTCTGGCTTAGGGTTTAGGGAATGGAACAATATTATCGTTATGCTAGGTGCAGGTTCAGGTGCAGGGCATAGCGAATGAATATGAGATTTGTAAGCTAGCTACCTGTCTCGTTTGTTTCATTATATGTGTCTAATTATAATTAATTTGATGCCAATTGCTAGTAGTATATGTTTAAGTCCTTCCTCTCCTCTCCGACACTCCATTTGCTTAGTTGGGTTATGTTCCCCGTACCTGAAAAGCTTCTTGTGTACCTGCCGCCCCTTCACACAACACAACTAGTCTAATCCATCCCCACCCTTCTACTTTTATTATACACACATATATACATGTCACGAAATATATCTATACGTTGATCACCCAAACCAGACCAAGTATTATTAGTAAATAAATCCTGATATCTAATAGGCGCTACCTGTTGCTTAAATTGTTAATCTTATCTTTTATTTCTTGTTGCGGGCGGTGCGGGAGTCCACCCAAGTAAGTCACAAACATATGGTTTTAAGTCTCGCTTAAACTTCCGAAAACTTGAGCTGATAGGTCATGATCATTAGTATGTTTGAGTAGTTTGCATATTCCATAATATTCTTTGAATATGGGGGTAATTAAGTCATATGTAGATAATACAATAACAATTTTCTAAGATGGGAAACAAAATATATATGTGGTGAGACCCATGCATGCAAATGTGGACTTAGGGGATGCATGGTTTGAAATAATGGATCAACGGCTAGGTCTGAGTTAGGAGCTTGAATTCCAAATTGCTCGTTGTCTACGTATAATACAGAAAAGCAAACACGACATACATGTAACTTTAAATGAATAGAAATGGGAAAAGGAAAACCACACTTGACTTGAGGCGTAATAAGAAACATTAGACACCGTAGTACATAGACCGATGATGGGACTGTGTCAACGGGTTTGGACGTATATATATGTTGCCTCTGATTCATTCCCACCATATATAATATACATGCATGTGCTCATAATCTCGTTATTCGATTGGGTGCCGACATGAAGTATCTCAAAAGCTGAAGTAGAGGCAAGAGAATGTCATTTTTTAAAATTTAATTAAGTAAAAATGTTATAAAATAAAAGGAAAAACAGAACTTGAGAGCTAAAGTGGGAGTTGTGACCCAATATAGAAGGCTCATGTATCTTAGATCCCAACTCTCTTAGTTGGGCTCTTCATTGATTTTGTGCCTTAATTCTATGTTAAAAACATTGATCTTGATATTTGCACAATTCTCCATCTCTTCATGGGCACCAAAAACAAAAAATAGATGATGATTATTTTAGGTAGTAATTGGGAACATGTTTTTATATAATTAATAGCTTTTGTATTATGTACAATGGATGGATTGAAACGCGCGCATACTCACACACACACACAATTATTTATTCCCAGCATCTGCCTCTCCCTTGCTACACCACTGAGCTCTTATATAATTACTTAGTCCCTTTGCCCCCGGCCCCATTGCCCATCAATTCCTTTAGGCCTAATTCTTGGACCAATTGGCATTTCTCACAGACACTAGGTACAGGTGGGTTCCCTTTTTGCCCCTCCGAGAACTGCTTATTTGGCCTTTTTGCCAGTTAACTTATGGGGTTACTGTTACCTACTCCTGGATAGTTCAATTATGGTACCAAAATTATGAACTTAAACCTCTCAGGATTGGTATGTCTTGTAAGCCATCAGAACAATACCCTTAGTGTGTTCTCATTATAGCGATTGAAGTGTAAGGGGTAATGGACATGATCAACACCTCTTTAAAAGTGTTTTAAGTTGGTAACTTAGCTCTCAAGAAAAGCTTTAAGGATTGCTTGTTTGTCAAGCAACCTATGGACTTTTTTTTGTAAGATTTTGAAAATTCAGGTACTTAATTGCAAAACTCTAAAAAAAGAGCATTGGAGAATTATGGTAAAGATATGAATAATATGAAGGTGCTATTGGATGACCAAATTACTTGTAGAAGACAAGTTTAGATAAAGAACACACAAAAGGCTTTAAGGACCTAAGTGTTCTAGTGTAGCATTTTGGATGTCCATGTCTTTGACTTAAGTCAAATGGAGACATTTTGGGGTTACCCATTCAAAGGAAGGCTGGCTAAGGCATGGTAAGGAAGTCAAATGTGGGCTAAAAAACTAAGACTAAGAAACTATGGTCTTGTGGCAATGAAAATGACATAAAGCATGGTTACGGCTAGTTAAGTGTGTTTACGCACCTAAGTCCATATAAGTGGTCATCTCTATCTTTTCTCTCTTACAGTTGGCCTTCTCTAGTAGCCAAAAACATAGCCCTCCACCTCCACATTTCCTCCATAACCACAATACCTTCAAGTTACCTTCAAGCTTGCAATTACTTAAAATTGAAGTCAAGAAATCACAGTTGGAAGCTCATTAGTGTTATTGTTTGGGTGCACCAAGAGTCAAGCTCAAATTTTGACTTATCCAATAAGGTAAGGAGTTCTCTTGCTCTCATGGATTGTTTACTGTATTATTCAAATATCCATGAAGCTAGGGCTAACTTTGGAAGAGAGCCAAATGCTTGATGAACTAAACATAGTGAGGGGAGGTGCACTTAGTGAAGGTTTCAGCATTAGTGTGAAGTGCACAGTGATAGCAGCGAAAATAGTGGCTTCTAGAGCCCAAAGTTAGTACTAACTAGGGTTAAAACTCTTCTAAAACCAAGCTTATGCTTGAGGAGGGATGTCATAGTGATTTGCATATGTTTATTGCATGTTTTATAGACTAACCAATGATACTTGTTGCTGCCGCATACATATGTTTGATGTTTGTGTTTGACTGCTGCATTTGGTTGCTTTTTGTTGGATATATGCATTGTGTTTCTTATGTTTTAGTGTATTTGGATGTAATAAATATCAAGGGTCATATTACCTTAAGACTATAAGTGTTCTCCTTACTAACTTTCACAATAAAACTTACTCCCCACAAATCTGTCCATTTAAGGTCCAATAGAAAGATCACATTCAAATTGACCTTTATAATTTGAGTTTTGATCTAAAATTTCAAGTATTTGAACTTTCATGTACTTAGTTGTGATCTGGAAAGTTTGGTGATTTTAGGAGTACATTTGGTATTTTAAGTGATGGTACTGTACTATGCAACAACTATCCAGTATCCTGTTTTTGGAGTGCATTATGTCTAAAGCTCTCATGTAACTAGGGTATGTGTTTTAGTTGAGTTGAGAACCTTATATAGTGTATGGAAGCATGTACATGTAAGACACGTAAAGTTGAAACAAGTAGTTGAACATTTGGGTCTGTTTCGCTATCTTTGTGTATGTAGTACACAAGTTGTCTAAATGTGAATGATAGGCTGCTCGTTTGTAAATTCTGTTTTGGCCATATAAAGTTGCTAGATGCAAGAGCATATAATTCTTATGTGTATTAGACATATATGGGATAGCATTAGATGGCTTATCCATTGTGAAGGAAGTGTTTGCACATTTATGAAACTTTGCATGGGCATAATGGTCCAAAAGTGGATAGAATTTTGACCCTACACTCAAAGTTCAATTTCTCCCTTTGCAGAATGAATCTTGGTATGAAATTTTGATAATAACTAGAGAACATCTAAAGGTTTAACTAGGATTTAGAATTTCTACATTTGGAGCATTGTAGCCAAAGTTATGACTTTGCAAAATTGGTTGCATTACTATACATTTGGTCAGAATTTTGTAACCAACTTAAAAAATCTATAACTTGGTCCATAGGTGGGCTATTGATGTAAAACCAAATCCCCTGGTTTGGTTTAAGTCTCTGCTTGTTAATGAAGAAAAGAAAACAAATGGTGCATGGCTAGATTAATACTATTTTTTAGAGAAAGTTTTGGGTTCAGTGGCTGGTCACTTAAACTTAACAAGATTGCCTAATGTGTGGTAACCAAGATTAAGACTTGTGTAAGTGTTTTCCCTTCTTGCTGCCATGGTATGCATAAAATGTGAATATGTGTGTAATGATTGGACCAATATACATGCATTTACATAGTGTCTAAGAGGGCCACTCAGGTATGCACACTAAGGTATTGTTTTGATGTCTTACAGAACATACCAATCCTAAGAGTTTTAAATGCACAACCCTGCAATCCAAGTTCTATGTTTCCCTGTATAGAATGAATATTGGTATGAAATTTTGACCACACTTAGAGCACATCTAGAGGTTTAACTAGGCTTTGGAATTTATGCATTTGGAGCCCTGTAACCAAAGTTATGACATTGTAAAATTGGCTGAGTTACTATAGATTTGGTCAGAATTTTGTAAGCAACTTAAAAAATCTACAATTTGGTCCATAGGTGGGATATTGATGTAAAATCAATTTCCCTGGTTTTCTTAAAGACTGCTTGATAATGGGATCAAGAAGACACAGGGGTATATGGCTAAATTAATACAGTTTTTTAAAGGAAGATTCGAGTACAGTGGCTGGACATATGAATCTAGTAAGATTGCATAATGTATGATAGCCAAGATTAAGACTTGTGCTAGTGTTTTCCTTCATTGCTGCCATAGTGTGCATAAAATGTGAATATGTGTGTAATGGTTAGACCAATATGCATGTAATTACATAATGCCCAAAAGGGCCACTTAGGTATGCACACTGAAGATATTATTCTGATATCCTACAAGACATACCAAACCTAGGGGTTTAAATGCACAATTTTGACACTATAACTGGACTACCCTGGAGTAGGTAACACTTACCCTAGTTGGCCAACATTTGGGTTAGATCTCTCAGCTTCTAATCTAACTTATTAGTTACTGCATCCTTTTCATGTCGTTACGTTAATCAATGCGTTGGGCTTGTGACAGGATAATCAATTCCCACCACCCCTCCTTTTCTTTTCCATTTTCTTTATTTTCTCTCTTTTAAAATAAAAAGTACGCTAAAGTGATCACAAACACACACAGTGGCAGGGCAAAAGAAAGAATCAAAAGTTGATTTTGTCACCCGGTACTTATCCCATTTTGATTGCAACAACTAGTTTGTTTTAGTGCATTTAGTTAAAAATATGAGCTTCAATAAAATTTCATTCTCACACACACACACACACACACACACACTCACTCATACATAGACACACAAAGTACACTTTGTTAAGTATATAAGCATGTATATATTTCTTGTATCTATTATAAAAAAGAACAAGTTTAACTGCAATTGGCGGGCCTTTCCGTTCATGATATATGAAAGCAAGGTAGATCGCTCCAAAATGAAAATGAATAAATCCTTCAGTACCCCACTGGTGAGGAAGAGATATAGAAATCTTCAAAGTAATATATTGTTCCTTATTAGTGGCAAGAAAACTATACTGATCAAACTTTTGTAGCTTGTACATGTTCTTTGATAGCTCTACAACATAGAGAAACTAGGTTTTTCATGGATTTAGTTCTTTTCTTTCTCTATCTTTTTTTCCAGTGAATTACACTTGTTGTAGTTCTAAATTACACTTCAATTTGACATATTTGTTAAAAAAATATTAGTATATTTTTGAAAACTGCATCACACATGCATGTTCCTTGATAGCTCTACAAGATGGAGAAACTAGGTTCTTCATGGATTTAGTTCTTTTTTTTCTCTATCCTTTTTTTCAGAGAATTACAATTATTGTAATTCTAAATTACACTTCAATTTGACATATCTGCTAAAAAAATATTATTATATTTTCAAAAACTGCATCACACACGAATTATCCCTTAATATTAATTGCCAAATTAAGTCACTGTTCATCAAAAGTATTTCTGTTTTTTTCAGGGTGCAATTGTCTCTTTTTGAACATCAGGACCCTTTTTGTGCGGTCATCGATTCTTAGAAGCCTGCGTTGCAAATTCTGTAGTTTTTGCGTGTTTTAGTTTTTGCGTTGGTTAAAATGCATTTTAGTCCTTGAATTTCTACTCTTTCACATTTCAGTTATTAAATTTGAACTATGTGTTATGTTTTGGTCCCTAAACTTAATAATTCCTTAGCTTGATTTTTTTCTATTTGCTCTCTTGGTCCCCAAATTCTTTTGTTACTCCATCTGTTTCACAAAAATTAAATTTTTAACTATTCATAATAATTAATTTATGATTTTATTTCTTTCAAAATTTATTTTAAAAATATGAATATTTTATATAAAAATGAAACTTTAAATATTATTTTTAATAAATATTAATATTGCCAACTTCAGGCACTGTTCATGAATAGTGCGAGTCACTGTTCAACAACAGCACTTCATTTTTTTTTTTTTTCAATTTTTAGGGGCGATAGTCTCTCTTTGAATGTCAGGACCCTTTTTGCATGGTGGTCGAGTTTTAGAGGCCAGTGTTGCAATTTCTGCAGTTTTTCATGTTGATTAAAACGCATTTTAGTACCTGAATTTCTACTTTTTCACATTTCGGCCACTAAATTTGAACTGTGTTACCCTTTGGCCCCTAAACTTAATAACTCCTTAGCTAGATTTTTTCTATTTGCTCTTCTGGTCCCTAATTTTTTTTGTTACTCCATGCATTCCACAAAAATTAACATTTTTACTAGTCACAGCGATTAATTTTTGATTTTATTTCTTTCAAAATTTATTATAAAAATATAAATCTTTTGTATGAAAATGAAATTTTAAAGATTATAGTTTCTAAATATCATTTTTAAGAATTTTTTTCAATATATATTAATATAAATATGTTTAGGTCAAACTTCAGACAAAAAAGGTAAAATGGTCAATTAATTTGAAATGGTGGGAGCATTTTCTATGTACTATCTTTTAAAGCAAAATATTGATCTCCATGATATGTTTAATTTTTAGCCGAACCATTTCCTATTTTTTTTTTTACCTTTCATTAATTTAATTTTTAAACCCTTAGGTATTAAGGTTTTTCCATTTTCTCTCTTGGAATCAAACTCTTTCCTAGTTTTTTTTTCTTTGCCTTTAACCCTTTTTTTTTTTTTGCTTTTTGTGTTGGACATGATTGACTATTTTTAAAGCTTGGTCCTCTTATTTCAAGGAAATAATGCCCTTGATGCTTGTGTTGTAATTTTTTTAGTGTCCGCCTATTTCATTTTTTTTATGGTTAAATTGCGATTTCAATCCCTAAATTTCTTTTCTTTCCTATTTCAGTCGCTAAGTTCAACCCATGTTATGTTTTAGTCCCAAACATAATAAATAATAATTACTTAACTATATTCTTTCTATGTGCTCTTTCAATATTTATTTATTTGGTTGTTGTTTTTTTTATGTACTATCTTCTAGAAGAAAATGTTGGTCACCACCAATCATTAAATTTGAATACATAAAGCTTTTCCATTCCATCTCTTAGTCCCTGAATTTTTTTGGCTAATTTTTTATTTTTCTTTTAATCTTTATTAATTTAGTTTTGTAGAATGAGTTATTTAATTCAAAATTTATAATGTTTAGTAAAGTAACTTTGTCCATAACTACTAAAATTGAAAGATAAATTTTGTAACTAAATTTTTCATCAATGTATTGGAATTTGAATTGATAGAAGGTGAAAATTTTTAAAGAATTCTTCTTTAGTGACATAAAAAATATTCATTATTTTAAAACATGTACATGTGTTTTGTTTTTATCATAACAAATTATTTGAATGAGAAGAAAATGATATAAAAAATGCCTAACTTAAAATTAAAATAAAGTAAGTAAAATTTTAATTTATTAGTATAAGTCTATGGCTATAATTTTTTAGTTATTTATTACTGATATTTATTTTAATGATAAATTTAAGAAAAAAAAATACCCGCGCAGTGTGGATAAAAAATAACCTCGTGCTTATATTATATATGATCGATAATATTTATAAAAATCAAAAGTTACAAACTCTTTAGAAACGATGAAGTACTTTGCAATATCGGAAAAAGATGCAACTGTCATCAAAGTCTAAGATATGGGTGCGGAAAATTATAAAAAAAATCCCCTGAGGTTTGGCAAAACCTCAAGTTTGGTGTTTACTATTTCAAATACCAACTGCTACCCTCATCTAAAAATTAATATAATTACACTTATCCCCTTCTAACGTTAATTTCGTCACTCACCGTCACCACACAAAAGAGAAAATGTCACCCCCCCCCCCCCCCCCCCCCAAACTTCTACTTCTAACAAAAAACAAAATCCACTAGGGCCCTCCGTTTCCACTTCTCCATCCTCTCTACCCTCTGTTTCAACGGCATTGGAACTGAAGTGCCTCCACCTCCACCTCCACCGCCACCTCCGTCGTTGCGAGTCCGAATCTCTGTCGTGGCGAGATCGAATCTCAGTCATCCACCGTCGCGAGATCAAATCTCAACCATTCATTGTTTGCAAGATCGATTCCAACCGTTCGTGAGAACGATTCTTGCCATTTTTTGTTGCAAGAAGAAAAGGGGCAGCTTCGGAATGGCCATGTCCTTCCCCGTGCACGTCTCTTGATCACTCTCATCAGATCCTCCAAGCAATCCTGCCTCATGATCATCGTCCGCAAATCAAAGATCCATACACGACCACCAGGTTCCCACAGGGGTTGATTTTTCCCAATCTCTTCCAGGTTGCTTTTCCCGATGGTTCCTACGACGGAGATCTCGAGATTGCTCAGCCAGTTCCCTATTTCGCTCCATAATCACCTGCCGATTCTGGGCTGATAAAAGATGCTAGAGAAGAAGGTGGGCCATCTTCGGCCAGACAATGGTCAAGGAGATGAGGGAAACGATGATTCGATGAACAGAATCGAAATGACGGTATGTTGGGAGACGAATCGGAGACTGTCAATGGGCCATCGGACTTTTTCTCGTTCACCAGGCCAGTGACATTATCTAGGAGTGCGTCTCGTTTCCTTGTTGGTTCCCGATCAAAAGCACCGCCAGGGGATAGATCGATGAGGGGGATTTAGGATTTAATGACCGAAACATCGATGAAGAGGGAGGAGGAAACAGATAAGGGTGGTGGGGAGGAGGAGGGACTGTTCATAAGCCCCTTTTTCGACGATGTGGAAGCTAAAGACAGAGGAGGGCAAAGTTAGATGTATAAGTTTGGGGGTGAAATTATAGAAATAAGAAGGCTATGGGGAGAAAACAAGTTTTTCTTTTTCTGTTTTAACAGGTCATTAACGGAGTTAAGGTTGGAGGAGGTAAGTGTAGAAAGGTTAGCTTTTTAGGGATAAGTTGTAGGCATTTGAAACAGTGAGAACAAAACTCAAGGTTTCTCCAAACCTCAGGCAGTTTTTTGTAATTTTCCGATATGAGTGTGTTAACCCAAAAAAAGAGACTTTCTTTTTTCTTTTGGATTTAGGCCAGTAACCATTTGGGAAGCCCAAGGGTTCGTGACCGCTTAGGAAGACAATACAAAAGGGGCCGTATCACTTGGGTTTCTGAGATGTCCGGGAATCGAATTTCTGCTGATCCAAGTTGGGCCTAATTCATCGAAAGTGAAAAGACTGCGCTAACAGCCACGGACTCTTATCTGCTACGGTTCGTGCAGAGCTGAGAGAAGAAGACGACAGCAGTTAATTAATACGCGAAAATACGAAAACGGTTTCATTACTTTCTCACATGCCATCTTTGTTTGGTTTGCTGGGGAAAAAGGATCTCAGGTCCAATTCATCACCCTTAAAATCTAATTGCTAGTTACATACAATTTATGAATTTGTCATATTCTCTTGTTTATAACAAGTGAGCAATTCCAAAACTGTGTATAAAAAACTTGTAAAATGGTGATTCTTTCAAAATTATGTAAACAACATAGATTGAAGATGAATAGGAATCCCGCATAATCATTTGAAATTGATTGCGAAAATTTTGAATAGAAAAGCTTGAAATGTGAAAATTCTAGTGCACGTTCAACTCATGTCGAGTTTAAAGGTTTCACAACAAAAAAAAAATAATAATAATATAATAATAAAAGAAAGAAAGAAAGAAAGGAAAAAGTTCACACGATACAATAAAGTCAATACCGCAACCTGATAAGTCATTACAAACATATAAAAAGTGTAGCGCCATTTTGTTTAGCATTAAATTAAAATTCATTCAAAATTACTTAATTTCATGTGTATAATTGTTTTGCTGCAACAAAAGTCATTTAAAAGCTAATACTATATATTTATAATAATACATTGGATACCGTTTTTCTTATAAATTAGTAATTAAATTTTTATGATTTTTTACTCAATTAACCTAACAAATAAAATTAATAAAACTTAGATAGTTCATTTTAACTTAAGCCAATTTAATCTAAAATAGTTTACTTTTATTTTTATATCTTTTTCATCTAAAATCAATTTTATTTGAAAGCTAATATTATATAGGTATAATAATCTATTTGAAACAAAATTTTTATCATGTTATTAAGTTTCTATGAGTTTTTCTTTTTTAATAACTAAAAAAGAAAAAATTGTAAAAAATAATATTATCATAAAAAATTTTCAATCAATGGATTATTTCACATAAATAACATAGGCTTTTAAATAAAATTGGTTTCAGGTAAAACAAATGTAGACATAAAAATAATTCATTTTTTGTTAAATTGACTTAAATTAAAATGAATTAACTCTAATTACATTATAAAAATATTATTTAATGAATTACATACTTGTACAATATTACATCTAATTTATTTTAACCTAAGTCAATTCAATTGAAAATAACTTATTTTTTTTACATCTCTTTTATCCAAAACCTCATTTGGAATCCAATATTATGTATGTATAATAATCCATTCAATATAAATATTTTATAGTTTTAATAAATTTTTATGATTTTTCTTTTTGTAATGCCTAAATGAAAAGGAAAACTTCATTTTTAATAATATTACAAAAAATTTACAATGAGTGGATTATTACAGCTAAATAATATTGACTTTCAAATGACAATAATCACAAACAAGAAAGAAATAAAAATAAAATAAATTATTTTAAATTAAGTTAACATAAATTAAAAAATGAATTGGTGGCTAACTTTTAAATAATATTAATTCCCACTAAAAAATTGAAAAAATAAAAATAGTGATTGCACCAGAAATACCGCTAATTATTATTAATATTATGGCCCATAAAATAATGTGTGACCCTGTGTGTATATAAATTTCTAGGTAGCAAAGGAAATACCTGACGCAGTCGCTGGTTTGAGGAGGAGACAAGTGGTGGGGGAGGTGTCAGTTTGCGTGCTTGGGATAAAACTCCAACTTGGCGTATGGATGGGACAGGGATAAGGATTGGCAAAAGAAGAAATTCCATCCGCCTCCACCAATCACAGTAATACATCTGTGTCCTAATTGCAATCCAGGAGGATTAACATCAAGTAAGATTAGGGGCCATTAATTAAGGATGATAATAACTTAACTAAACTAGTACGTAATATTTTTGGAGTATAGAGAAGTTGCGTGCAAAGTCTTGAGACTTACCATGCTGACGCCGGCCTGTGATGGAACCGCGTCTGTTTGTCCTACCTAACCTAACATAGGTAGGACCTGCCCCTGCCCTGGCCGCTCACTTGGCCGCCCTTGCTCCAACAATATAAACGCAACGTCATGCCCTCTTCTTAGTCACAAAGTGAAGAATCGAATCCAACTCCTCCACTCGTCTTTCTGGTTGTTCACTTTTCTTCGCCTCTTTTGACATATTCATTGTGCTAAGCAAGGTTTTGATTCTTCCGGAACCAACCGCCCCAGTTTCAGCTTTTTATATTCTGTGCCCACTCAACCCCATAATCTGTCCTTGTATATAAGGGACTTGTTCCTTCAATTCGCCAAAAAGTGAGTCACAACATACCTCGACTCTCTCTTTATAAGTTTTTAGAAGCGACTCAGTTTCCTGTTCCAATCGCAAGATGCAGAGGCCTGATGCTCCCCAGAACCAACCCCCTCCAGCAGGTTCTTATTCTTCTATATCTTTGCCTGCTATTTTTGCGTGATGGGACCCTGCCTACCTACCTATCACTGCCTTGCTGTTTGAAAAACTTAATCCTTTTTCATTTGGTAAATGAAGGGTATCCTACTGGGAATGAGAACCCCCCCGCCAAGAAGAAATGGTTCTCCAGGACCAAGAAGAAGGGCGAGAGAGGCTTCATTGAAGGATGGTAAGCGCGCCCTGACTCTCTATATTATTATACTCGCAATGGAATTACTGAGGTGTTTATATATGTCTGATATTGCAGCCTATTTGCCCTCTGCTGCTGCTGGATCTGTGAAATGTGTTTCTAATTCTGGCCTGCGACTACTTTTTGGCTCGGGTGTTGGAACTTAATACTATACACTTATGTAATCTACAAATGATTTGCTATACTCGTCCTTCATATGTTTTGTTGTAATACTTGATGTAATTGTTGTGTTGGGTGCATACGTTTACACCTTCTAGCACATAAGACTCATCCAGACTACCTCTACTTCACTGCATTTCTATTGTATACCATCTTTTCTCTCTTCTGATATACAAACTTACTTTCCCTCTTCTGTTTCATTTTCCATGCCATCTTCTAACTTTCGAGCATGGCTATAATATTATACCCGGCAGCAGTTCTAGTTCTCTGCCTTGTCCACCAAACGTCTTAACAATTAGACTCGATCAATGAGATAGATAGATAGATAGTTCATTGAACACTAACTTGTCGAAAGAGTTGATCAATAACCGAGGTGAATTATGTTTACCCATCGACCTGAGTTACACACACATACCCATAAACTGCTTTTTTCTTTTGATAAGATATAACACAAATCATTCCTTTCAAGCAGCGCACCTATACATCATTCCATACCTGTAATAGGTATAAACTCAATGCGTAATTATAGGATTGATTTCAAAATAAAAAATGATGATACATGTGACCTCTCTTCACCTTTTATTGCTATCCAGCCTTTTCCACTTGAAAGTGTAAACAGTAATAAAGCTTATTTGTTTAATACACAATTAAGTCATTTCATCCTACTCCGATGTCCAGGTTTAGTGCTAAGGATGCCCCGATTATAATATGCCTCAACACGATAAGACCAAATCTTCATATATATTCCCCACTATCAGAAAAGAATCAAGAACTAACCAATGAAAGCAGCCTCATCTTAAACAGTATCTGATAATGGGAACAGCTTCTCCAGCATGTTGTTTGACAGAATCCTATTGGGATCCAATTCCCTACGGGCTCTGTTGTATGCATTCACTGGAAACCGTTTTTTCAGCCTGGCTTGAAGAGCTTCAACCTCTTCCTTGTTCTTTGGGACCTGCGTAATAAAGGTAATGATCAAGTTAATGCTACCAAACAGCAACCACAAGAAACGAAACTTCAGTTTATGGCCACAGCTTAGTGACCAAAAATCAGTTCCAAGGAACCCAAAAAGAAGAAAGCGTTGCACCAAAGAAATGGTACTACTGAAAGTGGAGTCTTCCCAAGATTTAGGCGTTGAGGCAACTATATGAAATACTCAAGTCTTTGAAGGATTGCCTAAAGAGATGGATGGACACATCAAATCTATATCATCTAGCTCACAGTTGTGCATACAGAAGCAACGTATAGCTAGGAAACTGGAAAAAAAAAAAAAAAAGAAACTATTAGATTCAATTTCTAGTGCCTGTATTCCCTTTTTAGTCCAAAGAACAAGAAGACGTTTCCATCGCATCAAATGCTCCCTGTCTTCCTTCATATGCATCAAAAAGAACTGTCTTGTGGAGGGCCAGTGGATCTTACACATAATTATTACTTATTCAAGCTGCTTTCAGTAAAGCCTTCAAACTGAAGGCCCAAAAGCATAACTTCAGAGTATGTCAGTTGAATAGTTACTGAAATGTTCTAGAGAATGCAGAATACGGAAAAGAAAATAAGTGGAATAGTAACGAATCCTTAAGGAAAAGTAAAAGAAGAAACTTATGTTAAACTTCATAGGTACCTCAATCTTAGCCCAATGTTCGTAAGCGGAATACTTATCCCACAATTGCACTTGTGTGAGATGTCTGTAGTGAAAGAATTCTTCAGTAATTCCCTTTCTTTGACGTGCATCTGAGGTAGGAAGGTACATAATTATACCAACCTGATAAGATAGAACAGCAAAACAAATAAATAAACAGTCTAAAGAAAAGATTGCAATCCTTCCTTAGTATTTGCGGGAAAAATATAAATATCTAATGCAAAGGTAGCATATGCGCCAACAAATATGCAAAATTAGTGGCATGAAAAGAAAGGGGGAAAAATATGTGAGCTCATGAAGCAAAGTTCTCAAAGAACACACACACACACACACACATGCTAAAATTCAATCTCATATAAAACCTCAGTTTTATTTTAACTCATCAAAATGAGTCACATATTAGTCTCCAACCAAGCTAATGGTTAGTGGCATAAATTCAGAATCTCAGCCAACTTCTAAGATTCATGAAGAGATTATCACTGCAAAGGAACAGTACGACACATTATGCCCATCAGGAGACAGCTCACTGACAAGGGAATGATGAGAAGAAGTTCCAACAGTCATCAGCATTTACTTCACTTACATGGGAAAGTTTCATAAGATGGGTATGAATGAAAACAGTTGTAACCATTATGTTCTGCTCCACATTTCAAAACCTTCTAGCAAATTCTACCACAGCCAACTTCTAAGATTCATGAAGAGATTATCACTGCAAAGGAACAGTATGACACGCTTCTATGCAGGACGCCCTTCATGAGACAGCTCACTGACAAGGGAATGATGAGAAGAAGTTCCAACAGTCATCAGGATTTACTTCACTTACATGGGAAAGTTTCATGAGATGGCTATGAATGAAAACAGTTGTAACCATTATGTTCTGCTCCATATTTCAAAACCTTCTAGCAAGTTCTACCACAGCCTAGAACAAACTTTTTGTTTCTTGGATCACCAAAACCCAAAGCATGATCAACTACAAAGCAAAGCAAAAATTTAACTTGATTCCTCATGGATATGAAACCTAAACAGGAAACTAACATTAATTCTCACACAAAACCTTCTTGACTGGGTTTAGATTCTTGTGTGCATGTTTCTTACTAAACTTGCTCCCTCACTTGAAAGATGCATCAAGAAGAGTATCCAACATGGGACATTGTCACTTCATCCTTTTGCGCTGATTTATAATGTCCAGGTGTCTTTTGGCAATTAATTGGAAGGATGAACTTCATGCTATCAATCATATCTTACTAGGATTAAGGTGCCATATGATAATAATCGTAATGATGCTCATTTTGGTCATGTGTCACTTTCATGATGGTGGCACAAACAGAAAAACTTATATATATATATATATATATATATATATATATATATATATATATATATGTGCATTTGCATTGAAATTTTCATACCACTAATGCTAATAGCTATATTTAGTGCACTGAAATATTCTTCCATTGTTCAACTCACAATCTCTGGCTAGTTAACAACATTGTTACTTTGAAAGTCACATGGTGCCACACTTAGCGCTAGAAGTGTCAGAGTTTGCTTTTGACAAAAGGAAAAAGGGATGGATGCTTGCTTCTTGATTTTGGACCAGAATACCAGATAGAATTGAAGAAGGGGAATACAAAGATGCAAAGTGAAAGGCCAAATCACACACCAGATAGTGTATCCCAAGCTGAAACGGAAAAATAATGATCTCAATGACCACTGCTTTTTAACATCATGTGAACAGAAACAAGACAGAATTATTAAGGTATCAAAATGAATGGAGCAACTAAATTACCCATGAGAATATGTCATTATCTGACTGACTTGAAGCTGGACTCATGAAACTCTGACTGCGGGCTGTCCAGCGCTGTTCTATAGGAGCAGGTGCAGGTATGTCTTCCTTCTCTATAAGTTGCTTCAATTCCTCAATGTATTCAAGGTCTTTCATACTTGGATTGGCAAGAGATCCAACAGGAAAACAGTTCTCTGAAACCCATTGTTGTCCACCACAATCAAAACCCAATATCTCATCACTCCATCCCATTCTGTACCCCTCTGACTTCCTCCAGAATTCAGCCTCAGCTTGATTAAGCCTTCTAACATGCTGTTTATTCAGAGGATCAAGGGCTAGCAGCTTGTCTCTCAACTCTGTAAAAGAGAGCTCATCAATTCCCGGCTCACTACTGTTGGGAGATTCAGCTGTAACACCTTCTGATCTGCATGAAACTAATAACAGCAATTACACAACTGAAAATACAATAAAAAAGGGGCAACCAGAGACATAACCCTTTCTCTGTAGGCCTGAACTAAACCATGTAAAATAGATGACTTATGTGGTGTTATCTAACTAACCGAAATCACTTCAGAGTTTCATAACTTCTTTAGAGCTTCATGCAGCAAGTGAAGTCACATTGCACCCAGAACATCTAATTTGACAAGATAAATTCACCAAAAAAAGGACCAGAACTAAATCAACAGACAGCTCATCAATTCTGTGAAGGAAATTTTTTAATCTATTTCATTTGATGTTGGTGGAGGGCCTTCCTAGATTGAAATGTTGAGGGATTTGGGTGGTTCAATCAAAGAAGAGAAATCATATAATGGTAGGAGAGGAGAGAGGTTCATAAACAACATAGTGGGCAATTTCTTGAAGTTTGGAGACAGTGTGCTTGTCAGCTTAGCAACCTATAAAACAGATTAGCAAAGTATATGACCACAAAGCGGCAAAAAGAAAAGGCCAAACCAAGCATGGGGCAGAAATCTAATTGGAAAAACCCTTAGGAAAGTAATGATGCATCAAGTGGAAAGAACACTGGGACTGAGAGTCTTCCAATGGCCTAAGCATCCACTTCCCTCATCAAAATGGAAACTTGCAACTGTTCTGAGAAGGCACACATATGGATATGGGGAATAAAACACACAGGCAACAGGAACTGAAAAGGCAAACAAATGGGCAGCAAGATGCCCTTTTCAGACCAGGAAAACAAAAAGCAAATCACATCATCTAATAAACAGCTGAAGTTGAAAGCTGAACCTGTATTTCCCAAGGGATTCCCTGTAAAGGTCACGAACATGCTGCAGAGCTTCATCCCTTGTGTACTTGGGCCTGAATTTTGGTGGACCTCGCCATTTAGAAACCGGGTTGCACGTGACAACCACAATTGTGTCGGTATATGGAATATGCAGGTACTTAACATGTTTATTTTCACTCAGCATCTTCCTACACATGGGAGAAGGGAAAAAATCAACTTTGGAGAAATCCAGACTACTTGGTGCTCTGGAAGATTGTCAGTTTGACTGTGGAGAACCAGATTATAAATGGGATGCATGGTATGCACTTTCAGATCATCAATACCATCAATGCATATCAATCCTTATTCCAAGAACCTAATTATCTTTTATTTTGCTCTCGCAAAAACAAACATATTTCATGCTATCAATTTTGTCATAATTTAAGGGGAAAAACAACATTCAAATGAAGGGACTGCAATGATGACCGGGTTTTGAATCTTTACTCAAAAGTTCTGAGCATCAAATGGATCACATCCAAAATTCATGTAGGATATTTCTCAAAGAATTGTTCCTCAAAACGAAACTGATACTTCACAGGTCATAAAATGCATCACACTTAATCCGATATCTGAAAATGATGATGGATACATGAGATAGAAGCAATTTGGTTTAAATGAAAGTCTTTGTGAATTCATCAAACTAAAAGGGAAAGATACTTGTGGTTTTTCTTGACATTTTCCATATTTGAAACAGTTGTGTGCTCAACGAGCTCTTGTCTCTCAACACATTGGAGGACAACTTCAGCAACCACTCCAAGGCCCCCAAGACCACAACGAGCAAGAAAAAACAGCTCTGGATCCTTCTCCTTAGATATCTCTATGGTTCCCTTTGCAGGGGTAACAAGTTTCATGCTAATGACCTGCTCATCAATGGGTGGCAATCTCGCACCAGTACCATGTGCACCTACCTGGCGAAAGGATATGCAGAATGTGAGGTGACATCAAAATTGTTACAAGCATTAACAATTACATAATTTACTATTAGAAGACTTACAGCAGCTCCCAGGGAATATGTTTCACCATACCACCTTAAAGGTATGTTAAAGAAAGCAAGTTGAAAACCCAAGGCAATGATAAAAACAAGGCTATTAGATACATAATGAACTCTTAAGAGCCAGAAAAGCCATACAAAAGTATACCTGGAGAAAACAGATATACTAGTGAACATTTCCTTCTTCCTACCAACCAAAGACTTTTGCTTAAGTTAGCAGTGGTCATGCACTGAATATTAGAATAAGATTATAGTAGATAATTGTGTTGCATTATGAATTACAACTCTTATCTATCCTTTGCTGAGACTGGAATCAGACAATCATCTACCGATCGGGAAATTCCAACAGGCTCAGAAACAATTGGCATTTCTGTTTGCAAGATTTTATCAAAGGAAAGGGGCATGGCTTTTTGATACTTTCACAATAAGCAGCATGAATCCATCTGATGTCCAACATAAATATGAAAGTATCAGTGTAATTGGATAATTATAATTTGGTTACATGGGAGTTTGATATGCTGTTTACTAAAGAACAATCTTTTACATTTCAGGATACGGAAGTTGTAAAAATATCAATTGCCCAGTCACAAACAGGAACTCAGAATCACAGCAACAAATGAAAGGAAAGAAAAACCTGAACAATTCCACCAATCTGCTGCTCTCTTATGGAAGCAAAATTCTGCAGAGTAAGCCCATAATCCTTGATGGCATCGACCAGTTGCTGGACCCTTATCCCCGCCTGCACCCTCACCTGCTTCTTCTCCTTGTCCACTTCCAGCACCTTATCCATCAAGGCCAAATTGACCATCCCGCCGCGGGCCAGCCCGATACCGTTGGGGGATAGTCCGGACCCAACGGGACGAATCTTCATCTTGTTCTCATTGGACTCCCTGACAAGCTCCTCCAGTTGTTGGAGACTTTCGGGCTGGTGGAAATGATGGGTCTGGACCTCGTGGGTACCGCTCCAGTTAGATACAGTGTGGAGATCGTCCGGAAGCGGAGCATAGCGGAAGAGTTGGGCCTTCTTGTGCTTGGCGTCTTCGGGGAAGGGGAAGGAGTAGTAGGTGGCGGCGCCACAGAAGAGAACGAGGGTAGTGTAGCCCAGGTACTTGCGGAACTCGGCTTCCGTGGCGGAGGAAGGAGAGGTGGGGGAGCAGAGGGTACGCGCAGAGGAGTGGAGGGACGGCGGTGGAGGGGCGAACGGGCGGAGGGCGGAGGAAAGGGATTTGATACGGTGGCGAAGAGGCTCTCTAAGGTGGTGAAAGGGAAACATAGCTGGGTTTCTATTGTAGCGGTTGCAAGAATGAGACTATAGTTGGGTCCAAATTTTCTCTGCCCGGAAACATTTGCCAGTTGGAGTTAGAAAAGCTACTACTTTTGGCAAGGCCAAGGCGGTAGATTTTAGGCAAGGAAACCCACCCCACCCCCGTCCCCATCCCCATCCACAGGAGCTTCGGCTTAAGGAGAAGCACTCCATTGAGTCATTGACGGCCGAGCGGTGCGACTCATGCCTCAACTCAAGTCCTCAGTTATTTGGATTTTCAATTTGTGCTGTTACTCTCTCTCTCTCTGCTCTGGATTTTGGTTTACGCAATTGACTTGATTGGTTCAGATCAATCTCAGATTAGAGGCTTTGCGCAGTCTGTGAATGGTTATTAGATTTCTTATAAAACATTTATTTAAGTATCCACTATAAAATAAAATAAAAAAGTCTAATATAAGAACATAAAGTCTACCATTCAATTGTAAAATGTTTATTATAAAAGATGATAAGTGTCTACTATAGAAATAAAATTATTGTTCATTATAAAACTGTAAAGTGTCTATTATAAAAAGATAACAAGTTTCTACAATAAATTATGATGTGTGTCAACTATAAAATTGTAAAGTGTTTACTACCAAACTGTAAATGTCAGTTATAAATTAGTAAACTGTCCTCAATAAAAGAGATTAAGTGTCTACTATTTTCAAATATTTTCCTAAAAATTTTAGAATCACTAAGAAAAAATTATTCTCTATCAAATAAATGATCTTTGAAAACAAAACCAAAAACATTTAACCATATTTTAGATAAACCTGATAAGCACACATGAACAAAACCGGTATTTTCTCAATAATATTTGAGGTTAAAGAAAAGTTTTGGGTTTAGTTTAAAATTTTATAATCTGTAGTGATGGGTTAGTTAAAGAAATGTTAACAGGAAAAAAAAAGCAAAAAAAAACATTTAACCAACGTTAGATAAATAATAGTAGTAAATTGGATGTGTTAGTGAGTATCTTTGCATTTTTTTTTTTAAATGAAGGCAAAACGATCATTATCTCAATGATCTTTTGGCGTAAAAGGAAAAATTTGGGGTTTAGTTTAATTTTTTTAATAATATGTAATGATGGTTAGTTAACGAATTAGTGGAAGAAGAAGAAGAAAAATGAAAATCAGTGGCTCATACTCCGCGCCCTTAGCGGCGTGGAACAGCGCCCTTTTCCCAGGTTCCATGAATGCAACAAATATATTTTTTTTAAACCAAAAATAGCTTCCTACAGTTGGTCAGAAAAGAAAAATCTTCGGATCTCGGATGACAAATTTTCGTTTTATTGCTATCTACAAATCGCAAGGAGATTTTCTTTTCAACCATATTGGATATTAACAGGTGTTGCCGGAAATCTTATTGCAGTTTGTTTTTCTTGTACTGGGATTGTATCGAATAACAGTCCTACATCAGTAAGAAATTATACTGGTGGAGGATCTTGCTCGTAGCCGTCGAGGCCAGCTCTTGTGTTCTGACCATTAAGTCGGAAAAAGCTCGGAATGTCGTTTGTCTTGCTTCAATACAACGGGAGTCCAAAACTGTTGACACATTCTTACCGGGAGATCAAGTCATGTGCCTTATTCCAAATCCAGCCCAAGCCATTTCCAACTGGCTTTCATATTTAGAGGGATGGTTTATAAGGAAGGAGACCATTCCTTTTCTTTCGTCTCTTGTCCCTGAGTTGGATTCTCCTCTTGTTGTTTCGAGGGATGGGATTCAGCTTCTGGCTGAATTCTCGTACTGATTGTTCAGTTTTCTTATTCACTACAACTTTTACCCTGCTGACGGACAAAAAAGATGTCCAACATTTTTTGAAAGTGGTCAAATTTGTACAATACAGCTCACGAATTGTATAGATGGGTGCGCACAATAAAACTAGAAAACTATTCTATACATTGAAACAATTACTCTGACCTTGCTTAGAAAGAGAGCTTTCCAATCCCTCATGGTCCAGGATCATCAACTGTACTCCCTTGAGGCCCATCTATCGTCGTACCTTCCGAATGAGTAAGCTGTGGCAGGAACCTCCGTCAAATGCATTGGGTCAGGCTCAATACCATAGTCTGTCAGCGGTCTGTGCTCGAGAATATTATCATGGTCTTTCACAAATTCAGGGATCTCGACCTCTCCCTTCTTTATATCGTCCCAAAGATACTGCAGACGGCTTACATATTTGATCTTCCAGTACAACCTGAAAAAACAGAAAGAAACCTGGTGAGTGGCCACGTTAGAAACCAGGCAAGAAATGCTGTCAAAAAAGGCCTGAAAAGAACTTATGTTAGTAGCTTACTTGCAATGAGAACATGCACATCCAATAGAAAGGAGTAAGCACAGGGCAGTGTGGGAATGGTAAAAATATGCCTTCAGAAAAATCCCAAGTAATACCATTACCAACAGTTGCTAAAAGTACCTTACTTCAGGTAGGTTGCAATTCCCTACTACTATCAAACACTAATTCTACTTCCAACTCAAGCACATGTTTTTGCTCATAGGTTGTACTCGCAGTCATTTCATCATTAGTCACACAACATTCCACAAAGATTCTATGGTTTACACTAGAGTGCACCGGAAACCCACAACTTGGGAGGAAACTTGTTGAGGTACAATGAAGAGAGGCCTTTCCCAGAAGCGACCACATTCAGGACAATGAATTGCTTCCAAGAGAAAATCTACTGCTCACACTTCAAACAATGTTTCTATAAGGTTTTTATACCACTTGTAACAACAGCAGCAACAGAAGATGGTAATGTGTCAAAATTTAGAGTTTAGAAGTATAAGCTTGGGGAAAAAAATCTAGAAGAAATTACATCTACGTGAACATGACTGCCTCTAACAGATGACATTTGCTTGTACATCTATACGCGCAGCTGATATTACAAAGAAACAAGTCGGGGCTGATGCTGATGCACATAGAAGCTTTGCCTAGCGTCTCTCTCAACAACAGACAAGCTTCAGTTTTTACAGATAGCAATTAAAGAAGCAGGTATGAGCATATGGTGGCAGGTCACATGCAGAAGCTTGAGAAAATCCCTCTCCCATTACCAGCTGACCACCATCTGATTTTAGTGGGCTAGGCAGTCGAATAGAAAACAAGTTTCAGATCAACAACAAACTGATAAAAAGATCGGGCATACGGCATATGTACTTATATAGTTTCTTTAATGATAAGAGTTGACAGCTCATATAGATTGCGAACATCATGAAAGTTAGGGAACTCACCCCCCACTAAGGAAAAAACGACCAAGACTTGCAACAATCAGGCGGGAACGAAGCCCAGGATGTATAAAGTAGACCACTTGCAGCCTGGCCTTGACATCAGAGGGAAGGTCTTCATAAATCCACCTCAATGTGGTGACACCAGGGCAATTGTCCTCCTTCTGCACTGTGCTGTGCATGTAAACTATGCAGAACGGCCCTTCAGGCAACTCGCTGCATATCTTGTGGTATATGTACTTCTTCAGCCTCTCTCCGCTCACAACTGGAGCTGCACAAGCATACCAGTGAATCAGCAAGTAACCAATCCGACTTCAAAGTTCAGAACGGAATTTCCAGGATCACCAAACTAGACAAGAGGAAAAGACGTTCTCTTTTTCCCCTTTACTGCTTGATACAGTCGAAATAGCCTTTGTGATATCAGAGATATGAAACCTAATTTGCCCGGAAATGGGGGAATCACGGGATTTTTAATCGAAGCGGATGGTGACTGCTTACCGGGAAAATACTTTCCGACAATACGGAAGATCCGGTTGCCGGATTTATCGGATCCCTGGAGGCGAAAGAATTGCAGGAACTCGAGATCGGAGAAGTCTTCATCGGAAGGAGATAAGAACTGGGAACAGTCGTGCCAGTTCTCTTGCTCATCGCCGCCTCTGCCTTGGCTGGACAAGAAAGGGCGTGCATCGACGCCCAAATCCGATGCGAGTACAAAAACTGAGAAATCTTCCCCCCCCTGCGAACTACTACTCATCTTGCAAATCGATAGATTTGCCGGATTCGTTACTTTACTATGAACCCTTCCCCGATCTCCTACTTCTATTCAATCAATAAAATATTCGGGAAAAAACAAGTGGATGATGCCAATTGTTCCCGAGTCACTCTCACCTGTCAAGGACAGGAGTATGCTATACAATTAGGCTTAAATCCATACTAGTGCCCCCGAACTTTGATAACTCGGCCATTTAACGGCCTAAACTACGAATCGGATTTAACTCAGGACTCAAACTTTATAAAGTGGATCAGTTAAGGACAGAGGGTTAGTTTCACAGGCACATGAGGGTTTAATTCCTGATACCATTGACAACACTTGAGGAGGCAGAAAAGAAGCGCGTGAGTCCTAACCTAATTCGTGCTTAAAACACACAAAGGCTTATTGCAAAAGAGGGAAAAAAGAACCCAATAGACACACTATTTATGGATACAGCATCGAGATTCTAAGCCGATGGGGACCGGGTGTGAGGAATAACTGCTTTGGAGGTTATTGCAAAAGTTACTTCAATTTATTTTTACTGCTTTAAAACTCTTTTTTGTCACATGTCTGATAAGCACAACAAGTAAATAAACGAATGAAAAAAAAAAAATAGGCCAAAGGAGAATTGATTGTTGTACTTTAATTAAAAAAATATTAGAGTTAGATATTTTAATGATAAGGTTTTTATCGATTCATTGAGCAAGCCAATATTGAAGTGGAGGTTGTATTTTATTAGGTTGTATTCAGCCGGGGCAATTGTTTGCAAATTGTTAGAATGTTATGGTTGTTGGAGTTTTGAAAGCATTAGAATATTTGAAAATTGCATGTAGAATGAACAAGTGGCATAAAAAAGAAGCATAAAAAATAATTGATGTTGCTCTGTGAATTGTTTTTTTTATAAAACAAAGCAACGTGTCTAAGTCGTGCATGAAATTCAATTTATTTCCAAGTACAATTAATTTTGTAGGTAGAATTTTACTTGATTTTTGTTGCAATCTCTACAGATGAAGGAAAGCATGAAAATTCGGTTCAATTTATGGTGAGATCATGCTAAGAGATCTTATAGTGCAATACTTTGATCAGAAGATACTCTGCATAATGGTGACTAAGGAGCAATTTATGAAATGATTTTTCACAGATCCACTAAGGGAATTAGGTTTCAGAGACATTAATATAACAGAAATTTTTTATATTGAGGAAGGTCTGTCAATGGACATAGGATTAAAGAAAGTAAAAAAAGAAGCTTGTGTGTATGAGATGCTATCATCCATCTGGTCTGAGAGTATGTTACATTGATATATATGTGGAACATACGACATCATATTTGAAGGAAAACAATAAGATGTTACATGATGCCTTACTTGTAGAGTTTATTAATGAAGCTAATGAATATAGTACAGAAGATAAGGCAAATAAAATTTTTAATACCCACATTGATGAGATGGATGTGCGACCATCAAATGGTGAAGAAGGCAGTAAGGTGAGCCATGACAATGAGGAAGAAGATGTGGATCTTGAATGTCAGTTAGAGGCTGAATTGAATGAAATTAATGAGGCTTTATATCCTGGACATGATGAAGAAATAAGAAAAGGCATTAATAGAATAAAAGAGCACTACAATATCCAAAACTTTAGCCAAAGAATATCCATTAATGTTGCTAGAAAATCTGGTACTTTCGATTTTCAAGGGCTGGAGGATGGAGATAGTGATGAAATTGAAGGTAATGGTGAAATAGTGTTAAGAAAAAAGGAAAATTATTATCTATGGTAGGACAAAAATGCAAAAGAAGCAAAATTTTGTGTCGGTCTATCATTTACAGATCATTACAAATTTAAAAGGACATTGATGAAGTATGTAGTCCAAGAAAAAAAGGGATAATGTGTTCCTAAAAAATTCATCGACTCGTGTGAGAGTTAGGTGCAAGGTTGAATGTTGCAAGTGGATGGTTTATGCAGTTGTTGAGTAGTTTCAAAAGAAAAAGTATTTTATGGTGAAGACTTATATTAACTCCCACTTATCATTACAAAAAAACCAAACGCTCCAACAATGTCAATTACAAAAGAATGTAGAATTTTTACATGTTGTCCATTATCAATCCCCATAACACAGCCCTATTACTTCTTTCATCTACCTAACCAATAATCAGAACATAATACAAATAAAATAGAATAACACAATACAAAAGTAACACAACACAAGTAGTCTCGATTTTGATACTTTCTTGTCTAAATTCCCTAGCTGCTTAGGCAAAAAACCGTCATCACCCTAGACTATTGCTTGTTCTTTCATCAAACACAACTGTGAAATTTATACCTTTAGTGCATAAACTTTATCTTCCAATTCATTCTTTTTGTTGTAATACTCGGCAATCACCACTTTTGCTCGTTTTGAAAACTCATCATCAATCCATATGAAAAATTTGCAAACCTTATTTGTCTGAAAAAAACACAAACAATTTCATCAATACAGTGTGTTACTTGAAATCAATAATTTAACCAATGTGCATAACCAATAATTACAAGACAACCACATCAACTCTACCAATTCAACGAACAACCACATTAAGAACAAATGACAACTTACGCCATTATATTGACAGCGGAAGAAGTTTTTCCCAAAGTTCTCTCCTTCGCATCTGGTTGTACCCCTTGATGCCCGATGCTTGCATTTGCAATTTGGCATTTCTTCATCAAACCACATCAACGTCGTTAAGCAGTCCCAAGACATTTTTAGAAGATTTTAAGCATACAATAAAAAATTTCAAACTTACCATTATATGAATGAATTCATATATAAAAAATAATATCAGTCTGAAAAGCAATTTACCAGAAAAATAATTCTAACAATTCACTATGAAAACCAATTCAGCAAACAATTCTAATAATTTGCAATACCAATCTAAAAAGCAATTCATCATCAAAATAATTCTAACAATTCAGCAGAAAAGCATTTCTAACAAGCAAACTAGAAAAATGTCTAACAAGCAACCCAGACAAAGGAACTGAGACATTCTAAAAAGCAATTCTAACAAGTAAACCTAAAAAATGAACCAAACTTCAATGAACAAAACAAGAAAAGCAACAACACCTACTTAGCAAAACAAGAATAATAGGTCAAAACCTCATTACTAACACCTAATTAACAAAACCAGAAAAGCAACACTTGATTAACAAAACAAGAAAGCAACAACAAGTCAAAACATCAGAGACAATCCAAGAAAACCAAACCCAAGTAACAAAGAAAAAAAAGCACAAAACAAAACAATCCTATTGAAATGCACATCACCTAAATGGTGAAACACGATGCTCAACCACCAAAATTAACTTTTTGGATGCAAAAAAGCGACACCATTTGGGCTAAAGGTTGAAGAAGCAATCCACACCAAACCGATCGGCTGTCACCATCCTGTGAGAGCGCTAAACCAGGGAAGATTGGAGTCGAAAGAGGATTGTCAATTCTTCTCTAGGGTTTCGAATGCCTAAATCCCAAATTCCTTAATTCTAATTCTAGCTCGTCTCAGTCATTTTAAGTTTTAACCTCCTTAACGTTCACAAACGACGTGCCTGCAAAACTGACCCTTTGTCCTTAACTGATCCACTTTGTAAAGTTTGAGTCATGAGTTAATCCAATTCGTAGTTCAGGCCCTTAAATGGCCGAGTTACCCAAGTTCGGGGCACCGGTATAGATTTAAGTCATACAATTACCGCAAACTTCTAAAACCCATGAAGGTCTCTTGCACAAACTACAGGTAAATACAGTGGGATCCCGGTTTTGCCCCTAAAATGTTTTAGACCTCAGATGAACAGTAGCATTTCTCAGCCCAAACCAGGATGGCTTGAAGCATGGGTTAGAGAATGTATTATAATAAGCCAAAGAGGTCTAAGGAAGATAACGTGTTTATAACCTTTATAAGATCAGGGTAAAACAATAAAAAATCAGGAAGTTTAGGATTGTTTTTATAATGTTTCCTTATCTTGTTATACTGTAAAAAATTACACATTTTACTGCTTATATTTTGCTTGAAATTCTAACTATAACTCTAAAGATATATATTTGTCATGGAATCGCGAACAGCATCTATGAGAGCCTATCACATGGTTAGTCAAAAAGATTGGCTGACTCACTTAAGCAAGTTTAGGGGCTGAGTTTGACCAAGTTGAAGTTTAGGGGGTAAGTATTATGACCAACCTAGTTTATGGGCTAATAGAGTATTTAAGCCTTCCTATTTCTACTTATCTGCTAGTTAATTGCATTAGTATAAAGTCCATCCATTATTTTTATATAAAGTAATCATTTACTCAAATTATTAATTTATTAAAATTTTACAGTTAAAAAATCTAAAATGTAATTTTATGATTTTTTTAAAATTTCTTGTACTTTTTCAGGTTAGATAATTTAAAATATGATATTTTTATTAGAATTTTTTGTTCTTTTCTAGATTAGATAACTTTAAAAAATTAATAAGAAAAATTCGTATATTATACAAAAATATCTTAAAATTACTCTTAGACTTCCTAAAATATAAAGTTTCAAGTTAGGTAGATAATCTTTTTATATAAAAAATAATGCATGCATTAAAATTAATGTAAAACAAACTGCCCAGTTACACTGCTACCACCAACCTCTATTGTGCAGCATTCATAAAGTTTAATTGATTGAGCCAAATTGCATAAGTTAAAATGCTCAGTAGTAACGATATTACTATTAATTACTATTCCATTCATCTCATAATTAGTACTACTAAAAAAATTGTCTAATAAGTACTACTTTATCACTTTAGTTTAAGCATCTTCTTTCAATTTTTTTTGGGAAAATGTAGATTTAGAATGTCTTTTAAATTTTAGTTGTAATTTTGTTATCAGAAAAGGATAATATTAAAAAAAAAATTATAATGTACCTATATGACATAACATTCTTAAGTTCTAAAGAAATAATAAAAATGTTAGCTGATACAATACCTAAGGTAATAGTAGTAGTTCTTCATTTTACGAAAAGAGTACGTCAAAAACTTTTTCATTAATCCAACAACTACATTAAATATTGATTGAAACATTATATGGTGACGGATCTGATGTCAATCACCCCGATCGCATAAACAGTAACATATTCATCACGATGACATATCATTATCTTATTATCACCCTTGTTAATTTAAGAGTATTATTCTTTATTTTTATTTTTCCGAAATTGTGAGGTTTTGAGTTGGCAGAATATAATAGGTATTTTTTTCTGGCATGCTCTTTGGGCCTCCTTTTTTCACTTCCTAAGCTGTCAAATAGGCAAAATTTATTGAAAATGTCATATGGAGCATCATTTTTGTTAAATTTTTTTTTAAGAATGTTATATATTCAAATTCAAAGTATTTATTCTATTTTAACAGAAAATAATTACACAGTCTTAGCAATATTTCTCCAATTCACATTATCTATATGACGAAGATGCTTTATGCAGAAGAAAAGGTTGAAGCATTGCATCGGGTCTACTGGCTTTGAGATAAAAATAATGTAAAAATAACGGTATTATTCACCTCACTTAATCTGTTTGTTTGTTTTTTTCCAGCTCTAAAATATTTTATTCATTCTCCTACCAACAACATCCAGTAGTAGTATAATGTAAGGTTATTAAAATCCCAATTTAAATATTCAAATCTTATAATTTTATGATTCAAAATAAAAAAAATAATTCTACAATTCTAATTTTATCGGATTCTATAACTACAATTCATAGAAAATTAAAAATTATTGCAATGGAATCTAAATTTTGATAACTTTGGTGCAATGTCTATAAAGAGGAAACAAACTTTTATTTGCCATTTTTTCGCAATTATAAAAATGCCTTTCCGCTTCCACTTGTGGTGATGGACGCTGGACCACAAAAGCAAATCTTCCCATCTGTGAGAAGGAAGGACCTTAGCTTCAAGCCTTCAGCTTTTAGGCTTTCAGCAATAAAATAACGCCACTTCTTGTCTACTCTTTTCCCTCTCTGGTAAGTCTTGCACCATTTTTCTTCAATTTGTTCTCTATTTTCCGTTCCGATACCGGAAATCGAAATAATGTTTCGTTCGTTGGTTCTTATTGTTGGTGTTTTTGTTTTGGTTTCTCTGTAGAGGCCAGTTTCTTGACTGATTTGAGCACATGATAGAGTTAAATTCTGGGTTGAGATTCATATTCTCATTTGAGCTGTTGCTGGTAACCTAGTCTGGGCTTTTGGGAACCCAGTTGGAGACGTCCATATTGAGTATCCATGGCTACTCTGCTTAAAACTCACAGCAAACTGAAACACTCGCCCCAACCTCTCGGTTTTTCGCAGAACACGAGTAATTTCAGCTCCTGCAAGCTGCATAAGCAGCAGCTGAAATTTGGCCCCAAAAAATCTTGCTTAACTGGAAGCGGGAACGTTTGTGTTAGGGCAAGTGCTGGCACTCTTTTGGAACTGATTCCGGAAACTAAGAAGGAAAATCTGAATTTTGAGCTTCCTATTTTTGATCCCTCCAAAGGTATTGTAGACCTGGCTGTTGTGGGAGGTGGCCCTGCAGGTCTTGCTGTTGCCCAGCTGGTTTCTGAGGCTGGGCTTTCTGTCTGCACGGTTGATCCATTTCCGAGATTGATTTGGCCCAACAACTATGGTGTCTGGGTTGATGAATTTGAGGCCATGGATTTGCTTGATTGCCTTGACACTACCTGGTCTGGTGCTGTTGTCTATATTGATGACCGAACAAAGAAGGATCTAGGAAGACCTTATGGTAGAGTCAATAGGAAGCAGTTGAAATCGAAAATGTTGCAGAAGTGCATATCGAATGGTGTCAAGTTTCATCAGGCTAAGGTCATTAAGGTCATCCATGAGGACTCCAAATCTTTGTTAATCTGCAATGATGGTGTCACCATTCAGGCCTCTGTTGTTCTTGATGCTACAGGGTTTTCTAGGTGCCTTGTCCAGTACGATAAGCCCTATAATCCTGGTTATCAAGTGGCCTATGGAATTCTGGCAGAAGTTGACGAACATCCATTTGATGTAGACAAGATGGTTTTCATGGACTGGAGGGATTCACATTTGAGCAATTACATAGATTTAAGAGAAAGAAATAGTAAGATCCCTACATTTCTTTATGCCATGCCCTTTTCAGAAAAAAAGATATTTCTGGAAGAGACTTCTTTAGTTGCTCGACCTGGATTACAGATGGATGACGTCAAGGAAAGAATGGTGGCTAGGCTAAGGCACTTGGGAATAAAAGTGAGGAGTATTGAAGAGGATGAGCATTGTGTCATTCCGATGGGTGGGCCGCTTCCTGTACTCCCTCAAAGAGTTGTTGGAATTGGTGGCACTGCTGGGATGGTGCACCCTTCTACTGGGTATATGGTAGCAAGGACTCTAGCGGCAGCACCGGTGGTTGCTGAATCAATTGTTAGATCCCTTGGTTCGGGAAACTTTTCAGGAAATGATCTGTCAGCAGAAGTTTGGAAAGATTTGTGGCCCATTGAACGGAGGAGGCAAAGAGAGTTCTTCTGTTTTGGAATGGATATTCTGCTCAAGCTAGATTTACAAGCAACAAGAAGGTTTTTCGATGCCTTTTTTGATCTTGAACCACATTACTGGCATGGTTTCTTGTCATCCAGACTGCTTCTCCCCGAGCTCATATTTTTTGGGCTGTCTCTCTTTGTTCATGCCTCTAATACTTCTAGATTTGAAATCATGGCTAAAGGAACTGTGCCTTTGGTTAACATGATCAACAATTTAATACAGGATAGGGATTAAGATGATGAGAAGGCATATATGTGCGCATGAATTATATACTTGACCTACTGTTGTTTCATTAGATAATTGTGAATAATGACATTTCAGTTGTGTTGACCATGCATCAAACCATCTTCAGAGAGTCACAATTCACTACCTGCAGATACTCAAACTTGTATAGCACTCTGTTCAACTTTTGCTCCCAGATTCCTGCCAGTGCCACTATAATCTGTGCTTTGATTACGACAGCTATTCCTTGTGCATTGCTGAGGAGTTACCTGAATCAGAATTTTGAGCTTCACCTTGCTTCATGTAGGTAGCTTTGCATGATTTAACTTTCTGATTACTAGTTGCTAATCCTTCATCCTGCTTGGTAATTGTGGTAGAAAGAATGAGATGGTGGAGATTACATTGTGCTAACCCTCAATGAACGTTGTAGTGTGTACCTTTTGAGCACCAGTATTAAAACTGAACAAAGTTGATCTGAATTCAAGCACTGGCCAAACCTGTGGAACTATCCATCATTTAAGCATAGATTTTTCCCATTTTCACTATTATATGTATAGAATGGAGGAAACGAGAGTGAAAAAGAAAAGCTGATGCCTTCATTTTGTGTGACTGTTAGGTTTGTAGCCTTATTTTATTAGTACCAGCAGCATGGATTATTAAGGTGAATGAAATGGCGGGATAGGAGCTGGTTTACTTTTTCTTCGTTTTCATTACATTTGGAACTTGAGTGAGGAATTGAACACAAACATTAGGCTTTGAATAATAAAGCTCTGTCCACAAGGATAGAAGAAACATGGTGGCTTCTAAAGCTAAAAAATGAAGACGCCGCCTCCACTCCACTCTGGATGGTGGTGGCTTTTTGAAGCATTGTTGACGGTTCTTTACTTGGATATTAAGGCCTGCGTTGCGATGCTTAACCAGAGCATGTGTTTCATGTGGTGAAGCTTCAATTATTTTAGTAGGGAAACTTACCATTACCCATTTGAGATATGTTATGTCTTACAGTTTGTCCTCTCTATTTTTAAAAGTTTACATTTTGTTTCCTGTATTTTTCACACTGTCTGATAACAATTTCTGAAACTGTATTTAAATTGTACAATAATTATCTTCCAATAATTTTAATCTCTCCAATATCTTTTTTATACTTAATAGATATTTTAAATTATCAGTTTTCTTTTTTGTAAATGTATATTTTATCTATGTAAATACATATCAGTATTTTTTAAAGGTCGATTGATTATGAAAAAAATATAAAAAATCTAAAAAATTACTGGAACATAATTATCAGATAGTTTAAGTTACACATCTATGTTAGCAAATAAGGATGGTTTTATCTTAATTACTTTCTCCATCTCAATTTAAATGAAACATTTCATTTCACATGCATCCTAAGGCAAGCTAAAAAGTGTCATCTAATTACCAAGTTTAGCCCTACATTTGCCGACCAGCCTTACCTGATGACCTCCTCACTTCCCTCCCCGGCCTTTCCGATGTTGTCACCTTGTCTTGTCTTCATATTAGTTTGTTGTTCGTCGCATCAATTTCCGTCCAACCATCTGTAGTGTCAATTATGTTGATCGTGTTGATCTCTGACTGTCTGTCTCGTTGATTTTCGTCCGTTATCGCGTTGATCTGTGTCCGTCTGCTTCACCACGATCGTCCATCCATCGAGTTAATTGAATTGTTTTTCAATCACCTTCAATCATCTTCAATCTTATGGATGATGGTGGCTGTGATTTAGAGGTGAGGGAGCATAAAGATGAGAAAGGGCAAAGAGATGAGGGAGCAGAGAAATGAGGAAGAGCATAGAGAAGAGTGAGAACTCTGTTCGATGACACCGTCAATATTGGGTTTTGCAGATGGTGGACTTAATCGGGGCTTGGGGTGACGAAATTGATCGATGTTATTGTTTTGTCAAGCTTCTGATTTTGGGAGCTAGGAGGATTGTTAGGGATTTTGACCTAATGAGAGTTTAAGTTGAGAGTAAACGGTTAAATTGATTGTTTAAATTTTTTTAAAAAAGGAAACGTTTAAATTTATTTGGGACAACTTAAAAAGAAAAATATTCCATTTAAATTGGAACGGAATATTAAATAAGGGTACTCTTGGCCACTTGCCATTCATCTGCCACATCATCACCTCCATGCAATAAAATTTAAACCAAAGAGCCTCTAACACTAAACGAATGTGATTAAAATAAAAACAATGAATGTGCAAAATTTCACTGAGTGCAATTTTTTTTATCTTCCAAGTCCTTCCCACCTTTTGTTCTTCTCCTTGTTTTTTTATTTCTTTTTTTTAGGAACTTTTAGTTACACAATAAAAGATATGTGACACTTTTTATTAGATTATTTCTCTTACTTTTTTATATCAATTTTAAAAGTTTGTAGTTCCTCTGTTCCATATTACTGAAACATTTGGGATTGATAATCATATTAAAAGGTTTACTTTTCTTTATGCTTTTTCTCTTTTACTTTTACACGTAAATTAAGAAAAATAAAAAAGTTAAATATTAAAATGATAGTTTTAGGATAACACGGAAAAAATGACTTATTAATAAGGAAGTAATGTAAAGATATGAAACGACCTAAAATCGTAAGTATTGCAAAAAAAAAAAAAAAAAAAGGACAAAGAGAGTATATTTTTTTAAAATAAATTCTAAAACTTTGTAATTATGAACAATTGCTCATAAAATTTTTTGTAATGTGATTGATTAAGAAGAAAAACAATTTTTTGTAACCGTTTGACATTAATTAATTTTTTAAATTATAATTTAAGCTATTATGTAATTGTCTTCTAATAAATTAAAATCATGAGGTAATTTTTTACGGTTCATAGAATATTGAAATTATCAGTTTTCCTTGTTGTAAATTGAATTTTTGTTTAGTGACATTCTTTCAGTAAAGTTATGATTAGCTATTTACATAGTTGTAGAGTTTTATGATTTATTATCAGTTTTTCCGTAAAGTTATGGTCGTGTAGATTTAACATGTTAATTATAGTTGTATTTTCGTTGTCGAATAGTGGCTTGTGAATATTAAAAACGTAACATTATTAAATATTTTAAAAATCAAATATTTTCATATTTCTTAGAATAAAAAAAAACCATAAAGAATAATTGTTTGCTAACATTAATTGCTTTGAAATGTGCGTAACTTTTAGAGTAATGTCTTTTAAATGGTATTGGATATTGATAAAATAAAGTAGAATATATAAACTAATTACTTTGAACCACATTTTGAAAAGCTATGACAAATTGAAGTACAAAGCAAAAATAAATAAGAAAAAAAAGGTGGAAGGCAAAGAATAATTGGATGAAGCTTTTATTGAAGCGCGCTTATAGTTATAGATGATGGAATCTTGAATTCATTTTACTAAAGCCGATGGTAAATCTGTAACAAGAAATGCTGGTATAGGTAAAGCCTAATTATGGTAAATTTGAAGTTAGTTTTCTTTCTTTTATGGTCAATATTCATATTTTCCTATCCTACCTTTTTTTTCACCCCTTGTGAATACTCGTACATGTGGCAACTGATGATGAGTTGGCAAAAAAGTACCCTATATTGGTAAATAAGATTAAAACTATGCTCATTAAGAAATAAAGATCAATAACTACGCTACTTATGAGAAAAACTCGGATACATGCGGAAGGAAGATGAGAAGAGACACAAATTATATGAAAAAATATTTTTATGGACTACCACTGATTAGACCAACTGTTTTTATTTCTTTATTCATTTGAATCATCTTTATTACACAAGTATAAATATGGATTAAGACAATAATAAAACACAGGAGCTCAGGGGGATGGTAGGACGAGGACGGCGGTTCCAGTAGTAACATGCGATGCCAGCGACATTAATCCTGAAACCAGACGAGCAGGGCAAGATGGCCCAGCTTCCATAATTTGCGGTAAAGCAAGCACCGAGCTAATTATTCTTACAAATCACAAACATTAAACAATCTAATTTTAATGTTTAACGAAGCTCTTCAGCAGGGTTTGCAGTTGTTTTTATCACGGTCAAGAGAATCTAGCACATCCAAATAAGTCTGGACAATGGTAAGGCCGAGAGCAAGAAGCGCACCAAGGAAAGCAAGAACTGTCCAAGGGCTATTGAAGTGCTTATGCAACCACTCGGCCATCCATATCGTGATCCTATTGCGGTAATACTTCTCTAGATGATGCTTAACGCCTATGTAGTGATAAGGATCCAGCACCAACTCGTTGGCTATGTCAGTGAACATATCTGCGACCTGCTGATCACTCCCCAGGCAGTTCAGCAGTATCCCATTTGATCTCAGCTCCTTCACATCTTCTGCTTGATCAATGAGCTCATTCATGAAGCATATGTAAGAGGTTACCTGGAAGTTCTTGTCGGCGTGTGCCTCATATGCGACCAGGTTCAGAAGTGTAGACTTGGTAGTGTCGTCGATTATCACTCGAGGAAGACGGAGCAATCCTATTCCTGGTGCCGACCAGAAACTGATGTCTGACAAAAGATGCGACTTGCTAGGTTTGAAGTGGATTCCCACGGACCTCAGCTCCTTTGCCGAGCGATAAGATGACCAGTTATTCTCGCCCTTGTGCTTATTGTCGGAATTTGCTTCTCCAGCGAGCTCATTCCAGAGATGTTCGAGGAGGTGAACGGGACCCGGACCAGATTTTTTACCTGAAAGAACCTTGGAATTTTGATTCCTTGACTTTCCAGAAGCTGCATCCGGCAGAATAAGTCGAATAGAAGCACCCATCAGGTGGTCCAAATCATATCCAGTTTGATCACCACGGTGATGCAATGCCTTGAGGACCAAGAGAGGAATTTGGTTTTCGAGCAAGAACAAATCACGCTTCACAAAACCTGCAACGTGACTACTGAGCTTTGCTTTTTGATTTTTGTCCACCAAGCCGTAGAGAAATCGGAGCACAAAACAAGCATCCAGGAACATCATCCGCGTAAATGCCTCATCATCAAACATCTCTGTGGAGCCTTCAGCATAGCATTCCCTTGCTTCTATGGACACCTTTGCTACTCTGTCATACAACTCCTTGGCTCCTACGTGGGAGCTTTCAACATATTGCAACGCAATGCCAGGCTTGAGCTTCTCCACATCCAGTAGCTCCCGCTTCCCGTGGTGATATGGACCAAGGGAAACAACCCGAGGATCATAGCAGCTTTGATTATTCCCCATCTCTCGAAGCAACTGAGGAACTCTCTGTATGTTAGAGCCTCGGCTTTTGCCTATCATCTCCTGCTGTTGCCCATAGTTGAGCCATTCCGCAACCTTATCACGGACAACGACGCTAAATGTGTCACTCTCGGAAGCCATGCTTATTTGGCAGCAGCGACAATTGGGAACAAAGGACTTGATGGGCACAGGGCACCCCGCGTTGGGGTCTATTAATATTAGCAGCAGAAACAGAGGGAGGAAACTTGTTGGCTTGCAAGGAGCACCTCTTCCTTAACTATAGCTGGAATCCGGTACCTTGAAAAGGAGACGGGGAACTAGAGCGAACGTTGTGTCCTTCCATCTGTTCTCTGAGCGGGCCTCAAAACCCCAAGTCTCAACATATTAAAAATCTTGTACCAAAACTTCTTTGTTAAATTACTTGCAAATTATTAGTAACATTTTTCCAAATGATTAAGAATATAAACTTTTACTAGTAACGTTTTTTTTAATACGTGTCGTGTTTCCCTTCAAACTTATGCCTTGGAAGTTAAAATAATTGAGGCACCAAAATTGTGCTAGAGAAAACTTTGAACTGATAGCATCTGCTTTATTGAAGTTCCCAGATTTCCACAGGAAAAGTGGAAACGTTTCCGTCCAGACAAGGAAAGGCATGAATAGCTTTATCGAGTGACCCCAGTTATGTGAAACACGAGTGGTCTTTCCTGTATCGTAACTCAAATTGACTGGGCACATTAATTCTTTAAAATCCAGAAATGTAAAATCATAGGACCTTCTATACAACAATCTGATAAGTCAAAGAAAAGCAAATATACTTGGAAGTTAAAGAAAGCAAGAGCATAGACAGGAAATTAATAAATCTCCCTTCATGTTTATTCCAGGGAAGTGATCACGCACGCTATTCTCTATGACCAGGATCAATGTGACTTCAGGTCTGGGAAAGATCTTTGCCACGCTGTGCAGCAGCAACGACTGCATTCATCAATGTACCACGGAAGCCACCCTTCTCTAACTCATGAATTCCAGCAATTGTGGTCCCACCAGGTGATGTTACATCATCTTTGAGCTGCCCAGGATGCTTCGCAGATTTGATGGCCATACATGCTGCTCCCAAAACCTGCAAAACATATTTTATTCCCATATTCTTTCGCAAGCAAAAGGCTCACATAGTCGTTTCTTACCCCCCACAAAATTGAGGCAGGGATAGAATCCTACAGCGACTTATAAAGAGGTGAACAGCTGAGTTTCAAAACGACTGCTAGACAACATGATCAAAAGGAATATTAGACACCACCTTGTAAAATTCACTTACAGTCTGAGAAGCTAGACCCAAAGCAAGTTCTCGTGGGAGACCTGCAGCCACTCCTCCATCAGCCAAAGCTTCAATTGCCAGATATATATATGCTGGACCACTTCCACTGAATGTAATCAAGAAACAAGAACGATGTGAAGACCAACATAAAAATTCCAAATATCAATAATTATATGAATCATTGAAGAAAACATGTATTGCAATGTTGTCATTCTGTTCTTTTCTTGAAGGAAAAAAGGGGAAAAGACATAGAGGGAAAAGTGAAACAGGAACAGCCAGTGTCCCTTCTGTTTCACTTTTGTTAAAAACTGATGTACTCTCCTAAAACCTGCCTACCTATAACCTATCGGTAAAATAATAGTAATCATTTTTAAAATATAAAATAGTAAAAAAGAAGATGTACCTTAGGCCTGTGATTGCATCAAACAGCTTTTCATCAGCAGTCCATATTTTGCCAACAGAACCAAACAACTTAGCAATTAATTCACCATCCTCTTTCGTTGCAGCACCTCCCAAGCTCATAACTATGCATACAGGAGCATGTTAATCCAAATTGCTACCAATGTTTGCAATATGAGGCACTTCACACACTTTTTTTTTTATGTAACAGCAGCTACCCATGGTCCCGTATAAAAAAACAATAATCATTCACTCAAAATTTGAAAAACATATGAACAAACACGCACGTGCATGCACACAAGAGTTGGGACAGTTTTCCACTTACATGGGACCTCAGAGGCACATGCATACATACATACACAACCATATGAATGGCATGCAAGCAGGAGATGTGTCATTTGCTTAATCAACATTGTTACTTAAAGAAAACAAAGATCAAGACCAAAAAGAATATAAAACCTGACTAGAAGGAAACATAAAATGAATACCTGTTGCTGCCTCTCCAACAGCAGAAGGTGTGTTTGGCATGGCACGGATAAATCGACTACTACCGGACCATTCCTTTGAAGAAACAAATAACATTGAAAAAAAAGGACTATTACTTCCACGTAAAAAACCAGAGAGCAAGGCCACAGGAAAAATATATGAACAGAATAGCAATGAGATAGAACAATAAATGTCCTAGTTTCTTAACAATATCAGAGAAGAGAAAGACTTGAAACTCTCAACCTTCTTACCATTGTAACCTGTTAGGCTCCTGAATTATTTTGAATACGAACTCATAACCAAGAACAGGCTGTCATATTTTGTCGAGTAAATATATCCCTTAACTAAAGTTAGTGTTGCTGAGCTCCATCACAAAGAATAGATTACTGTGATGGCTGATATATCATTCCTCAAGCATTATCATGCAAAGAAAGATCTAATAGTTTTTGTAGGACCTTCAGCTCCAAGTTTTACTTGCACATTGATGTTCAAATCTACATAATATTACAATCCAGTTGCAACATCCGAACAATATTGGTCCCCAGAGTTGATAATTAGAATATCTCTATACACAAAATGAAGTTACTGCCCTGAGCATTAAGGACCAACAACCATGATTAACTTAACTTTCTGGAACTTTCTCTTGCCATACATTAATGTGAATCTATTCAATTATTGTAATAAAACAAGCATTTAAACATTATTGAAGAAAAATAACCAGAAAACCGAGAAACCTCCTCTTCACAAAGATCTCTTTATCAAAGAACAGAAAAACCTCCTTCTAGAATTGGCTCAAGATCCTGGAGTTCACAAAAGAAGCTTAAAACAAATAATAATCATTTTATTTCGCTAATGAGATAATTAAGAGTCTATTTATGCACTTTTCAGCTTTAGTTGTAAAATGTATATCCAATGTGGTAATGCAAATTACTGAAATTTAACAATTTAGAATAGTATGACGAAAACTGAAGTTGAAAAAAAAAATCATGCCTCAAGAATTCAAGAAAAATATGAAATACTCTTACAAAGAAAAGTATAGAGATACTAAAGAGTAAATCCTTCCTTAGGCATCTGTGATGCCATGTAAAGCAAGCCATTTCATTTCAAGATAGTTCATACTAGGAAGAGAGCGCTTGGAGCAATGTAGTCATAAAAAATGTTGCTTCTATAGGATATAATGGAAGATCAAAAGCACATACTTGGAGATCTTTCAATTTCACTCCTGCAGCAACTGATACCAAGAGCTTCTTCTTTGAAAGTAGTGGTCTCAACTGCAAGACCACTTCTTTAACTGTAAAAACAGTTAATAGGCAATCCATGTCAATAGTAGATGTCAAAAACCATTAAGATCCATTATATGCAGAGCATACATTTGTTTCCCATCCTTACAATCTTCCTTTATGATAGGAATGGGGCTCTGAATTGGCACAACAATATCAGACTGTGATATGCGTTATGAAGCAAATACTAAAAAGGTGTGCCTAAGAATATGACGAGAGATTAAAGCACAGGCATGCAACCACATAACGTTACTGAATACGCAAAAAAAAAAAAAAAGCCAACACCCAAAATGCTATTTTAAGCTCCTTTAAAATGAATCGTTTGAGACTGGAACATGGAAAGCAGGTTGGTGTAATGTATGTGGGAAACATTCCTACAACACAGCCATGATTTGTTTCCATTGATGAAAGGCAATAACTTTAATGCTAAACATAACCAATGTAGCCCGATGGTCCAAATCCGATTATATACTGAAAGACTAACATATTCTCAGCAGAAGTCAAAAGAGACAAATTCCCAAAAATATCTTACCTTATGGCTCAGGCAGGTAAAAGAAAACATTTCAAGAATGTAAAGCATCTAGGCATTAATATCATAAGAACTGTGGAGAGAACACATTTTCATACCAATAGAACTAAAAGAATGAAAAACTAGAACTAGTAGTATACTACTCTTTTCTCTGTCTCTATTTTTAGGAAAAGAAAAAAACGAAGAAGAAACCTCCTAAAACGTTTACGGATAAGCAGGAAAGAGCAGTGAGAAAAATAGAAGTAATACCAACTTGGGGTTTCACGGAGAAAATCACCACATCACTGTCTTCAACAACCTGTGCCCATAAAATCTCATGAACATGGTTGCAAACGTTCAAGTTATTTGACTAGAGAATGAACCCCTGTAATCGAATCTATATTCGAGAAACAGAGCAAGAGAGAAGAGAGAGTACTGTACGGCGGTGTTGGTGGGTAGAATACCAACGCCAAACGACTGGAAGGCAATTCGCCGACTAGGATTAGAGTGGATGGCAGTGGATATACGGTGCGGCGGCAACACACCGGACTGCAACACACCTCTGGCGATGCTCTCCGCCATCTTGCCGGCGCCGATGAATCCTAACTTGTAGCTTTCGCTGGGTATGGCTGCGATCTCCATTCTCCTACCGCTACTTCGTTTTCCTCCAACTCAAGTGCCGCCGGGCTCCAACCTTGTGCGTACTTTCCTTCATCCCATTCCACTAGGAAATTACTTATGTAGACATATTTGCTTATATGTAAGTAAAGGTGGGAATTGGGCTGGTCGGACCTGGAGTCACACCTGCATTGGACCGGTTAAAGACCGTCTTGGCACGGCTGGTTAAGGCCCGCCATAATGTGGGCTGAATTTAAGTTTGAGAGGAGACTCCCATGCAAAGCAACACGGCCCGGCTCAAGACCAGCCAATCTAGTCCAAGCCGGGCCTGACATTGAACAATAGGTAAAAGCGGCTATTTCTGCAATTTTTCAAAAAGAGAGTTACTTACAACATTGGTCCTCCATTGGTTATTTACAATAATTTTACCTCAAATTTTCACTTTCACCCCCAAACAACTATATTTTAAGGAGTTTTTGGTCCAAGCAAAGTTTGGTCATCTCCTATAAATAGGAAGGTCATTTTCACTCTATTCTCACATCAAAATTCAATTTCTCTTATTCATCTATCAAATTCTCTTAAACATTTTAGCTTTTTTGCTAATCTCTTCCAAATTTCTTCTTAATCTCCTCTTCATTTCTTCCTAATCTCCTATTTTTTTATTCATCACTACTATTATTTTGTAACTCATGGCGTTAAGAGGAAATGACAAGTCGGCGGAGACTTCATCTTCCCACACCACCAGCCCTCGGGGCTTGTTCTATCACTATTCTCGGCTGGCCGAAAAAGGCATTTCAATCAAGAAGTTGCACGATGATGATCACCAAATCGATATAACAAATTACAATTTAGGTCTCAACGATCAATTATCCAATAATGATGTTGAAGAGGTGGAGGCGATGGCGGTCAAGGATCCGTCAACACAATTGATGCCGACAAGCCATTAACCCGCTATAAAGGATACCCAAGGACAATGACAAGGTAAATCCTCGAGACTAACGCTTGGATTTGAGAGCATTATGAGCTTGTATTTGAAGTCAAGTCAAGGTACGAAAATGCAAACATTGCGGAAAAAAGTTGGTGCATAAAAGGAATTTTGGCATCAGGAATGCAGCAGCGCCACATTAAAAATCAACATTCTAATATCCTTCCTAGTGCCACGACTAGTTCCAGAGAACAAACACAACTTGGGAATACAACCAACGGGTCAGGGATATTTCGTTTTAACCAATAATCTAGTAGAGAATGTATGATAAATTGGATGATACTTACTGAAATTTTTTTTTCACAAGTCGAAGATATGCACCTAGAATCTTGAATTAAATCACAATTAAACTCTATATTTAAAAAAGTTTCTAGGAAAACAGCTAGGAATGAAAACTTTAAACTATTTAAAATCGAAAAATCAAATTTGCAAGTTTATTTCTCTACTTTTGATCATTGTATGACATGTACTTCTAACATGTAGAAAACACTTGTAAGTCAATCATATTATTGCTTTACTGCTCATTGGATTGATTCTGACTAGGTCATGCAAAAAAGCATTTTGTTATTTAGTGTCATTGTAATTGATCATACTGGTTATCACATATACAGTTACATTTTAGAAACTTTACGTGATTATTATTGTGCTGACAAAGTCCAATGAATGTCATTTAATAATGTTTCAAATAATGATATTATTAATTACCTTTTGAGCCAAACATTGAAACCACCTCTCAACGGTGCATTCTTTCACGTTAGATGCTTGTGCCACATTTTAAACCTTTGTGTGTAAAAAGGTTTAGAAGTTCTCTAAAATGAAATTGTGCCTATACGATATTCATTGGTGTTTTTTAAATCAAAACCTATTGTGTTTCATGAATTCAAAAGGTTTTGTTTTGAAAATCAAAAACCAATTTTTTGAAAATGGTTTAAATTGGACTATCCAACTCGTTAAAACTCTACTTACTTAATGTTGCAAAATGCATACCCGTATGTAAATTTGTTGACGCATTTCATGAACTTGAAGATAGGTTGTGTAACTGAAGTTTGAGAAAAATATTCTAAAATCGGTGAATTACTTAAGTTTTTTTGCAAGACAACTAAATTTTTCTCTGATGTTTACTACCCAATCATTTATCAAGTTTTGTTTTATTTAGTGAACCTTACATATACTTTACATCAGTTTAAATATGATGAGTTTTTTAAACCAACAGTCGAAGCCATATGGGCTAAGTGACTTCAATATTTTAAAAACATTCCCCCTATCTTTTTAGTTGTTTTTTGCTTGACTCATATGTCAAATTGACTGGCACAACCACATTGCTTGAAGGCATTTATCATACTTATTTAGAAATGTCTCATATATATGTTTTGGCTATGTCTGCTACTGTTTTCGAGTACTTACATTATTTTTACAAGTTATATTGTGTGCGACATTAGGATAACGTAAGATCTGAAACTTCTCAAACCGAGCCTTCTAGGAGATCAATCTCATCAAGATTCAACCTGACCCTTCAAATACTGAAACGTCCCCAACCGATGACATCAGGATTAGTTGAGGTTAATGACTATCTCAACACATCGTTCAAGCCAAGCGGCGTCGACATATTAAAGTGGTGGAAACAAAAGAGATCAAAGTTTCCAATCTTGTCAATAATTTCACAAGAGATTCTCGTCATTCTAGTCTCCACCGTAGCATCCGAGGCAGTATTTAGTGCAAGAAAACAAGTGATATCGGAGAAACGATCAAGATTGACGCCTAAGGTGGTGGAAGTATGCGTGTACAACTAATATTAGGGCCCCGTAGTAGTCCAAAAGTAAGACTAAAAGAGTTTCAATGACGAGGTAGTATCCGATGAAAATACTTGAATTTTTTTCCCTTTTTACATATAATTTGTATTTGATCTAACTATACTGTTAAGCACAGATTATAATTTTTTATTTTTATAATTTTTGAAACATTTTACCATTTAAAAATGTAAGTTCCATTCTGATTATTTGTAAGTGTTATTTAGCTTTTTTACTTAATAAATATTACATTGAATGTGGTGTTTTTCCTTACAAGTAAATATTAAATAAAAATTAATTAATTTGTTTTATTAAAAAAAACCCAAAAACCCACAACCTAATCCAGGATCGGCCCGAAACCGAATCTTTTATTCTCAGTCCATTCCTAGTCCTCCTAGACCCAGGCCCGGCTCCCACCTATATATGTAAGAGTCCAATCCAACACGCCTTTGATTTGTGCAATCAACTGTATGTTAACTTTTATTTTTTTTATATAATTCAATAAAAATAATACTTTATTCACCTTATAAATTTTAATAAAAAAAAGTCCTCTTATTTTTAAAGTGTGATATCTTTATAAAAAAAACTTATTTTACTTTTTAAATTAAATTATTGTCATATTAAAACTAATACTTTATCTATCTAATGATCAATTTAAAGTATATTTTTATTTAGAAATTAACTAATATTTAGTGAGTTCTTTCATTATCTAACATGAAAAAATAAAAGAATTATTTTAAAAAAATTTCAACAAAACACAACCAACAACTCTTAACTTTTTTTTCTTCTTGCTATATATCAAACCTAACCAGGGCTTTCAATGGGTTTAATAGTGGGCTTGAAGCCAATAAGTTTTATGATATTAAAAGTCTTCAAATTTGTTTATTTAGGGAAAACTATCTAATACTCAAGTTAATGCTTTATTAAAAAAAGATATTGACAAATTGAAACCCAAGCCGCTTTTACCTCCTCTCAACCATTCAAACCTTCCTCAATCTACTATGTATCCGGTCATGCTTGGCCCTTAGTCCAAGCCTGGCTGGTCAACCTATTATTCTATATCACCTAATTGCCTTCATCATTAATGTTTTATTAATATTTGCTTTTTTCTAGTGATCCATTTCTTTCTGAAAATTAGCTTGTTGGCAAACATTGAGCATCATGACTAACTTGGTAGTGAATTATGATTCATTGTTTCTTTAATGGTGGTTTGGCTAAACCCAAATAAAACAATATGAAATTTGTAGCTGTGGTGAGCAATATCCAAATAATAGAAAGGGCATCTTCTATTTATATGTTATTTTATTTTTATGTTTTTATTTTTTTTAGCACTCGTTCAAGAACAAAGAAGTAGCGACATTTGGTTTCCTCCAAACTCCAACCTGAAGCCTAAATATAGGAATATAGCAGAAAAGAAGGACCTTTGGCGATAATAAATAGGTAGGTAAATGGTAGAAACAAAAGATAGGAACAGAACAACACTCACGTGTCATTTGTTGTGATCTCTATTAGCATGGTTATGCTGTATTTCCATTTTCAAAGGCAAAGTGAACTTCCATCTCTTTGCTCTTGCCAGGTTCTATATAAAACATATCAATTTTAATAACTACTTTAACAGCACTACATAAATCATCATGCCAATATCCATGCTAAAGCAGTAGATGTCATTACCAGTTTGAGCAACATATAAAGAGAACATTATAATATAAAAAAAATGCAATGAATGGAAAGAATTTGAATCCATTACAAACATAATCCTCTAACATTTATGGGCAAATATGAAATTTACCATTGCCCATAATACTTGGCTCCACACATGTTCTTGCAGCTCATCTAACATATCTTCCAACATAGAAGAATTTATTACTAATAAAATCCACCACAAAAGCCATGTGAAGTAAATAAAAAAATTATGTAAAATTGAGGTTCAATAATACCTTCAAATTTCTAGGCATGGCAGCTCTTTTATATGCCTAACCACAGTAGTTATTTATGCTTGAATAGCTTCCTTAAACCATTTCCAATCCTCTGTCATGACCATAACCCAGACGATGAACTTCACTTTCAAGGTTGAAGATACAACAAAGATAATATGCTTAACTAGCCATCACAATTGGCACTCGCATACTTCTTTCTGTTTACATAAAGAGGGCAAGAAAAAACCACACTCACTCCTCCTCTTCAGGTCCCCTGAATACATCTTCTATGTCTACTAGAATTGCACAACAACTTTGCTATTTGACATCTGCCTAAGAAGAACATCACAAAAATCATGGTTATCTTGAAAGAAGACAATTGGAATGTACCAACATTTCGATCCATATTAATCCCCTAGTGGAATTTAGCTTCTGCAGTCTTTGGGAGGTGAGATTATCCGGCTTATCCACCTCGGTGTCACCATCTTCATGCTTGGCAGGGCTAAAGAGAGCCTTGCCATTGCCAAGAAAAGCAAATAGGTAGTGGCTGCTTCATCGACGAGGGCAGATGGCGTATGACGGTGGAAGACCAATTTATTCAAATCAAGTCCCTAGGTTCTATAATGGTATAACCACTGTAATAGATTTTGGCTGTCACTCTCGCAACAAATTCACAAAACTTAAAATAAGAAAGCCAACGAAGCAAAGATTCATATTCAAGCACAAAGAAAAAGGGAAAGCTCCATACGCAATAAACCAAGGAAGAGAAGAATACACCCTGGTTCTGCTAGAAACAATCCCGAGCCATGATGTGATATTTCTTGCCGATTAGAGAACAATACAGCACTGGCCTCTAGAACGGAGATTTGACCCGACCCAAAAACAAAAAGCACAATTTGGAAAACAAGAGTACTAGCAAATCGCCAATAGTGAAGGTAGCGCACTAGTGACGGAGCGAGCTTTGGCTGGGTAGAGCGCAAATTAGTTAGTAAAGTAGTAAACGACAAGAAACCATGGTTGGAAGATGAACAGCAGAGAAACGGAGATGAGGAAGAGAAGTGGCATAGGGATCTTTGTGGCTTTTTCTTCTTTTGCTGTTTTTTGGATGAATGGATGTAAATCAATTTTTCTTCTTAATCGAAAACGTACCAAATTCAATCGCTAATTAAATTTTAATCAAATTTGAACCGATAATTAAACCTTTTGACTATTTTTTTTCAATCAAATTTGTATCGTTAATTTGAGAAACATTCCACAACAAGAATAGATGTAATTTTTTTTTTATAAAAGGATATTTTATTTCAATTACTAGTGACAAAATAGTATATTATAAATCAATGACATAAGATATTAAAGAATAATAGAGACATATAAACTGACTAATAAAATGTTGCGTATCTTTGTGACACTGAATAAAGAGAAGAAAATTAAATTAAACCAAAATCTTCTAGATAAACCAAGAAAATATTATAGGAATAACTCATAAGTAACTGAAAAATAGACCAGATAAAATATAAAATAAATAGAAAAACATAACATATGACCATTCTAATCTATTATTTGTAAACTGCTTATAATCTAAGTCTTAGTCATTTTCCGCACCTCACTTGATCTTCTTGTAGTCACCAATTTAAAAAATAAGCTACTTAGATGTCATATATATACAAATGAAATCATAGATATATTATCGATATATTAAATTATATGTACGAGTTTAACCTCTCCTAAAAAATAAGTGCAAAAGCGTTAAATCCCATTTTCCGCCAAAATAAAAGATATATACAAATCAAATAAAAAAAAAGCATGAACTTGATATACAAAAAAAATAAGTAACAAGTACAAATGATGTGAAATATATATAAATTTGAGATACAATGTATATTCCTGATATATACAATTGTACTAATTATGAAAACTATTATTTATGTATTCAATTGTATATTCATGTTCTTTTGTATCTATGCAGTTATATGTTTATATGATTGCCTTTATGACTTTTACATGTTATACTTTAGTATTAAAATTGTTCTTAATGTATTTTTTCCATTTATGTATTTTTTTCGCTATGCGCACCTAAAACAAATTAGGGATTCATTTGAAAAAAAATAAAAATACGAGAGATACAAAGGACTTTTGACTAAAAAAAAAATCGTTGTTTTTCTTGTCTCAGGTGACAACACCCTAGGCGGAAGAACCAGAACCAAACGTATGCAGCTCTCCGCCGCCGCCACCGCGAAGATGATTTCGGCCAAGAAGACCAAGAATAAAAAAAAAAAAAGGATCCTCTACAGTTTACTCATTCTGAGTCGGAGACGTACCCTTGATTGTCGGCGGCGTCTTGATTGTCGTGGAGGATACTGTGAATGAGATCGAAAAGGTAGGGACCGGAATTGACGACGGAGTCCACTGCTACTCTGCTAGGCATTGGCCATCAGACAGGTGACGCTGTCGGCGTATCTCGACTAGCTGTTGGCCACTGCTTTGGCTGTGAGCGGTGAGATTAGCCAAAATTGTCTGTGAGCCACGAGAGACACGGCAATAGAGGGTGGGGATAAAATGAAGATAAGCATATTTAAATGAGGGTATAAAGGTAATTATAGAAATATGACATATATAAGCTAAGAAGTATATAAGACAATTTCGGTTCAGAGTCCTCTTGTGTTTAGAATGTAATCTCCTTGTTAAAGGATGAGATCATTTTCTCGTTATTGGAATTGACTAAATCAGCTATTTTAATGTTAATATATTTTAGGCTAACAGCCTAACACCTATAGGTCGAGTCTTTGAGTTTGATTTATCATACTATTTATATCTTGCAAAGTTTATCTCACTTACTATTTACAATAATTAATTTATAATTTTAAAAAAAAAATTATAGAAATATAAATTTTTTACATGAAAATGGTGGCTTAAAGGGATGGACCGGGTACACTCACATATTATTTTGTCGGTAATAGAACTGGAAGGGTTAAAATTAGGTTAAAATTAATTCATAGTCCCTCAGCTTTTACAATTGCCTTAAAATAGCCCCTTACCTAAGAAAGTGCCTCTTAAGGTCCCATATCTCATAACACCAGTCCCATATGAGTCCCTTAATCAATTTCTCAATTATTTTGGATGGAACTTGATGATATGGCACCTTTTAAGTTGACTTGGTAATCTAAAACACCAAGTGGTCTCTTAGTTTATAATAAAAAATGACTATACTAAAAGAACGAAAAAACTTACCAAAAAATAGACTAAAAGTACTACCTCCTCTTTATACGTCTTTCCCATCTTTCTCTCCCGGTTTCCGGTTTATCCGGATTTGATGGTTCTCTTTCAGTCCTTTTATTACATGATTGACTTTATTTAATGTTATTTATCAGATTTTATGATGGATGTGATTTTCTTCAAATCTTTATGTTCAAGAGCGATCTTTAATCGGATGCGGGTAGAGATGGATATAAGTTTTCTCTTAGGTTCATCGACATCAATGACTCTATTATGGTGTCTCGATGCTCGGCAACAGATATGAAATCAATTTCATAGAATAAAGTTAGCTTTTTTATTTTTTATTTTTTATTTTTTTATATGTTTTATAGATAGTCCTTTTGTTTTTATAAATAGTTTTATTCAGGCTAATTGGTTTTAGCACTGTTTAGTTATTGTTGACTTGCTTTGAACTTTGTTCCAGCTATTTTTTAGTTATGTACTTCAAACATATTTTAATTTGCATGGAAGATTTAATTTGATCAAATTCTCTTCTTTTCATTTGGTGTTACAGGAACGGGTAGGCTTTTTTATTACCAGTTTTATATTTATGTTATTCCTTAGGGTCTTATATTATTGTTTGTTTATAAGATATCGTTTGATTTACTTTTAATTGAAATAAAATATCTTTTATAAAAAAAAAATTCAGTCTGAGACTAATAGAAACACACATAATTTTAGAGAAATAAAATATTGATTAGCTTAATTCATACTCTTCCACAAATCATCTCTGCTAAGGCAGTGAATGTTCTATCTTCTTCCCCAGAAAGGATCAAGCATAAAGAAAATCTCATAAAATCAATCCAAACCAAACTGTTCAACACACTAACGACACAGAGATTTCGATCATAAATCAAAAAACCAGGATGAATACATTCTCATATAGGCAATAAGGAACATGAGAATCAGAATGAAAAGATAAACGTTTATACAATTTGCTAGGAACTTGGAGCCTTTCTTTATCTCTGATTTTAAGTTCAAACTTTTCGTCTTTTCTTTTGCCCAAGACAAGAAAGAAGCTCCATGTCCTCTCCACTTGTCTAATTGCAGATCAAATGCATGGGAATTCAATTCTCCCCCCAAGTTCTATCAGTTCCTCATTCGGGGCTCACAAAGCAAGATGCCAACCACCCAAGAGACGACCTAGACGTGTTTGACGATTGGCCTCAAAGGGAACAATAAGTACAACTGCCTGAAGAGGACGAAGAGCAGGAGTTCGAATTCCCAGCAGCCTTGAGCAATCCAGAAAACTCCACCATCTCCGTCGAGGAGATCTTTCAGAATAAGCCAAATCCGCCCAATCTATCCTTTCTTCGACATAGTCTTGCTCACAAAAGAAACCAAGCTCAATCCTTTTGTACTCTCCCTCATTTTCCTTATTCCTGATCTCGTGAATCTCTGGGTCTGCCACTTCCAACAGCTGATTCCCCCACCAACGGACGGCATCTCGCACTGCTTGAGCCCGTCTCTGATTCGCTCGTCTTCTTTAATTCAAATGAATGAACGGACGACTTAATTTCTGAACCGCTCATCTTCTTTGTTCTTGGAATTGTCATCTATAACGTTCTCAATACGAGGCTCATGAGCTTCTTACTCAAGGAGCTGCAATGGAGTTGGATTGGACAAAGAGCAAAACTTGGTGTCGATCTGCATAGAAATTGAATCGTCCACTATAAGAACTTTCGGAGGAGCCGATCATGTGAATTGGGGAAGAAGATGAATTCATAAAACGCCACTGCGTTGTTAGAAAGATAATTTTGGGTAGCTAATTAATGTTTTAAGTCCCTAAATTATGTGTGTGTCAATTTTAGTGTGAAGTTTTCATGCTTTAAGTATTGGCATTTGTTATTATGTAAGAATAAACCATGTGGCATTTTTTATTGACACATTGACTTTAGTATATGCCACACCACCAAGTTCTGTCAAAAGATAATGAAAAAATCTGATAGAGGGAACTTAGGTGGAATGTGCGAGATAAAGGACTTTAAAATGCACTTTTAAAGATAGAGGACCACTTTAACACAAATATAAAGGTTAGGGAATCACAAATAAATTTTATCCATTAAAATTGCATAATGTGTGACCTTTTTTTTTGTTTTTTGTTTTGGTAATCAAAATTATATATAGAAAAGGAAAAGGAAGTACATGAGATAACACAACAACATAACAAAACCATTAAGGCTAGGACTATAAATAAACTGAACGAACACAAACAAGCTATGTTCGTGTTCATTCGTTTAATTTTTAATGAATATGAATACGAACACAAACAATATTTTTCTGTTCATATTCGTTCATTTATTAATAAACGAATACGAATACAAACACAGACAATTAAAGTTGAAGGTTACCATTAATCTAAATTGGAGCGCATTCAGTAATGACTAACAAAGCAATATGTAATGGTGAGAGAAATTATGAGTTAAGGCTATGGGACTTAATTTGGTGCTGCAGCAGGTTCACGTTATGAGAGAAGTGACTGATTATAATTGGAAAAATAAAGACAATAGATTAATTTGAGGAAGATTAAAGTATAATCATATGTGTGTGAAATAGGTGAATACTAATAAAAATATATTATATATATATAATATATATAATAATAAATGTACAGCCAATATATAAATAAACAAACATATAGACATAAACGAACAAATAAATAAATGAACATAAACGAACAATCACCAAATGGTTCGTGAACGTAAATAAACGAATGAGACCTTATTCGTATTCGTTTATTTAACTAGTTGAACAGAAAAATCTGTTCTTATTCATTTGTCTAACTAAATAAATGAACATAAATAAACTTCTGTTAAACGGTTCATGAACAACTCACCAAATACTCTGTTCGTTTACACCCTTAATCAAGACCACCCTAAATCTAGAGGAAGAAATAAAAGTTTGTCTGTTGATGCTGAGATTGACAAGATCAGGCCTTTGGATTGAAAAGCTAATACAGATTAAGCATTATAATGAAGTGATATCAATAGTTATCTAACATTCTACAATTATCTACATGGTGTTGCTCGTAGGGCTATAAACGAACCAAACGAACACGAACAAGCCCTGTTCGTGTTCGTTCATTTAGTGTTTAACGAACACGAACACGAACACGAACAATAAACGAACACATTTTTCTTGTTCGTGTTCGTTCGTTTAGTTTTAGTATGTGTTCGTGTTCGTTCGTTTATACGAGCTTAAACGAACACAAACGAACGAACACGTTCGTGAACATAAACGGACCATAAATGAATGAACACGTTCGTGAACACGAATGAAATTGTTCGCGAACAACATAAACGAACACAAATAAAAACAATCAGTCTAAAGCATTCATGAACTACTTAAACAAAGGTAAATGATCACAGACACTAATTTGGGTGCTAATCTAGTGTGTAGAGTGTACGTAGGATAGGTAATAATAAACATATATGATAATAGGTTATCATAAATATATAATATACGATATATAAAATATATATAATAATAAATGTATAACTAGTACATAAATAAACAAACAAACAAACATAAACAAACGAGTAAATAAACGAATATAAACGAACACTAACCGAACAGTTCACGAACCTAAATGAACGAACAAGACTTTGTTCGTGTTCGTTCGTTTAACTAAACAAACATAAAAATCTGTTCGTATTCGTTCGTTTAACTAAATAAACGAACTTCCGCCAAACGGTTCACCGAACGTTCTGTTCGTTTACATCCCTAATTGCTCGCTGACAAATAGGATATGAGTCATGAGACTATTTACAACTTTGCATTGATTAAGACAGTGAAGTTACGGGATGAGATTGACTGTAATTCAAAGCCACAATTGGTGGCTTTCTTTTGTGATTCAATTCGGGTCAAATTAAACCTATCCCATCAATCATGGCCGTAGTCATTTTTAGGCTTGATCAGTAATGACGGATACGGTATCCTTAAGATAACTAATTGTGGAAATTAACCGAATGCAACTATATACCTTTGAAATTTACTTTAATCTTTTAGTTTTATGGAAAGACAACACATATTATATTCAACCCCTGTGCCCGTGGTGATAAATATTGTAGTTTCCTTTTTTCAATTTAGTAAATAAGGCAATCATCTCTATCAATTTAATCCATTGTATTTTTTTCTAAAATATAATTTTTTTCAAAATAATAAATAGTAGATTACTTAAAAATATTATTCATTCATTATTTCATTACAAACAATTGTATTTTAGAGAAATTCATATATTTGGATTTCAGTTTTGTATAATAGTAAACCAGTTTCATATACTAAAAGTTTAATTTAATGTGAGAGTTTTCGGTAGACTAATTATGGTGAAGGTCGGAACTCAATAAGTACCTAAACACAAGTGGAATCGAAAGTGGATTCTTCCACTAGTAGTCGTCTTCTTTTTCAAAGCTTTGAACTGGGATTGTGCGACACGCCAAGCAGCCGTGACTGGCTTTGCCTCTCCGGTACCTGAATTAATTACTGGGGAAATTTTCAAATAACACCTGAAGTTTAATAGAAACTTCACTTGCCCTCTTTTATTTGATGATCCTTCACTTTACTCTTAAGATTTAATGAATTGTTCATTGATCCTCTTCTATAATAGTGAGAACCAAAAATGTCTTTTCCTTGTCTCTTTTGATAGGCTGAGTTGACCATAGTATCCTAGAACGCAATAACACTTTGTTAAATTAACTAATTTTTTTCAATTATCAATAAAATTTTGTCAGTCAAACTTAGTATAGATAATACTATTATTTGAGAATTGCATCTCAATTTTAACATTTGAAATATAGTAGCTAGATATAGTATGTAATTGAATGTGAAATATGTTTGATAAATCAACAATTAAATATATTTTTTAATAACTAAATGTGTTTAACAAAATATTTGTTCCATTGGGTGGGAAGTAAATGGCCCATTAAGAGTACAGCAACAGCAACAGCAGTAACCTAAACTAATTCAATAAAAAATAAGAACAATGAAAACATTTCTAAGATTTTATTGAAAAATAAGTTATAGATGTATCTGTCACGATAATAGAAAGTCAAACACTAACATTAACAAACATCTTTTTTATATTCCATAACTTATTTTCTATTGAAATCTTAGATTTTTTTTTCTTCGTTCTTTTTTTTTGTTGAATTGGTTTACATTATTATTATTATTATTGTTGTTGTTGTTGTTGTTGTTACAACTATGCTCTCAATGGACAATTCACTTGTCACTTAATGAAACAATTATTTTTCCAAACACTTTTAGTTATTAAAAAATATGTTTAATTGTTGATTTGTCAAATATATTTTACATTCAATTATATATTGTGTCTAGCTACCATATTTCAAATGGTACAATTGACACGCAACTTTCAAAAAGTAGTGTTATGGATACTAAGTTTGATCAACAAAATTTTATTGATAATTGAAAAAAATGATTTTTGTTACATATAATTTTATACAAATTTTTAATTTAATTTAGCAAAGTGTTATTGCCTTTATAGGTTCATTATGGTCAATTCATTCTATCTAAGGAGATAAGGAAAGATTACTTTTGGGTCTCTCTATTATGGGAGGGGTAAATGAATGATTTATTAAACCTTCCCTTAGGGGGTAAAAGGAAGGATTTATAAAAAGAAGGGGCTAAGTGAACCTTTCTTTAAATCTCAGAGGATTTTTTTGACAATTTCCCTTAATTATTGCAAAAGCATCTCCCATGCTCTTTAAAATGGGAGGCCAGAGCAACACAAAGTCCACGAATCCAACAAGAAACAAACACACACTCACGAATTCAATAGTACAGATGGCAAATTTGTTCATCAACCAGGCAAAGCAATACGCCCACGGCCGCCCCTCTTACCCTTCCCAGCTCCTCCACTTCATTGCCTCCAAAACGCCCGCGCATCATCTCGCCTGGGACGCTGGCACCGGAAACGGCCAAGCAGCCAAAGCTGTAAGTCATCCTATATCCAAATTAACCTTTACACTTTACAGACTCAAGTTTTAAATTCAATGGTCATAGTATTTGGACGGTTGAGATATTTTATTTTATTTTTTTCTGTTTTCAAGCTTGCTGGCATATACGAGAATGTGATCGCCACGGACACGAGCCCTACCCAGATCCAATTCGCTACGAAGCTCCCCAATATCCGCTACGAATGCACGTCGCCGGTGATGTCGACGGAGGAGGTCGAGCAGAAAGTAGCCCGTGAATCGAGCCTCGATTTGGTCACGGTGGCTCAAGCTGTCCACTGGTTCGACCTCCCCACGTTCTGGCAGCAGGTGAAATGGGTCCTGAAGAAGCCCCAGGGAGTGGCCGCCGTCTGGTGCTACACGCTCCCGGAGGTCAATGCCGCGTTGGACGAGCTACTGCTGCGATTCTACAGAAACCCGTATTGGAATCAGGAGAGGCAGATGGTGGATGACAAGTACGAGAGCCTGGAATTTCCGTTCGAATCGGTGGAGGGCGTGGAGGGGACGGGGCCGGTGGAGTTCAGGAACGAGACGACCATGGGGTTGGAGGATTATTTCATCTACTTGAGGTCGTGGTCGGCGTATCAGAAAGCGAAGGAGAAAGGCATCGAACTCTTGACGCCCGATCTGATAGCAGATTTCAAGCGGGCCTGGGGTGAAGGCGAAGAAAATGCTAAAAAATTGGTCAATTTCCCTGTTTATCTCAGGATCGGGAGGGTTGGAAGTTGGAACAACGTTTGAAGCCCAAGCTAGACATCACGAACAATCTGAGAAACCACGAAAATAAAATTAGGGAAAATTACAAAAAACTAGGTTTGCCCAAACCTCAGGTTTTGTCCCCTGTTTTAAATACATACAGTTACCCACTTACCCCCCGTGACCCCGTCGATGTAACACTGTTAATGATCACTAAGACATCGAAAAAAAAAAAACCCCCATTTACTATCCTAACTTTATTTGTTCAATAACTTTGCCCCCAAAATAAAACTTGAAGCCAGAAACCAAATTGAAACTCAAATCCATAGAATCTGAAACACAAATTTGAGAAAAAAAAATTGAAAAATATGAAAAACCCATAAGCCCATCGCCTCGCCGTTCACGAGTCGCCCATCAACCGCCCTGTCCTGCTCTGCTCAGCAGCTCCGTCAGTTCTGGTTCTCTATCTGATTCGCCCTCCTCGCGGAGTCCATGGCCGAAAGAGAGAGTCCATCGCCTTCCTCGCTCAGGCCGCCTGCGATTCGGACCTGCCGGAGAGGTCAATCGACGATCAACAAGGATAACAATGGAATCCCAGCCTTTCGTGAGAAGAAAAAGGGTAGCCTTGCGATCATCGTCTGTAAATCAACGATCTGTACACAATTACCGCGTTCCCACGGAGGTTGATTTTCCCAATCTTTTCCAGGTTGCTTTTCCCAATGGTTCCCAAAGGTGGAGATCTTGAGATTTCCTTATGATTCCCAAGCGACTCTCGATGGTTCGCATTGCCCGATTGGACCGATTTTGCACCGTCCAACTCGCTGGTTTAGCTGAAAGCGTTTCCGATTGAGGCGGGAGCACGGCGGCGGAGGTTTCAAAGAGCATAGGAATCAAACGACAAGTGAACGAGCGAAGGAGAGAACGCGCGACAGGCCAACGATTGGACGACCGACATGCGAATGGAGATCCGACGAACAGACGCGAATGGAGATACAGTGAATAGACACGACGGTGATGAAATCGGCTTTTACTTTCTCTGGCGAAGCCGAGCGGTGTGTTGAGAATTTGATTTGATTTTGCTTAATCCGTTCTAAGTTTTTCTTTAGGGCCAAAATTTTTAAGTGAGAATTCTAGGAGGGCAAAGTCAGTTATTTCGTCCTTTTTATATTAACTGTAAATGATGAAGTTAATTTAGAAAGGGGTTGGTTGTAAGTATTTGAAACAAGAAGAACAAAGGTTTGGCCAAACCTTATGGGGTTTTTTTATAATTTTATCATAAAATTATTGTGACATTTATTTCGGTTCTACCGTTATTAATAATTTTTCTATAATTTTCATGTGAAAAGAAAGTAATTCTATAACTCAACAACTAATAGAGTTGGCAATCTACTTGACTTTTGGGGAGGGGGGTGGCAGAGGTAGCTACTAATATTTGTTAAATTTGACCAAATTTACTAGTCTATTGGGATGTTAGCAAATTAAGGAACAGTTTGTTTGCCATTAATTTAATTAATGAGTCAAACTTATTTGCTTGATCAAATATGAGTGGTTGATTGGATATGTAAATGGGGCTGGTGATGGGAAAATTTACATGACTATGCCATTGGGTAGAATTTTATTCAATCATCATTTCTTTATACTCAGTCTCAGACAATATAAACACGTTAGACTATCTTACAACTTTCAAGCTTTTGGTTTAGTTTTAGGCACAAATAGAGCAGTTTTGTGAACTCATCTTGTTAGGATATGCTTGATGTGGTTTCTGGTGTGCTTGGGTATTGTATATACGCCTACATTTCCCTATCAAATTCGAGAAAAAAAGAAATGGAGATTTGTCTTGGAAAAAATAAGAAAGAGATAAATAGGGAGGAGGTCCGGTGCGACGTTACCATCAACTCATAGTAGTAATGTTGTTGATGGTCAAAATAAATCAGGCGGAGAGCTTTGATTAAGGGCATGTGGCTAGGTTGAGATCACCATAAGGTGATTATGGCTGTGGAGAACCAGATCCAACATAAATGGTGGCCGACGAAAGGAAAACAGGCACTGGGTTGCACCATAGAGGACAACAGTGGATGGCACTATGAGAGATGGTCTTTCGTGTTTGCCCGAGACCAAAGGGAGAGACGTTTGGACAAAATTCTCTAGTGGCACAATCTTGTAAATTGTCCACTTACTAGCCCCATTTAAGTATCTCGCCTAATCATCTTAGTTGATTAGGTAAATAAATTTGACCCATTAATTGAATTAATGGCAAGCAAATTGTCTCTAAGCTTTTATCCAGTTATTTGAGCTTGAATTTTCAGTCAATGTACTGAGCTTATTGAACTTTGAGTTTGAGCTTGAGTTGACCAAAGTACCCCAACCAGATATCCGTCCAAACTCCAAGTTTAAAGGCAGATGAAGAAGTGCAAAACTTCCCCATGAGGCTAGGACCTAGCTCCTCCGTAGTCTGCTACACATAGTACACCTACAACCCACCCATTGGCAGTCCGGTTGCCTCATTCTCCAAAGCAATCCTTTCCCACCTAGTCCAAACCCTCAGTGTCACATTGGTACGGCTAAGGATTTCTCGAGAACTTGATTTCATATTCACAATTAGTTTGTAACAGATTGAATCCCTGTTGTTGTGCGAAAGACAGATTGATTCTGTTCAAATTCTTTTTAAGAAAGAAAAACATTTTACGCCAATCTGATTGTGTTTCTTTGAACTTACATGCTATGTTTTTCTCTTTTTGTGCTGGGTTCTTCCCCACTGTATTTTGACTTGTCTTATGCTTATTAGTGTTAAGAAGAGTAATCTAACAATCAAGTTTACTGCTGATTGTTGTTCCAAGAATTTTCCTACTGGGTCCTATGTATTTTTATAATGTTGTGACTATTCATTTTAATATTTATATATTCTTGTTGGTTTATAATTTGACAATGAATATCATTGCAATATGGGAGTTATGCAGTATATAATGAAAACCATTTATGATGTGCATTGCATTTATCCTTGGTAATGTGTTTTCAAAAAGTTCTTTCATGGGCTTCTTTTGTAGCACAATATGTTTTTCTAGTTTCTAATGTGGTATGATGCTGGCTTGATCTGTAGGATTGGACCCTTAAGCAATGAACAATTTCATCATTTTCCCTTTGTTATAGTTGATGTTAATGTTGTTTGTTAGATGTGTGTGCATGAATCCTTCTAGTACTTAGATTTGTGACATATGTGCTTGTTGTGCTCCTATTGTTGCAGTCCCTGCTTGTTTGATTTCATGGTGTAACTCTTGTCATATATTTTGGAAAACAATATCTGAATAGGCTGCATGGAACTTTACAAAGGAAACAAGCTCAAGTAATTTTGCTGGACTTTGTTTGACCACAAGATATTTGTGTTGGTTGTGCATTTTGCTGGACTCTACCTACTGAACTTTGCTGACGTGATTATGTGTTTGCTAAAGGATGTATGCATTTGTGTTATCTATGATTTTTAGGCTTTGATTCAACATATTGTATAAAGGTGAAAGCTGCTACACGTTTATAATTGCATGATATAAAAAATGAGCTTGAACTCCAGCATACCTTAGCAAGTTTAAACAAAGCCTCCACATCAAACCCTTTAAACATATGTTGAGCCTAGCAAACATTCGAACCAAACTTAAACATCGTCAAGCCAAACTTGAGCCTCAATACAACGAGTTTGAGCTTGAGCACGATTCACCAAAAACAAGCTGAGCTTGAGCCCAAAGGGTTCGGGCTCGATTCAGTTTGATAATACCACTACTTTTATCTTTAACACCCTTTACTTGCAACACTTGATTCTATGTACCAAAAGAAAAAACACATTTCAAAATACATTAAGTATGATGGTTTATCTTACTTCTTTTAATTTTTTTCCTATATAATGGCGTGTCTATTACCTTACACAAAAAACTTTAAGATTTTTTCATTACTTTAAAAAACATTGGTGTAATATAATTTGTTATAAATTTATAAGAATATATCATATTTCTTACACATGTGTAAATACACTTCTCTTTGTAAAATAAGTAAGGAATCACACACATATTTCATCTATTTCAATTTTGATGCCAATTTTTATGTAATTTTAGAAAGTTCAAAATATACATTTAATCCGCGAACTTACACATCTTGAGTTAGTTATTCCACAACTCAGTACTCATTAAATGTCCACTTCCAAACTTTGTAAAAAATTATGAGTTAGTCCAAAATGTACTGTCGATGATTGATGACACATACATGACCTATTACTCACCCAGACCCGGTAGCCTCCTCACCTCACCAAATCAGCCTTTCTAAGTCATGGAACACTAACATTTTGCAAGGGCATGGTGGCCTATAAGTCGATGGCCCTCTTGTCACCATGTTCACTTCCTGCTACCAATTCTGTAGACAAGAAGACCTGTGAATCAGGATCGAGTTCAGGTAGCAAGTTGGATTACCAACAACCTTCTTCATTTCTCTTTGGCCAACGATGATAGTAGACATGGTTGTGGTAAGATGCAGATCAGCTTAATAGGTTAAGCTAAAATAGGTTGCCAATTGTGATTCTAAATCTGCTATCCTGTTTTCTTTAATTTGTGCTGATGATGACAAATTGAAGGTTACAGTGGGCTAGGTTTTCTTATACAACAAGAGGTGGTTTCTGATACAAAATTATGCAATGTTTTGGCATCAGGCACAGTGCAAGTTTTCCGAGGGGAAGGATTCAATAATACTAACTACCTTTGCCTAGGAATTACACACTTTTAATTTCTGATTAATAACAATGTTGGATGCATTGATATTAGATGCGTTGGTGCTAATGGAGGTGCCAAAGATGATGAGATGAAGGTCATAGTTGTCTTGGAGGGTTAGACAGGGAGTGGACCTTAGAGGAAGAGAGGCGGGCCGAGTCAGGCCTAATATAGCAAAAAGAGTTGTAGAGACCCTTGTGGAGCGAGTAGTGCGAGATTGGGATGAATGACGGTGATTTTTTGCCGCCAGAAGATCTCTCCTCTGTTGTGGTCAACACTACCTTATCTTCACTACCAACATCTTCATTATGTTACAGTGCTAATTGGAGTAACTCGCGAAGTGTAACAAAGTTCAAGGGCCAAAATTTGATGAGTTATGAGTTGTGGATTAACTTACTTGAGCTACACAAATTTAGGAACCAAATGTGCAGTTTGGTTTTGAAAAAATCCTAATTTTTCAGTGTTATGTTAAAAAATGTATAAAGTATTTTTTTGCTTAGCTTACTCAATTTCAATTTTTGTTTTGTAAATTTTAGTATTAAATTATGTTAAATCTAAATTTGTGCTAAAAAATTAAATTGTTTTATGAAAATGTTAGATTTTTTAATTGAAACTTTTTATATTTTGAAGATTTTGATATGCACACAATTTATTGAATTATATGGATAGAACTAATGTATGCGTGAATTTTTAGTTGATATCCATATGTCTCATGTGTTGTGGTGATTAAATATGTGGTAGCATTTTTTTGGTAAATATATGGTAGCATTTAATGAAAATAATATAGTAAAATAATTGTTAAATAATAAAATTTGGGGATAAAGGGAGAAAAGATTATAGTTATGACAATTAAAAGTAGGCTTAACCATTGATGCAAAAAAACTTTTCCCAGAAAATAAAAAAAAAACTAACATTTGGAGCTAACCTAAAATCATGGTTTAATTTCTATACAATAAAATTTGGGATTAATAGGTTGAAGAACGGGATTTTAGTAACTAAAAGTCTAAAACGTGTTTAATTGAACCACTACCACAAAAAAATTAAAATAATAAAAAATGATATAAATTGCCGGTTTAAACTAAAAAATCCAAGTAAAGTATGGGGACAATCCAAGCAATGACCAAAATCAAATAAGCCATAGTCACTAAAATTTTTCCTTGGAAGATAAAAATAATTTTCTCGTAAAAAATTATGTTCAAGCATTGACACAAAAATCAAAGTAAAGTTTTTGGGTTAATAAAGTAAATAGAAATACTATAAGGTTTACATTGAGTTAAAGGCAACAAAAATATAAAAATAAAAAAGGAGAAAAATGACCAAAATGACAAACATATAGGATTTAGGAATGAAATGAAAAATATCGATAGCTTAGGGATTGAAATCAATTTAAGCACAAAATGCAAAATAGACAAAACTCACAGATTTGTTAACCCCTCTACTACCCTCGTACTACCTATTGAGGGTTGATCATCAAATGGAATAGTTTAGGGATCAAAATGAAATAAGGGAAATCTACAAGGGCTTAGAGAGGGATTAGACTATTATTTAGGAAAAAGGAGGAGAAAAAAATAAGAATAAGAATAAGAATAAGAGAAAGATACTGTCATAAATGATGTTGATGTTCAGTAATTAATATGTAGTAATGATATTGAAGTATTTAAAGAAGAAATCATTTCTTGGAGTATATCTTGATAGTTAATACTCGATTTAATCTAGTTTTGACCCCTAAGCTTATACAAATTTGTTGAATTAATTTCTAAACAAAAGTTGGTATCTAAGCCAATACCTGCATGCTTAACTAGTCTTTCTAAGCAGGAACTCACAATAGCATTTCAAAAAGGCTTCCAACTAAAAACCTCGCTCGCCTTAAGGCTTAGGCCTCATCATGTCAGGCTCTAATTTATGTTTAATGGCTTCAAATAAATTATTTAAACATTTACACCCTAAAATCTTTAGATGAAATTCAATCTTATCAAACAATGCTTGTTGTCGTGGGTAGCCAACTAAGAGTTACTTAGGCATATGGTGAAAGTTTAAGCTGCAATGCAATTAGGACCAAATTTTTCCTTTGAAACTAGCTGGAAAGATTTTCAAAGTTGAGAGGTTAAAGTGGGATATATCTTTCATTGTTTCTAATAACATACCGTACCAAAAATTCATACAAGATGTAACTTGTCCTCTACATAGGATGTTTCAAGCATACCATGGTATATCGGTCGTACTGTCTTGGTACTGATAAAATAAATTTTTTATTATTCCAGTTTCTGGTATTTTTAAGAAATATATTATAAACATAAATAATTTATTTATTTAATAATTTGGAATACATTTATGTTTATTTATATCTTAAAAACTATTATATTATTATATATGATACATTATTTGTATGAAAATTTTTTTGACAGAAATCTCAAATTAACCACTAATGTTTAGGTTAGGGTGTGATATGCCATTATAGTTTTTTTTTATCTAGTATGGCACTAATGTTTTTAAAACAGTTCATATTGACTACTAATATTATAAATTAAGGTCAGATATGCCACTGAGCCAACATTCATAACAAACATTATGTGAAACGAAAGAATATTCTGTAAAGAATGTACTTTATCGTCAAAATAAAGGTTGATGTTGCTAAAATGAAACGCCATATCTGTAAAACGTAAAGAAAAAAAAAAGATGACGAGGAATTGGGGTGATATAAATTATGGTTTTGTTGTTCAAACTTTAAAATTACGGATTTGCGAAAAAGTTGGCAATTGGGGTTCGTTGATAGAAATTGGACGCAAATTCAGTGGATTGGACATTAGTTTGCCATCATGGTCCTCTTTTTATCATTGAAATGGTAGAGGCACAGAGGTAAAAATGGTGGTCTATGAATACGGGTTGGAAGTTGAGCAGAAAACATATTGGATATCTAGAAACTCAGGGCAACATTTCATATCTTGTTTGAATATAAGTATTGTAATATGTGATTCCTTTTTTATTAGATTATGTTAGTTGTCACCACATAGACAATTTTAGTTGATGTGAGTATTTCTATGTTATCTGTATTTGGCTAGATGATTAGTGATTGCAAGTTTTGGCAGTGGGTTAATTATAAATTCCTAGTGTATGCAACTGAAAGTTTGAACCAGTTGCGTGATCAAAAAAGGTCACTAGCATATATAAACTGAATCATTTCAAATAAGGTTTCTATGCTACAGAATTTGGTGGAAGAACAAGTACAATTAGAGGAAAAGGAGGTTGAACTAAAGGAGAAGAATGTGAGATTGGAGGAAGAGAGCAAGAAGCTGACTATCTTGCTAGAGATGGAGAAAAACAATGCTACGAAAATTAAGTCAATTTTCTACATGGTTGTGTTGTTGTTGGTTGTGACATGTTTTGGCATTTATGGTATTTGGATTAAGTGCAGGGAATAGGTATATACTTTGTTAAGGCAAAGAAGAGATAAAGGATGACTTTTGTAGGGCATTGTGAGCCAACTTTGAATGTATGTATCATATATGCTGTCAAGTGACTTGGAAAATGCTAAATGTACGATGGCTCATAATTGATTATGGCATTGTTTAGTTTGAGCATTGTAGGTTGTTTCCCTTTGAATATGGTATTATCTTGTTTGAGCACTGCAGGAGTTGATAAACTATGTAAATGCTTAAAGAGATCTGAACTTGATTAAAGAAAAGATACCTCATTCTCATATAATTACCTAAAAATGAATAAACTGTTTGTTACTTACAAAATGCTTCCAATAACTGGTCAATTATTAACAAAAAAAACTGCACCTCAACCAATTCTATATCCATTGTAGTATCTTTAACAAACAAAATGTACTTTTCAAAATGATTCCAAGTTTTTGCGCTTAGACAAACCCACTGCAAGCTAAATTATGTTACTGCCCCTGGTTAATGCCCTGGTCCCTGGCCATACTACAAGGCTAATTCAATGATACTGGGCCTTGGTTACTGCCTTGGTCATTTGAGCTTGCCCTAAAACCCCAAGATACTGGTTTTGGTTGGTTTGTTGTGAGGCTAGCACATGCATACATGGGAGTTGCATGAACCCCTATAATTCAAGATTTTGCTTCATACTCGTCCAAGTTGTAATTCACATAGAATAACATCATAGTTGCACAGTCAAGTATTAAGTCCCTGCCTTAATGTTTATGAGAACACAAAAAACATATACGTCATACATTGAACCTACATATACACTATAAACCCTGTCTCAGTATTTGTGAGAACACCAAGGCCATGTTTAGGCCTGTTTCTTGCAGGTCTTTTTCCCTTTGACGTGCTCATTGTAGATTTTACTAGTTGCTTCTGCCTCCTATTGGCAGCTGGATGGGTACAAAGAAATAGTCCAACCTATATTGTCAAAATAATAAAATTATTAACTGTATGCATAAATTAAACTAATAATCTAAACTTAACAATTCTTACCTTAGATATCCCATTGTTTGAACCATTCTTGAGTGGACATGTCATTCGATTATGGCAAAACTAGTGGCAGAGGCTGCAACTATTAAGCTGGCATTTCCTACTTAACTTCCTGGCATGCTTTGGTTCATTTGGCTAGTTTCCTCTTCTTTAAAGGTCCACCTTGCTTTTTTACACATGGCGGGGGGAACTATATGGATTAAATTATACTTATGCTAGGCATTATGCCCACTTATGCGTTAAAGTGGTTGGTTGTAAAATTTCAAATGTTTTTCTTTCTTGTAACATGCATCAAGGTATGACTTTGGGTCCTGTCTCTTATCAAAGATGCAGGCTACTAAATGTCAACAAAGAATTCCAAACACATCCCATCTCCCACAAGAATAATTTTTTTAATTAAGATTAACTATATACTTAGTCATTTCCTTTGAAATCTTATACTCATTTTCACCATTCCAAGCCATTTCTTAAATATGGTGATTTTTTTATGCTTCATTTAATTTCTCCAAAATTATTTTAACATGTTCTCCCTCTCATTTCTTAACATTTCTATGCTTTTCAATAAATCTTTGTATGATGTACATCCTTATATCTTCCAACATAAAATATATGAGTTTGTGCATAGCCTCAAGCACCTGTTCTACCCCATTGAATGCCTTAAAAAGGTTATTATGGTTTATATCACATTTGATACTCCTTTTGAAGAAGGCTTTGCACCAAAACTTTGGTGGAATTTTTAAAATATCTACCGTTGTAGTTAGTGCATATTGATTAATAGCACACAATGCATCTTCAAATTGTGTTAGATAGGTGCTATTTGCAGCTGCCCAGCAAAGTCCCTTGAACACATCACCCAGGCATTTCTACCCCAAGTTAGCGCATATATATCTTGCGCACCTCCTATGTTCAGCATTAGGGGGTAAAGTCTCAATGGATGGAATAAGGCTTTGTGCATGCACAAAGACATTATCTCAAATAATCTTCAAGTTAAATAAGAAAAAAAAATGTAAAATTGAGATGGCAGTAGCAAACCTTTTGTTGACCTGAAATGACTGCCCAACCTTCACCATCCCTTATGCCAAGGCCATTGATCAATCTCTCTAAAAACCTAGATTAAGATTCCCTATTTCAACCTCAACCGCTGCCTAAGCTATTGGAAACATTTGATCATTTGTGTTATTGCCAACAACAATGAGCAGTTCTCCATTAATAATTGTTTTCAAAAAACATTCATCAACACCAATGATACACCTACAACCAAAGATGAACCCCTTTCTTACAGGCCTTAAAGCATATGTATCTTCTTCTAAAAACATAGCATAAAACATCAGCAGTTGGTATGACATCAAGCCCAAATGTATTGCTCGGATTATACTTCATTAGCTCCTTAAGATAGTCCCCTAACAAACTATACTTATGCTTGATGTCTCCATCTAGTTGGGTTCTAACTATTTCTCTTACCCTTTTAATCATGGACAGCCCAATTTTGAGTTTCAATTTTCACAATGTTCTTCATCAACATTATCAGAATCTAAGTATTTTGTTTCCTCACCATTACTCCCATTTGAACTTGTGCTCTGCTCCACATCAACATCATCATCCCCTGACTCAATTCCTTCTTCCTCTTATGGGTTAAAATCTTCATCCCTTAAATTAGTTCTATACTCATCTTCACCATTCTCATTCAAAATGTGACCATATTGAATCATATTTTTAGCTTTGCTTGTTGAAGCTCCTCGTCGTGCTCATCATCTAAACCTTCTGCCGCATATGTATCATCATGACTCTTGCCACCACTTTTATTCTCATTCTCTAAAGCATCAAACTGATCATCTAAACCTTCAAATCCATGATCTGAAGCACCAGTTGGCTTCACTCCTATTGTGCCAACATTATCTTCACATATTTCATCACCCATATCTCTTAATTCCTTAACCTACTTAAGTGGACAACTACCACCATCCTTATTTGCATCACAACTGGAGGAAAAGGCACCAACTCTGCCTCTATCTTTAGCCACTTCTAACAATTCATGATCCATGTCATGAGGGGAGAATTCCTCTGTGTCCTTCATATACAAATAAAGCTGTCCTCTATCACAAAGTACCTAAAACGCTAAAATGGTTGTCTCTTCATTACAAATCAACTTAACACCTTCAAGGTCGCTCACACTTGTTCATGGCTTCCAAAATTAAAGTTCATCCTCTTCTGAATACCTTCCCTATCTATGAATTTCACAAAACCACCCAAATTACTGAAATATTCAGAACCTATATAGACCTTTTCCGTCCCACCTTCATATCTGTAATGGAAGTATTGAAACCTTCCACCATGATGGAGAACATATTTGAAAATAGCTTCTTTTTCACTAACATCCCATATGCAACCATGATAAAATCTCATTCTTCAAACATATTGATACCAACCAGTAATCCAAACACAAAAATGCAAAATCATACGTTTTCCTGTATCATTTAACCTACAAACACATCCACACATCAACAACATTAACTCTAGTTTCACCCGTTCACCTCTGACAAAAACCCTCAACACTCTCAATCCCAAAACAACTGATCACTGCAAAACAAATTGCTTGGAATAAACTCCCCAACTAATTCAACTTAGTAATCATTTTTCCTCTTTCAAAACACTCTAAGATCACTAATTTGTACCAATTTTCACAAACTCAAAAACAAAGTTCTGTGAACTCTAACAGCAACAGATACCTGGCTTATTATTTTTTACGATTTGCTCCATTCTTTCTCATTGTAGACCACCATCGATCCTCAAACTCAAAAAATTTGGTAATTTTATAAGACCTTCAAACTTAAACCAAAACAATTTTTTGGTTCTCCTTTTATAAACCTAAACCTAAATAAGTTCCTAACTCCCCCTTTTTCTTTTTGCGGGATAAGATAAGTAGCTTAATGTCGTGTAATAAGTCTATCATCATTTTTCCATTTACACATAGACAAATTTAATGCCCAGTGGCCGATATGAACCATTTAAAAAAATTTAGTGTCATATTGAGCAAAAAAAAAATAAAAAACTATAGTGTCATATTCGCACCCCGGCCCAAATATTTGTAGTTTATTTGAGACTTCAGCAAAAAAAATTTAATTAATCTACATATAACACACATTTTAGACTCTAGTCCGATACAAAATCAACAAGATTTAAAGCGTATCTAGAGTTAGACAGCACCGATTAATTGACTTGAAGCTAAGGATGGCAATGGTGCAAGTTGGGCAAGGACATCTCCTGCTCACCATCTATGCCCACGAGTTTTTTAGTACCTGTGACTTTGTAGGTACCCGTAAACGGGTAAAAAATCACAATTGTACCCACAACTTGAGAATAACCTGGGGTTTAAACTATAATTTTTAATTTCATAAAAATAAAATATAAAAAATATATACAAAGTCATTGTCCACAAATTATATAACAAAGTTATAAAATACACAAAATCATAACATACCCACAAAAAAATATTTGATAAAAATTAATATAAAATATTAATTAAATGTATGTATTATATCCTATTATAATTAATAAATAAAAAATTTACTCTCATAAATTTTACTTGTAAACCGGCTATTTTTAGCCATGATAAATATCCCTACCCACCACCCATCAAACGGGTTCATCTCATAAAAAACATTTTTATTTGATTACCCCACCCATTATGTACAGATATCCCTAAATCACAATTTCACCCATTCAATTTCATCCGGACTCGAAGCTTCCTTGTTTCTTAGCGAAGAAGGCCCCGAGAACCAGAGCTTATACTAATAAAGTAGGTCAATACACAGCGCTGGGTCTGATAGTATCGCAACCAAGAACTAGAATGGACGCAAAGATCGGGAAGTTCTTCGAATCGGTCGGTTCCTTCTTCAGCGGCGGCGATCATATCCCGTGGTCCGACCGCGACATCATCGCGGTGAGTATATTTCTATGCTCGCCCTCTCCGATTTTGTTTCGGCGCCACTTGATTTGATTTTACCATCTATGATTGGGCTCAAGTTCGTTTGACTTGTGTCAGGGCTGCGAAAGAGAGGTTGCGGAAGCTGCCAATGGTGGGTCGGAGGAACTGAGGAACGAAAGCATCATGCGACTTTCCTGGGCGCTCGTTCACTCCAGACAAGTGGAAGATGTTCAGCGCGGGATCGCGATGCTTGACGGTGAACTTCTCTGCGCCTCGTCTCTGCCTTTGTTTCAATTGCTCCTACGGATGGTTGTTGTTAAATGAATCATTGTTCAATTTGGATGGATATGTAGATTTCGCCTATAATCAGTTGTATTGATAGTCTTCAGTCGACATCTATAAAAGTGTCCGCTCTTTTGTGCTTGGTGTTGAATTTGCTGTTTTTTCAAGCAGCTCTTGGTTTTAAAATTCTCATAATATTAGGAGAATCTTTGCATGTGATTTTCGTTTCGTTACATGAATTCTTCAAATCTAGAATACATGGTCCTCGCCATCCATAAGAACATGAAACCATAATTTTATTAAACAAAATTAGGAGGAAATAATGAAAACATTTCTATTAACTAAATAGACCCCAAGTTTCTCCACTATGTTTAGCTTCTCTATGGCAGTCCTTAACAGATCATTCATTAAAAAATCATTACTCCTCTTGCCTGTGTGTTTCTAGCTAAATCTCCATTCATCACCAATGAAACTTGTTTGCTGCGTTTGGCCTATCCTGAAATATGTAATGAACTAAATAGATTGCTTTTGCAGCATCACTTGGCAATAGTAAGTCTGCTTTGCAACAGAGAGAGAAACTTTATCTTTTGGCGGTTGGATATTATAGAACTGGTGAATACTCAAAGAGTCGACAACTTGTGGAGCAATGTTTGGAGGTATGACCCTTTTGTTCATAAATCTAAAACTTGGTTGGCCGGCACACTGTTTTGCTTTTCTTTTTGTTTTATTTTTTTTATTCCAGTGGGGGTGGGGGTTTCATTGTGGGATGTGTGGTTGGGGGTGGGAGGTGTTTGAAGTTGCATATGAGACGCCAAGGGAAGAGGGGGAGTTAAATGTTGGATCTTAGGTAACAATTTCATTTGATTTGATCACTAGACCAAGCTTTATTTGTTTGGCGCACTATATTTCTTTTTTCTTCTGAGAAGAAATATAACAAGAGAAACCCAAATGGACAGTTGGGCCGGGTTACCTATACCACTGAATTGGACTCCTTTCCTTTTTTTCTTTGGTAGTTTTCTGAACGTGTATGAACTATTATTTCTTCCACTAAACTAATTAGTACCTACACTGTACATCTTATGACCCATATATTTGTATTCTTTCATTCCATGATCCTAATTAATGTATCCTCAATTGATGCTTTCTCTTTGCTTCAGAAAGGTTGTGCTATGCAATTTTCTCCAAGCACAAATTTATATAATGATCATGGTTAATGTATTCTTTCGTTCCATGATCTGTCCACCATTTTGAAAAAGTTGTACTCCCTTCGTCCCAATTTAGATGAAACATATTCCTTTTTGGGATGTCCCAAAAAGTTTAAACGTTTTCTCTTTTTGAAAATTTTAAACAATCAATTTACCCTTTTACCCCCATTTAAACTCTCATTACATAAGACCCAATAAAGAATCTTTTTTTAATCTTCTCAATCTCTCACTGCACAAAACCCAAAAAAAGAATCTTTTCATTTTTAATCATTATTTAAACTCTCACTACACAAAATCTAAAAAAAATTAATTTTAGTTCCATGGGTAAAATTGAAAAAAATAACATAAATTACATACATCTTAATTTCCATGCCCAGAGAAAAGTTTCATCTATTTTGAGACGGAGGGAGTATATAATTTCTGAATTTGGTTCACAGTTCACTGTATTTTGGGTTGTCAAGTTGTCGTTCTTCTTTCATCAGTGCACAGTTTGCTGCCAGTAGCAGTATAACAAATTGTAGCATTCCATTTCCATGTGCATGGGTAAGCTTGCGTTATATTGAGATTTCAGCTTTTTCAAGAACATAATTGAGAATTGAAGCTTCCTTTGCAATTTGTCTCTTTTCGTCTTATGCAGCCCCCGGAGACTACTCAATTCCATTGGCCAGTCAATTGAATGGTCCAATAACAACCCGAAAATTTGACAGATTTCTTTTAAGTTGTGCAATGTTATTATATGAGTTTGTATTCTTTCCTGATCATTTACCTTTCAGCTGTTGCCTTTACGCTGATGTGCTGTGGCTGCATAAACCTTCTTTCACATAGCGCTCCTTTTCTTTTGTATCCATATCTCAACGTCATAAAAGCATTGATTCTTCAGATTGCACCTGATTGGAGGCAAGCTCTGGTTCTTAAGAAGACTGTTGAAGATCGTATTGCAAAAGGTGACTGCTAAGTAAATTGTCACAATGTTTGTTGATTTCAAAGACTTAAAAAGCTGTTTTATTTCTCCCAAACGCAGATGGTGTCATTGGGATTGGTATCACTGCTACTGCTGTGGGAATTATAGCCGGTGGAATAGCTGCGGCATTCGCTCGGAAGAAATGAGGATCTTTGCCTGGCTCTCTGGACTTGTTAACATGTACATAGAGAAGTTTGCTATGAGTAATGCTTTTGTTTCTCATAGTTTGGGAAGTTTGATGTTTGAATAACCGTTATATTGAAAAGTCGGTGACCTCTTGGCCAAAAAAGAAAAAAAGTCGGTGACCTCTGTTATGTTGATTCTCTTGGAGAGTTGGAGTTTACCTTCTATTATGTTGCTATGTTTGATGGCTGTCCTGTGAATATAGGTTCTCCCGCGTTGCAGATGAACCGTTATGATAGTATATTGGTTCCTTGTAACTAGATTAGAAACAGTGCCTTTGATTTTGGCCGTGGGATTTGAGGGGTGATTATCTGGATAAAATTGAATAGACTGAATAAATCGGCTGAGTTTGGGTAAGTTTGGTAGTTTATTTGGTTTGTTGTGTAGGTTTGTCCTTTTGTCGGTGAAAAATGGAACGCTTAGCCTCAGGTTTTATTTGGATTTAGTTAGTAAATAAAGAGGGATGGAGGGAAGGGAAGAAGAGATGGGAGACTACGTGCTTCCCCGTGAAAAGCATGTATTAAGGGGTTAGGGGTTAATGATTTTCTCTCTCCACCCACTCGGCTAACTTAATCAAAACTTCTGATTGGCAAAATTTTTCTTTTCGAACTGTTGTTGCCAAATGGACGCATCAACTAAAAGTCTAAAAGTCCCATCTTCCTCAGTTCCTCTCTTTACCCATTTCCTTGCTCGTTCTTTTTATTGTCAACTTAACCCGGTGTTTAATTTTGGGTTTCTTATGGTGTCTTCTTTCGTTGTTCCTCCTTTCATTTTTTTTTTCTAATTCGTCTGAACCCATGGACCATCCTCTGTAATGCAATTGTTGTCTTCTGTTAGGATTGAAGCTTTTCTAGGAAGGATATTTCATGTATCTTAAATAATGAAGAGCACACTTCGAGTTTTAGGCTCATTAATACTACAAATGAATACTGACGTGCAAGTCTGCAGATTCAGGGCTCACTCACTCATGGACCCTGATTCTTCAACAATGACTTCCAAAATCCAGAGGAAGGCAACCAAATTTCAGAAGAAAACCGAACAAATTACAATTCAGTTGGTTGGGTCTCGGTTATAATACATACTTCGATCAGTTTGGCTGGAGGAAATACAAACCAAAAACTGATTGGTTTCTGCCCGAACTGACTGAATGCACACCCTCTGATACCACAGGTCCCATTGTAGCTATAAACATGATTGTATTAATGAAGGCAATGGTCTCTGGAAGAAACAGCAATTCTAATCTGACGGAGCAAGAGCTGACTGTAAAACATCTTCAAAATATTTCTCAGCCGCAGCATATTGCCTTTTCTTATCCTCAATTGCTAAAGCAGCCAAAGCTTTATCCTGCAAGAACATCACGTTTGTTAATCACTCAGCTGGAAGATGCAGATTCTTTTTTAATGGAAACAACTGTAACATCAAGAATCAAAACATGTAGCACATCAAATTACGGCCCTAAAACAATGAATTTATCTGAAAAAGAAAACCAAGTTATCTGCACAATTAATCAGAACAATATCTTACCGGGGGCAAGTCTTGGTAGCTCCTCAGTGTATCTAGTATTGGCTTTGTCTTTTTCTCCAGTTCCTTTCTGTGCTCAGCCATCTCAACTAGCACCCCATGGCTAATCTCAGGTGTGTACCCAACACGACCAAGTAATGCCTTATATCAAATGCAGACAACATCACATGAGAACCCTGTTAGATCTGTGAAACGGTAGAATTTTTTTCTCCCTGTCAAACACTCAATAAACAGAGGATGCAGGTTCCTCAATGTTAATTCATCTTTTTTGCGGGCCAACTAACATCTGTAACAACTAAGCGCAAACCAGATTTACAAACACAAGGAAGCAATAAGTAGCCGGAGCACATTTGACAACCTAGAATCTCGGTTCCCAGATAATATCATACAACATGCTTTCACAACAATCCATCATTTTGGGGACAATGAACAAGCTAAGGCAGAGGTTTTAGATAACTCAAAGACGAAGTTGACAAACTTAATCGGGACTGACACTTTACCTTCCTCAACTCTGTTCAGAGTTGAAATGCAGCTCAACAAAGAGCTAAAAAGGGTGAAGACAAAAGCAAAAAAGAGAAAACAACAAGAATATAGCTTTTTCACACTAAGAGAAATAATCCAAGCTTGTGCATTGTTTTGACTCCAAACCTTTGCTAATTATTTCAGAAGCTAAGCTTACACCTGTACTGCAACTTCCAGCATATTAACTTTTCAAGGTTCTTACGAACATAAAACAAATGAAAGAAATCAACTCAACTTTTTTTACTCTCAATCAACTTAGACACAGTTTGACTTGGCACCATGTCCATGAACGTGATTAAGCATGAAACCCTAAGCCGATGTTATATGGTAAGGCACAGTTTTAGCTTTCAAGATAAACTAGTTCCTCTCATGCTACACTCCACCACAACACCAGACCAAGGGCCATTTATTGGCTACCGTCAATCCAAACAAAATAGGTGACTCACATTTTCATCAACAAGAAATGCATAATATTAAAAAAGAGAGATAGTTACAGAAGAAATCTTTGAGGGACACATATCATCTAGCATTCTAGAAGACAGGCAGCTTTTAGAAGACGCATTTAGAAGAAAACAAGCTTGCGCGAAAGATACATTTCATACCTCCATTTACACAACACTTAAAATAAATGGAGCTTTTCTGCCACATCCTTTCCTTCAAAATGATACTATTAATTGACATTGCCAAGACCAAGTTGCTCAACATTCAAGCATCATCAAATTCACTTTTACATTAGTCTCAAGCAGCTTCAACCATAATTTAAGGCCATCTTAATTAAACCAGAAACACTGAGCCATGATTAGATATAGAAAGTTTCTTCATCTCTATTAAGAATATTTCCTTGACAAGTGCATGGCAAGAACAATGGTTACCATATCCATCAAAGATAATATGCAACAATGATTTTATCTGAGGCAATTTAAAATAGAAAATTATAAAATAACAAAACCAGCTACTAACTGTCCCAAAGAAGGTAGCATTAAAATAACAAATCGGCACCTTATAGTTTTTATACTGTTGCATGTATTGTCGCTCCTTTCGTGCCATAACATCCAAGTTGGATTTCCAATTTTCCATTTGAGCTTCCGCAGGAACTACGTCACTTTCTAGCTGCGCAAGTGTCCTGCAAACGAAAAGATTGGTCTGTGTGTGTTAGAGGGGAGGAGCTATTCTTCTGCACCAGCTATACTACGATCCACCAAGATGTAGAACTCTGAAAGTATAATTGAAAATGAAAAAACATGCACAAATGCTACCAATCAAACCATACCTTTTCAAATAGGTCAAGCGTGCAATTGCCTTCCGGGTATAATCAAGTAGGATCTTGGACTCCTTCTCGGCATTAGCCCTTTTCTCCTCCACTCCCGTTTTCCTCAGGGAAAGGTCGCCCATTGCAACAAGAAAACTGAACCAAATTACTCTATTAATTATGTTCTTATCTGCTTCGGGAAACAAAGCCGAAATCTAGAGGTATGAGAACCCACCTACTCAATTCCGTGTCTCTGATATTCAATAAGTTTGCCACATTCGCGAGAACTTGTGCCATTGCCACTACATTTGACGGCAGAGTCTCCTGTGCTAGTCCCACATTCTCCAGTATTTCTCTAATCCTCGCAGCTGCACCGAGAAATTTCCCAACGAATTTCATTATGAGAAATATTTTCACCAACCGAGGCGAGAATTAGAACAAAGATTTGCGGGAGAAACAGAGAAACCCTAGACCTTGAGCGCGATACTCAGCAGCTTTTTGGCGGAAATCATTGGCTACAATGTTGGCAGCCTGAGTCTTCGCCTGCGAGACGGTGGCTAGGTTGTGCAAATGAGAGATGCTTCGAGGAGTGTACTCGAAATCGGGGACGTCTTTCCCTGCGGCGGCAAACTGGGAGGCGAGCCACCCCTTCAGGTCCGTGATCCGAGAGGTGTCCGAAATGTTCTTCGCTTCGGCAACGGAAGGATCAGTCAGGCCGGAGATCACGTCACTCATTGAAGCGATCTGATGGGTGAAGTCCAAGCTGCTCGTGTTTTCGCTTTAAAAAATGGCGGTTGGGAGGTTGGGTTTATCACCAGCAGTGCTCCTACCTACTTCCTGAATATGCCGGCCAACGCACTGTTTTTGAAATGGAGACCGCTAATCATACGGTAAATCTCGGTTAAAAAAGCGAGAAAATACCTAAACCCCCCCTGAGGTGTAGATAAACCTACACTTGTATACTGTCTGTTTCAAATACCTATACTTACCCCCTAAAAAGCTAACTTCATTATTCGCCGTTACCACAAAAAAGGTGAAATACCTGAATTTCCCCTCTTAGCCTTCAATCACATAAACTTTACCCCTAACTTAAGAAAAACAAAACCCATAAACAAAAAACAAAATTTAAGAGATCAAAACAACCAGAACTCTAAACCTAAATCCAGTAAATCATGAACCTTAGGTTTTACTCCTGGAACAAATCAATACCTGGAAATCGAATCAAACCCAAATGCAGTCAATCCTAAACCTAGGTTTTCCTCCTAGAATGAATCAATACTTTGAAATAACCTTTACACTCATGAATTAACTAGAGGAAAAAAAAAACAGCTGAATTGGAAAGGGAGACAATTGATGGCGTCAAGAACCTGGGAGGCAACAATTCCTGAGGCAATTCTTTCCAGATTTGCCTTTTAGGGCGTTGACCTAAGTGCCATTAATGGCTGGCCAGCAGTGAGGGATGTGACATCAAGAGAAGGGAAAAAGTTAAGCAAGAACATCAGGGTCATGAATGGTCATCAAGAACATCAGGATTGCAAATGGTTGGTGAGAGTGTCGAGGTCACAAACAGTCATCTAGAATAGTAGGGTCAAGCTCAAACTAATGAAATAAGAGGTAGTGAATCAGAGCAGGTAGTGGTGAGGGTGAGCTAACGGAGGAAGAAGGCGAACGATCGTCGAGAGCGTTGGGATGAAGACTAACTAACAATAAGGGTGGATTAGAGCAGGAAGCCAAAGGCAAACTAACGGAGGAGGAGGTGGTAAATTGTAGTAGGCGACGGTCAGCAATGAAGAACAGTGGGATAAACGAACATGAACGAAGCTGAGGATGGTTCAATTTCATTGATTTTGGTAATGGTTCGTTTGATTTCCACTGAAGTTTTTAATTTGTTCACTGAATTGATTTGTAATGATACAGAAGTTGGGGGGCAAGGGGTAGAGTTTCCATGGTCGAAGCTTAGGAGGCAAAAATAAAAAAAAATTTCCCTTTTTCTGTTTAACGATGAATGACAAAGTTAAATTTTGAAGGGATAAATGTCTATATGTGAAACATAAAAGACATTAGTGTAGGTTCGCTTATACCTCAAGCAAAATTTGGCCATTTTTCAAAAAAATAGTTGAAAAAAAATTTGCTCATTACTTATTTAAACTAAAATTATTTTAATAACTATTTAGGTAGAATATATTCTAATTCTAAAAAAAATGAAGAAGAATAAATTTCATAAAAAATTTTACAAGTTTTTTTTAGGTTTCGTGTCTTTAGACATTTTGTTTTTGTTTTATTTCAATGATTCCATGTTCTAGTAAAATTTGAAAGTGAAGGCTTGGTGAAAGTGATATATTTGTCAATTTTGAATATGTTTAAAAATGTTGATATGAAATTTTAAAAATAGAAATAGTTTACCATGCATGTTTTCCTATTTTATATCCAGTTTTCTGAAGATAAAAATAAAATATATAGAATATTTAGTAATCACCCTTAGTGGTTTTGTTTTCAATATTTACAAGCATTTAAACTACTTCTGTAAATCACTATTATTTTTAGATAAGTGCACATATACCATCCACACTGGATAAAGTATGCCTCTTGTATTTTGCCTCTAGCCTTTCTTTCTTATTCACCTTAAAAAAAATTAGCTAGTAATTCCCAGTAAGTTCTTTCTCCCTCAAATAGAGATATATCACTCGCAATTAAGTTATGTATCTCCTCAATCTTTTTTATCTTTAATAATGAGTAGGGGCGAACGTACGATATGAGCTCCATAAAGGAGTTAGTGACAATGAACACGACTAAACAATGATAGTTTTTGTTGAGATTGCAGTGCATCATGAGTTATTATTGATTCTTTTCTATATGGGTTAAGCAATAATGGCACAATTGAGATAAATCGTGGTTTAGGCTATATAAATTGATGAACAACAAAGCTTAAAGCAACAGGCAGTGGCAACGACGAAACTCAAGACTTAATCAGGCAAGGGAGATAACTTATTTTCCATTTGGTAATATTCATTTTTAGTCTTAAAGTTCTCTTAAAGTCCCCATCCTCTTTATTTTTGTCCTAAATGTAATCCTTCCATCAATTTTACAATTAAAGTTAATATAATTTCGATGAAAATATCAACTTTAATCTATATATCTTCCTTCTTCTACTCAAAGTATCCCCTCTATTGTACAACTGTTCCAAGCTCTAAAAACTCTGACTTTTTGCAGAATCTCTTGGTGGGTTTGGTTCTAAAGGACATCGTTCAATTCATAGGCTTGAACTACTTGGACCTTAGTGCGAACAACTTCATTGATGACATTCCTCTTCTCATTGCCCATTGGGAAAATTTCGGAGCTTCGAGTCTGGATTCTAAATTCAAACTTCGTGAGTGATTTTGCTATTTTAGAAAAATTCTTAATAAATTGTCTATAGAACCCTGAATGGCCAAGAAAACCCCTAATTGCCTTAACTGAGATGGTAATTTATAAATAGTTTCAATCTTCACTTTATCCACCTCTATACTCTTATTAGATATCTTACGGCTAAGGACTATTCCCTCTTGAACCATGTAATGACATTTTTACCAATTAAGCACTAAATTAATTTTTTCAATGGAAGGTTTCCAAAGGAGATCAATAACTTGGACAACCTAGAGGCTCCAGTCTTGGCTTACAATGATTTTGTGCCAACGGAAATTCCTCCAGAATTTGGCAATTGAGAAAGTTGAAGTCAGTGGATTAAACAGGTGAATTTGATCAGTAAGATACTAGAGAGTGCTGAGGTGCTGGTGTTTGCTAGAAATGTAGCAAAATATAATAGGAAGAATAAGATTGTGCCAAGACACATCCAGTTGATTGTGAGGAACGATGAAGAGCTAAACAAGCTACTTGGCTCTGTCATAACTGTGAATAAAGGGGTGCTGCCCAACAATCACTAGAATTTTTTTTCTCAAAAATATAGGCAAGGCAAATAGTGATATTATACCTGCCTTACAGGAGTTTTAAGTTCGTATGGTCCTTCTTTTTGGTGTTTGCTATCTTAATGCGGGGCTTCCACATAGCTGTAAAATTATATTTATGCCTTTTCAAGTTATCTTTCTAAGATTTAATGTTAGGGTTCTTGGCAATTTTTTTACCTCAAAAATCAAAAATGAATTTTGGTAAATTTAATGCTTTCGATAATTCTCTTAATTGGTTCAAAAGATAACAGGGAGTTTTAGGAACTTGTCAAGTTTAGAACATTTGGATATGTGCATTAACAATCTGGAGGGTCCAATTCCTGGCGAGTTGTTCAAGTTAAAGAATCTGACAAGTTTATACCTTTAACAAAACAAATTCACTCGAGAATTGCCCATATCCATTGAGATGTTGGCTATAGAAGACCTTGATCTCAATTTGAATAATTTGACATGATCGATCCCTGAGGAGTTTGGGAAGTTGTAGAGGTTAAAATACCTAAGCTTGTACTGGATTAGTTGATCTGTGAAGTTCCAATGAGCATTGGTGTCATTTTGAACTTGATCGAGTTTAAGGTTTTTAACAATAATTTGAGCGGTCTCTTGCTGTTAAAGCTTAGCCTACACTTAAAGCTTGAAGCTTTCAAAGTTGTTGACTACTAATTCATCTGTTAGCTATCGGAGAATCTATGTGCTGGTGGAGCCCTTAAAGGGTGGTGGCTTCTAACAATGGGTTCTCCGGTGAAGTGTCAAAGTCATTTCGTAACTATGGTAGTTTGAAGACTATTGAGCTCTTCAAAAACAGATGTATTAAATTTGTAGGTTAAAGGTACCTTAAGTAAGAGGAAGAAGATATATGGATTAAAGTTGACATTTTCTTTGAGATTCCATTAACTTTAATTATAGAATTAACGGAATGACTACACTTAGGATAAAAAGTGAGATATTAAGGACTTTAAGAAGACAAAATAAAGGTAGGAACCCATTTAAAACAATATGAAAAGGTTAGGGACCATAAATGAATTTTACTCTTTTAGATTTCTTCAAGTAGTAATGTTTTTTGTAATAATTGGAGCTTGTAATTCTTTCAAATAAAGTTCTAGTAGCTTATGACTTAGCTAATAAAGCCAATGGTTTATATGAATAAAAAATAATGGCAATTTAGAGTCAAAATAAACAAAATGATTTTAATTGGTGATTTTATTTAAGTTTTCTTTAACTATTTAGGAAAGTTCCACTAGGGCTCTCTTAATTTATTTTTATATCTTAAAATGTTACTCTGCCTTAAATTTATCCTATTAAAGTACCCTACTTCATTATCACGTTCCAATTAAAATCTTTCCATCAATTACACGTTAAATTAGATGGAACTTGCTAATGTGGCATTAAGTAAGACTAAAATAAATTTAAAATACCAATTTTAGTCTCAAAATTTTCTAATAACAAATTCTAAATCTTAAACTTCTGAAGTATTTTTATAAAAGAGACATCCTTAGCAAATTCTACATAATCTATCTTTCAAAAGCATGATTTGCATTATTCGAGAAAAAATCTTCTAATAAATATTCCAATGAGCAAAAATTGGGAAAATACAACAAAAACAAAACTAGGATTTGAGATTCAATTGGAATTCCAAATCACAACTTCTTCAGGCCAACATATGGTAGACATAGAAGAAAATAAGTGTTCTTGTAGGAATTGGGATTTGATTGGGACTCCATGTGTTTATGCCTGTTCAACCATTACACTGAATATAAGTAACCTTGAGGAATTTTTCGATGCGTGCTACATAATTAATACCTACAAGTTAATTTATGGGAATGTCATTAACCCAATACAAAGTGTTGATCAATGGGAAAAAACTGGTCATAACCCTTATAAACCACCAAACATTGTGGTTTCAAATAGAAGTAAGCTGAAGAGAAAATGAGAGAAGGGTGAGGTAGATAACATTAACAAAATGAGGAAGACCAAAATGCTGGTACACTACTCTATATGTAAAGAGACCAGACATAACAAGACAACCTGCAAGTAAAGGTCCAATGAAACTTTTGCTACATGTTCTAGTCATAACAAATGAAGGGGCAGAAGTGGCTTATACACCCAACCTAAGCAAAGGAAAACAAATGTAAGTGTTTAATGCTTGATTTTTTCAAACAATGACATAACAATTTTGTTGGGCAGTTGTTTGATATTAATACCTCTTTATAACCATGTTTAGACTTCAAGACAAGATAGGCCAAGTAATAAAGATGTTGAGGTAGTTCCTCCACCACACTAAACAAAAGGTACATTTCATAAGCACAAAGGCCTAAGATGTAAGTGTTCGTTACTTCATCTTAAATGGAATCGGATAAACTGCTAGATTAATATTATAGTTTGTTTACATGCATGGACGTAAGACTCAAAGGCATTCTCGACATATAGAGCACATGGGGAAGCCACATAAAGATCTACTTTGAAGTGAGAATGTTCTAGCAACGTGTTAACTTCCAAGAAAAAGGTTCCCAACAAGGATTTAGAAGAGGCAGAGGGTGCCTTTGAGGCTTAAGAAACCATCAATAGACCCCTTCAGGACATATTTAATGGATGTGATTAAAACTTAGAATTTTGGTTGCTTTTTGGTGTACAAAATGAACACAGTTATGAAACTGATGGGCATGTGATTAAAACTTATCTTTTTTTGTGACAATTAAAGACGTGAAGTTCTTTTGGTTGTAATTTTAGACTTTTGGTCATATGTTTTTGGTTCATACAATATTGGTTGTAAATTGAATGTAATGATGACCTTTCTATGCCAAAATCATTTGAAGGATTGCAAATTGTGCTTGATTTTGATCTTCAAAATGTACAAGTTGAATTTGCCAAAATATGTCACTATGGGCAGCAAATTTACACATGCATAAAGGTCAAAGAAACAATCCACTGACATCCCTATATTACACCCCTTACCTCCACATTACTACCCTAAACTCTCTCCACCTACACATTAGGCCCTACCCACCCCAATTTACTCCCAACCTTCATACTTACTCCTCTACCCCATCTTATTCAACTTGCCTTATTGATACATATAAAACAAAGCACAACCATGATAGAACTAAAACAACCTTTAGCATCTTAACCTTTTTCTCTACTTCTGCCACTTTCTTCTTCAATTTCTTCTTCTTTTCACATCTTTTCTTCACTTGGGATTTTCATTTTTTCCATTTTTTCAGACTACCTCCTCACTTGCTTCTCTGTTACTTTCGTGCTTGAATGCTACATTTTCACCTCTTTCTCAATTTCATCCAGCCTTTTTAGCAGTCCTTGGATCACTAACTTTAACAAATCTGGTGTGGGTGCATCATGCCACTGATGAAATTGACAATAATTTCTAGTCTACAACACAAACAAATGAAACTGTGATGTTTCTAACAAATACAAAAGATAGCTACAACGAATTCACACACATTTGCACCATAAATTCTTATAATCCAAGAATTGTTGCCCCGTGTTTTGGTCCGTCCATGTCGTCTTTAGTTGAGCAGCTAAGCCACATATGTAGCTCTGCCACATACTTGGTTCTCCATCAATGCTAGATAAGGAACGCCCAGATCTCATTATTCCAAGTAAGTTTTTTTCCAATTTCATGTCCCTCCACCCTTTTTCAGCCTTTTATTTCCCATTCCCTTCACCAGTTACTCATGAATCCCTCCCTACATTTTCTTTCCATTTTCTTTCTTCATTCTCTCGGCCCATAACAAATGCCATTTTCTCATTAAAAAACACTCCATACTAGCATCCTTCTTCCACTAAAAGTCTAATAGTACTCCAAATTAGACATATTAATGATAGATGTGATCCAGTTTGGCATCAGTCATTGCTGATTGGGCTAAAAATATGACACATCAACAAAATCCATACATTTTGATAGTGAAATGGATGAAAAATACCCAATTTGGATGCACATAATAAGGTAGGATACTTCAATAGGACAACATTACGGTAAGGATACTTGTTTGGGCCATAAAAATAAACTAAGGGATCCCAAAGGAATTTGCCCTTTATCATTTATTTTTTTGTAGCTCATAAGTAAATTTAGGTGGGATGAAATGTAGAATATGTTAGATCATATACATTATCTGTTGTAGTATCTTGAGTAAAAAATGAATAAAATGAAAGGCAAAAATATAAATAAAAAAAAGGCACTGTAGTTATGGCGCTAGACACATTTGTTCACCATTCTTTTAAATGGTGCCAAATTCATAACCAAAGTTTTAGTTCGGGCCCAAGTTCAACATTGGGTAGTTATTATTGATGACTTGTAAATAGAATGGTGATTTGGCTAATGACCCGGCATTGCTCATCCTGTCAAAAGCAAAAGGCAAAACGTATAGGGTGTCTAAAAACACTTTGTTGGTAAGAGAAAATCCTTAATTTGATTTACTAAAGTATGCTCGTTAATTGAAACTAGTTTCCTAGTTTAGGATCAATGGTAGTAAATGAAGATGGCTAAACTAATGGAAGGCGATGAAGAATTACTCAGGCAAGCGACGATGGCCAAATTAACAAAAGGTAAAGAAGAATAAACCAGAAGCTGATGACACACTTAGCCCAAACCCCACTGCAATTTCTCCAAAAACCTTGAATCACATTTCTTCCTAGATCTATAATTTCAACTCATAAAACCTAAAATGTAGAAATCACTAACTCAATTAAATCCCCATAATCCTCAATTGCCACATAAGTCTTGTGTTTTGTCCAATTGGCACGTCGTTTGTCATTCATTGCCACATCATCATTCTTTAATTGCCATACAATCATCTTCTGACGGAATATTCTAATATTTGATGGAAAGTTTCCACCATCAATTATATCGGTGGCGTAATTGGTCCCATTTCAAAATATTAATGCCTGATTTGGTACCAAATTTGTCTTTATTGATAAATTTGACACCACTTAAAAGAATGATGACCAAATGTGTTTGACACTATAACTATAGTGACATTTTTGGCACTTTTGCCAAAAGGAAACTTTCTAAGTCCCTTGGCAGAAGAAGTGGTGAAATGGAGGCAGCACCCAGAAACTGTTATCCACTTGTCACAGCGCAAAAGGGGAGCATTGAATTAATGAATAATTTCAAAAGATGGAGAAAGGCCGCGTTTCCCAGTCCTCGAAGTGCAAAAGCATCGGCAAATATCAGCAGCATTAATATCGCACTCTCCCCCTCCAACGATCCTGACAGCTCCCTCCCACCCCACCCACAACCGCACCATACCATTCTCTTCCCTTTAAGCCTCCAACATCCTTCACCCACTCCCCATTACCAGTCTACTGGACTACTACTTCTGTTTCTACTCTCACCCTCAACCTTCAACTTCAACGATCGTATAGCTGTAGCCCTACATCTACCCATCACACAATCTCCCAAGTATTTGTATTTTGCTGCTGCTCTGCTCTGCTCTTCCTTCATAAATCATCAATCATGGGTTGCTCTGCTTCCAGACCCACCGCCACTTTCACTGCCAAAACCCACCATTTTCTGGACGACCCTTCCTCCTCCTCCTCCTATCTCGAATCTGATTCGTCCCCCATAGTTACTCGGGCCTTCTCTCTCCCCACTCCTCTCGTTCACCATCCACCGCTCCGGAAAGGCGACACCCACCACCTCGTTTCTCTCACTTCGACCACCTATGGCTCCCTCCTAATCGACCCCCATTCACCAGAAACCAACTCTTCCCACTCTTCCGCTATGGCCATTCGGTCGCCGGCGCCGCAGAAGATTCCGACCCCTGCAGACCAAGACGAGTCGCTGTCTCCTGATTCTGTCATCAACGCTTGGGAGCTGATGGATGGTCTTGACGATGACTCCGATTTTCATCTGGGTAAGCCTAAATCTTTAGTTACTGACAATTCCACGGTGTTGTGTTCGAAATCGGATCGCTTTGACCGCAATTGTGCTGATCAATTTGGGAAGAAATCGCTTTTGGATTTTTATGAATCCACCGCAAGGTGCGAGGTCAAGGCTAAAAATTCCTTCTCAAAGCCACTATGGAAGTATTTGTCCGAGGAATCTCTGCTCTCCAAAATGGACCCCAATGTGGTTTCAAGTTACAGGAGAGCATTATCTTCTAGGCAGTCAGAGAGGAATACATGTAGCAATGTTGCCAGATCTGTAGGTTCTAGCCCTTCATGCCCATCGTTACCCATAACTAGTTCCCGTGGAGCGGGGCAAGATAATCGAGTTTTGCTATATTTCACGAGTTTAAGAGGGATAAGGAAGACTTATGAGGATTGTTGTTCAGTGAGACTGATATTAAGGGGTTTCAGAGTACGGGTGGACGAGAGGGATGTCTCCATGGACTTCATCTACAGAAAGGAGCTGCAATGTTTACTTGGGGGAAAAGCAATTAGCCTGCCGCAGGTGTTCATCCGGGGGAGGCACGTCGGGGGTGTGGAGGAGATCAAGCAGCTCAATGATAGCGGCGAACTGGCCAGGCTTTTTTATGGATTTCCCGTTTGTGACCCAGGAAGGGTCTGTGAGAGTTGTGGAGATGCAAGATTCATGCCATGTCCAAACTGTAGTGGAAGCAGGAAGATATTTGATGAAGCAACAAGGCAGTTAAGGAGGTGCCCGGATTGCAACGAGAACGGATTGGTTAGATGCCCTGGTTGCTGCTCATGTTGATGAGTCACATGCCGGGCCAGCTTACTGTGTTTGCGATGGCAGATTTTTGGCACTTAATGGAGAACAAGTTAGCAAGAAAACGATGTTTCTGGCTTAGGCCATTCATGGCCTTGCTAGTTGTTTTATGGGCCCGTTTCCATTTGAAAATGTAGTCTGCTCCATGTCTGTATCAATGAGCTGGTTGCCGTGATTGTTCTGAGCAGCATGCAACAAGAAGGCGACATTTTTTCATGCTCAGCCCGGCCCTCAGATCCAACATCTAATTCTGTGTCCCGCGTTTGTATTTATGTAATTGATTTCTTCCTTATGACTTATCTTCTTGCCTCCGATTCCATCTGATACCAGTTACTGAAAAAGGAGCCCTTTTTAGTTTGTATATTAATTCATGAACCTGTGACTTATTGCACACGTAGTTCATCATCATCTGCGACAATTTTGACCTTAGATACCACGTTTGGTTGCCCTACAGACGGTCAAAATAGAAGAGATATTTACAGTTGACTGGCAGGAAATTAGACTGGGCTCACCATGGTTGCATGTGGTCCGAACCCCGAAAGCTGTCACTTTCTAATGGGTTGAAACAGCTAAAATATCAGTACGAAACAAATGGAAATGGTCAATTACTTGAGCTACAAGACGTCTTGTCCAGAAAGAGAGAGTGTGATTAAATGGATCCGCGACGCTGAGTTGATTTTATGGGCAGGAGGGTTAAGGCGATGCCTAATTGAAAGAGATTTCAGGATGTTATATGATAAATACTAATCGAAATCAAGTACGTAAAAGAGTTCCTCAGGGATGGACTTCTCTCCGCCGGTGAAGTGTCTTGGAGGCATCCTCCAGATTTATGTTATAGTTATACGTGACGAGGGGGGTTATCTTATGTGCTTTGGGAACCTCGGTTTGAAGAGAAAATTGTACAGCAACTGAATAGGAGATCAAAAGCGTAGCAGTTCTGACTTATGAGCATTGGACGCAGCATTGAATTGAATCACCAAATAATGGTGGAATGGAATTACCACCCCCTGGCCCGCGAATAGGACTTCTCAACTGACCGATGAGGCAGGCAGATGGATTCGATTCGGAAGCCCGTCAGGGCAGGCAACCAACCTAGCGGACGGAACGGATTCTGGTAAAAGCTTAAGCTGGGCTGTCTTCGGGGGTGGGCCGGACTATTCTATGGCTGGACCCAAAATCGCCTCCAAGGACTAGCTGACTTTCGTCACCGCCCCACCGGCCCAAATTCTATTAACATAACACCTATCTTCGAACGTACAAAAATCCTGAAAACTCTTGTTTTCACCATAAAAACTAGTACGAGTTTGGGAAGAAGCTTACAGAAGGTTCCAGTAAGTGGATTTTTCTTTTCTTTTTCATGTGAATGAAGCAAAGCTCAGATCCCCGTAGTCATAGACACTGAGGGGGTCCCTTCCCTCTACCTTGGAGGGCCTCTGCGGGTGGTGTTAGCCCTAAACCATTATACGTGGCATGCTCAAATTATGGAGGTTTTCCAGCCCAAAAAAAGCACTAAAAAGGGGGGCCCCCTTTTGTTTCCTTCATGTTCAAAAAAACTTCAATAACTATAAGCCTTATTTGCCTTTTATAGTCACTAATCAATAGAGTTCTTATTGTTAAATTTTTAACAGGATGTAATGTGGAAAGAGGTGTGGAGATCGAAATGAGCCTCCAATCCAACCAAACATATCCATGAAACAACATTTAATAAAAGGAAAAAAAAAATAGTAAAATAAAGCAGCGAATGGCCGTAGAAGCGAAGCCTGCACTCGAGGCTAAAGCTGAGCGGTAAGCACCGGCCAAATGTTTAAAGATTCAGAAAGAAGCATCAAGGAATGAATGATGAAACTAAATGAAACCAGTCATGTATATGCCGAAGCAGCGGCACATAGCTGCCAGGCCAACAAGGCTGGCATGTCTCCCTCCATACACAACGCTCCCACCGCTTAAATTTATTGGTATTATTATTTAATAGTTTTTTTTTAAAAAAAAAACATATTCTATAACTGTAACTTTTTATTTATCATTTAGCTGTAAAAATTTTACATTTATATACTAAAATGTTAAAAAAGATAAAAAAATTAATAACTTTAGATATTAAATTATGCAAATAAATTGAGAAAAGGATTTAGTACCATTTAGGTAGCGTTCAGTTATAGAAAACAATTTTCTTTCTCATTTTTTGTTTTTAATTTTCATTTTCTATGTATAGTTTTCAAAAGTACTTTTTAGAAAACATGTTTATTTGTTCAAAATAAGTAAAAATGATTTTATGTATATGCATAAATAAGTAAAGTCCAATGCCTTCATTAAAAGTTAAAGAAAAGTTTGTGCACTATAAATACATGTTTTCCTAAGTCTATCAACTTCAAAAGAAAAGAAAAAGGAGAAAGTTCAAATTCAACCCTAACTTTCTCTTTGCCGCTTAAGCCCCTAACTTTTTTATACCTTACATTTGAGCCACCATCTGTGTGCTCCTCAAAAGTGTAACATTCCAGCAGTATGATCGTCTTCCACTGCCTAATAGTGCATTGCCGACCATCTCTGCCACTTTTTGTTTCACCATACTGTTGATAATGAGTGAAATTGTTTGATGGAAGGAGAAAGATCCGATTGCAAGCTCCACGATTGCTGTCGATTCCGTATTCACTGATCGATGGAGAGAGTCAATTTATCGTCCATGAGATTTGATTCCAAGCTCCACAATTGCTACCAATTTCATATTTGCTGATGGAATGAGAGAGTCAATTTATTGTCCACGAAGTTTAATTCCGAGGAGACTTCGACAAAGCTACTCAGGCAATGATAGCAAGGACATTGGTGAAGTAGTCGATAAGTGAAAAGTCCGGTAGTGTCGACGACAAACAAGATCTTGTTGAGAGCAAAAGAAACACATAATTTTAAATATTTTTTTTAAATATGGAGAACTGAGGAAAAAAACAATAGAGATGGTGTTTTCCAATTCTGCATGACATGAAAAACTCAGAAAAAAATAGAAAAAGAAAACTTACACACTAAACATATTTTACACACTAAACACATTTTCTTTTCATTTTTGAATTTTTAGAAAATTTTCTGGATCTAAACAGGCTTTAGCATTTCAAAATTGGAATCCAGTAATTTTCATTGAGATGTGTACATGGCAGAGGGTAAAAGGGTAAGAAAGAAACAGCTCTATCTCTACTCTACATTCCTATAACCCTGTATTAATCAGTAAAATCTAGCACTGAATAAAGAAGAAAAAGAAGAAGACGGGAATTCGTCTAAATTACAGTTTCAAAAGATCAGAGATTTGATTAGACAGGAGTTGTGATCCCACCGTAACGCTGTCTGGATCTGTCTGGCGAAAGGCCTTCATCCACGGCCTTTCTCTTGTTACTGTTAATTGGTTGTGGCTGTTGCTGCTGCTGTTCCTCGGGCTGTTTCAACTCTGTTTTGTCTTCATGATTCTCCTTCGTCTCTTCCCTCTGGATTTCGTTTTGATTCTTACACTTGGTCTTCATCATGTGGGGCTTAAGTTTATTCACATCCGCCAACCTCACTGGCTTCAGGAAGAATTCTTCTGCACCTTCTTCCAAACATCTGATCACCAATTCAGATACTAATCATCAGCTCCGTTTTCTTGCTTCCATCTCTTCATCTATTCTTTTCTTAACATAAAAAAGGGTAATCTCCAAGTTGAATTTACCAATTTTACCTGCTGATTCTTGAAGGTAATCTTGTTGAGAGCAAAAGAAACACATAATTTTAAATATGGAGAACTGAGGAAAAAAACAATAGAGATGGTGTTTTCCAATTCTGCATGACATGAAAAACTCAGAAAAAAATAGAAAAAGAAAACTTACACACTAAACATATTTTACACACTAAACACATTTTCTTTTCATTTTTGAATTTTTAGAAAATTTTCTGGATCTAAACAGGCTTTAGCATTTCAAAATTGGAATCCAGTAATTTTCATTGAGATGTGTACATGGCAGAGGGTAAAAGGGTAAGAAAGAAACAGCTCTATCTCTACTCTACATTCCTATAACCCTGTATTAATCAGTAAAATCTAGCACTGAATAAAGAAGAAAAAGAAGAAGACGGGAATTCGTCTAAATTACAGTTTCAAAAGATCAGAGATTTGATTAGACAGGAGTTGTGATCCCACCGTAACGCTGTCTGGATCTGTCTGGCGAAAGGCCTTCATCCACGGCCTTTCTCTTGTTACTGTTAATTGGTTGTGGCTGTTGCTGCTGCTGTTCCTCGGGCTGTTTCAACTCTGTTTTGTCTTCATGATTCTCCTTCGTCTCTTCCCTCTGGATTTCGTTTTGATTCTTACACTTGGTCTTCATCATGTGGGGCTTAAGTTTATTCACATCCGCCAACCTCACTGGCTTCAGGAAGAATTCTTCTGCACCTTCTTCCAAACATCTGATCACCAATTCAGATACTAATCATCAGCTCCGTTTTCTTGCTTCCATCTCTTCATCTATTCTTTTCTTAACATAAAAAAGGGTAATCTCCAAGTTGAATTTACCAATTTTACCTGCTGATTCTTGAAGGTACATTTTCCGATGACATGATAACTACTGGTATGTTCCTGAGCGATGAAGATTCCTGCAAAAATAAAGGAAATTTCTCGGACATGTTAGAAAGTAAATGCTAGGTTGCCTGTGCTAACCAAGTACTCGTTTTTAAGAAACTGTCACATTATGTTCGTTTCAATTTGCATAAATATTAAGAAACAGACTTGCTTGACGTGAGTAAAAAAGAGTGGTAGCAAACATATTCTCAGCAAGTGGAAAGAGTATTCACAAAACATCATTATATTCTGTGGCATGCATGTGGGTGTACTAGTTGAATCTGGAAATGATATTACTGAGAGACCTTGAAGATCTGAATGCCAATATCTGGAAACAAAAGGAAGGGTATAATATAACTAGAAGCCCAAAACCAAACCTTGATCTTCTTGAGCAAATCATAACCTGTCATGCCAGGCATACAGTAGTCGGTAATGACAAGATTGACCTGCACTTCCTGAACAATCAGAAACGTATTTCAGAAAACCCGCAAGGAAAAAAGAAGAAAGAGAGAATAGCGTACGAGAGTCTGAGGAATCTATATAGTAACATTTTAGGAAATGGAGAGGAAAGAGGACAAATTTAGACAACAGAGGGTAGTTTAAAACCTGATGGTTTTTAGGCGAGACAGAAGGTGAATCCGGGTTGTTCCGTTCCTTCTCTCGCAAACCCAGAAATTCCAGAGCTTTACTGCCAGAATCTACTGTAGTAACTGAGAATGGAATCAACACAGAACTATCAGAACCCCAAAGCAAGAGGCATATAAATAAAGTGCGCTTCTTATACTTTTTGGTTTCCTTTTTGTGTTCCTGGAGAAACCCTCTGATTTTCTGCTCTGTTATATTCCAGAAATGTGCAAGTACCTTGATAGGATGAGGTCTTGAGAAGCCTCTCGATCAGCTTCCTATCAATGAGACTATCGTCAACCGCTAGGACATGAAATTGGGAGTCAGCTGCTGCCATTCCCATTTCGCCGAATTCCCGAGGATACAACTCTACTCTAGATTGAGGAAAAGAGCTGGTAATCTCAGCTCCAGGTCCTGCTTTTGCCTATTCTACGCTACGAGTGGTGATGGAGGAAGCGGGGAGGGAAAGGGCTTTGTGTTGAAATAAGACCCACCAAAATCCCCATCCCACAAAGCAAGATCCGACCAGCTTTCATCCCCAAATCTTCCAAGTTTTCCAAGGAGATTGGTTTTTAATTACAGGGCAAGCAAAGGAGAAAAAAAAAAAGCAATATAAGGGAATAAAAAAATAAAACAAATCTTGCAAGGGGATTTTTAAGGGAGAGATCGGTTTTGTTTGTTTATATAGGATGGATTGGAACATACAGGGGATGTGGCAGGGTGAGACCAAAACTGAAAAGAGATTTTATAACAAAAGAAAATGATAACCTCTTTTTGTTGTCAATTATACGTATTTGTTCTGTAAATACAAGAAAACTTTTATTTATACTATGTCTAAGTACTTGCTTTAGTTTTTAGTTTTTTCAATTGTTTTCGTTACTTAGAATTGCTGCAGGAGTATTTGAGATTGGGAGAGAGTTTCAATAAAATTAGCTTAAAATTTAAGATAACCATGAATTTAAGGATTAGAAAAATTAGTCTCATTCACATTCACTTGGTTGGTTGTATTGCATCAATAATTTTGGTATTAAAACAAAAGAAAACCATTAGATACAATATAAATTAAAGAATGAAAACTGTATATGTAAGAAATGAATTGTAGAAAAAGGGCGGGGGTTGAAAGCAAAAGACCGGCAGGGGCAGCGGCAGAAAGAGAGTGGGGTCCGAGATCTGGGCCCGGGAAAATCTGGGGGAAGAGATACAGGTGAGGTCAGCAGAGGAGGGGAGGGCTGGCTTTTACCGAAATGTGTCGCTTGCCAATTCCAATTCCAATTCCATATCCGGGGATGGTGCTGCTGCCCTTGCCTTTGATACCCTTTTCAGATTTGCCTCCCATGACATGCCCATCCCACATCCACCCATCCATTCATGCATCTACCCCTACTACCCCCCCTCCTTATTTTCCTTAAAAATATTAATAAGAATCTCTTTAACTGTAACCAATCATGATTGCCTTCCTCATTCTTCTTTTTCAAGTCTATATTATAAGCATTCCCCTATAAACTTACAATTTAAGCTTCAACCCACCCACAAATCTCAACAAACAGATTTAGGCCTATTTCAGTGATGCTGCTCCTGCTTTTGTTTTTTCTTTTATAGAACAGTGATGCTCTCATTAAACTATTGAATATTGCCCCGATAATGAAATACTAGTACCTTTATTGAAAAATTTTGTAGGTGAATTTGACCCACATTTTTTTAAGAAAATGTTTACAAGCTTTGATTTTTATATAGATATTCTTTTCAAACAAAATTAGTCGGGGGGACAATATCTCCAAAAAGTACTTTTATATCCTCGTTTGCAATATATATGTGTTTATCCCTATCTTTCTTTCTTTTCTAATATTGAAAACGTGATAAACATAACATTTTAACTACTTCTTAAAATAAATGTCCAATTAATAATTTTAAAAGTAGAATTAGTTGCCTTTCCTTATTTACTGAATTTTGGTACACTACCGATACTGAGGTTCGTGAGGTTTCATAGTGAGGATGAGATGAGGCTGTGCATGTCGAAGCAGGCGGGTGGTTTTGGAAATCATGGGCCATATTGACAACATAGGGCTTGCACTTTATTGGCAATCCTAATAGCCTTGTCTGCCAAGTATTTCAAGAAAACTACTTTCCTTTCTTGTCCTTCATGCGTGTGCCGTGTCCATCATCTTTTTCTAATATTTGGAAGGGTATTATAGCAAGAAGGGAGGTGCTTCAAGTTAGGGCTTTCTGGCGAATTACATAAGGGATGGAGGCCTCAGTTTGGACAACAATTGGATGCCATTTCCCCATATAAAAATGTTCACAACTCCTCTCCCTGGTCTGCTTCATCTTTGTGTAGACAATCCCATCGACCACTTATTTTCATGTGGAAGACCATTGAAATAGTGGCCCTCTTTCACCCAGCATGTTGTGTTATAATTAAGGGTATCCCATTTAATCCTAGATTAGGGAAATGGTGGTCAATTTTCGGTAAAGTCAGCTTATTATTTGGGGGCAAAAGGGGTAAAAATACCTTATTACAGTTTCCATGATAGTAGACATCATCTACATTGTTTTTTCAAAGTTAAATTTATCACCAACATGTGCAATAGAGTGAAATTTAACACTATTGTCTTGATTATATGCAAATCAGCCACTTACAAAACTAATGAAGAGAATATTCTGTTCTTTTAGAATATTTCGTTAAATTTGCAGAATAATAGAAATAGAAAAGCCACATAATTATTATACTCATTGTTCAATTGCAACATTTATTCCCCAACTATAATAATTGATAAACATACGTCCTCGAACTAAAAATAATAATACTTATCCAAAGAACCCACCTTTCCTCCCTAGCCTCGCCGTACATGGTGTCCTTGACCACTGGCTTCACCACCGACCATGTCCAAAGAACCGTCGTCTCGAGTAAACCCAACAAGAACAACGCTCTGCTCACCAAAATTCTTCTACACTCCAAAATTGAAGCCATTGATTCCTACAACTAGTATTTCTATGGCGAATTTAGTGTAGCAAAAACCGGAGAGCATAGCAAAGACTACAGAGATGATATAGGACAAGATGACGGCGGGGCAGCGTTGATCTAGCTTCGAGGCCAATGAGGAATTGATCATGTTCTAAAGCGATTTTCATAGAAAAATGTTTGGAGAGCTCAATTGAAAAGATTTCCCATTTAGAGAGCTCAATTGAAGTGATTTCTCATCAGCTATTGATTGGAGAATTCGATCTTTAAGACCAAACCGATTCAATATAGAGACAGGGGAAAAACTAGATGGGGGGCTAACAGGGGCCTTGGCCCCCCTAAAATTATAAAGTACCATTAGTTTTCTTTAAAATTTAAAGAAAAATATATTTTGCTCTTCCTTAAAATTGATCAAATTCCCTTCTAAAAATTATAGTTTAGGATAAAATTTATTTTGGCTCCTCGTTTATTAAAACCCAGGGTTTGCCCTTGCCTAGAGAGCTAGATTGGATAGCTTAGATTCTTGTACTCCACCGATGTCGACATCCAATTGCTGTTTTTCCCTCTAGGTGACTTGATTGGTGAACCATTATAGAGGAGAATTTTTTGCAAGTGATTGGGTTTGGTCAGGTCTGACCGGTTACTTGGGAGGTTTGCAATTGTAGAAACGTTTCAAGAGTTCAATTTTGTTTGTCTATCATATCTGGGTATGAAGAGAAGTGAAAGTGAAATAGTGTGCCAAAGAGAGTTTGAGAAGATTACAAGATAATCTTATTGCTTAAAGTGCTTTGGTATCTAGAATCTTTATTGTATAATAACGAATCGAAGGCCTTTGACAATTTAATCTAGAGCAAAAAAAATCATTTTAGAGGAAAAGAAATAAGAGAGAAAGGGGAGAGAGACATGTTACATAAACAAAATTTAGAGGGGATTTGTAGTATTGAACAAAGTTTAGGGGTTAAGTTAGTTATTTGATCTTTTTTTGTACACAAACTTGCTATGTATACATGCCACATTTGTTGCCACAATCAAAATTTGCCACATCATCATACAACTAAACAAAAGTAATGGTAATGGCTAATATCCACTGATAACATAATATCAGCAGGTGTTTTAACTGTAGAAAAAACAATGGTGGGTGATGTTCACTATGACAAAAACTTCAATAGAGGATTTGCCCATTTTGCCTATTATTTGGCCTTTGCAATATATTACAAAAAGGATCAACTCGTACGATCAAACTTTTCATGTTGCTTATGGAGTTTAAGCTTGCCCTTTTGTGTTCATGTTTTTTCCTAGTATACATGCACCAACCTCTTGCTAATGATAAATTGTCTGAGGCAAAGAGGAATTGATGCTTGGGTTGTTTGCCCTATGTGTAGTTTGGTGGAGGAGGCCATTTAGCACCTGCTTTACGCTTGTATTTCACATTCTTTAGGTAGTTTGGTGGGGCTAACAATTCCATAATTCCTCAAGGATTAAAAGAATAGGTTGTGAGCTTTTTTTTTTTCCACATGAAGGACACTAAGATTGTCAAGTTTGCTATGCTTTATTGGCTCCTATGGTTTAATTGACATAAAGTTGTCTATAAACTTTTCTATTAAACCCCCCTTAAAGGTGGTCTTTAGCTTGGTAGGATGGACAACGTGCTGGCAGCAAGCAAACACACCTTCCTAGCATTTAAAGGTTGCTACTGCTTGGCCTTTGACAAAGTGATCTAAACCTTTACCACTGGTCATTAAAGTAAATGTTCATGCGACACAACATGGCAAGTGAATCAGAATTGTGCTGTTGATGATCAAGTGGGTAATTACACACTGGCGTGGTTTGGTTCACTGTATCATACGATTTTCTTACACCCACTTAGATCCCCTGTACTTGGAAGCATTTTAGCTTTCTTGTGGAGATTAAAAGAAATGTGCAGGTAAGAAGTGCACTCTTTGGTATTGGAGTCAGACTCACAAGTTTTTATTTGGGAGCTTCAGGCTTCACATTATCAATTTCTTATTTTATTTTGGTGCCATCATAAATAAAGCTCATTGTTTAGGAAGTCATTTTTGTTTCTTATTCTTTCTCTTTTGCTAAACACTTGGTTAATGGGGTTACTCATATTTTAACCTATAAACATGGTGTTAAATACCGTTACCGCTAGGTATACTGCACCTTAAATTTTTAAGGTATGCTATAGTATACCGCGCTATATACCGTTACAGTTTTCATTAAAAAAAAATAAATGTTAGAATATTATTTTAAGATAACATAAATTTATTTATTTATTTTTTGCACATTTTATATGTATTCTAATTTTTCTCATCATAATTTTTCAAATTTAAATAAAATATATATGATGGAATATATTTGTAATGCAAGAAACATTAAAAAATGTTATATATAAATTAAAATAAATAATACTTAAAAAGAAACTAATTTATTAATATAAGAGAAATAGTTTAATAATAACAAAACATTTTCTAATACTACATTAAGTTTATAGGTGGCTCAAAGTAACCAAAAGTAAAAAGTAAATATTTATTTTTTGATATGTGCATTAATTATATTGTAATGTTTTATATATTTATGATATTTTGATGTAAAATGACTAAAAAATAAATCTCACACACATTCATAAAAAATAAAATATTGCAGTACATACATTACGGTATTTGTAATATATCACATTTTTTTTAACAAAATATACACAAAATATGAGTGATATGTGAAAATACTGCAAAATATGACGGTATATTACAGTATGTTGCACGATAAAATAACAAAATATAAAAATATTTGTATTATATACTGCTATACTGCGCAATATACCACAACATATCTCGATATTTAATTCTATGCCTGTAAAATTTGGGAACCTTTGAGAGATTTTCTTGAGGAAGGCTCACCCCTTTTAGCTTTGCAACGCTCTTTGTTTTTTATTAATAAATTAACTGTCTCATTTTATTAAAAAAAAAAAAAAGTAGAATATTCACTTTTAAATAGTATTAAAATTACACACACAAAAACATGGAAATGAAAAATACTCATTTAAAAAAAATACAATAATAGTAAACGCTTTTTTCACGAGTTACTGCTGTCGTACAACTTCAACACCCATCCACCGAGTGTTGCTTGAATTTTAGGTGTCCCATACAATTTGAATGATTAAGATTGTGTAACGGTTATGATATAACGATCTTTAGTGTAATCAATTTTTTTTCATATTTAAATGCTGTTATTTATACACCATAAAGTTTACGTAATATTTAAAGATAAATTTGTCCATTTATTTTGTCATTTCTAAAGAAAATTAATCAAGTCAAAGCCAAATTCAAAACATAAATATTACATGATCGGAAAAAAAGCCATGATAAATCTGGTCCTAGAATAAAAAAGCTTGGTTTTAAGAAATGAATTGAGAAAATTGGAATGAGCATCAATATATAGTGAAATTTTGTGGGTTTTATCAAATTTTTTAGTGGGGTGTTAAAAGTGAGGGCATGGGGCTTTTATCTTCAAGGGGTGGAATCGGTGTTATAAGAGGAGGGAGGAAAGGATTTAATTTTCTTCTTTTTTGGGGGGAAATTTAAGGTTTTTTATTGGTATTTCTTAACTTTGGGTTTATATTGATCTAACTATTGGTTGGATCTTTTTTGTATCCCTTGTTTAATTTAATAAATTTTATTGCTGTTAAAAAAAAGTAATATTTTTTTAGGGCCAACACTATACGTTAAGCATTATTTTCTTTAGAGCCAAATATATACCGTTTGTCCGTGTTCTTTGTCCGAAAGACTAAAAATGTTGGGGAACGTGGTTTTTCTACATCCATAATCCGGGTTGGAGATTTCTCTTCTTATTTTTCCTTAACCATTAACACATTTTTCATGTAATACTTGATTTATGGTAGAAATATCAAAATTTGTCACTAATGTTTTGGATATAAAGAGGATATGTAACTATAGTTTTTTTTTGTTCACTCTCCTACTAATATTTTAAAATGGGCCAAATATGCCATCGGCAATTAGAAAATAACAAAAAAATAACGGGTAAAATTTACCATGGGTCACTTAGCTTATTTTTTTGTCCTATTCGGGTACCTTACCTTTATTTTGTCCTAGCGAGATACCTTTCCTCTTATTGCGCATCCTGTTCAGCTACTTTCCGTCAAATTGGTCGTTAAATTGGATGGAAAATGATGAAGTGGCATTAAATAATACTAAAATAAACTTAAAATAACAACTTCAGTCCTCAAACTATTTCAATTACTAATTCTAACCCTTAAAATTTCACTTAAGCCAATTCTACCCCTCTCATCCCGTTCATCGCCACCTCCCACGCTTCCCCCGCAAATCTGGTGAAGAGAAAGGGATGATTCGCTCTTCGGAATAAATTTCTACGCCACCATTAACAGAGCACGATTTGAAGAGGTAAACATGGATCTGTGGGTTGACGCATAGAGCCCCTCGATCAGTCAATCGGAGCGACTGCTGTTTCCAGCGATGATGCTCGTTGCCGTCATTTGATGCTCATTGTCGGATGGGAACTCTGCCCATCGCCGCCTTGTGGGTCGATTCTTCTTCTCCGATTCCTCGCGAACCATAGAGCATGATTCTTTTTCTTCTCCGGTCAATCAGAGATCTGGCGGCAGCGGAGGAGGAGAGAGATCCGGCTCAATCGGAGCGACTACCGTTTCCGGCGATGATGCTCGTTGCCGTCATTTGATGCTCATTGTCGGATGGGAACTTTGCCCATCGCCACCTTGTGGGTCGATTCTTCTTCTTCGATTCCTCGCTAACCATAGAGCATGATTCCTTTTCTTCTCTGGTCAATCAGAGATCCGCCGGCAGCAGAGGAGGAGAGAGATCCGGCTTAATCGGAGCGACTGCCGTTTCCGGCGATGATGCTCGTTGCCGTCATTTGATGCTCATTGTCGGATGCGAACTCTGTCCATCGCCGCATTGTGGTTCGATTCTTCTTCTCCGATTCCTCGCGAACCATAGAACATGATTCCTTTTCTTCTCCGGTCAATCAAAGATCCAGCGGCAGCGGAGGAGGAGAGACATCCGGCTTCGCGATGGAAGGTACCAACGGCAGCGTCGTGATTTGTCGAGACTGCGGCAACCAAGCGAAGAAGGACTGTGTACACATGCGGTGCCGGACCTGTTGCAAGTCCCGCGGATTCGACTGCCCGACCCACGTCAGAAACAACTGGGTCTCCGCCGTTAGGCGCCGCAAGCGACAGCAGCAGCAGCAGCTCGCCGCTCCTCCACAAACCGTAGCGGAGAACCCCAAGAGACAAAGACAGAGAGAGGAACCCTAAAAATGACGAATATCCTGAAAATGACAAAGGAGAAGCGTGGGAGGTGGCGGTGAACGGGATGAGAGGGGTAGAATTGGCTTAAGTGAAATTTTAAGGGTTAGAATTAGTAATTGAAATAGTTTGAGGACTGAAGTTGTTATTTTAAATTTATTTTAGTATTATTTAATGTCACTTCATCATTTTCCATCCAATTTAACGACCAATTTGACGGAAAGTAGCTGAACAGGATGCGCAATAAGAGGAAAGGTATCTTGTTAGGACAAAATAAAGGTAAGGTACCTGGATAGGACAAAAAAATAAGCTAGGTGACCCATGGTGAATTTTACCCAAAAAATAATATATTTTGAAATCTTGGGATTATTATGCATCTTTCAAAAAAATATCAGAACCTTTTAGATTTTTGCTAAAAAAGTCTAATTCCTACTATCAGTACTTTAGCTCTATCGTTGTCTCCATCACTAGTGCCCTAGTCCTATCGCTACCCTCATTCTGTTTCTATTGTCTAATCTTATCACAGGCATTTAAGAGAGAGAGAAAGAGAGAGTAATTATAAAAAATCTTTGAAGTTTGTTAAGCTTACATTATCATTCTAAAATTTTAAAATTCAATATTTTTAATATTTTTTGTTAGTTTTTTAATATTTTCTATTAGATTTTTAATGGTCAATGGTATAACCACTTTTAATTTAAAACATCGGTGGTATATTTAGCTCATTTTAAAACTTTAGTGGTAGATTGGGCCTAAAAAAACTATAATGACATATTCGCCCCCAACCCAAAACATTAGTAGCAAATTTAATATTTTACCCTTAATTTATATATATACCATTCATTTATATACTCATTATTAGAGGGCAACTATACTTCTCTTGTCAAATCCGATGAGTGCTGCTTTGAAAATTTTGGATTCTCTGGATTTTCTTTAATCTCGATTAGACCACAATGTAGATTTATAGAGGTTTAATCCACATGTCACTTCAAGCAGACTTTTATTTTCTCATGATCCAGGCGGATTTTCATTTCTCGATGAATAGCAGAATATTAGAAAATAAAATTTCATAGTCCCCCCCCCCAAAAAGGTAATTTTTTTTCATTATCCGATGGAGTCTGTCTTGACACAGTTTTGACTCTGTCATCGAAATTTTTGTACCATTATATAAATTTTCGTATACTAACAAGAATATAATGATATACTATAACATGTTTTTTTAAAATGTTTTTAAGATTTAATAATTTCCTTTTATAGATTGGATATAATTGCCAAATGTTTAAAACTTCTTTTAGAACTATAAATATTTCTGAAAAATTATGAATATGCATTTAATTCGATAAAGTTTGGGAATAAAATTGAATTGTCTTCAAAATGAAGGGGATCCTAATAAATGTTTCTTTAGCGGGAAATTTACACAATGTTTGTTACATAAAGTTGGTTTAAATATTCTCTAGTTATCAGATTATGCGATTTTTGTTATAGCAGTATATATATATATTTTTCGAATCACTCAAATTATCTTGTCTATTTCAAATTACGCGATCTAAATTTATAATTCAAGCAAGAAGAATCATCAAGGTGGGGCATACCTAAACACGAGTTGAAATCATAACAGACCAAAAGAAAAAAAAACCAGAGAGTTGAAATCACGCATCAAATAGAATCTTTGACATTGTAATGTTGACAAGATTTGAGTACGAAAAAGGTGATAAAAGTATAAGAAATAGCTAATAGAGAAATTGTTCGACCGATTAGAAAGGTATACGACACCTTGAAGAATAAATATCATATGTTCAATCTTAGAATTAATTGAGAAAGATAATTTACTTGAGAAGTCTCCACTTCGCGTACCGTTTAATCATATTTAATATGTCAAGGGAATTAACTTTTACATATTTTTGATATTATACTCTTTTAGTCCTTTTTTTTTTTTTACGGTAAACATGAGGAATATTATCATCATCGACCAATCAGAGACTACAATGACCAATATTATTAGAACAATAATATATAATTTAAATGAAGTATAGGTGTTTGATTAATAAGGAGCTAGCTTAACAGGTTTTTTCAAACATGCGTATCAAAGATTTGTTGGTGATTGACTATCAATCAAAAGGTAGATGAAAAATGATTCTCTGCTGCCCTCTTTTTAACCTAACTTTTCCCAAAAGCTATTTGTGATATTGGTTTCGTCAATTTTTCCATCAAAAGAGTCAAAGAATCCATAGTGACCGCACCTCACAACGAGATTGGCGCCTCTAGAATTGTATGTTGAAAGCCCTCTTGGGATGCCTCTACTTTTCTTTCTATCATCACTCTTCCTGATTTTCCTTTTCCTTTTCCTTTTCTTTTCTTTGTTTTTTTTTTTTCTGTTCGTGCCAGATTTAGTGGATTTTTTCTTCTTTAGAAAAGTTTTAGTGCACTTAATTAAATCAGTGCATTACGAAATATACATAGTTACTCTCCCACGATCATTATTTTTCCATGTCAAGATTTAATGGGTTATTCTCAATTTTGTTTGAGATGTATTAAGTTATTTAATATATTGTTCTTAGTTTTGTTCATTTTTTCATGTAACTCGTGTGCCAATCGAAACTATATAACTTAATAAGCTCTGGTCCTCGTGGGGCAGTTGCAAGGAGAGTTTTGTTACGTTTGATGGGGCAACGGCTCGAAGACTCGTTTTTGGGAAGACTACTAGATAGAAAATGTTTTTGATTCTTATTTTTTCGTATTCACAATAAGTATACAAGTATAAGGATTAGGGAAATACTTGCCTTTTCAAAACCCAAAAACAATCGGATCAGCATTTTAATGGCATTACTTAGAAAATGGGAAAAGGGTGGGACTTGAACCTTGGGAATGGCCATGGCCAATGTTTTAAAAAAAAAAAAAAAAAAAAGGTTCAACTTCCCTATAATATTTGTGTTGACACCCAATTTCGTCCGGGTGTTTTAAAATTTTGAAAAAAATTTTATTAAAAAAAATTAATTTAAAAAAAATATATTACTATTATTATTAAAAAAAATTTAATTAGTTTAAAATATATTTTTGTTTTGTGAAAATTTGATTTAAAATGATATATGTGTGAATATGTGTATGTTTGAAATAAAATAAAATTTCATGAAAAAAATGACAAAAAATTAAAAGTTTGAGGTAAAAATGACAAAATTGAGAAGTTTCGGAAAAAATTGACAAATTCTAAAAGTTCTAGGAGCATTTGGTAGTTTGTCACATAAAATTTTGAGCCTGCCGACGTTTTTGGCTCAAATTGACAGAAAACGACAAAATTGTCAAAATCAGAAGCTTCAGGAACTTATCCTGAGGCTGAGAGACGTAAAGGACTAAAATTGTCATTTTACCAATTTAAAAGATAAGTTTGAAATTTTTTATTAATTTATCCATCAACAGTTCAGCCAAACTTCCTCTATAAATAGCCCCCCAAATTTTGTGCTGAACACAGAGAAAAATAGAAAGAAAAGCTTAGAGCTCCGTTTTTAAAATAGAAAAAATTACAGCCTTAGTCCCTAGCTCTCCTTCCTTTCCTCAGAAAATCTCAAAACTTTTCATTTTGACGATTAAGCCATCTTCTTCCCCCGTCGCGCGCCCTCTGTTTCCATTTCTCAGAATTCAGAATTTAAAATCAAGGGTACAACTCTCATTTAATCCTTCATCTTTTCAATTTCTTTCACTTTGGTCACTAACTTTGTATTTTATTCTTGCAGAATTAATTACTAACCCTTTTAATTTTTACTTGTTTGTTTATTATTTGTTTTTACTAACCCCTTTTTTTTATTGTTGTTATTAACTTACTAACAACTAACTTTTAATACTATTATTGTTACTAACCTTTTAATTTTTGCATTATTACTAACTTTTATAATTGTTGTTAACAATTAATTAACTTTTATTTATTGTTGTTAATTAATTTAATTAATTTGGCTAACTTTTTATTTATTGTTGTTAATTAATTTAATTAATTTGGCTAACTTTTTATTATTGTTGTTAATTAATTAATTTAATTAACTTGGCTAACTTTTTATTATTGTTGTTAATTAATTAATTTAATTAACTTGGCTAACTTTTTGTTATTGTTGTTAATTAATTAATTTAATTAACTTGACTAAATTTTTATTATTGTTGTTTAACAATTAATTTAATTAACTTTGCTAACATTTATTATTATTTTTAAAGTGGATGGCCAAAAAGCCCCACTTTATTATTATTAATTTTTTTTCTTTATATAATTTTTTTATTTAATTCACCTTTACCCTTTACTAATTAATAAATAAATGAAAATTAAAAGAAGATTATTTTGTAATTAATTATTAAGGCTAATAAAAATCATTTTTAAAAAAGCCAATTATTTTTATTTTTATATACATGTTTTTAATTCTTTAAAGATAACAAAAAGTTAAAATTAATTTTAATAGTTATTTTTATCCAGTAAAAATAATAAAAAAATAAAAATAAAACCTGTTTAAAAAAAAATACATGAAAATTAAGACTTTATATTTTACTGATTTATTTAAAATATAACTTTTAAATCCACTAAAATAATAAATATTTTTCATTAAACAAGAAAACAAAAAGAAAATTAAAACAAGATAAGAAAAAGATAAGAAAGACAAGAAAAAGAAAAGAAAAGAAAGATAAGAAAAAGATAAGAAAGATAAGAAAAAGAAAAGAAAGAAAAGAAAGAAAAGAAAGGAAAGATTAAATCAAAAAGAAAAGAAAAATATAAGAAAGAAAAGAGAGAAAAGGAAAGAAAGAAAATAAAAAATAAAATTTTTTTATCTAAAAATTCTATAACAAAAAGAATTACGAATTAGTAATTAAACTAATAATTAATTCCATAAAAGTAATAATTATATAACTAACAATAAATTAAATTTAATTTCCATATCCGGATGATCCGGCAGGATCTACGGTTTGGAAAATATCAAACTTTTTAAAATAAATAAATTAAATAAAAAGATAAAAAAAAATCCATATTTTTACAATATGGATAAAATTGTTTAAAATTTCACCAAATTCCGTGTCCAAATGACTCGGCAGAGTCCATGGTTCGGAATCAAAATCTTCCGTGTCCAAATGACTCGGCAGAGTCCATGGTTCGGAAGTATAAAATTTTATACAAATTAACTTAAAAATCCACATTTCGATTAATTCAGTTAAAAATTCTAGATTGAAAATTAACTGAAATTTATTTAAAAGCAAAGTGAAACAAAATTAAAATCAACTAAGGTGCCAATTTTGGGCGCTATAACAAAGTTGTTTTAGCGTAACCGTACTCCCGATCCCCGAACTCTCGCAGACCAATTTTAAGGTGACCAATCGACCTAAGAAAACTGATTGGTGGCGACTCCCGAAAACGGCCCGCACGTTGCCACAGCTTGGCGACTCCACTGGGGACTCCACGTTAGTGAGTCGAGCCTAAAGTTGATTTGTTTTGATTTACTTTGCTTATTATGTGGATTTATATGTTATATTTACTTATTCTAAACATGCATAATGCATTCACAATATGAAGCTCTATACCCGAGCTTCCTTAAATCAAACACGATTCTTTCTAAGCGGAATTGGTGTTGCTGTCCTTGTGAGGCCACGGTCTCCAAGCCTTCACCGGTTTCAAAGTAGCAAAGTAGTGTATTGCCTTCTGAGACGGTTAGTCTCTGCATGGGCCCACGAAAAGCTACGACTCGAATTAATCCATTCCTTACATTAACCCTAGAGGGTAAGGAATCGGGCCGTCACTATGATTTAGTGATGGGATTCGGGAACTATCCCTTGCCTTTTTGATAAGCCACCTTATGCATATAGAACTCCCCACTTAACCATAGAACTGACCATAGAATTTCTACCATTTTTACCAACACCATAAGCATATCCTTGTTATGCTGTGTTGTTACTATACACTTTCCTTCGTATGGTTTTAACTTGTTTATCCATAATACTTTATGAGTTGTTAATTGCTATTTAACTTATTAATAACCTTATCTTTCTTGTGCAATTATTCTTCATGCATCAAAACCACGCATCAAATTATGCTAACTTTTTGGTCTTTATAATGACAACTAAAAGTTTTGAAGTTCCACAATAGTGGATAAGCAAACTCACTCATCGCATGCATGCATTACATTAATAACGTTCATATAAAGTCTGATAAAAACATAATCTCATTTTTCCTACATGCATCCATTGCATCAATCACATACACATAGGATCTAATAAAATATACCTTACTTTTAAAAGGATAAAATTGGACCTCGACACCGATATTCAACTCGGCTCCAAATAAGATTAATGGCAGAACAAATCGAAGGACGTCTCATAAAGATAGAGTCCAAGATAGAAAGTATGGCCGAACAAATGAGACAATTGATCGAGCTAATCAAGGCGAAAGCAATTCAAGAAGCACAAGTTCAGCCACCCATGACAGAAAGAGAAATGGTCACTTTGTTTGTCCAGACACTGAAGTACCTATATTATGACGAACTCATTGGCAATTCGGCAACTAATTTTTCTAACATTGTCATGTCTGGAGAAAGAATCGAGCATGAGATTAGGACTGGGAATATTGCTGAATCCTTTAATAATCCTATGAAAAGAGGAGGACCATCCAGAAGAAAAGATGACGAAGTACAACAAATAGGACGCGGAAGAAGGATTCCCCTCATGGATACTGTGGCTATCGGACCTCGCCTATCCTATTTTGCCAATGGGCCCGATAATTACCTTCCAAATAGGCCCAATGATTATCCTCTGAATAGGCCCAATAATTATCCTCCAAATAGGCCCAATGATTATCCTTCCAATAGGCCCAACAATTATCCTTTTAACAGACCTAATCAGTCATGGCCACCTGCTCCTACTCCTCCAGTACCTCCACCAAGACCAAAAGAAGTTTTTGCACCAATTCCCATGACTTACACTGAGTTGTATCCAAAACTCATTGAAAGTCAACTTATCCGTCCAATTCCTACAAATCCATTTGGACCCCCATATCCAACGTGGTATGACCCCAACATAACTTGCCCATATCATGATGGCGTTCCAGGCCATGGCTTGGAAAATTGCACAGCATTGAAACGTATAGTCCAACAATTAATCGAATCAAAGTGGTTGGACTTTTCCGATGAACCGAACGTCACTCACAATCCATTGCCGCCTCATCAAGAAAAACCAGTCAATATGATAGAAGAACACCGGCTGATGAAAAAGTCAGTCAATGATATCATAACCCCTCTTAAGCATGTATATTCATGCCTTGTGAAAGAAGGGATTATCATGGGAAAGCCTTCTTTTGGACATGAAGAAGTTGAAGATGAGGAATGGTGCAACTTTCATGACAGTAAGAGTCATTCTATCCAAGAATGCTCAGAATTCCGTAAGAATCTGCAAAGACTCATAGACTCATCCCAACTTATCATTTTTATGTCAGATAAAGATGATGATGTGAATGTGATCATTAAAGAACAAGAAGTCAATGCTATACCAATCTCAAAACCTACTCTTAAGCCGTCAAGTCCCGAGGCCATTGCTCTACAAATCAAACAAAACCGAGGTCAAGCTGCTAGGCCCGATGTGATTGGTAATTGAAAGTGAAGATTTTGAGCTGGAATTACATTGATTTTAGAAGGGCTCCAAGTCAGATCTGACCTAACAGTCCGCATACATTTTCGAATGACAGGGAATCCTTTGAATAAACTTGTATCTTTGAAAGCTTGCAAAAGTAATTTAATAGTAAAAATCTCCTAGATTTAGTCCAGAATCTAGGGTGTAGTCTTTGTTAAATGGACACCTTCTATTCTTTTTCTGGTACAACAAAAAGATGTTGCGTGTGCATTCTACCACTTTTTAATCCCATTATTACTTCTACACATTCTACCAATTTTTACCAAAAATTCAATTATTACACCTACACATTCTACCACTTCTTACCAAAAATTCCGTTTTTATATCCATCTCTCACTCCTTTCCATTATACTATCCATTATTGCTATCACACTTTACTTTGAAAACGATACTACTCGTGGGTGAAAATAAAAAGTTAAGTGAGATTTAATAGTGGCAATCTTGAAAGTGCTGTCAAATCTAGTAAGAAGGATTTCATATGTTGCACCCCAACTCTAAAAAAAAAGAATTCATAGTGGTTATCAACATCCTTGCAAGAAGTTTGGGGTTAGTTTCCAAACAAGGTAGCTCTCATATTAAATGACTTCAGTGGCCTCCCAATTCTCACAAATGCTCAATACAAAAAAAAAAAAAAGATTCTCAGTTTTCCGCAACACAAATTCCAACAAAGGAAAGAAGTTCATCCCTTCCATCAAAAGCCATTAAAGGGAAAATTCAAAAACAAAAAAAAGAGACAGAGAGCAAACACAAGCAACTAAAGCCACTTTAATCATTTCACTTCAAGAGGGCTATGATCTCAGTTCTTTGCAACACAAACTCCGAAAAGAGAAATTCATCCTTTCCATCAAAAGACAACAAGGGAAAATTCAAAACCAAAAAGGACTGAGAACAAGCATGAGCAAGCAAGGCCACTTGAGTCATCTCACTTCAAGAGAGTTATCAAGTATGTCATCACCATAGCTCACAAAAAAAAAAAAGGGAAACAAAAAAAAAACAAAAAAAAAAAAAGAGGAAAAAGGGCTCAAACTAGAAAAAAAAAAAGATAGAAAAAGTGAGCTATGGATTCTAGACTGAAAACCTGCAAAGGCGGTTTAGAAAACAAAAGTAACCCTCAAACCAAGTGTACATAAAGATTACGATAGTTGGGGGTAACAGATGAGGTCTAACTTTCTGGAAAAGGTGGCAAGTTTGAAGTCATCACTATTGAGTTTTTCACCACAATCAAATCTGCTCACGAGTAGTATTAAAAGACCCTTCTTTCACACCATTAAAACTTAACTTCCTTCAGAGTTAATATCCTCATTCAGCTAAAAGACTATCATTGTGAATTATGTTTCTACCTTATTTAATACTGCTCACGAGTAGTATTAAAATACTCTTCTTTCACACCACTCAAACTTAACTTTCCTCAGACCTAAAATTTACCTCTTGATATCATCCTCATTCAGCTAAAAGACTATCATTGTGAATCATGTTTCTACCTTACACAGTTTATGTCTTCGAGTTGGAAAGGGGAAGAATGGCAGGACATTTTAATTGAAAACAAAGACCGTAAATTACTTTGTCAAGCTTTGCAAATTGATGAAAGTTTTTCTTTAAGGCCAAACCATTATTCATTAATGTATGTAGACTTAAAAGTGAGGAGATAGCTTGAGTCTTTCTTTAATAAGATGTGGTTCTTGTAAGAGAAATTTACGATCAAGTGCCAGCACAAAGGTCTAGAAATGCCCGACCTTCTGTTAAATCAAAGGCGAGATGATACCTTTTATCCACATAAATACCATATTCAGGGGGGCAAAGTAGTCTCTACGAAGCGTAAGAGGAGTACTGCCAACAAAGAAACTCAACAGACAAGGGGGCAAGTCTTATGGATCAAAACTTGAGCTCAAGGAAGAGCAATCATTCAGACTATAACATGGAGATAAATAAGTGTCGACAAGGCCACAAGAAAAGGGGCAAAGCAGACATTGAAAGTAAAGCCTTTGATGGTATCAAATCCATGACAATGGATGAGTACCCGAAAGAGATATAAATTATGAGGCGGGCCAACTTTAAAGAACTTAAGGCCAAAATTCAAGAACAAGTCAAAGAAAGGGGATTTTGAAAAGAGTTGGGCTTTTGAGGCAGTGAACAAAAGCTGGAAAGCATAACGAGATTCAATGATAGTCCAAGAAGACAATTATAAAGAGGATCCAGTAAAGCAAAGATATGAAGAATTAGATCAATCCAAAAAAATAAAAATAAAAATAAAAGTAAAAATAAAAAAAGAACCATCAATTACACATGCTTTGCATTCATGCATTTCACATCATGCATGCATGACTTTTACATGATAGGAATCAAATGGAAACACATCCACCGCACCGTTACAGCAGTATAAGCTGAGATCTCAATAATATCAGCTCTTACCAATCTATCACTGGATACACAGCTAATATGCGGGACCAACCCGCATCAGGAATTCAAGGATAAAGTAGACAATATTGTCAAAATCTTGGCTACCGATTCAATAATCGAGGCTACACCTGAATGGACAGAATTGACGCCAGCTTAGCTGTATCCAAGATAAGAAATAGCTATGGTCAAAGATAAGCGCGGATATCGAGAAATATTGTCGTCGAAAGCAGACAATGGATTCAATAATCAAGGACTGGATCAATGTCATGCCTAACGAGATATCAAAGATAAGAAATATCTATGATACCAAAATAAAGTAGGATCCACTTTTCCGGTTAAACGGCGGATACGGTACTCCATGACTCTCAAGTCGGTTCTCTCAGTTGCCCATAATAACTGATTCTTTCCTCTCTTCTTTCTTTTACTTCCCTCTAGAAAATGGATCCTACTCTTTCCGCCTTGCGAAAGTATTTCCCTTCTCTCCCAATGAACATCCTCAAAAAGATCTACCAAGTTCGCTGTGAACGATTAAGAGTTCTGATGCACAAAGGAATCCCTGAAGATGTGCGGTGGTTAATCGAAGCCAAGGTTCGTCTGGCAGGTGAAATCCCAGAGGCATTTGTGTCTCACATGCCTGGTATAGGCAAAAGCTCTTATGCCAAAAAGCGAAGAGCGAAAAGGTTGCAAGTCTGCCATAAATGTGGACGGTGGACTTGTAATACTAAATGTCGTTCTTTAGGGATGATCTCTGATAATCGAGAAGATAAAATACGATTCATTAAGAATGGCCTGAGTAAAGACTCGTTGGATGATATCCAATTGACTCTTGAGACGCATTCTTGTGGATCTGTGCAACGTGAACTACTTGGTTTGTGCAGCATTTTTCATGAAGAACGAAACCGTTACAGTCCCGGGAATCTGACTGTAAATGACCCTGTTTGCCAGCTTGTAAGAAAACTGGATGGGAAGCAAATCCTCGACTCATAGAAGCCGTTAATGCCGTTACTGGACGAAAAACCAGTGGAAGATGTGAGCCACAGTCACAATTACTGTACATACAGTTTGTTATATTTGGAAAAGTTTGCATTTTCTTTTGACAGATGTACACGCTCCCCTAAGTGTAATCGACACGTTATCTCTTTTCATCACTATAAATGCGTGTTCTTCCTTCTGATTAAGCAGCGGATAAGATACCCCGTGACTTCTAAATTCGGTTATTCCAGTCTCCTACAATAACTGATTCATTTCCCTCTTCTCTCATCAATGGATTCTACTCTTTCTGCACTGCGAAAATACTTTCCTTCCCTTCCAATAAAAGTCCTTAAAAAGATCTACCTGGCTAGATGTGAAAGAATCAGAGTTTTTACACGCAAAGGCATTCCCGATAATGTGCAGTGGATAATTGAAGCTAAGGTCCGTTTGGCGGGTGAAGTTCCAGATGCATTTATGCCCCGCATGCCCGGTTTAGGTAAAAGCCGTTATGCCAAAAGGCGAAGAGCAAAGAGACTAGGCGTGTGTTATAAATGTGGGCGATGGAATTGTATTACTAAATGTCGCTCTTTAGGATACATCTCCATAAATCGTGAAGATAAAAGAAAATTCATTAAGAATGGCCTGCGTAAGGAATCTCTGGAAGATATCCGAGAGACTCTTGAAACGCATTCTTGTGGAAAAGTGCAAGGTGAAATTATCAGTTTATGGAGGACTTACCATAAAGAACGAAACCGTTACAGTCTTGGGAATGTGGTTTTAAACGACCCTGTTTGTCAGTTTGTAAGGAAACTGGATGGGAAGCAAATCCCCGACTTATAGAAGGCATTGAAGCCATTACTGGACATAAATCAGTGGAAGATGAGAGCCACGGTCATGATTCCTGTACATATAAGCTGTCATTTGGCTTTTCTTTTGACAATAATGTACTTGCTTCTATAAGTGTAATTAACGCATTATCCCTTTCATCACTATAAATATGTGTTAGTTATTATCGTTTCCTACAATCACTAATTTCTTTCTTTGCCTCCTTCATCAATGGAGTCTTCTCTTTCCGCCCTACGAAAGTATTTTCCTTCCTTCCCAATAAATGTTCTTAAAAAGATTTATCAAGCTAGATGTGAACGATTCCGACTATTTATGCACAAAGGCATTCCTGATAATGTGCGATGGCTAATCGAAGCTAAAGTTCGTTCGGCTGGTGAAGTTCCAGATGCGTTCTTTCCCCGTATGTCCGGCTTTGGTAAAAGCGCTTATGCCAAAAAGAGAAGAGCAAAGAGGCTAGGCGTCTGTCACAATTGTGGATGGTGGATTTGCGGTGCTAAATGTCGTTCTCCAGGAGTGATTACCAGAAATCGTGAAGATAGAATAAAATTCATCAAGAATGGCTTGCGTAAGGAATCTCTGGAAGATATCCGAGAGGTTCTTGAAGCGCATTCTTGCGGAATAGTGCAATTTGAGGTTGTTGGATTATGGATAATTCTCCAAAAAGAACGAGAACGTTACAGTTTTGGGAATCTGACCTTAAACGACCCTGTTTGCCAGTTTGTGAGAAAGCTAGATGAGATGCAAATCACCGATTCATAGAAAGCATTGAAGCCATTACTGGACGCAAAGCCAGTGGAAGACGAGGATCAAAGTCACGATTACTGTACATGCTAGCTGTCGCTTTTGAAATTTTCCTCCCCTTTTGGTAATAATGTATCCACTCCTGACGTGAACCAAAGTCACGATTACTGTACACGCTAGCTGTCGCTTTTGAAATTTTCCTCCCCTTTCGGTAATAATGTATTCACTCCTGACGTGAACCAAAGTCACGATTACTGTACATGCTAGCTGTCGCTTTTGAAATTATCCTCCCAATAATGTACCCACTTCTGACATGAGATACAGTTATGATTACTGTATATAGCTGCCACTTTTTAAAATTTTCCTTCTCTTCCAACAATCACGTACCTACTCCTGACGTAAGCTACAGTAGTGACTACTGTACATGCTAGCAGCTATTTTGAAAATTTTCCTCCTCTTTTAACGATAGTGTACCCATACCTGACCAGAGTCATACTCGTGACTACTGTGAATAGCTGGCAATAATGTCTCCATTCTTGAAAATAAAATTATTGCCTTATCTCTTCATCTCTATAAATATATCCTCTTTTCTCACAAAGGTAAGGATAGGAATGGAGAAAACCCCAACTCGTAAATCCCGAAGTATTTGTGTATTTTCTGGGGCTTTTCCTGGAAAAGATGAAGAGTATTTAAAAGCAGCCAACCATTTGGGAAGAGTATTAGCTGAGCGAAAAATACATTTAGTTTATGGAGGAGGTAGTGTCGGATTAATGGGAGGTGTAGCATCAGCAGCATCTCTAGGAGGAAGTCAAGTTCTGGGTATTATCCCTGGACCTCTGAAATTTATTTCTGGGGGCACGATTGGAGAAGAATTAGTGGTTAAAAATTTGCAAGAGCGTGTGTTACAAATGCTTTTAAATGCTGATGCTTTTATCGCTCTACCAGGTGGTTTTGGCACATTGGGAGAAGTCTTTCAAATTGCTTCCATGGCCCAACTTAATTTGCATAAAAAACCCATTGGGCTTTTGAATGTTAACAATTTCTTTACAGGTCTGATAGCTTTTATGGATTATGCTATGCAGAAGAATTTCATATCAAGAGTGGCACGGCGAATCATAATATCCGCAACAACTGCTGAAGAATTGCTAGATAAAATACAAGCTTTTGTTCCTGAACCAGATCCAGCAATGATTCAGATAGACTGGACACGACAGTCTTTCCCGACCAGTTCACTCCCATAATGGTCATCTACTCACCCTGTTGAAGTATTGTGGAAGAAAGAAGCGATCTGATCCGTTTTTCTTGTCCTTTAGTTTTAATTATCAGCATTTTCTTTCGTATTTCAGTCTTTATTTTCAGGGAATTTCGTTATCTTATAAGATAGTTTCATCCATGCTGATATTAAAACCATAGGACAATGCCTTTAGGTTGGAATGGCTGAGTAAAGAGTAATTTTTATTACTCTTGAGACGCATCCTATTAGGTCTACTAGGCATAACATTTTGGGGTAGTTAAGCTTTAACCTTATTTGGATGACATATATCACAAGGGAATCTATATTTACTGAAGAAAATATTAGATGAACCTTGGATATTGATTCCAAACATCCGTTCCCTTTACATAATTTGTCAGTGTTATTGTCATCATCAAGATTCACTCATCTTATCGAAGTTTAAATTTTTGCACTCACCTATTATGAAAATTCACACTTTCGAAGAAAATTATTCCAATTTCAATTGCTTTTATATAAATTTCGCTCGAGGTCCTAAGGAAAGCTTCTTTGCCTCGAAAACAATCAATTTTCATCAATTCGAGGTTTTAAGGATGGAACCTTTGCCTCGAAAACAATCAATCAATTCGAGGCTTTAAGGATGGAACCTTTACCTCGACATCAATCAATCAATTCGAGGTTTTAAGGATGGAACCTTTGCCTCGACATCAATCAATCAATCCGGGGTTTTAAGGATGGAACCTTTGCCTCGAGATCAATCAATCAATCCGAGGTTTTAAGGATAGAACCTTTGCCTCGAGATCAATCAATCAATCCGGGGTTTTAAGGATGGAACCTTTGCCTCGAGATCAATTATCAATCCGAGGTTTTAAGGATGGAACCTTTGCCTCGACATCAATCAATCAATTCGAGGTTTTAAGGATGGAACCTTTGCCTCGAGATCAATCAATCAATCCGAGGTTTTAAGGATAGAACCTTTGCCTCGAGATCAATCAATCAATCCGGGGTTTTAAGGATGGAACCTTTGCCTCGAGATCAATTATCAATCCGAGGTTTTAAGGATGGAACCTTTGCCTCGACATCAATCAATCAATTCGAGGTTTTAAGGATGGAACCTTTGCCTCGATATCAATCAATCAATCCGGGGTTTTAAGGATGGAACCTTTGCCTCGAGATCAATCAATCAATCCGAGGTTTTAAGGATGGAACCTTTGCCTCGAAAACAAATAATCAATCAATCAGTCCATCTTACAACGATAGGAGCTTTCCTATCGTTAGAGGTTCTAAGGACATTTCCTTAACCTAAAACAAACAATCAATCCATCAGTCCATCTTACAACGATAGGAGCTTTCCTATCGTTAGAGGTTCTAAGGACCTTTCCTTAACCTCAAACAAATAATCAATCAATCAGTCCATCTTACAACAATAGGAGCTTTCCTATCGTTAGAGGTTTTAAGGACCTTTCCTTAAACCTTACTGTTTGGGCGGCGAGAACATTCTCAATGCCTACCTAAGCCGGACGAAATTTGGTAACGACTTTGCATACATCATGTCCCATGAAGCATGCAAAGGGGGGCAGCTGTTGACACCCAATTTCGTCCGGGTGTTTTAAAATTTTGAAAAAAATTTTATTAAAAAAAATTAATTTAAAAAAAATATATTACTATTATTATTAAAAAAAATTTAATTAGTTTAAAATATATTTTTGTTTTGTGAAAATTTGATTTAAAATGATATATGTGTGAATATGTGTATGTTTGAAATAAAATAAAATTTCATGAAAAAAATGACAAAAAATTAAAAGTTTGAGGTAAAAATGACAAAATTGAGAAGTTTCGGAAAAAATTGACAAATTCTAAAAGTTCTAGGAGCATTTGGTAGTTTGTCACATAAAATTTTGAGCCTGCCGACGTTTTTGGCTCAAATTGACAGAAAACGACAAAATTGTCAAAATCAGAAGCTTCAGGAACTTATCCTGAGGCTGAGAGACGTAAAGGACTAAAATTGTCATTTTACCAATTTAAAAGATAAGTTTGAAATTTTTTATTAATTTATCCATCAACAGTTCAGCCAAACTTCCTCTATAAATAGCCCCCCAAATTTTGTGCTGAACACAGAGAAAAATAGAAAGAAAAGCTTAGAGCTCCGTTTTTAAAATAGAAAAAATTACAGCCTTAGTCCCTAGCTCTCCTTCCTTTCCTCAGAAAATCTCAAAACTTTTCATTTTGACGATTAAGCCATCTTCTTCCCCCGTCGCGCGCCCTCTGTTTCCATTTCTCAGAATTCAGAATTTAAAATCAAGGGTACAACTCTCATTTAATCCTTCATCTTTTCAATTTCTTTCACTTTGGTCACTAACTTTGTATTTTATTCTTGCAGAATTAATTACTAACCCTTTTAATTTTTACTTGTTTGTTTATTATTTGTTTTTACTAACCCCTTTTTTTTATTGTTGTTATTAACTTACTAACAACTAACTTTTAATACTATTATTGTTACTAACCTTTTAATTTTTGCATTATTACTAACTTTTATAATTGTTGTTAACAATTAATTAACTTTTATTTATTGTTGTTAATTAATTTAATTAATTTGGCTAACTTTTTATTTATTGTTGTTAATTAATTTAATTAATTTGGCTAACTTTTTATTATTGTTGTTAATTAATTAATTTAATTAACTTGGCTAACTTTTTATTATTGTTGTTAATTAATTAATTTAATTAACTTGGCTAACTTTTTGTTATTGTTGTTAATTAATTAATTTAATTAACTTGACTAAATTTTTATTATTGTTGTTTAACAATTAATTTAATTAACTTTGCTAACATTTATTATTATTTTTAAAGTGGATGGCCAAAAAGCCCCACTTTATTATTATTAATTTTTTTTCTTTATATAATTTTTTTATTTAATTCACCTTTACCCTTTACTAATTAATAAATAAATGAAAATTAAAAGAAGATTATTTTGTAATTAATTATTAAGGCTAATAAAAATCATTTTTAAAAAAGCCAATTATTTTTATTTTTATATACATGTTTTTAATTCTTTAAAGATAACAAAAAGTTAAAATTAATTTTAATAGTTATTTTTATCCAGTAAAAATAATAAAAAAATAAAAATAAAACCTGTTTAAAAAAAAATACATGAAAATTAAGACTTTATATTTTACTGATTTATTTAAAATATAACTTTTAAATCCACTAAAATAATAAATATTTTTCATTAAACAAGAAAACAAAAAGAAAATTAAAACAAGATAAGAAAAAGATAAGAAAGACAAGAAAAAGAAAAGAAAAGAAAGATAAGAAAAAGATAAGAAAGATAAGAAAAAGAAAAGAAAGAAAAGAAAGAAAAGAAAGGAAAGATTAAATCAAAAAGAAAAGAAAAATATAAGAAAGAAAAGAGAGAAAAGGAAAGAAAGAAAATAAAAAATAAAATTTTTTTATCTAAAAATTCTATAACAAAAAGAATTACGAATTAGTAATTAAACTAATAATTAATTCCATAAAAGTAATAATTATATAACTAACAATAAATTAAATTTAATTTCCATATCCGGATGATCCGGCAGGATCTACGGTTTGGAAAATATCAAACTTTTTAAAATAAATAAATTAAATAAAAAGATAAAAAAAAATCCATATTTTTACAATATGGATAAAATTGTTTAAAATTTCACCAAATTCCGTGTCCAAATGACTCGGCAGAGTCCATGGTTCGGAATCAAAATCTTCCGTGTCCAAATGACTCGGCAGAGTCCATGGTTCGGAAGTATAAAATTTTATACAAATTAACTTAAAAATCCACATTTCGATTAATTCAGTTAAAAATTCTAGATTGAAAATTAACTGAAATTTATTTAAAAGCAAAGTGAAACAAAATTAAAATCAACTAAGGTGCCAATTTTGGGCGCTATAACAAAGTTGTTTTAGCGTAACCGTACTCCCGATCCCCGAACTCTCGCAGACCAATTTTAAGGTGACCAATCGACCTAAGAAAACTGATTGGTGGCGACTCCCGAAAACGGCCCGCACGTTGCCACAATTTGCCTTGCCTATTAAGAAAAGCGGCCCAATCAGCGAATTTGGAATATGGGTTGATGGTTCGTGGCAATGGAGCATTCAATTGTGAAGGCGTCTCTTTGATTGCGAGATGGATTTATTCAACAGTTTTTTATTGACTTTACACTCAAAGGTGATTGGTGCGAATTGGCAGGAAAAAGTTATTTGGACCTTCGATGGTTTGGATAAGTTCACGTCGAAATCATTATGTTATGAGCCAGAGAAAAATTCGATTTAGGCAAATGGGTCGTCCATTAGGAAGCATAAGGCGCCTCTGAAAGTGTTTGATATTATACAGGGAAAGGATCCCACTAAAGAGGCACCTGTGGCTGCATGTGTTGTCAGATTATTTTTGTGGAGCAAAGCTGCTTGACCATTGCGTTCTCATCTTTTGGATTGAGTCATTAGATCACTTGTTAGTTTAATGTAGAGTTTCCGGGTTATCGCGGTGTAATCTGATTTCTTTGTAGCACTTTTTTTTTTTTGGGTTATACCTACTGATGCATGAAGCTTGTTTAATTGGTCGCACACATAGGCTGGTGTGGTCATGTGCAAGGAAATTCATTTGTGTAGATAGCCTGATGCAGCCTGTTCAGCCTGTCATTTTGTTATCCTGACTAATTTTTGCTTTTGCTCATAATATGTGTTAATTATTGTTCAAAAAGCATAACCTTAAAAAGTAATTTGAGATATTCTTTGGAAAAATGATTTTTATTAAAACTTATTAACTTTGGTTATAGAAAAAATTTCTAAAAACTAAATTACTATAAGAAATTTTTATTAAAGTGATCATTTGGTAGATAACGTGTGAGACTCCAATTAACATAGTTTTTGGACAAAAACAAATCATGAAATTGAAAATAATAAATTTTTTAGTGAGTTTCTTGAATCTAAAAATAACAGACATGATACTAAATAATAAGTACATTAATTGCTGATTAATGGAAACACATATATAGTCAGACCCATGCTAAATGGTATAGTGTTGCAGGCTTGAAGCCTTGAACTAAATGGCACATGAACATTAGCTTACATAATTGTTTGTGTCCTAATTAAAACAATTATATAATGTCACTATATGAATACCTAAATTTTGCATGATGATCATTTATCTATGATATTATGAACAAACATTAATTTATATTTTTATACACAAATCACTACAAGAAAAATGAAAAATTGTGACTGAAATTTGTGATAGAAAGTCAATCGGTAGCCAAGGACAGTCATTAATCAGTTGGAATAAAAAATGTGTTCTTTATATTGCGATAATTGGGCGACTGAATGTTTTAGTGACCTACTTTGTAGTCACTTTTCAGTCAGTAAATTGGGCCAAATTTAACTGTAGTAACCCTTCAATTGGTATTTTGGGTGCCTAATTTGACTATAGTGACCCTTCAGTGGCTAAGTTAATTTAGGGTTTGACATTTTTTGGGGTTTTGGGTTTTGTAGAGTTTAGAGTTTTTTTAGAGTTTAGGATATTGAGATTTTTTTTAGGGTTTAGGGTATGATATTTTTTTTAAGGGTTTTAAGGGTTTAAGTGTATTGGATATACATTTAGGGTTTGAGATTTTTATTTAGGATTTAGGGTTTGAAATTAGTATTTAGGGATATGAAATTAGCTAGATAGGGTTAGGGTATTGAATTATGGTTTTGGGATTTGTTTTAGGGTTATTTAGAGTTTAGGGTTTGGGAATTTATTTTTTTTTGGGTTTTGAATTAGGATTTATGGTTTTTTAGGGTTTAAGGGTATTGAATTATAGATTAGGATATTTTATGTGATTTTAGGATTTGGGATTTTTATTTAGGGTTTAGGGTTTTGGGGCTTATGGTTTAGGGTTAATGGTAGATTGGGGTTAAAGTTTAGCATTTATGGTTTAGGATTTTAGGGTTTAGGGATATAGAATTAGGATTTAGGGATATAGAATTGGAATTATGATTTAGGGTTTTTTTAGGATTTAAGAGTATTGAATTAAGGATTAGGATATTGGATTAGCTTTAGGGTTCGGATTTTTTTAGGGTTTATGATTTTGAATTAGGGTTAAGGGATATGGAATTAAGGTTTAGGGTATGGAATTAGCTAGTCATTGGATGTAGGTTTAGGGTATTAGATGTAGGGTTTAGGGTTTTGGATTTAGGGTTTAGTGTTTAAGGTCTCTAATTCAATACTAACTCAATAATATAAACCCTAAACTCAATACTATAAGCCTAACTGTAATTAACCATATATATATATATATATATATATATATATATATATATATATATATATATATATATATATATATATATATATATATCGTATATGAACCAAAGCCAATTCATTTTAACTTAAATCAACTTAACCCAAAATGACCTATTTTTATTTTTACATATTTTTTTTACACAAAACCAATTCATTTGAAACCCAATATTAAGCAAATGGAATAATCCATTTGAGATTAAATCTTCATCATGTTATTAAATTTTTATGAATTTTTTTAGAAATTAAAAAGAAAAAAAAATAAAAAAATTTAATAAGATTATAAAAAATTATATTTTAAATGGATTATTACATATACATAATATTGGATTTCAAATAAAATTAATTTCGGGAAAAAAATGTTAAAATAAAAATAAGCTATTTTGGATTAATTAAGTTGACTTAAGTTAAAATAAATTAGATATATATGTATGTATGTATGTATGTATGTATGTAAATAAATCATTTACATATAACAAAAAAATTTGCTAAAAATGATGAATATAGCGACTAAAAACTAACTACATTCATAGCAAAAGTGATTAAATAGTGACTACATATATACTAAAAGGGACTTAATAGTGACTAAAAAGTGACTATATTCATAGCAAAAATGACTGAATAGCGATTGAGGTTTCAATTGCTATTCAGTTGCTAGTTTTCTATCTCTTTTAAAACTTTCACTCAACTCGCTTCTAGCACTCTCAATTTTCCATTCTCTGCCCATTAGCTCTCCTTTTACTCTTACATTTTTCATTTTCTTCCCATTAGCTCTCCCTTTACCCTTCCATTCTCAACTCTTAATTCTCAATTCTCCATTTTTCCTTTAGTTTAAGATTTTTCAGCCAACATTATTCATCAAATAAGCTTATTAGGGATTGCTATGCAAAAAAAAAAAAGTGTTAAATTGTTAAATTAGTGTTAAATTGGTGTTAAGTGTTAAAGGGTTAAATTAGTTTTAAATTATTAAATTTGTGCTAAATTGTTAAATTTGTTAAATGGTAAGTGTTGAATTAGTGTTAAATTTTGTGGTTAATGTTAAATTGTAGTATTAAATTTTAATTCATTATTTTAATATTTTATTATTAATAATTAAAATAAGTTAATATTCATATCAATTTAATGTAAGCATCAATTAAATAAAAAATGAAATAAATAGCCAATTGAATTAAATAATATTATTCATATAATAATGTATTTTTTTGTTTAAAAAAAAAGTCCTAATACATCGATTAAATTGTGACTAAACTAGCAATTGCTAATATAATGACTGAAACAACCAGTTGAAATTTCTCGATTGAATATATCAATCACATTTTACAGTCTAGATTCAGTCACGAGCTATTTTTTACTTAGAAAAATCTAATTACCCTTTGCAATCGTTGGACAGTCACTCTAGATGAACTAATCACAAGGATAAACAATATCATAAAAGTGAATTCATTTGTATAAATAACAGTTTTTACTTATGTATTACATCTATTTGTAACTGTATGAATAGATATATATGTTGATAGAAACATAAATAACGAAATAATGAAAAAGTAAGAATAATATTCTTATGTGAATGTACGGGAGGGACTTGGTTGGCCTAAAACCTTCCTTAACCGACAATAGCAATAGGAACTCGTGCATACACATGGTAGAAGTTGGTTGAGAGTTAGGACAAAAAAGGCTTTAATTTGGAGACAAAATCTTCATGAAAATTGGATAATCCTCCACAACTTGAAACCTTGATTAGCAAGATATTATAAAAGTAGGTCGTTTATTGATCGAAGCCTTTTCGGGCGGGGCAAGCGGAGCCCGATTTCCAAAATGTCTGGCTTATTGACCAGATCACCAACCGAGCGTGTGAATTGAAGTTTAGGGTAGAAAAGTAATTTTGTCAGGCACATAAAATCTAAATTTGGTCCTATAACTTTAAGGATCGTTCTAAAGTGGTTCCTTACCTTTAAAAGTAATATTAAAGTTCCCTAACTAAGCTCGCATATTTTATTTTGGTCATTACCATTAGTTCTAGCGTTATTTTTGGCAGAAATCACCTATGTGGCACCTAAACTATCATATGACATTCTCTTTCATGGTAATAAGTAATGAGATTGAAAGAATAATAAGTCTCAGGCTAAAATTCATATAGATAGATGATTTTAGGGACTCAAAAGGTTAATTAACCCAATTTCACCATATTCCCCAATTCTCACCTTTCACCGCTTACACATCTTGCCGTCTTTCTCTCCGTCTCCCATCTCTTCGGCATTTCACCACCATCTCAGCATCTCTCTGTTTCCCATCTTACCACCTCTCCGTCTTCGGAGAAAGAAGGCAAGGGGAGAGGATTACTAGAAGGCCCAAACCTTTCCAGGATTTCATCGGAGATGCAGGCAACGAAGGAGATGTTGTCAGTATTCTCCTCGAAACAGCCTTACATCACGATGGCAGGATTACCATTGTTACAACAATTAGGTCAGGTTGCTTGGCCTGCTGGAATCTGTGGAGAGAGGCAATCAAGTATGGTGAATCAGAAAGCCATCATAGAATCGCCGTATTCCATGGCAGGAAGCAACGTGATGTGTTAGACCAAGTGTGCGGTGTAAGGCAAAGCAAAAATGGCGGGCTAGGGGTAGTTGGCAACAATTGGGCTGTCATACCAGATGGTGAAGGAGAAGGCAAATCAGCAGTGCGATTGAATCGAAGAGGGGCAACAACGAGATTGGGAATGACTATTGGGTTAACTAACCTTTTAGGTTCTTGAAATTTATTGTGTTACTTCTTATCATAAAAGAGGCTGTCACATGACAATATGCATGCCACGTAGGTGATTTCTGTCCAAAATAACGGTTGATTTGACACTAGAGGCCAAATCAAAACACACTAGTTGAGTTAGGGGACCTTAAAAGTAGGGGTGTAAGATTTTAACCCAACCTGAAATCTGATCCAATTTTTTAGGTTATGGTTGGGTCAATAGAAGAAATAAGTTGCATTCAAGTTGACTTGAACCCGACCCAATTATGAGACAAAAAATCGGGTTGGTTCAGGTGAAACCCGATTAACTCGATGAAACCCAAAATTACAATACATGCTACAGGCCCATAACTCATTCTTATTCTTAGCCCAATCCCATCCTAGCCCAACCAACACCCCTACTATAAATACCTACTAATAACCTTAACCCTAATCCATCATCATATCACACACACATAGCTGCCAGCCACCCTTTGTGTCCAAGTGTCCCTCATTGCCGCTTGCTTCCTGCGCTCGTCGCTTTCCCTCGCAACAGTCATTCGTCATCTCTCTTTTCTTGTGCTTCATTCGTCATCTCTTTTCCGTTTCTATTCATTCATTCCTTCCCTCTTTAGTCCTCGTCATCCTTCACTTCTGCCTCTGACCTCCCTCCCTCACAAATTGCCGTCATTCACCTTCTTTCCTTCTTTCATCGTGTTGTCATTTAGCCTCAAGCCCTCGTTATCCTGTGTTCTCCATCTCCTCCCCGTTGCCTTATCTCTATGCATAACGCCGCTGTCAGGTTGTCCTTCAGGTTCCATCCCTCGTCTTCGTGCTTCACGGCAAAAGACATGGCTATTAGCGATGGGGGTGTCAAGTTATGTCGGGTAAACCCGACCCTAACCCTATTTTTTGGGTTTAGGGTTGGTTCAAGTTTAGCCTATAAGTAGGATCGGGTTACATTTTTCAAATGGCAAAGCTACTTGAAAATTTCAGGTTCCAACTAGAATCTAACCTTAAACCTGAAACTTGCAACCCTACTTAAGAAGTCAAAGAAAGAGTTATTATACCACTTTATGACGACCTTTAAAGTTAGGGGGCCATATTTGGATTTTAAATCTATTTTTTTTAAGTCAAGATTCTCCAATCAAACATTCTTCTTTAAGAAGCATAATTTTCTAAAAAGGTCTAGGACAACAGAGTTCACTACATTAGTTATGTGGAGTAATAAAACTTGGAGATGATCAAATTCGATAGTTAGAGTTGGTAAACGTTTGATACTTTACTTTTAAATGCTTAGATGCAATTCCTTTTGTAGTTAATAATATATCTCTCTCAGCAAATACATGATTCGTAAGTACCACTCAAGTCTTAATTGAGTCAGCACCATAGCTGGGTAGCTAATAACCATGAATTGGGTTGGGAAAAAAGAAAAGAAAAATAGATAGTTGAATGTGTATAAAGTGTAAGATGTTGAAGACAACTTAAGTTGCCCTAGTTGAACGTGCATGGCAATTAATTAAGTTGTTACCCTGGAATGAAGGGCAAGCGGAGGATGGGAGGGGAAATGAGATTGAGAGGTGGGGCAGATAGAGAAGCACACATGACACATGCATGTTAAGGGAAAATACAAAAATGGGTGCCTTTGCCTGCCATGCTAAGATTTGCCTACCCCATGGGAACCAGCCACGTTGACCTTGCCCTTTTCCATGATCATCCTTGACCCCGACTTCTGTTATGTGTCCCACCATTTACCCGGCACTTTTTCCTTTTCTTAATTACCACTTAAAAAAAATCAGTGCTACTAGTCTGCTGCTGCTTCTATGTTTATATCCATATGGCTTGATTAGTTAAATTAGAATGCAAGCTTATTTCTTCTCTTAGTTTTTTTTTATATTCATTGAGAATCAATTGTAAGTAAACTGATAAAAAGTATTACACTTGACACCAGAATGAACTTTGACTTATTAGGCAGAAAGACCTTTTAAACAAAGTTAAAACCTTGTTAGATTCGGCTTATGATCTAGGCCTTGACAGGCTGGTTGAGTAGCCCATTGGGAGCACTACTCATGAGCTAGAAAGCTAATGGATTGATTGTTAGCTATGAAGATGTATGCTAAAAAGAAATTCCCATGATCATGTAGTTGAGCAAGCGATAAGAGGAGTCTCCTCCATGATGACGACATCTCAGGGCTTATAAGAGGCCTCCCACAAAGAGGAAAAGGTACGTTTCATCTCTCTATCACAACTTTTACTAAGCATCATCTTCTATCGAGCCATTATTAACTTAAGTATTAAAAGATCCTCCTCGAATGCCTAACTCTGAGGTCCTCTAATTCTATCTTTGGATGCAGGTATACACATATTTAAGGGTCTTGGATATCCCACTTGATAGTTTAGATATCAACTTTGCATTGTCTATGAGAATCGCCAAATAATGGCGGAGACTAGAAGATCACACATGATCAATGAGACTAGCTGAGAGGGAGATGAGGCTAACGCCTTTATATGGCCAAAAAGAATGCTCCCAAGAGATCAAGAGCTCCTTAGAGGGCAAGCTGATTTACCCCATGCGACACAATCCAGCCCAAGGGAAAGCTCTCGCAACCTTAACGACTGACGTTTGATGCTTTTAAGTATTCCTTATTGAAGATCTTTAGGAACAATTGTGACACGAGATCCGCAAAGTGCTTCGCCATGCCATAAAGGAATAGGTAGAAAGCCACCATAGGGATACAAATAATAAGTCCATACCCTAGGGGAGCAGTAAACCCGTCGCAAAAACAAAAGAAAAGAAATACAAATAAAGAACTGGAGGTCAATAACATCAATGCAATTCTCTAAAGGTAGGATGAAATAAATGAGTGGTTAATGGGAAAACATTTAGGATAAAAACATAAAGCCTCAAAGGATCTTTTACTGGACATTAGGTCTGAGACGCACAGACTCCTTTCAACCTTTGAATGCCAAAGATAGATCTAGATAACGGGTTAGCAGATCTAACGAACCACTTAGAAAGGTATATTGCAACGATGAACCTGGAAAAGACTAATGACGCTATTATGTATAGGGCATTCAACTCGACACTTTTAGAGGCTTTAACTTCGTTTGGGTTAATAAAAAGAGTGAGGTTTGCCTCATTTGACAAGCTATCCTAAGAGTTTCTATGGTAGTTCATGAGGAGCCAACCCTTGATGAAAACAGTGAACTAGTTCCCAGACGTGACGTAAAGCAAGAGAAAAATGAGCCCATTCAAGATTATCTAAGGAGATTCAATTTCGAGGCCTTACAAATTTCTAACCTCTCCTTGGATGTCAAGCTACTTGCCTTAACTAAGGGCATCCTACATAAGTCGCACTTTTCTTGACCAAGGACAAGGATGGGCCAACTATGTTGAGAAGTGTGGAAAGTTTCTCATACTCGAACAAAAGTAGGTATAGAGGCATACATTCTAATAAACTAACAAAACATGAATTAAACGAATTTTGGTGGCCCATAGTCAACAATTGGTCAAAACAAACACAAAAAATTTAAACCATTTTGAGCTTAAAAGAACTGACATTTAGTATTTACTAATTAAGTGTTGTGAGTTTTATAACCCTAATCCGCAAGCGCACGAGATGTGTGTAGATAGGGTAAATAAGATATCATTCCCACGAGGATTGATTTGCATTGTTTGCTAATTACCACTACCTTGAGACTCACTTTAGCTAAACAAGCAACAATTGACGATTTACTCACTATGAAAATAACTAAGTTTGCAACTCCACTTAAATTACTACTAAACAAGAACAACAAACACAATGCAAATTAGGGGTTTTCTAATGAATTAACAAAACACACTTCCTATGGTTTTCACTATTTGACTTGGTTAGTTAGTGAATTAAGGTTAATAGTTTGGTTTTTCTAATTGTTGGTGAAGTTAACTAATTGAGCTCTTATTCTCCCAAGTGAAAGGGTCACTCTCCTAAGCTTATACTAGAATGGACTCCCATCCAAATTGCTAGTTCAAGAGGGGCATTACAAGTGCAATTTACCTTCACCTAGTGTCCTAGACTAGTCTTCCAACAAGCCCATGGCCACTACACTCTTCTCCTAATTCCAATTCCTTTTTAATCTTTTCCAAGAGTTTAAAAGAAATCTAAAGTGCAATTAACTAGGGCCCTTGATCAATCAGCACAACAATAAACTTAAGGAGAAGAGTAAACAAGGAATGAAGGAAAACCAAAGTCAAATAGCCATTAATCCAACCAACATAACCAATTCAAGTAGCTACAACCATAAAAAGTGTAGAGAAAACTACTCCATAATCAAACTAAACATAAACATGAAAATACATAAAAGAGCATCCATGTCTAAATACAAGATAAAAAAAGGAAAGAAGGAACCCAATGGACTCTAGATGCTTGATTCCTCAAGGCTCCTATGTTGGATTTGTTTCATTCATGGCTCACATTTATTTGATTTTGATGATAACAAAACATAGTTGTTTTATGTGTTTCAAAGTTTTACCTAAAGATTTATACATTGGTCTTTTATTGATAAAGTTTTTATCTTTGTAAGGAAAATTATTTCATAGGTATATTTGAAGTATTTATATTGATTCAAGCATTGCTCGTGAAGGAAGAAATCATTTTGGAGAAAAATTCATTGAAGTTTGGAAGTTTGGAAATGAAAAAATCCTGGAACTACAGTTTCAACAGGGTGAAACTTTTTCAACCAGGTGAAACTGGAGTTAGTTTTCGAACCCGAGAGAATTTTATTTCTGGACGAAAAAATTATTCGAGTGAAATTTTTTCAACTGGGTGAAACTGGAGTAAGTTTTTGAACCTGAGAGAATTTTATTTCTGGACAAGACAATCATTTGAGTGAAATTTTTTCAACAGGGTGAAAACTGGACTCAGTTTTCGAACCCGAGAGCATTTTATTTCTGGACAAGAAAATCGTTCGAATGAAAAATTTTCAACCGAGTGAAACTTGGATTCCAGACCTGCGCGTGAGTTTCCGGTTTGAAAAATCTTTGAAAAATAAATATAAATTCATGCCATATCAAATTTCCACGTGTATAAAGTGCTGATAGCTCATTAATTACAAATATAGCCGTTGGAAGTCAAACGTTGAATTTCGTTATCAGACAGAATTTTCAACCGGGTGAAAATATATCACCCGGGTGAAACTGGACGACAGACGCAAAAACCTGTCAGAATTGACAGCAACGGTCACTTGCTTTCTTGGAGACATTTCTGACCTTCTCAACGGTTCTTCAACGTCTCTTTGGCCCCCAAATGAGCATAAATACATGGAGAAATACCTTGGAGATAACTCTTGGTCATTAGAAGTGAAGATTCATCATCAAATACTCATCAAAGTGTTCATCATTTGAGAAAAGAGCCAAGAGTTATGCTTTTACTTATATATCTAGCTTGAGTGCTATTGTGTGAGCTTGTAAGATTGTAAACATTTCAAGTCTTAGAATCTCTTGAGTGTAGAGTAGTTTCTAGTAAGCCTTGGAGAAAACTAGAGATTGATTGGGTGTGAACCTTGAAGAAAACACCATTGTAATTTTGATCAAGACATAGTGGAGGAAATCTCAAGTGAGTAAGCTTGAGGAGAGGACGTAGACTCCGGTTGGTGGAGTTGAACCTCTATAAATCCCGGTGCACTCTTTACCTTATCCTCATTTATTTACTTGCTTTATTTGAGCTTAACATTACTTGGTTGTTCTTGATCTTTGGTTGAGTGAATTTAGTTGTAAATTTTGATTTTGCTAAAGTTTTTAAAACAACCAATTCACCCCCCTCTTGGTTGCACTTGGGCCAACATCCTATAAGTCTTCAAGTCTTCCAAGCCTTCTCTAAGCAAGAATCCATAAATGCTCCAATGATGACCAAGAAAAACTAAAAAATGCTAAGAATACTAACTATGGTGGATATAGAAAAACTAGTACCAAGAAGAGAAGATGAAGATGAAGCTATTTTATTTTGCTTAGTTCCAGATCCTTCTACTCTTTGGAGGTGTCTATTTCACTCACTAAACCAATTGGATAGAAATCTTTGGCCAATAACAAGCTTGAGTTCAAATTTGAGGTAAGGGACCACTTTCCCGGGTGACTGGCGCCTAGGCCTCATGAGGGGGTGCCTGGGCGCCTAGGCTTCCAGGCTCGAGGGTGCTTTGGCGCCGCAGGAGGGGGTGCCTGGGCGCCTAGGCCTCCAAGCTCATAGGTGCCTAGAGCCTAGGCCTCTAGGGTGTGTTTTTTAGGCAGTGAGCTTTTGTATGGTGGCGCCGAGGCCTCGCTCCTGGGCCTAGGCCTCACGGTTATAATTTTCGTTGACTTTTGTGTTCCCGTTTTTCGTTCCACTCGTCCTGGTGTCATTCCAATGCTATGGTCAGCTTCTCCAACCTACAAAATGAAGGATCAAAGCAAGAATCGACCAAAAATATTAATTGGTAAAGTAGAAAATTGTGGTCAAAGTTGACAAAAAGTCAACATGTGAAACTATCTATATTTGCTTTGGTATATAAATAGTCATTTTGTCACGTACAAATCAAATTATCCACTTTCCTTTTATTCTATGCATTGCCTTCATTTTTTATTTTTCATTTTTCTATGCCTCCATCCGGATTTGGATACCAATATAAATTTAATGGATTGATTCATTGTTGTTATTCCACCCGATCAACCACCCACATCTCTTTTTTCATCGTCTATTCTACATGCTTCTCATCCATAAAACTCTATTACCACCATTGGCAAAAACACCATTTAGCTAATTTGACGCTCTACGGATGATAGATCTAGAAAATCTATTTTGGTGTTAGTGGATTAAGTGAAGTGTGAAAAGCGGCGAGACATAGGTGAGTAAGGTATTTTTGAATAATTGATCGAGTGATGATGTCATTATATTTTTTTATGTCTATTTGAGTCATTATCCACTATTTGTGCTTGAATGGTTTGTTGGTCCTACCAGCTGTTAGTATATTGGCCTATTAAAGTTCATTGTCTATTTGAATCTTTTTCTAGTTACTAGCCCAAATTTTTTCTAATTAATATATTTTTTCTAATTAATATAAAATGATCGAGTTGATTCGATATTCTTCTTCTCATTTAGGATCTTAGGGGCAAGTAACCCTTTTGGTAGCCAATACTATATCTTTATTGTTCTTTATATTTCTATATCATTAATTTGTAAGATATTATTTAACTTACAATAAAATACCATCTATTAAAAAAAAATCCGCTACATTCTTGACAGTTGTGAGAGAAAATGGTGCTTAATTAACATTTATGATGGTCCCGCAGCTGCCCGTAGCCTTTCCTTCTCTTTTATTTCTCCATTGCCGTTGGACAATATTGAATTAGCTAGCTAGTCCACGGGTATTGTTACTTCGCTAATAATAATCCCGGGGGCTCACTAATTGTTATTTAATTGATCAATGTTGGAGAGATTCGATCGCTACCTTTCTTCGATTGTTTTTGTTTTAATATCTTAACGCAATATTTCTTATTTGACTTTCTCTGCTTGTCAATCATGCCTATATCACAATTCATGGACCTTGTCCCCATTCCAATCTATATGCTTTGCTATGGTTCATATATATAGATATTATTTTGACCCGCAACTTATACCAGGTACTTTTTTGGGTAAATTTTTTATTAAAATAAATTTTAATAATAAATAATTAAAAAAATTATCATCTATAAATTTATATTAATCAATTAAATTTTATTTTTTTTAATTTTGAAATAGACCTTTTTTTTATGTTATGTTCTTATTATTAAAATGATAAGTTATGATTGAAACATAACATTGTACATGATTCACATGATGGATATATTTTTTCATTAAAAAATGATTTGCTAAAAAATTTAATCTCGTATTAACTCAAATTTCAATTTTTAATATCAATGAAAAATTTATTTAGAAAATTCACTTTCAATTTTAACAATTGTTGACCAAATTGTGCTATTAAAGCATAGAGATTTAGAAGTAAATTACTCATATGACCAAACTCAATTGTCAATAATGAAAATATATGACTGAAACAAAAAAATATGTTCAATTTATGTTAATCAATTAGTGGTAAAAGGAAAAGAAAAAGGTTAGCCAATAGTTGGGGACCAATAGAGGAATGAAAAAAACTTTAGGTGATAAGGGTGAAGAATTGACTTAATAAATCTAGAGAAAGGGGGGAGAGAGGGAGATGGTTTAGTTAAAAAAAATATATATTATAGTAACTAATATTTTGCTTAAGATGGTAGTACACAAAAACCAAAATAAAAAAAGGACTAAGAAAGGAAATAGGAAGACTCAAGTTACGTAGTTATTAGGTTTAGACTTTAGAGACCAAAACGCCATATGAATCGAAATTATGTACTAAAATGGAAAAAAGTTAAAATATGGAGACGGAAATCAGTTTTTGGCCAAAAAAAACGGTGAAATAGCTACAAAGACTCGAAAAAGTGACCGCCTTGCAGTAGATGACTAGATTTTAGAAAAACAGCATTCACATCCAGGAAAAAGGGCAAAACATTTTGAGAAAATTATAAACCCCCCTGAGGTTTTCTCGAATCTACATTTTTACCCCAACTGTTTTAAATGCGTACACTTACCCCCTGCCAAGTTAATACTGTGATTCACCATTAAGAAATAAAAAGAAAAATACCTAACTTTGCCCTACCCCCTCATTTCTTCCCTCTTCTTCTCTTTTTCTGAGTCGATCTATTCTTCTATCTTTCCGGTGCTAATGGGACTTCATCTTCTTCTTGCTTTCCATCGCCAACTGAATCACTCATCGGAGTCACCAACGGAATTGCCCATCGAAGTCGCCAATCGGAATCGCCAACAAAATCACCCGTCGTAGTCGCATATGGAATCACTTATCGAAGTTGTTGACGAAATCACTCATCGGTCATCAATTGCGAATTGAAGACCTTAAGTCCCTCCTCAAGTTGGCCGCACTCCTCCGCTCCCTCAGCGTCAAGCTGTCCAACAACCAGCTCGGCATCATGCCTGATTTCAATGACAAGATCTTGATCAACCAAAAGCAGCTCCTTCAGCATCAAGCCCTCCGGCTACATCATCACCGCAGAGAATTTTCTCTCTTCATTTTTTCATTTGTTCTTGAACTTGGGTTCTTAATTGAGTTTCTTTTTTGTGTTATTTCTTACTGATTCTTCAATTATTTAAAGATGGTTTGATTTATGTTGCTAATTTGGTGGAAGATAAATGCCGTTGATGGTTTGGCCTTTTGGTTTTGCTATAATTTCGTTTCTCTGGCAGCAACCAAATCCTGTGAAATTAAGAAAGGAAAGAACCAAGGTTGGGATCAGAATCGCGATGTTGATGAGCCAAATAGAGAGCTAGGCTACAATGTTGATGACGAAAAAGCGATCGTGATTCTTGGGTTGAGTGGGGTGGCAGCGAATTGGGGGGTGCCACCTTGGAGGAATATAACAGCGATTTAGGTCACTGTGATTGTTGGGATTTGGATGGAGGAGGTGACGATAAGGGTTTGGACAAGACGGTCGGGTGAAAGTGAGGAGAAAAATGGGTTCCTATTCATAGGCATTAGTTTATGGATAAAGTTTCTGAGGGAGAAACTTAGGAGGGTAATGTTAAACATTTTTCCTTTTATTCCAGAACAGTGAATCAGAGTATTAACATGGTATGGGTAAGTGTAAGTGTTCAAAATAGTGAGATAAAATTGTAGGTTTGAGCAAGCCTCAAGAGTGTTTTTGTAAGTTTCCCAAACATTTTTCATGTAAAGTGATACACTAAAAAATAACTCCCCTTTTAGAGAGTCTACCTGTGTAATATATGTATATATATGTATATATATATCATAAGGAGAATAAATAGCTAGCTAGGGGTACAAGCAATTGTTTTTTCCGTAAATTACTAAATACTGTAACCATCAAAAGGAAGGCTAATCAAATTAAGGACTGAAGAATCTCTTTTTTCTTAGTTTGACACGGAAATTGAAAAGAAAAGATAACACAGAAAAATTTAGTCAATGTCAATAAGATAGATGAACTGTATATAATCATACCGGACCTGACTGCTTAGAATCGATTGACTGGATCTGATAGCTCTGCTAGAATTTTAATCAAGTAAAAATTTGAAGCAACCGAGGTATTTAGTAAGAATGAATAGAATTAGTCAGAATCATTCATTAATTACATTTTCAAAGGGTCACGGTTGGCATTTTGGTCAATGAAATAAGATCCTAATGATACATCTGGGGTACAGATAGAAAACCAGACTTTATCTACTGTTCAAAGAGCTAACTTGACTTGAGACACACTTTAGGATTCTGATGTTGTTTTTGGTTGTAAGTAAACATATTTTAGTTTGCTCAGGTCAACACTCAAATACGCGGTCTAACCAATCTTATTTAGTGTTATCAGCAGTTTGATTAAACCTAATTAACTCAAACGTCCAGTCCAACCGATTTTATTGACTTGTTTTCAGTAAGTACGCTTAATGCTGAGTGTTGGTTGCAATCGAATCTATATGATATATAATGGCAAAAAGGAAAAGTGGGCAGGAAATTTGTGCTTTTTTTTTAATCTTTTTCAAAGTTATTGAGATCAGCATGGCAACAAACTGTATAACAAATACACATGTGTATCTGTGGGCGCCTGAGTAGAAAAAATGTGTTTGATAGTTAGTGATGTATATGGGTTTTTCAAATTTGACCAATGAAATAAAATGATACTAATTTTCTTCTCCTAATTTAAACCCCTCTTTTAATCAAATGATATTCTGATTTTTTTTTCACAAAAGAAATCTGTGCTATTTCATATAGGAGTATTTGACTTTGATCGGAATCTTTTAATATTTATAGGGAATTCTTAATTTTATTGTCTTAAAATTTAATTTGACTTTAAATCTTAGAAGGTATTGCCATTAATTTATCAAAAACATATAGTTTCTTTAAAGAATGTGTTTATTCCGCGTACAAATCTATAAAATAAAAACTCTAAAACAAAATGTGAATGAGTTGATTATGATGTTCCAGCTCCTAGAGTGAAAAATAGTTTGGAATTGAAGCTAAAAATTACAAGTAGTGTGTGTATATAATATCAATTGACTTTTAAATTAATGGAAATAAAATAAGAAACTAATTAGAAAGAGGTTAGTCCGTCAGCGTCAAATCAAATGCGGAAATATTGTAGCATGTGAGTGGATCATGTAAGAGTGACAAGAAAGACCCGGATCGCGCCCTTCGGAGACGCGACAAGCAAACTCGTGCCAGCAGCCTTGCCTGTCTTTCTCATCCAGAATAGCAAAAATCATCCGCGAATAAAATCCCTTATTACATTTTTTTTCTTGGTAATTACAAGCATGTATAATATACTCTAAGGTGTGAGAAATTACGATAAAAGTTTAAGAAGTAAGTTCTCTGCTTGACTGTCTCATGAAAACCAGTGGGGCAATGAGTTGTATTTGAACAATTTATTGGCGACTTTAGACATAGTAGTACTCCCGCTAAGGAGAGTTAAGGTGTATCTCGCCTCCTAATATTTTTTTTAATTATATATATATATTATGAATTATTTTAGAAAATTAAATAATAAAAAATATACATAACAACAAATATAGTAAAGAAAGTAAATAAAAATTTGTACTAATTTTACCTTCGTTATGTAAAAATTTATACCAAATACTAATGTATTAGCCTCAATTTTTTACTTGCACTTAAAAATTTATTTAGCCTTTGGGTTTTCTTATTATCAAATTGGAATTGATTTACGTTGTAAGAAAAAAGATAAGTAGTCATATTGGTTCACATATAAAAGTCACATGATTGATATTTTTTTAGGGCATAAGAAATCAAGATAAAGATATCGTATAAAACAACAAGAAAAAAAAAAGTTTGCGGCAACAAAGTTGCAAAGCATCATATAGCAACTTTTGCTTTTTTGTGATTTTTTTTTACTTGTATCATCAATTTTATCTAATAGGTTAAATGATGATTTTTTTTGTCATCCAAACTATACAAAATCGCTACTACTGCACTTGGCACAAAAGAGTCCCACCAACGCCACAACAATTTTTGCAAGTTGGAACATACTATTGTAATTTCTCCATTATCCACGTTGCCTGTTGTTCAATTTTCACAAGTTACATTCCACTTTTTTTTTTTTTATCTTTTTAGTTTTTATTACTGACTTCGGTAGATTTCATGTTAAAATTGTTATATGACCGTAGAGATATTGAAATATTAAGTAAAATGTTTTTAGTTATAAGCCACGAGTTATAATTTTACTATATTTTTCTTGTAATTTAAATAAATTTTTATATGTATATTTTATATTAAAAATTACTAAATCCTAGCTCTATCCCTGGCTCCTACCGCATGTCAAATCAAGTCTTCACTAGTGCAGTGTTATGCGTTTATCAGCTGAGTTGGATAGACAAGGTACAAATCTCATGTTATTATGTAAGACATCCTTCTGCCAAATCTATTACTAAACTCTATTTTTTCATTAAAAATAATTTATTTTTTTGGGAATCAATATTATTTAGAAGTTAATATTTTATCTAATTAATAATTACTTAAATATTTTTACAAGAAAGATTAAAATTTTATGAATTTTTCTATACTCAACCAACGAAAAACTCAATAAAAATACTCAATATTTCCCAAAAAGTTTTTAAAAAATTTCTTTCAGACTTCTTTAAGATAAAGTTTCAATCGGTATATAAGTTGAGCAAATAATCAATATATAATAAAATAATCACAAACAACTCAATTTTAAAAAATCATTGCCAATAAAAATTAAAAACCCACACCATTTATTTAAATTAACTTTTCTTTTTTCTTTCGTTTTTATTTGAAATCAATCACAAAAATACGCCTTGACTTTATCGAAATTCCGACCCCGACCCTTATTTAACTGCTTAAGATAGTAATGAAAAGGAGATTATCGTTATTTCTAAATGATTTTGGGTTCATAGTCTTTTAACGAATCTTTTTTCATGATATTGATCGATAATGTTGTTTGTAAAAGTACGTTACACATGCAAATAATGCTGTTTTATCAACACACTATCATTTTATGTAGTAATTTATTTATACTTTCTCTATCCAAAAAATTTTGTAATATATTTTATCTTCAGTATTCTCAATTTATTGTAATATTTTTCATATTTAACAAATTACTTTACTATATTATATTGCAAATTATCATTTAAATATTCATTTTTTAATTTTTTTTATTTGCGTAAAAAAATCAAAGACCAAAATGAAAATAGCACATGAACATTTTCCTATTTTTTTCCTCTTAAATTCTATGTTAAACCAAATTATTCAAGGATTTTAGGATATATAAAGTACTATTTTATGTTCTTTTTTTACCATGAGAAAAAAGGCGTATTATTTGCTACAGCAATGGTAAACGTACGTAATAGCAAATAAAAAAAACTAGTTTAGTAGCTAAGTTTTATAATTATTATTAAAAAGATTTTAAAAGTAAATCTGTTATTTTTATCTTGCCCTCTTATGTATAAAAATATACATCCAACTTGTAATGGGAGGTCCCCAACAACTAAATCCTTTAACAAAATAGTCTTGCGAGTTGACCAATATTGTGCATGTAAGAGACTGCGCTTAAAAAAATACACCCGATGGTATAAGAATTAGCGAAAAGTGAATGAACAACGTGAGTTCGTCTTGAGGTTAGCTCGGCTTAGAGTTTATTTGTGACTCATTTAGATTGTTATAAAATCAAGTATGAACAAAATTTTAAGTTTGATGCAAGATTTAAATTATCAAATTCAATTTATTTATTACTCAACTCGGTCCGGCTCAATTTTAGCATTTTCCTTTAATTTAAGCAAATAGTTCGAGCTCAATCTATTAAAAGTTCATTAATATATTTTTAATCCAACAAAATATCAAGCTCGATAGATATTTTAAGAAAAAATTACAATAACCACCTCCTGAGGTTAGGTCAAACCTACATTTATGTCTCTAATTTTTTAAGTACTTACAATTATCCTCCCTTGTCGTTACCTTTGTCAATATAACTGTTTGTGAAGTGGGATCCAGTGACTATTAGAATACGTTAACCTAAAATTTCTCTTACCACAATATATTAGTTAGGCCGAAATGGTTCTATTTGCATTCTTCTACTTCTTCCATCGTTTTCCAGCAAATCTTACAATGGCTTTCTGTTGATGCCACCGACAGAGCTTTTTACCAGAGTAATGCTGGTTTAATATCGATCTTGGAGGAGTATTCAAAGTGTGAGATTAAACGTGAATTTTACAATTTTGTCAAATTACTTTTTTAGGGTAGAAGATCCAAATGTGAATAAGGAAAAAGTCAATGAGTAGTGACAAATTGATGTTTTTGATCAGTGACGATGTTTAAAAGCAGTGTCAAGAAGTTTGACAAATTAGAAGTGCATCGGTATGAAAACAGACATTATTGGTGTAGGCAGCGAACTGCTGTCAAAATATCTGAGTCTGAAAAAAACCCAAAGAGGCTCTATTATGCTTGTTGTGAAAAGAAGTGCAAGTACTGAGTTTAGTGTGTGCCAATTCAAAGAAGCAAACATTCTAGGTTTAGTGGAGAAAGATCAAGAGAGTTGTCAGATGCAGGTCACCAATTGGAAGATGGAATGAATATTTTGGATGGAATTAAGAGTCTAAGTGGCAGACTTGATCAGATTGAAGTGGTTGTAGGAAGAACGAGTGATTTTTTCAAATTAAGTTTAGAGATGAATATAATTCTGTTTGTTGTTGTAATTGGTGTTTTAGTTATGGTAATGAAAAAGTGACATTCTGTGTGAAAGTTTATGTTCAGATCTGTGGGGAGGGGGTAACTGTAAAATAGTATTATTTGCCCGTGTAACAAGTTTATCAAGTTCTACAATAACCTGTTGAAATGGCAAGGGGCTAACTGAAAATAGGGGGTAACTGAAAAATAGACTGAATAAAATGTAATCCATCAACTTTGACATCTATTAAGTAGGAGTATTAAAAATTCCAAGAAGATTATACAAGCATATATTACATAGCTGAAAAAAACATCATCCTAATGGCATATTTGCCATTTAATTAGTCATAAACTAACTTCAGACAAACTATCAAAGTTCCAGAAGTGGTGCCTAACTCAAAATACATCAACAACAGCCACAAACTAACATCAGTAATATTTAAGCCTAAAACTAACATCAGTCAAACTTTTATCAGAGATACTAGTTGCTCTTATAATCTTTCAACAAAAGTACTCCATAATGTCTTTAGTCATCCATTTTCTTCCATTTTCCTTTAGTCTGCACATCATTAACCATAACATAAAAACCATATTTGAGAAAAATAACATGAAATCAATTTTTATAATAAGTTATATATTGGTGGAAGCAGAGGGTGGCCAGTTCAGGTCCTTGCATTGTGGCCAATGGTTTCACTTTTTTTGCGTGTCACTGTAGAAGATCTAGAAGTGCTCTCCATCTTACTTGCCTCCCTTTTCTTATTATTTATAGGTCTTCCAAGTTTCCTCCTAAATGAAGGTGGAAGTACAATAGTATCTTGGTTTTCTGGATAAAGATCAATTTGAGGTATAGGGTGAATATTTTCACCATATGCTTTAAGGTACATCTCAACAGAGTAGTGATCATCACAGAAGTTGTCAATGTTTAGTCTAGAGAATTTCATGCAACTAATTGCATGTTTACACGGTAATCCAGTAACACCCCACTAGTTACATGTACAGATTTTAAGTGCCAAATGAACAACATTCATCTACAGTCCATAAAAGGCTTGGAATTTTGACTTACCAGCTGGCAATGGAGTACATCCACGTGATGCCATTATCCTATTGTCCAATTCATTCTATGCATTACGGGTAATCTTTTCAGTCCATGTACATCTAAATGTATACCTTTTGTAAAATCTGGTCACGACCTTTAGTTTAAGCTTCTCTAGTAAGGTAAGCACTGACAAACATCTAGGCTTCTCAATTGAAATATTGAATGAGTTAGTCATGTTGTTTGTCATATTTTCAACTTTGCAATAATGATCATACCCTAACCTCGATAAAGATTTTGGCATTCTTTCACTTAGCCATTTGAAAGCTACCCTATCCTTATCAAAATTGCTAATTGATTTTATGGCCTCATTAAACTCAACCTTGTTGTATGCTTTGGTAGCTTTCCAGAAATCTAACATATATCCTAAACCTTAAATCTACTTTTAAATGTTACATAAAAGTACATTGTACCTATGTTTTGATTGTGGGTAAGTTGCTGCCACAGCTTCAATTAAAACCTATGTAATAGGAGACAATTATGCTAGTTAACAACATGCAAGTTTGAATTGAAAAAAAATAAAATAAAAAAGATAAAAACTAACTTTCTGTTTGTCACTTATGAAAGTAAATTATCCATCACCTATGGCATCTTTGAGGCACTGCATGAAGAAAGTATAAGAGTTTTTGCATTCTGACTCCACAATTGTCATTACTAATGGAAAAATGCCATTGTTCTCATCAACAGCAACAAACAACACCCATCCATGCCAATGAAGGGTCTACATTCTCTTAAGAATCCCTCAATACAAGTATCAAAGGTAACAAACATTCTCTTAAACTATGGCAACCTTGCCCTTGGTGAATAACCAAGGCAAAACTTCATTTTAATAACACTTCTAGGGTTATGCTCCATAACAACCAGGCTCCACTTCCTAAGCTTCATATATGCCTCAATATTTACTCATTCATTTTCATCCATTGCCATATAAAGTTGAATTTCAGATACTTCAATTCCAAAAGCTTGCTGCAAATGTTTAGCCATCAGTGCATAATTTATGTCAGGCTCTTCTTTCATAAAGGAATACAGCTTACTTGCAATCCATTTAGCATTGGCATTTGAATTCTTTGTTGGCCTAATGCAATTATAGTGTCCACTCAAAGTTTTCACCATAAACGTTTTCTTATCTGGAATAAGGACCCCAAAATATACCAGGTACATCATTCACTCACACATATTGCCCTCACCCTTGTAGGCTCATTCTACACTCTTCTTAACTCATAACCCTCCTCAATGTTGTAGTCCCTCAACACTTCCTTGATGTGTTTCACAATCCATGAACACCTATAACTTTTCAAACACTATTCTACCAACTTCATTCCTCTTGAACTCTTTTGCCTTTGCCTTGATGTTTTTATTAAAACTCTTACTTTTATTCTTCACAAATTCTCCTACCTCTTTATCAGTTACATATCCATCATGTAAAGAGTCATTGCCTATGTCACTAAGTTCGTGCTCAACAAAATCCCCTTCTGCCTTCACATTTCAAGTTTCACCTCTCTGCTCTGATCAATCCCTGTTCCAGCATCATGTCCTTTATCTTCAGAGAATTCAAACACCTCTCTAGATAAAAGTTACATCCTCCTCATTAACATTTTTCCCAACACTCATATTCTCTTTACCTTTGTCCCTTGTTGCTGCATTCTGATCTTCATCACCTAGTTCACCACGGACAGTTACATCCTTATCTTCACGGCTCGTGTTTTTCTCAAATTCACCTTCTCTAACCATACTTACACTTTCACCCTCATTACTGTCCATATTCTCCACATTGCATTCATCTTCCTCCTTCATGTCATTCAATGAATCAGTATGCACATCAACTAGGGTATATAGCTCAGTCTTCCTATAGATGGAGATTTCCACAATGTCCTCATAACTCTTTGACATCCTAAAAATGTCAGTGTTGTTCTTAATTGCCAAATCACTACTAGTTTTAATGTGAAGACAAGAAAAATTTTATTTTGAAAAGACATTCTCCTAGATTGTGGCTACAAGGTCTAGAAACAAGTAGCGGTCTGGATCAACCCTCATTTGAACATATATAGGAGGAGCAAGAGGAACATCATCCTCCTTATAAAACAAGAGGTTGTGCAACATGATTCCTACAAGATAAACAACACCCAAATGTCTTAAGTCAACATTCAACTGTAAAACATTTTAATTTCAGTTTAATAATCAAAACAGAGAATATAAACTCCTAACCCAAGCAACAACTTCGTTAAAAAAATTTAAATTTTAGTACCTTAATCGCTTCATTGATGACACCACTACTACTGTTTCATCTCGGTAATAGTCGATGTCAAATTGCCAATTTTTCTCGAAACCTTACCAAAGAAAAGAAGGAGAGACAGGAAAAGAACGAGCATAACCGATGTTTTTTTTTTTCAAGGATTAAACCACATTTCGCTTATGAAATGGAAAAGGCATAGATGAGAAAGAAAAATTACACATTTTCTAAGGGCATTCTAGACTTTTCACAAAATGCCTAATAGCCAGACTGACAAAGGTAATGATGAAGGGGTAACTGTAGATATTTTAAAAATGAGGGATGTAAGTGTAGGTTTGACCTAACCTGAAGGGGGGTTATTGTAATTTTCTCATATTTAAACCGGATACGATCAATCTAGTACTCGACTCTACTTGTTTTTAACCATAAGAATTAATTACTCATAACGTGTATATGTATAAAAACTAAAATTTATTAGATCAAACTATATGTTCTATACAAAGTCATATACTATAAATGTATATCTTCCAAATTCCTATATAGCACCGTTTTTGTGATACGTTAATTGTACAATTAAATGTTCATTAATTATAAACAATAATTGGAGGATTAAAATTACTAGAATATGACTATTATATATTCTAAAATAGAATTTCAAAAAATTATTATCATACAATGAAAAAAAATATAATATAAAGTGTAAGTTTTAAAAAATAAAAATATTAAATGTAAGGTAGACAAGACGAGGGACGAGATAAAGGTTTTTGTAAATTCCCTACAAGTGATGTGGTGAGGAGTATACAAAATACATAAATAAAAAAAATAATAGTAGCAGTGAAGAGGGAAATCTTTTTGTTAGAAAAAAATGGGGTCGGCATCGGCAATTAAATAGAAATGCAGATAGAGCAGTTGCAACAAAACGTAATATATGTTGGATGACAAATAAAACACAAGTTGAGAAGAGGTACAGTGAACAAGGCATTAAAGCCTTTAAATTTTGGGAGATACGCCCGTACCATCAGATCTGCTTCGACCTTAAAAAATTGTGAACAAGATTAAAAAAACCCCAATTAAATACTAATCTGACTGAAGATTAGTTCCACCTATTGTTGGTTTTTAAACTTTAAGTGCACCAAAAGATAAATTAGGTCTCTGCCCCTCCGGGTGGAGGATATACCTGGACAACTAGACCACGTCCAAAGTCAACACATGCCTGAAATTAAGCAATTGATTAAAAACAAAGTCGATGACCTTAATTATTTATTCAGCAATTTCAATCGAAATTTTGAATTCTTAAGATAATAGATTTGCCGGATCCGAATATATTCTGATACCATGATTTGGATTTTGGAATATTGAAAAAAATAAATTTCAGTGTGTTGTTGGAGGAAAACAGGAAGATGACCCTTATTGTAGGAATATTGTAGGAAATAAGATTACACTACCATAGTTAGAACTTAGAAAGATAAAAACAGTTTTAAACACATGGTTAATATTTGTACATATTACCAGGAGGTCTATGGTTTCTCTAACATAACAACTTATGGACAATTGGCGCACATGAAATATTCAAAATCCATACCCAGAAGTCATCAATTACTGTGTTTGTTTTCGTTTTTATGTAATTTCCCCTACCTTTTTGTGAGAAAAACTTGCCGCTTTGAGAGTTTTCAGCGGCCCATTTCATGTTTTAGGGACGCAGCGCAGGTTGATATTTTGTTGTTTCGATGATGCGTACGAAAGCACTTAAAGCCCAAAATCAATATTCAGCTATTACAGTCCAATTTGAAGCCCAGTTGTTTTCTGAGCCAGCTTTGAGTACCACTTCCGAACCAGAAATGTGAGCAACTCGAAACTATTCTAATACGGGCACTATTTATGGAATGCGTCACTCTTGCCTCAACAATAAAATGGAATTGATCACTTGTGTTATTTCTTTAACCAGAATTGTTCATTCGTTTTAACAGACATTAATTTTCATAAAAGTTGATACCAATTTTATGTATTTATTAGAACCAAAATTATTAGTACGTATACCAACTCATCTCATGTAATTACTTATTCTTGAACCCCTACACCTATGCATTTTGATTTGCACAATTAAGAATAGTTCAAATTGGGTTTATCTAAACCCAAATCAAATAATTGAAAGAGACTAATTATATATCCTATATTTATTTTTTTACCATGGCTATTATGCAATTAGACATAGTGGTTAATTTTACAAATTTACGTCTCATCCTAAATCAAGTTTTGTTTTCTCGAACCGCTACCTTCTCTACTCTCTCTAACATCAGCCGCCTTTGTTTGCTTGGGGAACTCGGTTCTTGTAACGGCTAAGTTGCAGTACTCTAGTCGTAGTCGACGATAAATGACACCAATTTGACAGCCAAGGTAGCTGCAGTACTTGTTTCAACAACAATGACTGTTGGAAGACTTGGGATCAAAATTGCGATGGTCAGTCCTCAGCCCAACCTCACTAACGCCGAATTTGCTCGCCGACTATTTGATCTGTTGCTTCGATTATATCACGACGCTCTAATCCTCATCGATCGGATTGTGATGCTCTGCTCCTCAGCAGTCTTTTGCTCGAAATATTGCGCCACTCGGATCCTTGGCTGAGCCTCTCCACCTAACCTCCTTAACACTTTGACGACGCTTGGATTCTCACCGCTAACCTCCTCAACACCCCCGTCGCTCACCTTGACCAGAGATCTTTGGTGAGGCAGAGAGATCCACAGGGAAGAAGAGATGAGTGAGGGGCTGACATTTTATGACATACTTTTGTGACATATTTTTTACATGTGTTCAGACATTTTAATATATTCATTTAGACATTTTCACTTATTCTTTCAGACACTTTTAGTTTTTGAGATAACAAATTTTTTGTTTATTGTTATGGTCGTTTTTATATATATTTTTAGACACTTTTACAAAGCTATATAGACATTTTTGCTTATTGATTTAAACGATTTCATTTTTTAAGATAATAAATTATTTGCATATTATTCAGACACTTTTACATATTTATGTAGATGCTTTAATATATTTATTTAGACACTTTTACACATTTACATATTATTAAAGAGAATAAACATTTTACATATTATTGAACAGAACAAATAGTATGCATATTATTTTAGATATTTATACATATTTGTTCACACATTTTTTTTCAATTGTTTTAAATACTTTTCATCCTTGACTTTGACACTTTATATAATAATTATTTATTTTTATGCAGAATCATTACAATAAAAAATATAATAGATATACAACGTAATCTACCTTCACCCACCCATGTCTTACCTAAAATCACCCATTGGCCGCAAAATGAAAAAAAAAAAATAAAAAATTCTGGCACATTCCAATAGTTGGACCCTAACCTTCTCGGGCCAATCTATATAATACATGAAAGTGGAAGAAGTTAACATGGTTGTGACACTTTTCCTTCATCTGTTGGGTTAATGCCAGTTTTAGCCCTCATTTTTAGACTATAGCTGTGAAGCGGTCCTTGTGTTTGTGGGAGTTTACGTTTTAACATACACTATGTATAATACGTGTCCTCAAGAAGGTGGAATAATTTCACAGAGACCTTTTTGTGGGTAAATTATGGAGGTTGGTCCTTTGGTTTTTCTAACTTAATGAATCTGGCTAGGCAATTCAGTTTCAGCCTTCCATTGTACAAGCCAAGCGACGTCAGTGTAGAGGAAACACAATGATTGTGTGTCTAGGTGTCATTTGAGGAAATGTATGATGACTAGCGTGGTTTGCAGAGGTAAAGTAGGGTGATACTGCTAACTTCATGTTTTCATTATTTTTGTTTTTCAACACTGATTTGTGTCAGTTTTGTATATGTTGTAAAATAAGGTGATTTCTATACCTTATTGTTTATGGTATTTTTTTTGTTTAAAACGGACATGTGTCCGTTTTGTGTGTGTTGTTAGGTTAATTTGTCTATGTAGCAAGATAGTATTGGATACGTGGGCAGATGGAGAGGAATTGCATGCAATGAAGGGATGGTTTCATCCGACAGCTATAGCTAGCAGTGACGGATGATAATAAGTGCTTTATTCCCTTGCTCCGTGTATATAGGTGTTGCCAGCGGAAGCAGACAGGTTGCTCTTCCTGATATTTGCTCTTTTGATCATCTACACTTCCAATATAGTGTAGCATCCACAACATCTATATCCATACTTTGTTCTCGGTCTGTTTTGTATCTAGATTTTGTTCTCGGTCCTTTGTCAGTTTCCAGTGTATTTCTGGCATTCAACTGTAGAATTTGTGTATTCATCATGTGTTGTTCGTGTTTACTGTTTTATTACCTCGGTTCATATATATAGGTGTTGTCGGTTACCAGTGAGTTGAGTGATAGTTTTCATAATCTGTTGCAGTTGACAATAGCTGGATTTCGTATCAGTGTGAGCCGAAGAAGGTGATTGCTAAGCAATTTAGGTCCCTTTTGGATGTTTATCTAGATAGTTGTTTTTTCTTCTGCATTGTTTTTCATAGCAAATTCTTTCTTCCAGCAGTGTCTTGGCCAAACTAGCAGTTCAGACAGGATTTGTTATTTTGTCTTTTCCCTTCTTGGTTGTCTCTCTTTTAGCTTTCAATTTTGTAATAGTTATGTTATTTTTTATTCGCAATTATTTGTTTGTCTAAAATGGAGCTACTTTGCTTATCACGAATAACTATTTTAGCTAAATTATGTTCCAAATTGTTGCTATCTATACCTTTATATGTAATAGAAGTTCCAGTCGATGGATTTTTTTTCACATCTGTCTGTGTTCCTATGCCTTCTTCCCAACAAATTGCAATGCCCATTATTGTGTATGGATAATCAAAAATTGATGTTGGTCATGACTTAGAAAATGATATCAGAACAAGAGTGTTGAAGACAAGTGTAATCTGAACATCTATAAAATGTGTCATTGTTTTCTATTGGAATGGAAATTTTTGTTGGAATTCTCAAATTATTATGTTGATTTCGAAACTTCTTTTTTTGAGAAAAAACCAAGTTGTTTTTAGTTTGTTGTATATATATATTATCATTTAATGAAAATTAGTATTAGAATTTTGGTAAATCATAGCCCCAACCAAAACAAGGAATAAAAACTTTGGCTTTTCAGTATATTTTTGCAAAATATGGTGATGGGAGGGACTAGGACATAAATTAGATAAAATAATTACTCATATATATATATATATATATATATATATATATATATATATATATATATATATATATATATATATATATTCAAAAGCATCTTTACAAGATATATTAGGGTATACCTAAGGATGCTATTAAGTTTATCAAAATCTTTGAAATAGAAAAAATTTATAATTTGCAATTCATGTTCTTCTATATTTATTGCAATACAAAAACCTTTACCCGCAGCGGAGTGCAGGGAAATTTTCCTAGTTATACTAAAACCTTATCGCCATATATATTCTATGTTATTTATACTACTTCAGGCCAAGATACAAGCTAAAGCATTATTGTCCTTCACAAATGTTATGTTTTTTTCCCCAAATTTCTTGAGTGATTTTTCTAACTTCTAGCAGCAGCAAGTGTGCTTCGTTTTGTAATAATTATCCCCTTGGGGCTTAGCTGTATTTTTAGTTCTGTACGATTGTTTTCTTACATTTCTGTAAGTTTCTAATAATTTCCATTGGGACACAGCTATGTTTATTGTTACAAGTTTGTTGTTGCAACAAAAGAAGAATTATTTGAGTTTGTTACCACATATCACTTGGGTTTGTTGTGAGTGTCTGGTTGCAATCAATGAACTTTACTGTTGTGTTTTCTCCGTTTTTGTTGAGTTTGGTTTGATCATATAGCTTAGAGCAATATTTATGAGTTGGTTGCTCGAGATTTGCTAATTGCTTGAGTTTGATTTAATTTTTAATCTATTAAATGTTTTATTTTGGTCCTAAATATACTAAAATTGTTTCATTATGGTCCCTGATAAGATAAAATTAATAAACTCTAAGTAACTTCATGATATAAAATTTAAAATTCTAATTTCATATATCCAGTAATAATTTTTCAATAAATTTAAATTATGTAACAGTTTTTTTACTGTTGATAAAAAAAATTATATTAGTAGTTTTTCCTTTGTGAATAAAATATATATGATTTATAGAAAAGACTGATAATTTAAATTGTTTATTAAAAGTAAAAAATTATAGTAGAGATTAAATGTACTGAGAGATAATTACAGTATAATTTATATTCTAATCTAAAAAGTTGTTATTAAATATTAATTATTTTGAGTTAACAAATTTCATTGAATGAGAATTTGTCTTAATTGCAACAACGGAAATAAAGTGATAATTAGAGGGTAAGGAGTAACCACTCAATTTACCTATATTTAATATTCATGTCTTAATTGCAACAACGGTGAAAATAAACGGAAAAATGTATATATAAACCATTAATGTTTTAAGGTTGACCCAAATTGGCCACTGACATTTCATTTGTCCGAAAAAACCAGTAACATTACTGTTTCAGATCAAATCAGCCATCGAGCCAATACTCGAGCCTATGTGGACAATATTCGATGAGTAAGCATACACGTTAGCGTCGGAATGGAGTGAGCAAGCTCCAGTGACCAATTGTTGCGGTCAACATAATCTTTAGCAAATGGACCAGCTTTCTTGAATTTTTTGTCCGGCGACTGCTACTTGCACTTGCAGCAGCGATGCGTGGAACGGGAAAAGGGGGTGATGTTACCGGAAGTCCCCTGGGAGTAATTCCTATAGTCGTGTCTCAGTTCTTCGTTTTGGTGGATCGGCACGCCTTGCTCGTTTTCGCTTTACGGAGAACAGGCAGCGGCTATTTGCGGAAAATTGAACGTAAGTTATTGGCACTTGGGTTTCAATCATCTAGCAGTACTCAAGCACGAAAAGTAATAAACACAGTCCATTACGAGAATAAGAGGAAGATATGACCTGGGAAAATGAAGGGAGGAAGGAAGACCATGAAAGGTCTCTGCATTGCGAAGTTTGAAGCCATTTTTCGCCTGATCGAGTATGACTATGAAATGGGTTGAGCAAAACTCGCAGCCTTGCAAAGCCGGAAATATGCCATGCACGGATTTTGGACCGACGGGTCTGTCATGTTCCTTAAAATCAGATAGCAGAGTTGTGTCCACTGTCCTGTCCTGAACTTTTTTTTTTCTGAGTTTTGGAATCGAGCCTCGCCAGCGATCATCTTATTCTCTTCCGCCAGCTTCTTCTCTGCCGTCGAAGCTACAATTTCAGAAAAAACAAAAAACTGAGATCTGATTTTTTTTTTTAAAAAAGGAAAAATTTCGGGAGGAATTCAGAGAATGAGGTTTCTTACTTTCTTCCTATATTTTTGCGGGAGGTTCTTCATTCTTGCCTGATCATTGCTTAATCCCATTAGCGGAGTCGGCTGATATCGGAGTTGTATTATACAGGATGGAAATAAGGCTACTAAAGTCAAGTTTTTGCCCGGTTCATCTTTTTGTTTTGTCATTTTATCGTTAATTTGACAGACCAAACTTATTTATGCAAACATTTATGTTATCATTTATGTTTCCTTCATCTATATTCACATCCACATAAATTTGATAACTAAGGTTATTAAAGTTACGGTGAATTAATGAGAACAATCAAACGAAATGGAGAGCTTAAGTAAAAAAAAATAAGAGATGATTTGTGTTTTAGTTTTTGGTTATCTATAATTTTTTTTATTTTATTTCTAAATGGGTGTGGATTTGAATATATAAAGATTGAGTTTGGGCAATAAATTTACATATTTTTGGCTTATTATATATTTTTTAATCCAATTTCAGTAAATCTAGCTTAATAATGTAGAAATGTAAAATTATAAAGTTTCTAAGTTTTTAAAACTTAAGTTGAGACTATGTCTGTTTCTACCTACATATAAATTTCAACTAAAACTTTAGATATTTTTTTGTTTTCAAAGTTATAGAAATGTAAGTTTTTAAAACTCAAGTCGAAACTTTAATAACCATGAAATGATGTTTTTAGTTATAAAACTTATTCAATTTTTTTTTTACTAAAACTTCTTGTTTCTTTAAAATTAGTCTAACAATTTTGCTAAAATATTGACAATAAATCGTTGATTTTCTGAAATTTAGTTTAAAAATTTTATTAATTAAAAAATATTGCATAGTCTAAATTTATTGAAAAATAATTAACAAATAGTTTAAATTAGATTTAAAAAATTGATGCAAAAAAGTGAACAATTTTATCGTTGACTATTTAGATAGTTACAAAATTTCAAGACTAAAGTTTTGTAATCAACTACTCTTTCCATCCTAAAACTTTTACTCAATTTATTTTTAGTAATTAATCTAGGAATTTTTATTTTTAATATTTTAATATACAAATGAAAAATCTTTATATATGAATGATAAATCAAGACATATAGTTTATATATATATATATATATATATATTAATAAATAACAATATAAATAAATTTAAGTTAACATACAATAAAAAATCAAATAGAACAAAAATTTTAGGAGTGAAGCATTATGCAGTTGCAAAATTTTTAGACCGATAAGGGCATTTTCAACAGCTTCCCCAAAATTTCTAAAAGATAGAAAAATAAAAAGTAAAATCTCTATACTTTTTTTTGCTTCAACTCCAACAGCTTCCCTATTTTGTAGAATTTTGTATTTATTATATAACAATTAAATATTATGGATTTAAAGTAAATTCAAATTAATGACTAGTTTAATTTTTGAATAATTAAATATTGTTGAAAATGTAAAAGATTATTCCTTCCATTTTACAAAGAATGACTGTTTTACCTCTTTGACTAAAATTTGACTTAAATATATTGATATTAATTTATATTATAAAAAAATTTAAAAATTATATTTATGAAATAGATTCTTTAAAGCACAATTTTCATAAAAAAATTATATTTCTATAAAAAATTTTGAAAGAAAAAAATATGAATTAATTGTTGTATAATTAAATATTGTGAAAAATGTAAAAATTTACTACCTCCACTTCACAAAGAATGACTATTTTAACTAAAGTTTGACTTAAATATATTAATATTAATTTATACTATAATTTTTTTTAAAAAATTATATTTATAAAATAGAGTCTTTAAAGTATCATTTTTATATAAAAATTTTAAATTTTTATAATAAATTTTGAAAGAAAAAAATTATGAATTAATTATTATAAATAGTAAATGAGACAACTTTTACGAGATAAAAAGAGTATTATTTTTTCATTCCTAAAATTTTTTTGGAGTTTCTGCAGAAATGGAGAATAAAATATTCTCTTTCATCTCATTTCCTATTTTAAAAAATATGATAAAAAAGCTGTTAGAGCAAAAAATAATTTTATATTTCCTAGAGAAACTATAAAATAGGAACTGTTGGTGATGATCTAAAACGGGGAGATGGCAATTTTAGTACTGTCATTCCTGTAGAAGTAGCAGACGGCACCCTTGGAGTGCGTGGTGGTTAGAGGTTGGAACTTGGAATAGAGGCAGTTGTTACAAATCAACCTTTTCATTTCTCATAAAACAGCCGAGAAAGGGTGGCCTCGACTTGTTTGTCTCAGGCTCTGCTCCGGCCTCTGCTTCCAAGTAAGTGAAGCCCATTGCTCCTCAAAGCCATGGACGCTACGCCTTTGCTCAAGCTAACCACAGCGCTTGCGCTTCTATTCGCCATTATTGTTTCCCTCTTTCAGTCGGAGCTCAAGTCTCTCCTGTCTCCGCCTCCCATCAAGGGCTCATGCGATCAACTTCACGCTTCCAGAATCTTCCCTCTCCACTCCGCATCCGGGCCCGAGAGTATTGCCTTCGACCCCAGTGGCGGTGGCCCTTACACCGGTGTCGCCGATGGCCGGATTCTCAAATGGGAAGGAGACGCTGTCGGCTGGGTTGACTTTGCCACAACTTCCCCTCATAGGTAATCCTACTTATTCTTTGTGTTTTCCTTGAAACTTCTGATACTGGGTACTAGATGCTTGCGCATGCGCTTTCTTCATTGCCAAACGTTTCCTCTCAATTGTTGTTTGGGGTTATTTCAGTTTATTCCGAGTAACTGGTGAGTCGTATAATCGACCTGTTATCACAATAAGCCTGGAATCCAGGTTATCTCCTAATTGCTCCCAAGAATCCCTAATTTAGAACACCCCACATATTGGTTTTTAAGTGTGTGCGTCCAATAACTGGGCGTTGGTATTTGTGTTGCTACTCGTTCAGACTGAGATTGAGATTGTTGTGCACTTGTGCTCCATCACAGAATTCACATTGGAGGTCCCTGTCTTTATGGTACAAGAGGATTCGGATTTTTATTCCACTAGATTATTCTTAAAATTGAACACCAAGTAAATGCAATTGCAAGGTACTGACTTGTTAATGAAACACCTAATTCAACTATGAAACACCTGATTTGAAACATGAGTGTATCAAGTGTATCCTTTTTCTATTATGATACCTGTGGTCCTCGCTAAAACATTAATCAAGTGCAGCATTCCGAATGAATGATTCCAATCACTTGATTGACGTTGAACTGCTTGATTCTTGTTAGTTCCTCTGCTTAGGATTGGTTCAGTTTTTCAAAAATTTGATACATAAAGAGTCGTGTTCTTTTTGACACTTGAACTAGAATATGGTTCATGCTTCATGTCAAAAGGCCTTTTGCTGTGATGTTCTATCCCATTAGTTGCAAGTAAAGGACGGGGTTGTATTAATCTGTTGAGAAAGAAGTTACCTGTCACACACAGAGGAAGCATAGAACATAATCGGCCATTCACACACTAGTTTTTCAAGTGATTGCTAGTAACAAATTGCTACCTTAACTTTCAAGGAAGGATTGCACTCGTCCGTTTGCACCTGAGATGGAGCATATATGTGGAAGGCCGCTAGGACTACGATTTGAGAAGAAAACTGGTGATCTTTACATTGCTGATGCGTATTTTGGTCTGCAAGTGGTAGGTCCTGAAGGTGGTCTAGCCACTCGGTTGGTCAAGGAAGCTGAAGGCGAGCCCCTTTACTTCACAAATGACATGGACATTGATGAGCATGAGGATGTGATTTACTTCACTGATTCGAGTACAGATTTTCGTAGAAGGTACTGAAGTACTGCTTTTTACCCATGTTTTATCAGTAAAACATTATTTCATTTTCCTTCAATTAATTAATTGTTAGGTAAACAAAAAGTAAACTTGTTAATGTAATCAATTACTTAAAGCAGATAAATTAGATCATCTATGATATTTTTTCACATGCGGCTTACAGAAAATAAACTGGAATGTATTTGTGCTTGTGCTGTTTTCTAACGGGAAGCAAATATTCTATTGACGTGATTGTATGGCAAATGAATACCATTGTGTATCCGGATAAAGTTGGAAGCTGAACTTAACGAATTTATCAATATATAAGTTTTTCTTTTCTCGATTGACCATTCCGTTTTAGTAAATTGAGTTCTGTGTTAAAAGTTTATTAATTTAAATAGTTATACCTGTGACACTTGGAATTTGTTGTTGAACCAACCCTATTCAAACTTGAAAGTAATGAAGTCTGTATTTCCAGAATGTGAGTATTATTACCGTTGTTTTCCCTTTTCCCTCGCAGAGAATTCATGGACTCAGTCTTGAGTGGAGACAAGACTGGCAGGTTACTGAAATATGACAAAACAAGCAAACAAGTGACAGTTCTGCTCAGGAATCTTTCATTCGCAAACGGCGTATCACTAAGCAATGACCATTCTTTCGTGCTTGTAGCTGAGACTTCTACTCGTAGGATTCTGAGGTTATGGCTCCGTGGTCCAGACACTGGAAAAGTGGATGTTTTCTGTGAGCTTCCAGGAGTTCCGGATAACATTAGAAGGAATGCGAAAGGGGAGTTCTGGGTGGCCTTGCATGCAAAGGATGGACTCGTTCCTAGGTTGATTGTTTCCCACCCTTGGGTGGGGAAGCTGATGTTAAAGCTACCAATGGGGTTCAAGCAACTGCACTTGCTGTTGGTTGGTGCAAGTCCATATGCCACCATTCTGAAGCTAGACGAGAAGGGAAAGATGCTGGAGGTCCTAGAAGATATTGAGGGGAGAACTGTGAAGTTTATCAGTGAAGTGGAAGAGAAGGACGGGAAGCTTTGGATGGGATCCGTGATGGTGCCTTTCATTGGTATTTTTGACCTGTAATTGCATAGCTTTGCTTCATGTATTACCATATGCACTCTGTGGGTGCTTCGCGTGGTGCCATATGCAAATTTCAGGGGCTTCGTGTACGTCAATGTCCGGCAAGGAAATGTGTTTCGTTGGTGATAAAAATTGATCACTGTCCGAAACGGCCTACCTTGATGGCGATGCTTAAAGTTTCTATTTTGGTACTTAGAAGTCTTTAGACTGTTTCAGAAAAGTTGCTGCTGCTTAACTATGGAATGCAGAAGTTAGAGAGAGTCTTTTTGGGCAGTGATAGGATAGGATCCACGGGTTAGTTTTGCATAGCGGGTGCTGCGGCTGCGGGGGAATGGGGGAATGGACTGCTTTTGCACCCGCAGTTTGTTAAGCTCTCAGGGCTAATTCGCTTTGTCTAACGTTAACTATTTTTTTTTTATTTTTACATCTTTTTTATCTGAAACTAATTTCATTTGAAAGCTAATGTTATGTGGATTTAATAATTGATTTGAAAGTAAATTTTTAGGATGTTGTTAAATTTTTATGAAATTTTCTTTTTTAAGGCTTGGAACTAAAAAAATTTATAAAAATTTAATAAGATTATAAAAATTGTATTTTTAATTGATTATTGCAGTTATATAATATTAAATTTTAATTAAAATTAATTATATATAAAAAAAATATAAAAATAAAATAAATTATTTTATAATCAATTAACTAAAATTAAAATGAAGCGGGTGTCAATTTCCAGCATGGGACTTCCAGTCTTTCGGGGTTTAAATATCCCAAATTAACTTGTTTTGTCGGATGGGATGGACCCAATGCGGGTCCACATAATTTTTGCTCCTGAGTTATTTGGTATTTACATGGAGCCCTATCTTAAGATCATGAGTAACCAGCAGCTCATCCCACTATTCATCCTCCTCGATTGCTCCATTCCTCCACCGCAATTGGTATATAACTGGTGCCAGAATGAGCAAAAACCATATAGCTGTTGGAACAACGATCCACCAAAGAAAAATTAAATTAACATATTGGGATGAATAGAACCTTGTCCAAATTAGCAAGTGGTAATTTGCTTGGGGTGCCCGATTGAAGTGGGTGGGAGGGACGGGAGATGCAGGAAGGGTCGCAAAATAAGGGACGTCGAGAGCAGATGCAGGTTTTGGGCCTGAATGGCGGTCACCGGGCAGTGGCTGGACTCGTGATAATCAATGCTCCTCACCGGAGATATGATGGAAAGTGGTCATTCCATCACCGCTTAATCTTATACGAGGGGAAGGTAGCGAGTTGGGAGAAGTGGTTGGGGATGGAAGCCATATGATACAAAATTGGGGGAGAGGTGACAGCGTAATTTAACTCAAACTCAGGGCCAAATAATGTTAAAAAAGTTTAACATCATTTCTTTCTCTATTGTCACTTGAAAAAATACGTTACTTGGCTTGTGAAAAATTAAAACGAACAGCCTGTTAATTAATTTCATAATTAAACTTGGGACAATACGCTTCTGTATATGTAATCTCTACCTTAAATAAAATCTTCCACGGATGGATGAGATGACTCACCATTTATGTTGTTCAAACTCGGAGTAAAGCTACTTCTTCATCAATAAACTCCATCTAGCCACCTACCACTTACTAACCGTACCATTAGTTATTAATTAATGCTTCTTTATTTACTCAATAAACGCTTTTTCTTTTTCGCTCTCAGTTTAACACAAAAAATCACGAGTGCATTTTTTTTCTATATAATAAGCAGAATGCGTTGCAAGCATGAAAATATGTTGTCAGGTGAAAGCTTTGATTTAATCCCAGATTAAGATTTTTAGGGAGGGAAGATTAATTTTAGGCCTATAAATTTACTTACTTTTTATTTTAGTGCTAAAACTTACTATTATGGATATTATGGTCGTATATCTAATTAGATACGGTGAATATTTTATAATTTTACCCCTTAAAATTCCTCTACTCCAACGATTCCTCTCTCTCCCTCCCTATTAGCCGCCTAGCCACCGTTCCTTCTCCCCTGTTCGTTCCGCCTTGGTTGGCATTGCTCTGCGTTTTTGACTTCATTTCGATTTCATTGCCGCCGCTCTTCATTCGTTCCGACTTCGTTCTCCCCTGTTCCACCGCCGCTCTTCGTTACGACGATGCTATGGCCACCCATAACCACCGCTCTGCATTCCTCTTTGTCACTATGTCGTCATCGCTACGATGTCCGATTTCTCAACTCAAGCCGCTTCAATCTCGGCTCTCTCACGCCGCTCCGATCTCCGATTTCTCGAATCGAGCCACTTTGATCTCGGATCTCTCATGCCGCTCCGATCTCAAATCTCTCGCCTCCAGCTCCTCGTTGTCGCTAGGACCGAAGGCCCAATCTGCCGTCCCTCGAAACTGAAACAGGAATGGAGTGCGGTGGTAAGGACGACGGGGGAGAAGAGACCAAGTGTCGTGGAGAGTGGAGGCAGCCTGGGGAAGTTCACTGTTCGCGGTGGAGATTCGTGACTCCAGCAGGCACGGAGCCCGAGTTTGGCTTCTGACTTTCTAAAAGGCTGAGGACGCTGCCAGGGGCTTACGAGTTACGGGAAAGGCTTCCTGACTTCTTTTTCTGGTTTAAGTTATTAAAGATGATCGTTCTGAGTTAGTTGTATACATTTGTTTAGACATTTTTATATATTTAATTTATTTTTTATATTTTAGTCATTTTTATATTTTTTATCAGATACTTTTATATAGTTAGATATTTTTATTTATTAATTTAAATATTTTTATTTTTAAGATAATAAATTATTTATATATTACTCAAATACTGTAACATATTTCTATTGACGCTTTAACATTTTTATTTAGACATTTCTACATGTATACATATTATTTTTATATTTTTTATCAGACACTTTTATATAGTTATTTGGACATTTTTAATTATTGAATCAAACACTTTCAATTTTTTAACGTAATAAATTGTTTACATATTACTCATATACTTTTAGATATTTATGTAGATGCTTTAACATATTTATTCAGACATTTCTACATGTTTATATATTATTTTGACAAAGAAGAAATAATTTATATATTATTGAAAAGAACAAATAATTTGTATATTATTTTAGACACTTATATATACTTGTTTACATACTTTTTCCAATTGTTTTGACACTTTATATATTTTTCTTTGACACTTTATATATTTGTTTACATACTTTTTCCAATTGTTTTGACATTTTATATATTTTTCTTTGACACTTATATAGATATGAGTAATAACAGAAGATCAAGATGTGGCAAATGTAGTGGTGGTGGCAGCAACTTTGGTAGTAGTGGAAATGGGGTAAGATTTCTAAAGTGAGAGAGAGTTTTTGGTGAGGGACAATTTTGTTAAATTCTTTTAATAGAGATGGATTATATATAGAAAGTTAAGAGTGAGTTAGTATGTTGAATTAGACATATGTACACAGTATAATAATTAAAAACTTACTCCCTCTGTCGTAAATTCTTTACACCATTCACTTTTCAATAATTAATTTATAATTTTCTTATTTTCATTATTTTAGTATATAAATGTAAAACTTTTATATATGAATGATAAATTAATATCTATTATATTTACATATATTATTTAAATTTTTCTTATAAATAATAATATGAGTAAACTTAAGTTAAATTATTAAAAAAAAGTTAAATGGAACAAAAATAGTAGGGGTGAGAGAGTATTAAATTTCTAAAAAAAAATTTAGAACTTTTAAAAATTAGTTACATTTATTAGTCCTAAACTGGACGACTCGCCACATGACCAACGATGAACAAACATGTGGAATTAACTCCCATTGGTTATTTAACGTGTCACCTGTAGATAGTATTAAGTACACTAAACTATTAAATATAAATATTCCCTCGCCACCACAAGCATTCATATTCAACTCCAAGTTCGCCACCGCACGAATCAAACGCAGCTTGATGACCTTGTTCGACTTGACCTTTTGTAAAGTAGCTTCAATTGGGTTGATCTTGGGTGATTTTGCGACCCTCATTTCCTCTCTAACATTCTCAATTTATCCTACAATATTCTCCTCTTCAGTAAGCTCTCAAAATCTACAATTATGGGGTAACCATTAGTTACCAGAATTTTCTCTCGATTTAAAACAAGAATAACCAAAAAAGGGACCGAGCCCCGGAGAGTAGGTTTGGTCATCTTAATCTTCGATTAGATTGGTGGTATTTCATGTCCTCTGAAAATGGGAAAGTTTATGCAAGATTTAAGTGTAGATTTAATTCTAGCTGTTTTAGCAAGAGTTTCGTGTGCCATTTGATGTGGCATTTTAAGTAGTGTAGGCGTGTCTGATGTTGAATGTGTGGCTAGAAATTTTTCTATGCAAGCAACAATTTCACAAATTATTTTAATGAATAACTTAAAGGAATAATAAGTAATGATGCAACAATATAAAAAGGCAAATAAATTTAATCATACTCATCCATCCAGTTGCAGTTGCAGTTGCAGAGATAAGAGCAGACGAACAATTTTTTAACCTACTGCAAAACCAAACTTAAGGAGAACTAACATCTACCTAATGCTCGTCAAGTAGTGCCGGTATAGTTTAATGGCTGTAGCCAAAGAGTTGTAATTTATTGGGAAAGTTACAATTAGTTCCTTAAAGTTTATCCTAATTTACAGTTTGTTTCCTTTATTTTTAAAAACTTACGCTTTACCCCTCTATTCTTTTATACTATCCGATAACAACTTTTAAAATTATAATTTAAATTACATGAAAGTTATCTTTTAGTAATACTGATTTCTCCAATATTTTTTTATAGTTAATAAACATTTTAATTTTATCAAATTTTCCTTTTTATAAATTTATTTTTTTTCATATAAATGGATATCAATGTTTTTTAAAAGTCGGTCAGCTATAAAAAAAATATAAAAAATATTGAAATTACTATAATATGGTTATCAGATAGTTTAATTTAGGGTTTTATAAGTTGTTGTCAGATACTAAAAAGAAAATAGGGGATAAAGTATAGGTTTTCTAAAATAGAGGGATAAAGTGTAGGTTAGATCAAAGTATTAGATACTTTTGTAATTTACCCTAATTTATTTTTCTGGTACAGATAATCGAGGAACACAAAATTTTGTGTTGGGCGGCGGCATGGGGATTGGACAGATAACGAAAACCAAATTGATGGTACGCAAAAGAATTAGGTGTCGATTTTGTTTGCTGGCCAACGGAAACAAGAACTGGGTGGCAACAATTCGAGCCAAAGTACGCTTCGACGAAGTAGGATCGGAGGCGATGATTAAAATTGGGCTTTGATATCAGATTAACGTAGGAGCAAGTAGAAACTAGAACTCCAAAAAGAATAAGGCAAGAGAGGGGGTAGAAATTTCACTTAAGTCATGCCCATTTAGAAATAATTTTTATAATTAGTGTTAGAGTTTTATATAATTCATTAAATATGAAAATTGAATTGTTAAAGTTAATGATAGTTTTTTTAAAACTTTGATACTAATCATTAACATTAATACTAATAAGGACCTCTATATCATTAAAAAAAAACTGTTCTTAAAGGTTTGCTTCCCCAATTTATAGGTTGGAAAATTTTAAAGGAAACAAATAATTAAACTTGGGAAGTAAATAAAATAACAAATAACTTAATTATTAAAATATACCTCCTAATTCTAGGCACTCCATCACTTCAAATTGATAGTTGTCCTCACCATTGGGCATGATCGGAAAAGGAAAATCAAAATTATTATATTTTGACTTAAATTTATTTATATTATTATTTATTAAAAAATTTAAAAAATATATATTTAAAAATTATATATTTTAATCTATCATTCATATATAATAATTTTTTATTTATATATTAAAATATTAAAAATAAAAAAATTTTAGATTAACTGCTGAAAATAAATGAAACAAAGACTTTAGGGGAGGGAGTATAAAAAGAAAAAAAGAGAGAAAAAAAAACAGGAAGATAAATTTTGTCTCTAATGGCATATCAAGTAGGATAATTTTGTGCTTATGAGAAATTTTTATGGAGTTTCAGTTTTATGCAATTAAGCGCACCTATTTATGTCACATCATAATTTATAGGAAGTGAATGGACAACACATGTAGTTTCTTTGAAATGAGTTGTCAGTTTACAAAAGCCATCACTCTTATGAATGTACAGTAACATAAGCGACCGCTGATGTTATTATCGTAGATGTACTTATCTACCCTAATAGCTCATCGAAATATAAGCTTTGAGATATAAGGATTACTAAAAAAACTAGCTTTTCTGACAGCTAAAGTACAAACGCATTAGGTCATAGGTAAAAAAAGTTAAAGTTATTAATGGTTAAATGTGTTGATAATTTACCAACGGTCTGACATGTTAGTGAATTAGTTATTTTTCAACGGTTAGATTACCAACGTACCGATGCGTTGATAATTACCAGCGCACATATATGTTAATAATTACCAATGCACTGACACATTGGTAATTAGTAACGCGTTGGCGTGCATGTGTGCTGGTAATTACCAACCTGCATGAGCGTTGGTAACTGTTAAATATATAATATATAATAATAATAATAATATTGTATATAATTTATTTATTTATTTATCATATATATCATAGCTATCATATTTATTTTACAATTTTAGAAAGTAAAGTAGTAATATGCGTATGAACATATTTTTGCGCATAAATATATATCATAACATATATTATAACATATGATTTGTATCATAATACATATATTTATTATTATGATACATACATACATTAAAAGCCCAAACCTAGCCATGACTTATCTTATATAAAACCTTAACCTATCTCTCCTATACGAACATATTTTTATAGTCAAATTAAAATTGATAGTTTTAATGTAAATAATAAACCAATTATCGTATGCAATTCATATAAAAAATTTATATATAACAAAAACTATCAATTATAAGATACTTTATATATAACAAAAACACACATAAAACTATCAATTATTATTATTATTATTATTATTATTATTATTATTATTATTATGTGTTATATTAAAAAAATATTATAATCACACACACACGTGTGTGCGTGTGTGTGTGTGGAAGCCCAAAAAGCTCAAAAAAAACCATAACCCATAACCCATATCTAGCTCTAACCTGACCCATATAAATAGCCCAACTATCTTACTTCTCCCCACACTCTCCCACCTCACACTAAACTATCTCCCTACTCCTCATTGCCTCATCGTCACCTCACCTTACCCCTTATCATCACTTCGCCATTCTTGCCCTCACCTTCGTTCGCCTCGTTTCTCACCCTCACCTTTGTTCATCTCTATTCACACTAGCCTTACTACGCGCCATCCACTGTCCTCGCCCAACGCTCCTTGCCCTTCGCCATTCGCTGCTCTTCGTCACCGCTGGCTTCTCATCGGCGTCTGCATTGCTCCTCGCCGTTTGCCTCTTTTTGCTGCCGTCCTCCTCGCTCCTCGACCGACATATCCTCCCTTGGTCGACACATCCTTGCGTATTGCATTTGTAAATCAGGTTTTTGGGCTCCTTGGACAGCCTCACTCCATGCCTCGCCATTCTTTCTCACAATTGACTTCGCCATCCCTTGGCGATCTGATTTTAGGTGCAGATATGATGTTGGCTAATTTTTTCTTTGTTGTGAGATTATGGAATTTTGGTTTGTATGAATTTTTTTTCTCTTATTTGTTAATATTTGTTAATTGTTCAGTAACTAATTTTTGTTAATTGTTAATTTGTTGCTAATTGTTATTTTGTAATTTTGCTGATCTGAATTGTTTAGTGTTTATTCTTGTTGATTGTAGTTTCGGTGTTGATTTTCTGAATTTTAGTTAATTTTATGTTTGATTTTTTTGAATATTTTGTTAATTGTTTGTGTTAATTTTTCTATTTGGCATGTAAATAATTTTTAGTAAAACATAAACTATAATTTCAGTAAATATAACTTTATTAATAAAATTTATTTGTACTAATAAAATTTTAGTTATATAATTTTAATAAATATAATTTTTTGTACATTAATTTAGTAAAATTTAATAGAAATTAGAATAGTAATTAATTTAATTTTTTTTGTATATTTTTTTTAAAACTAAATTGCAGTTTCCAACAGCTTTATGTTGGAAATTGCTTTAGTTTTTTAAATATTTGAAAAATTTATTAATGCGTGTGCACGTTGGTAATTACTAATGCGGGTGCACGTTGGTAACCTTTTCACCCATTGGAAAACAAATATGGTACACGATTATTGGTAATTTCCAACGTCCATATTACCAATGCATACGTGTTGAAAATTACTAACGGCTTAATTTTTGTTCGTTGATAATTGGATTTCCAACGAGTGATTAACTAACATGTATTTACCAGCGACTGTGTGTTGGTAATTCAAAAATTACCAACGCACAACTGTTGGAAACGTGCATTGGTAAACTAAATAATTTTAGTAGTGAAGTGAACTTTTCAAATACTATATATATGTAACTTTAAATTTCGTGTAAATATTAGGAGGAATTGCGATCTTTTATCAGATGGAAATTAAGTTGTAGATTAATTACATGGTTAACAACTATGTTATATAATCAATTACAATTTGGAAAGACAAAAGCAGCAAATATGCCACTAATTTTAATTGACCATTAGTGCATTTTTTTGAGGTGTATATGCTACTAATGCTTTCTTTTTATGTAAATAAAAGCCACCATCATCAAAGATATATGCTAGCATGAACATTTATGATACAAATTATTGCTAGATAATGAGCAGGTTAAGGTTACATTTAGTTGGGGAAAATTTTTATCTTTATTTTTTAAAATTTTATTTAATAAAAGTTTAAGTGTATAACATGCTTTAAGGATGTGGAAAATATTACTTTCTAAATTTTAAAAATATAACTTTTTTTTACTTATTTTCCATTTTAACACGTAAGTTCTCCAAATTTTAGAAAGCAATATTTTCCATATCCTTAATTAAAAATGGAAAAATGTGAAGAAATGAAAGAAAAAAAAACTAAACAAAGAAGCAAAAACTAAAAATATAACGGAAAATGGAAATTTGTGAATAAATGAAAGAAAAAAAATAAAAAAAAGGAAAAAGGAAAAAGAACAAGGAAACTGACGGTTTAGCTTGAGCCGAACGCCCGACAAAAGAGTTCTCAAGCTAGCTCATTGACCCGTTGTGCAAACACAAAATCAAGTAGAACTAATTTAAGTGCTATTGTATGTCCTCACTTACAAGTAAACCAGACGCACACAAGTTTTATCCACGAGCAAAAGGATGAGTCTTTCAAAAACTACGTGCAAAATTAAAGACATATTATAATATAGCTTGTTGTTTATTTTATTGCTAAGTGGATTGGTCCAATACTTGGACTCCTCGAGTGATCCATCATTTTGTCTCTCTGGTGTTTTGTTGAATGACATTAGACACTTACCTTTTTTATGTCTTATTCTTTTTATTTATGTTTCACATTGTGTAAACTAAGCTGCACATTTAGTCAGCTCTCTGTTGTTGGCTTTGTTCATACCCTTTTTGGTTGGACTCCATCCTCTTCAATTAATTGATTAATGCATCCTAAGTGGAGTATACTTTTATTAAAACTAATACAAAATTTCATAGGTAAGAATTTTTTTCTATAAAAGATACTTCATTCCAATTAAAAATGAGCTAAACGACATCTTACAAATCAACAACGACATAAGATTCTAAAAGACAACAGGAATAATCTGACCATAAAAAGGTTACTCATTCTTATGACATTAAATGAAGGGAAAAAAATCAGATCAAGTCAAATATTCCAGGTAAGCCAGAATAAATTTGGAGTTTAAAACTAAAAAATAATTGGAAGAAAACCCAGACTAAGCCGACAATAACCAAGTAGTGCTAGAACCAACCAAGCATCAGAAACATGAGAAACAATGTCTATAAAAAATAAAAAGATTACCTAGAAAACCTAAAAAAAAATATTGACTTAATTTTATGCAATATCATTCATATTTGTTGATAAGTGTCAAGACATCTCAGTAGAGTCGAGATTCTGGTAAACCCAAGAGAAACCGAGACCCATGGTTGCCCGCTTCTGATTAAAGATCTACCATGCAAAAGTCTTGAATTACTCTTAAACACCAAGATTTGAAGGAGATTACATCCACCATAAAATGCGATAAATAATATCGAATAAGGTTAGTCAGTCAAAAAAACATTGAAAGAGAACTTGCCAGACCCGGACTAAAGTTTGAATCTTACAAAAATAGCAGAGAAAGATGAGAAAAATGACAAAAAGGAATAGGTTGAGGAGATGTAAATTGCTCCTGTGGCCCCTAACCTTAAATTGTTGTCCTATTTTGGACCTTAACTTCAAAACCTTACATTGGACCTTAACATCAATTTTTTTGTTCCAATTTAAACCTTTAGCAGATGAAAAGTGTTAAAATTGGTGAAACTGGCCATGTGGCATGCTAGCATGGCCGATTACCCATGGTGGCACTGACATGGAAAAGGAAGAAAAAAAGAATAAAAAGTAAATAATAGCCTAGGTTCTTGATTTTTTGCTTCATTTTCTCAAAACCCTAACTTTTACTCACTACCACCCATGGACTGCCCTGCCCGACACCATTCCAGCCACTAGCCCTAGTGGTAACTGACGGTCCTAGCCCACTGTCCCCTGCTGAGCCGTACCACCTTCCCACATCAAATCCACTCATCCTGAGCCATCATCATCCTTCGTCTCCCTTTGTAGTCGTCTTTGATTCTAATAGAAGCTGAATCCTAAACCTGCATGAACCCTCTGAATTCAAGGAAACGACAATGACAAATGCGATGATAGTGAGCAAATGAAAAAGACGACAATGGATATGATGTCATGGCTGGGATTCGAATCAAAGGTTGAAAAGAGAAGGTCAATCAATTGACGATGCGAGTGTAATCAGCAGGGGAATCAAATGGTGAGTGAAATAGAGCACAATGAAGGCAAACAATGAAAGAAATCGAACAAAATCATAGGCTGCAATCGGTTGAAATCGAGGGTTGCAATTGGATGAAATCTTACCTGATTGATGGATGGGGATTGACGAATAAGGGAACGAGGGGGAGGAGGAAACAAGGGAACAAGGGGAGGGGAGGAGGAACGGCAGATGAGGTCGAGGCTGGAGGCGGCGTGGGAGGGCTGAAGGTGGTGGGGGAGGGAGGAGGAACGGCAGATGAGGTCGAGGCTGGAGGCGGCGTGGGAGGGCTGAAGGTGGTGGGGGAGGGAGGAGGAAGGAGGTATGTGGGCTAACCCCTTATAGGTCCAAAATTTCTTCTTTTTTTATAATTGAGGCCCTAAATTTCTAATGTAGCTAATTGCAGGCATCTATAATTGGTGATTTATTGTGTCACGTGGCCAATTGCCTCAAGCTGGGATGACACATGGTCAGTTCCATTAATTTTAACATGCTCCGTCTGTCAAAGGTCTAAAATAGAATAAGAAATTGAGGTTAATAACATCTCATGTAAGATTTTGAGGTTTGGGTCTAAAATATGACAATAATAAAAGATTATGAGCCATTGGTGCACTTTACCTGATTGAGGAGAGGAGGAAAATCAAGTTTAGCGCAATTTCCGCGGGTAGAAATTGATTGAATATAAAGAATTGTTAATATTTTTAAACTATTACAAAAACTAGAATAGGGATTGACAAATTGGTTGGACTGGAAGGTTGGTCCCAGCCAACTTCCAAGGAAATTTGCTATGTATATATATCTGTGCACGTAGGTTTTCTTAGGTAGGAGATTGTTTTCGCAGGGAAACTCTTGGGATCTGTTGGTCGCAGTCATGATGGGCTCAAAAAAGGTTATATTTTTAGCAACGACAGCCATCGTCGTGTTAATATCTTCCTTAGTTGAGCTTACTCCAAATTACCCAGTAGATCTGAAATCACCGGGTGCGGCGGTTCTGGGGCTTGACGCCGGATTTGGCACCATACCAATCACCGGTGCTGTGGGAGCAGAAAGCTTTGCGTTCGACCTTGCTGGGCGGGGCCCCTTCACCGGCGTATCCGACGGGCGAATCCTGAGATGGGACAAAGGCAATCGGTCGTGGACCGATTTTGCTCTCACTTCTCCGTATAGGTATCCGTCTCCTTGTCTATCTCTTAGCTTGTTCTCTTCGCCCATCGCATTCTTTCACATGACACGTCCATTATTTGTTTGCGGCTGCATGGCACATATATATTTTAAGTGAGAAATACTACTTGCATTTACGATGAAAACGTCGCTGGCTATTGAATATATATTGTTACATCTTATAAAAAGGAAAAATAAAAGAAACAAAAAAAGGAGACATTTTATTTCTACGGTGCCTTAGCTTAATTACTTCGTAGAATGTGCATTTTGTAAAATGAAATTTAAATATGGGTTATTTTCCCATGCGCCCTTACTGATTAAAATTAAAACTTAGTGTCCTAATAATTTACTTATCATATATTTTGATGTTTACGTGCACGCTATAAATTAAATCATATATATCTTTTATATACGCTATAATAATGGACTAGTTGAAGTTTATTACTGCAAGGGATTGCCGATCAGAGAAAGATAAAAACGAAAGAAAGAAAAAAAGAAAGAAAAGTGCTAGTAGCGTTCCCGTCTTCCAGATGGTTGCCGTTGTTCTCGTCCGTTTGATCCATTTCTTGTCAGCAGTAATAAATCTAAATCACCTAAAATCCAAACTAAACTAATTAGAAAGGAAGAAAAAAGTAGGAGTTTAATTAAGGCTTGGGGAAAATAAGTACTGTGTTGGAAACCTAAAAACAGTAACCAATTTAATTAGATTCCCTTTCGGTGCAGGTATAAGTTAGTTTTAGTTGACCATTAATGGAAAACCCAGTTGCTCTCAACCATTCATCTAATAATGTTAAGCATATTACTTATGACACGTTGCGCCGACAGACCAAAATGATTCCATGGATATAAAATTACTTACTGTTCTCAAATGTTTAGCGACCTCGCAACAAAAAGACAAATGGGCGTTCTTCTTGTTGTTCGTTATTTTGTTTCCTTGTGTCCTACGGCAGCAAGGGATGATTTAAAAGCCACCTTGTACGTATTGAAAGGTCTTTTCTGTTTTGTTACCATCAAACCTTTGGGCCGTTACTGCTGCTCCAGCAGATGGCCTAAAAGTTACCCTTTGGTCCATTAGTGAATGTGTGGTTGACCTAACAATCCTGTAGACACAGTTGTGGAGGGACGCATGATCATGATCAGACGGAGCACATATGCGGGCGTCCATTGAGCATGGGCTTCAGCCCAATTACCGGTGATCTCTTCATCGCCGATGCTTACATGGGCCTTCTCAAAGTAGGCCCAGAAGGTGGTATAGCCAGTAAAATCACAATACGTGATCCAAATCCCGGAGAACCGCTTGGATTTTCAAATGGTCTGGACATCAGCCAATCCGATGGTACAATTTATTTCACGGACAGCAGCAGCCGGTATAGTAGAAGGTACTGGCAACATTGCCAACATCTATTTCCTTATTTTACTATTTTACTCTAAATATTTAGTTAGATTTTTTTTATAAAAAATATCAGTACTATGTATGTGTGATTTGACATCAAGTAAGAATGCAACAAAACGGAAATTTTGCAGAAATTTCGTGGCAATTATATTGAGCGGGGATAGAACGGGGAGACTAATGAAATATGATCCAGCAAGTGAACAAGTGAGTGTTCTATTGGACAATCTCTTGTTCCCAAACGGAGTGGCTCTCAGCAAAGATGGGGACTTCCTTTTATTTGCGGAGACGACTCGATGCAGGATCCTGAGGTATTGGCTTAAAACGTCTAAAGCCGGAAGCGTTGAAATTTTCAAACAAGTCCCTGGATTTCCGGACAACATCAAGAGAAGCCCCAGAGGAGGGTTTTGGGTTGCAATGCACTCCAGAAGGTCGAAGCTTTTGGAGTGGATCATTAACTCAACTCCTTGGATTGGCGGTGCTTTGACCAGGCTGCCTATTGACATCACCAAAGCTTATTTAAAGGTAGCAAGGCTCAGGAGAGGGAGTGGGTTTGCTGTAAGGTTGAGTGAGGAGGGAGAGATACTGGAGATCTTGAGAGTAGAGAGGTTCAAATCATCAATAAGTGAAGTTTCTGAACAAGATGGGAAATTGTGGATTGGGTCTATAAGCATGCCCTTTGTTGGAACCTATGATGTTTGAAAAATTTATATAATCTTGTATTGTTCTACTTTTCACAATTGCAATATTTTGTCATCAAGTAGCACGATAGATTAACATTTTATTTTGGTCCCAATTTGATGAAATAAGTTAACTCAAAGTGTTTTTCTGATAAAAATATTTGAAATCATAATTTAAACTATCCAATAACTATTTTACATTAAATTTAATCTGTATAATAATTTTTTTACAGTTAATAAAAAATTTAAATCACTTTTTTTTTTCTCTTTATAAATTAAATTTATTTTATTCAAAAATAAAAAATTACTAATTTAAATTATCTATTTACTGTCAAAAAATATTAACTTGTTTAAATTTATTGAAAAACAGTTATTGAATATATAAATTAGAATTTTAAAAGTTTTTGTTGGAGAATTATTTTGAATTAATAAATTTCATTTAGTGATGGGTCAAAATGAAATAATTTTAATAAATTTATGACTAAAACAAAACATTTAATAGATTAAAGACTAAAAAATAATAATGACTAAAGATTAGTAACCATTTATACATTTTACTCCGGGCGAAAAATTGTAATTACTCTTATTTTTCAATTGGAAACTATTCGTAGCAGTTGATGATTAGGTATGAAGAGGATATCGGTCATTTTGGGCATATATTGATCAAAAGGATGAAAGGTTTGATGTTGGTGGGCCAGGAGGTGCGTGACTTTGAAGCAAATCGAGTGTGGACCGGTCAGGACCATGATGTGTGGCCAACAGACCAAGGCCCGAGACGGTGTGGGCAGAGCCACATACAAGAAAAATCATTCCTCGCGTTTACAGTTGTGTGGTTTACACTCTATTTTGATCTGCGTCCTCAAAAATATTATGTGGCAGGCTGCAGGCAAGAGAATCACTTTGGAAAAGGAGCCCTTTTCCAAAGGTGGACCCATTTCTTTTTTTCTTTCTTTTTTCTAAAGAAAAAATGGGCCAAAGACAATATCTTGGCATAAATTTTAATCCTTAGAAAAATATTTTAACCAATTTAATTGGATCAGAATGTATTTTACTTAAAATTATCATTTTAGAGCGCACAAGGCCTTTTTGCCAGCCTTTATATACGCAACCAAGTGTGTTTGTTGGATACTCTTGTTTTAGAGTATTTGTATTGCAATTAAGGAGAGTGGCAAAATTTGGTTTGACCCAGCCCACCCGAACTTAAGCCCAATTTGAGATAATTTGATTAGAAAAGTCAATGACTCGAACTTAATTCCATCAAACCTAAACTGAATCCGAACCCGATTAAAATAAAATTCAAGAAAACCCGAACCTGAACCTGACCTGACCCGAACTTGAAATGGCCCGATGACTAAACCTAACAAGACCTGATTTTAACTTAAATTAATACAAAATATATGGTTAGTAAAGACTTTAGAAAAATTATGAATTAATATATGTGAATGAGTTTCTTCTATTTTGTTGATCTATTTTGCGTTGTAGAGCGAGTGAGTGAAAGCTATGAGAAATGACTAAGGAAACGGTGATAGAGGGATAAAAATAAATAGGTTTTATAAATTATAGTACCCATTCTGTTCCATATTCTTTGAAATATTTGACTTTTTCAAATAGTTTGAATTGAATTTCTTCATATTACTCCCTATATATATCAAATTATTTGCACTATTAATATTTTAACAATTAATATATAATTTTTTGTTTTCAAAATTTTAATATATAAATAAAAAATTTTATACAAGAATGATAAATCAAGACATATAATTTTTAAAGATATATTTTAAATTTTTTAATAAAAAAATATAAATAAATTCAAGTAAAACTAGTCAGAAAAGTTAAATGGAGCAAAGAAAATAGGACAGAAGGAGATTATTTGTTAGAAAAAAATTTAAAAAGTATATATTTAGAAACTATAGGTCTTTATTTATTATTTAATATAATCATTTTTTATTTATATACTAAAATGTTAAAAATAAAAAATCATAGATTAATTGTTCAATAGTGAATATTACAAAGAGCTTGACATAGAGGGAGTATTTTATTAAATAAATTATATATTAATATATCTTTAAAAAATTTTATATTATTTTTATATCTAGTTAAATTAAATTTTAATCAAAATCAAACCAAAAAATTGAGTCGATTTAGCGCTTTCGGCTTATGCATCAGTAAATCGATTAAACCTAACAATCAAGTTGAATCTGGTCTAAGACTTGATAATCCAACCTAATTGGATTTAAACCAAAATAAAACCTGGAATGACCCAACTCAAACCCAAAATCTACTTAATCCGAAACCAACCGGAATCCAAATAACCCGATCTGAACCTAACATAAAGCCAAATACATGTTAACCCAATTAAATCTGAATCTGAATAAGCTAGCCAAAACCTGACCCGATTCACCCAATTGTCACCTCTACAATTAAGATAGGGAAGTCTTAATCGACATCCATCAATATCTCTCTGCAGTCTTCACCTTTAATTATTGCTAAACGAGTCACTTTCTTGGGAGTATTTTTGGTCAGCATTTTAAAATAGCAGATAATGTAATGATGTGCCCGCCTTCTAATAAGACAAAACAAACTACTCACATAGATGCTAGTGCTTACTGTATAATGCAGCTAGGACGAAAACTCTCATTTTCAGGTCAGGAAATGTTTATTAATTCATTACTTCTGCCTTTTATGATTTTATCATGAATAATATGATGCTCATTCTTCTGCCGTTTCTCTTTTTCTCTATCTTCGTATTCATCTTGGAGTTGGATCAAACCTTAATTAATTCTTTTTTTTTTGGCTTTAAAAATGGAGCACATATATTCGTATAAATATAACTTCAAAACAAGTATCCTCCATCCCCTCCGGTTTTATCAAATGACTTGCGGTTGCGGGCAGACACGCAAGTGGCTGTAGTGTTTTGGTCCCTCACTCCCGCTTTGTATTGCATTGTAAACGATATGGATCCGAGGTGTGAGTGATTCAGTCGCAAGCAACTGGTGTGGTCTACCTGGGCCGGTGCCCACAATGACCTGGATCCAATTCCAACATCTGCAATGTGCTATTCGTCGTTTTCGTCTTGTCCTTTTCTATCACCCATTTTCCACAACCGAAATGACGCCTCACTCCCTCTTCAATCATCAGCGATAAAACTAGTTGAACCATCATCTATCACTCATTTATTAGGAGATGCCGGCTCAACTAAAATTGCCTTGCCTTTCTTTCTTCATAATCATATATTCATTTGGTTAGCGACTAGTGAGGGTGTTTATCCTCAAAGGTTTAAGTTTTACTTGTTAAATTGCTAACGAGTGAGTTTGTGTGAGGTGAAATACAGTAAAGATTATAAAGTGAAATACTCTTTCCTTTGATTCCTTTTAACAAAAGTATAATCCTATAAAAATTTTCAAGACAAGTAAATAAGATCACTATTATTCTCGTACTCATCCCAACTCAAGCCTTATTAATTTCAATCTTTATTAAAACTTTGGTTATAATTGTTACTAAAAGACTTGTGGAGAGATAATTCAGATAAGACTTTAACCCCCAAATAAATTGTTCATCGTAATTTTATCATTGGAAGGGTAGAGTGGTAAAATGAGTGCAACCCAGGGGCATGCTCTCCGTTCCAGTCATCCTGATTACTTGGGATCGGCCCACAGAATCGACCGAGGAAACAGAACGGAGCGGCAGAAAACGGACATGAAGCTCCAAGAATGGCAGTGATGGCCATAACCAGAACGAAGCTATCCAGGCTCTTAGCCAGGCCTTTAAGCTCCAGGGTCGGCCTCTCGAACGTCTCAAACCGACCCGACCCGCACTCATGCAGCTTCTCTTCCTCATCCTCCTCTGCCGCTGCAGTTGCGACCTCGGCGGACCCAATGGGGTTGGACCTGTTGGCGGTGAAGGAATACGAAGATTACCGGAGGTCTCTCTACGGCGCGATCACTCACAAGGCTTTGCTTGTTGATGCCGTCGGCACCCTGCTTGCTCCCTCCCAACCCATGGCCCAGGTCCCTGCTTACTTCTTCACTTTCTCATTTTCATCCTTTCGTCCTGCCTGTGTTTCCTTACTTGCAGGGTTTCAAGCTTCTCGGTGTCTTTTCCTGTGGTTGTTGATCTGATTCATTTTGTTTTCCTTATTTCTCAACGAAGTGTGGATTTAATTATTGTTGTAGCAGAATGATTTATTCTTTTCAGCTTCTAAGTCTATCTTTTCTATGTACCTGTCGTGGCTTGTAAATGCCGATTTTGAGTTTGGCAGTTGACGCTTGTATGCTTTGTTTAAAGCTTGTCAGCATTTCCTTTATTTGCGTGCGTGCGTGCGCCTGTCTGTTTGCGTGTTTATTCCTTGTACTGATTTGCTTTGAGTCTTGTTGTCGTCGGCGCTTAATTTAGTTTACGGTGCTGGTTTTCCAGATATATAGACAGATAGGCGAGAAATATGGGGTGGAGTACTCGGAGGCTGAGATATTGAAACGATACAGGTGGGCTTATGAGCAGCCATGGGGTAGATCTCGCCTCAGGTCTCTTTCTTCCCTTCATTCTGTTATTCCTTTGCCTGGTTTTACGTTTCAGTTAATTTCAGCCTGATTATCTTTATGAATTTTGCTTATTTTAATGTCTTGCTGCTTTGTTGTTCTTGAATCAGTGTTTTGTTTCAAAGAACCCTGTGATCAGATTTTTGGACAAAATTGGGCTCATTTCCTTACTGAAGATTGTAAAAGGATAAAAGTAAATAACATAGCTTTCTATAATCTGTCATTGCACCTCTCCCTTCAAGTATTTCTGAATAAGTTGTAAGGTTATTAGTTAAATTAGTTGCCTTCATCTGCTCAGGTTTTCTGCCCTTGTGTTAGATAGGGCTGGCATTACCTCTGCAGATTCCCTATTATTTTCATGATTCTTGGTTGTCTAATATAACACCACATTCAGTTTATTCAATTTAACTTTACCTTTATCCAGAAGTGATGAAATCAGAGTTCATCCTAGTACTTTCTCTCTTTTGAAGTAATCTAAATTGGCGCTAGTCAGCTAGATTTTGTTAACCTTGTCCTTTTCTTTTTTCTTGTGTGGTAGGTCTTGAGTCTGGTAAGTGATATAACTAACTGCATTCAGATCTTCAAAAGTAATTCATTTAAGCTTCAATGCTAATAGTGTTATCTGTGATATAACTCAATCTGGAAAAACTTAATTGCAAGTTTCTCAATTCTAGAGACAGTTTGGTTGAAGTCTAGTCCTTCTGATCCCTAGTTTGAGCATTTTCAGTATTTCATTGCAGATATGTGAATGATGGCAGACCCTTCTGGCAATATATCGTCAGTTCCTCTACTGGCTGCTCGGATTCCCAGTACTTTGAAGAACTTTACAATTACTATGCAACAAACAAGGTAGGGTTTTTTTCATTAGTTCTGCTTTCTAATTTAAGCATCGGTTTCACACATTATTTGTTTCATTGACATTCTCAATGCTTTTTTGAAGGCTTGGCACCTCTGTGATCCTGAGGCTGAGAAAGTATTCAAGGCTCTTAGAGAAGCTGGTGTGAAGGTGGGAGTTGTGTCCAATTTTGACACTCGTTTGAGGCCTGTTTTACGTGCACTAGGCTGTGATCATTGGTTTGATGCTGTGGCAGTATCAGCTGAAGTAAGCTCGTGTACCCTCCCCTGCAGTTACTGAGATTGTTTTGAGAGCATGATATATTTCCTTCTTGTAGCTATCAAATCTGGCTAACTGTCTTGGTTTCCTTCTTTACTTGTTTCTGGCTGGGTCAGCAAATTGTGCTCTGTCGTAAGGTGATGTAGTTTCATTTGTTGTCTTTTAAGGTCCAGTACTTTTGGTTTGGTCTGCTATCATTTGTCAGTTAATATCATTTATTTGTTGGAGCCATCATTGTGTTCTTTTAGATTGACAAAAAAAATTATTTATTTATTTATGTATTTATTTTTGAGGAAAGATTGTCAAGGAATTTCATACTTATCCTACTGCTGTCAGCTTCTAGAATTGCTTGACAATTACCAGTACTATTTATTTTAGCAGATTTTCTTCTTGCTATAGCAACTATTCTGATTTTTCATTTTCTCTCCTGAGCTGACCCATTATGTTTTGGGATCAAGACCTAGTTGATCTAGTCATTGACCATTTTCTCTCCTTAGGTTGCAGCAGAGAAACCAAATCCGATGATATTCGTTAAAGCCTGTGAGTTGTTGGGAGTAAAACCTGAGGATGCTGTGCATGTAGGGGATGATCGTAGGAACGATATATGGGGCGCTAGGGATGCTGGTTGTGATGCTTGGTTGTGGGGAAGCGATGTCCACTCATTTAAAGAGGTAAGGTATTAATGCAAATCAATAGGTTAAGAAGAAGAGACTGAGAATTGAGAGCTAGCAGGACTTGTTCATGGACAACAAATCTGATTAAGATTTTCAGTAATTCTGACCACCAGTTGTAAATGTTAGTAGTTTTCTGAGTGACATTATGGTAGTAGGGATGGGGGTTGCAATTGCAGTAAGTTCAGCTTTGCCTGGTGGTTATTGTTCATTATCAAAGGACTTTTTAACAGTGCCACATATTCACACAAGTGCTGTGCATACACCAAGTTTAGCTGGATTTTGTCTTTTGAGATGATTTTGGTGAAATAGCAAATAATATGTAGTAAAATGAACAAACAACTTCTTTTCTAGGCATTAAAGCTCATGGGTTGCTGGTATCTGTGGTTATTTTGAAAGTTCATCCAATTTGATTGAACTTACACATTGGATCACTTTACCTTGCATCACTATTGTTGTTAAAAATCAAGTCTTATTAGCTGAAAGACATTTTTAGTGCCCTACCGTACAGTCATTTCTGGCATTCAGTTGATGAATGCAACTTAGTTTGGTTAGTGTCTCTTGAACGTGTGTGTGGCTCATTGGCAACATCTCACGAATGATGCAGGTTGCTCAAAGGATAGGAGTTCAGGTTTGAAGGACAGTCTTTCGAAGCCTATGTGTACAGTTTTCTTCTGGACTCTTTTTGTTTTTGAATCTGTACAGTTTTTCATTTGGTGCATGTAATGAGGCTGGAATCCAAGTTTGGGGGCATTGTTCTAGGTACACAAGTCGGCTGTTGCTTTGAACAATACAGTAATAACAGTACCGTTTTGAATCGCTTGTGGTAGATACTGTTCAGATTTTGGATTGTCACAATGACCAAGCCAGATGCTGTTTCTAAATGGTCGGTACTCATGAAGCACACGTCCACTTAGATATGGAGAGCCTACTGTCTTAGATTTCGCTTAGTGCGTGCACCCTTAGTTTTATCCTTCAACAAAGATCAGTCGTCCTTTTAACCGCTAGTTGGCCGCTTGATTGGCCTTAAAGATTATCGTATCACAAACTCTGTCTAGCAGATGCAGATCTTGAACTGGGGACTGGACAGAGGAACAGCTCTGCCAGTTACAAAACACATGCCGTTTGGGGCCCTAGCATCAGCAGTCGGCCCGAAACATTTTGTTTCAATTGTAGGAGTAATTAGATTTAGAAATGGTGGCCTTCCTCTCCAGTTGCACGCGGCGTGAAAGGTGTTACGCACGAAAGGTGGCTCCTGCGTCCTGCCTCGTGTGCATCCTGTGCAGGATGAAATAGCATCTTCATATGTCACCCATGGCCATGGAAACCGAATATCATTATTATTATATTCCCTTCTTTTCACTGGATAGCGACCCCTACCCTAAAGTTGATTTCCAACCGCCCAAAATCTGAATAACCTCTCCAACTATCATATGCTATGCAATCCCACCTCTAAACCATTATTCAATTTAGTAATACCATGCCTTCTCATTGAATTCTCTCTCAGTTACACTCATAGCACATGAGTGTTTCAATGTAAATTTACTCTAAATCAAGTAAACAAACCCTAATCTAGTAAATGTGACACCGAAATTTTTCCAAATTTTCAATAATGTATTATCTACTTAAATCCAAGTATTCTTTTGTTGATAAGCTGTACCAATTAATCATCAAAATAAATAGATATGCATATCAACTTTGTGAAATACGATAGCTGCTGAATTTTATATGCTTGAAATTTTTCATAGTGTTATTTCTTGAAGTACAAGAAAACTCGAGACGGTAGGTGATGAGAGTTAATTTGCTTTAGGTTCATTTCTTGTTCATATATGTCTTTTATTTACCAGCAAAATAAAATAAAACAAAATAAAAGACAAAAGATGTTGATTCAATTGAACCAAATTAGTTAGTTGTGGAGTTTAAGGGGTTCTCTATGGTTCATCTACTTATTTTTTCTTCTTTGAGACACACGGTGTAATACCCTTGGAATGATTTTGATCTCTAAATTATGAGTCTCCAGCAAAAGTTTGATTATATATTACTTCCTCTATTTACTATTTCAGATTACTCAAAATCTTAACTAAATTACTTTATCATATTACCCTTTAACTTATCATTTTAGTATTTTATTTTTTAATCTTTATTAAGTTATGTATAAAAAGTGAATGATAAAGGTGAAAATAATACACAAATTATTTCCTCTCTTTTAATCTTTCCAAACTTAAATTTTTCCAAAACACCAAGGAAATATTTCAAACTCTTTTTAAAATTGCCTTTGTCCCAAGATAAATGCCAATTTTTGTAACATCACATCCTCAATCTTTACAAAAAGGGGAAAGTGTCAATTAGGTTGCGACGGAGAAGTAAGAAGTAATTTATAGGGTTAATTACAATTTGCCCCTGAGGATTAGGTAAAATTACACTTTGCCCCTCATGTTTGAAACCAATACACTTTACCTGCTACCCTTTTAATACAGTGTAACTGTAACTTTTGAAATCCTCATTTAGACTATGCGGTTGTTATCTTCAAGCAATTTTAATCTGTATAGTATTTTTTTTATAATTAATTGACTTAAAAAATACTGTTTTAAAAATTGAAAGAAATACATAAAGAAAAAGCTGATAATTTGAAATGTCCATTAACTGTAAAAAAATTATCATATAGATTAAAATTACTAGATTATAACTATCGTAATGTCTAAATTAAGATTTCAGAAGATACTGTTGGACTGCATTAAAAATATAGGGAGCAAAGTGTATATTTCTGAAAAATGAGGGGCAAAGTGCAATTTCACATAAACTTCAGGGGGTAAATTGTAATTATCTCTAATTTATATCACAATAAAACCTATAATATATATATCAAGATATCATCATTTGAAAGCAATATAATAATTTATTGAATAATACATTCTAAAAATATAATTAAATTTTATAAATTTTTATTTACTCAAAATAAAAAAAATATAAAATATAAAAATTTAATTACACTACCAAAGAAATAACTAAATGGATTGTTATACTTGTTGGTATCAACTTTCAAATGACATTGGTCCAAACAAAAAAAAGTCCAAAAAATAAAAATAAGCAATTTTAAATTAATCCAACTTAATACCAGACGAACTTCACATAAGAACTTTCATGAAGGGTAAATTCCATGTCAAGTCCCTTAGCTTATTTTCATGTCATAAATGAGTACCTTACCTTAAAATTATTTTATCAAAGTACTTTAGCTCATTTATCATGTCCCAATTGGGCCATTTACGTCAATTTTAGCGTTAAATCAGACATAAATTGTTCATGTGACATCAATTAACATTAAAATAAATGTGAAATAATAATTTTGATCATCAAACTTTGTTAATCAATTTTTTTTAAACGATGGAATTCTAAAACTAATGTTGAACCCAAACCAAATAAAGCAAACAACTGAGAATACAAGTGAAATCAATAATGGCAAATTCAATGGACTGCGAAATTAATGCTAACAAACTTTTCTAATTGATGGCTACTTTCAAACGACGCAGATCCGCGAAATTGATGGCCGGCAAAATTGATGCCAAATCCTACATTCGAAGAGACAAAATCAGCCTGTGTTGTCTTAATCCACCTCCTCGTTTCTCTCTTGCCCTTTCCTTCTTAGTACCATCCCTACTCTCTATATCCTGCTCAGGTCCCTCAACTCCATCGTCATATTTGTTGGGCAGATTTGCCTCTGTTTCGCAGAGGAATCAACCCTCAAACTCTGATTTGTCAGTGCACATTCACCTCTGATTCATTTTCTTTTTATTCTTGTTCTAGTTTAGGAAAATGGTGTCCACATCTTTTTCAAATAGCTCTTTGGGCCAAAGACAAATCGAACAGGGCTGTAGCAAATCTGCAAATCTAACAGATGGGCTTAAGCAAATTAGATCGGATAGGCTAAAAGAAATTGGACGGTGCTACTTCTGGTGAGGATGACATTGAAGATATTAAATCAGATGGTAGAGTTCGTGGTAGTGGCACTACTAGCGCTATGCTCGGTGGAGAAGCGGATCCAGAGAGAGACAATGGTTTGGGATGGCCTAGGGAATTTGGAGAAATTGGGCGTAGATAGTTGATTTAGATTTTTGGGGTTGAGAACTATTAATTGAAAATGCTTGAGGACTGAAATTAATATTGTGAATTTATTTTAATCTTAATTAATACCACATTAGTAATTTCTGTCAGAATTAACGGTGAAATTGACATAAAGGACTCAATTGAGATGCGATAAATGAGGTATAGAGTACTTTATTAGGACAAACTTAAGATAGAATATTCATTTAGGACATAAAAATAAGTTAAGGGACCTGACATGACATTTACTCCTTTGCTAAATGTTTTAACAATTTTGCTAAAGCTATAAAAAATTCAATGTGACATGTCAAATACTTTTCCTACATTACTTTTTCTAACTGTTAATCAAAGTTTACTACACAGAGCTTTATGACGTTTTAGTAAAAACTTGTAATAACTATGGTAGAACTTATGTATAAAAGCACTACAAAGTTCTGCATGTCCCAAAAAGAATGGTTTATGAAAAAGTAAGTTAAGTGGATTTTCTATATCTAATCATGTTTAGGTTTGCTGTAAGGGTTTTAGGACATGGAGAATTTTGAAGAGTTTGTTGATATTAATAATTATTTCAATGCATAAATTTAGTAAAGTTAGTTGGTGAGTTTGTTAATTACTGGTCATATAAACCCTAGAACTGAGAGACATGGCTATGGGTAGGCAGTAGGGTGGCACGGGGAATACACAAGCAGGCACGTGGTATAACCCAGGTGGCCTTGCTTTATGCATAATCCATAAACTAATCAAGAATTAAAGAGCTGTTTGGCCTCAAAACACGATATAAGCCAATTAAAGCACCTTGCAGGCAACAGAATGAATAACATACCAGTAAATTAGAATTATCTCTTGATCAATTAGCATCATGGCATCCCTGTTGCCAAACCGCGACATCGCTTGTAGCTCCACCTTCCATTTCCAACAAAATTGGAGCGTTCCTGTGCAGCCGGATCGCTCTTCCTCCTTTGATTCCTACCAATCCGAAGAACCCATCCCCTACGCCGGCGGCAATTCTAGAAAGCTTAACCACAACGCAAGCGAGCGCCACCGGCGGAAGAAGATCAACTCGCTCTACTCCTCTCTCCGTTCCTTGCTTCCTACAGCTGATCAATCGGTACTGCCAAGCTACATTAATCAGATTCATTAACCAGTATCCTAGGGATTGGGAATCTGTTTTCGTTTCCCTCGATTTATAATTTGCGAATCTCTGATCCCGATTAATATATCGACGCAGACGCAAAAGCTGAGCATTCCCAACACGGTTGCTCGAGTGGTGAGGTACATACCGGAATTGCAGGAGGAGGTGGAGAGGCTGGTTCGGAAGAAGGAAGAGCTCTCGTCACGCCCACGCCTTGCTGAAGATGAAACTAAGGCCGCGAAAAGGACTTGTAATCGGCAAATAATTAAGAATCTGCCAGCAGTTTCTGCGACTCGGGTCGGCGATGATCAAATTGCTGCCCAGATCTGCGGGCAGGCCGATCGTAGCACTTTATCTCATTTGGTGGAGCGCATGGAGGACGACGGCTTCTTGCTCCTAAACCTCACTTCTTTCCACGCGTCCCCGGCAACTGTTCTCTACCATTTACATTTTCGTCATCCGGTTAGATTAATTACTCTATTTTGTGCCAAATTGATTTATTACTCGCTCGTATAAATTAGTGTGCAGTATAGCTATAATAGTGTTACAGTTACTGCATGATTTATGAAAAACTTTGGTGATTAAATGTGATTCTGATTTACATTACAGGTGACTGGGAAAGGGAGCGGCCTCGTGGAACCGAATGAAGTGTGCCACAAACTCTTGTCTTTGTATGAGAAGGCAGCGAAAGTCTGTCCCTAGCCTGAACTGACTTGGCCTGACCTGACCTGAGTTAGGGAAAAGCCTAAAAGTACTTTTAGTCCCTGGACTCGTGTGACCTGGATATTTTGCCTCCTTAAACTATGACTCGGTTTAACTCGGCCCCTAAACTTGCAAACGTAGGGCACTTTATCCCTTATGCCATGTATGTTCATCGCGTGATAGCTTAAAAATAAATAGTGTTTATCACCGTAACTAAACAACACCATCAAAGCTCACTTCTTTCTTGGTGCCCCTTTTTGAGCCGCTTCTTCCTCTTCCAATTTGTCAATCTCTGAATACGTGTAGGTGACTCACTCACCCTACCAAAAAAATTGAAGCAGGTAAACCTTGGTCCCACATTTCACCCAATCAGAAGCCGTAACACTAGATTTTTGTTGCACCAATGGGAAGGTTGATGCCAAATGGTCGGTGGCGAAGGAGATATTGAAGTCTAGTAGATCGTCCCAGTCGCAGATGACGAAGGAGGCAGTGGTGCTGTTGAGTTTGGCGGTCGACAAATCTTTGTCAAATCTGTCTTCAATCCACTCGATGTGAAAAAAGACATGTAGGGTAGCCAGTAGAAAATCGGAGCCCAACAGGCTAACGGAGCGGGCATTCTTGCAACGACATCAATTTTAAGGGTGGAGGAGGAAGCGAGGTGGTGGCTGCAAGAGCTGAGAATCATATTGTACACGATGGCAATGAACTTGCCATAGATGTTTTCTGAGGAAGAAGACTTGAGTTCAATTCGAATATCACCCCATTTCCATTTGTCGATTTAGCCATTTGAAGGGCCGAAACAACGCTACATCTTGCCTTCCCATGTGGGCTAGTACTCGACAACCAGAGCAAGCCACTGGATTCACTAAGCTGGGTCGTTGATCGGTGTTGACATCACCAGAATCGTTAAGAGCAACCAACATTAAGAGTAAATACATCATGTGATGCGCACATGGGGCCAAAAGGGCTAAAATGTCCCATTTTCACAAGTTTAGGGGGCGAGTTAGACCAAGTCCAACTTGAGAAGATTAAGTATCCGTGTCACACAAGTTCAGGATATGTTAAGAATGCCTTTAGGCCTTAGGGAAATGTAGCTAGAATTGTTAGAACCTAACTACCCTCACATTCCTATACCCTTGTAAATGTGCCCTGTTTCGAAGCTACTACTCTGCATACTACATCAACTCCAATCTTCACAAATTTATGTTCAACTAGCACATATGTTTATCAGTCCTCCTTATGCTCCTCCTTTTGGACAAGGGTTGGTACGTAATAACTTGACATATATTACCTACCTTGAAAGCAATATTATCTACTTTAGTAATCATGTGAAAATAACCTTTTTATTTGAAGATGAATTTTTTGTCATGCAATAGGCCATATCACAAAAAAATCCACCTCATACTTTTTTTTTATAATCAGAAGTAGTTCTTACATGATAACAAAGTTAGGAGATTTTCACTTTTTTGAGACCTGAAACATATTCAAATCAACATTTTAGGCCACTACGTGGAGAAATAGGGGAGACTTTAGACCTACTTCATTCTAGTGGTATCCCTTAACCAATTCATCTGAACTGCTGAGACCACCCCATTTTATATGCGCATATAAGTAATGGTAACTTCAAACCAAATCCGCTACCCTACTCTTCCCCCATCCCTTTATAATGTTCCTACATGAATTCTCTTATTTTTATTTGGGAAAATTATAAAAAATCCTCTAAGGTTTGCTCGAATCTACAGTTTTGTCCCTGTTGTTTTAAATACCTATAGTTACCCTTTGACAAATTAACACTGTGATTCACCATTATAAAATTAAAGGAAAAATGTCTAACTTTGCCATCCTTGCTTTTCTTCCTCAAAAACTTTGCCCCACCCATCTCTCTCCTCTTCCTTGTTCTTTCCAAACTGTCTCATTTGGACTTTTTCTATTATTTCTTCTTCTCTCTTCTATGCTCGATTAGAGTGTTTTGGTTCTACAGTTCAGATCAAGAAATGCAAATTGTTTCCTCTCTCACCCAGAAATCCTAAAGCCACTGCCAGAAGGAGTTCCTCTCCATCATCCAATCGTCGTTGACGGTTAGGGTTTTGGCGAGAGTGACGCTTGGTCTGGGTCTATCCAACAATGAATGGCGGACGATTTGCCTGCTTAGGTCAGTCGAACGACAAAAGGCGGACGTTGGATTTGGGTCTATCGAACGCCAGAAATCCTAGAGGACCTAGAGCCACCACTGGCATGTTCCGCCGTCCAATCCCCTCCATTTCTCGTGTCACTCTCACGTCTGATCGGATGCCGCATCAAATTGCCATCCGTTCGACACAACCATCGAATCACCATTTGTTTAGATCCCGCATCGAATCCCCTCGGTTTCCTCCTCTTAACCGCCATCGGAGTTAAAGAAGGCAAAGACAGCAAAACCCTTGTCCGCCATTGATATCGAAGGCCAGTTTTCCAAATCAAAGAAGAAATGTTAGAAGGTTGTTGCAAATTTTGCGAATATATCTATCTGTTTGCATGGAAGATTAGGCCAACTGGTAGAAACAAAGCATCGATTGGGATGCATTTTTTTCTTTTGTTTCTAATTTGCTAAGACATGGAGAAATTAGTAGAGAGGTTGAGTTGAATGAGGAACCATGGAAATGCTTATCGATTCATACTGAGGGAACACCAGAACATAGTTTAGTTGTTTTTTCTATATTGAAGGAGGAAAAATCCGACGTTAGGGCTGCGGATGGCAGTAAAGCGAAGTAGGGAGAAATGTTGAAGTTTGGGGGAGGGGACTAGGGGAGCAAAGTTTCAACGGAAGATGGTTAGGAGAGTAAAATAGAGTTTTTCCTTTATTATTATTTTTTTGTCTTAACTGTTATCAATGAAGTTAGCTTTCGAAGGGGGTAAGTGTATGTTTTTGAAGCAGTGAGAGCACAATTGTAGCTTTGAGAAAACCTCAGGGATTTTTTTGTAATTTTCCTTTTTTTTAATACTGAAAATACATGTATCAAGAAAATGGGTAGAGGATCTAAACCCCACATTCCCCCGTTTCACAAACACATGAGCTCCAACTATTAGTTCAGATCAACCACTGAACAAGTATGTAAAATCCTCTGGAGCTTCAAGTATTTAAAATTCAAAGCCTTCTATATCCCATCTTTATAATTTGATTTATTTTGAAAGATGTTCCCTTGTTAGAGTTGGGTTCAACTCTCGCCTCCCTCATTTCTTTTCAAATGGTGTCATTTATATTAATTGGAGTATTTTATAGGTTTCAAACAAGTAGGTACTTCTTCTCTTTCATGCATATAAATATTTAGTAAATCGTTAATATCTAGTAACAACTGCTTCTAATTACCAAAAAAAAAAAAAAGTTTCGATCGGATAACAGTATGTAATTCTAAAGACGAATCATTGACATCTGGCGATTCACATTGGTGGATTCTGACTGAAATTTATTAGGATTAGTTTTATATAGATGGTTAAAATATTTCTGTATTCTTGTTACATAACCATTTATCTACAATCTAAATCAAAGTAAATTAATGGGCTAGGATACTATAAAGGTCTCATGTCACCCAATTATGAGATCGCTTATAGGCCTCCAAAAGGTGGCCCATTGCCAACTATAAAGCTGATCCGTTGTGAAGCCCGTTTTGGCATTGGATCCCAGATTCCCAAGGATTAATTGTTAGTCGCTCAAACAGGAAAACGTTTAGATAGTTTTTTTTAATAATTAATAGGTAGTTGCAATATTTTGAGTAATTAATAATTAAGTAGCTGGGATTAGAGTAATTATATGCTGATATAATTTTGTTTGGAGCCAATACTAGTTGAAATCTCCACTCTTATCTGTTTTATCCATTCCCAGCTTATGAAAAGAAAAGTTGATAAATTCACTAATTCTACATCTTCCATGACATAAATTATGTAGTTATAGTTAAGGAATAATTAGAATTTACTCCCTAAGATTTAGATAAAATTACACTTTGTCTCTTCCTTTTTCAGAAATATACACTTTACCTGTTGTCTTTTTAATACAGTCCGATAGTAACTCTTGAAATCTTAATTTAGATATTAAGATAGTTATTTTCCAGTAATTCAATATATATGGTATTTTTTTTACAGTTAATGGACATTTTAATTTATTAGTTTTTTCTTTCTATATTTTTTTTTAGTTTTTAAAATAGTATTTTTAAATGTCAATTAATTATTAAAAAATACTTTATATATTGAAATTGTTTGAAGATGATAACTATACAGTCTAAATTAAGATTTTAGAAGTTGCTGTTGAACTGTATTAACAAGGCTATGGGTAAATTGTATATTTTTAAAATAAGAGAGACAAAGTGTAATTTTATTTAAACATCAGGAAGTAAATTATAATTAACCCTATAATTAATCAAGGTACAACCTGCAATCGAGCATGCTTGGTCAAGGGCTTAAGACAAAGAGAGATGCATTGCATAAAACACAGGTACGTTCCCCCTTTTGACCATCGTCGGTCAAATTAGGATTCTTGCGTTCATATGGGGTGGCTAATGCATACTTTTCTATTTGAAATTTTTTGTGTTTCGCTTTCTCTCATAGTCATAATACATGCATGTCACATATATATATTTTTCTTTTGTGTTCTAAAATATGTATTACCTTTTTCATACTTATACATCATATATATATATATTTCGCTTATGAATGCTTCGTATTATACTATTTAGTAAAAAAAATCTAAAGAAATATACCTAATATATACTTAATTATAGCACAACATTCGAATATATATGTTGCTCTCAAACTTTCATCTCTATCAAATGACTCATTTATTTTGAAAGACATCACCTCTTAGTTCTTAAACTTTGAATCCTTACAACAGACATCTTAAAAATTAATAACCACAGTAACACGTAGTCTATACGTGCTTAATATATTCAAGGAAGTAATATTTTTCAGGCCTCAAAAGCTTTGTTGGTAGAGAAATTATAAACTAGCTTGGTTGGCTTTTGCATCAACTTCAAAACATTTTGTGGACGAGTTTTAGGGCATAGGTTATACTATGTGAAACTGAGTGAGAATGTATTAACCTTAAACCTCTTCACAAAGATCATACTATTGCCTCTGTTCTATACCTTTTCTAACATTTGAGTTTGATAAAGAGACTAACAAGAAAGAAAAGGTTTGTACATTATTTTCATTTTTGTCCTTTACTTTTTTGTATGTAAGTTAAAAAAGATGAAAAAATGAATATTGAAATAATAGTTTAAAGAATAATATAATAAATTATTTTACTAAACAGAAATATTGTAAAAATTTAGAATGATAAAAAATAATAAATGTTGGAGCAATGTAAGTTTTAATCAGAGCTATCTGTTGTTAGCTGAGCATGTACTGGTCACGACTACTCAAAGTTTTATAGACGGGGCTTATTATCAAGGCTTAATAATAGAGAAAGTGGGAAACCGGTAAAAGAAATTTCTTTTCCTGTTCAAGTCTCTCAAATTTTTCATATAATTAGTTCTTAACATATATATTATATCCTCCACAAAAGTTATTTTATGTCAAAATTGTGGAGAAGTATAGTGTAAGATCAGTTTCATTTCGTAAACACCTGTTCAACCAACAAATTATATATCCGACAAAGGTAGTTTACTTAAATCAAGGTTGATGAAGTAAACAAGGAAAAAAAAAAGTCAAATTATTTTCCCCCCGAAAGTAACGTGTTATGAAAAATATTTTACATGCGTGCGTACACACACTTATGCACATATGTATGTTGATTTATAGCCAGACTAATTAATTATGAGTTGACCAGTTGTGTTAGTATATATTCTCTGTCCAACAGCAATTAAGCTTAAATTAAAGCAAACATAAATAAGTCGAAATCGGGGAAAATAATACAATCCCAGTAAAAGTAGCTTAAATTATGGTAAGATTTAGGGGATTATCACACTACATAGAGTATTGCTTGTAATGTAGTTATGATTTCTAGCTTTGTTCAGGAGTTTTAACAGTTTGATCAGGTTTGTCCAGCTGCCTGCTGGACTCACCTTTGTTTTGTACCGTTTTGCTATCAATAATCTGTTGTTGCTATTAAAAAAAAACAGTATTATATACTTAGGGACGCTATTTCACTCCAAACTAGGTTGGCGGAAACTTTCCCCTATCTAAATATGTGACATTATTCAATTGTTAGAATATAACAAAAATTAGATTTTATTAAAACGGAAAAGTATTTAATTTTTCAAATACTACTAGAGAGACAAGGTAGAAGAAGCTTCCTTCTATCGAATTTTTTAAGGGTGAAAATTAAATGAACAATTTGAGCTTGCCTCGATTTAAAACATGTTGGTCGCTTACACTACAAGAGAATGAGGCTAAAATGATTACCATTAGCAATGATTCAAAGTGAGGAAAAAGAGAATTATTGCAACACCAAGTTGTGCAATGATTTTCTGATAATTCCATTTCATATGTTATAAAATCATCACTTATTTCGTCAATTTTGCTGTTATAATTCTATTCAAACGATTTAAATCATCTCAAACTCTAGAATGGGAAATTTTGAAGACAAAATTTGTGACAGCTTTGCTACAATTCCAAACGTGGCAATAGGATGTAGCAAAATCGTAACAATGCCTACTACAATTTTGCCATAAAACTCTAAACGAAGTGATAGGAACATAAACACTGAATTTTTCATGATTTAATTGTTTTTTTTTTTTTAGTTTGAGAATGACATATGAAAATTCTAAATAAATTATTCTTCAAAGACACTCATTAATATTAGATAAAGATTTACCATTATGCATAAATTCAACACCTCACAACTAAAATCGGGCAGATAGTAGATAAAGATTTTAAATAGAGGAAATAGTTTAGTCTTCACAGATAGTAGAAAACCAATCGGGCAGGTGCTCTTTCAAGTTCAAAGTTTGTCATACTTATGGATTAGCAATAGGTGCCCAAAACTCAACTGTAGTTGGTTTGAATGGTTTTCTAATCCAAAAAATACGATACATAATTGGTTGTAAAAGGGAGGGGTTGGGTGCTTGTCTAAGCATTATGTAAGCTTTGTTTTAAGGGTGTGTGGGGAGTCTTTGTGAGGTATCTAGGACTAGCTCCTTGCTAGTTGTGTAATCTTGTTCTTCCTTCTTTTAGTAATCTAATTCTTCTTTCTGCCGTTCAAAAAATAAAAAAAACTCCAAACCTTAACTATAATCCTAAAATTGATAGTGAAGAAGCCAAACCTAGAAATGGAGGCAAATTAATAGGTAAATCATAGGAAAGGGTAAATTTTTTTGGAAGGAAGTGAAAATGCTCAAAATTTTGGGTGAACATTTTGGCGGTCAAGTCTACGATGAATTAAATCATCATAAGTTACGTGGCAAAGACATGGGTATGGTCAAGAAACTCATCTCAAAATCCTAGGAAATTGAAAGTATAAGTAGCGATGATTTGCAACGATTAGCTCAAGGAATCAAGGCAAAATCGTCGAAAACGGGCAACGATTTATATCGTCACAATTGGGAAGATAAACCCCAAGCCCATTTTTGGCCTCTTCATTTTCCAATTTGCTTAAACTTCCTCCTCTCCTCTCTTCTCCAGCAGCACCAAAGCTTTGTGATCATCGAGGTAAGCTTTTCTCCTTTTTATTTAATTTTCTTTCTTTAATTTGTATTAATGATATGAGTATGTTGATATGTGTGTTTAGGGTTTAGGTGATAATGCATATGTATATGATATGTGTATGTTTATATGAATTAGGAAAGTGTGTATATTTGCATATATGTGCATGTGTATATATATGTTGATGGGTATATTGAATTGAGTTAGGAAAGTGTTTAGGTGATAATGTATAATTATATTTATGTTGATGTGTATGTATTCAAGTTGTTATCAGGCTAAATTTGAACAAAATTTAAAACGCTATACACAATTCAAATATATTTTGATCAACTTTTCATTACTGGACTTAGTTAACTTATTCTTCTAATTTAGCAAATTGCTCAAGTAGACTCAAACTTAATCAATTTAAAGCTCGTGCATATTTTTTTTAATTCAAATATAAATAAAATATCAAACTTAATACTCATTTCAAAATGAACATGATTAATCTATTACTTAGTTTGACTCAGCTCATTTAAATCTTAAATTTTTTTCGTTTACTTTTACTATTTTTTTCCGAAACGGCAAAACAAAGTAAACACTTATATTTAATAAAATAATTACAATAGACTCTAGCAAGGAGCTAGATTGGCACATCAACCATATACAAGTTGCAACATATCAGGGAACACCTGACTACACCCAATTCTTTGCAGCTAAACTAAGTTAGGTTTAGAACCCATTTAAGGGAATTCAATGTATAGTACCTATTGACCATTCACAAGTAAGACAAAGTTTGGATCTCACCCAACAATTCCAACTCAAAATTTTGACTCTGATTAAGCATAATTTTGTTTCTTTCTTCTCCAAATTTCCACTATAAGAAAAATGAGAAAAAACTGACTGAAAATTTGGTCATCACTTTTTTTTTGTTGTAAGCTAATTAAATCAATCACTAAAAATGTGTTTAGTGACCGACTCACGACCGAATTTAGTCGTCAATCAGTAGTTAAGCCAGTTGCCACCAGTCGGTTATTAAAGGGTGAAATACAGACCAACTAAGAACTGATTCATTAGTCGGTTTTAATTTTTACATCTCTCTTGTAGTGAAGAATCGAACAGCTTCGAACACTTTTGTTTGTGCCATGGTTAACGGATATTCGAGTCTGCTAAGCGGCTGTTCACTCATATGCCTAAGAAGAAAAAGAGAGATGATGTATTTTAAATGTTAATCCAAGATTAGATTAGCTGAACCCAGACTCTGTCTCCTTTATATGTCAATAATTACTTTAGATTATATATATGCCTTTTCTATGTTAAGTTCTAATCTGTGCACTTGCACCTTTATTTACATACGTAATATATATAGGTTGCGATAGCGACCTGGAATGTCCAAGTACCCCCACTCTCCTCTGCAGTATTCCCCCTTAATTTACAAGTATCTTTCTGAGTCTGACGACTCATCTCTGAAACTTTTTTTTACAATACAAAAAGAAAAAGCGAAGCAAAACCAAGAAGAAGAAGAAGAAGAGACGAAACAAAATTGACACAATAGCTAGCTAGCAAGGTAACCACTTTCCATTCCAAGCGCTCGATCTGGCAATTCATGATCTCGCTTGGGGGCGATTCGACTCGAGGAATTACTTTTCTTCACCATCGTCGATCGACAAATTAAGCTAGTGAGGCGTGCGTGTTATGCTCATGTTTGGTGAGCTACATTTTAACAAGGGCTCAGCCATAATTCTGCTTCTGCTGGCTCTCATCATTTTAGTTTCACCTCTGCTGGTCCATCATCAGTTTCCGCCTCCACCTTCTGTTTTCCTTTTCCTTCCGCTTTTTATATTTCTGCTTCTCTTGTTTTTTGCTCTCCTTTTCCCTCCTCATCATTAGCTCGATAGCTAGCTAGTTGCAGTATAACACACACACACACACACTTTTAATTAACTATTTGTCCCATTTAATTAGTGATCAATGAATATTCTGCATATATAAATCTTTGTTTGATTCCTTGTTTGATCTGGAAGACTACTGGCATGGGAAACGCACTTCATTACCTACTAATTATAGTTTCGATCCTCGTTGTCAAAAAAATTACATGCTTTGTTTTCTTCACAGACTAGCTAGCCAGTTGATGATCAGATTCTTTACCTCACATTCCATTTTCAGAAGATTTCTCCCTTCTCTCGCCTGATTGATACTAATCAGTATTAGTTTATAAGTTTGTATATGTAGAAACAAATTAGTGATCATATATATATATATATATATATATATATATATATATAGATAGATAGATAGAGAGAGAGAGAGATGAAAGTGGAAAATTTGTCACTGAAGTTTATAGAGGAGAGTAATTTTGCTACTGAACTATTTTTAAGCAAATTTCCATTAATCATTTCAAAAGGTTTAGGTGGTGTTTAGTTGTGAAAATTTTTTCCTTTTTTTTTTCAATTTTTTTTATAAAAGTTAGAGTGCATAGCACGTTTTAAGGATGTGGAAAACTTTGTTCTCTAAATTTTAGAAAAATCATGATATAAAAACAAGGTTTTTCACATCCTTAACACAAGTCATGCACTCTAACCTTTATCAAAGAAATTTGGAAAATAAAAATGTGAAAAAAAAATTTTACATTCAAATATCACCTTAACTTTGTTTTTAATGTTTTGAAATAAGGAGATATTAACCATTACAGTACTTGATGTGAGAATACTCCACTAAAACGAAGAATATTTTGTCACTGAAATGAAAAAAATTTACTTTGTTTCGCGCTGGAGAGCTGCCCACACAGCATAACATGTCCCATCTACGTCAATAAAAGACTGCCATATGATTACTCTGTCAATATGTCTTAATAAGCAAAAGGGTTAAATTTCCCATTAAACTATAGGGGGCAATGTAATTTTGTCAATAAAGTTTTTTTTGCACGAAAATTTATCATTGATCTTTTAAAAAAATGAGAACTTATTATTAGTGTTTTGTGTTGAGAGCAAATCTGCCACTGACTGTAAAATTGATTAATGTAGCAAATGTGAAAAAATAAGAAAAATGCAAGTTTCAATCTTAAGTTCCCTTTACTTAACACTTTGACCCCTAAGTTTTTGAAATTATCATTTTCACCATCATCTTCGCTTCAGCAAACTTATGTACCCTTTGCTACCATCCACCTTTTCCAGCACCGACATTATCTCCACTCTTTAATACATCCCAATAATGCTCCTAGAAATGTTCCTTAAAACAAATTCTAATAAAAAACAGGATTTGATTGATGCGAGTGAGGCTAAATCCAACAGTACTATTGTTATAAAATAAAGGATTAATGGCTACGGCAACAAAGGGTTACTCGAAGACAACGAGGAACGTAAAAACAAAAAGGCTCAATAATGGAGCTGTCTGGTTAGACACAAGGTTTTGACTCATTTAGATGTTGTGAAATGTTTGAGTGGCTAGGGGTTAAAGAGAAAATTTTTAGCAAAGAGTTGTGATATATAATATTCTTAGAAAAAATGGAATATTTCTATCATTTAAAAGTCAGTGGCCAAATTGCCCATGATGAAAATTTTAATGGAAAATTTGTCTATACAAAATGTTTAGTGATAAAATTACCCTACACTCTATAGTTTAGTGGTAAATTTGCCTATTTTACCATGTGTGAATATATCCTCAACGACAGTGGCAAATATACCCATAGTAAAAATGCTAATGGCCTTTCGCATATATATGTGTGTGTATCTTTTCTATCATTTTTTAAAGATATTTTTTGCCCGAGAAAGGAGGGCCCTAACTTGGATGTTTGACATTGAAGTATTAATTTGGTTTTGGAAAGTAAAGATACATTGCATACTTCTCATGGAAGGTAGGGATGACAATTGGGTGGGTCGGGTCAGGTTTGGGTCATTTTAGGTTTGAGTTGAGTGAATTTTAGATTCGGGTTGGGTTGGGTCAGGTTTATTTGGATTTAAGTTCAACATGGGTCGAGGTCGATTTTAGCCTAGAGTAATTTCAAGTTGGGTTTCAGTCCAAACTCAAGTTAATCAGTTTGGTTTGTTTGGGTTACTGGTATATATATATATATATATTGAAATCACTTAATAAATTAATTTTTTTGTTTTATCTTTGTCAAAATTTAAATTAAATAATTTAATTTTTTGTGCAATTAATTTATGTTAATTTTTATTTTTTTGGTATGTTAGATTAAAATTTTCATAAAAAATTTTCTTAATTATTTTTTGATAAATTTGCTATGATATCAAATTTTTGTTGTGAAATTGCTATGAAATATAACTCTAGTTCACTATTACTCTATTAGTGACTAAACTTTAAATTTTAAAAATTACTAGTGAAAAGATTTGAAAAGTTTAAAGATCCATATTGTAATTATTATGGTGACTAAGATGTAGATTTTAAAACTTGCGGTACCTTATTGCACTATACTTAAAAGTTTAAGGACCAATGTTGTAATTTGATAATTGCTTCCTAAAATCTTCAAATTTACTAAATATGGGAGTCACTTATTTTAGAAGAACTCAAGTATAAAATTTATTAAATATGAAAGTTTTTAAATATGAAATTTACTAAACATGCAAAGTATCTTTATTTGTTTTATCTTTTTCGTGTTAAAAGTGAACGAATCCTAATAATTGTTTAACAAACGTATTTCACAAGAGAGAAATTAAAGAAAGCTGAAGAATACATCAAAGTATCCAATACAAGTCTAAAGTTTAATTCATAAACAACATATTATTAACAAATAAACACATTATAAACTCGCAGGCCATGGAGCTTTATTTTTTGTTAATTTATTGTTTACTTCATCTCGTAAGCTTTGTTTTTCTTGGTTTTTGTTTAATTCAATAAGTTATTAATTGGGTAATTGAGCAATACTTGCTATTGGGCTGCCAAACTTGGGCCACTCACTTAGATTTAACAAATTTTGGCTAAAATGGAAGTATATCAAATAGAAATCAAGATCAAGAAGGATTGCTAGAATTTTTTGATTTAAAGATCCTATCAATCTTATGATCACCCTAATACTCTAATTCTGCCATATCATAGATCCTACCATACTTTAATAATGTTTTCTAGATTCCGACCATAGGATTATACAATCCTATAATTCGGATCACATTTTTAACAACCTTGCTACAAACAACTAGTATGAACAATGGAACAGCTTATATCTAATCTAAACATTACAGAAAATTTAGTTCCCTGTTTATTTGGTACAGTTAAGTTCGTCTAAAGATTCTTGAGCTTAATTTCTCTAGGAAAAAAAAAAATTAAGATCCTTAGAGTTCATGGCGAGCAAACAAAACGTGCGAGCTCCAATTCCATTCCAGTCCTCCGGGTTTATAGTTGGTCAGCACGGGCCTGCAGTACAGTAGTTAGCCGGTAGTTCTTGTTCTGATCAGCCCATGAACTCGATTCATCAGAAAGCCAATCTTTCGTCTCCAGTAACAACCCACATCAAATATGTGTAATTACACATAGCAATAAACTACTTTGCAGGTTTGGGCCTCATATGCGTTTGTTGTGCTCCAACGAGGTGAGGGTAGAAAATGCAGCAGTTTTTTGTTGAAAATAACAATATCTGTATTTGTGCATGTACATGATAGTCATCCGTAGCCGACACAAACAGTTAATTTGTTTGACCGTGGAGGGGAGAAGCCGATCAAATCAATCTCCTAAAATAAATATAAAAAAACGGTGCATACCCTAGAATAATTCAAACCTCCATATATGAATCCACACATTAGACAAAGTACACTAGAGGCCCTTGAGCTTTGACAATTGGGTCAAGTTAATCCTTCAACTAAAACTTGGATATAGCAGAAGCACTTAAACTTTACACCACGGTTTGAGTTAGTTCCAAACATGACAGCATCCTAAAGCCGTAATACATAGTTGATATGGCCTAATTGGCGTTTCTTAACCTTTATTTTTTATTACATTTTCATCCATAACATCCAAAGCATTCTATTTAGGCCACTCTCCTTTGCCTCTCTCTTCCCAGATTCAAGCTTCAGTATAGCAACCGGCCATCACTGTTTGGGAGTGGTGTGGCAGCTCAAAAACTGGCGGCTTTAGATGCAATCCCAACAATTGGTTGTCTCCTGCACCAGATAGTTGGCTATCGCTCAATGTTCCTCATATTGCAATTTTAGCAAACCAAGGTGAAATTGATTCTTCAAAACAGTGGAGCTACTGATCTATGGATAAAGATCTACACATCCCATCCATTTTTCGGCAACATTGACCCCTAATAGTGGCTAGAAAGCAATTCCAACAAGCACAAGGAGTTGAGAAAATCTTGACTCCTTTCTCAATATATCTCAAGTGACAGCCCTTCAATGGTGATGGCAAACATCAAGTTGCTTCAACAAGGTTGTGAGATAAAGGTTTCGGGACAAGTGGACTTGTGTTGACATCATAGGGGTGCACTACAACATAGAATTAATATGGTGACCAACCAAAAAACTAGTAGCCAAAACCTTGATCGCTAGGGTCTAGTGACTAAATAGCATTGAACGATGCCCGGACCCCTTGGGATGCTTTCTAGTGACAAAAAATTTAGTCAAGATTTTTGGTTGGGATTCTGCATCCTATAGTGGTGCGAGGTTTGAAAATGTTTATAAGGCTGGAGGTGGTGGAGAAATGGATGTAGGCGTAAAGAGATGGAAGCTTAAGGTTGTAGGTGTTGGGAAAGTAAAAAGCTTAGGCACTGAGTTAGAGTTTCTAATTTTGTTCCACGATTCATTAAATGGTAGGGATTTACTATTATTTTATGAATGTATAATTTTTTCATGTATGTCTATTTTCACAAAAATGTAAGACTACATACATGGAATGAAAATTATACTACCTCATCTTGAACACTCAATTTTTTTATCGGTCTAGCAAGTTATTGGATTAAATGAATTAGAATGAATTGTTAAGTTTATATTTTAATAGCTTTATATTGTGATTATTTGTTTAAATATGATACCAACTGAAATTTTAATTTTATGAAGTCTAAAAGCACGCTTAGAATATCTTTTATGAGAAATAACTATTTTATTATTTCTTAAGTTGGGTAAGAAAAATTATAAAAATATTTATTTTAAGAAAAAAATATTATTGAAGTGATTATTAGGTTAGGTGGTGTATTAAATTTTAAATAGTATATTGGTTATAAACGAAAAAGAAGCAAACTAAAAAATAATTATTTTTTATAGTAATAGAATAGGAATTAATGCATACGATTACCCATTCTTTTCTTTCTATGAAACTTATTTCATAAATTTTAGATACATGCAACTAAGTCACTGATTGCATGCTAATTTAAAAAGGGTATCAAATTCCTATCCAACATCATTGGACCAACTTGGTCTAAGTTGGAAAGTTTGAGGGCTGCTAATGTCAGACTTTTAGATGGAGGACCAATTCATGTGAGATGACAAAGTTCAAGGGCCTTTGGTGTACTTTATAAATCCATCACATTTATTTTTTTTAGAATAAAAAGGCAAAAGCTAAGAGGAAAAGTACCAAAAAAGTGATCATATTTTTTGCTCCGGACACATTTAGTTACCAATCTTTCAAATGGTTCTAAATTCATAACTAAAGTTTTATGTTAGGTCCAAAGTCATCATTTTGCCATTAGAATGGATGATGTGTTAACAAAGTAGTAAATTGGCTATTGAGGTGGCATTCATTATTTAGCAAAAAGCAAAAGCCAGAAAGTCTAGGGTTGTGGATGAAGTGACGAAAGACGGCAAAAGAATTTGTTGCGGAGAAGCGATGATGGATGAAGCTATGAAAGGTGTCTGTTTTCGGAATCTTTCCATCCTCACATCCCTGCTCTCATCTTCTTCCACCACATCTTTGCTCAGATCTCTACTTGCATCTCTTCTCCGATCTCTGCTTGAAATCATTCGACGGTGGCTAGGAATAGCGGCATCTTTGATTCCGCCTCAAAATCTTTACTCGAAATCACATCGGTTGCTTCCTTGAATCATATCGGATACTTCCTCCAAATCTCTTCTCAAATTGCATCAGAGTCAATCAGACTAAATTGAACCCAATCCCCACTCCAATTCCTTTCAAAACCTTCAATTGCAACAGAATCCCAAATCCCCAATTCAAAGTAGCTTAAACCCTAAATCCCCAATTTAATTTCCATGTCATTTCGGCTACTTGGCATGTCGTTTTGTCACGCAATCACACTTTAATTGCCACATAATCATTTCATGACAGAATATTCTGCCATTTGACAGTAATTTTACACCATTAGTTACATTGGTCATGTTATTGATACTATTTCAAAACAATGATACCTGATTTGACACAAAATTTTGTCTTTAATGATGAATTTGGTACCATGTAAAAAATTAGTAACCAAATTTATCAAGTGCCAAAAGTTCAGTTTTACTTTTTTTGTATTTTACCCAAAGCTAAGCTATACTCTATATTCTTACGATGATCCAAATTCGAAGAAGAATAGTCAAAGTTCAAGTAAAACTCACTACTTATTTGACCATCAGTAGAAAACATGGACGTGGAAGGCTAACGCAGAGTCTGTTGTTCTTGTTCCTATAGCTCAGGTGTTTAAACAGTTTGTGAAGTACGCACAACTTCATCCAGCATGGGAAGAATTACAAACTAATGTGTTTATACGTTTCAAAATTTAATGGACTTTCAAGTTACATAAATAGGCTGTAGGGGGACCATTCTTAATTGGTTCAAAGTTTTTTATATAGGCACTTGGACACTGTAGAAAAATCCAAAATTAATTTTTCATAATTAATTTTATATCTTTTTTTTTTTTTTTTAATTTTTGTGAAAGGGTTGGAAAAGTTATATCTATTGGTAGAGTTGTGACTTTCTAAGAGTTGTATCTTTTTCTTCCTCTATACGTATCCGGTTGTTCTTAGAAATACACTAAGCTTATTATATCCTTAGGCTAATTTATCTTAAGAAAAGTGATCTCTTTCACGTATTATAAATATCCATAACATTTGGAAAGTCTGCTATGGATGAGGAGCCCCTGGTACCTGGGTAGCGTTGCTCCCGATTAAATACTCAGATGATCAGCTGGACTTCAGCATGCACTGGACTTGAAATGGAGCAATTTTTTTTTTCTTTCCCAAATTAACTAATTTAGGTGAAGGTTTAGGATCAGGAGAAGTGCCATTTTAACGGTAGGGCATGCCATGAATTTAATTGGGTTTTAATGACGGTACTCTAATCGCCTACCAATTGATATATAGATTGCTGGTCGAGAGATATTTCATAAATTAATTTCAAACAAACAAAAAAAAAAAAGAATGTTAACATTTTCCTCGTGTCCAAAAATTAGAACGAACAAATGAACTAAATAATGATTACCAAAAAAATAACTAAATAACAGTTGTCCAGAAATCATATATACTCACCCAGTCCCTGTATCAGTTTAGTTGCTCATTTTTTTAACTAAAAATTTAATTTAATTTTATGCATATTATTTGTATTAATTTTTTTAGAAATTATATATATATATATGAAAAGTTCATATCTATATAATAAATTTAAAATAAATAAAATTATAAATTAATTACTAAAATAATAAATGAGCCAACTTTCACGAGACAATGAATAAAAACGAATGATTGAATTTGAAGTTGACCTTGGTTGCGCGTTAGGGCTTCAGTCAGACAGCAATGATCAGTCTGAATGATGTTGGTTTATATCATTTTCAGGTTGACTTTTTAAAATTTAGACCACACATCCAAATACTAACTGCACTATTCGATCGTTATCGTGCAGGTGCAGTGATTCAGGACGTCGAATATAATTCAAGTTGAGACTGGTTGGGTAGGGTTCTTAATTAATTAGAAGTTGATGTCAAATTTTGTCAGGCTATACTTTTTCCCCATGAAAACTTTGTACTCCAGTTTTCCAAAATATGCGTAACTTTTTTAATTATTTTATGTGCAAATTTTTTTTATCACATTTACTTATTTATATGACTTCTTTCACATTTTTATCTTCTCTCCCTAAAATTTTATATATGTGAAGGTGTTTTTGAATAGGAGAGAAGATACGTGCAAAAGTAAACTGAATTTTAAATTTTTTAGTTTGTATATTTTCTGAAAAGTGTATTATTAGATATATTTTGGGCTTTTAATCTAAAATTAGATAATTGTGTCTGAATTTCAAAGCGATTTAAAATTAATTGTATTATCTATCTATAAAAATTTTAACTAATATATATATAACATACATATATCATTTAAGAAACCATTTTCATATAAAAATTTATATGAAATATTGAAAGAAATAAAACCATGAATTAATTGTTGTGAATAATAAAGAGAACAAGCTTTGCCAAATAAATAATGTATTTTTTAAAATATATATATTTAAAAATTATAAATTGTGTAATTTCTAATATTTTTTGTAATTTTTTATTAAATGAAAATATAAATAAATTAAAGTTAAATTTAAGTAAAAACTGAAATAAAGCAAAAAATTTGGAACAAAGGTAGTATAGTTTTTTATAAAAATCAAACGTGAAGTGATCCTATTGATCAATAATAAAAAGGCTTTGTTTATTAATTTTATGAATCTAGAATGGTAACACTAGACAACTTAATTAGTTTATATACTCAATGTTGCCATAAGATTCAAAATTATATCTAGTACAAAAAAAATAATATATACTCATTCCATCCCAAATTCTTTACTCCATTTTTCTATTTTTTTTATATAAATTTGACTTAAATTTATTTATATTATTATTCGATAAAAATTTATATTTAAAAACTATAATTCTTGTAATTTCTAAATATAATTTTTTTAAAAAATTAATATATAATAATGTAAAAAAATTCAATTCAAATGTAAGTAAAAAAACTAAAATAAAGCAAAGAATTTAGAACAGAGATAGTATTTAAATTCTATACAAATATTATTAAGAAAATTATTATCATCAAAAGAGTAATTTAAAAAATACTAATTAATTATCATAACATATTATTCAATAAAAGTTTAAAATAAAAAGTATCTAGTATTGGACACGACTGTAGTGAAATTTTAAACCCACTATTCCGCAAGTGCACGGTAGTTGTGTAGATGGGTGAGTGGATATCGTTCCCACGAAGATTGATGAAATTGAATGCCAAGTACCACTACTCAAGTTAAACTTTAGCTAAACAATCAAAGTTGGATGACAATGTAGGCAACTTAAACAAGTGACTAACCTTAGCTAAATGGAATACTATTAACCTAGAATGCAAGTATGCAATGTAAAAATTGTAGTTTTTATCAAATCATGAAATAACACTTCCTATGGGTTCACTACTTGTCTTGATTTGTCGGTGAACTTAGGTGAGTGGGTTAATTTCCAATGTATGTTGATAAAGTTATTCAACTAAATTCTTACTTTTCCAAGTGAAAGAATTAATCTCTCTATTCTAAACTTAATAAGGATTTCCACCCGATTACAAGTTTAGAAAGAGGCATTAAAGCTCAATTTACCTTTACATAATGACTTAGACTAATTTTCCAACAAGTCCATAGCCATTAAATTCTTCTCCTAGGTCCAATAGCTTCTAATCTTTTCCAAGAGTTTAGATGCAATTTATAGTGCAACTAATTGTGGCAATCATCTAGCTAACACAACATTAAGCTCAAGAGAAGAATAAACATACATTTAGTAGAAAACCAACATCACATAACCATAAATTCATCCAACATAATCAATCCAAGTAGCTACATCCATAGAAAGTGCTAAGGAAACTACTCCATAACTAAATAAAACATAATCATGAAAGTAAACATAATAACATCTATGAAGAACTACAAGGAAGATGAAAGAGTAAACCCAAGATGGCTAGAAGCTCTTGAATCCAAAGTCTCCAAGCTAGTTTCCTTGAGCACTCCAAGCAATCTCCAAGCTAGCTCCAATGGTTACCAAGAAAAAACTAAAAAAAGCTAAAAATCTAACTATGGTGGATAAAACCCAAAATTAGTTCTAAGAAAAACAAGATGAAAAATGAAGAAGATGAAGAAGCTACTCTTCCCCTTTGCTATGTTCCAGATTCTTCTCCTCTAGAGGATGTCCTTTTCACTCACCAAACCCATTAGATAGAAAACCTTGGCCAATAGCAAGCTTGAGTTCAAATTTGAGGAGGGGACCACTTTCCCGGGTGATTGGCGCCTAGGCGCCTGAGCTCGAGGGCGCTTGGCGCCGCAGCGCCAGAAGGGATGTATGGGCGCCTAGGCGCCAAAGTGCTCTTTTCTTGGCAGAGGACTTTATACTGTAGCGCTTAGGCCTCGCTCCTAGCGCCTAGGCGCCACAGTTATAATGTCCGTTGACTTTTACGTTCCCGTTTTTCGTGCCGCTTGTCCCGGTGCCATTCCAATGCTATGGTCCGCTTCTTCAACCTACAAAATGAAGGATCAAAGCAAGAATTGGCCAAAAATATTGAGTGATGAGGTAGAAAATTGTGGTCAAAGTTGACAAAAAGTCAACATGTTTGACCACAAAATTAACATTTATCAACGACCAAAAAGTTTAAAATAAGTCGGTGCAAATATATGTAATGAACGCAATAAACAATATGTATACCCAACTTGACATATATTTTTAACAACATGATATTGAAGCTTGAATTAAAGATATTATTTTTGTTAAATGTTGCAAGTGTGCAACATCTCTTAAAACCACACTCTACTTGTAAATACATGGATCATTTTGTAGTACAAGAGAGTGATTGTCGGTCCCACGAGGATTGTAAAATGAATTAAACAACCATCACTACTCTCACAACCAACTTTTGCTAAGCCAATCAATAACCGGACAATTTTAGTCTAGATAATCAACTATCATAATTAAGTACTTTAAGCATCCAAATTTTTAAACAAAAGCCTAAGCACTAAAACATAAACAACTAACTCGTGCTTTTTAAGGGTTTTCTTGTTACTAAAACTAAACATACTTCCTATGGTTTTCATTACTTGACTTTGTTAAGTTAGTGAAACAATCCTAAGTTCTAGCTCTCTCTACTTGTTAGTGATGTGTTTTCTTTGGTTCCTTGCTCTCCCAATCTAAGAAACTCTCTTTCTACCCCAAGCTAATAAGGATTTTCATCTTTAATACTACCTTAGGAAGAGACATTAACAAGTTCTATTTACCATATCCCTAATAATTTAGACAAGTCTCCCAATTATACTCATAATTACTACCTTCCTTACCTAGGTTCAATTCTTCTTTCACTTTCCCAAGCATAAAATGGAAACCATGACATCAATTGATTGTGGCCGTCAACAATCAAGCAACAATTTAGCATAAGGAAAAAAATGAACAAGCTTTGAAGAATAAAACTAAATACCCAATCTTGTATTCAACCAACAAAACTAATTTCAAGTAACTACAACCATAGAAAGTGTAAAACAAACTACTCTATATCTAGAAGAAGAAGAAACATCATTCTTGGATTCAACACAAATTCACCAAATCAAAGAAAGAAAAGAAGAAAGAAGGTACCGGGAATCCCTTATAAACTCAATGACTTGATTTCTAAAGTAACTCATAGCTCATCTTCTAAAATCCAAAAACTCCAAGATGATGAACACAAGAATCCTCAAGAATACTCTTAATCTCTCTAAGGAGGCTACAAGTGAATATAATGATTCAAACTCTAGCTAAAAATGATACAAATATAAGGCTTGAATCTTATCCTCTTCCATCTTCCTCAAATCTTCTAATGGTAAGGTTGGTAGGTGACGAAAATTGGCCTTGAAACTCAAAAAATGCTTATTTGAAAAAGTGGTCATCTTCTTGTTCAGGTGTGAGGTGTGATAACACTTCTCAAAGTGCAGTCACACTTTTGCCTACAGCTTTTAAATTGTGATTGCATTTTCTAAGGTGCAATTATACTTGGACTCTAAAGACCTTTAATGGAAGTACGATCACACTCTTTGATGTGCGATCGAACTTTTTGTCTTTTCAACTTCCTTATGCTCCTAACTCCTTCAGCTTTGCTTCCTTATCCAATTTAGCCTCAAGTTGTAGCAACGTGATTTTTTTTAGAAGTCTCCACCAATCAGTTTACCTAGGTCAATTGGATACCTGTTATGGTCTGCGAGAGATTCTAAGATTGTGAGTCAGTTACCCTAAAATAACCTTATTAAAGCGCCCAGAAATTGGGACCATGGGGTTCAGTTTTATCTTTTCTTAAATCTTTGCTTCTTAACCTAGTCTTTGATTGAAAATCATTTTAATGAATTTTATTTAATTTAATTCAAAACCGTGAATCTTATCAGACCAACCTGATATGGAATCTTAGATGTCCTAGAAATCCCGGAACTTTATCAAATTCACCAAGAATTTGAAAGGAACATCTTGTTCTAGCCCGTGAATCTTATCAAACCAATCGGATTCGAACGAATAATCCGTCTCGAAATTTTATCAAATCACCAAGAACGGATCCTAGAAATTTGTTATGTGTTTTTGGATGTTTTGTAGGCATGAATTAAAGAAAATCACATTATGCCAAAATAAAATAAAAAATAAAGATAAATAAAGGGATAAGAAAATATATTAAACAAATATTCTAGGTCATATTCCTATGTGGGTTTAATGGCTACATTTAATGAATGACCAAACAAACAAATAAGAAAAGAAACAAAGAAAACCAAATAATAAAAACTTGCTGTCAGTGACTCATCTACGAAAAGAGAAAACATGTTAGTGACTTAATGGATGAAATAAAAAGTCAGAGGGCTAGAGGGGAATTATACCGAAAGAGTAGTTTGACTGGGTTAGATCCGGGTCGGGTCACGGGTTTGAAACGGGTTTGTCTTGTTTCTCCTTCCCTCCTTTAATCTCGCAATCGGACGGCGAGCTGAAGACGGCGGCGCTTGGGCTTCATCAGTTGCGGCAGTGGATGGCAGGGGCAACGAGGAGACGACGGCGGCTGGCAGGGGAAAATGAGGAGACGACGGCGGCTAGTGCAGCGGCACGGCGTGGAGGGCGACGGCAAGGGCAGCGGCGGCGTAGACGGGGACGTCGAGGGAGCAGGGGCAGAGGCTGGAGGCGTCGTCGGCTGAGGATGACCGGCGGCGTCGCTGGCGGTGACTGGAGTGACGGGCAGCAGAGAGAAACACCAAGGAGGGCGGCGGCGTTAGCTGGGAAAGCTTAGGGTTTTGGGGAGCTGTGAGCGAAAAATCAGGGGCTTGAAGCTGCAGTTTTACTTTTTTTCGATGGGAGCTTAGGGTTTCGAAAATTCTCCCCCTTTCATGTCAATAATAGTGTCCCATATTTATACTAGGAAGTCCTAGGTGAGATTAACTAGGTTTTCCTAGTTTAAAACTAATCCAAATTCAATTTTAAATATTTTTGGGAAAACTACTCATTCAAGTCCAGAAGAACTCTTAAGTTGCTATTTTGACCCAAACTCTATTCGAATTTCCAATTTCACTCAATACTTCTTTAATCTGTCAATTAAGCCCAAAACTTTGCCAAAATCACCAGATTTTCCTAGAATTTCAGGATTTCGCCAGATTTTCCCCAAACTTTCAATTTTTGACAGATTTACCTCAAATTTTCCAATTTTGACAGATTAACCCCAAACTTTTGAATTTTGCTTACAACTTTCTAAAAATCCCCAGTTTCCTCCCAAACTTTTTCTTTTTACCTGAATTAACCCTACAAGACTTTTAAGACTCCAAATTAGTACCTAAACTAAATTAACTCCTATTTCTACTCTAGATAAATACTTTAAACTTCAAAAATCAACAATTACCTAAAAAGACTAAACTACCCCTGTAAAAATCAAAATACTCCTAAAGTAAATTTCCTAACCTAAAACTTAGACAAAAGTCAGTGCCCGGACAAAATTGGGTGTCAACAATGTGCGATCGAACTTTTTGTCTTTTCAGCTTCCTTATGCTCCTAACTCCTTCAGCTTTGCTTCCTTATCCAATTTAGCCTCAAGTTCTCCCCTTTGTTCGTTAAAGCCCTCCAGAGGCAAAATGCAAACTACAACACTCAAACAATACAAAGTACTAGCAAAATAAAATAATTTAAAACACAAAAGTAGGGGAAAATACATAGGAACTCATGTGACTATCACACCCTCATAGTTAAATATTTGTTAGTCCCTAGCAAATACAGCCTAATAAACCACATGAAAACCAACCAAAACATACAAGTTAACAACTCATACACACCACATTATGAAAATACTACCTTAACACACTTACATTGGGAGAAATTAATGAAAGAAAAAAAAAGTGAAATCCTTGTTAGTAAAGGTAGAGGGTGATCCCTAAGTGTTTGCACTTTGTTTTAAAGGTGGAGTTACTTTAGTGGCTTTGCTTTGTGTTCTTTCTTTATAACCTTAGTGGGGGATCCATCTTTCCTCCACTAATTTTCACGAAGGAATTTGCATGTAAACAAAGGTCGGATGGTCTTTTTACAAGGTTGAAAGAAGGTCTAGTCTGGTGAATGTGGGAATCGTCTAAAGGCTTTTTATGGTAAAGCTAAGGAAACTAGCAATGCTTGTACACATAATGGTGGACATTAGATTCTCTAAACACCTAAGCCTCTTTATTCAATACTACTACTACTACTATTACTACTACTACTATTACTGTTGTTGTTGTTGCTACTACTACTACTACTACTATTAGCAAGAGCTTTTCCTTGGCCATCCATGACCTGTTTTCCTGACTTGGACAAAAGAGCTAGTCTTAATGCCCGTGTTCGTAGGGACTACTCCAAGCACATCATTAGGGAGGATGATTCCTTTTTCCTTAAACAACTTGGTGAGAAGTTCAGGGAAGACTATATTGACAGTGTGGTCCCATACAACCTTGGCAATGCTTCTAAATATGATTTTTTTAATGGTTGATAGGACCATAATTGACGATAGCAAAAAGAATCTCAAACTTTTCAATTATGACATCTTGGGAATATGTGGTGGGGAGAAGACTTGAACTTGAGTAACTCATTCCAAGCTTGAAGGTCTTGGCGCATGAGATTTATAGGGAAATGTGGTTGGCACCCTCGGTTGCTATGTCTATTCTACTGCTCTTCCACACAATATGAAAGCCAAGTCCGTAAGCGCTACTTTCTTTGGTTTTTCCTTTGAATATTGAAGCATGATAAAAAAGCATTGATGACATTAGCATTGATAGTGAACTTTTAACCTCGAATCCTTGTACTTATGGACTCACAAAAGGGCTGAACTACTTCAAAGGCATTAGTATAGAATTTTCTTACTAAAGTCATTAACGCATATCTTGGTATCACGGCAAAAGTCACCAATTGCCTACAATTGACCTTTTCCACAAAATCATCATTGGAGTGATCTCGATAATTAAAGCCAACTTGGTGTGTGACCTGTTGCCCTAGTGAGTTTTCAAAAAGCTCTTGTGCTCTATGAGATATAAAGCGTTCAGCATCAAAGCTTGAGTTTGTTGGTGCTTTGCCTTTTTTCATGCTTCTATCACCCATGAGTTCTATAATGACCAAAAGTTAACATGAACACTACTAATAATCAAAGCTACTTTGAAGCCAAGAAAGTGATTTAAAGTACTTAACAACAAGTTGGAAAGAAATAGAGATTAATCAAACATTGCGTGTGAACCACAGTTGCATGCATTTAGAACTAGTAAAGCAAACATCTAAAAGCAATTGCTAGTTTAAGAATGAAGTAAGTTACTCATATATGTGAACTAAGCAATGAATCAACTAATTAAACCAACACACAAAGCCATATTTTAGTCCAAAACATCATACATGAACATATGGTCAAACTTGTTTCTTAAAGGTTCATGGGCAAAATTAGCACAATGCTTGTGAAATTCCTTAAAAATTTAGCACAAGGCAAAACATGAATAAGCTTTAAAGAGGGAAAGTAAATACCCAATCTTGTATTCAACCAAAAAAATCCAATGTCAAGTAACTACAACCATAAAAAAATGTAAAACAAACTACTCCATAGCAATAAGAAGAGGAAACATTATGCTTGGATTCAACACAAATTCACCAAATCAAAGAAAGAAAAAGATGAAGGAATGAACCAAGAACCCCTTGTAGACTCAATGACTTGATCTCTAAGGCAACTTCTAGTTCTTTTTCCAAAATCCAAATATTCCAAGACGATGAACATAAGAATCCTAAAAAATACTTCCAAGTTCTTTAAGGAGGCTGCAAGTGAATATGATGATTCAAACCCTAGCTAAAAATGATACAAATACAAGGCTTGAGCTTTATCCATTTTTATCTTCCAAAAAATCTTCCAATGGTAAGCTTGGTATGAGAAGAAAGTAGGCCCTCAAACTTAAAAAAACACTTCTTTGAAAAAGTGGTCCTCTTCTTGACCGAGTGTAAGGTGCGATCACACCTCTGTGAATGCGGTTGCACTTTTAATTGTAGCTGACAAAATGGGGTCACATTTTCTAAGGTGCCATCGCATTTAAACTCCTTGGGTCTTTTTTTCCATTAGAAGTGTGATCGCACTTCTTGTGTTTTCAGCTTCTTTTTGCTCCCAGGTTCTCCAGCTTTGCTTCCTTGTCCAATTTAGTTGCACATTCTCCTTTTTGTTCATTGAAGCCTTCCAGAGGTGGAATATAACCTACAACACTAAAAAAAATACTACGTACTAGCAAAATAAAATAATTTAAAGCACAAAAGGGAAGGAAAATACATAGGAACTCATGTGACTATCATTAAATACATGGCTGCCATAGTTTCCTAAATGTTGGGAATAAAACATGTAATAAATAATCTAAAAAATAAAGAACAAATTATAAAAAAAAAAAACTTATCACTACTCATGTTAAGAATACATATTAAATAGCTCTAAAAAGATCCAATTAAGTCTTGATTGAATAGAGGCCAAAGTCTTCAAATTATACAACACTAGCCAATATCCTCTACTGATATTCTTTGTGTAAATAATTAGAGCTAAGTGAGCATAAACCACAACAAAAAATACTATCAGTAACAACCAATCATAAAAAAAAAATAAGACACTTTATGCAGATTTACCTTCTAAGGATGATAAGTCAAAATCCTGTTTATTAAAACTAATCCTAAATGAGAAAGTGTTGGTGCTCCAAAGAAGGAAATTCTTGGGAGCTTCTTTTGCAAGAGATTGTTTTTGCATAGGATTTTATATGATGAGACAATACATAATGAAGGCAATTAACACCTAGTTTGTCTTAATTTAAGTCAATTAGCTCCAAAATGATTTATTTTTATTTTTATGTCTTTTTTATCCAGAACTAATTTTAATTAAAAGCCAATATTATGTAGCTGTAATAATCCATTAAAAATATAATTTTTGTAATCTTACTAATTTTTTTTTATATTTTTTTCTAGTTTAAAGTATTAAAAAAAGAAAAATTCATAAAAATTTAACAACGTGAAAATTTGCTTTCTAATGAATTATTGTAGCCACATAATATTAGTTTTCAAATGAAATTGGTTTCAAGTAAAAAAAAATACAAAAATAAAAATAAGTTAGTTGAATTAAATTAAAATGAACTGAGTGTAAAACTCACAGATTAATAATAATAGAGATCCTAAAAGATGATACTCATGGATGCGATAAAAATTTTGCTTTAGCTTTATGTAGTTGAGAGAATTTAGGTTATAACTTGTCATTATGAGTGCTTAATGTTTTCAAGATTTGCATAAGAAAGCACACTAAAACAAGTGAATGAAAAAGCAGTTGTCTTTAGGTTAGAGCTCCATGTGAGTCAATTAACTTTGATTAGGCCAGATCTACCTAGAGAGTAAAGGAACATGTCAAGACATTATCTAGGGGTTTCGAATTAATGAAAATGAATTGGGCTAAGTGAGAAGTTCAATACAAAAAAAAAAAAATAGAAGTCTATCACACTGTTTGGAAAAGAAGATGTGACTACATAACAAAATTCTAACTCAATGCGAATGTTATTTTACCTTGGTAAGCTAAAACCCAAAAAATAAAACTAAAACATGGCTAGTTATTTTAATATTCAAATATCATTATAAAACCTACTTGGATACTTGAGGGCATAACTTCATCAATGAACATAGAATAAAAGAGGGTAGTGCTATGAATTTTAAACCCTAACTGCAAGCACACGAAGAACGTTGAAGTTTGGTGAAAAATAATATTGTTCCTAAAATGATTCATTGAATTGTCTGCCAAGTACCACTACTTTAAGTTAACTTTAGCTAAACAGTCAAAGTTGAATGAAGATTTATGTTAGATAAATAAGTAACTAAACTTAGCTAAGTGAAGTGCTACTAACCTAGGTTGCAAGAATACAATGTAAATTTGTAGATTTTATCAACTTACTAAAGCACACTTCCTATGAGTTTACTACTTGTCTTGATTAAATGATGAATTCAAGTGAGTAAGTGAGTTTTCAATGCTTATTGGTAAAGTTACTCAATTGAATTCTTACTTTTCCAAGTAACAAAATTAATCTCTCTAACCTAAACATAATAAAGATTTTCATCTAATTACAAGCTTAGGAAGAGGCATTAGAGTTCAATTTACCTTTACTTAATGACTTAGAGTAATTTCCCTACAAGCCCATAGCCATTAGACCCTTCTCTTAAGTCCAATAACTTTTAATGTTTTCCAAGAGTTTATAAACAATTCATGATATAACCAATTGCGGCCATCAATAAGCTAACATAACAATAAGCTTAAGAGAAGAATAAACAAGCATTTGATAGAAAAATAATATCATTTAACCATAAATTTATTTAACATAACCAATCTAAGCAGCTACATCCATAGAAAGTGCTAAATAAGACTTCTCCATAACTAAGCTAAACATAATCATAGAAATGAAATAAAGACCATGCATGTTCAAAATAAAGAGAATAAAGGAAAAAGGAACCCAAAGCCTATAAATGCCTAATTCCTTAAAATCATGTATGTCTTCAAGTGCTCCAAGTCTTCTCCAAGTAATGCCCAAGAGTGCTCCACACAAGAAGATGAAAAAATGCAAGAAAAAAGGTGGTGAATACTTAGCGCAAGCTTAGAGGAAAAAGAGAATGCCCCATTGTCTTATGGTTGGTTCTATTTTTTTTTTCTCTTGGAGGTGTCTTCGTCATTCACTTACCAATTTGGATAAAATTCCTTGGCCAATAATATGCTTATATTCAAATTAAAGGCAAGGGACCATTTTCATCATGGTGCAGGGGCATTGGCGTACCCAAAGAGGTCACTTGGTGCTGGAACGCCCAAAGCTCAAAGGTTACAACCACCACAGTGCCCATGACATAATTTCAGCTTCCAAAATCTTTGAACTATGGAGCTACAACCCCAATGAACTGTTCATCCAAACTTTTTGTGTTTTTTCATTTTGCTCACTTCTAAATTGGTCCGATGCTTGGATTTCCTTATCCATCCTACAAAATGAAAGTCTAAAGTAAGAAATGACATAAAATGTAGTGTGTTGATGTAAAAAGAGACACTCAAATTTTTTAAAAAGTCAACAATTTTGACCATATAAAATGACATTTATCAGGAAAAACAGATAAAGGATTCAACATCCATTGTGATAAAAAGTATATATAAGAAAGGATGTATAATCATAAACTTTTTTTCATACATGAAAAAAATAAAAAAAATGACTGAACCACAAGACTAAAATGCTAGAAAATTCAAGAACATAAGAAATCAACAAGTAGGACAACTAAAATTGAAAGAAATAGGAAAATGAACCGGAACTAGATGAAAATGTAGAGAGCAAGAAAATTTAGTGGGGGATGTTTAGGCTTTACCTTTCTTTTGGATCAGGAATAGGTTCACAAAAGCTAGGTGTTCTTGGCTTGATTGGATTCAAAACCCATGTGCTAGTTGTTAAGGTTAGGAATAGGTAGAGCTTTGAAATCATTAATTTTTTAAGGAGCCAAGAAGCTAATGATTTTGAATGAGTTTAGCTACTTACGAGCTCTCTTTCATTTTGCAACTTATTATCTCTATTTAATAATTTTTCTATTATTTAAAAAATATTGAATCCCAATCTAGGTTTAGTTCATAACTGTAGAGAGAGAGAAAGATAAAGAGAGAGAATAGGAGAAACCATGAGAACAACTCATGCTAGGTATGCAATCTATTCTGAAATCGAAGATGGAATTACATTATCGATGAGAGCTTGAAGGGAGGAGAATCAAAGTGGGAAAAATGGTTAATTTGGAAAGGGATGATTTGTTTAGATTAAAAATGGAAAACAAATCAAAACTTGTTCAAAGTGAATAAAAAATTCAAACTCTCCTGTTTAAAGATCAAGGCAAGAGATGATACAGGGAAAGAGAAAAGGGAAGAACTAAATTGACTGCTATTTAATTGCTTTTGAATGAGATAACATCAAAGAAATCCTAGAGAAATAAGCTCTATCTTCTCTCTAAACTTTAAACTTCAATTTTATCTGACTCTTCGCCTCTTTTGTGTTGTTGGCCGGTTTCAGCTTTTGGCTGGTTACCGAGCGAGATTTCATCTGTCTTCAAGATAGGCGGGATGGTTATGCCATTCCAGATCGAAAGGAGGGCTTGTATTCTAGTGTAATGGCAATGACTTTGCTTTATTATTGAAACAATAAATTATGAGAAAGTGTTGAAAGTATCCGAATTTGGTAAACATTATAGTTCGTCACTGGTTTTGGAGAGGAATGAAGTCTACTAGAGGGGTAGGAGTTTGGAGAGATTTCCGGTTTGAGAAAGGGGAAAACCCATGAAGGCGGCACCACCAGTCAAGGGGCAGAAAAGTTGAAGTGGCTCTCAAAGGCAATTCGGTAAGCGGTTCCTTTGGATTTTCATGATCATGAGGAGCATGTCGAAGGAAGATATTTATTCTGGAAGGATGAAAGGCAGGTGGTTGGTGGCGCTTGAGCACTGCAGTGTCGAATCTTGCTAATCAGTTTTAGGGATCGAAGGTGGTTGTATATGATGTTTTGGGTGGTGATAAAAATGAGCTTACCGGCACATCAACTGCCAGATCTATCGAAGCTTTTAGGTCAGAGTCGGGTAAATGTCATATATTATCGTCACTATCAATTGCCAGATTTATTAAAGCTTTTGGGTTAGTGTTAGGTAAATGTCATATATTATCATCACTTATCCCTTGCCCTTACTGCAATTCTGTGTTAAAAATCATGTTGGATGTCATTAGACAAGTGGCCAAATTTTCTAAGACGACAACTGCAATAGTAGGATTAAAGAAAGAATAAACGAAAATGTGGGTGGAGTGGATTTGGGCTCAACCTAGATCTTCCCAGAATTTTGGGCCCAAGTCTGGGTCTTCTTTAGGAATGGATATATCCTCAAAACGGGCTCCAGTTGAGTTACTTAACCCAAATTCTTTTGATTTATTAAAGGAGAGTTTAAGTGGGCTTGGGAATTGTAAGCCTGTTCCACCATAAAAATGTATTTATAAAAATGTATTTCTAGTGGTGTTAAGGGTGGGGTTTTTCAATAGGATTATGAGGTAATTTTGGAACCTGGCCCTAAGGAAGGGCTTGAACCCGAATCTTCTCATACTCCACCAATTACCCAAGTTTAGGAAGCGCAGATTTCTATATCTGATTTGGATACTTTTTCTGGAAAGTCACGAGTCACGTATGATTGAGAATATGTAGAGGAGAACCCATCGGTTCGCCTGATTCAACGTTGTGGTTGGGATTTAGTATCAGCGAACAGTTTTCAAGTTCAAATGGGGACTTAGTTAGATTTGGATGAAGAAGTTCATATGGATTCGGTCATAGAAGCACTGGTTTGTGGGATTGCACAACGTATAGGTAAGATTGGTACAATTAGGGAAATTCACGAATCAAACTCAGGTCAAAAAAAGATGTGTTCGGGTCTTGCTTCTCATGTGAGTAAGAATTGTAGGTCAGTTCCTTGTTGTGTGAGGGAGAATATAAATGTTGTTGATAATGATGCTTCTTATTTAATCTTTTCGGGAATCCCACCAATTTTGAAGGTTTTAGATAAGTTAGGTATGCAAGATTTTAAGGTGTTTTGAATCTATGGCAAAAATGCCATTGACAACAAAGTTAAAAGGTTCTCGGCTAAGGAGACGAGTTGATAAAGTCAATAAATTGGTAGGGGTATCTTTTGAAGGATGTGAAGAGTTGACCTTTGAAATGTATGATGAATTTTACAATGTTAAAGGTTGGAAAAAGAGTATTGATAAGGTAGGCGATCATAGGAAAAACTTGTCCTTTTGAAATGAGTTGGGGGGATTGGTATGGGGTATCAAGGTTTAATGATATTTAGTGAGTAATTTGTGCGTTATGAATCGGGATCTTGCTAAGTAAGGTTGAAGGACTTTTAAGGGTTTTGTTGTGGGTTATCTTTGGAAGTGGAGGTGAGGGCTTTAGAGGCGTAGAGGCGTTTTTGGTTTTGTTGTTCTAAATTTTGACTTGTATTTGTTCTAGCTCTTGGCTATAGATTTTTGTATTTCTCCTTTTTTTAATAAAATTTTTGCAGTTTAGAAAAAAATTAATTCCTTTTGAAATTGTTTCTTCAACTTTGCAAAATAATTTGGCAGGAAATGTAATTGCTAGAAACAGAAAGATTGAAGACAGAATGGAACAAGGACTCTTCAATTAATTTGGCAATATAGTCCAAATCTTTCAGAGTTATATTCATTAACTTCCTTCATTTACAGATTTTAAGTATTAAGTACTTAGTGAGTGAAATTGTTGTGAAACATGAACTTTCAATAAAAGTTTAAATAAAAATAATACTTCCTCTGTTTCACAAAAATATGGTCCTTTTACCTTTATTTGAGTAAAATTTGACTTAAATATATTCAAATTAATTTTGTATTATAAAAATATTTAAAAATCATATTTGTAATCTAAAGTTTTTAAAGTACCAATTTCATATAAAAAAATTATATTTCTATAAGAAATTTTAAAAGAAAGAAAATTATAAATTAATTGTTGTGAACAGTAAAGGAAACAAGCATTGCGAGACAAATGGAGTATCTGTCACAAAATTTGAATTAGTATTTGATAATTTTATTTTTAAATTATTGTATCAGATAATATTCTTTTTTGTAATTTTTGATTGGATTATTTTCATTTTCAAACTATAGTTATCTGATTTATGAGTTAATTTAAATTAAATCTTGTTTATTTTATCCCTAATTTAAAATTTAAATGGAAGTAAACAATGATAATTTTAACTATCATATGTTATCACTGTATTACATTAAAAGGTTAGAGACATATTCTATAATCCATATGTAAAAGATTATGACTAACTTCCTAAAAATGAAAAATCTATCACATCTTATCCTTAAAGTGTGTCAGTTAAGGGAATGCCAATACCTCTCTCTCTCTCTCTGATTTCCTTTTGAAATGAGTTGGCAGGGAGAATTGAGGAGATAAAGTTGGAGGCGCGAAACTGTTCCTTGACGCTGATAAAGCTTGCTAGGCTGGTCGCCAAATTTATTGTGAAGGTGAATAATGTTTATTCGTAGTCTTTAAAGTTCCTAAAAGGTAGATATTTTTTTGTTTTCATTAGATCATATAGTATTTTCTTATTTATACGTTTTACAAATGCTTCTATTTATTAGAGAAAGAAAAAAATATATTATAAAGGTGACTACCAAGCAATTGTCTAACAAAGAAAGAGATGTATTCTTTATGGGAATTGAAAATGACGGATTTGACACAGATTGCTTAACAATTCATTATCCCATTCCCATCATATAAAATTATGAGGTGGTGATTTCTTATCTTCGAAAAGTATAAAAAGAGTGCATGGACTGACCCTGCTATATGCTGTGACGGGTTTAATATTTTCTAGATACGGAGGTTAGGCGTAATCTTTTTAATTTGACCATTTTTTACTTTGTTGATAACCATCATGCCTTAGCCCAGATTTTAGAAACTTTGCACCTTCCGAATGCCGACAACAACCAGAGAAGAAAAGACTAAAATGACGACAATGACGACGACTTTGAGAAAAGATGAGATGTTGTTAGATTTGGAGAAACCCGATCGAGCAATTGTCTTCAGTTTCGGAGATGAGCAATGATTGCCCGCAATCTGGAGCTTGGAAGTGACCGGCGATGACAAGGTCTCGAAAGCAAGCGGCGGTGGTACCGAAATTCAGAGGCCTACTGGCAATGTAATTTAAAGGCAAGCAGTGACGGTAATATATTGTTGCTGCAACGTAAAAATATTAGAAATTCATAAATAATAAAATATAAAATTTAAATAAAATTTAATCTTATTGATGACATGTAATTAAACAGTTTTGTAATACAAAATTAATACATATTAGAGAATGAAATAGATAAGAAATAAAAAAAATATTACCTATATATCAAGAGTTATTAGGGTGAGTTGTGGGGCTATCTACTTTCTTTTGAACGTTTCATGTCATACCAATGCAGCGGTCTCAATCACATCACCCTTAGAATAAAACAACCCAACCATCTTGTTGTAACTCTACATACACGTGGATTGTTGTAAAGTAAATCTCCACCCACACATTTCTTTATCCAATATAATTTAGAGATATATAGAAAAAATAATTTTTATGAAACAATCTAAAAAATTGGAGAGATGGAGAGGCCAAGAATGTGTATATAAAAAAAAAGATAAAACAAACATATATATATACAATCACATTTATGAGCCATAATCACCCCATTAAACTCCTAGTCATTTGAACTCTTAATTTCTACATTTATATGCTTTAAAAGGTAACTAAATGAGAGTTAAAAAAACACTAATGAGACAAATGGCTAATGTCTTAAAAATATTTATTATTAATAAGTATTATTATTTTTTATTAAAATAAAATCTCCAACAATTCCCTTTCCATTTCAATAAAAACCAAAATGATATATAGATGGGTAAAGACAATTTATTATGCATAATAAATGTGGTGATACCTTGAACCTTTACTTAGTCAGTCGGCTCCCTTGTTCCACAACCAGTAGTGGTACGACCTTGAAACTATGGTTGTTTGCAGGTACAAGTTTACCTAACACACATAATAAACCAGGTATCCATTGAGCTTATAAGTCTGCACTATTAATAGTCATGTGCAAATCCTGATTTTTCCATAAGCGATTTTAGTAATAACCCACAATGTGGTCTCACTCCTACGCTCATATATGTGAAAATCTGTCAAAGGTATGCCTGTAACTTTGACACCCTACTCAATAAAGAGCTGCAGATTCTCATTACGAGCAAATGTTCAACCCACAATCATTACAGAATAGATGCATCTATACCATAGGGATGAGGCAAAAAATAAATCTCTAAGATTATGCATTTCTCAACGGCTTCACTATGATTAGTTTTTCCCATTCAAAACCCAAGCTTTAGGATCTCTGATTTTTGGGTTGGGTATTCTCATAGGAAGCTCCATTTAATTCAGGCTCAAACTCATCCCCATCGATGTAACACTTTTAACCTTTAACTTCGATTGAAGATTTTACAATAAATAAGTGACAAAGGTTGGGGTGTATTGATCACATGCCACAAGTTGCTAGCAATGATGTCAATAATTGTAGGTGGTAATAAGCATTGAGTTTAAATTTTATTTCCCATGGTTTTATTTTCAGCCAACCTGCAAGATGAGACCAATAAATTTATCATATATTTGAATTTGTGATTCTTATCTCATCGGTCTTTTGATATGCTTCAATGATAATGCACACTTTCATGATTTCCCATTTTATGGGATACTCGTATATGCTTCAATGAGTATGCACATATATGAATTAGGGTCCATCTTATTTTGCATATTTATTTGGGTCAATGTGCATTTCTCAATGAGCATAACTAGGGGTCCATCTTTTATTTGTATTTTTCCTTCACATTGTATGCATTTCTCAATTAAGCATAAATTGGGGTCCATCTTGCTTTCACATTTACTTGGGATATAATAAGTATGTCATACAAGACAACTCTTTTGGGGCCTTTGTGTCTTATGAAAAGGCTATACCATTAATTCAATATATGCCACAATATCCAACAATAGTATTTCATGATCACCATATTATTTTATGACTGCCACATTGGTGCATTGATTTAGACTCATATTGTTTTCTAAATCTTTAACCAACCACTTCCCACAAAATATTTTTTATTTAGGCACCAAGTTTTAAGTTCTCACAACTTGAATCTAAGGCAACAAATTTGTGTGTTCCCTCAATGAAAATTTGAAGCAACAAATTTTTATCTCTAATAAAGAGATTTTTTTTTTGTTTTCGAAGTGCAAGGCAAAAAATTATTTTCTCTAGAAAATAGAGAATTTTCCCAGCCATTGAAGGTACCAAAATACAGAAATGAGAAGATTTCAAAAAAATTTCAAAGAAATTTCCCAATTAATCTTTTTTCAAGTATTTTCACCAATAAAACTTCTCTTTTTTTTTTTTTTACTTTCTCTTTTCCACCCTTAAAAAAAATTCTCCTAAAAAACATTTTCTCCTCTTTCAAAAGTCATTGGTGACACAAAAAATGCTTTTCCCATATTTTTTTTTTCAAAAATTACAAAATTGGAATTTCAATTTCGTAAATTCACCTATCACAGTTTTTTAAAAAAAATCATTAACCCTTGGGCCAAAAAAGTAATTTTGAGAAACTTTTCCATCTACCAAGTGTGCCATTTTCTTTTTTAATTTTTTTGTGCCAAAAGCAAATTTGATCTCTTTTTCTTTTTTTTTTTTTCAATCTTGAACGAAAACTACCAATAATACATGGTATTAAAAAGGAAAACGTTTCTTTTTCCTTTACCAGCCAAAAGGCTACAAAAATGTCGATGGTTAACCATAAAGAGCGTTTGGCACAAATTCTCCATTACCCAAACAAGATTTTGAAACGAGGGAACAAACATGTTTTTTTTCTCCAACAAAATATATATAAAACTTTCAATAACTCCTAGCATTCAAATGCACAAGAAACCAGGAGCCCTTTTTTTGAAAAAGAAAAAAAGAAAAAAAGAAAACAAAACAAGTTGATAAAATTTTCAGATTCTTCTCAATTTATGTAACACTTTTGGTAAGCCAACCACAAAAATCAAAGCCATAGAGATTTTGAATTACCAACATTCGTTTCACAAAAACTTTCTTTAGCTAGCTGTTGGGTTGAAATAGTTGTTACTATTTCAATCCAATATATAGCAAAAGAAAATTTTAAAACCCACGCTACTAGAAAATATGAGCTAATCCAAAAATTAACTAACCAATATAATTTTGGTCTCACCACTGAATAAACATCAGGTCACTATCCTAAAAATAAAATAAAAAAATAGGGCAAAACATTCAAAAATTGTTGTTCTTCCACCATAGAAATATTATAAATTCACAAATAATGAAATATTAAAATTAAAAAAAATTTGATCCCACTGATGAGACAAAAATAGAAAGTTTTGTAACACAAAATTAATAGATATTAGAAAGTGAAATATGTAAAAAATAGGAAAAATATCACTTATATATCAAGAGTAATTAGGATGAGTCATGAGTTTACCTACTTTCTTTTGGACGTTTCGTATCATACCAGTGCAGCGGCCTCATCACACCACCTTTAGGATAAAATAGCTCAATCATCTTGTTATAAATCCACATACATATGCATTGTTGTGAAGTAACGCTCCACCCACACCTTTCTTTACCCAATATAATTTGGAGATATATAAAAAAAATAAGTTTTATGAAACAATCTAAAAAATTGGAGAGAGAGAGAGAGGCTAAGAATGTGTATATAAAATGAAGATAAAACAAGCATATATATATAGTCATGTTTAAGAGCCATAAGCACATCATTAAACTCCTAGCTATTTGAACTCTTAATTTCTACATTTATATACATTAAAAGGTAAGTAAATGAGAGTTAAAAAGCACTAATGAAACAAACAGCTAGTGTCTTAAAAATATTTATTATTAATAAGTATTACTCCCTCCGTCCCATTTTAATTGAAACATTTGGCTGGGCACGGAGATTAAGGTGTATGTAATTTATGTTAATTTTTTATGTAGTAAAAGTTTAAATAATGATTAAAAAAGGAAAGATTCTTTTTTGGGTTTTGTGCAGTTAGAGGTTGAGTGGAGATTAAAAAAAAGAGTCTTTATTGGGTTTTGTGTAAAAGGATTATTTAATTATTTGAACTTTCCAAAAGAGGAAACGTTTCAACCTTTTTGGGACTTCCCAAAAAGGAATACGTTTCAATTAAATTGGGACGGAGGGAGTATTATTTTTTATTGAAAGAAAATCTCCAACATAATATTCAAAGACAATGATCCGCTAGAGAATGTACAATTTTCAGGGGATGTTTGGCCACTCTTGCTGATTTTGGAACTAGATTCTAAAACCTAATGAGGAGATTGTGTGACTAGTGATCTATTCTGCTTAAAAAAACTAGTTTTATGTGCTGTTTCAGATACTTTCAGATATTTATTTAGATATTTTTACTTATTAATTTAGAAATTTTTATTTATATGAAAAACATATTGTCTGAATATTGTTTCAAACACTTTTATATTTTCATTTAGGTTTTTTTACTAACTATTTTAGAAACGTCTATTTCTGACAATAACAATTTGTCTACATATTGTTTTAGATATTTTACATACTATATCAGACACTTTTACTTGTTGTTTTGGACACTTTTATATATTAATTTATATGTTTTTACATACTGTTTTAGACATTTTTAATTACATATCCTTTCAAACACTTTTACACTTTTCCATATCATTTTTTAGGAGAATAAATTGTTACACACTTCTTCAGACACCCTTACCAATTGTTTTAGATGTTTATGCATTTTATCTTAGATACTTCTATGGATTGTTTCTAGGTACAGTTTGTTGGCGAAGATGAGAGAGGAATGACTTAGTGGCGGCCTGGAGCAGCAGCAACGAAGGCGAATAAGGGGTAAAGACTGACACAATCTTAAAGCAATAATTGTGGTGATTTAGAGGTGATGATCGGTGGAGCTAAAAAGCAAGCGATAATGGTTTGTGCTATATAAACAGCTGCAAGGTAGGGTTTCTGGTGAGAGAATGAGCGAGAGTCTCAATCAAAGGGCAATTTAGTCAAATTTAGGGCTGGATAATGGGTTATATATGGATAATTAAAGGTTGATTAATATGTTTAATTAGACATATGTTTATAATATGATAACTATTTTATAAAAGTAACAAGACTATTTCAAAAGCTATAATACTAGTATTTTATATGTATACCAATAATATCATTTTTTTAAATGAATGATTGTGTTATGAAATTGAACATCCATTGCCTTTGGTTAGGTTGTTTGTATTTTAGCCTAGGAACTGTAGGTAAAAGAAATAATTTTTGGGTTTTCAGTGATGTGATGTCCAAAACATCTCATTTTTACAGGAGGGAAATATGTTTTAAAAATTAATTATAAGAATTAGTATTAAGATTCTTGTTACATTAGATACTCCCCCAGTCTTATATTTTTTTTATACAATTTACTTTTTTTACTTGAGTTTAACTTGAAATTATTTATGTTATTATTTTCTAAACAAAATTTAAAAAAATTAAATTTTGAAACTTTTTTTTAACAGCAAAACAAATGCACTTTATTTCAAAAAAAAAAAACCAGCACATGATCAAGACAAATTCAAAAGGAGCTACAGATTAGCTAGGAGTTACACTATAGACAAAAGTCATCGTATCAATCCCTAGACAAAACACTTGAACACTATCAGACCCAATTTTATACTACCCACATAGTGTTCAACACTCATTCTGACCATAAACAATGTAATTTTTTACATCAATTTCTTACCCACAAAAATGAAAGCACCTGAATATCTTTAAGCAACTCTGTATTTGATTGGTTTGTACCATTGAAAACACAAGCACTTATTCTTTTCCATATAGCCCATAATGCAATGAAAATAATGGCATTCCATACATTTTTTTGCCTTTAAGATGCTCTCCAATTAGGCCCTTGTTGAAGGATTTCTTCTAGGCTTAATCCAGATAAGATGTTAGAGTTCCACCAGCCACAAACAAGCCTCCAAACTTGAACAGCCAAACTACAATGCAGAAGAATGTAATCTAAGGTATTCACATCAATGTTGCACAAGGAGCATAACAAGTTGCCAATGTGCATTTCTTTTGCTGCTAGGTTTCTTTAAGTAGGCAAGCCTCCTTGAAGTGTTATCCACATGAAGAAATTCACTTTAAGGGGAACTTAAGTGTTCCATCTTGTTTGTTGATCATTTGTTACTACAGAAGCATTTCTAGCATAGGAGTCGATTAGAGAGAAGAATGATTTGATAAAAAATAAGTCATCTGATGCCAAGCACCACCTCTAAGAGTCATACGCCTCCACATCAATTTTCATCACTTGTAGTAAACACGCTCGACCCCTCGATTCTTTATACCAGCTCCAAGACCAAATCCATTCACCATTTTTCCAATTCCCCTTTTGAGCCACCAAGCAATCAATTGAATTATCTAATCTAGCTAATCTTGGGAATTCCTTTTCTAAACTCTTCTTACCTACCCACCAATCTTCCTAAAATTTTACCTCATTCCCACAACCAATGTTTCTTTTAAATGAGTTTGTAAGTTTATACTACATTTGTCAATAATATTTATTGCCTTTAGGATCCCTCCCCAAACCCTTCCACACCTAACTCGAATTCTTCCATCAAGACTAACACCATTCTCACCATGAATTTCTTTTATAACTTTTGCTCATAGAACACTTTTCTCATTTTTTAATCTCCACCACCATTTTCCCAATAGGGCCAAATTTTTAGCCCATAAACTACCTACACTCAACCCTCTTTTTTTTTTTTTTTTGCAATCACTTTTTTTTACTCAACTCACACTAGTTTTCTACATTCCCCTAAGCCCCTAAAGAAAATGATTGTGAATACTCTTAAGGTGTTTTATGACACTCATCGGGGCACGAAAAAGTGAGAAATAAAACTGGGGCAAGCTTCCACGGACTGATTTCAATAGAGTTAGTCTCATTCTATCAGACATTATCCTCAATTTCTAACTATTTAGTTTTGTTCTAAATTTGTCCACAAAGATTTGCCACAAGTCCTTTCTATGCATATTTGCACCAACTCATAAACCCAAGTAAGTGAAGGGAATCACCCCTACACTGCAATTTAATTTTTTAGCAACTTATTTGACCTACATGTCATCAACCCCAACACCGAAGATACAATTCTTGCTGAAATTTACTTTCAAATGCATTATTGTATCTACATAATATTGGCTTTCAAATGAAATTAATTTCAGGCAAAAAAATGTAAAAGTAAAAATAAGTCTGTTGACTTAAGTTAAAACGAATTGGCTCTTACCTTTAGATCTGCTGCAAGTTAAAAGCATCTTAGAATATGGCACATATTCATATCATTATATTCTGACCATTCTCCTAAAAAATTTAGAAACTATAAGTTTTCTTTTATCATTCATGTATAATAGTTTTTCATTTATAAGCTAAAATATTAAAAATAAAAAATTATAGATTAATTATTGTAAATATTAAATATTACAAATAATACGGAATGAGAGTAGTGTATATCTTGATTGTATTTCACAATTGGTAACATGTGTATTCATTCTTTTGTTGTTGTCCACACACATATATATGGACCTTTCTAAAATACTTGGCGTGTATGGGGTGCCCACCAGTTTTCAACTGCCTGATTAAAAGATCTAATTTTGGTTAAAGTATTCATGGACTCTTACAATTTCATCTTTTTGCCCCATCGAGACTAAATTTTTCTATATCATCATCAAAGCCCATCATAGTGAAGATCGAAATAGAAGTCTCTGACTCAAGCAATATTGTTCATCATCCCCACTCGCCACCAACTTCTTGCCTTACACTGAGCCGCCTATCACTGGTGATGGGAATTGGAGGGAGAAACCTTTCATGAAATCATTCTTATAGCTGATGCGCACTTCCTTCACTGTATCTTTGTATACAATCCTCTGTCATTCTTTATTGCCATGCTCTATCTGCCACTACTACTTTTGCCACCTTATTTGGAGTCCACCCTAGCTGCCTCATTCCAAGCCCAGGTCACCTGTCACCAAATTGCCATCGCCGCAGTTGGAAATCGAGGACAAAACTGCCTCCACCCTTTAAACCCGTTTACTAACCCAAAACCAACCCAACTTTAACCCATTTGACCAAGTTCACTATTACTTCTCGGTAAAACTTGCCTTTAGCCTTTTATTTTTACTCTAGTTTGTTTTCATCTTAATTGTTTCTATTTTTACAGAATAGGCATTAACTGCGTTGGTAATTTGAATTTTTATTTGATTTTTTCTTGTTTGCTATTTTAGCCACAAATTAATTTAATAAAATTGATAATATAGAGAATTATAATTTTAGGCTAGTTATCCAACTATTTAAATAATTTAATTTACTTAATTTTTTAAGATGTAAAAAATTTATTGAATTAAGATGCTAGAATACTTAATAAATCTTTAAGCAAATTGTTCTTGTTGGACATGATAAAGTCCGGAGACATATTTTTGTTCAAATCAGATTTGTCTCATAGACCTTATAAGTAGTCCAATTAGCCTAGGAAAATTGATTAGTGATAACTCCAAAAAGGAAAAGCAAATGTCATATTTTTTTAATAATTTTTTTAAAAATTACACATATCTTCCTCCTGTTTTATAAACCTCTTAAAAAAACTTATAATAATGATCATAGTTTTTTCTTATTAATGAAAAATATAGTTAGTTGCTCAATCCATAACCTTAACCCCAATCCCAATCCTAATCCCTAATCCTAAGGTTTAGAAATATACATCTTCCCCTATACTTTTTTTATACCATTGGGAAAAAAATTTCTAAAATCCTATATCAAATTTTACTATAGTTATCTTCTAGTAATTTCAATTTTATGGTACTTTTTTGTAGTTATTTTGTTTGTTTACATAGAAAAAAAAAGTAATTTAAATTATCTATTAACTATGAAAAAAATACCAATAGACTAAATTACTTGAGTATGATGACTGTACAATTTAAATTATGATTTTTGAATTTTTTAATAGACAACAATACAAATTTAAGGTTGCAGTGCTAGCAAGTTAAGGTGTAATAGTACTAAGTTAAGGTAAGACAGGTACCAAATTAAGGTTATAATGGTACCACCATAATTTTAACTTTATGTCTTTATAACCTTAATTTGGTATCAGGATAATCTTAATTTAGCATCGTTATAACCTTAATTTGGCATCACTATAATCTTAACTTAGTGCCATTGTAACCTTAAATTGGTACCAAATTAACCTTAAATTGTTACCATTCTTACCTTAAGTGGTACCACTATAGTCTTAATTTGGTATCATAACATTCTTAACTAGGAACCGCAATAACCTTAACTTAGTACCATTATAAGCTTAAATTGGTACCACTCTAACATTAAGTGGTACCACTATAATCTTAAATTGGTGCCCATAACCTTAACTTGTTACCCTTATAATTTTAATTTGGCACCACAATAACCTCATCTTGGTACCACTATAACCATATCTTAAAACCACATAAACCATATTTTAGTATCACTTGAACCATATCTTAGCACCACTTGAACCATATCTTGCTACCCATAGAACCATTTCTTGATACCACTAAAAAAATATCTTGGTCCCATAAGAACCATATCTTGGTACCACTTGAACTATATCTTGATACCACTATAACCTTATCTTGATGCCACACCATTTGAACAATATCTTGGTACCACATGAACCATATTTTGATACCACTAGAACCATATCTTAGTACCATTCCAACCATAATTTGGTATCACTTCAACCATGCAACATGTAAATTGGGACAACAAGTTGCATTGATTGCAATATGTCTGATGGCCTTTTTTAACATTTTCTTAACTCGTGTCCTTAACTGACAAAACATTGAAAGTTTAAGGAATGGCTAAAAAATAGAGTGTATCGGTACCGAGGTTGTATTTTAGTAACTACCCATATATATGTGCATACAATAAAATACTCTCAGGCTATACACATTACACTTATATTTTTGTCATATTTGCAAAACTGTCACCGTGCATTGAACAACACATTTGTCTGTAGGGAACAAGATTTATTAATGAATCGAATAATATTATTTACAAAACTGTTACCGTACCTTGAACAACACTTATGTCTGGAGGGTATAATACCTCATAGAACAGCACATTTATCTGAAGAAAGCAATATTTCTTAATGGATTAAATAATATCATTTACAAACAGTATTTCTTTCAAAATTAATAATATTCACACAACACCACATTTATAAGAATTGAACAACAATTCTTACTGAACAAAACAACATCATTTATAAATACACACATCTTACAAAATGAACAATATGCTATAGAACAACACATTTGTCTGAATCAAACATCATTAATTATGGATAATATTTATATTATTTACGTATACTTCACTTTCACATTGTTTACAAAAATGTCATCGTGCTTGAACAACACATCATACAACAATGAACAACACTTCCTACTAAATGGAACAACATATTACAACACTTTTTATTATTCATAAATAATGTACTATTCAGTAAGAGGTATTATTCTATTCATATAAAGTTTCTCTAATATGTTGTTTATTTAGTCAGATGTATTATTCTATAATATGTTGTAGATAATTTAACAATAGTAACGCATTTGCAGTTTGAAAACATCAAGATATAAATTAATGTTTAACTTAGTATAATATAGTGTTCTTTTTACATAAAGATACTATTCGATGCAGATATACTGTTTAAGACATGGTAACCTTCTTATATAAATAATATTCATTTCTCTATTTGTACTGTTTAAACCACGGTAACAATTTTATAAATACTGTAAAAGTATGAGTTGTATATAGCGTAAATCGGGTTTAACTAAAGCTACTCTATATAAACAAACACAAACAGTCACGACACACATTCCAAAGTGACCTTGTCATTAAATGATTATAAGTCGTTATAATTAGTGTGTTTCAAAACTTTGAACGAAGGAGATGCATTGATGCATTGCATGAAACACAAAAACGGTTGCTTTTGGGCATTAATGATTTGTCCAAGAATTCAAGGATTCGGTGGAATCGGGTGAGAGCTGATAATGATGATCGGTACATCTTAGCTTTTTGTTGTCCTCTGCTCATTCATCCATTTAAAGGAAGCAACCCGACCCGCAGCCCGCCATTATATGTATGTGTGTACAATAACTCTTCATTTACAAAAGATTTATATAACCATGAATTTTACAAATAAATTTGTCCAATTTAAGCAAATTTAATTTTTCAAAGAATATATAATTTGCTTCAAATACAATTTAATATGATATATTACTTTGTAAAACAAATTCTGAGTGTTGTTCCGAGTTTAGGGGAGTGGGGTGGGTTGTTAAAATGTATAAAGTTACAATCAATAATAAAAAATATCAAATAATATTACATAAAAATTCATGAAATTAAAAAATCTGCAACAATTAAAGCTAATTTAAAATTTAGCAAGATGCTTATTTAAATCTATAAAATCATCAAATATTAGATCTAAACTAAAAGCTTTTACAAGAGCTTTTTTAATATGTAAAAGAGTTTATCAGTAACAAAAACATTATCCATCTTATTTTGTAATCTACTCTTTACAATTTTTATAATTGAAAAAGTAGGTTCTATAGTAGTAGTTTTCCTCCTAACTATAGGATATAAGAAACTATGCATTTTGCTGAAATTAGACCAAACAAAACACTAACTAGTTGTAATTGAGAACCCCAAAACTGCCTACCTAGACCAGGCAATGAAACGGTAACGGTAATCTATAGCATTAAAACATTAAAAAGGAAAAATTATAACAAACCCCTTACTAATTATAAAATTTACAAATAAGGTCTAATTTTAGTATTTCTACAATTTTTTCACATGATATACAACCCCAATAAAAAAATTTTAAATTCTAGGAGGCGGCTGCTACTCCCCCAAGTAGCTACGCCTCTGATTCCTACATTTGATATGACGCAGTACGTACATACAGCTTAGCCAGAATGTTTGAATTTGGCCAGCTAAGTAGATACGTGCTTCATTTGCTTGCGACCTTAACCTCCACCACTCGTTTGCGTGGGCAGATAATGCCTAGCGCCCTTGGGGATCCTGCATCCAGACTTTGGACCTTCCATTTAATTTCTCGCTCTTTTATTTTCCTTTACGCGTCCTATACAAATTAACGCGCATGATTTTAATTAGTTAGTTACCACCAATACGTTCTGATAAAAATCTCTAGTCCTTTTGTCTAATTGCTAAAAATTAGATAAATATGGAAGAGATCAGTGGTTCATACCCCAACCTCATCATTCTCTGATATTATGTTCTAATATTAGTTTAGATGTTTTCCAAGTCCAGAAAAAATAAATATATTTTTTTCTTATTTAAATATAAGTAACTCTTAATCCTTATACCTTCTATACATATTTCGAGTCATAGAAAAAAAAACTGTCAACAAAGAATATATACAACTGAAAATTTATAACGCAGTTAAAAAAAACCTTTGACAAACAATTATGTTTAGCCTGCGTACCCGGCTGCTATACCTGTCCAATCCATGGTTATCCTAGTGAAGATACACGCACGTCAACCAATAGACTCGATCTTTCACTTGCAACAGGGGAAAAAAGCACCATTGATCCCAAACCTTTAATCTCTGTTACAAATTGTACCCCAAACTTCATTTTGATGCAAATTTGTCTCAAACTTTTATAATTCATTCCATATTGATCCTTAGTCCTGGACAAACACAAAAACTCAATTTAAAGAGAAGAAAAATTAATAATTTAAATTTTTTATTAACTATTAAAAAATTATGGCACAATTTAAACTTATAAAAAAGCAGATACCAAATAGTTTGGATTGTAATGTAAAAAGTTAATGTTAGATAATTTATAAGAGTTAATGAATTCAAATTATTTAGTAGTTGTCTTCCAATAAACTTAAACTATGTCATAGTTTTCTCATAATTAATAGAAAATTTAAACTATTAATTTTTTTCTCTATAAATCAAGTTGATATGTCCACCCATGGCTAGAGACTAATATGCAATAAATTATAAAGGTTTAGGACTAATTTACAATAAAATGAAGGTTAGGGACCGATTTGCAAATTAAAAGTTTGAGGCCATTGGTGCTATTTACCCCTTGCAACAGTGATAAATTTTCTGTATCCAGCTTAGTATTTTATAAGAAATCTGAATTTGTGACGAATGAATATGATATGCAGTAACCAGAACCTAAACAGTACTAACATACATTCAGAAATTTTCTTGCCATTTTTCTCATGAAAATATATAATACTATATATTAAATTGAAAGCTCAATTTGATTTAAAACAGGTTTGAGTATTTTAATTCGTTAGGCACACAATATATGTATAGATTTTAGCACGCAATAATAACAATAATAAGTTGTAACTAAATTTAATTAACAGTCCTGTAAGCTATTTAATCAATAGCATTATAAACTAATAGCTTTGGGGAAATTGTCACTTGTGTCTGTCTGTATATATATATATATATATATATATTCCTTATTTCATTCTCCAACCTAAAAGAAAAAAATATAGTAGTAGATGATGCTACATATACTCGAAGTATTGTTTATTGAAGAGAAGCGGTAATTTTGCCACTAATGATAAGTCGAAAGGGTGATTTTACGATCAATGTGTTTTTATGTAAAACTACCACTAATATTTACGGTTGGGTGCAATTTTATCACTAATCATCAAATTTGCTTATGTAACAAATGGGGGAAAAAAATGAAAAAATATAAGTTTCAATTTTAAGTTTTTTCTACCTAACACTCTATCCATAAGTTTCTGAATTTATCGTTTTCATCATCATCTTCACCATTTCTTTCATTGGAACAACAACTCAAATCCATAAAAACAAATGGCTAATGGTCTTGGCAGCAATCTTTTGACCCATTTTGAACTTTTGACCAACAACGTGATTCATGGTCCCCATATTTGATTCATAACGGTTGCTCAATTACAGAAATCAATGAAAAAAAGTGATGAAGAATAAGCGTCAAAACATGACAAAAGGGATGGCAAGAAGGGAAGAAAAGCAGGGAGATAAGGAAGAAATTATCAAGCAAAAGTTTTTTTTTTTCTATTACCTATTTGAGAAAATAATCAAAATAGCAGATTCACAAAGTTGGATACCCATGGGCCAAGGACCAAATTTTTTGGGGATAATCTAAATTTTCTCAATTGCTAGCTGCTAATGTGTTGTTGATATGGGACAGAATATTCTTGTTTTGGATGGAATATTCCTATCATTAGACAAGCATTAGATGCTCGGTGGCTATATTGCTTTGTTTTTTGTTTTTTGTTTTTTGTTTCACAACTTTAGTTGTAAAATTGCTCTAAACCTAAGACTATAAACAAACCGAACGAACACAAACAAACCATATTTGTGTTCGTTCATTTAATTTTTAATGAACACCAATATAAACACGAATAATAAACAAACAAGCCATGTTTTGGATGGAATATTCCTATCATTAGGCAACTATTAGATGCTCGGTGGCTATATTGCTTTGTTTTTGTTTTTGTTTTTTTCATAACTTTAGTGGCAAAGTTGCTGTAAACCTGAGACTATAAACAAACCGAACGAACATAAATAAGCTATGTTTGTGTTCGTTCATTTAATTTTTAATGAACACCAATATAAACACGAATAATAAATAAACACAACTTTTCTGTTCGTGCTCATTCATTTATTAATAAACGGACATGAATACGAACACAAACAATTAAAACTGATGGCTATCACTAATCTGAATTGAAGTGAGTCTAGCAATGACTGACAAAGCAATAGACAATTATGAGAGAGATTATAAGTTAGAGTTATGGGGCTTAACTTGATACTGTAGCAGGTTCACACTGTGAGAGAAATGACTAATTATGTTTAGGGAAACAAAGACAATAGATTGATTCGTGGGAATTGGGGCATAATCATAAGTGTATGGAGTAAGTGGACACTAATAAAAATATATGATAATATATATATATATATATATATATATATAAAATAAATATACAGCTAATATATAAATAAACAAACAAATAAATGAATGAACATAAATGAATAATAACCAAACAGTTCATGAATGTAAATGAACGAAAGGACCCTTATTCGCGTTCGTTCGTTTAATTAATTGTACAGAAAAATTTGTTCGTATTTGTTCATTTAACTAAATAAACGAATATAGACGAACTTCTACCGAATGGTTTACAAATGGTTCATCAAACATTCTATTCGTTTATACCTCTATCTAAACCAGTAACATTAGAAGTTGTTTTGCATAAAATAAAAAACATTGATGTCAAAATCGTCATTTTGGCCTAATATCAGTGGCAAAATTGCCTATTTTCCCTTTATTGAAACTATTCTAGTAGAAAAAGTTTTGTTTTAGTAGTCCAATTTTTTCCTTCTGTTCTAAAATTTTTGCAACATTCAGTAACTAATCTATAATTTTTTATTTTCAATATTTTAGTACATAAATGAAAAATCTTTATATATAAATGATAAATAAAGGGCTATAGTTTCTAAATATATTTTTAAATTTTTCTAACAAACAATAATATAAATAAATCTAAGTTAAATTATTTAAAATGTCAAATATTTCAAATGATATGGAATGAAAGGAGCATATGAGTTTATGATTACATCTAATTTTGATGAGGTGTAAAGTTAGTCTTTTGAGAATCAAGGTAGTGCAAATCTATTCTAGATTTCTTTTTAATTCAAGTATCGTTGCAATGGTTATAAATCAATTAAAAATACTACCCATACATATAAAATCTAGTAAATGGCATGAAATGTCCTTAAACGATGCTCTATATTGCATTTTTATCCCAGAACTACAAAATGATATGTGAATGGTCCTAAACTCTCTCTATTATTGTACGAATGATCCTCTATCAGTTTGAGAAGCATCTGTTGGTGGTGCGCCCGATGTCTTCTCCTAGCGGTGCAGTCCCTAAGTTCAGATAAGCGAGAATTTCATATCCTTATGCTGTAAAGAAATGTACCTTCATATGGTTCCGACCTGAGCTTCCGTCAACTGAAAGGGAATTCCAATCACAAATATATATATATATATTTTTTTTTAATTTTTTTTACCATCAGCTTGAGAAGCATCTGTTTCCGCGGTGCCCAATGTCTCATCGTAAGAACTTCACTGCTGGGGACTATTTACCCTGGTGGAAAAGGGCCTATCCATTCCACGACGTCCAATTTTTCAGCAGGTAGCCGCTAGTGCGGACAAGTAGAGTAGTGCTTTCCTGTAGTACCAGATTGATCCAGCACTCAGATTATTCAGGAATCTTGTTCATTCTACTGGCCATCTAACCTCGCTGGAGGCCCCACCTTTTTTATCTGGAAATCGGCCGGTTGAGTCTTTTTGAGCCAAAAAGTCTCCCAGCAGCTTGAGTAAGGCTCATGATTCCATTCATTTTTTCCACCGACCTAGTCAAATTCCTTTAATTAAAATGGGGCACAATTTTTCATTTTAATTTTTGTCCAATATTTTACACTCTATGATATAATTCTTATTAATTGAATCCGTCTTAAAATTATGTGAGCTTGAAATAAATAAATCTTTCTAAACACAAAAACTTTCTATAATTTTTTTTATTTTTTAGTCTCCAAAACAAAAAGATACAAAAGCTACTGTCTAGAAAAAAAATTATGCTTGATATTCTAAATTTTCAAATATTAATTAACCTTCAACTTGTACAATATGTTGGCAAAAAGAATAATAAGATACTGAAATAATTAATTTTTAAAATAATGTGTCAAAAAAAAGTTAAAATCGGCTATACAAACAAAATGAGAAGATCTTTTAACTTATAATTCGATTGCCATTATTTGTCTCTCACTTAAAATAATTCCAATATTTTTTTATGGTATCATTGTTCCAACTTGTTTCCTTTTTCTTCTTTTAGTTGGCTAGTTTATTTTGTTCTTTATAATAATAATAATAATAATAATAATTCTGCCTTCATATGATAAAAAAAAAAAAATTAGGCTAAATGCGAGGGGAGACAACCGCTCTCTCTTCGTCTCCTAGACAAGTTGGTTTGTTTTTTTTTTTTTATTTGAACGATAACAAAAGATTTTTTATTCGAAGAGATTCAAGTACGAAGGCATTTAACCCAAGAAACTAGCAAGGTGCTAGTGTCCCCAGGAAAGAAACAAGCTCAAAAGAACTAACAAGATTAGATCCAAGATGACTAAATAATTACAAAAACCCAAATTACATTATACACCAAAACTAACTGCGGAGCGCCCACCTGAACAATAAAATCAGACCTCAACGAAGCATCACTTGACTCCCATCCTTTTGCAACAAACCTTCTTCAGCCATATACTCATGTCAAATTAGCAATAGATAAGAAAGGGTTGTGGCACCATTCATGCCAAGTGCCAACAATGCTTGAAGTCTCGTTGTCTAATCCAAAGATAGGAGAATGATTGAATTTGGAAGAAAAGTTCACCCCAGAGAACTACTTTGAAGATAAGTTTGCATTGTATTGTCCTATTGTCACTTACGACGAAAGGTTTTTATTGTTTTAAGTTTTGAGGAGTACTTTACTATAAAAATTATTGCTCAATGACAAACTGTATAGATTTCCCTTGATTCTCTTAGCAATTGAGAGAACTGTAACGAAGGACCATCCAATCCCATGCAATGTTAGATGTAGTTTAGGACCATTGGTGCAACATAGAGTATAGTTTAAGGAGATTTTATGGCATTTACCAGTTATAATTAGTATTAATTATTATATACTTTATATTACTATATATTTTGGTACAAACCAGGTTAATTGAATCGGGACTCTGGTAGTTAGATTAATACGCAATAATTAAATATAATAGTGTAATAGTATTTGCGTGGAATCCTGCGATGGTGACTGGTAATGTCCAAATACTCGATATTGTCTTGTCGTCCGTCCCTACAAGACAAAACAAAAGCCCTCGCTCCTAAAATGAGGAATCAGGCTTAAATATCAAATTTGTTATCGAAAAGTGTTGATGAGATCAAATTTATTAGTAAATTTTTAAAAGTAACAAATCTTATACTAAATTTTAGTTTTGAGATTAAATTTACTATTAAACTTAAAAAAATATCAAATTTACCATTATGTCATAAAGTGACCATCAAATAAATGTAAAAATAACAGTTCTAGCCCTTAATTTTTCATATTTCTTCTATTAGTGCCCTAACTTTGTTTATCTAATAATCGTGTTATCTTCTTTAAGAGATGAAAAACCACCTTAGCCAGCAACCCCAGCTAGCCACCGCTCCACCGCTGTACCCTCACAAAGCACCTTCCTAAATGCTACCATTTCACTCTTTTTCCCAAAGTACAACATAAACTAGAATTATGAATTACTGTTACAAACTGAAACTGTATATATTTTCCCTCATAATTTCCAGTTGGCTAGTTTAGCCAGGAGTGGCTGCTCTGTAATTAGGTGTTCATTGGTAAAAGTAGGACCAAAACTATTAAAATTTGAGACTATCAAGAAACAAGTATTGAAAATGAAGGAAACTTATAATGCAATTAATGACTCTAGGAAGGTCTTCAAAGAAAGCAGGTCAACCACAGGCAAAATTAAACTTTGTGCTGGACTTATTAAAGAAGATAGCATGATTGTTAGATATGCAAAGTTAGGACAATAATAAAAGAAACATTTAAAAATGAATGATAAAAAATGTGATTTTTCTTGTGATTTGACAGAAAAAGTAACGATGATTGTAAATTTAGTCTTAAAGGTAAAGTTTAGTATTAAATTTGATACTTTCAAAAGTTTGATGGTAAATTTAACCTTTTTGATATTTTTTTATGATAAATTTGATATTTAAGCCTGATTAATTAATATTTACTAGAATAGGAGTTGAAGAAACGAGAAACAAAAAGAAATCCCAGCTAGCCAGCGCTATGTATGATTAAGTAGCTCTTGGGCCTAACCTATGGCTAAGGAATTAAGTGGAACAGCTGGTGGTCGAGATGATCCACTACAGGCCAACCATCGGTTCGGATCCGCAAATACTTGACTTCTATCTCCAGCACCATCTCAACAGCAGAAGCGTGCATGAGAAGAAGAAGAAGGAGAGGAAGCTACATATATAACGTAGCACTTGGTATTGTGCATTGCAGATGCATGGTGAGGTGTTTTTATAGCAGGAATTCGGCCATGATCCTGGCTGTTCTGGCTTTCTTGATTTTGGTGTTGCCTTTAATGGTGGAAGAATTACCACCTCCTCCTCCCATACTTTTTCTCTTCCTCCCGCTTTTTATATTTCTGCTCCTAATTTTCCTGGCTCTCTCTTCACCGGCCGCCTTTAATATTCTCCCCCATTAGCTCTGATCACTATTGCCGGCTGGGCTCGGTGAAAATGAACAAACGATATGTATGGATAATTAATTCGGCTTAATTAAGTATCCAGTTACTGATGTACGTATATATAAGATTTTTTTCTTTTCTTTTTTCCCCCTTTTGGCAATGAAATTAACATGTAAATACTCGATTTTTACTAGTACCCAAAAGTCTGACATGCAAATTTTGCTTGAAATACAAGCTCTCTCATTCTTGTGGATTGATAATAGTTGTCCGAAATTGAATATAAATTGTGTTGAGTGGAATTTAAACCCAGGTTTTGCCATAAACAATTGGTCATAGGAATATTAGGAAGTTTATGGGGCATTGGTTATTCTGTCTCTAGTGTTATGAGTCTAGCGTCTTGCTAGATAGATTTGTAATGTTTGATTTAATTGCCTTTATTGATTGCTGTTCCAAAAAAAAAAAATTGAAACATGTACATGTATGGGAATTAACTTAGCAATTTCATTACTGTATCTGTATCTAGCTATATATAGCGTGTTTTGTTCTCATCCTTCTGGGAAATTACTAGAGATTATTAGTTTCTTAATTAATTCATGCATGATTTCTAGTTGTAGTTATATATTAGCCTTTCGAATATAGGTTGCTTCATTAGTTCGTTTTCTTGATATCGGCCAAAGTCTGATGTTATGATCTTCCATGCGCAGCTTGTTCTCCAGCTTCCGCCTTGCTACATTCGATTCATATGTAGCTACCTAGCTAGCTATAGTTACTTGTATTTGATTTGTATTATTATTATTATTAAGCACGTACATACATAAATTAAGCATTTTTCCTTTTAGAAATATACACATAATATTATTATTTGTATATATATGGAGAAGAAGAAACAAGGTAGTCTTCACTCTTCAATGAAGGTCAGGAGCCTAATATTAGTTTGCTTGGTGGCGTACAAGCCTGATCCTATCTGTGGATTTCAAGTAGATGCCCAAAACTGAAAGCAAAAGTTTCTTGGTCTGACGGGTTGCTAAATCCTGGTGTTAGTACTAGAGCTCTGCTCTAATCAGTTTTCCTGTGGGTGAATTCAATTGTCTGTTTTTGCACCGGGGGAGGGGCTTCGGTTGTCCCTACTTGCGAGCCTCGCTGCTGGGTCGCTCTGCTCTGTTTTCTTGATCTTATTCTTTCATTAATATTATTTTTTCTTGCCGTTCAAAAAAAAAATTGTACTTACACAGTAAACATGTGATTATGGTTAAACAAACTGGACGACTGTGGTTGCAATTACAAATTAAATTTGGCCTAAAGCCTCTTTTACTCCCTGAACTTTGTCAAATCAGACTTTTCATTAATATATATACAATTTGCTCTTGATGTTTAGATGAAATTACACTTTACTCCTCCTATTTTAGAAATATACATTTTTCGATTGGCCTTTTTAATGTAACCTGATAATAAATTCTGAAATCATAATTTAAATATTATGGTAATTATTTTTTGGTAATTTTAATATGTATGGTATTTTTTTTACAATTAACAGACATTTTTAATTATCATTTTTTTTTCTATAAATGAAAGATAGTAATTTTTTAAATATTAATTAACTTTAAAAAAAGTATTATATAAATTGAAATTATTTGACGATAAGTACCATATAATCGAAATTAAGATTTCAGAAATTGCTTTCAAACTATATTAAAAAATAAGAGATAAAGTGTATATTTCTAAAATAAAAGAAGTGAAGTGTAATTTTACTGAAACCTTAAAGGAGAAATTGTAATTATCCCTATATATAATGGGCACCTTAATTTGTCTCATAAAGTAGGGACTTGCCGGGGCTGACCCATCATAACGTGCGTGCTTAAAATTGATACTCTACTAAGTACTAAGTGAAGTTGAAACCACTTAACTTTTACTCTTGATCACGTTAAACTAAACTAGAATTTATTTGATAAATATTCAGTAGAAGTTCCTTCCTATACAAGAATCCAGCTAGCTCATAACTGCAAAACATATTTGAAGGTGTTTGAATTTTAATGGTTGAGTTTAAAAAAGAAAAAACTAAGATGGCAGCCTCTCTCTCTCTCTCTCTCTCTCTCTCTCTCTCTTTTAAATCATTTCCGTTTCTCCAGAGAAATAATGAAAGCTTATTTTCGTTTCTTTAATATAAAAATCAATTCATTTTAACTTAAGTTAACTTAATCCAAAATAACTTATTTTTATTTTTATCTTTTTTTATCGGGAGCCAATTTCATTTAAAAGTCAATATTATGTAGGTTTAATATTCCATTGACAATATAATTTTTACAATTTATTAAATTTTTAGAAATTTTTTTAATGCCTAAAAATAGAAAAATTCATACAAATTTAATAAATTTATAAAAATTTACTTTCAAATAGATCATTATATCTACATAATATTAGATTTCAAATAAAATTGGTTCTAGACAAAAAAGGATATAAAAATAAAAATAAACTTTTCATACTAAGTTGATTTAAGTTAAAATAAATTGACTGTAAATGCACTAACGTTTTACTCCCAATTATATGGCTCAATTCGGACAAACTTAAGTGGCTACTATTAACACCCAATTTTGTCTAGGTGTAAATTTTTGTTTAGTTTTACGTTAGAAAATTTAGTTTGAGAGACATTTTTATTTTTTAGAGCAATTTGGTCTTTTTGGTCATTTTATAGCATAAGAAGTTGGTAGGATTAGGTAAGTTTAGATTACGTTGTCATTTTGTGTTATGAATTTTTAGGAATTTAGAATAGTCATCTAGGGTAGAAATAGGAATTAATTTAGTTTAGGTACTAATTTGAAGTCATAAAGGTTTTGTAGGGTTAATTTAGGCAAAAGGGAAAAGTTAGGGTGAAAACTGAGGGTTTTTACAAGGTTCTAGGCAAAATTGAAAACTTCGGGTTAAATCTGTCAACTCTAGAAAGTTTTAGGCAAATCTGACAAATTTATAAAGATCTGGGAAAATCTGAAACATTTTACAAAGTTTTTGGGCTAATCTGACAAACCCTGAAAGATCAAGTTTGAATTGAAATTTCATAAAAAAGTCTGGGCCAGATCAACAGCTTAAGAGTTTTTGTGGACTTGAATTAGTATTTAGGCTAGATTGTTTCCTAGGAGATTTAAACCTCTAAAAAGTCAATTTTGATAAGGTTTAATATCAAAATGTAGTTGTTAATCAGTTTCATGACACGTGCACTATAAATAGGAGCCATTATACAAGAGAAAAAAGCTAAGAAATTCATAACCCTAGGCTCCAGCAAGAAAAAGGGTAAAAAAGCAACTTTAGGCCCTGAATTTTTACATCTCAGCTCCCAAAACCCTAACCTTTCCCCAAAGACGCCGCCGCCCCTGGTTTTGTCCTAGTTACAGTCTCCCTGCCCGACCCTCCGGCCGTTGCTCCTATTGTCATCACCGACCCTAGCTCACCATCTTTGCTTCATCCGACCCTGTGCCATCATCTCCAAGGGTTTCCCGCCGTAGCTACTCACGCCAATTGAAAGAGAGAACAAGGATCACGATTGCTCTAAGCTTTGTCTGCTACTAACTCGATGACGCCAATTGCCGTTTTTGCCTCAACCAGGGTCGCCGCTGTCTCCCTGTCTAAGCAGGTTGTCGTTCGCCCCATACCCGACGCAGTTATGGTCATCTGATCCAGTTAATTTGCCTCCCTTTGGTAAAATGCACACCTAGGCCCCTGGTCTTTAGTTTCGTTTGTTCTTGTCCTTATCTCTCTCTTTTTTTCAGTTCAGTCACTAACAGCATTATTTTTTATTATTTCTTTTATTTTTTGTTCGCTTGTTTTATTTGTTAGAACTATGAACTAGTTTGGTGATTAACATTAGGCATGATTGCAGGTTTAAGTTAGATAGATGACTTTTTGTAACTAGTATAAGTTTAAAATTCATTTAATTTATATAATTCATCTAAAAAATCACACTTAGAAAAATTCAATTCCACAAGGGTTTAATAGAACCTTATGATGAATTTAGGATAATAATTAAAAAATAAATTTCAAAATCCATAACCAACTTATCCAATAGAGCCCATGATTTGGATAATTATTTAAAATCTTTAAAAATAATAAAGAAAATAAATATAAATAAATTTAATATTGATATCCGGGTAATTCAATAAGATTTATGGTTGGAATTGGTAATTAATTAAATATTTAAAATATAAATAAAGGTAGAAAAATAAATTAAGTCCTAAGGTTCTTTATCCGAATGGTCTGATAAGATCCATGGTTTAAAAATATCAAAATTATATAGAACAAATGAAATAAACTAGTAAGGTTTAAGAGTCTATATCCGGGTAATTCGATTAGAATACATAATTTGAAAAATTAATTAAAATATTTAAAAGCATGTAAAACAAAATTTCAATCAAACTAACATGTCAATCCTTGGGCGTTATAATAAAGTTATTCTAAGATAACCATACTCTCAAACCCCTTGAACTCTCGTAAACCATTTTAAGATATCCAATCGACCTAAGTGCAAACAGATTGATGGCAACTTCTTAAAACACGTTGTTGCAGCCACCTTAATGCATTCAAGCCAAGTCAACATGGAGCTCGTGCATTAAGGTTTTCTCAATTGCATGTGCGAATTGTCTTCGAGTTCTCTTTTCCCAGTAATTGAAGTGTTTGGGTGTATTCTCATGTTTCATTGTTTTATCTCCATACTATGTTCTGAAAATTTTACTTAGTTTCACATAAATAGTTCATAATTTCATACAATTAAATGTCAATTTCAAATGATTCATTTCTAGTTTCATATATGTATGAGCGCAATTTCATACCATAGCAACATAATTTTACACAATGGTAACCTAATTTACTACATTAGATTTCACACTTTCAAAACTCTACATCATCACACTGCCACCCCAGTTTTATACAATTTCTTTCCAATTTCATATTTCATATTTCATCCATCCTAAATTCTTTGCACCATTCACTTTTCAGCAATTAATATATAATTTTTTATTTTCAATATTTTAGTATATAAATGAAGAACCTTTATATAAGAATGATAAATCAAGACATATAGTTTCTAAATATATTTTTTAAAATTTTTTTCTAACAAATATTAATATGAATAAATTCAAATCAAACTATGTAAAACAGTCAAATGGTGCAAAGAATATGGGATGAAGGCAGTACAATAGAAGTACACATACATATAGTTTCATACAATAACAACTCAGTGTCGTACAATAACAATTAGTTTCATACAATTCATTTTTAATTTCACGCACAATCAAAACTCATACAATAAGAACATAGTTTGATACATATATGAACCAGTTTCATACAATAGTAACAAAAAACTAGAAATTATACATATATACATGTGTTTTTCATGAACTTAGAAGCATACATATTAAACCCATAAACATACATGTATATTTGTCTTTCACAAATACATAAGCATACATTTAAAATCAAGAAGCATACATATTTTATCTATGTCTTTTAAAAACCTAGAATTGTACAAATAAAACCCAGAAGCACACACAAATATATATCTATATTTTTTACAAATTTAGAGGCATGCATATATAACCCAAAAGCATACATATCTATGTGTTTTACAAACTGAAAAGGATACATTTAACACCCAATTACATACATTATATATTTGTGTCTTTCACAAACCCAAAAGTAAACATATAAAACTCAAAAACATACATGCATAATAATATCTCAATCAAACATAAAACAAGGGTAAAATCCACCGGGGGTCACCTAGCTTATTTTTTTGTCCTAAACGGGTACCTTACCTTCAAATTGTCCTACCGAGGTACCTTACCTCTTATCGCATGTCCTATCTGGGTACTTCCCGTTGATTCTATCGTTAAGTCTCACAGAAATTGCTGACGTGGCATTAATTAATGCTACAATAAACGTAAAATAATAACTTTGGACCCTAAACTTTTCTAATAACTAAATCTAACCCTTAAACTTCCACCAAAATCATTTTAGCCACCGTCAACCTCTTCCTCTGTCGCCCACCATCCCAGCCGCCCTCGACCTCTACGTCGTCCTCTCTAAGCGCTTGGCTTCCAGAGGCCTCATCGTCACCTTCATCACCACCAAATCGATAGTCCACCAATACCCATCCATTTCCATCAATGTCCAATCCATCGAATTCCCAGAGGCCGAATCAACCACCGGGATCGAGGACTTCGTCTGCGTTTTCCAGTCACACTTCAGGCGAAGGCTGGCCGATTTCATCCAGAAACAGAATTCCTCCGCCAACCCGCCCAAGTTCCTGATTTACGATTCTGTTCTTCCCTGGGCCCTAGAAGTGGCTAGAAGTTCTGGCATCGATGGCGCGCCCTTCTTCACCCATTCATGGGCTGTCAATGCCGTGTATTTTCATGTGAATCGAGGGCATCTCAAGGTTCCACCGGAGGCTTTTCCGGTCTGGCTGCCAGCGATGCCGGAATTAGATGTCAGAGATCTGCCGTCGTTCGCTGCCGCACCTGGGTTGTACCCAAGTTTCTTTGATCTCGTCGTCAGCCAGTTCTCGAATTTCAGGGAAGCCAAATGGGTATTTTGCAACCCTTTTGACGAGCTGGAAGACGAGGTTAGTTTTTTGTTCCCAGAATCCCCAAATGGGTCAATGACTTTATGCTCAAGCTCCGTTTTTAAGTTCTTCATTTGCATTTCGGAGTTCGAGTCCCTAAGTGTGTTGGCCATTTTCTGTAGATTCTCGATTGGATGGCAAATCAAGGAATTCGAATCACTGGGGTTGGGCCTACTGTTCCATCAATGTACCTGGAAAAATCTTTGAAGGATGACAGAGATTACGGCCTCAGTCTCTTTGAACCTGACAACAGCAATTGCATAAGATGGTTAAACTCGAAATAAGCCAGCTCAGTCGTTTACGTATCGTTCGGAAGTTTGGCTTCTCTAGGAGAAGAGCAAATGCAAGAAATAGCTTGGGGGCTGAAGAGGAGCAACAGGAACTTCCTATGGGTTGTTAGGGAAGCAGAGCAGAGCAAAGCTTCTTGCTGATGTCAGAGAGGGTGCAGCAGACAAGGGGCTGTTAGTCTCTTGGTGTCCTCAGTTGGAAGTTCTGGCACACGAATCAGTCGGTTGCTTCATGACTCATGACAAATCGGAGGATACTGCGGAGGACGGGGAGGACGACGTAGAGGTCGAAGGCGGCTGGGATGGTGGGCGACAGAGGAAGAGGTTAACGGTGGCTAAAATGATTTTGGTGGAAGTTTAAGGGTTAGAATTAGTTATTAGAAAAGTTTAGGGTCCAAAGTTATTATTTTACGTTTATTGTAGCATTAATTAATGCCACGTCAGCAATTTCCGTGAGACTTAACGATGGAATCAACGAAAAGTACCCAGATAGGACACGCGATAAGAGGTAAGATATCTCGGTAGGACAATTTGAAGGTAAGGTACCCGTTTAGGACAAAAAAATAAGCTAGGTGACCCCCGGTGGATTTTACCCCATAAAACAAGTCTAGAACATAAATCTCAAATTTCAAATCAGTTCTTCATAAGTCCCATATTATTTCCTAATAAAAAGCACAAACCATATATTTTTTTTTACAAATATCACCTTCAAACCATTTTCATCTTCCTATTAATCGAGTTATCCTTTGCTCAAATCGATTTCCTCTGAATCTCACTTTCAAATCCATTTCTTCTTCCTTTTTATGTTTTTTGTGAACTTAGCCAGCCTATGCACTTTGTTCATATGCTTCCAGACAAGAAGGGGAACCCACGGCAAGGTCGGATTCATTTACAACATAAGGGGGTCCATGAACCCCCTTCCCCCCCCCCCCCCCCTTCCTTTTCTAGAAATTTGTTGATAAAAGATATATGGTTAAGTAATTGGATCACTTTAAATTTTTTAATAAATCCCCATAATTTTTATGATATCTATTGAAAAAAATAATATACTCTTATTTTCTCAAGAAAGATAGAAAATGTGTCAATTTTTTCTCTCTACTAACCATTAGAATAATGGAAAAAGTCCTATCTTAGCCCTTTAACTTTCATACATTTTTCTATCTAGGGTTTGAACTTTTTTTGCCACTCTTTTTTTCTAATTCAAACATAAGAAAATTTGTGAAGCTAATTAGACACAAGATAAAGTTAATAAGCTAAATGGAAGTTATATATAAGAGCTAAAATGAGACTTTTCTTTCTTATATTCTCATCTTCTCCATAGTTCATATATTTTTCTAGTCATTCGACTAATGATAGAAAAAAAAAACATTAAATTGGAGAATGTTTCAAATTTTCTTCTAAAAAATATTTTATTATTGTTACATTATAGTACATGCAATTTTATAAGATTCATTATTTAATGTTAGGGTGTGGTATTTTTAACAAGGAAACAAGATAAAAGTTTTTTTTTTTTTTAAGTTTTTAGCACCAAGAAGAAGAAGACTCTATTAAAAGATAAAGGTAACTCCGAGGTATGAAGTAAAAGGGTAAAGAAAAAGGAAAATGAGACAGCGAATTTGAAACAGCGAAAATCTTGGGATAAAAATCAAGATATAATCAATCACTTACCTAATTTAATCCATTTTCATACAATCACCATGAAACTCCTCCCAAATATCTGTGATACCCCAAAAACTATTGCAAATGAATTTATTTAAAACCCAGCAAGAAGCTGGACCAAACAGACGGTCTTAGAATACGTATGTAAAATCTAAAATTTACGGCCAGGTTGCATATTTTAAAAAATGTGTGTATATATATACCTAAATTGAGTGTAGTCATTTTATTGAATATTATGTATGTAAAATCTTTATTGGTTCTACAAAAATTTTAAAATATTGGACATATTTTCTAAAATAAATAATTAAAAAATACTACTATAGTACTAATATTCACTATTATTTATCATTTGTCTGTTATGTAAAAATACTAAAAATCAATTTTTTTCCAAAATTGCCTGAAAATTTTCCTGTTCATGACAAAAGAAAGATATACTACAATAACTTAAGATTTGGTAACTGATGTTGATGTCCGGCTTGACAAAGATTTCTTTTGGGCGGGTAAGAAAAGTTTATTGCAAGTTTGTGCTAAATTAATCACAAGTACAATGTACCATACTAATCTTTTCGGTGGGCAATGGAATTCAAGCTGCTGGTACCTATTCAATGAACAAGAGGAAAATAATAAATAGTATAAAAAATGCAACAGGAGGATCCAACTTTAGGAGGTAAGAGAAGAGAGACTAATTGATTCGATATACATAGGACAAAGAAAAAAAAAACAAGAAAGTGAGGTCCTAACGTAGCCGAATTAAGTGGCAGTGCTTACAACAAACGGCGACTTGAATAATAGCTTTTCAAAGGTCCAACCGATCCTATCCAATTCGGAATAAAAATGTTATAAATCTTATACGTTCCCCTAGTTTATCAGTTACCATATTACAACTATTTTACATAGAAAAAGCAATTAAGTTAATTAAAAGTCTTAGCTAACTTGATTATATCCTCCAGAATAACCAAAAGTAATGATATGCAAATAACGTACCAGGTAATATGTTTATTACATCGGTGGTTGCGTAGCAATTGAAAATTGGTAACTATTTAATCAAAAGTAAATGAGAAATAAAAACTTCCGTACATACGTATACTTGGTATATTATAATTATATATTATACTATTATACAATGGAGTTTGGTGTGGTACTGTTGCTCAAAATAGTTGCTACAAATGGGTGTAAGGTTTTAACCATAACTCGAAATCTGACCCTACTTTTCAGGTTATGGTTGGGTTAAGGGAAGAAATAAGTGACATTTGGGTTGATTAGAACCTCACTTGATTTTCTGAAATGAAAATCAACCCGAATCACCCAAAAAAACCAGATTATGTACTCTTTAATTATTTCCCAGCCCAATCCCCAACTATTTCTTAGCCCGGTCTTAAATATTTCCCTGCCCAAGCCAATTCCTAACCCTAACCCTAGCACACCTCCACCCCTTGGTCTTGTGTGTCCGCCTCCTCATCCTGCCTGTGTCTGTTTGTTGTTTGTTGCCCTCCCTCCGCATCGCTGTCGTGGGGCCTTCCCCATTACATCGTCATTCACCGCCTCCTGCCACACTCGCCCATCATGTTGTCCTTACTCTTTCACGTCATCCTTCGCCGCCATTCGCGCTGGCCTCCTTCGTCCATCACATCATTCTTTAGCCTCTAGTTTGTCCATTCGCCATCGCACGTCACACCGCCCTCCCACGTCGCTCACTGTTCCTCGATCATCACTCCATCACCATCCTGCCTACCTACCAACCTCTTTTGCTTAGTCACAGTATCTTATTTCCCTCAACCCCAATTAGTGATTTGTGATTTTTTATTTCTTCTCTGATTTGCTTGGAATTTGTATTTTACTTCTTGGAAAAAAGACACAATATATCAGGTGTGGAGACCAAGTTGAAGCGGCATGCCAAGCATGGATGTATTGAACGAGTCAGAGGGAGGAAATGTCTAGATTGGGTCAAAATTGATCCAACCAGACCCTAATTTGGTTTTTCATTTTTTTTTAGGTTAAGATCGGTTTAGGTTAAGCCAATAAGTAGGGTCAGGTTGGGTTATATTTTTTGGATTGAGAAGTTCCTTGAAAATTTTCAATTCCAACCCGAACTCGACCCTAAATCGAAAAGCTACAGCCCTACATGTCTTCGTGGGTTGGTTTCAAGGGGTCTTTGTGTATTATTTGATATCTGCTTCCTCTTGTTTGATCTAATTTGTTTCAACTTAATTTAAAATAATTTATTTTTATTTTTATATTTTTTACCTGGAATAAAATTTATTTAAAATTTAATATTATGTAGATATAATAATCCATTTAAAAGTAAAATTTCATAATGTTATTAAATTTTTATAAATTTTTATAGTTTTAGGCAGTAAAAAAATTCATAAAAATTTAATAAGATTATAAAAAATATTTTTAATAGATTATTATACCTATATAATATTAAATTTTAAATAAAATTCATTTCAAACAAAAATAATATAAAATAAAAAATAAGTCATTTTAAGATGAAGCCCCTGACCTCTTCCACATCAATGGTGGGTTTTTTTTATTTTCTCACCCACTCGTCTCATTCTGTTGTCGCCTGTGCTTGACATTGGCGTCCCATTTTATAGTGATGTGTCATCCATTCATTGGCCTCTCTTCGATTCGAGGCTGAGTTTTGATTCCTTCTTTGTCCTACTCTGACATAGTGATATATAGTTATATTAAATTACATAAATGATCTGTAGCGTTTAATTATCATTTTGTTTAGTCTTTAATATATTGAATATTTTGTTTTGATCCTAAATCTATAAATTTGTTTCATTGTAGTCCCTCATTAAATAAATTTTATTAACTCAGAATAATTATCTAACTAAAACTTTTGAAATTCTAATTTAAATATTTGATAAATGTCTTCCAGTAAATTTAAATATTTTAATATTTTTTGACAGTAAATAAAAAATTTAAATTAGTAGTTTTTTCTTCATGAATGAAATAAGTTCAATTTATAAAGAGAAAAAAAATAATTTCAGCTTTTCATTGATTGTAAAAAAATTATTATATAGATTAAATTTATTGTAAGACAAATATTGAATAGTTTAAATTATGGTATAAAAAGTTGTTATTAGAAAAATATTTTGAGTTAACAAATTTCATCCAGTTGGGACCAAAATGAAACGTTCTCAATAGATTTAGGACTAAAACAAAACATGTTTAAAAGGTTTAGAACTAAAACATAACATTTAATATGTTAAGGATTAAAAAGAAATAATGACTAAAGGTTATAGACCATTCATGAAATTGGCTCATATAATAAAGAGAGTTGAAATATACAGTTCATCTATAGTATTGGGCCCATATGAATAGTGAGACCCAATTGGGCTGTGAATGCGCCTCCGTCTACAATTTTTTTTTTTAAATTTTTCACTAGGTACAATCAATGTTCTTTGAAGCTTGGTCCTCTTTTGCAAGGTGGTAGCATTTCCAGGGCCTATATTGCTATTTTAGTGGTTAAAATGCGTTACCAGTCCCTGAATTTATACTATTTACCATTTTAGTCCCTATGTTCAATCCATGTGGCGTTCTGGTCCCAAAATTTAATAACTATTAACTTAAGTTGAGGTTTTTTATTTGCTCTCTTGGCTCCCCAAACTGTTTTCCTTTCGTTGTTTTCTTATGTTCTAGCTTCTAAACCAAAACATTGCTCACTATGATATGTTTATTTCTTGATAAAAAATTTTTTATTACTAATATTAAGTCAACTATTAAATTCTTAATAACTAATTTTTTTCCATTTCCTCTCTTGGTCCCTAAACTTTTTGACCAATTTTTTATTTTTATTTTTTTTATCTTTATTAAGTTAATAGTTAAATTATTAATTGATTAACATATATTAAATGCAATTTTGTGTTTTAGTTACATCTTTTCACTATTGGTGATTGAGTTTTGTAGTATAAGTTATTTAATCCAAAAAGTTCTATTTTAACAATGTAATTTGGTTCATAATTACTAAATTTGAAACTGACATTTTCTTTAAAAAAAATCATTAATATTAAAATTTAAAATTTGAGAGGATAAGAGATAAAAAAATTTAAGAAAATTAACTTTTAATGAAAAAAATATCTATAGTTTTTAAGTATATACAAGTTATATTTGACCGTATTATATTCTGATCATAACAAATTATTTTCATGATAAAAAATAACAAAAACATAGCTAAAATGAAGCGATTAACATAAATTCATATACATTGTTTTTATGATCACTCAGTAAATAAATTTATCAATTTTACTGTGATGTTTTGAACAGAAAAAGAATACGCTTAGAAGTAAGATTGTAAGAACAACAACAATCATTCGAAATGAGTCTAACGCTGACCTATTAAATTAAAGATAGCATTAAAATATAAAATTTACTTCAGTACATCATTTCGTATACGTGGGCACTGTCCTGGCCCACAGAATTATGCTCCAGACAATCGCAATCAGGTCAATTTTCTTTTGGAGAGCTACAATTACCCCTCTCAGGTTTATCTTAACATATAATTTATTCCCTTAATTTTTAAAAATATACATTTTATCCTATAGTTTTTTATACTGTTTGATAATAATTTCTGAAACCGTAATTTAAATTATATAATAGTCATCTTCCAGTAATGTCGATCTCTTTAATATTTTTTTTAGTTAATAAACTTTTTAAATTATTAATTTTTTATTTTTATAAATACAATTTTCTTATTGTAAATATATATCAATATCTTTTAAAGGTCAGCTAGCTATGAAAAAAATATTAAAAATCTTGAAATTACTGACACATGGTTATCAGATAGTTTAATTTAGGGTTTTAGAAGTTATTGTTGGACACTATAAAAAAAATATGGGGTAAAGTGTAGGTTGTTGAAAATAGAGTGGGCAAAGCGTAGATTAGGTCAAACCACAAGGGGGCATTTATAATTTACCCTTTTCTTTTTCCGTTTATGTACCTTACACAAGTAAATTGCATTCGTGGCCGCTAACCTTTAGTTATTGTATCATTTTAGACCCTAACCTTGATTTTGTACATGAAAAATCTCCAACCTCGTTTAAGTGTTCCATTTTTGACCTTTTATAGATGGAAAACATTAATATGGATGGAAAACGTGACGCGGCATGCCAACATAGGTGATTTGCCATGATGGCACGTTCGCCATGTCATAACTAGCCTGCAATTGACCACATCAGAAATTTAGAGCCTATGTTACAAAACATGAAAAAAATCTATGGCCTATATGGGGTTAGCTCAAAATCAAACATATGCTCATAATCTGGCAACCCTTCCTCCTCCCTCCCGTTTGCCTTCAGCTCTCCTCCACCACCTCCGAGCAGGATACATCTAATGATAATTTTCACTTTTCCTTAAAGAAAGAGATTATGGAGCTGACATGTGGTACACTTTCCTTTTTTAGTAAGGTAATTGCAATTTTTTACACATGATCTGCCAAATATGCCCATAACCCTATGAAGCAATATAGTGATATGTGGCATCAAAGTATACAATTATTAACTTTTATTCAAATTTTAAACTATATATAAACTAAACATGATTAAATTGGGATTTGATTGAAATCAGTCATGATTGATCATAAAACCTACTTTGTATTTATTTCTACAATTTTATGAAATTTCATGTACTGAGTAAGGTAATTATAAATTTTTAGTAACATAAATGAGCAAACTATAATTTTAAATAATGTGATGAAGAGTTTCAAAATATACCCAAATAAAAAATCAAAACAAGTTTGCATATAGCCTACAATTATATAGAATCCATTTAGTGTTTACTATACATGAGGTTATCTTAGCCACACATTACAACAGGTATTTTTTATAATAAATTTAGCAATAAAATAAAATTTTATAATTAATTAAAAATTCTCACTCATAAATTTATGTAAATCAATTAAAATATCCTTTTATAAAAATTTTATGATTTAATTTCTTTGTATTATATTTTTATTATTAAAATAGTTAGTAACGATCAAAATATAAAATTATGAAACATAACATAAATATATGCTTCAACACCATGGATTTTTTTATCATTAAAAAATAATTCAGTAAAAAAATTTCTTCTCCTATCAAATCGTATTCCAAATCTTAATATTGAGAAGAAATTTATTTAAAATAATTTACTTTCAATTTTAGCAAGTACGGATCAAATTTTTTTATTAAACCATAAAGCCTTCGAAGTAAATAACTCAAAATAAAAAAAAAAACTCAATCATCAATGATGAAAAGACTATCTAAACATAAAATTATTTTTTATTTATATTAATAAATTAAATATTTAACCATTAACTTAATAAATATAAAAAGAAAATAAAAAAATAAATTGACCAAAGCCAAATTAACTTGAACCATATATACCTAAAAGTGGATAAATTATAGTGACTAAATTTTTGTTTAAAACAACAATAATGAAAGAAAATGGCAAAAATAGTTTAGGGATGGAGAAAAAAAATGAAAAAACTTTATATATTAAGGGTCTACGAGTGGGCTTAATAAATGTAAATAAAAAAAAAAAGATAGGAAGATAATTTTCTAAAAGGCAAACAAATAAAGAAAGTTAGGGGACTAAAAAAGCAAAAAGAAAGACTATAGTTAAGTAATTGTTAAATTTGGGGACCAAAATGTTGAACGGATCATACATAGGGACTAAATGGATGCAGTTTTGTGATCCAAAACGAGTTTTAATAAAAATAAAAATAAAAATGGGAAAATGGTGACATAGGCCCTTAAAAGCTATTATCTTTCAAAAAGGTGATCAAGTTTCCAAAAGAAGCAATTGCAACAAAAATGAAATAAGGAAATAAAAAGCAACACACACCGTTTAGCATTGTTGATGAACTGTACGTGCCTCAACCCAAACGAAGTTCACTATTGTAACTATAGTTTATTGTTGTTATATGAACAGACCAGTACCCTTTTCAACAAAGTTTAGGGACCAAAACAGAATAAAAGAAATTTGCAAAGGCAAGAAAAGAGTTAGACCATCTTCAAGGGAAAACAAAAAAAAAAAAAAAGAGCCATACACTATTCATGGACAGTGATAAGAGTGGGCAATTAATATATTGTATAATTTGACTATTTATCCAGATTTTAATTCAAGTTACCATTATCTTCCAGCCTCGCCGTCATCATCATTATTTCTTTTTAGTTTGAATTCCTCCTTTATCTTTCATAAAACCAAACTGATTTTATTCTTAAAAAACTTTCAAAGGCGACAATCTCAAGTCTTTTCTCCTTAATCTCTATAAACCACCACAAATATCTTACCCTATTCGTTCACTCTAGTTCATCTTCTTTTTTTTTTCCTTCATTTTCCTTCCCCTTAACCCCATCTTTTCTGTTTCACTAAAAAATTGTAGCTCTGTTGGGAGAAAGAGCCAAGAAGAATGCGATCCAATAGGTAGCGAGAGTTTCCAATTTAGTAGTCAATGCGGTCAATAGAGGCTTTCATTTCAACAATCCAATAATCAACTTCAATGTACGAATACAACACTGGTGACTTAGGAACCAAAGAACAGATGTAAAGAAAGTAAAGGAGGTGACAAGTGCATAATGTCCGAGTGACAAGTAGGAACATGAGTGATCATGGCATTTGGAGGGACAAAACATAGGAAGAAAATTATTGTTTGTTAATCCGTGAGCTTTAGAAATTTTTATTCTAAGCTTGTTTGTAAATTTTTATTTTTATATTTTTTTAAATTTACAAAGTTGACTAAAAATTTGATAAAATTTTAAATAAATTATTAATTTTTTTTTAAATAATAGTTTGGTGATTACTTTTTGATATGATAAAAATTGAAAAAAATATAATAAATTATATCACATCTTAATCTTCATGTCAAAAATCAAATGCTTTAAAGGTTTTGGAACAAAGAGAGTAGCACGTTTTATATTTCTATTTTAACAATAATTTCTGATAATATATGGTAATTTTTAAAGTATTATTTCAATGATAATACTTTTTTAATAATATTTTATGTCATTTAAATATATATTATTTTTTGATACCCGATATAACTTGAAATTCCAAGGTAACGGCGGGTGTGTAAAGTAGTTTATAAAATTAGAATGCTTCACTTAGTATTATTATTTTTTTATAAATTTTTTTTCTAAATATAGTAACAACTTTACTGAAATTTATGTAAAATTATGTGTGGAAATACCTAATTGAATAGTTAAAATGTAATAGAAGCCCTCGTTATTTTTTTTTTAATTATTCTTTGAATTATACTCCATGTAAGACTTTGTAATTTTTTTTTTATTTAGAAGCATGCTTACAAATATACACAAGAAAAAGTATTAGTATTCTAAATAAGGAGAGGGAAAAGCCAACTTTTTGGAACTCAGAGGACAACCGAACTAGTTTTGTGTGATATTTTCAAGAAAGGGGATGAGGAGACTAGATTTGAGCCATGAACCTCTTCATAATGTCCTCAATGCTTTAACCATAGGGACAAAACCGTGGGACAAATGTGTAAAGTTTTAATACAAAATTAGTAGTATACCTGCATTACTCTTTTTATAAAGTGCCCTTTCACTCACATTTTCATTTAATTATTTTAATAATAATTTCCATCTCATGATAATTTATCACTCTTTACTTTTTTTTCACACATTTATCCTATGTTTGTATGGTTATTGGAACTATTTAATTACGTTGCATGCAACAAAAAAGGCTTACGGTAACAGTAATAAACGTAATTGACTTTAATTTATTTGTCAACTTAATGTCAATCGGAATGCAACATAATTCTTTCAATCTCAAAAGCACTCCTAAGTCTTACCCCAAAAAATTGACGAAATTAAATGAAGTTTTCTTTTCTGAAAAATAACTTTTGAAATGATATATTGCAAATGCCTTAGAAGGGAGTAATATATTTTACTTTAATATAATGTCAAATGTGTAAACAAAAGTGAAGTTTCTAAGAAGTGCCAATTTTAGAAAAATAAGTCCCCGTCCATCCAAAGTCATGACTGCAATTTATATTTTTATAAAACTTAGATATTGTGGCAACGTCGTGGTTTTCTGGAGTCGCCACCAATCTGTTTCACCTAGGTCGATTGGTCACCTTAAAATTGGTTTACGAGAGTTCGGGGATCGGGAGTACGGTTACGCTAAAACAACTTTGTTATAGCGCTCAAAATTGGCACCTTAGTTGATTTTAATTTTTGTTTTGCTTTGCTTTAAAAAAAAATTCAGTTAATTTTCAACACATAAATTTCAACTGAAATTAATTAATTGGATGTGAATTTTTGGTAATTAATTCGGATAAAATTTGATACTTCCGAACCATGGACTCTGCCGAGTCACCCGGACACGGAAGATTTAACTCCGAACCATGGACTCTGCCGAGTCACCCGGACACGGAATTTGACAAAATTTTAATCCATATCATAAAAATATGGATTTTTATCTTTTTATTTAATTTATTTATTTTGAAAGTTTGATATTTTCCAAACCGTAGATCCTGCCGGATCATCCGGATATGGAAAATTAATTTAATTTATTTGTTAATTATTTAATTATGAAATTAATTGTTAAGGATCTTTTAATGTTAACTAAAAAAATTTATTCATTTCTTTTTTTTTTTTATATTTTATATTTTTCTTTAGTTTTTTTATTTTTCAATTTTTGTTTATTCTTTTGCTTGTTCTTCTTTTCTTTCTTTTACTTTTCTTTCTTTTCTTTCTTTTCTTTTCTTTCTTTTCTTTTCTTTTATTTTACTTTTTTTTCTTTTAGTTTTGTTTTGAAAGATTATTTGTTTAATGAAAGATATTTATTATTTAAATAATTACTCAATTTATAAAAGAATCAAAAAGTAATTTTTAAATATTTAATATAAAAAATCTTTAAAGAAATTAAAGAGTTGACATTTATTTTATGTTTATTCTATTTATTTGATAAAAGAATAATCAAAAAGTAATTATTTAATCAAGATTTTATTAAAAAAACTAAGGATTTATATGTATATTAAAAATAAAAGAAAAAGTCTTGATATTTATATAATTTATTTTGAATAAAAGATTAACCAAAAGTAATTATTTAATTAAGATTTTATTTATTTAATAAAGAAAACCAAAAATTTATATGTATATTTTAAACATAAAAGAAAAGTTTTGATTTTTCATATGCTTCTTTTATTAAAGAAATATTTTGTTTTAATTTTTATTATTTTTACTGAATAAAAAAAATAACTATTAAAATTAATTTTATATTTTTATATTTTTTTAAAAAAATTTTATTCTCCAAACCATTAGATCCTGGCGGATCATTTGGACATGGAGTTTAATTTTTATTAAATTTTAATTTTTAATTATTTAATTAATTATTAATCTTAATCATAATTTTATTGGATTTTTATTATTGTTTTTATTAAATTTTAATTATTGCTACTTGTAAAGATATATTTAAAAAGAAATGATTTGTATTTTTTATTTTTGTTTTGTGATTATTTACTTATGTTTATTTAATTTTAATAAAAAGAATAAAAAGTTAAATAATAAAAACATGTATTCCAAAATAATAAAAGATAATTAGCTTTTTCTAAAAATGATTTTTATTAGCCTTAGTAATTATACATAAAATTCTTCTTTCTTTTTATTATTATTATTATTATTTTTATAAAAATTAAAAGTGAAATAAATTTAATCACAAAAAAAAAATAGACAATTAATAATAATAAAGTGGGGTTTTTTGGCCATCCACTTTAATAACACAATAATAATAGCAACAATAATAAAAATTAGCAAAGTTAGTAAAGTTAGTTGTTAATAACAATAATAAAAATAAAAGGTTAGTAAGTTAGTAAGTTAGTAACAATTATAACAATAATAAAAGGTTAGTAAGGTTAGTAAGTTAGTAACAATAATAACAAGAATAAGAAGTTAGCAATAATAACAACAATAAATAATAAATAAACAAATAAAGATTAAAAGAGTTAGTAATTAGTTTTTTCTTTCTGCAAGAACAAAATAAAAGGTTAGTAACCAAAGAGAAAGAAATTGAAAAGATAAAGGACTAAAGATGAGTTTTACCTGAAAGTTAAAATTTTTGAATTTCCTGGGACGAAAAACGCGAAAAAAAAAAAATGGAAACGGCGACGGGGGATGGGGAAAAAAATTGGCAGCAAGAGGAAGAAGATGGTGTTTATGTAAACAGATGGAAGTTTTAGGCTTTTCTGGGAAAAGGGAGGAGAGCCAGGGACTTTTAGCTGTAATTTTTTCTTTTTTTAAAACGGAGCTCTAAGCTTTTCCTCTATTTTTTTTTCTGTATTCAGCACTAAATTTGGAGGCCTATTTATAGAGGAAGTTTGGCCGAACTGTTGATGGATAAATTAATAAAAAATTTCAAACTTATCTTTTAAATTGGTAAAATGACAATTTCAGTCCTTTACGTCTCTCAACCTCTGGATAAGTTCCTGAAGCTTCTGATTTTGACAATTTTGTCGTTTTCTGTCAATTTGGGCCAGAAACGTCGGTCGACCCAAAAATTCATGTGACAAACTACCAAATGCTCCTGGAACTTTCAGAATTTGTCAATTTTTCCTGAAACTTCTTAATTTTGTCATTTTTACCTCAAACTTTTAAATTTTGCCATTTTTTGGAGTTTTCTTTTTTTCTTTCAAATACACACATATATCATTTTAAATCAAATATTCACAAAACAAAAATGTATTTTAAGCTAATTAAAATTTTTAGTAATAATAATAATAATAAAAATAATAATTTTTTTTATTTAATTTCTTTTATTTAATTTCTTTTAAAATTTTTTTTATGGTCGGACGAAATTGGGTGTCAACAGATATGTTTGATTTTTTATAAAGGGTGCACACACACACACACAAATATAAAATATTAGCACTAAATAATGAAGCCTATAAAACCATATATAATATAAGGATTAATTACAATTTAGCCCTATGAAGTTTAAGTGATATTATACTTTGCCCCTTCTATTTTAGATATATACACTCTACCCTCCACCTTTTCTTTTTCTAATGCAATCCAACATTAACTTCAACTTTTATGATTTTTTTTACAGTTAATAGATATTTTAATTTATCAATTTTTTTCTTTCTATAAATGAAAAAATATTTTTTAAATGTCAATTTAATGTAAAAAAATACCACACAAATTAAACTTGCTTGAAAATGAGTATCGGTACAGTCTAAATAAAGATTTTAGAAGTTATTGTTGGACTATCTTAAAAAGGAACAGGTAAATTGTAATTATCCCATAATATATTGATGAAAATAATTTAAAAGAAAGTCTAAAAAATTCTCTGATTCAACAGCTACTTTTTCTACCCTGGTTGAACAACTTTGCTAGAAAACTATATAAAATATGAAAAAGATGAACGAACTGTTCATGATGTATAGAATATAAAAGACAAAAATATTTATCTTTTATATTTAGTTTCACTTGGATTGTTTAATTTATTTTATACCCAACTATTAGTATGTTTGAAGAGAAAGAAGAGTGGTGAAAAGTTCAAGATCTAGATGGGAAAGGGTATGAAAGTTCAGGGGTTGGTATAGGACTTTTACCATGATTTTAACCATTAGTGAGGAGAATAAACTGACCCGTTTTTCATTTGTCTTGAGATAAGATGAGACATATTCTTTCATTTTAAATAATTTGAAAATTATGAAAATCCAGCAAGAAATTAATGGGGTTCGAGGGGATTACAAGAGTTGGCAACTCGCAGGTGGAAAGTGTCTCCGGACCCTACCGAGGTAATATTTGAGCCACTATCTTTGGACTCGCAGGCCGCTTAAGAGCTAATCTAATTAAAAGCACTATATATGAGGATCCACCAAATAATAATAATAATAATGAAAAGGGAGGAAATTTTGATTTCGCTTAAAGAAAAAACAAAAAATCTTGGGCAGTTGCTGCAGGAGTTTGTTTCGTCGTTTTCCTTCTCCTCAGCATGTAAAAGGTGAAAACTGAAGTGCACATAAATGGTGAATCTCGCATCGAGCTACTACATGCGATATGCAGGTTGAGTATTATTCAGAAAAAAAATTGAAAGCATTAATAAACTGATTATATTCAGATAAAATAATTTAATAACTTTTCTCATTTGGTTGATTTTGATTAAAACATAATTTTATGTTTATTATTGGATCGGTTGTTAGATCATACTCTTAAAACTGAATAAATTAAATATATAAAATAGTGATAACTATTTTACAATTATTTATATTAACCATGCATGTATAAAGCTATTTTTTATTAATTTAAATTATATATTGTTTATCTTTCTTTAATTTTAGGTATGAGAAGTAAATTTTTAATATTTGTCTTATATTTTTTATTTGTTATGTGTATAAATTTTAGAAAGAGTTTCCAAATAAATTAAAATATAATTCAAATGATTCAAAATGAATCTAAGATGTAATTTGAACAATTTAAATATATTTTATAAAACCCCAAAACCAATTAAATTGTTGTATTTGAATTGATTTCAAAGCTAGTCAAATGAATGCTCATTTTAAGTCTTTAAAGAAAGGAAATGACACGTATCAATTATGAAAGAGACGGCACGAAACCAAAAGCATGAGCAAAGGTACCTGAGCTTATCCCTAAAGGGAGAGCTACAAATCATAATTCCCAAATAAATGTAGTTACTATCTTGTTTACCTAAGAGGGGTAATTCTAACGCAAGTTCACATGCATTAACGGGACTAATTAAACATAGTCTGAGTTGGTGACAGTGTAATTGCGCGTCAAATCTCAGGGGGTTCAGGTTAGGTTTCCTAACCTTGGGGGGGAGGGGGGATTGTGTGATTGGTAGCTAATGTAAAGGGGCTTATGTCCTTTAGTCTTCCCAAGGGCAGAAAAAATTGTGAATGGGGGCAATGATAATTTGTTTTATAATATATAGATGTAAACTTTAAAATTTATGGTATCACATTGTAAATTTTATTAAAGATATGATACTAAATGTGTAATTTCACCAAAATTCAGTGGGGGACGTGGCTCCGCCATTGGTCTTCCCTATCAACCAAAACTAAAAAAGAAAAAAGAAAAATTGATTCCCACTACTACAAATAATCTCTATCCGTTGCTATTTCGTAAAAAAGGCAAAATTATCACCGATATTTAATTAGTTGATTGGACAATTTTCCTACCAATGGTTTTTTTAATGTAAATATGCAGCCACTTATGAAGAAAATTTTTCCATTCTAAGTTTTCCTTACTTAAAACCCGAGTTATTAAGTTTTTAAATTTATCATTTCCATCGTCAATTTTAGTATAATTATAGCTCTTCAAGAAAGCGTTGTTTTTTTTTTTCTTTTTTGGGTGGTTGTGAGTTCCTTTCTTCATGCTTCAATTGGTACGGTTCTCAAAATTATTCTCTTCATCCTTAAGCTTGCGAAAAAAAAAAAAAACAGCCCAATCTCACCAATTCTCAGTATCTATTGTTGTCTGCCTTATATTCTGTCACTAGCCACCATTTCTAACCCAAATTACCAATTTTTCATCGTTCTTAGCCTTAAAGCTCAATGGATGATAGTAGCAAATGGTGGCTATGCTCGAGGGAAGGCAGTTACATAATTCAGGTCGAGTGTGTTGCACAACCCTGGGCATAACTGGCTAGGGAGGCTTGAGAGGGTTGGTGAAGGGTTCGAGGCGGCATAGCTGCACTGTGATGTGGCCCATGGGGACTAAGGAGAAAATTTTGCAAAGTTAGGGTAACTAGGTGCTAGTTTATGGTTTTTGTTAATTTTTTTACATTGCTAGTTGCCAACCTGACAATAACATGTTGCTAGTATATATGACACGAAACATTCTAATTTTGGTTGATGAAAAGCCTTTTACTCGGCCAAAAAAAAATTGGTAAAGATCTCCTTTCACTATATAATTTCCTTTTATGCCGATCGACTTTCTGGCAGTTGTAGCGTGTATCTGGGTTTGCGTCGTTGGATTGTCTTTAGTTGAAACGTTCTGGTTTCCCACCGTTTGCATATATATATTTTTCTTTAAATTATGGAATTTGAATAGTCAAGTTGGTGGGGTGACCAATTAATATTGTAAGTAGCTAGTTATAAAAGCAATTGGATTTAGGGAAAATAAAAAAAGGGGAGAGGGTCCCCATTGGAAATCTAAAAATTCAAATGGTTTTCATTAATGTAAGCTAGTTGCACGTAGAGAAATCACATAAACGTTGGTTACCTGAATTGGGACACAATGCGTCGTACATGTGTTCATATATATATATATATATATATATATAAGAAAAAAAGATGTGTGGGTGGGCGCCTGCAGCTGTAGCTGTAGGCCAATATAGAAGGGAGCTCGCGAGGTCAGGGCCAGGCCTATATATATATATATATATATATATATATATAGCACCTATAAATAAATACACTACAATTCCAGCCCCTCTGTCATCTCATTCACTCGCACTGGCACAAATTTAATGATGTTGAAGCATCAAGCAGAAGCAGCAAATTATGTTACTGTGATGATCAGCTGCAGAATAGAGGCTTTGATCTGATGGTTACAAGATTTGCTTATTATTCGCTCACGCTCATGGCTTTGTTTACGCTGCTGCTGCTGCTTTTACCGCTGCTGCTGCCGCCGCTGCCGCCGCCGCCGCCGGTGCTTATCTGCCTTCCCCTCATCATCTTGTTCATGCTTTTCTTCTTGGCTTTCTCGACGTCGCAGAGCCCTGATTTTGCTGCACTCGCCTTGGTTTAGTTGACGGGCGCCAGATGTATCAGCTGTCCCATATATATATAATCCAATTCTCTCCTGTTCTCTCACCCTCTGTTTATGGGCGATGAATCGACGGTTTCTTTATATATATATATGTTGTACATTTGTTTGATAGAATTCCGTTCCGGACAGACACAACATATATACCTAAAAAGCTTTAGGCCTTAAATGCCATTAAATTACGACAACTAGTTTCATATTTAGATATTGGAGAAACGAAAACGGGACACATACAAAAGTTGAGAAGCATAATATTTCCTATTAATCAATAAATTTTTGTGATAAACTCTTAAGCTTGGTGATATAATTCTTTTATTTTAAATGTTGCTCCCTCGCTTTTACTCATTCACTTCCTCTATCAACCGTCGCTTTTACTTTTATTTTTATAATACTTTGGAAAAAGTATAAAAAAAACTTATTGTAATTAGAAGTCTGGACCGATTTAATCACCATAGCTTTGAGTGGTTTCAATTAAATTACTAAAGTCATAATTTGGGCCCAAATTAATTAGTAATGTTACAGTTTGATACCAAATATGCTACCAGCTGTTAAAAATCAAATGGTAAATGCAGAAAGTTGTTAGGTTCAAAATCTTGAGGTATTAATGCAACTTTTAACAAACTTCAGGAATTTTATGTAATTTACTATTTTCATTTATTTTCTATGCAAGTGACGACACCAGTCTCTGCTGAATCTGCCACTGGTGATGGAGGTGATGTCAGAGGAGGTAGTATTAAACATAACTATTTTTAAACAAAAAAAACTGCAATACCGGAAAGTAGATAATCAAAAGCACATTGATATTGGATGAATGTGTTTCATTTGATTAATGTTCAGGTTATTTATAGTATTCGAATGCGATAACTAATTTGAATATTGTTTTTTAAGGGACCAATGGCAGATTCGGTAAAAGATAGAGGTGACTATAGCACAAAAAAATGAAAATAATAAATTATACATAGTTTCTAAAGTTTGTTAAAAGTTATATAAATACCCAAAGATTTCAAAACCAACAACTTCTCACATTTCATGTTAACCTTTTAATGGTTGGTGACGTATTCATCACTAAAAAGTAACACTAATGATCAATTTGGGTCCAAACTATGATGCAATTGGAACAACTCAAAACTATAGTAACCAAATCGCTTCCGACCCATAATTACAGTGAGTTTTTTTATACTTTTCCCTAACACTTTTAACTACTTAAGTTCTAAAATATGACGTTTCCTCAACTCTCACGTTCTCGATTTCACTCTTTCACGCTTTGGGTCACTTAACTTGTACTAGTAATACTTATGTTTATTAGCTTGTATTATTAATACTTATGTTTATCAGTCTTTTTGAGTCATATGTTTATTAGTCTTATATGTGATGATAACTCAACTGATAAAAAAATAAAAGTTAATAGGAATAATTTTCTTTTAATATAGGATTTTTTTTATGAACAACAATGAGTATATACTATAATTTTCATTACATATAAAATCAACTTACATAATAATCTATTGGATAACCGGTACTAATATTCAAATGGTCGGTATATAATCTCTTTTGTCTCACAAAATTAAACTTGTCTCCTTCATTTTTCACAGAAATTAATTTATAATTTTTTTGTCTTAAAATTTCTTATAGAAATATAAACTTTGTATATGAAAATGGTACCTGACTTTAATTTATAAATATAAATTTTATAGTTTTTTAAAATATAAATTACTATAAATATTGTAGCAACGTGTTTTTACAGGAGTCGCCACTAATCAATTTTTCCTAGGTCAATTAGATACTTTTTATGGTATACGAGAGATTCTAAGATTATGAGTTGGTTGCACTAAAATATCATTATTCTTGCTCCCAGAAACTTGTACCATGAGAGTTCGGCTTTATCTTTTTTCTAAATCTTTGTTTCTTTACCTAATTATTGATAAATTTTGTTTAATTTTTTTTTTGTCTTAATTTCAAACCGTGAATCTTACCAAACTAACTAGATATGTAATTCTAGATGTCCTTGAAATCTCAAAATTTTATCAAACCTATCAAAAATTTAAAAGGAACGTTTTATTCAAAACCGTGAGTCTTATCAAATCAATTAGATTCGAACGACTAATCCACCTCAAGATTTTATCAAATCCACCAAAAAAGGATTCTTAAAAATTAATTAAGTAATCTTTCTAATCCCTAACAAATAACGTAAATTAAATTATCTAGCCTAACAAATAATTTTTATGTATTATCAACTTTCGGATGCATTATGGGATAAAAATTAAACTATTCTAAAAAAATAAACAAAGAATTGACGGACAAATAAATACCCTACATTGTATCCTTATGCAAATTTAATAGCTAAGTTTATTGCATGGCCAAACAAAGAAACAAACAAATAATAAAAGGCTTGTTGTCACTCAATAGGTGTGAGCATTGGTTGGATAAACCCGAAACTCAACCCGAATCACCCATATTAGGTTGGGTTGGGTAAAAAGGGACAATAGTTCGTGGGTTGGTTCCTCATATAAAAGTCGATGGTTTTTAGATTGATTTTGGTTTCATATATAACCAACCTGAGGAGAAATCAGACCTGAATTATATATATACTTACATAATAAAAATTATAGTATTACTAATATAATTATAGATATATATGTATTTGTTTGAATAATTATGATGGTCATCTTATGTTTTTATATTAAACTCTTAAACTAATGTCCCAAATTGAAATAACATAAAAGTTGTGATATCGTTCACGAATTTTTTCATATTCACTTAAATCACTTTGGTTTTTAGACCAAACTACTCTTGAGTAATTTTATTTTTGATCTCTCTATTCTAGGCTATTCTCTACGATACAATTCTTATGTTTTTTCATTTATAAGCCATGTGAAATTGAAAATTCATGACATCAACATATTTCAGGTTTTGATACTGAAGAATATGATCTTAAAGGCAGCTTTTCATATTGAAAGTCATGTCAATGTTGGAATTATTAAAGAGAAATAAACTGATTGAGATAAAAGATACTCCACAAATAACTTTTTAAAACTATTTTGGTAATAACATTTTAAACTCTTTTGAATGTATCTAAGTACATGTATTTAAATGTTGATTTAATTGTATATTATGTTAAATATTTCATAAACTGGTTATGAATGCAATTTCATTGTTTTTTTGTGTTGTTATAGGTATATGATATAAACCGAAAACCTACGAACTAGAATAAAAAAATCTAGAACCATGATTCTAGTTTTGTTTTGTTCTCGGGTTAAGTAAAAAAATTTTCAAACCGAAGTTATTTTGGGTTAATTTGGTTCTACCAGAAAACCGAACCAACACGAACCATAATCACCCTTAGCCATCAGTGATCCAAATGAATGAAATGAAAAGGTCAACGGTTAAATAGGAGTTATACTGAAATTGGATATGGCTGGTGGATCGGATCTAGATGAAGCTGGGTCGGGTACGGGTTGGCAGATCGTTCCGTCTTCGAATCCCTCCAACGGTGGCAGCAGCTTAGGCAATTGGGGATAGGTTTTGTTGGGGCAACATCGGCAATGGTAGACAAGACTCCCAGTGGTGCGAATGGCGAGAAACGGCGGTGGGTTGATGCGAGACCGAATTGCGCGTCGCTCTTCCTCTTTGATTAGGCGTGGCCGATGGTTGGTAGACACTCAAGGGTGGCGTTGAAGGGTGGTCGATGGTGGCTCGAAGGATTGGGGCTGGCGGCTGTGGCAGGAGACGTCAGGAGCGAAGGCTGGAAACGTTGAGGGATGACAATCGTGCTCAGGCTTCGCTAAATCGGCGATCGGAGCAGATGGAAGATGGGGACGGCGTGTCGAGCATGGCGCGAACCAAGCGCGGCAGGCTAGGGGCTGCTGGCGGTGACTGGGCTAACCTTGGGAGGAGTCGGGCAACAGAGAAGATGTTTTAGGGGTGGCCGTGTAAAGGGGAGAAGTTTAGGGTTTCTGGGAAGATGGGTAATGAGGCAGAGGGCCAAAATTGCAGTTTCCCTTTCCTCGAAAAGTTTAGGTTTTTTTGCAATTGTCCAGTCTTTTTCTTTTTGATTTCTCTCAAATGTGACCCAAATTTATAATGAAAGTGTCATGAACATGATTAACAAGCAAATTAAAGATTAAACATGATAAAAATCAAATTTGTAGAGTTTTAAATCTCCTAGGATATAATCTGGTAAAGATGGCTGTCCAGGTCCATAAAAACTCTTAAGCTGCTGATTTGGCCCAATATTTTCAGAAAAATTTCAATTCAATTCAGAACTTTTAGGATTTGCCAAATTAGCCCAAAACTTTGTAAAATTTTCATATTGTTCCCAGGTTTAAATAAATCTGCCAGATTTACCTAAAACTCTCTAGAGTTGACAGATTTGCTCTAAAGTTTTCAACTTTGCCTAGAACCCTCGTTTTCCACCCAAATTTTTCTCTTTTACCTAAATTGACCATATAAACCCTTAAGGACTCCAAACTAGTACTAAACTAAATTAATTCCTATTCCTACCCTAGATGACCATTCTAAATTTCTAAAAATTCATAATACAAAACGACAACATAATCTAAACACACTTAATCCTATTAACTTCCTAAATTAAAAAATGATAAAAGGACCAAATTACCCCAAAAAATAAAAATGCCCCATAAATTAAATTTTTTAACCTAAAACTAAACAAAAGTTAATACGCGGATAAAAATTGGATGTCAATAATGTATTTAAGTCAAATTTTAGAAAAAAATAAAATAAAATGATCAACCTTTATAAAACAGATAAAGTATTATTTATTATGTGGAACATATACTAGCTAGGATTAATGAAGACGGAAACCGAAAATTCGAGCAAGCTTAAAGAACTCGTCATGCCTGCCTTTACATATTCCTGTGAAATGGTCTTCGCATAGCTAGCGTGGGATCGATAAAAGAAATCAGGACGAGAATTAGTTAAGGTGGAGCAAAGAGCAAGTAGGCAACAACAACTTTTAGTGTGAAGAAAAGAAAGAAAAAGAGGTATAAAAAAACGGAAAGGAAAAGAAAAAGGAAAAACAGGAAGGGCGCCCAGTCAAACTTCATATGGATGAATATTATGGCCAGGTTGATCAACATAAATAATTAGTCAAGCATATATACAAGCTTAGCACAACTAATGTTGAGATTAAAGCAGCCAAAACTGGAAAAGCTACTGTTGACACCCAATTTCGTCCGACCATAAAAAATTTTAAAAGAAATTAAATAAAAGAAATTAAATAAAAAAAAATTATTATTTATTATTATTATTATTATTACTAAAAATTTTAATTAGTTTAAAATACATTTTTTGTGAAGATTTGATTTAAAATGATATATGTGTGTATTTGAAAGAAAAAAAGAAAACTCCAAAAAAATGGCAAAATTTAAAAGTTTGAGGTAAAAATGACAACATTAAGAAGTTTCGGGAAAAATTGACAAATTCTGAAAGTTTCAGGAGCATTTGGTAGTTTGTCACATAAAATTTTGGGCCTGCCGACGTTTCTGGCGCAAATTGACAGAAAACGACAAAATTGTCAAAATCAGAAGCTTCAGGAACTTATCCAGAGGCTGAGAGACGTAAAGGACTAAAATTGTCATTTTACCAATTTAAAAGATAAGTTTGAAATTTTTTATTAATTTATCCATCAACAGTTCAGCCAAACTTCCTCTATAAATAGCCCCCCAAATTTTGTGCTGAACACAGAGAAAAAAAACTTAGAGCTTCGTTTTGAAAAAAAGGAAAAAATTAGCCTAGGTCCCTGGCCCTCTTCTCTTCCTCTCCAGAAAACCTAAACCTTCTCTGACTGTTTTTTTTTTTTTTTTTTTTTCACCCCCGCGCGCGCACCTCTGCTCCGGAATTCAAAATTCATTTTCAAAAGGGTACAACTCTCATTTAATCCTTCATCTTTTCAATTTCTTTCACTTTGGTCACTAACTTTGTATTTTATTCTTGCAGAATTAATTACTAACCCTTTTAATTTTTACTTGTTTGTTTATTATTTGTTTATTACTAACCCTTTTTTTATTGTTGTTATTAACTTACTAACAACTAACTTTTAATACTATTATTGTTACTAACCTTTTAATTTTTGCATTATTACTAACTTTTATAATTGTTGTTAACAATTAATTAACTTTTATTATTGTTGTTAATTAATTAATTTAATTAACTTGGCTAACTTTTATTATTGTTGTTAATTAATTAATTTAATTAACTTGGCTAGCTTTTTATTATTGTTGTTAATTAATTAATTTAATTAATTTGGCTAACTTTTTATTTATTGTTGTTAATTAATTTAATTAATTTGGCTAACTTTTTATTTATTGTTGTTAATTAATTTAATTAATTTGGCTAACTTTTTATTATTGTTGTTAATTAATTAATTTAATTAACTTGGCTAACTTTTATTATTGTTGTTAATTAATTAATTTAATTAACTTGGCTAGCTTTTTTTTATTGTTGTTAATTAATTAATTTAATTAATTTGGCTAACTTTTTATTTATTGTTGTTAATTAATTTAATTAACTTGGCTAACTTTTATTATTGTTGTTAATTAATTAATTTAATTAACTTGGCTAACTTTTATTATTGTTGTTAATTAATTAATTTAATTAACTTGGCTAGCTTTTTATTATTGTTGTTAATTAATTAATTTAATTAATTTGGCTAACTTTTTATTTATTGTTGTTAATTAATTTAATTAATTTGGCTAACTTTTTATTATTGTTGTTAATTAATTAATTTAATTAACTTGGCTAACTTTTTACTATTGTTAATTAATTAATTTAATTAACTTGGCTAACTTTTTATTATTGTTGTTAATTAATTAATTTAATTAACTTGACTAACTTTTTATTATTGTTGTTTAACAATTAATTTAATTAACTTTGCTAACATTTATTATTATTTTTAAAGTGGATGGCCAAAAAGCCCCACTTTATTATTATTTTTTTTTTCTTTATATAATTTTTTTTATTTAATTCACCTTTACCCTTTACTAATTAATAAATAAATGAAAATTAAAAGAAGATTATTTTGTAATTAATTATTAAGGCTAATAAAAATCATTTTTAAAAAAGCCAATTATTTTTATTTTTATATACATGTTTTTAATTCTTTAAAGATAACAAAAAGTTAAAATTAATTTTAATAGTTATTTTTATCCAGTAAAAATAAAAATAAAACCTGTTTAAAAAAAAATACATGAAAATTAAGACTTTATATTTTACTGATTTATTTAAAATATAACTTTTAAATCCACTAAAATAATAAATATTTTTCATTAAACAAGAAAACAAAAAGAAAACTAAAACAAGATAAGAAAAAGATAAGAAAGACAAGAAAAAGAAAAGAAAAGAAAGATAAGAAAAAGATAAGAAAGATAAGAAAAAGAAAAGAAAGAAAAGAAAGAAAAGAAAGGAAAGATTAAATCAAAAAGGAAAGAAAAATATAAGAAAGAAAAGAGAGAAAAGAAAAGAAAGAAAATAAAAAATAAAATTTTTTTATCTAAAAATTCTATAACAAAAAGAATTACGAATTAGTAATTAAACTAATAATTAATTCCATAAAAGTAATAATTATATAACTAACAATAAATTAAATTTAATTTCCATATCCGGATGATCCTGCAGGATCTACGGTTTGGAAAATATCAAACTTTTTAAAATAAATAAATTAAATAAAAAGATAAAAAAATCCATATTTTTACAATATGGATAAAATTGTTTAAAATTTCACCAGATTCCGTGTCCAAATGACTCGGAAGAGTCCATGGTTCGGAATCAAAATCTTCCGTGTCCAAATGACTCGGCAGAGTCCATGGTTCGGAAGTATAAAATTTTATACAAATTAACTTAAAAATCCACATTTCGACTAATTCAGTTAAAATCTCTAAATTAACTGAAAATTATTTAAAAGCAAAGTAAAACAAAATTAAAATCAACTAAGGTGCCAATTTTGGGCGCTATAACAATATTGTTTTAGCATAACCGTACTCCCGATCCCCGAACTTTCGCAGACCAATTTTAAGGTGACCAATCGACCTAAGAAAAAAACTGATTGGTGGCGACTCTCGAAAAAGACCCGCACGTTGCCACAGCTTGGCGACTCCACTGGGGACTCGACGTTAGTGAGTCGAGCCTAAAATTAATTTGTTTTGATTTACTTTGCTTTACTATTATGTGGATTTATATATTATATTTACTTAAGTAAACATGCATAATGCATTCACAAAATGAAGCTCTATACCCGAGCTTCCTTAAATCAAACATGATTCTTTCTAAGCGGAATTGGTGTTGCTGTCCTTGTGAGGCCACGGTCTCCAAGCCTTCACCGATTTCAAAGTAGCAAAGTAGTGTATTGCCTTCTGAGACGGTTAGTTTCTGCATGGGCCCACGAAAAGCTACGACTCGAATTAATCCATTCCTTACATAAACCCTAGAGGGTAAGGAATCGGGCCGTCACTATGATTCAGTGACGGGATTCGGGAACTATCCCTTGCCTTTTTGATAAGCCACCTTATGCATATAGAACTCCCCACTTAACTATAGAACTGACCATAGTATTCTTCCCATTTACCAATGCCATAAGCATATCATTGTTATGCTGTGTTGTTGTTCTACACTTTTATTGTCTTCGTGTATTATATTTATAGTTTTAACTCATTTTCCCATAATAGTTCATGAGTTGTTAATTGTTATTTAACTTATTAATAACCTTATCTTTCTTTTGTTGTACTTCTGTTTTGTGCAATTTTCTCCATGCATCAAAACCACGCATCAAACTATAATAACTTTTGGTTTTTCTAATGACAACTAGAAGTCTTGAAGTTCCATGATAGTGGATAATCAAACTCACTCATCGCATGCATGCATTACATTAATCACGTGCATATAAAGTCTGATAAAAATAATATCATTGCATGCATTCCATTACATCAATCACACGCATATAAAATCTGATAAAAATAATCTCATTGCATGCATTCCATTACATTAATCACATGCATATAAAATCTGATAAAAATAATCTCATTGCATGCATTCCATTACATTAATCACGTGCATATAAAGTCTGATAAAAACATAATCTCACTTTATATTGCATGCATCCATTACATCAATCACACGCATATAAAGTCTGATAAAAATAATCTCATTGCATGCATTTCATTACATCAATCACACGCATATAAAATCTGATAAAAATAATCTCATTGCATACATTCCATTACATTAATCACATGCATATAAAATCTGATAAAAATAATCTCATTGCATGCATTCCATTACATCAATCACGTGCATATAAATTTTGATAAAAACATAATCTCATTGCATGCATCCATCACATCAATCATATACGCATAGAATCTAATAAAATAAATATTCCTTTAAAAAGGGTAAAATTGGACCTCAACACCGATATTCAACTCGGCTTCAAACAAGATTAATGGCAGAACAAGCCGAAGGACGTCTTATAGAGATGGAGTCCAAGATAGAAGGTATGGCAGAACAGATGAGACAATTGATGGAAATAATCAAAGGGAAAGCAACTCAAGTTCCCATCAAAGAAGCACAAGATCCCACTTATCCTCCGGGATTCACTCCGCAACGAGTCTCAGTCCAAGAAAACCTGTTTCAGGAACCAGGACAGTCTGCTAGTGTTCACCTGAAACAAGACACTGTGTATGAAGAGAAGAAGACACCACCAAAGGAAGAAGGAGAATCTCAAAAACTCGAAACAATAGAGAAGAGACTGCGAGCCATTGAAGGAGGTAATATATTCGGATCTCTCTCAGTGGATGACCTCTACTTAGTGCCAGACGTCATAATCCCTTCGGACTTTAAAGTACCGGATTTCGTAAAATACGACGGAACGAGTGATCCCATCACTCATATCACACTGTTCCTAAGGAGACTACAACCACTCACAAAAGATGAAAAGGTGTGGATTGCACTTTTTCAGGAAAGTCTCACAAAATCAGCATTGCAGTGGTATCTAAGTCAAGGACCAAGAAACATCAAAACTTGGAATGACCTTGCTCAGGCCTTCATCGGCAACTATAAACATGTTATGGACTTGGCTCCGGATCGCCAAACTCTCCAAAACATGGATAAGAAAAAGCCAGAAACTTTCAAGGAATATGCCCAACGGTGGAGGGACTTAGCTGCACAAGTTCAGCCACCCATGACAGAAAAAGAAATGGTCACTTTGTTTGTCCAGACACTGAAATACCCATATTATGACAAACTCATTGGCAATTCGGCAACTAATTTTTCCGATGTTGTCATGTCTGGAGAAAGGATCGAGCATGGGATTAGGACTGGGAAGATTGCTGAGTCCTTTAGTGATCCTATGAAAAGAGGAGGACCATCCAGAACAAAAGATGAAGAAGTACAACAAATAGGACGCGAAAGAGGGATTCCCCTCGTAGGTACAGTGGCTACCGGTCCTCGCCTATCCTATTCTGCCAAAAGGCCCAATTATTATCCTACCAATAGGCCCAATGACTATCCTCCCAATATGCCCAATGATTATCCTTCCAATAGGCCTAATGATTATCCTCCCAATAGGCCCAACAATTATCCTCTCAACAGGCCTAATCAGTTACGGCCACCTGTTCCGACTCCTCCAGTACCCACACGAAGACCAAAAGAAGTTTTTGCACCAATTCCCATGACTTACACTGAGTTGTATCCAAAACTCATAGAAAGTCAACTTATCCGTCCAATTCCTACAAACCCATTTGGACCCCCATATCCAACGTGGTATGACCCCAACATAACTTGCCCATATCATGATGGCGTTCCAGGCCATGGCTTGGAAAATTGCACAGCATTGAAACGTATAGTCCAACAATTAATCGAATCAAAGTGGCTGGACTTTTCCGATGAACCGAACATCACTCACAATCCATTGCCGCCTCATCAAGAAAAACCAGTCAATATGATAGAAGAACACCGGCTGATGAAAAAGTCAGTCAATGATATCATAACCCCTCTTAAGCATGTATATTCATGCCTTGTGAAAGAATGGATTATCATGGGAAAGCCTTCTTTTGGACATGAAGAAGTTGAAGATGAGGAATGGTGCAACTTTCATGACAGTAAGAGTCATTCTATCCAAGAATGCTCAGAATTCCGTAAGAATCTGCAAAGACTCATAGACTCATCCCAACTTATCGTTTTTATGATGATGTGAATGTGATCATTAAAGAACAAGAAGTCAATGCTATACCAATCTCAAAACCTACTCTTAAGCCGTCAAGTCCCAAGGCCATTCCTCTACAAATCAAACAAAACCGAGCTCAAGCTGCTAGGCCCGATGTGATTGGTAATTGAAAGTGAAGATTTTGAGCTGGAATTACATTGATTTTGGAAGGGCTCCAAGTCAGATCTGACCTAACAGTCCGCATACATTTTCGAATGACAGGGAATCCTTTGAATAAACTTGTATCTTTGAAAGCTTGCAAAAGTAATCTAATAGTTAAAATCTCCTAGATTTAGTCCAGAATCTAGGGTGTAGTCTTTGTTAGATGGACACCTGGTATTCTTTTTCTGGTACAACAAAAAGATGTAATGCGTGCATTCTACTACTTTCCATTTTTACACTCTTTGCCATTATACTATCTATTATTGCCATCACATTTTACTTTTTGACAACTGGTAATTCTTTTTGTTCTCTAACAAAAAGATGTTATGTGTGCATTCTACCACTTTTTAATTCCATTATTACATCTACACATTCTACCAATTTTTACCAAAAATTCAATTATTACACCTACACATTCTACCACTTTTTACCAAAAATTTCATTTTTACCTCTATCTCTCAATCTTTGCCATTGCACTAACTATTATTGCCATCATACTTTGCTTTCTAAATGATACTACTCGTGGGTGAAAATAAAAAGTTAAGGGAGATTTGATAGTGGTGATCTTGAAAGTGCTACCAAATCTAGTAAGAAGGATTTCAAATGTTGCACCTCAACCCTAAAAAAGGAATTCACAGTGGTTATCAACATCCTTGCAAGAAGTCCGGGGTTAGCTTCCAAATCCAAAGAAGTTAGCTTTCATATTAAATGGCTTCAATGGTCTCTCAATTCTCATGAATGCTCAACACAAGCAAAGGTTCTCAGTTCTCTGCAACACAAACTCCAAAAAGAAAGAGAAATTCGTCCCTTCCATCAAAAGACAACAAGGGGAAATTCAAAACCAAAAAATGACTGAGAACAAGCACGAGCAAGCAAGGCCATTTGAGTCATCTCACTTTAAGAGAGTTATCAAGTATGTCATCACCATAGCTCACAAAAAAAAAAAAGGAAAACAAAACAAAAAAAAAACAAAAAAAAGAAAAGAAAAGAAAAAGGGCTCAAGTTAGAGCAAAAGAAAGAAAACAAAAAAGTGAGCTATGGATTCTAGACTGAAAACCTGCAAAGGCGGTTTAGAACACAAAAGCAACTCTCAAACCAAGCAGGCATAAAGATCACAATAGTTGGGGGGCAACAGATGAGGTCTAACTTTCTGAAAAAGGTGGCAAGTTTGAGGTCATCACTATTGAGTTTTTCATCATAATCAAATTTGCTCACGAGTAGTATTAAAAGACCCTTCTTTCAAACCACTTAAACTTAACTTTCCTCAGACCTAACATCCTCATTCAGTTAAAAGACCATCATTGTGAATCATGTTTCTACCTTATTTAATACTGCTCATGAGTAGTATTAAAATACCCTTCTTTCACACCACTCAAACTTAACTTTACTCAGACCTAATATTTACCTCTTAATATTATTCTCATTCAGCTAAAAGACTGCCACAAAAAAAAAACATTCAAACTTAACTTTCCTCACACCTAACAGTTACCTCTCGATATCATCCTCATTCAGCTAAAAGGTTATCCTTGTGAATCATGTTTATACCTTATTGCCTTGCACAGTTTATGTCTTCGAGTTGGAAAGGGAAGAATGGTAGGATATTTTAATTAAAAACAAAGACCGTAAATTACTTTGTCAAGCTTTGCAAATTGATGAAAGTTTTTCTTTAAGGCCAAACCATTATTCATTAATGTGTGTAGATTTAAAAGTGAGGAGATAGCTTGAGACTTTCTTTAAGAAGATGTGGTTCTTGTAAGAGAAATTCATGATCAAGGACCATCACAAAGGTCTAGAAATGCTCAACCTTCTGTTAAATCAAAGATGAGATAATACCTTTTATCCACATAAACACCATATTCAAGGGGGCAAAGTAGTCTCTACTAAGCGTAAGAGGAGTACTGCCAAGAAAGAAACTCAACAGACAATGGGGCAAGTCTTATGGATCAAAACCTGAGCTCAAGGAAGAGCAATCATTCAGACTATAACTTGGGAATAAGTAAGTGTCGGCACGGCCACAAGAAAATGGGCAAAGAGACATTGGAAGATAAGCCTTTGATGGTATCAAATCCATGAAAATGGATAAGTACCCGAAAGAGATATAAATTATGAGGCGGGCCAACTTTAAAGAAATTGAGGCCAAAAATTCAAGAACAAGTCAAAAAAATGGGATTTTGAAAAGAGTTGGGCTTTTGAGGCAGCGAACAAAAGCTGGAAAGCATAAAGAGATTCAATGATAGTCCAAGAAGGCCATCACAAAGAAGATCCAGTAAAGCAAAGACATGAACGACCAGATCCATAAAAAAAAAAAAAAACCCATTAGTTACACATGCTCTGCATTCATGCATTTCACATCATGCATGCATGACTTTTACATGATAGGAATCAAATGGGAAACACATCCACCGCACCGTTACAGCAGTATAAGCTGAGATCTCAATAATATCAGCTCTTACCAATCTATCACTGGATACACAGCTAATATGCGGGACCAACCCGCATCAGGAATTCAAGGATAAAGTAGACAATATTGTCAAAATCTTGGCTACCGATTTAATAATCGAGGCTACACCTGAATGGACAGAATTGACGCCAGCTTAGCTGTATCCAAGATAAGAAATAGCTATGGTCAAAGATAAGCGCGGATATCGAGAAATATTGTCGTCGAAAGCAGACAATGGATTCAATAATCAAGGACTGGATCAATGTCATGCCTAACGAGATATCAAAGATAAGAAATATCTATGATACCAAAATAAAGTAGGATCCACTTTTCCGGTTAAACGGCGGATACGGTACTCCGTGACTCTCAAGTCGGTTCTCTCAGTTGCCCATAATAACTAATTCTTTCACCCTTTCTTTCTTTTACTTCCCTTTAGAAAATGGATCCTACTCTTTCTGTCTTACGAAAATATTTTCCTTCTCTCCCAATGAACATTCTCAAAAAGATCTACCAAGTTCGCTGTGCACGATTAAGAATTCTGATGCACAAAGGAATCCCTGAAGATGTGCGGTGGATAATTGAAGCTAAGGTCCGTCTGGCGGGTGAAGTTCCAGATGCATTTATGCCCCGTATGCCCGGTTTAGGTAAAAGTCGTTATGCCAAAAGGCGAAGAGCAAAGAGACTAGGCGTGTGTTATAAATGTGGGCGATGGAATTGTAATACTAAATGTCGCTCTTTAGGATACATCTCCACAAATCGTGAAGATAAAAGAAAATTCATTAAGAATGGCCTGCGTAAGGAATCTCTGGAAGATATCCGAGAGACTCTTGAAATGCATTCTTGTGGAAAAGTGCAAGGTCAAATTGTCAAATTGTGGAGCATTTACCATAAAGAACGAAACTGTTACAGTCTTGGGAATGTGACTTTAAACGACCCTGTTTGTCTGTTTGTAAGGAAACTGGATGGGAAGCAAATCCCCAACTTATAGAAGGCATTGAAACCGTTACTGGACGTAAAACCAGTGGAAGATGTGAGCCACAGTCATAATTACTGTACATACGATTTGTCATATTTGAAAAATTTACATTACCTTTGGACAATAATGTACTTGTTCCTGTAAGCGTAATTAACACGTTATCCTTTCATCGCTATAAATGCGTGTTCTTCTTTCCGGTTAAGTAGCGGATGCAATACTCTCTGACTCTCATAATCGGTTATTTCAGTTTCCTACAATAACTGATTTCTTCATCTCTTCTCTCAAATTCTTCTTTTATCAATGAATTCTACTCTTTCCGCCATGCGAAAATACTTTCCTTCCATCCCAATAAATGTTCTTAAGATGATTTACCAAGCTAGATGTGAAAGGATTAGAGTCTTTATGCACAAAGGCATTCCTGACAATGTGCGGTGCTTAATTGAAGCTAAGGTCCGCTCAGCTGGTGAAGTTTCAGACTCATTTGTGCCCCGTATGCCCGGCTTAGGTAAAAGCGCTTATGCCAAAAAGCGAAGAGCAAAGAGGCTAGGTGTCTGTCATAAATGTGGACGATGGAATTGCGATGCTAAATGTCATTCTTTAGGGATGATCACCAGAAATCGTGAAGATAAAAGAAAATTCATCAAGAATGATCTGCGTAAGGAATCTTTGGATAATATCCTATTAACTTTTGAAACACATTCTTGTGAAATAGTGCAATGGGAAATTATGGATTTATGGTGGACTTTCCGTAAAGAACAGGATCGTTACAGTCTTGGAAATCTGACTTTTAATGACCCAGTTTGCCAGTTTGTGAGAAAACTGGATGGGATGCAAATCGCCGATTCATAGAAGGCATTGAAGCCGTTACTGGATGCAAAATCAGTGGAAGACGTGAACCAAAGTCACGATTACTGTACATGCTAGCTGTCGCTTTTGAAATTATCCTCCCAATAATGTACCCACTCCTGACATGAGATACAGTTATGACTACTGTATATAGCTGCTACTTTTGAAATTTTCCTTCTCTTCCAACAATCACGTACCTAATCCTGACGTAAGCTACAGTAGTGACTACTGTGTATGCTAGTTGCTTTTGAAATTTTCCTCCTCTTTTAACAATAGTGTACCCATACCTGACCAGAGTCATACTTGTGACTACTGTGAATAGCTGGCAATAATGTATCTATTCTTGAAAATAAAATTATTACTTTATCTTTTCATCTCTATAAATATATCCTCTTTTCTTCTTTTCTCACATGGGTAAGGATAGGAATAGAGAAAACCTCCACTCGTAAACCCCGAAGTATTTGTGTATTTTCTGGAGCTTTTCCTGGAGAAGATGAAGAGTACTTAAAGGCAGCCAACCATTTGGGTAGAGTATTAGCTGAGCGAAAAATACATTTAGTTTATGGATGAGGCAGTGTCGGATTAATGGGAGGTGTAGCATCAGCAGCATCTCTAGGAGGAAGTCAAGTTCTGGGCATTATCCCTGGACCTCTGAAATTTATTTCTAGGGGCACGATTGGAGAAGAATTAGTGGTTAAAAATTTGCAAGAGCGTGTGTTACAAATGCTTTTAAATGCTGATGCTTTTATCGCTCTACCAGGTGGTTTTGGCACATTGGGATAAGTCTTTCAAATTACTTCCATGGCCCAACTTAATTTGCATAAGAAACCCATTGGGCTTTTAAATGTTAACAATTTCTTTACAGGTCTGATAGCTTTTATGGATTATGCTATGCAGAAGAATTTCATATCAAGAGTGGCACGGCGAATCATAATATCCGCAACAACTGCTGAAGAATTGCTAGATAAAATACAAGCTTTTGTTCCTGAACCAGATCCAGCAATGATTCAGATAGACTGGACACGACAGTCTTTCCCGACCAGTTCACTCCCATAATGGTCCTCTACTCACCCTGTTGAAGTATTGTGGAAGAAAGAAGCGATCTGATCCGTTTTTCTTGTCCTTTAGTTTTAATTATCAGCATTTTCTTTCGTATTTCAGTTTTTATTTTCAGGGAATTTCGTTATCTTATAAGATAGTTTCGTCCATGCTGATATTAAAACCATAGGACAATGCCTTTAGGTTGGAATGGCTGAGTAAAGAGTAATTTTTGTTACTCTTAAGATGCATCCTATTAGGTCTACTAGGCATAACATTTTAGGGTAGTTAAGCTTTAACCTTATTCGGATGACATATCTCACAAGGGAATCTATATTTACTGAAGAAAATATTAGATGAACCTTGAATATTGATTCCAAACATCCGTTCCCTTTACATAATTTGTCAGTGTTATTGTCATCATCAAGATTCACTCATTTTATCGAAGCCTAATTCTTTGCGCTCGCCTATTATGAAAATTCACACTTTCGAAGAAAATTATTCCAATTTCAATTGCTTTCATATAAATTTCGCTCGAGGTCCTAAGGAAAGCTCCTTAGCCTCAAAATCAATTTTCATCATCAAGGTTTTAAGGATGGAACCTTTGCCTCGAAAACAATCAATTTTCATCATCGGGGTTTTAAGGATGGAACCTTTGCCTCGAAAATAATCAATTTTCATCATCGGGGTTTTAAGGATGGAACCTTTGCCTCAAAAAGAATCAATTTTCATCGCCGGGGTTTTAAGGATGGAACCTTTGCCTCGAAAACAATCAATTTTCATCATCGGGGTTTTAAGGATGAAACCTTTGCCTTGAAATCAATCAATTTTCATCATCGGGGTTTTAAGGATGGAACCTTTGCCTCGAAAATAATCAATTTCCTATCGTCGAGGTTTTAAGGATGGAACCTTTACCTCGACATCAATCAATCAATCCGAGGTTTTAAGGATGGAAACTTTGCCTCGAAATCAATCAATCAATCCGAGGTTTTAAGGATGGAACCTTTGCCTCGAGATCAATCAATCAATTCGAGGTTTTAAGGATGGAACCTTTTCCTCGACATCAATCAATCAATCCGAGGTTTTAAGGATGGAACCTTTGCCTCGAGATCAATCAATCAATTCGAGGTTTTAAGGATGGAACCTTTACCTCGACATCAATCAATCAATCCGAGGTTTTAAGGATGAAATCTTTGCCTCGAGATCAATCAATCAATTCAAGGTTTTAAGGATGGAACCTTTGCCTCGAAATCAATCAATCAATTCGAGGTTTTAAGGATGGAACCTTTGCTTCGAAATCAATCAATCAATCCGAGGTTTTAAGGATGGAACCTTTGCCTCAGAAACAATCAATTTTCCTTCAACGATAGGAGAGCTCCTATCGCCGGGGTTCTAAGGAGAGTTCCTTAACCTCAGGATTTAGGCGGCGAAAAGGTTTTCAATGCCTAGCTAAGCCGGACGAAATTTGGTAACGACTTTGCATACATCATGTCTCATGAAGCATGCAAAGGGGGGCAGCTGTTGACACCCAATTTCGTCCGACCATAAAAAATTTTAAAAGAAATTAAATAAAAAAAATTATTATTTATTATTATTATTATTATTACTAAAAATTTTAATTAGTTTAAAATACATTTTTTGTGAAGATTTGATTTAAAATGATATATGTGTGTATTTGAAAGAAAAAAAGAAAACTCCAAAAAAATGGCAAAATTTAAAAGTTTGAGGTAAAAATGACAACATTAAGAAGTTTCGGGAAAAATTGACAAATTCTGAAAGTTTCAGGAGCATTTGGTAGTTTGTCACATAAAATTTTGGGCCTGCCGACGTTTCTGGCGCAAATTGACAGAAAACGACAAAATTGTCAAAATCAGAAGCTTCAGGAACTTATCCAGAGGCTGAGAGACGTAAAGGACTAAAATTGTCATTTTACCAATTTAAAAGATAAGTTTGAAATTTTTTATTAATTTATCCATCAACAGTTCAGCCAAACTTCCTCTATAAATAGCCCCCCAAATTTTGTGCTGAACACAGAGAAAAAAAACTTAGAGCTTCGTTTTGAAAAAAAGGAAAAAATTAGCCTAGGTCCCTGGCCCTCTTCTCTTCCTCTCCAGAAAACCTAAACCTTCTCTGACTGTTTTTTTTTTTTTTTTTTTTCACCCCCGCGCGCGCACCTCTGCTCCGGAATTCAAAATTCATTTTCAAAAGGGTACAACTCTCATTTAATCCTTCATCTTTTCAATTTCTTTCACTTTGGTCACTAACTTTGTATTTTATTCTTGCAGAATTAATTACTAACCCTTTTAATTTTTACTTGTTTGTTTATTATTTGTTTATTACTAACCCTTTTTTTATTGTTGTTATTAACTTACTAACAACTAACTTTTAATACTATTATTGTTACTAACCTTTTAATTTTTGCATTATTACTAACTTTTATAATTGTTGTTAACAATTAATTAACTTTTATTATTGTTGTTAATTAATTAATTTAATTAACTTGGCTAACTTTTATTATTGTTGTTAATTAATTAATTTAATTAACTTGGCTAGCTTTTTATTATTGTTGTTAATTAATTAATTTAATTAATTTGGCTAACTTTTTATTTATTGTTGTTAATTAATTTAATTAATTTGGCTAACTTTTTATTTATTGTTGTTAATTAATTTAATTAATTTGGCTAACTTTTTATTATTGTTGTTAATTAATTAATTTAATTAACTTGGCTAACTTTTATTATTGTTGTTAATTAATTAATTTAATTAACTTGGCTAGCTTTTTATTATTGTTGTTAATTAATTAATTTAATTAATTTGGCTAACTTTTTATTTATTGTTGTTAATTAATTTAATTAACTTGGCTAACTTTTATTATTGTTGTTAATTAATTAATTTAATTAACTTGGCTAACTTTTATTATTGTTGTTAATTAATTAATTTAATTAACTTGGCTAGCTTTTTATTATTGTTGTTAATTAATTAATTTAATTAATTTGGCTAACTTTTTATTTATTGTTGTTAATTAATTTAATTAATTTGGCTAACTTTTTATTTATTGTTGTTAATTAATTTAATTAATTTGGCTAACTTTTTATTATTGTTGTTAATTAATTAATTTAATTAACTTGGCTAACTTTTATTATTGTTGTTAATTAATTAATTTAATTAACTTGGCTAGCTTTTTATTATTGTTGTTAATTAATTAATTTAATTAATTTGGCTAACTTTTTATTTATTGTTGTTAATTAATTTAATTAACTTGGCTAACTTTTATTATTGTTGTTAATTAATTAATTTAATTAACTTGGCTAACTTTTATTATTGTTGTTAATTAATTAATTTAATTAACTTGGCTAGCTTTTTATTATTGTTGTTAATTAATTAATTTAATTAATTTGGCTAACTTTTTATTTATTGTTGTTAATTAATTTAATTAATTTGGCTAACTTTTTATTATTGTTGTTAATTAATTAATTTAATTAACTTGGCTAACTTTTTACTATTGTTAATTAATTAATTTAATTAACTTGGCTAACTTTTTATTATTGTTGTTAATTAATTAATTTAATTAACTTGACTAACTTTTTATTATTGTTGTTTAACAATTAATTTAATTAACTTTGCTAACATTTATTATTATTTTTAAAGTGGATGGCCAAAAAGCCCCACTTTATTATTATTTTTTTTTTCTTTATATAATTTTTTTTATTTAATTCACCTTTACCCTTTACTAATTAATAAATAAATGAAAATTAAAAGAAGATTATTTTGTAATTAATTATTAAGGCTAATAAAAATCATTTTTAAAAAAGCCAATTATTTTTATTTTTATATACATGTTTTTAATTCTTTAAAGATAACAAAAAGTTAAAATTAATTTTAATAGTTATTTTTATCCAGTAAAAATAAAAATAAAACCTGTTTAAAAAAAAAATACATGAAAATTAAGACTTTATATTTTACTGATTTATTTAAAATATAACTTTTAAATCCACTAAAATAATAAATATTTTTCATTAAACAAGAAAACAAAAAGAAAACTAAAACAAGATAAGAAAAAGATAAGAAAGACAAGAAAAAGAAAAGAAAAGAAAGATAAGAAAAAGAAAAGAAAGGAAAGATTAAATCAAAAAGGAAAGAAAAATATAAGAAAGAAAAGAGAGAAAAGAAAAGAAAGAAAATAAAAAATAAAATTTTTTTATCTAAAAATTCTATAACAAAAAGAATTACGAATTAGTAATTAAACTAATAATTAATTCCATAAAAGTAATAATTATATAACTAACAATAAATTAAATTTAATTTCCATATCCGGATGATCCGGCAGGATCTACGGTTTGGAAAATATCAAACTTTTTAAAATAACTAAATTAAATAAAAAGATAAAAAAATCCATATTTTTACAGTATGGATAAAATTGTTTAAAATTTCACCAGATTCCGTGTCCAAATGACTCGGCAGAGTCCATGGTTCGGAATCAAAATCTTCCGTGTCCAAATGACTCGGCAGAGTCCATGGTTCGGAAGTATAAAATTTTATACAAATTAACTTAAAAATCCACATTTCGACTAATTCAGTTAAAATCTCTAAATTAACTGAAAATTATTTAAAAGCAAAGTAAAACAAAATTAAAATCAACTAAGGTGCCAATTTTGGGCGCTATAACAATATTGTTTTAGCATAACCGTACTCCCGATCCCCGAACTCTCGCAGACCAATTTTAAGGTGACCAATCGACCTAAGAAAAAAACTGATTGGTGGCAACTCCCGAAAAAGACCCGCACGTTGCCACAGCTACACTCATGTTTAATTGGTTAAAGATACTTTGTGGATCGGGTAGCTTTTTGAGTTTTTTTTTTAATAAACACCATGTTGGGTACTTATTTTCCCTGTCCTATTTAGTACACAAAACTTCACTTTGTCCTAGCACGTTCTTTTTTTCATTTTGAATTCTTTTTATCTTTTGAATTGTTAACTTTGACAAAATCTTAATAAAAAATATCAACTTTAATTTCAAGATTTTCTTCATCCTACCTGTAGTACCCTAAAACTTATGAATCTAATAGCTTAACTATCTAGGGATGTTAACGGATATTCGGCCCAGCGGATATTTGACTAAATCCTATCCGTTGGATAGGATTTTTTTTACAATTAAATGAATTTGGAGCGGATTTGAGTTTTTTTTTTTGTACCCACCGGATGTGGATAGGATATGGGTTTAGGTCCATCTGTCCCATATCCTACCCATATATATATATATATATATATATATATATATATATATATATACACACACACACACACATATATATATGTATATATATATATATACACACATACGCATACATAAAGAGTAATTACAAGAAAAATTAATTCGGTTAAATGAGTACAATTGTAGCTGGACTTTGCAAGTTGAAATGGCCGATTCATTCACACACACACATATATACATATAAGGGTAATATAGTTTGAACATAGATACAGAATCATTCACATATATACATATATTTTATGTAAACTCATTCTTATTTCCTTATATTTAAACATTCTAAGGAGTTGCATTAGTGCGTTAAAGATTTTTATGAGTATCATCTTGATTTGTCAATTCAAGGATGGTGCAAGTTGCAATCATATGTTTAACTTATCGGATTGTATCATGAGTACTAGACATTGTAGTTGAATTTAGTTATATCAGCGTGTTTAAGTTATCTGACTATTGCACTTCATTATGTGTCTCTTATTGTTGATATTATTTCGCTAGATGATCAATTTTAATATTTTTTAATTATGGTATTCTGTTATAAAATTATTATTATTTTTATTATGATAGATAGCATGCAGCGGGTTGGTGGATTTTATCCAAATTCTACCTGCCTTAAAATAGGTAGGATATGGATGTTAAAATTGTAAAACCGATGGATGGTGGATAGGGTATGGATTGAATATCCAACATAATGGATAGGATATGGGTTTAGTACCATCCTACCCAAATCCTATCCATTGTCATCCCTATAACTATCATCATCAACTCACTCCAAGCACTATTTTCTCTTTCTCCTCTTACCCGCCTGATTCTCTCCGAATAATGCTTGGGAAATTCAAATTTTCATAATTTCATTATCTTCAAATTAGACCAGGAACTTAATTAGGAATAGAGGAAAATGAGAAAAGACATATTTTTCATCATCTTGCAAGTTGCAACTTCAAAACCGCATCAAAAAGAACAATCTTTTCATCATCCTTCCACGCCGATGACCTCAACTATTAGTTCCATTACATCAGATCTGCGGTTGACAATTTCCCTATTATTTCTATGGACATCGAGTTCCCATGCATCGGCTATAAACCAGGCGACTTCCGATACTGAGATGCGGATTCGCATTACACCAGCCTCAAGGCCAACATCGATTTGCTCAATTTGATTCAGATTAGCCTTATGTTGTCCGATGAAAATGGGAATCTGCTGAATTTACGACCAAATACACCTACTGGAAATTCAATTTTAGGGCTTTTGAAATTGCTTGGACACCCATTCCCACGAGTTCGTCAAGCTTCTTCGTCGTCAGGGCATCGATTTCTAGAAGAACTGGCAGGTGGGCGTCGGTTCCTCCCATTCATTCGTCTATCTCGTTAAGTGTAGGTGAGCAATGGTAGGAGGCTGGGGGGTGAGCAGTGGTGCTTCAACTTCTGGTGAGCCGATCTATTGGATCTGGACCTAAAGAATACATGGCGGTAGGATTGACGGGTCTACTGTGGTGGGCTGTTGTTGTTGTTGTTTTTTTTTTCCTCAATTTGTTTTTCTGCATGTTGTCGTACTGTGAAATTTTGAGTATTGGATTTGAATCATATTTAATTCGTTTTCTGGATTTGTTGAATTTGGCTGTTTTGGATCTTCTGATCTTCTGTTGTTAAATTCAGTTATTTTGAAATTCGATTCTATTTGTTGAATTCTGGTGTCGTGTGTGGTGTTGTGAAATTTGCATTTTTGTGTTTTTTATTTTGAATTCGTTTTCCATTTGTTGAATTCAATTTGTTGATTTATTTTTGGATTTTTAGTATTGGATTGGAATCTTTGATTGAATTTTATGGATTTAGAGGGAATGAAGTGAGATGGTAATTGACGTATTAGATTTATACATTTTAAGATACTGGGAGCAATATGAAAAAAATCTAGAAACTAAAATTGTCATTTTTCACTAATATTCCGTCAAAGTTAACAGTCAAAATGACAAAGGGCTCCAGTAAAACACGCTATATCAGATAAATGAGCTCATTTGGACAAAATGGAGTTAGGTGTCCCAAATAGGATAAGAAAATATATTAAGAGACTTATGTTGGAGTTCACCCGTTTCTTTTTCGTTTCTTGGTTTTTTTTTAACCAATGAGCTTTTTGTTGATTTACTCCCCCTATATATGATTTTTATTGGCTGGGTGGATTATACACCAATTCATCTTCCCTTCTTTTCGTATACGAAATTTGATGGATTTTTTCCCTTAAATATACATAGTTAATTAATTTTATGAAAATGAGCACAATTTATACCTAACGAATTAAAAAATAAAACTTAAAAACAAAAAAAAAAGTTTATTTTTAGCCCAAAAAAAACTAACTAGCTGAACCGCCGTTGGACTTTTTGATTAAGATATGTACTTATTTTGTATATATAAGAAAAGCATGTTAATTATATAGTAACCAATATTGGATCCTCAAATGTGTCCTAATTTCATTGTGAAATAATTCATGCGCAGGTAAAGTGAACTACGAAAAACAAGTCATCAATATTATTATATACTATAAGAGAAGGTATGTGTGTGTATGTAAGTTTCAAGGAGATGGATGGTGGCGGCGGGGCGGCGATTGAAGGGGATGGGGTTGGGCCATCCCTTCCCCATGTAACCCACTTTCTCTTATATGTTTGTTTCTGCAAAAGATATATACCCGCTCTAAATCTATTCTATTTACACACAACACTCCACATGACCAGTACCCGGGTCCCGTGAGTATACACTCAAATTTTTCATAGCACCATTAAGAAGTTGGAGACTAATCCTTTAAGATATTTGTCATAATATATATAGGTAAAAAGACAAATTTGTTATTAAATTATAGGCAGTAGAGTCATTTTGTCACTATTTTTTTTTTACAGGCATGTCTGCTATCAAAGTTTTGTGTTGGAACAAATTTATTACTAGCCATTAAATTGTTTAACGTAGCAAACGTGTAAAAAAAGTGAAAAATGAAAATTTCAATTTGAAGTATCCTTTACCTAACACTTTAGCCTATAAAGTTTCTAAATCTATAATTTTCATCATTGTTTCCATTTTAACAAACCCATGTGCCCTTTACCACTCTCTAGCCTTTCTACAACCAGTGTTACCTCTACTCTTCCAAACATCTCAGCAATGTTCCTAGAATTGCTCATTAAAATAAATCGTGATCAAACAGAGTTTGGTTGATGTAGGTGATATTAAATCCAGAAGCGTTGTAGTTTCAGAAAAAAAGATTGATGATAGCAGCAGTGGAAGGTTACTTGGCAAGAATGAAGTTTCAGCAATGAGGATGTGTGCTCAAACACAGGGTTTTAACTCATTTACATGTTATGAAAGGTTTAAATAACTAAGGATTAAAGAGAACATTTTTAGGAAATAATTTAAGAGCTATGTCAAATAATATTCTTTGAATAAATGAAATATTTCTATTATTTTAACAACCAGTAGTGGAATTTCCCACAACAAAAATGTTTGTAGTAAATTTGCTTACAAAAAAAAAAATTGTGGCAAAATTACATTACTCCTTGTAGTTTAATGGTAAAGTTTAACGGTAAATTTGTTTCTTTTGCCTATATATGTACGTGTGTAAAGGAGATCTATTGAAGAAAAGGCATTCTCCATATATATATATATAGAAAGTTTTGGATCAAACTCAAGATCCTTGCTCATGAAGCTTAATGTCCCCCAACTCGGATCAATTTGTGTTGCTACATATTTGTAGTAATTAATTATATATATGTTGTTGGATTAATTAGTAAAAGATTTAAAAAATACTATTTTCCTGAAAAAAAAAAAAAGTCTAATGAATAACCTTAGCGAGTACATTAATTAAGCATGGGGATGTAAAATGTGATGTCTGAAATTGAAGTCAAAGGGAACCGACATTATTGATATATTGTCGAGTGGCTTTGCCGGCTCCTCCTCCTCCTGCTCCTCCCTTGTTCCTACCCAAGGAAGCAGGCCAGGCAGCAGATTAAAGGATGCATGCGGCGCGCACTTATCAACGACTAATAATATCCACAAATTGATCTTCACCGGCACCGTCATCATACCCCCTTGGCTCCTTTTTTGACCCTCACCGGCACCATCGCTCACTGCTACTTATTACTTACCTTGTAATGTGTGTCATCTTCTTGCTTTCTTTTTTTTTTTTTTTGTTTGGTTCCACTGTATATGAACTATGACATTTCAACCATCAGATTGAGCAGTCATTCTAACCGACTGCATCAATAATTTTGGCAAAAGATACGACATGTACGAACATGGGTGGCAAGATAAAACTATTCAACTCGGGGAAAGAGAAAATCGACAATGATGAGTATTGCGAACAAAACTATCAACGGAATTTATGAGCTAGAACTTCTGGTGTTGGTTGATATTTAATAATTAAGATCGAGGTATCCACAAATTAAAGGCAAACTTAGAGTCTTGGAGTGCATCTCTAAGAAAAACTATCCAACAATCAAGTTAGTTTTTAAAAATTGAAAGAAGTAGTTATAAAAAACATGGTTTTTATATGTACCTTACAGGTTTTGCACGAGTCTCTTTTTATTGATAATATAACTGTGACATTCTAGAAGTATAATCAACGATGAATTATATTCCTTATAGTTATATTTCCTTATTGAAAACCTTTCTCAATTTCAACTGATGTTAAATTGAACATTCGTTATAGGCTTGTTTTACTCCACTATAGTGATGATGGGCTAATGGTTATTGAGATATGGGAGGTGAAGATAACTTTGTTGGGATATAAATACTCCCTTTTTACCCAATTTCGTATCACCGTTTTCAGTAACCTCACAAAGAATCTCAAACCTTGTACTTTTTAAATGCTTTTTTTTGTTGTTTGTCTGCGTTTGTTGGTGCTTCTTGCTCTTATCTATGTTGTCTAAGTTTTCGGTCTTGAGGTCATTTTCATGCTTCTCCCTTGATTTGTTTCTACTTTTTAGTTTCAATCTTCCATCTTTCTTCCTTGTCCAAGTAGTCAACAACTGCTCCTGCCACCAACTAATGGTGGTCTTTTCTTTTCCCAAATGGCTTAAGGTTCAAACCATTTCTTTGCCTTTGCAATCAGCAAAGATCCAAGGGAGAGTTGGAAGGACAGATTCTTCTTCACCCTTGGCGATCCTCCTGGTAATTTTCTTACCTTTGGAGCAACTAGCTAGCTTGGCATGAGCTCCCTCTTTTTTAAAATCTCTGATGGTGAAAAGATATACCAGGAGCTATTGGTGTGGTTGGAAGGGTTATCTAATGAACACTTTAGAAGCTCTTCTCATTCCCCTACTAGTGTTTTGATGAGATAACACTTCAGTTAGAAAGTGTGGGCCGAGAACATCTAAATTACACACGAGTGAGAGGCCTTTAAACTAGGTTTCGAGGGCTAAAAGGCAGATGATCATTGATTTAGATGTCGTGGCTAAGGTTTTAAAAAAGTCATTTACATTATTTATGTTTAACTTTTGTACATGTCTTGCAAACTAACCTTTTCTCTCTTGTTTTCTGGCAAGTATGGCTCGCACAAACATTATTTTGAAGAAAAGAAAATGCCTAAAAAAAAGGCCTAAACAAAGCGAGGAAAGTGCATTTAGCATCGATTGTGGTTGCTTACATTCTAATCCTTCCAATTGGAAAGACTTTAAATACTTTTCACATTCTGCCCTCTACTCCAGCTCTGGTTACCCTATTGGAATTGCCCATTGCCAGCATTGATATTGAAAAAGTCCATTTAGATTAGGAGCCTAAGTTAAGGCATGAACAGAATAAGCTTAGGGCTCAACTCCTAAGAAGAAACCTTACGTGGTATCAATGACAACCTGTAGTGTTGCTTTGATAGCCTTTGCTAAAAACTGATTATTCAAATTTATTTCTTTGAATTGCTTCCTTCATATTTTACAAAAATTTCTAATTCTTTCATTCCATTTGCTGAGATGCTTTCAAGCTTTTGAAAACCTTAAAAGGGGAATGGTTCACTCATTTTCATCCTGTGGAAAACCCTACTTTTCCCCTTTAAACCTCTCCAGCACTATGGTCGCTCATATAGAGGATGATAACTTTAGGGCTCTTTTTAGCAACACTAGGGGATCCTAGTGATGACATTTTTTCATCTAGAGCAGATTGACCCTTACTTCCATCTCGAGATGTTTAGAGCAAAAAGGGAAGAGGTCAGGTAGAAAATCTTTGCCAAACAAAAACTCTTGAAGGATATGCTTTTATCCTATTATGGTTAACCATTAAGGGGAGTACATTTTGGAGGATGGCGATGATCTTTATTGGTGGGTCCTAAAGGGACTCTACCTATAGAAAGGATAATTATCACCTTTCTAAGCTTCCTTGGGGAGATGGCATTGCCTTGGGGTCAGTTGTAACCAATCTTCTCTTTGTAAGTCACATTAATAAATTTCCTCACTTACTACCATTGCTAAACTATTTACTACCATTTTTCTCATATAGAAAAGTTGGTGACCTTTAGGATTATGGGGCCCTTTTTGAGGAGCTATAGAAGGGGAAAAACTCTTTTCTTAAGCAACTCTCAGACTAAATCCAACTGGAGGTAGAAAGAAACTCACTAAGCTAAAGTCCTATACCAAATTAACTCCTTTAGGAGCATGACACCTAAGTCACTAATTAGTCTATCATCATCAAGGATACCAATTAAAGATGGCTGTTGCTGAAAAAAAATTAGTGAAATACTATTTGAGCTTTAATGTATGAGCATGGAAAGAAGCTTGCAGATGTGGAGTCGGATGTCCAATCCTAGGTGCAAGGCCTCGATGCTTGCCTTATATTGTTTATTGAGCAAATTCACAAAATTGAGGAGTTGGCAAAAGGCCTTGAAGATTTTTATAGTGAGCTTGTTGAACTTTCCTCCAAAGCCAACTGAAGGGTGAAAGAGTTAAAGATGGTGAGTAAAAGGCTCAAGGATGGCTTCAATGATAGTCTTATCTGAGAATACTATGATAGCTTTTTAGCCTGTTGTTACCAAGTGAAATGATGAAAGCCCAATGTAATTGGTTTTCTCCAGCGACTTCTTTATATATATATATATATATATATATATATATAAAACCTCACTGGCTTTCACTTAAGTAAGACATTCCTTTTAGGATTGGTTATTTTCTCATATCGAAATGAACTTAGTTTATTGTTGGATCTTGTCTTTCTCTAAGCCTTTAAGCTCTCGGTGAAGACTTTTAAGCTTAGAGGTCATTAGGCAACAAGATTGGTGTGCCCTCTCTAAATGAAAGAGTTCTGGTTAACTGCTCTACTAATAGGAATAGTGGGAAAATGAGTTTTCAGGCCTTGACCTCTTTTTATACTTTGTAAAAATTTGTACTCTCCAAACCATTAATGAAAATTTTTATTTTAGATTTGCCAAGTGTTTCTAATTTTTCTAACTTTAAAATCCCCTCCACATAAAATTTTTTAGGTCTTGTTTGGCATCTTTAGTATTTAGCCCTCATTTTACTCAAGTTTGGATCCTTTAAATGTCTTTATCTGATCCAACCTCTTAAGCATCATGCTTGTATCACTTTCCTTTAAAGCCTCTAAATAGGCCTTGGATTTTTATAGTAGGTCCCTTGAAGGGTGCCTGATTCATCATAGGGCTGGATGGCTTTTAACTGCCTTATTGGGGTATCGCAAAAATTGCCCTCTTGATCTTTTGCTGGATTATAGCTTTCAACATTTCAAACAACTCATGTTGGAAGACTTGAAGTTGGTCTTCGTTAAGGGTCAAAGAGCCTTTCCCTTTGTTAGATCTTGACGAGGCATATAAATATATTTTTAGGTGTTCTTTTGCCTTGCATCTTGTCCCAAGGGACCTCCCACTGATCTTATAGATTTTGTCATCCATCAACGATATTACCATCATCTGAATGATCTTAATTCCCTCAAGATCTCTATATATCCACCATATCATTCCTATAGACAGTATCAAATTGATAGCAAATCTATTAATGGAGTTTATGAGTGGGACTTTCAGGTGTTGGTCAATATGAACTGAGATCAAGATATCTATAACAAAAAATAATGTTAGAGTTCTAAAGTGTGTATTCGGGGAAAATACTTCGATGGTCAACTTAATTCTCTAAAATTGGATGAAGTAGCTAAAAGAAGTGGGGTTTTTGTACGTACTTTGAATGTATCATGAGAGCCTCCTTGTAATAATAAAAGTATCAATTGTGGCCTTCTGTAAGTGTAATCAGTAAGAGATTCTATTTCTCATAGGAATTCCTTCTTATTAAATATCTTTCTCAATTACAGATGATATTAAATTAGACATCCCTATGAATTGACAATGAATTCAAACATGCTAGGCTTAACATGATATTAGGTATGTATATTTAGAGTAGAAACTTAAATTAATTAATACCTCAGCTCAAACTCTTGAAGGTATATGGTGTTAATAAATATAATTGTAATAATATTATAAGTATAATTTTTTTTTTTTGTACTCATAATCATTTGTAAGAAGGGATTTGAGAATTATAGTTGGTAGGAGGGAAATTCATTAGTTTCCTAAATTCAAGTATCGGGCCACTTTTTAATCACTAGAACCTATTATTTTACTGCAAGTAGAGCATGATGGATTTAAACCCTTAGCCTAAGAGTTGGGAGGCTAAAGTTTCAACCAACTCACTTGAGTGGCAAGGTTGTATAATGCGTAAAACCCCATTTATCCTTAAAACTTTGTCAACTCAGATCTTTTACCTCTTAAATTTTAACTCGGGTCTACTTGGCCCTCAAACTTTACAAAGTAAGACCTTTTACCCCTTTACCCCAGTTTAATGAATCACGTGTCCGTCACAAGCATGTCTTCCATCAAGGAAATGTTAATTCAACTCATATGAGAACCGGAACGAATGACAAAGGAAAGGTGAAGGACTAAGAATTCTCGTATCTCCTCCACACTCAACCTATTTGATATCAATTCTTCAGAGCTCGGTGCATCCACACAATAGTAACAAGGGGCAATGATTGGGGGGCTAGCGATCCTTGTGTGAACCTCCTTATCCCCAGTTTCTTTGAGCAACTTGAAAATTTCGAATACGCGGTTCCTCTTACAATGGAGTCATCCAAAACCACAACCTGTTTCCCTCCCAAACATCTATCACAACATCACACTCCACAGGAGCCTCAGTGGCAAATATTTCATAAAAAACACGACACAATTCATAGACAGACTTACCGAAAACAACCACAACACCATTACTCCTCCTCCCCATCACTAAAGGCCTGAACCCAAATGAGTCACGCACTACAATACAACTAGCTTTTCTTCTACAACAAACACCACTGAGTAAGCCCCCTCAAACTTTTCACAAGCATCAACAATCCTCAGAAAGAAATGTCTCACTTTATTTAGAAATAGCAATCAAATGAATCACAACTTCAGTATCAGAACTGGTATTGAAGATAGAGCTATTATCTTCGAGCATAGCCCTCAAAGGGTTGTGATTAATCGAATTCCCATTATGAGCCACCCCAAGGACCCAAAACTATGCATAGCAATAAAAGGCTGAACGCTCTTCAACATGGAAGAACCAGAAAGCGAGTACCTAACATGACCGATTGCCATATCACTGGGCAAGTTGTCAAGCTTGGATTTACTGAAGATGTCAAACACTAAACCAGCACCTGAAATCAACTGGAGAACATGATTATTCACTGCCAAAATACCTGCCCGGCTGGCCCTTCTTGCTTGCGATGTTGCAGCGTGTGAACTGTGAAGAGCCAAGCAACAGAGACGGGAAGCGTCTGGGTCGCCAAAAATACCGACGACATCGCACTCTTCTCGTGATTTATCATTGTCGTCGCTAGTGAACAAACAAAACCATCATCTTCGGTGGTGAAAATGTCGGAGACGGGGTTTTTAAGTGGGAAATTGCTTACTTAGTCCACTATCTTTCCTTTTTCGTTCGTTCCGATCCTAATATAAGTCGAACAAATGTTTCCATGATGGAAGATATGCACGTGACGGCAAGTGACTCATTAAATTGGGGTAAAAGGTAAAAGGTCCTACTTTATAAAGTTTAAAGAGAAAATCAACCTAAATTAAAATCTAAGGTAAAAAGTCTTAGTTAACAAAATTTAGGAAAGAAAAGGGACTTTAGGCCGGTTGTATAAGTGCAACATTATATATTTGTGTGAGACCACAGATTGAGATATTCCTAATAAAAAAATGTCGAAAAATAATTTCTTAGTTGGGATGCAAGGGGTGGAGGTAGTCAAAGGAGTAGAGTGATGGCGGAGACGTTTGTCGTGGAAGGGCGAGGGGATGAATGAACCGGGACAAAGACTCTGTATCCGTAACGTTCCTTCTCTTCTTCCTCTGCACTGCGGCTGCTGCTCCTGCTACCAATTAACTTGCTTAATTTCCAATTCACATGAATGAACCTGGCTACCCAGCCAGCTACACCCACATTCATACAACCAGCTACAGGTCAGTACAACCATCACGCTACTACCTTAGCTATAATAAGCTAGTACTAAAAAATCTCCCCCCCCCCCCCCCCTCTCTCTCTCTCTCTCTCTCGTCGCTTCCCTTCCCCTTGTGTTGCCTCCACATAATTTATTTATCCGAATTAACCCAATTAATTTTTCAGTCTTCATCAAAACCCACTTCAGTTTTTCTCTCGTCTATTTCAATTACTACTAGCTCCTTGTTTAGATAGAAGGTCGCCCTCCCCGCCCGGCAACCGATCATCGATTTAGCTATGCCCGCAGCCCGCTGCTCAGTCGTACTTGTCCTGGTCCTTTGTGCCGCCTTGCTCTTCCTTCTACCGCTCGTTCTGCCGCCGCTGCCGCCCCCACCGTCCGTTCTGCTCGCTGTTCCCGTTTTGGTCATGGTGGCGCTCCTTTTCCTCGCGTTCTCCCCCTCCAAGTTGCCCGATGAGTCTGACCTCTCTATTTCTAGCATTTGACACAAATATATATTCTGGCCATTCTTATGTATGTGATGAAGTGAGCCGAATTTAAGTTAGGATGTCTCTTCCTCTTTCCCTTATCGTACTCTATTTCCTTTTTCCCAGTATTTTTCAGTAGTTCAGCTGTTTCGGCCTTCTTTTTTTTTTTTCCATTCTTTTTGTTTTCTTAAAATTTTTCGTACTGTAATTCCAATTTTTAGCTAACTATCAAAAATAGGAAACTGTTACAAATTAATTACAGATATTTATGGCGCTTATATGTAACTTATATTTGTTAGAGAATAGCACATATATATACTGCACTAAAGTTTTTTTTAGAAAAAATTATCAACTACTGAGGTTTTTTAATTTTTCTGGTGATAAAGGAATTCGATAATTCTTACGTTCAATGTGTCAGAAACCATCATTCATTAATTTACATCCTTATTTACTACATCTAGAAAATTAATTGATATTCATATATATGTTGATTATATTAGTTCAAATGTATCTCTATACCATACTTAAACCAAACTGATCACATAAATGATAAAAAAAACCCTAAGACACCATATTGATCTAAACCATGAAGTCACGCAAATTAGCATTACTATAAGATGGATACAAAAACTGACCAGTTATTTAGTCGCTAGTCGATTGGTTTTTCACCTTTCGATAACTCACTAGTAATAAAAAAACTAGTTGTCAAAAACTAGTCACCAAAGTCCAGCAATGGACTAGTAAGGTGAAAAAATGAACAATTAGCTTAAACTCAACTTGAGTATTAAGTTAAATACTGTGGTATACCGCTTAACCGCAGTTAGCGGTATACACTACAAATGTTTTTTTATTTTATCATTTTATCGAGCGGTATTTTGCATATCGTTCACTTTTTGTGTACATTTTATCTGAAAATCGCAGAATACTGCAAATATTACAATGTATGTGTGGTATTTTATTTTTCACAGATGCGTGTGAGACTTTTTTTTTTGTCATTTTGCATCAAAATATCATAAATATATAAAAAATTAAAATATAATTAATACACATATCCTAAAAATAAATATTTTTATTCTTTTGGTTATTTTTCTTAGTTAATATAAAAATTTAATAGTTACTTTGAGTCATATAGGAACTTGATGTGGTATTGGAAAATGTATTATTATTATTAAAGTATTATTTTTTCTCTTATATCAATAAATTTGTTTCTTTCTGAGTATTATTTATTTTACACTATATATATATATATAACATTTTTTTATATTTTTTATATTAAAAAATATCTTCTATCATATATATTTTATTTATATTTGACAAATTATGATGAGAAAAATTAAAATACATATAAAATGAGCAAATAAATTATTGAATTTATGTCATCTTAAAATAATATTCTAACATTTATTTGTTAGCGAAAACAGTAATAGTGTGCGACGTGATATGTCATGTGGTATATTTTAAAAATTTGGAGTGTGATATATCTAGCGGTAACGATATTTAACATCTTAAGCTTGAATTCGACTCGATTTAAAACTCATTTGTGACTAATTTGAAAAATTATTAAGTCAAGCTTGGACAAAATTTAAAGCTTGATATACAATTCAAACAAAACTCAATTTGCTCACTACTTTGCTCAACTCAGTCTAATTTTAGATTTTTTTCTCTTTAATTTAAGCAAACATATTGAGCTCAACTCGAGCTCAATTAGATAAAAGCTCATTTATAACTTGTTTAGAATGCTTTCAATCTAAACATGAACAAAATATCAAGCTCGGTAAATTATTCAAGCTGAACATGATTACCCTACATAATTAGCCTACTACTCGGCTTGACTCGACTTATTTTCAGCCCTATAGACTAGCGATAAATGCCAGTTGCTAAAGACTTTGACGACTGATTGAAGACTGTTTCGCAACCGAATGACTAGCCATTGAAAATTCAAGCACTCCTTTTGGTTGGAGTTTTTCATTTCTCTTATAGTATATATGAAGATCGTATTATTCAAGTATGAATAATGTCTTACCTAAAAGCAAAAATAAGTAAGAGTAATCAAATATTGTAATTTTATGAAATATGATATAGATATAAATGTAATTATATAAATTTGATGGTTTCTTATGTTTATGGTTTGCTACAAAAGCATTGGAATAATTTAGAACAATATACTATTCCACAAAAAAAGGAACAAGAACAGAAAATAATATTTGTGTAGAACCAACAATAAATTAATACAGCTAATGAAGCATGAAGTATATATAGGGTCAATTTATTTAAACTTAAGTCAATTAATTTATTTTTATTTTTATATCTTTTTTACCTGAAACCAATTTCATTTAAAAGTCAATACTATGTAGATGCAATAATCCATTTGAAAGTAAATTTTTATGAAGTTGTTAAATTTTTATGAATTTTTCTTGTTTAACGCCTTAAACTAGAAAAATTCATAAAAATTTAGTAAGATTAAAAAAAATGTATTTTCAATGGATTATTGTAACTATATAATATTGAATTTTAATTAAAATTAATTTTAAATAAAAAATATGTAAGAATAGAAATAAGTCATTTTAAAATTAATTAACTTAAATTAAAATAAATTGGATGATATATTTTTATGGATAAAGACCTGCACCTTGAGCTTAACTTGGTAGAGGTGCATGCACTCTACTCTCGATATTAGAGGTTTGAATCCTCATTCTTCACAAGGCATTTGTTGGAATGAAGTAGATTTTCAACCAAAACCCCGAAGAATGCGGGCTTAGGCCCTTGCCTATGGAGGGAGCTCATAGAGCAATCAAAATATGGAACAGCTTTGTACTGTAACTGGATTCTTTGGCGGAGTGCTGGTAAGTGGTATTACAACTGTAACTCAATTTTTATACTTAATTTCTGAATTATATTAAATGAAAATATTTTTCTTTAAACAATAACGAAAAGTTATTCTTTATAACAGCAAACTGTCATCTTCAGAGAGCAAATACTAGTAAACTGAATAGCATGTATAAACATTTAATAAGTAAATTGCTTTTGTAAAAAAAAATCATATTTATCTGATTTTGTTCCTTTTTTGTCCTTATAAATTGTACTCTGTTTTACTATTTACATATTTGCTTCCCTCAAGTTAATAAAAGGAACCAGATGGAACTACGGAAGGACCATTCTAAACAAAATAGATAGTTCGAGGACCACTTGGTAATGTATGGGATAGTTATGGAGCTAGAAGTGCAATTTAGCGACCATAAATAAAGTCGTTTTCGTTTAAACTTGAAACTCAGATTCCAAGCCGTAGGGTTATTTTTAACTTTCAACTGCACCAAGAATGGTTATTTAACAAAAAAAAAAAACCTTCCGTTATGTAATGAAATTAATTAAGCTTAATTCCTGGAATTAGAACAAAAAGGGGTACTATAAACGGAATAAAATGGGAATAAGTCAAATTAGTTGGGTGCACCAGATACTATAGCAGACACGTCTGCTTGAATGAATTTACGTGACGTGTTCTACTTTGTGTGTTTAGGACTTCAGAACACCAACATAATCACGGGGTAAATCTGTATACTATTTTTTATGCATTGTATATTTAATTTATAATTGAGTTGTGAGTGTTTTTTACTGCACTTATAGTAAGTTAATTACTGTTATACTAGCTAGTATTATACTCGAAAATGGAAATTCTCAACCACTCAACCGTTTAGTGTCAATTACATTATACACCACGTCAAAATTGTGTTGTGTATAATTAGTTGCGTATCCAGAAATTTGTAATTATTGGAGTGCAAAATCGGTCCTTAAAGTCTTGTTCGTTATTTGATAGTTTTCAACTACTTTCATTCTTAGTTAAATCTTTTGTCATCAGTAAAATTTTCACCACATATAAATTAAATATATAGAGGTTTTTATCTTAAGAGAAAAAAATTAATACTAGCTAAATTTATAAAAAGAAATACTAGCAAATTGTAGGTTACTGGTGAAATTTTCAAAAATTTGTTAAATACTAAAACAAAAGAGCTAGTTTATAATTCTTAACAGAATTTTGGGATCATCAAGTACACAAAAAGTAGGTCTGAGATGGATTTGTAACAAGAAATAAAGGATATATACTTTGGCGCAATTTACTCTGGTAATAATATGTTGTAATTATGCATTATTATAATAAAAATAAAATTTAACTAGTCAGTTAATTAAGACCATTTTTATATCCCAAAAAATTATTTCGTGGGTATTTTTCCTCTATGTAAAATTTAAGTATAAAAATTGAACTCGATTCAGAAATTAGGAGCTTTTGTGGAGTTATATATATTTTTATTATGTTGCAGGTAATTATTCTCACATTGCTGGGATGAAAAAATGTTCGTATAAAAACAAAATAAAGTAATTTAATAATATTAGTAACTTTTTCATAATTATATCTTTACTTGTATTTCCTACAATTTATTTTTTTTTCAAAATTATTGAAAATGCCGCCGGACCTTCCGCAGCCCACTACCAATGCCGCTATGTGTAATGATGTACCATGAAGTCTACGATTGATGTATATAGGCATTATAAAATGCGGCAATATTTTTATTTTTTTTTCAGAACGTAACGGACTTTTGGAACGTACGGCATTTGTTTTTCAATAAAATATTGTGTTTCATTATCACAATAACAAAACACATTGTCAATATTTAAATATAGGGGGACATTTACAACACGTGTCATTGATGTTCATAATTCATAAAACAAAGTACAAGAGGGTGTTTATATTGTTTAAGGGACATCACTTTCTTTTTTCTCTTTTTTTTTTTCCTTAAAGAGTGCATCATATATATATCATTACTCCAAATTTAATGTCACCGGAAGAGAAATGTAATGGAGCAACTAAATTCAATGACTTCTCATTTCAGTTACTTCACAGTAGCAGCTCGGTGGGGCACACAAATTGAATGACTGATTAGCATTGAACAGCATTAGTGGCTCCATTTTTAGTCGCTCCTCAATAGTTTTAAATAAAAAATTATTTTCTTCAGGAAAAAAAATTATTTTCAGTGGCTTTTTAGTCGCATATATATGTATACATGTATATGCATGTCCCTATATGTGTTATATATATATATATATATATATATATATATATATATATACCCAATAAATATATTCTAAAAAATCTGGAAACAATTGAAAAACAAGAGACTGAATTGAAAAGAGGAGCAATTGAATTCAATGCAAGGAGCAATTGAATAGTGCTAGCATAGAACAACCGAACACAAACAAGGAGTGACTGAACTTACTCGCTCCATTTGAATTCGAAGTTTAAATTGGAGCGACTCAAATTTCAGTCGTTTCTAGTTAATGTGACTGTGATTCACACTATTAAAAAATATTAATTTTTCCAACGGCCTCAGCCGTTGGAAACTGTAAAAAAAAAAAGACCTCCGTAAAAAAAAATTCTCCAATGGCTTGACCGTTGGAAGTGTTAAAAAATTTCCAACAAACACTTTTCCAACGGTTTAGGCCGTTGGAAAATAGTGAATTAAATTATATATCTTAGTATTTATTATTTTTTTTTTATTTTTCCAACTGCCTAAGCCGTTGGAAAAGATTTTATTTTTCCAACGGCCTAGGCCGTTGGAAAATAATTTTATCATAATATATGTGATAATATGTATTTATCATACTCCCTCCGTCCCAAGTTTTTTGAAACAGTTGACTTTTGGCTCTAGTTTGACTTGAATTTATTTATATTATTGGTTGTTAGAAAAAAATTTAAAAATATATATTTAGAAACTATAGGTCTTTATTTATCATTTATATAATTTTTTTTTATTTATATACTAAAAATTGAAAATAAAAAATCATAGATTAATTGCTAAATAGTGAGTGTTTCAAAGAATATGGGACGGAGGGAGTAATATATTAGTATAATATGTATCTATGTATATCATATATAAAATATTTATCATATTTATTGTATAATTTTAGAAAATAAAGTAATTATTTTGAAAATATTTGCCATAAAAACAACAACAATAATAATATTATTATTAATAACGTATATGATGTATATGTCATACATATTCAATTATAATAATAATAATAATAATATTATTATTATTATTATTAACATTTGATGTATCATATATATAATATATATTAACGTATATATCACATATATCAATGTATATAAACACATTATAATGAATATGATCTAATAATTAAAAATATTATATTATAATAAACTGAAAATATTTTACAATAATAATAATAATAATAACACCCAGCAAAAAAAAAAAAACCTAATGGGCCAAAATAGCCCAAACCCAACCCAAACTAACCCTAACTATATAATCCCACATAACCCACCCCACCTCTCCTCTGCCGCTTGTCTCTCCCCTCTCACCACTCTCACTTGCCTCTTTCCCTTCTCACCCCATCCCTCTGCCGCTCACCGTCTCTCCTCTCTTTCACCGTTCCACCGCCTTTCACCGTCTCTTCTCTCTCGCACCGTCCCTCCGCCTCTCTCGCTTTGAGAATCGCTTGATTAGCGATTTGTTTCACCAGAGCTTCAGCTAGGTTGAGGTTGCTTTATTGCACGGCCTCCGCGTAGGCCATCAAAGCGTGGACAAGTCGGATCCCATTCTCCTAGGAATCAACCAGAAGAATCGGACGAGTTGAATCAGTGGGAAGCCCAAACGGCGTGATCGAGGAAGGTGGGTAATGTCGGACCTCGCCTTCGTTGCTCTTCTCCCTTCGCCGTGAGCCTCGCTCTTGCCGTCCTCTCAGTCTTTCCCCCACCGTCCTCCCTATGGCTCGTCCTCTCGGTCTCTCTCGGCTCGTCCTCTTAGTATCTCCGTCGCCGTCCTCTCTTCGTCGCAGATCTGATCGTCGTCCTCACTCCGGCTCGGGTAGATCTGATCGTCCTCTATTTTCGGCCTCCGTCCAAGGTGTTGGATTTCAAATTAGATCTGATTTCGAGTTTATTTTTGTGTTTGTTGTGATTTATTGAGTATTAATTTTTTGATTTGGTGAATTTTTTTGATTTTGAATTGTATAATTTCCAATCCGAGGTGTTGTGATCGATGGATCTGATGAATCTTGTGCCTTTCTGTTTGAATTTTTTCCAGAGCATGTTTGATTGTTGATCCGAATTTTATTTTTACTGATTTTTTTACTTACTAGTAATTTTTTTAATTTTTAATAATGTCTATTTAATAAAAATTTTCAGTGATTTTAAAATTTTTTAGTACATTTCAGTTAATTTTAGGAAAATATAGAATACAATTTTGGTAACTTATTCTTGAATAATATAATTTTGTGTTCTAATATAATGTTAGTAAATATAATTTTTGTGAATATAAAATATAGAATATGATTTTCTTATATATATAGTATGTTTTCGGTTAATATAAAATGTGTTCTTAATAAATAAAAAGTATTTTTTTAAAATATAGGAATAATTTTATTTTTTTTATTTTTTGGAATAAATTTTCCAACAGCCTAGGCTGTTGGAAATCCATTGAACAGTTGGAACACAACTATTTGTGGTTAAGCCGTTGGAAATTTCCATCAGCCCTATTTCCAACGGCCAATTGTAGGGCCGTTGGAAATTTTTTTCCAATGCTTGGTTTACCAACGGCCTTATTTCCAACGGCTAGCTGTTGGAAAACCCTAGATTTTCAGCGTAAAGCCGTTGGAAAAACCTTATTTTTTAGTAGTGTTAGTTGCTTAACAATTGCATACCAGGGGTGTCTTTGTCTTTTTGTTATGTGTGACTGATATATCAATAGCTCCCAAATAGTCTTTTCACCAAGAATTTATAAACCCTAACCTCTTCCTCATTCGGCCATACCCTCTAGCTCAACAATTTTCTCCCTTTGCTCCTTTGCCCATTCTTGCTCGTTCTTCTTCTTGCCACTCGGGCTCATCCATTTAAAGGGTTGTTAGCAGTTTTCCAAGCTCAAATCTTTCAATTCTAGTATGTTTACTGATTTTTTATTGAAATTTTCATCTATTTTCAATCTTTAGTTTAAATTCTTTGGATATAATGTTTGTTTACATTTTTGTAGTGTACATTTACAAACTAATTTAGTGTTGATTTCTATTCTAATTTAGTGTAAAATTTAGTGTGGATGTTAGTGTTAATTTTTGTGCTAATATTCAACTAAATTAGTGTTAGTTTGCATTTTGGTATATTGTTAATTTACTTGATTGAATAATTTACTTTGAAATAAGTTGTAGTTCGTGATAATTTTGTCTTAAAGTTTGTAATTTGTTTTTCATTTCTACTTAGTGTTAATTTAATTTTAATTAAACGTTAATTGTGTGAATTTTCAGCCATGGACCATGACGATTAGAGTGATGATTAGGCCAAGCAAGACATCGCCGATGGGCTCTTCCAATGGGTTTAGCTATTTTGTTATCTTGGATTTAGGGTAATTAAATTGTATGAAATTGAAGATTTATATTAATAAATATTATTATTTTTTCTAATTTTTGTTTTCCTTAAATTTAGAAACCATTTTTTAATAATTATAAAAATTATTCTTAATTTAATATTACATATTTTAATTAATATATAAAAAAATTGTATCAATTGAGCGATTGAATGGTTAGTGGCTTCAGGAGCAACACACTACTATAAAAACCCTTTTTTTCCAATGGTCCATTTTCCAACGGCTTGGCCGTTGAAAACTATGAAAAAAAATCGACACTTGTTAAAAAAAACGGTGAAGGGTTGAAAAATTTCAAATGGGCATTTTTCCAACGGCCTAAACCATGGGAAAATAGTAAGTTAAACTGTGCATTTAAGTATTTATTATTTCCAACGGTTTTAGTCATTAGAAAATATTTTTATTTTCCCAACTGCCTAGGCCGTTGGAAAATATGTAAGTTAAAATGTGCATCTCATTATTTATTGTTTCCAATGGCTTTAGCAATTGGAAAATATTTATAATAATATTTATAATTATGATATTATATATATGCATATAATTATGATATATATGATACTTACGATACATTATATATTATGATGCATTTTAACATATAATAGATTATATTATGATAAATACATATTATGACATATATTTAAATTTTACGTTTCCAACGGAATTTTCCCCAACCCAAAAAAAATGATCTACTAGGCAAAAAAAGCCCAAAGCCAACCCTAACTGCCCCTAACTATAAATACTATCACTTACCCTCACATCTCCCTCAAGCCCCTTTGTCTCTGCCTCCCCTCAGCCTCTTCGTCTCTGGCTCTCCCTCTCCCTCCTCTCACTCTCTCCGTCTCCTCTTCGTCTCAGTTTTTCCCTATCTCTCCTCTCAACCTCTTCCCCTCCTCTTGCTCTTTCTGTTTCTACCTCTTTTCCGTCTCGCCGTCACCGCCTTCTTCTCTTTGTCTCCGGCTATCTTCTGCCTCATCGTCTCTAGCTCTCTTCCGCATCGCCGTCACCGTCTTCCTCTCTTTGTCTCCGGCTCTCATCCACCTCGCTGTCTCTAGCTCTCTTCCGCATCGCCGTCACCATCTTCCTCTGCCATGCTCATTGGCCTCATACCTCATATCTCCTTTTTTGCACATTCTGGCCCCTACAATCGCCGTGCTCATCGGTGTCGCCAGTCCACGATGCTCATCGACCTCCCCAATCCGTTGTCCATGCAGCCCGTCCTCAGCCCTTCTATCATCCACCGTCTCCACCTCTTCCACGTCCTCCTCGCCCCTACAACCTCCACGCCTTCCTGGATGGCCGGAAGAGATAGGATCAGAAAAGACAGGTTTTGATTTTGTATAAATCTGTTTTGCATTTTTGATTTGGGGTTCAATGTTTTTATGATTTTTTATTTTTGATTTTGTTTAGATCCATTTGAGTGTTGGATTTCTTGTTTAGATTTGTTCGGATTTTTTATTTTTAATTTTGGTTAGATCTATTTTCAGATGATTGATTTTTAGTTCAGATTTGTTCGGATTTTTTATTTTAATGTTTGTTAGATCTGTTTGTATTTTTTATTTGGTATTGTTTTACTGTTCAAAAACACTTCCCGAAGAATTGGCCATTGGAAATTTTCAACGCCCCATTTCCAACGGCCAGGCCGTTGGAAATACCAACGGTTAATCATTAGGCCATTGGAATTTTTTCCCCACGCATGCTTTACCAACACGCATGTTTCCAACGGCTCCGCATTGGAAATTGTTAATTTTCCAACATGAAGTCGTTGGAAATGGCCGTTGGAAAATTTCCTTTTATTAGTAGTGAACTGAACTATTTAGTTACTTAAATAACAATGTGTCAGGAGAGGAGCGACTAACTTGTTAGTTGCACATCAATTGTAATAGGTTTTGTGGCTGAACATTTCAGTCGCACTATACGACTGAATGCAACTATTAGCTTAGTTACTCTTGAGCTTCCATCTTGTAGGGTGTCTAGGCATTAGGAATTGAATCAGGGCAATGTTGCAATAACCATATAACACAACCACTCAATTTTTTAGATATTCATGCTAACTCTTGAGCAATACGATTACATTGCTCAGAGAGATGAGAAAATAAACGAAAATTCAGAAGAGATAAAAAAAATGAATATCATCTAAAACAATCCCAAGCAAATAAAAGGCTACAGGACCTGTTAATCTATATAAAAAATTGTTTATAGAAAAGAATCTTGGGAATTATCATAAAAGAAACACAAATAAACATATTATGCTATATACAAAATTTATTCGAATAAAATTCCATCACTCATAGTACTGATGAAAGATATTTGTAGCATTAAATAAATGAACTTACCGATATTACTAAAATAATTTAGAAACCAATTTTCAGAAATAGCGACATTTTATAGAATATGTACATAAATAATTTTTCTATAATTTTTCGGAGAAATATAATTTTTTTAATATTTTTTGGCAATTTACCAAATTAATCCTGAATAAAGAAAAGGTAAAAAAGAGTGACAACTATTATGAAACAAAAAGAGTGCTATATTTTGTACGTAAAGCTCAATTATATATAAAAAATAGTAACCTCCACAACACATTTATTTTCACATAGTGCAAAATCATTAGAAGTTATTTTAAGTTTGTATAAAATACTTTATTTGTCCATAATATTTTAAGGAAATTTTACAAGAACTCTTGACATTTAGTTGAACATACACTTACTAGTGGGCCAAATGCCTTAATTGCCAAAATAAGAGTTACAAATCATACAAATCAACTAAGATATTCATTTCATGCAACCTTTAATCCATTTTTTCCTGAATATATAATACATTTCCAATATATTTTCTATTTATGAATAATTTATATGTTTATAAATTTACTAATAATTTATAAATCTATAATATATAATTTCCATGTTTATAAACCAAGTTTATGCTTGTAGTTAATATTAATATTTACTTTTTAACATATTCTTTTTTCAATTATAGTTCAAATAGAAAAGTTTCATTTTTAGGAAAAATATATTTTACCTAATCTCATTTTATTTTTGGAAACTAATTCTCACCATGTGAAAAATAAATCTACACATTCTATGTTTTTTTAAAAACACATAATATATTATTTATATTAATTAAGACATCATTTATGTATCATTATCTAATCAATTAGGTACATTTTTTAAACCAAATGGTATCTAATGTTTGTAATTTTTTTAGCCTACCCAATAAAAAAGATTAATAAATTATACTTGATACAATAACTACAATTATCAGATTGTTTTAACAGTGCAATGCCTGAAAGCCACAAAACTGTTCCACAATGAGGAAATAGGGAAAAAAAAAGTTAGGAATGTCCTTTTGCAACGAGACCAAGCTGATTAGCTAACAATTGCACTATTATGGTTTCAAACCAAAGGAAACAGTGTTTCAAATTGCCCGAGAATGATTGATACACAAGCTATCATCCAAAATAATTGATCGGAATAAGTCAATATGAACGAAACTAGTGTAAAAAATACAACAAGATGGACTTTACCTATGTTGAATGGATGAACTTTTAAATCTTGGATAGATATATTTAATTAGAGAGAACATTAACGACCTTTTGGCTAAAATAATGGACTTAATTAATGATATAATGACACATAATTAATGATGTGTTTAATTAATATAAATAATATATTTTGTGTTGCTAAAAAATTATAGAATGTGCAAATCTATTTGAAATGGTGAGAACTAGGTTTCAAGATAAAGTGAGATTAGCTAAAATATATTTGTCCTAAAAGATGATACTTCTATATTTAAACTAATTAAAAATAAATAAGATGTTAAAAATTAAATATTAATATAAACCACAAGTATAAACTTAGTTTATAAACATGGAAATATATTATAGATTTAGAAATTATTAGTAAAATGATAGATACAAATATATATTTAGGGAAAAATGGATTGGAGGTGATATAAGATAAATATTGTGATTAATTTGCACAATTTATGAATTTTATTGGACAATCAAAGCATTTAACCAACAGGCAAAACAGACAAAGTACTAACATTTTGTATGAGTATAGTGTAAGTTTTCTAAAATAGAGGAAGAAAAATGTAGGTTAAGCTAAATATTATTATTTTTTAAAATTTCCTTATTTTTTGTTAAATAAAAATAAATAAATAATTATATTTTGATAAAATTTTATGATATTTTTAATATAACAAGTGTAACCATGAAGTTTGGTGGTGATAAATGGTCCTTTTTACTCGAGAAATACATTTATATAGCATCGTAATCTGAAAATTTTATTGGTCTCTAGTCATTGGGACCAAAAGTAGCCAGGGGGTTTCAAATTTTTGCACGCTACCAACCTGCTTCGGGAGATGCAAACAAAACAGACACTTAATTTCAGAGTTAAAAGTCGAAGTCCAAATAGTGATGGGAGAGGAGTTTGAAATTCAAGGCAAAAGGCGACACGTAACAGACAATGGCTATACACGTCCGGCATGAAGCCTGAAATGGAAATTTTGAGAGGAGAGGAGACCGCCGTTACATTATCATATTCGCAAAAATCAAATTTTTGTGTTTGGTTGGAATTGGTTTTTTAGGTTTTGTTTTTTCATCTTTTGTTTTATCTCTATGCGTTACTTTCTTTATTTATTTTTTGTTTTTTTAGTTTCTTTTTGTAGTTTTTGTTTCCATGACACCCTATATTACACATGAAAAGTATGTATGATTTCTGATGTGCATGTATGATCTTAAATTGAAGAACTTGATTACCTTATACTTATTTTTTTAAAAAAGATATCTTATATGATGAGGGAAAGTATTATATAGATTGATTCTGGATTTTGGTCATAACAAACAGTATTAGAGTCAACTCAGTTCTATAATGGTGTGAGTTATACTTCTGATTTTGTGTGGGCCGATGCCTGATTCTATTCTATTTATTCCATGTACGATTCATATCCATCACCTACTAAGCTCATAATTCTTCATTTTTCTTTATTTTTTTTCCTATTCTTTTAGAAGGAGGATAATACAGCTAAAGGTATGTAGAGAAACGACTAATTTCATGTAAAGAATATACACAATCTAACAAGGAATAATTTCTACATTGTGCAACAAACAATTATTAAAAATCAAAAGGAATAAACAATTTGTTTGGAAACAACAAGATTAGGCAAAAGAGCAATTTTAGGAATGTAGACTTTAAATAAAAAAGTAAAAAGTAAATTTGTTAGGGAACATTAATATGTGTCCAATGAACAACCAATTTCAGCTAGAGAACATGAAAAATCTGACAATAAACAACCACACAACAGGCATAGTAAGTTGTCATTAAATATTAAAAGGAATAAATAGATTTGTTACAACACAACAAGATGTGTCAATGGAAAAACTATAATCAGCAAAATAAAAAAAAAGAAAAATTTAAGGAATAAGTAGAACATCAATGTGCATCATTTATTAAATAGAGAAAGAAAGTTATATTTGTCAAGACAAGGGAGACACAACCAGGGAAAAACTAATATAAAAAAAAACATGAAGAAGTGAACAAAGAACACGTAGCACAAGAGTGTAAACAAGAAGGTGTTTCCTACCTGCAGGCACAATATATATAAAGAATAATAAAAAACTATCAAGAAAGAAGAGTACTTTTACCAATATTAACAACAAAAAAGTAGAAAAAAAAATAAACTATTGTAAATATCAAAGACAACATATATATATATTGTCAAAGAACAGTAAGAAATGATATAGGAAATTCTAATGTATATACTAGGAGTTTATGGCGTGGTGGTATATTGTAATATATAGAAAATTGTAGTGTGGCATATACAAGGAAATGATGATGTGATAACATTATCGTAATTTATAACAAAATATGGCGCAATGGTAATAAAATAAATGGAGAAAACATAGATGATATACCAATGGAAAAAATTCTAAGCAGTAATAAAACATGAAGAAGTAAAGAGGGAACAAATAGCGTAACAGTAAATCATGGAGTAGTCGTATTATTATAAGTTATAGGAAGACATGGACCATGTAAAATTGATTTCTAAAAATATTCCCGACTCATAGTTGTAGAACTACTTTTATCTTAAAAAAAAAAAAAGATTTAATATAAATTATAAGTTAGTATCAGCCTTTTAGGCATTGGTTACAACACGCCGGTACTATCACTACTAAAATTCCCATGTTTACCAATTATCAGTTACCAACTGCTGCGTATTGATAAACTAAAGTTATCAATGCAGAGCAGTTGGTAAACGCACGTTGGTAATCGATTCGTTGAAAAATGTTTTACCAATGTGCAAAAACTCACACGTTGGTAAATTCCAACTCGTGGCTGTTGGTAAAATATACGTTGATAATTTCCAACGGTCAGGAACCGGCATTAGTTTCCAATGCGTGGTTGTAGTTACCAACTGTCATACGCGTTGGTAATTACCAACTGCCTCGCCTGTTGGTAACTACCAACTGACTCGCGCGTTGGTAATTATCAACTACCAATTATCAACTAGCATGGCAGTTGGTAATTACCAACTGCGTAGGAGTGTTGGTAATTACTAACTGCCTCACGCGTTGGAAAGTTCCAACTTACAACAGTTGGTAAGGGAGTTGGTAATTACCAATGTGCCTGGAAGTTGGTAATTACCAACGCCTGCGAGTTGGTAGCAAGCTGTTGGTAATTACCAACTTGCATACGCGTTGGTAAGTGCGTTGGTAGGTACGAACGCGGGTGACAGTTGGTAATTACCAATGCGTGCGAGTTGGTAAACGGCCGTTGGTATTTACCAACGCGTAATGTACATTTTTCAGTTCCGGGCCGGGGTTGCTTCCTGTTTTTCCCTATTTTAAACAAATTTGAAACGGAGATACCAATTTCAAAGTTCCGCCACCCTTGCTAAACAATCAAAATTACTCACAATTTCCACGTAATTTTCATCACACATTCTCTAATACATCATAATTAAAACAAGTACATATATGTCTGTAACAAACCATACAACATTCAACATTCGACACATATCAGGAATGTCATCTGAGTCTTAGGTCTAACAATTATTGTCCAAGTCTGATAGCACAGGAAATTTTGAAATGATATACCTGTTGAAGACGATAATCAAGGAGTCCCGACTATCTCCTCATCCTCTGAGTCTGAGTCATCAAAATACTGTGGAACTTGTTGAGCCGGTGGACACGGAAGGTTAAGCGAACGACAAATAATCTCCAACTGAGCCCGGTTCGCCTCCAATGCGGCCCTATTAGTAATTTTATTCATAGTATTGTTTATTATTATTATTATTATTATTATTATTATTATTATTATTATTATTATTGTATGGCGCATATTACTATAATTATAATGATGTAATAATAATTATTATACGCATTACTATTATCACTATAATTATTTCTATTATTAATAGTAAATGTACTATTACTATAGTAATTATAATAATAATTATTATCTGTTTTATTATGCGTATAATATTATTATTAGTCAAATGTATTTACTATGTGTATTATTGTAAAAAATAGATAAATTATTTTCATTATTATATATAATTAGTATTGGTAATTTTATCATTATTATAGCAACTATTCCTATTATTATTATTAATATTATTGTTGTTGCTGCTGTTGTTGTTATTATTATTATTATTATTATTATTATGCTTTCAACATATTATTAATATGAATATGATTAGAAGTATTATTCTTATTATAATTATTGGGTACAAATATTTAATTTTACTATTATAATTATTATAATCATTGTCGGTATTATTATTATTATTGTTGTAATATTATTATTACTGTTGTAATATTGTTCATATTATTCTTATTATTAAGCATATTATTACATTATTATATTTCTCAGTCTTATTGTTCTTATTATTCACATAATTATAATCATTGACAATATCATACTTAATTATTATTTGTATTATTATGGGTGTAGTATTCTTATTAGTCAAATTTAATTACTATGGGTATTATTGTAATTAATAGATAAATTATTTTCATTATTATATATAATTATTATTCGTAATTTTAGAAGTATGGTAAATATGATAATTATTATACTAATAAATTTAATAATTATTATTATTATTATTATAATTATTATAATTATAATTATTATAATAATAATAATTATTATTATTATTACCATTATAATAGCAACTATTCCTACTAATAATAATAATAATATTATTATTATTATTATTATTATTGTTGTTGTTGTTGTTGTTGTTGTTGTTGTTGTTGTTGTTGTTGTTGTTGTTGTTGTTGTTATTATTATGCTACCCACGTATTATTAATATGACTATTATAAGAACTATTACTCTTATTATAATTATTGGGAAGAAATAATTATTTTTACTATTATAAATATTATAATCATTATCATTAATATTTTTATTATTGTTCTAATATTGTTCATATTATTCTTATTCTTAAGCGTTTTATTACATTATTATATTTCTCATTCTTATTGTTCTTATTATTCACGAAATTATAATCATTGACAATATCATACTTAATTATTATTACTTAGTTTCATTATTAGTATTTTCTAACTTACTACAACTACTACGTACTATTCTTAATTATTATTATTACTATTATTATTTTTATATTATTGGGTACACCTTATTATTATTATTATTATTATTATTATTATTATTATTATTATTATTATTATTATGACAGTGACGTGCATATTACTATGATTATTATGATGTAATAATAATTATTATATACATTATTATTATCTGTATTATTATGGGTGTAGTATTATTATTACTCAAATTTAATTACTATGGGTATTATTGTAATTAATAGATAAATTATTTTCATTATTATATATAAATAGTATTCATTATTTTAGAAGTATGGTAAATATGATAATAATAATAATAATAATAATAATAATAATAATAATAATAATAATAATAATTATTATTATTATTATTATTATTATTATTATTATTATTATTATTATTATTATTATGCTTCCCACGTATTATTTATATGACTATTATAAGAACTATAACTCTTATTATAATTATTGGGAAAAAATAATTATTTTTACTATTATAATTATTATAATCATTAGCGGGGATATTATTATTATTTTTCTAATATTGTTCATATTTTTATTTTTATTAATCATATTATTACATTATTATATTTCTCATTAACATTGTTCTTATTATTAATGAAATTAAAATCATTGACCATATCATACTTAATTATTATTACTTAGTTTGATTATTATTATTTTCTAAGTTACTACTACTACTACGTACTATTCTTAATTACTATTATTACTAATTTTATTTTTATATTATTGGGTACATCTTATTATTATTATTATTATTATTATTATTATTATTATTATTATTATTATTATTATTATTATTAATTATTAGTACACCATAGCATAATATAACCATTTACACTAAATCACTCAAACTAAACCATAACTAAACCAATTAGCATCAAAATATATAGAATTAATAAATTCATACAATAATCTATATCATAAATTCAAAATACCTACCTCTAACATAATCAAATACCACAAATAAATTTCATATTAACCTTTTTCCATCACTAAAAATACCCACAAACAAAAAATAATTAACAAAAATTAATTGGACAAAACCAGAACTATCTTGGAACAATAGACACAATACATACATTTTCATAGGAACATAAAAAAAGAAAAACAATTTTTTTTTTTCTGCAAAAACTTAACCATTTTCAGAGTGGTAGAAAAAAAAAATAAAAATTACCTCTAACAACTTCACAAGCAGAGGAATCAGCTCAGGCAACCCTTCAAACTAAGAGATGGAGGTATGAACTGAAGAAAACGAGGTAAAAAAACTTAATCAAATGAAAATTTCATTTATACAGAAAATTGACCATAAATCGCAAATAGAGCACAATACCTGAGAAATCGCACCAGATCTATCAAATGGAGCCGAAAATATGTGTTCCGGAGGTACCCCACGTCTGTCGACGGCAATGGCAAGGTAAGCGGCGGCAATCTTCACATTTTCATTTCTCACCGAAATGACGAGATTGAACTGGTTGGAGGAGGAAGACAACCATTTAAAACACATTTACCAATGGCCTAGCCGTTGGAAAAAAAAAAAAAAAAGCTTGAAACGCACCGTTTCATTTAAAAACTACCAACGGCTTAGCCATTGGTAAAAAAGGCCCACGACATAAGGCCCATTTCCAGACCCCTGGTCCACCAACATTTGCATGTTGGAAATTACCCAACGGTCAAGCCCATTGATATTTACCAACGACTATGGCCGTTGGAAAAAGGCTAAGGTTTAATTACATTATTATCAACGGCTAAGTTGTTAATAAAAAAACCCACTAAATTAGGCTTATTTCCAAGAAAAGGTCCACCAACGCGTGTACGTTGGACATTTGACCAACGGTCTGAAAAAAAAAGTACAGTGCATTTTTTTCTCTACCAATGCGTGCACGTTGGAATAAATATACCAATAGTCGTGTTCGTTGGTATTTACCAACGGCTAGGCCATTGGTAATAATGCCGTTGGTAAATCCCCATTTTTTAGTAGTGTATTAACTAGACATAACTGAATATAATTGTCTTGTATTTTTGTCTACATGATGGCTGCTTAGTTGGGGTGCTTAGAGGCAGTATAACGTTTGTCACGGGCGGACACACATTAAAAGGAGAGTTGTAGCACTGTTCAATATTAGTGTTTGATATTGGATTCAGGGTGTCTAACACTTGATTGAAAGTGCCTGCTTTTAGTATTTAAATATAGCTTAAATATCCCACCAGTCTCTTAACTTGATCAACTCAAATGAGTTAGTCCCTTAACCAAAAATCAATTTATGTTAGTCCTCAAAGTTGGCAAAATGCAGTGACTTAGTTTTTGGGCCGAGTTGGAACGACACATGCCCTTATGTGGGATACGGCCATCACTTTCCCTCGTTCGATCTTTACCCAAACTCACCTATCATTGTTTGCGGCGGGAAGTGCAAGTGGACAGGAGAACGAGGTAGCCAAGCAATTTCAAAATTAGGCTGGCTACAGAACAATATACACCTAACCAATCCATCCAAGTAGCTACATGCAAAGTAGTGCTAACAGAGCAGAGCAACACAGAAAAGACCAAAAATACATAAAGAGAGAGACACACAACAATACAGAGCACTGCTCTGTGTGTTGCTTTGGTCTATATACACAGAAACTTAGAAAAATAATTTGAGATAGGGGAGTAACACAACAATATTAAAAAGATACAAATTAACTACTAGTGAAAAAATATATTCATAAAGAGAGAGTTTAAATATCTTTTCTTTTCTGAGTTTTTCTTTCATCTTTTTTCTTCAAACACTTTTGAAATTCTTCTTGTTTTTTTTTTTTCTATAGTTCATTTTTCTTCCACCTTGTTCTTTGCTCATCCTAGCAGCCCTGCTTGACTTAGTAAGGCATCAATTGGATCAAGAGAAATGCAACAGAGCATTGAAATATGTGGCTCAATATAGCTCATCAGGGAATAGAGCATAACACAACCGAGAAGAAGATAAAGAATTGCTTTGTATAAATAAACATTTTAATTCCTCAATGCTATTAGGATTATTGAACGATACGGTGAGGTAGCAATGGCCGTTTAGTGGTGGCAGCAGGCATTACTAGCAATGAATACAGAGCAGAGCAACACTTAAAGTAGTACATACAGATCAGAGCAACACGCAATAGACCCAAAACAATACATTCACCAGCAAAGAGACACGAAATACGAGCAGGGAAGCAATACTTGGTAATAGAATCTTCTCCCTGTGTTGTCCGTCTCCTCCCAACCCGTGTAAATGTGAGCAATGAAGCCATATGAACATAGGTGTCGTTCATTGCTATGAAGCCGCAAATTTGTCCTCATCGATGATCTCCAGCTACCCAAGGAATTCGACATCATCTATGGCAAAGGAATTTAGACTGATTTGAGGAAGGGCGATTTTGGTGAAACCCTAAATTCACAAATCACGTTCAACAAGATACTGGCTTAATTTTGGAGCTCCAGTACTTTGTCTTCTGTTTTGAAGGACGGAAGGTGGACGACGTTACCTAAAGTGAGAACACGTGTCATTCCAAATCACCTCAAGGACTAACGCAAGATGTTTCACCAAGTTTAGGAATTAACATAAATCCATTTCCGGTTGGGGGACCAACTCATTCAAGTTGGTCAAATTAAGAGACTGATGGGGTATTTAAGCCTTTAAATACCTCCAATTCATTTTTCAAATTGTGTGAATAAGGCAAATTTTGTTTTTTCGCCACTCATAATTATCTACGAGGAGCTTTAAGGGTTAAGGCATAATTATCTACTATGAGCTTTAAGCTTGTGCCACTCATGCTGTGGTTTAGAAATGTGAACAAGGCAATTTTTAAATTCAAATTTGGAGATAATCATGTTATTTTAAAAGGTATTTATGTAGAAAAATCATATAAAATTTATATGTTACCATTTTTCTTATCATGTTTAAGGTAAAATGACTCATAGTTTATGCTAGCTGAATATCGGTAAAATGAGTAATTTTTTCATTAAAGTATAGGGTGGAGAGTAATTTTACTATTAAAATATTTTTTTCTAAGTAATTTGCTGCGGACATTTTAGAAATGGGCATATTTATCATTAATGTTTTGGAATATTGATACATTTGCCACTACGGCACTTAAAAACCAAATTTATTTATTTGTTTATTATATTTAGAATCATCTTACAAGCTTACACAGAAAGAGATATTATTATAGTAACTAGGAAAAAGGGTATGCCAGTAGGGGTGAAGCTAGAATTTGAAGTTGAGAGAGGTAGGATTAAGGAACTTTTAATACACACACACACACACACACACACACTTTATTCAAATTATTGAAAAAATATACTTTTTTTGGTACATTCAGAAAAAATATACTAAAATTATAGTTAAAGCCCTTATGATTAAAAATGGGTAAAACCTATCAAGAGTCGCCTAACTTATTTTTTTTTGTCCTAAACAAGTACCTAAGCTTAAGATTGTTCTACTAGGGTACTTTTACTTTTATTGTGCGTCCTAATTAGGTATTTTCCATCAATTTCAGTGCTAACCCTAACAGAAAATGCTGATGTGTTATTAATTAACTCTAAAATAACAATAAATAACATTCTAAGTCTTCTAAGTCTTCTAGTCAAGAATTCTAGACCCTTAATATTTTAAATCTACTATTTATGCCCCTCTTTCCACCTCCACCTCTTCCTTCTACCTCATGGTAATCTCCGACTCTGGTGGCGTCCCGCCTGGACCGTCGGTGATAACCGCCAGCATGATCCTGGCAGTGCTTTACCTCGCCATTGCCCTTATCCACCTCCTCATTTCTCTTTCGTCCTTTCTCTCTAGATGAGCACAGTCGATTCAAGGTGGAGGGTCACGGATTCAAGCGGATGGGTGATGAATTCGAAAGGACGACGATGGATTAGAGCAGACGATGACAGATTCAAAGTTGAGGTGGAGATCCTGGTGAAACCACGATGATAAAAACGGGGAGGGAGATTGCCGGTGAGGAGGACGATGGAGGGTTCGATTTCAGCCTTGGAAAATTTCTTGCCTAAGAGAGACATCCGGCTACACTACTAAGTTGCTAATAGAGAGATCCGGTGATGGTGCCAGTTTGTCGATACAGAGATCTCCCGCGATGATGCCATGTTGTAGAGAGAGAGAGAGAGAGAGAGAGAGAGAGAGACCGCGACAATGTCGGGTTGCCAAAGATTGATTTTAGATCTGGCTCGGTAAACGAGAACATCGATCTCTTATTTGGTTTGTTAGGATTTGGTCTTCCTGAATTTTTTTTGTATCATGTTTTCTTCAGGTATGAAAATGAATGGGTTTGATGGGTTTTGTTGCAGCGGTGCGATTTTCCTCTATCTTTCTTGCCTTGAACCAGCCATGCCAGAAACTGTCTGGAGTCATTGTTCTTAATGTTTTTGTGACTGGAAAGAGAACTTTTGAAAGTTTGGATTTGTTATTGATTTTTAGGAAGTTTGGAAGATTTAGAATTATTGACTTAAAAAGTTTAAGTACCGAAATTGTTATTTTAGTTTTTTTAAGCCACATCAACTATTTTTGTGAGACTTAATGCTAGAATATATAGAAAGTAGCTGATTAGACCGCACAATAGGGGAAAGGTACCATGATAGAACAATTTTAACCTCAAGTACCTATCTAGGACAAAAATAATAATAATAATAAGCTAAGTGACCATTGGTGGATTTTACTTGATTAAAAATATTAAAACTTACTAATTTCAATCTCTATAATCAAATAGAGATTTTAGTATAAAATTTATTGAAATCAATAATAAAATAGAAAATATGAAGAAATCTAAAAATTAAAAAATTAAGTCACATAAATTGGGCGGTGTGGAGAAGGGAGAAGTTTTAATTACAAGTTTCAACTTTAAAAAAATATTGTGACAGTAGTGATACTCATTTTAATTAAGTGCGACAGTAGAGATTATATACTATTTGGAAGAACAAAAAAATATGGTCAATTACACTAGATAAAATTGATAACATACAAGTAAAAAAAATTAAAAAAAAACTAAAATAAAAATTGATACTTGACCCTTCATGACTTTCTTCGATTGCAAGTTATTTTTTTCGCTGTTTTGTTAGATCTCTCCGCCTCAATTTTGTATGACCCTAAAAATAAACTATGCGATTATTATATGTCAGCCAATTTGACCGCTTGTCTTTTTTCTTTTTTCGGATTCTAAGCCAATTCTAATTTGGCTTTAATAAGCCATTTGACTGATATGACAATAAGAACATTAAAAATTAATTCAACTGCAAGTAAAAATGTAAGGCTAATATATTAATATTGGGTATAAATTTTACATAAAAAAGTTAAAAATAAATTTTACTTTCTTTACTATTTGTGTTATCATTTATGTTTTTTACTATTTAATTTTTTAAAAATAATTTATAAAATATACATTATATATATAATTATGAAAAAATATTATAGGGTTATAGGGGGTGAGATACACTTCAACCCCTAATTGTCTCCGCCCCTACATGTCAGTTTGTTTGGAATTAGAATGACAATCGAACTAATTTGTGTAAGACATGTTGTAAGAAATGGAAAGATGGAATTCAAGCCCTCAACCTCTCAAATATCTTCTAAAGCCTTTAGCCACTAGGGCAAAGGGTTGAAGATAAAAATAACCAAATTTAGAAAAAACAAATAAACAGCAATTACATTCCATCCTAGGGGTGTAAAACGAATAAAGCCTTGTCGAATAGTTTGAGCTCGAGCTCATTTTTCTCATTTTTAAATTGAGCATGACGAGCTTTGAGCTAGAACTAGAGACATGTCTTAGGTTTGAACCCTTAATGAATTGTGCTCGAACCTAATTATATTCGGCTCAAACTCTCATTGTGCTTAATGAGCCTAGTATAATATTAATATAATATATTTTTTTTAATAAAACAAAACATATCTTAAAATTCTAATTCTTAATTCATCTGGATCCTGCTATCCCTTTATACTTTCCTCCCTCAAACTTTCGCCTCACCTTTAGCCTCACGTATACTGAGAGTCTAAGACTCAAATTTTGCCGTTTTCTTGTAGCTCATCTGCCACCTTGCCATGTCCGATTGCCCTACTATCACTGGCCGTGTCCGTCGGTTGTTACTGTCTTGCCCCTTTTAGTCCTATTGCTATTGTGTCTTCTTGACATTGTGTCATCTGTCGCATCGTTTGTACGTGTAATTCTAATCTAACCTATCTCCATTCGTCCAGCCTCCCCCTATCTTAGTTTTACGAACAGGCAACATCACCCCACCCATCCAGTAGGCCAACACCAGTAGCCATTGGAAATTCACACCCCAACAACCCGGCTCATGTCTAATTCATACGATTCTTGGTTAGTAGATGTGCTTTTCTTCTAAAATTATGATGATTTCGTATAATAAGGTTAGTAGATGTTAACAAGCTCAAACATGCTTTTCAAGCTTGAACCAAAATCCATTGTTCGAGCTCATTGACCAAGTGGCTCGAGCCTCTCGAGCTAACAAATTTAGCTTGAGCCTACTATGAGCTAAGCTCGAGCCTTGTTTATGAATCTCGTCAAGCTCAAGCCTACTCCAATATGAAGAGAGCTGAACTCGAGCATGACCTGTTTGAGCTCTGTTCTGCTTATTTACAGCCCTATTCCATCCCTTGTGTACGTCAAGCAATTAAGATTTGCTTCTTGTAAAACTTCACACCTTGAAGTGTGGGTGCCTCTTCTTATTTAGCCTCCCCCCCCCCCCTCTCATTTTCTCATCCTTATGTAGCTCCTGTTTTTTTTTCTTTTGGATTTTTTTTTCTAGCCTTGTTCTTTGTGTTCTTGGCTTGATGTTTTTTATAGGATGAATTTCACAGGTGTCTCCTCAGTTTATTTTCGTATCCTCAATGAGTCAATCACCCTAACCTGACATCAGTTGCTTCAATTTTAATTTAAAAGATCTGGTAACTATTTTTCAAAAAATTCAAATTGTATAATAATTTTTTACTAGCCAATAGACAATTTAAATTAGTAGTTTTTTTTATACTAAGTGAAATAATTCTGATTTACAAAGAGCAAAATTGATGATTTAAATTGTTAATTAACTATTTATTGTACAGATTAAATTTACTGGAAGACAGTTATCTAATAATTTATATTATAATCTAACAAGTTGCTATGAGACATTAATCTGAGTTAATAAATTCTATCCAATGGGGGATTGGAATGAAGCAATTTTAATGGTTTAGTACCAAAACGGAACATTTTTAATATGTCCATGACCAAAACCAAACAATTAATAGGCAAGGAATTAAACAGAGTGATAATAAAACAGTATAAGAGGAGAACAAACTTGTAGAAATAGAATAATAAGACTACGATTTAGAACAAGAAACAACATGTATAGGAACTAGGACATATATATAATGAACAATAAGTAAATAGAAAGAACAAGAAGATGCATATAAATAAACAAAAAGAACTCACAAATGAACAACTGGATTAAGGAGAGGAAATGAAATATAGTAGTTGTTATTAAGAGGAGAACAAAAATTTATATAAAAAGAACCATAAGAATAATCCTGAGAATAGAAACAAATAGAGAAGATAACGTGAAGATATATATAGAGAATAACAAGAAAGTAGATGAGAACTCAAATACACACACATGTGTATGCATGCATGTATTTATGTGCATGTATGCGTATGTGCGCATGGGCCAATGCACATGCCCGTGCGTACGAATAATATATATCCTATACGCCCAAAACAGAATGTGTACACGAAACATAATACTTTCTTCGTCTCATATTGTTTAAAACAGTTGACTTTTGGTCATAATTTTACTTAAATTTATTTATATTATTGGTTGTTAGAAAAAAATTTTAAAAAAATATATTTGAAAACTATAGGTTTTTATTTATCATTTATATAATTTTTTTATTTATATACTAAAAATAAAAAATAAAAAATTATAGATTAATTACTAAAAAGCGAATGTTCAAAAGAATATGGGACAGAGGGATTATATACGAAGAACAGAGTTGTTCTACACTGCCCTTGGAGGCACCTACCTTGAGACACGTGGTAATCTATTAACCATCCACTCTATCATGATTAGAGGTAGAAAAAATTATCAATATTGCCCCCCAATTTCCTTGTAAGTGCATATTTTCCTTCACATTATTGTTCATGCCAAATATGCCACTGCTTTGGAAAAAAAATTGTGCGACCATTAATTGCGTTCGGTCAACAGGTCGTATATAAACGTGGGCCCTGCGTATTTTTCTTTGTTCATTAATTCAAACATTTCATAACAATAGTAGTATATTGTGTTGTTTTGAAACTTAAAAACTCATTAAAAATTTTATTTTCTTCAATTTTATTTTTGATTTTTTTTGCCTAGAATTAATACATTTGAAAGTTAATATTCCATATACCTAATAATCACTTGAATAACAATTTTTAGAAATTAATTAATTTTTTACAAATTTTTTCTTGAATCCAACTTAAGAGAATTTGATAAAAAGATATTTAATATTTTAAAAAATACTTTAAAATACTTTTGAGTTTCTTAAATGTAAAGCTTTAATTGATATACTAGTTAAGGACTGAAACATCATTAAAATTAATAATACCTTAAATAACTCATTATCTAATATGTCTATATCTTTGCCAACATACTAGCTTATCTCTTCATCTCATAGGAAATGATGTATTTTTTCTAGGTACGAATATTAAGATATGTGTAGTATATGATGATTTTTTTCATTTTTTTCATTGAAACTAAAATTAAAGAAAATTCATTTTTTAGTTATGTATGTGAGAATTTAAATGATTATTAAAATAAAAAATATTCCTTTTAGTGCTTTGTGTAATGAGAGTTTAAGTAAAGGTAGTAAAGTAAATGCTTCACTTTTTTAAATAGAGGGAGTACTAGTTTGCCATTAGCTTTGTACTCCAACAAAATCCAAACTAATTACTAGGTTTCTCTGTTTTTTTGGGAGATAGAAAAGTAATTTGATTGGTTATTATTCAAAATATACATACTATAATAGTAAGTTTCAACAATCCCCAAAACATCCAAGCATAAACTTTTAGGAAATTATACCAGAATTATCTTTGTTTCTTAACTTGTGCTTTCGGGCCCATAGATATATTCGAGTCCCAGAAAAAATTTTATGTGGAGAAGTAAAAAGAGTACCATTACAGAGGGGGGAAAAGAGAACGCTCTCAAAAGTAACTTCTAGCCCAGAAAAATGGAAAGAAACACGAGGAATATATTTCTACTCCTTCATAACCCACCCCAAAAAATGATGGCCTAGTTCGCTCTAATAAATTGAGGACTTAAATGCACAATGTAATAAAATAAGGATAAAACTGATTGGTTTTCTTATTTTGGATCATATTATGCGTGTCTTGCCATACAGCTGCCACATGTCCCAGGTTGGTACCTGCAAGGTACCGTAGAACAATCCGCCAAAGAACAATACAAAACTAGAAGGAAACAAAAAGATGAAAAATTTTACAGGATCACATAGTTTATTTTTATGTTATAAATGGGCATCTAATCTTAAGATTAGCCTACAGAAGCATTTTAGCTATTGTTATATGTCCTAATTAGGTACTTTTCATTACTTTCAGTGTTAAATTGGATATTATTGACATATCATTAATTAACATTAAAATGAAATGTAAAAATACATTTTCAGTCCCCTAATGTTTTATATCAATAATTTTAAACGTTAAACTTTTCACGGTCTTTCTTGTTGCCCATTCTCTTCATCCTCTTCACTGCTATGGTTAACTGTTGCCGTCATCCTCAGCTCGATGGCCCTTTCAAAATCATCACCCAACAATTAATTACTTACATCAAGCCTCCAGACACAAAACTTGGAATCAGTTAACATAAAAACCAAAAAAAAGGAACGGTTAATTACAATTTACTTCCTGAAATTTAGGTGAAATTATATTTTTCTTTATTATGTTTAAAAAAATATACACTTTGTTTTTTAATACAATCCAACGTAACTTTTGATGTCTTAATTTAAACAGTATGGTTGTCATCTTCAAGTAATTTCAATATGTATAGTTTTTTTAATAATTAATTGACATTTAAAAATTAAAAAAATATTATTTTAAAAACTGAAAGAAATAAAGGAAGAAAAAACTAATAATTTAAAATTTTCATTAACTGTAAAAAAATATCATATAGATTGAAATTACTGAAAAATGACTATTATAATATCTAAATTAAGATTTTAAAAGTTACTATCGAACTATATTAAAAAGATAGAGTGCAAAGTGTATATTTCTAAAATAGGAGAGGATAAAGTATAATTTCATTTAAACCTAGAGTGTAAATTGTAATTATGCCAAAAAGGATCTCGATTGGCGATGTCGACTCGTCCAGCAATCTGGAACTGCCTTCCCTCTTCCGCCGGCAACTCTCTGAACTACCTTTTCTTTACTGAATCCGGTTGGCTATGAACAGGTTGCTCGAACGAGATAGCGACGTCGTCACCGACGGCAGTGATATGTTGACCATCCCCATCGCCTTCCCGCTGTTGCCACCGCCACGATGCCTGCTCCGGCTTGGCCAGCAAGATTCATGCCATCATCGTATCTGTTGACCATCGCTTCGCTCCGAAGCACCGCCTTTGTGCACTGTACGAGGGTGCCATGGATGCTAGTAGAGAGAACGCCAAATTCCCAATCCAGATCAACCGCTGTCGCCCAGGTCCAAAAATTGGAAGACCCGGTTGCTATTTATCCCAGTGTCCCGATTTTTCTCGTCGAAAGCCCCATAAATGGTGAAGAATAGTGGAACGCCGCCTAGGAAACCGGGCTCCATGGGAGAAAGACATGAACTTCACTTCACCGTCGGAACCCAAGAACGTGACTTTGGCGTCGGGTGCCAATTCAGAGACGAAGGCATTTGTGGAGGAGATGGATGCAAATTGGGACGAACTGAGGAGGTCGCCGAGGAAGAAACAGAGAGTGGTCTAGGCGAAGGAGGAGAGGTCTGGCGGCGATATGTTCTCTCAGATGTTTTGTTAAAAAGATATTTTGTTTTCTCATGGGAAAGGTTATTTTTTAAAAATTTAAGGTTTAGAACGAAAGTTGAAGACTGAAGTTGTTATTTTAAATTTATTTTAGTATTATTTAATGCTACTTCAATATTTTTTTATCCGATTTAATAGTAAAATTGAAGGAAAGTACTCATTTGAGACATGCTATAAATGGTTAGGTTGTTCAGTAGATCAATTATAAAATTAGGTGCCCATTTAAGATATGAAAATAAGATAGGTGATATTCATGGAATTTACCCAAACAAAAAGATATATATTAAGAAAGTCTAAATGACACCCGTGGTCTCTACATTTTATTATTGTCTTATTTTGGGCCCTAACCTCAAAACTTCAATGAGACATCTTCAATTTTAATTTTTTATTCTATTTTAGACATTTAAAAGACGGAAAATGTTAAAAATAACGAAAATGATCATGTAGCATGCCAAATTAGGGCAGATGTTCAAAATTGGTCAAATCAGACATTTTGGACCTATGTTACAAAAAAATGAATAAATTCAGAACCTGTACAGGGTTAGCCCATATATATCCTTTCTCTTCCCTCCCCCGCTGCATCCAGCCCTCCTTTGCCTTTTCCGTTCTTGGCTAATTGCTACTCAATTTTCTTTGATGCCAACCTTTGATTTCGGCCACGAGTGCAATTTACGAAAATGCTTCGCTGGGTCGATGGTGGGAGATGGGTCGGGTTGCGGGTCTGACTTCAATTCGCTGGATGGACGACTAAACGGAGGACAACGATTGCTTGGGCTTCAGTGGTGGCGTCGCGAAATGGGTATAACCAAGAGTAGTGGAGGCAATCAACGAAGTGGAAGTAGCCGAGATGGACGCAAATTGTCCTTCCTTTCTTCTCCCTCGACTTGGTGCAGATGGTGGAAGGGCAACGTCTAGGATGCGTGGTGCAGCGTTGGGCGGACCGAGGGCGGCCAACTAGGAAGGTTGATGGCGGTGGATGGAGGCTGGAAAGTATTAGAATGTCGTGCAACAGGAGGAGGCAAGGAAAGGTTGGAGCAGCGAAGGAGGGAGGAGGAAGGAGAAATGTGGGCTAACCTTGTATAGGCCCCAAGTTTCTTCATTTTTTGTAACATAAGTCCTAAATGTCTGATGTGGCTAATTATGGGCATCTATAGCTGGTGATTTATTGTGCCACGTGAGCAACTACCCCAAGTTGGCAAGCCACATAGCCTTTTCCTTCTTTTTTTTTTTAACACTTTCTGTTATCTAAAGGTTTAAAATGAAACAAAAAATTGAGATTAAGGACGTTCCATGTGAAGTTTTGAGGTTAAGGTCTAAAATAGAACAATAATAAAATATTAAGGGTCACGGGTGCAATTTACCCTATTAAGAAACAATAAGAATACGGGTAAAATCTAAATTTGGTCCCTTAACTATTTGGTCTGTCCTAAAGTGGTCCCTTAGCTCTAAAAGTGACTATTAGAGTCCCTTAACTTAAGCAATGTATCCAATTTGAGTCCCTTCCATTATTTCAGGCATTATTTTTAACGGAAAATGCGTAGGTGGCACTTAATACCCCCTGCTTGGTCCCACAATGCCACGTGGCATACTCTTTCATGACAATAAATAATAAAACTGGGAGTATAATAAATCTTAGACTAGAATTGAGAAAATATATAACTTTAGGGACTTAAAGGGTTAATTAACCCAATCTTCTTTAATCTTCTCTTCTCAGCGAGAGTCGCCGCCACCACTTGCCGCCGCCTCGCCGCTCCTATTGTTCTCTGCCTCTGGTGCACAGTTTTCTTCATCGCCTCTGGCATATGGTGCATGGTCTCCCTTATCCTCCGTCGCCCTCCTTCTTCCTCCCTTCTCCCTCATCTCCGTCTCCTCTCTCCTCCTCCTTCTCTGCTTCCGGCTCCCTCCTCATGAATCGGTCAATCGAAGCCATGGTCACCTCCATCTCTCTCCTCGTGAATTGGTCAATTGGAGCCATGGACATTGTTTCCTAATGAATCTCCGATTCCTCTCTCCTCCCCGTGCGAACCATGGCTGTCTTTTCCTCTCTGAGATGGAACACCTTCGTCAACGCCGCCTTCAAATCGAGAATGGAGAATATCAATCGGAGCTTGTGCGGGTAAAGGCAGTAGTGGCACAAGTTGAGATGTGAGATCGAAACGGCAGAGAGCGATAGGAGCGGCGGGGCGGCGGCAAGTGGTGGCGACGAAACTCGCTGAGAAGAGAAGATTAAAGAAGATTGGGTTAATTAACCCTTTAAGTCCCTAAAGTTATATATTTTGTCAATTCTAGTCTAAGATTTATTATACTCCCAGTTTTATTATTTATTGTCATGAAAGAGTATGCCACGTGGCATTGTGGGACCAAGCATGGGGTATTAAGTGCCACCTACGCATTTTCCGTTAGAAATAATGCCTGAAATAACGGAAGGGACTCAAATTGGATATGTTGGTTGAGTTAAGGAACTCTAATAGTCACTTTCAGAGTTAAGAGATCACTTTAGGACAAACCAAATAGTTAAGGGACTAAATTTGAATTTTACCCATAAGAATACCTTTAAACAGAAAGAGTACTGCTACGTACCAAAATACCTCCGTAATTTCAAACTTCAAATAATTTTACAAATAAGGACCCTATGTTTGAAGATGAACATGTATAGTATTTGTGCAAGAAATGTGAAATAATTACTTTCCGGAAACAATGAATTTCTTCATCAATTGATTTTCTCCAAAAAGTAGATCGCATATATAGGCATATTTATGTAAAGAATCCTATTATAATAAAATTAAAATATTTACAAAATCTTCATATATTTACAAAGTCAACTTCCTCTATTTACACTCTTATTACTGACAAGAACCAAGCATGCAGTTGATATTAATTTTTCTTTGGTACCAAAATAGTCATAGGAAATGTTAAACACAAATATTTAAGCAAAAAGTCTCAGATCAATGTAATTGATATTTTATGATAACATCCAAGAAATTGTTAATCATTTTAAAAATTGATGTGTTTTGGTATATAGATCTTACTGTAAACAATAGGTGTGATAGACTAGAAAATGATTTAACAGTGATCTGTAATTACCTTATGATAAAATCATCTAGAATATGATTATTTCTTATTACTTTTAAGAGGGTGAAAAAAATAAACTTTAAGGACTAGAATAACTAGATTATCAAACTTCTAGGACTTCAACTACCATTAGACAAATTCCCAAAAGGACCAATAAACGCAGGCGGTGTTGAAAAAAAGGAGGGAACAAAAGTGTAAAGTAGGACCGTGTGTGTTTGTGTGTGGGACCTGTGGGTATATATATACTCTAGAAAAGAAAGAAAAAAAGAAAAAGAAAAAAAGAAACAGCAGATTCAATAAGACTGTTATTAATATTAATTCTGTAATTGTTTTTCTTCATTAGCAGATTTTGCCGTTTCGTACACATGGGACTGGAAATGAGTTGAGTCGGGTCGAGTAATAGGCTGATCACATTCGGTTTGAATAATTTATCAAGTTTGATATTTTGTTCATGTTTATATTAAAAACAATGTGAACAAGCTTTTATCTGATCGAGTTCAAACCGTTCACTTAAATTAAGGGGAAAAATCTAAAATTAGACTGAGTCAAGTTGAGTATTAAGTAAATTAAGCTTTATTTTAATTATATATTGAGCTTTAAATTTTGTCTAGACTTAAATTGATAGCTTTTTAAACAAGTCACGAATGAACTTTAAACCGAACCAAGCTTAAATTATTTGTTCATTTTTCACCCATTTGTGCACAAACCAGATATTAGCTTTTCTTAAAATACTTGGGTCCTTCCTTCCGAGCTTTACCAGTTACGAAGCACGAATTAGAGAGGCAGATGGTTCCTGAAAACGAAACTAAATATTCATCCCCTCCTCCCCAAATCTATCTTAGTACTGTATTTGACTTCTCACCGGCAACTGGGGTCACATCTGTAGCTCTTTGTATATTGTACAACGGCATCGTCAATTCCGGATCCGGAAGCACTCGCCTACTTTCTTTAACTTCACAGTTCAAACTAAGACGAAGAGAGAACCTCAAACAAAAGTGCTTTTTCAGGTATTTCTTGTACGAATGACAAGTAAAGATAATTAAAGCTTTAACATCAATTCAAACCTACTTTTCACAGCGATTACCATCTATGACCATCTGATGTCGTAATTCATCGTACCCAAACCCAAGAACACCCTAATAGAAAAGGCACTAGAGATACCGACCGCAAAACTTCCAGTTCAATTTCGGGCCCGCGTGCCCAAGATGGCGCTAATTTCTTTTGCTAACCGAAAAACAGCGCAGGGGAATGAAGCACCAGAAAAAAATGGTTGCATGGTTTCGGGATCAGAAAACGTGCGACCTTTGCTGCAAGTACCTTGCTGAGTTTAATCAGCCAGACTCAAATAATACTACCCAAGAAAATGTTTCTACCATCACGAATTCACATATTGCGAATCATTTGTACTAGAATTTATTAACAAAGGAAACAAGGGGAAATTCTAGGCCCCACAGACACTATACATTTACTGCCATCGACAAGGGAGATGATGATGGTTTGGAAAACTTTTCCTGCTAAAAAATATTGACAAAAATTACCCATCTGATCCATCTCCCGTTTGATCTGTACAGCGATGAGATGCATTCCTCCAAGTTAACTGCCTCACGCAGACTGCAGAGTCACTGTCTCAGTAGAGGTGCTCTCGTACTCAGCAGAGGCTTCCGGTGTGTCTTCTTCACTTGGTGGAACCAGCTGCCAGAACTGGGACAAATACTTGTCCCACTCCTCTAGGATAACTGCCCCTTTTTTGCTCCCAGTTTTTTCCTGTTTTACCATTTATACCTTTGTTCAATCATACATCTGCTTATTAATAAACAAGTTGCGCAATTTCATGCTGTCACAACCGACTGATCAAGCAAGACAGCAAGTGAAAGACAACCTGAACTATCAAGAAGCAGGCCGAAAAAAGAAAACAGATTTTACGGTGAAAAGTACATATCACATGTCTTGCGGTCATAATGACAGAAGAACATTTGGACAACCCGCTATATTGCATACTGGACACTAAGATTAACAATGGGTGCTTCTATAAGGATAATCCCATTGACCTGAGGGTAAAGTTGGTTTTGGGAGAGGAATGCTATCACAAACAAAAATACACAAACCCAAACAAGGTTTAGTTTTTCGACTCTTTGGCTAGCGTCATTACTTTTTCAAGTAGTAAATATGAAATATGGACTGAAGAGAGGACGTGAGTTCATTTTCACATTTTCCAAAATTATAATGGAATCAGAAATATTCATAGCGACTGCAGCAGTGAAATTTAGTCTAAACATAGCAATGGTCTGTTCATCATGGCCATGAATGTATACGTATATCTGTTTACTTGTTTCGCGTTTTCTGTTCAGGTAAACTTACCACATGAGCCTGAATAAGACTCTTTAATTGCATCTGTCCAGGTAAACTTACCACGTGAGCCTGAATAAGACTCTTCAATTGCATCTGTCCGACAGGTGCCGTAACCCTTTGGATCTTCACAATTTCTTGGTTTACCTGAAAAGAGGTGTAAAGATGTTAAGATGAAGCCTAAAGAAGCTGACCTATAAATTACAGCTCAAAAAGGAGAGAAGTGTAAAATAGTGGAGTTCTTTTTCAATACTTAACGTGTATTAATAAGAGCACAAAGGGGTGCACATCGATGTGAAGAAAATTAGAAAGTTCAGCACTTATTACAAGGAGGACAATTTCACATATGTTGTCCAATGAAATTACAAACAACTTTCGTCCTCCCTTCTTTTGTAGTTATGACTGTCAAGTTGTAAAGGAAGACACAAATTTTAGTCAACGTTCCATTCCCAGAGAAAAACAAAAAAGCGAAAAAGAGAATGATCTAACAGAGAACAAACTGAAGTATATAGTTTTACGACAATTGTGAACCAGCTACCCCAAAATGCAGGTGTACCAAAACATAATGTAGTGAGATGAAAGCTGCAATGACTCAAATTAGTGTTACTGAAAGCAGACACGAGGTAACCCATAGGTGCTGGCTGCTGCATTTTGACCCGCCTGGTGTAAGGCCGCCAGCATTAAGCGTGAAATGCATAGAATTATTAACCCATTTCTTGCCAGATAGACATCTTGGACAATCTCCATAGATAATGCATAAAATGCATAATGTTTCATTGATAAACAGTACCATGTCTATAATACTTCCTTCTTCCCAAATTTATTGCCACACTTTCCATTTTAGGATGTCCCAAAATATCACAACATTTCATAAAAAAATGCACAACCAATTCATTTTAACTTAATTTAGATTAATCCAAAATGACTTATTTTTAGTTTTATACTCCCTCCGTCCTAGTTTACTTGAAACATATTCTTTTTTGAGATGTTCCAAAAGGTTGAAACGTTTCCTCTTTTGGAAAAGTTTAAACAATTAAATAATCTTTTTACACAAAACCCAATAAAGACTCTTTTTTTAATATCTACTCAATCTCTCACTGCACAAAACCCAAAAAAGAATCTTTTCTTTTTTAATCATTATTTAAACTTTTACTACATAAAAAATTAATACAAATTACATACACCTTAATCTCCGTATCCAGTCAAATGTTTCAACTTATTTGGGACGGAGAGAGTATCTTTTTTGCCCAAAATTGGATTTATTTGAAAGTCAATATTATATAGGTGTTATAATCCACTGAGTGAAATTTTTTATAATTTTATTAAATTTTTATGAATTTTTTAATTGTTAGGTTGAAAAGGGAAAGATTCATAAAAATTTAATAATATTATACAAATTTTCATTCAATGGATTATTATACCCACAGAACACAGGCTTTCAAATGACATTGCTTTTGGAGGAAAAAGATATAAAAATAAAAATGAACCATTTTAAATTAATATAACATAAATTAAAACGAATTGATCCATGATTTCTATTTATTTTACCCTAACAAAAAATAATATAAAAATTTTATAGACTAAGATGATGTGAATAAAGCATTTTATACAAAATTGAAATTAAAATAATGTGTTCCGATATAAATAAAATAGAATGACCTTAAAACTACGTGAAAAAGAAAATGCGTGTATGAAAATGGGAGGAAGGCAGTATACAGATTAGAGCGAAATTGCTGATCGGTCCTCCTCTAACAATAAGATGGAAGGACTTGAGAATCATTGGTGTGCTCTAATATATCACTGTACTTTTTAAAGTGCACGCTCTTGCCATATAAATGTTAGTTAAGACAAAAAAAGGGCTAAATACTTGGGTTTTTTCAGGGATTACAGCACCGAAACTAAGCTGGTTGAAACCATAGATCATTTACCTACTAAGTGACTTTTGGGGATCTACTTTGATGCCTTAACAAAATCTTTACATAGAATTGGTTTTGATCTTTAAGAGAACGAGAAGAGGGGGAGGGTGGGGGTGGGTGTGTGGTGGCGCACTTAATCAGAACGAACCTTTGGAATGAGAGTGTCATCCTCATCAAGAATGTACGCCAAGCCCCCAGTCATACCAGCAGCAACATTCCTACCCACCCTGTCAAATATAGACACAAATCACAAAATAAGTTTGAAGAAAATTCTCTCTTTATTTCAATGTGAGATCCAGTAGGCCCAATAACGCATCATGTAACAGGGATAACCTCCCTCAACCGTTTCCCCAATGTAAAAGATGACATTCAGCTTCAAGACTGCATCTATAGCTCTTCTAAGCTGAAGCATAGTTATAGATGAGTGTTTTGAGATAAGGTATTGCCTCACTTAGGGGATTAAAAGAGCTGATGCACTAGCAATTATTTAAACTAAAGATCCCAACATGGAAAACTAGGGAACTGACCCTCTGGGTCTTACCCAGCAGGACAACCTATTCTGAATTTAAGTGAAACAGTAACTAATCCTCAATATCTTTCAATTTAAAAGAACTTACTTCCCAAGCACAACCACACAACCACCAGTCATGTACTCGCAGCAATGATCTCCAGTTCCTTCAACAACAGCTTGAGCAAGTGAGTTTCTCACAGCAAATCGCTCCCCGGCTTTCCCCCTAGCAAATATTTGACCACCTGTGGCACCATACAAACATGTGTTTCCTACTATAGTTGCATTCTCCGGGGAAAACCCAACGTCCTCAACAGGAGTAACAACCAGCTCACCTCCAGCCATACCCTGAAAATATTTGTCATTGCTAATACTCCGAACTTGAATGGAAAGAATACTAGCTTCTCAACTAGACCAAAAGTTCCTTAATTTTCAGTAGGTAAGAAGGATGAAGGATGACATAAATCAAGCTTGAATACCTTCCCCACATAGTCATTGGCCTCCCCGACAAGCGTAATGTTCATTCCAGGAGTCAGGAAGCATGCAAATGACTGCCCAGCACTTCCATTAAATCTGCAGCAATGATTGAAATGTTGGTTTGCTTGCATAATGAAGGAAAGAACAAAAATAACTGCTAAAAGATACATCTAATTGAAAGATGCAATCTCACGTTATATTAAGCTGCCCAGCAAAACCAGTATCACCGTACTTCTTTGCAATTACACCAGCAAGACGTCCACAAACTGCACGATCCACGTTGTAAACCTTTGTACTTTTGTACACAACCTTTTCATTTTCAATAGCATCTAATATCTGGAGAAGACACAGCTTTTAATATTAAAAGAGTGCAAACCAGAGGTGTCTCAAAATAGACATGATCAGTTAGTAGCTTATCAGCCCTGGTGTCAAAGATCCATTATTGAGCACTTTGCACATGCACATACACAGGCCTCAACCCCCAAAAACTGACATAAGCCTTATCTTCTATAAACAGTCCTAACTATTCTTCACAAAAATTTGCGACCAATATCTTACCTCTGGGTCTGCAAGTAACACATCATCCAAAACACGTCCATTGGTATGAACTTCCTGATTCCTGATCATGGTACTGCTCCATTCTGGCAGCCCAACACTCTAAAATGAATTTGAACTTATAATCAGATCAAAATAGTTGCCACACACACAGCACAAAGGCTCTGGTTCAAGCACATACACAGAGAATATAATTTAGATCAACATGCTGGGTTTTCACTAATGAGATGTCTCGTCGTCTCAACAGCTCTGTACGACCAATTATATCGTCCAGCTTCTCATAACCCAGTTGTGCCAACATACCCCGTAACTACAAAAGCATTACAGCTAAGAATTAATGTAAATAGATTAGATGAAAGAACAAATGAAAAGAAAAAGGATTAATGACCAAGAAAGGAAAATGATGCACATGCACATGATTAATGCATACCTCCTCAGCAACATATAAGAAGAAATTTACAAGATCTCCAGGCACACCAGGGAAACGAGCACGCAGTTCTTCACGCTGAAGTACCCCCCCCCCCCCCCCCCCCCCCCAAAAAAAAAAAAGAGAAAGAAAACATAAAAAAATTTGCACTTTGATCTACCAAATAATGGACGACAGGAGCTATACCATAAAATTGACAATAGGCTTCTTGTTACCTGACTCGCAACACCAACTGGGCAATTATTTGTGTGGCAAATACGAGCCATAACACATCCTGTTGCAATCATGGCAACAGAACCAAATCCATACTCATCAGCACCCATTGCCGCAGCCATCAGGACATCAACTCCACTTCTAAAACCACCATCAACTCTGAGAACTACTCTCTCTCTTAACCCATTTTCAATGAGAGTCTGTTTAAGGATCAACACAATTAATTCCTCACAATAATTTATGAGGGATTACCCACATTGACCGTGTAAAAATCAAATCAATACCTGGTGTGTTTCAGTTAGTCCAAGTTCCCAAGGACCACCAGCATGCTTAATGGAACTTACAGGACTAGCTCCAGTTCCACCATCATGCCCTGATATCTGAAAATCATGAGAAAATAATTCTACAGGAATTAGTTGATACAAAGTTAACTATATTATAAACAAAGATATCCTTTTAAGCGATACTCTAAATGCATACTCATTTAATACTCTTACTTTTTTTTTTGGTGAATAGGAAATGAAAAATCACAGCTTGTTTGGTTGAGACGTTAGATTACCCAGTTTTGTAATTTCTTAGCATTCCCTTAAAAGCCACAATAAAGTGTTTTCTTGCTTTAAAAAAGAAAATCACAAAAAACACCAGGGCTTAATAGAAAGGCAAAACAAACACCGTACAAATGTGACAAACTTATTGGTCACACAGGAAGCCAATCAGATGAATACCTGTATGATATCTGCATTACCCTTGGCAACACCAGAGGCCACAGTTCCAATTCCAGCTTCTGCCACAAGCTTTACAGACACCTTAGCCTTAGGATTAACCTAAATTTTTGAAACGTAGGAGCCATCTTATTAGAAAGTCAACTCTGCTTGCAAGATTGTCCCTTTTAGAGCTAAACATTACCTGATGAAGATCAAAGATTAGTTGCGCAAGATCCTCAATGGAGTATATATCATGGTGTGGAGGAGGCGATATAAGTGGAACACCTGGTTTGGAATTCCTCAACCTAGCAATATATGCACTAACTTTTTTGCCAGGCAATTGGCCTCCTTCACCAGGCTTTGCACCTTGTGCAATTTTGATTTCCAGCTGATCAGCATTGACCAAGAATGTTGGAGTTACACCAAATCGCCCAGAAGCAACCTGAAAAAGTTACATCACAAAAGTTGGACTTAAAATTCAATTTGTTTCCTCCTCTTGGCTAATGGAAAAAAACATTGGTGTCTGTGGCATGCAGTTCATAACCATCATAACACTGCACCTTAAACTCACTATCTCAGGGTTTGTGCCACGAAGTTCATAATGTCAACTAATTGTTAAGAGTCATATAGACACTAAAGGATTGTGCAATTATGAAGTGATAACATTTTATGCTGGATGCCTTAAAGCTACCCTCTTGTGGAGGAATATAGATGTTACTCCAGCAATAGGAAATAACTGTAAAACCAATTCATTTCTTGTTCCCATCCCAAATTACAGGGTAAAAGAAAATTTGTCATCAGATGGATCGCATTTATAACTGTTCATCTTTATGCAATCAGGGCAGAGACGTTGATGGAATGGAAAAATTCTAATGTGCAATATATCATGAGAATATATTGAAGAAGAATAGCATTGATCAGCAATGCATTCCCCATAATATACTACACATGTTAAACTTATTCCATCGAAAACTGATATGCTAGGAAAACAACAGTGAGTAGGTCCAGTAAAATCAACTTCCATTACCTGTTTAATGGCACTAGTTGCTGTATCACCATTCTGAAGACCCTTGAGGTGTGGAAGTGTAGGAGAGTACCCATCAACAACATCTGTGAGTGGTCTCCACCGAATAGGATCCTAAGGAAAATTAAATCAGCAAACCAGCTTTTTTCAGTCAGAAGCAGAATACACCAAATCCAGGACAGGCATATGATAAAAGATTGTTTCAGAACTCTAACTTGCAGATTCTTATATTAAATGACATACAGATACACTCATTTCATGTTGTCAGAGTATATATGATTGCAAAAACAGTGAATTTTGTGGTGGATGCAACAACAGCAGGAAGTCCAAACAATTAGTTCTATGTTTCACTACAGAGAGCAAAAATCTAAAAAACTAGGCTCGCACTCTCTAGACCTAGGCTCCCCTACACAAATTTTTTCTTGAAAATTTGAAAATACACCAAGGCATAGGCACAATATTATTCAAATTAGGATACTACCACCAGACGGACCACAATTATTGAGGGACAGAAAACCAATCAATGTCAGTAATAGATCAATTAATTAAAGGACATTGTTTTCATACACACCGGGGTAGAAGGAAACCCCTCCTAGATGTGCGGCATTAACAAAAATTTTCAGAGAATATTTTTATAGGAATGCCTGTCCGAGAAGGAGTTTCCTCCTTTCTGCGGAGGAAAATATTATCCTTAATACAAGTCATAATGCCAAAATGGACTACAGTAAAATTAAAGTAGAAAAAGAAGCAACAAAAGTTACCTCACCACCTTCTCCCGAATTTGACTTCCCACCTATTCTGTTCATAGCTATTGCAATTGCTTCATGTGTTTCTCTAGAAATAGCTCCAAGTGACATGCCACCAGTGCAAAATCTTTGGACAATGGTTGAAGCAGGTTCAACTCTTCCAACTTGTATTGGCGAACGGTCACTTTTGAACTCAAGAAGATCACGAAGAACCTAAAGTTATAGGATAAGAAATTTCAAAAAACAAAAGAAAATCTTCAGATGCCTATAGTTATCTAAGTGAGCCAAACAAAAGAACTTTGTGTGGGGAACTTACATTCACAGGGCGGTTAGCCAAGTGCTGCTGATAAACTGCAAATGCATTTTCACTCTTTTGGCGGACAGCTTTATGGAGCAACTTTGACATCTCTGGGTTGTTCCCATGGTACTCCCCTTTTCAGATACATAAAATGACAAAAGAACATAGGAAAAGGACGCAATTTGAGAAGAACGTGGAGCACTGTAATTTAATAGGGGCAAGATGTTGGGTTAACAATACAAGATGAATAGAAAACAACTCAAGCAACAGCATACAAATGAGAATAATGTTTTATCACCTCATATTCAAACAATAATTCTGCAGATTATTTTGTGTGAATCACAGCCGACTCAGCTTCTTTTTACTTGGAAAAAATTCTTATCCAAACTGAATCTATACTTGAAATGCAAATTAAAGGGTTCTAATGAACAGGCAAAAAAACCTTAATAAGCGTTAATGTTGGAAAGCATGAAATTAGAGGATTTATAATTGGTAGTTGTGTAAATATAGGATTGTGTAAATAATCCCTGAAATATGGGGATTACTATAGCTGGTAAAGTACCTTAATTATAGGGATTGATTTACAGGGATTTTGTTTCGTTGCTGATTATTCAGCAACTTGTATAAATACGCTGGGCTGTATTGGAATAAAGATGTGAAGCTTTTACCAGAGCAAACATGGTATCAGAGCTTTAGGTTTGCCTTGAGATTGCTTTTTCTTCTGGCTTTCATTGCCGAATCATTGCTCTGTTTTCTGGCCTTCATTGCCAAGTCTTTTTTTTTTTTGCCTCTAGTGCTGATCTAACCAGTACTAGTTCCTCATCTTTTATTCTCCTTTCCCACTATCCTGAATCTTCCTCCATTGACAATGTCTAGCGAGATTGTAACAAGCGCTCCTGCCCAAGTTGATTCCCATATTCCCACAGGCGATCTGCAGACTATTCAGGCAGCCTACAGACTCAATGGTCATAACTATTGAAGTGGTCACAACTGGTGCGTACCTATTTGAAGGGAAAAGGAAAAATCAACCATATTCTTGGAACAGGGCCTAAGTTGGACGACCCAAATTTTGATGCTTAGGATGAAGAGGACTCCATGATTATGTCATGGTTATGGAGTTCAATGACACCCGAAATCAGTGACACTTGCATGTTCCTCCCTTTTGCAAGGGGCATTTGGGATGCTGTCTGACAAACATATTCCAGAGCCCATGATGCTGTCCGTGTCTATGAGGTCAAAGTAAAGACATTGGCAGCTAAACAAGGGAGCAGGAGTGTTACAGAGTATGCAAATCTGCTGCAGAATTTGTGGCATGAACTTGATCATTATTGAGTTCTTGAGACTAAGTGCCTAGATGATGCTGTGATCTTGAAGAACTTCATTGAAAGGGATAGGGTGTATGATTTTTTGGTTGGGCTGAATGCTGAATTTGATTAGGTCTGAATACAAATCCTTGGCAAAGAAGAGGTGCCTCCATTGAACGAAGTTATAGCTCTTGTTAGAGTTGAGGAAAGCCATTGTGGGATCATGCTTGAGCCTAAAGATCTCGAAGGATCTGCTATGGTGGCAAGGGAAGGAAATTATAGTGCCTCAAAGGGTCGAGACTCTAAAGATAACCTCTGGTGCACCTATTGTAAGTAGCCTAGACACACAAAAGATCGCTGTTGGAAACTCCATGGGAAACCTTCCACATACAGCAAGGAATGGGGCAATCGGGGAGATGCAAAAACAGTTCAACAGGCCCACAATGTCTCCACAACTTCACAGCAAAGTCGGGGGCTATTTAATGAAGAAGAAATTGAAAGGCTGAGAGGTTTGTTGGGATCCTTGAAACCAGAAAGTGGTTCTGCCTCTATTGCCCTCTCAGGTGAATCTCTATCCCTAGGATTACATGCCTCGGCTAGTGTTTTTCTATGGATTCTCGACTCTGGAGCCACTGATCACATGACACCCTCTTCACTATACTTCTTCACCTATAAACCCTATCCCAGTAACAGAAAAATTTATGTTGCTGATGATTCTCTCATCATAGTGGCAAGAATTGGAAATATATAGATTACTCCATCACTATGGCTTAAAAATGTGCTTCATATTCCCAAATTATCTACTAGCCTTATTTCTATACATAAACTTACCCAAGATGTGAACTGCAATGTTGTGTCCTTCCCTTCTTACTGTGTATTTCAGGACCAGGTTTCGGGGAAGAAGATTGGACTTGCTAAGGAAAGGAATGGACTTTACTATCGTGAAGAAACCAGCAAACCATCTCACAATATTATGCATGTCACACATGAGTCGTTCCTTCCAATAAAGATTTAATTTGGCATCAGCATTTTCATTTTGGCCAGCCTTCTTTTTCTGTTTTAAAAACAATGTTTCCTTCCCTATTTAAGGGTATTGATATTGAGACCTTTCATTGTGATGTTTGTGAGTTTGCTAAACACAAAAGAGTTTCATTTCCAACCAGCAATAAAAAATCATCAACCCCTTTTTAGTTGATTCATTCAGATATATGGGGCTCTTCTTGAATTCCCAACATTACTGGTTCTAGATGGTTTGTCACATTTATTGAGGACTACACAAGGGTCACATGGGTTTTTCTTCTTAAATAAAAATCAGATTTAAGCACCATTCTTCCCAATTTTCATAATATGATCAAAACTCAGTTTGGTGTGAAAATCAAAAGGTTTCGATTTGATAATGCAACAGATTATTTTAATCAAACCTTGTCATCCTTTTTCCAAAAAGAAGGAATTGTGCATGAATCCTCCCATGTTAACACACCCTAACAAAATGGGGTGGCTGAAAGGAAGAATGGTCATTTACTGCAGACCACATGAGCCTTCCTCTTCCAAAACCAAGTTCCAAAACAATATTGGGGAGAAGTTGTCCTTACCGCTGCATACACAATAAATAGACTACCATCTAAAGTCCTCGACAATCAAACCCCAATGCAAACTCTCTCTCAATTTTACCGACATTTGAACCTCAAATAATCTCTCACCAAGAATTTTTGGTTGCCCTGCCTTTGTTCATGTTCATAATAAGGGAAAATTAGATCCATGAGCAATAAAATGTGTTTTCTTGGGATATTCTCCAACCCAAAAAGGTTATAAATGTTATCATCCAGTCACAAGAAAATTCTACACCTCCGTTGATGTCACATTTGAGGAAGGACAATCTTTTTTTACCCAACCTTATCTTCCGAGAGAGCCTTCATTAATAGAAGATAAGGCCTCAGATCTACACTTTCTCGAAATATTACCCTCTTTACAGCTGCCTAATCACCAGCAATCAGAACCTTCTGAGTCCTCGGAATCTTGCACATCCGAGCCTCAACAATGTTCAAACAACCCAATCATTGACAATGTCAACCCCACCAATGATGTGCATGATAATATGAGATATATGCAGGTTTACTCAAGGAGAAAAAATCCAGATTTTGAACTTAAGCAAGTCCAAGATTCAGCTCCTAATCCTGGAACTGAGGTATGTCTAGAACCTATTTATTCTATTAATGAGGATGACCTGCCTATTGCCCTGAGAAAGGGAACTAGAGAATGTACTAAATATCCACTCTATCCCCTAGCCAAATCAATAACATTCCAAAGATTCTCCCAATCTCATAGGAGTTTTCTAGCTAGCCTTGACACCATGCCAATCCCTAAAACTCTAGCTGAGGCACTTTCCAATAAGGAGTGGAGAAAAGCCATGAGAATGGAAATGGAGGCGCTGGGAAAAAACAAAACGTGGGAACTTATGGATCTGCCAAGAAATAAGAAGGCAGTAGGCTGTAAATGGGTATTTGCAATTAAATACAGATTTGATGGGTCGTTAGAAAGCTACAAAGCGTGACTAGTAGCCAAGGGATATACATAAACTTATGGGGTAGATTATCAGGAGACTTTTGCTCTAGTAGCAAAAATGAACACAGTAAGGGTATTGTTGTCTTTGGCTGCCAACTATAGTTGGGATTTGCAATAGTTTGATGTAAAAAATGCATTTCTCCATGGTGATCTAGAAGAGGAGATATACATGGACATTCCACCAGGCTTTGGAGAAGGCATTAAGGGGAACAATGTGTGCAAGTTGAAGAAAGCATTGTATGGTCTCAAGCAGTCTCCAAGGGTATGGTTTAGTAGGTTTACGAATGTGATGCTTGGTTCAGGATACAAGCAAAGCCAAGGTGACCACACTTTGTTTATTAAACACACAGCCTCAGGGGGAGTTACTGCTTTATTAGTCTATGTGGACGATATAATTGTTACTGGGAATGATGAAAAGAAGAAGGAAGCATTGAAGAACTGCCTTGCCAGAGAATTTGAGATAAAAGAGTTTGGGAGACTTAAGTATTTCCTTGGAATTAAAGTTGCACCTTTATCTCTCAACAAAAATATGTGGTTGATCTTCTGAGAGAAACAAGGAAGATGGCATGTAAACCAGCCTCTACGCCTATAGATCTGAATCATAAACTTTGGGAAGCCAGCGAAAATGCAAGTGTAAACAGGGAGATGTTCTAGAGACTTGTTGGAAAACTGATTTATCTTGCATATACATGACCAAATATCGCATATGCTGTAAGTATAATAAGTCAGTTCATGCATGACCCTAAAGAAGTTCATTTGCAAGCTGCCCATCGAATTCTTCACTATTTGAAAGCCAATCCAAGGAAAGGAACTTTATTTAGAAGGAATGGGGGGCTAGCTCTTGAAGCATTTACAGATGCAGATTATGCAGGATCACCAGTAGACAAACGATCCACCTTTGGCTATTGCACCTTCTTGGGAGGAAACTTAGTGACTTGGAGGAGTAAGAAGCAAAATGTAGTTGCTTGGTCAAGTGTAGAAGCAGAATTCAGGGCTATGGCACAAGGGGTGTGTGAACTACTTTGGTTGAAGATAATTTTAGAAGACTTGAAGATTCCACAAGAGAGACCTATGAGACTATATTGTGACAAGATGTCAGCCATCAATATTGCCCATAATCCAGTTCAACATGACAGGACGAAGTACATCGAAATTGATCGACACTTCATTAAAGAGAAACTTGATACCAATGTGATTTGCACTCCTTATGTGTCTACAAAAGGACAGCTAGCTGATATATTTACTAAATGGCTCAACAGGACAGGCTTTCATAGAATTGTAGCCAAGCTGAGAATGGTAGATCTTCATTCACCAGCTTGAGGGGGAGTGTTGGAAAGCGTGAAATTAGAGGATCTATATTTGGTAGTTGTGTAAATAATCCCTAAAATATGGGGATTACTATAGCTGGTAGAGTCCCTTAATTATAGGGATTGATTTACAGGGATTTTGTTTCCTTGCTGATTATTCAACAACTTGTATAAATACGCTGGGCTATATTGGAATAAACAGTTAACATTCCCTATATTTGTATGAACATCTTTTCACCAAAACAAATACCTCCAGGTCTGAATTGAATAAATCCGAAATTTTCCAATCTTTTAGCTGTGTCCTCTGAGAAAGCTTTCACCCAGAAAGATAGTGTCTCCCTGGCCAACTGCAGGAAAGAAAGATGGTACCAAAGCCATTTAGACCAGCAACTTAATTACCAACCAAGATGGGGGATATAATTGAAACAACCTTTAAATAGACAGTCCAGCAGCTGATTACAAAAACTAGTTGATTTACTGTGTATGTACCTAAAGAAAGGCTCTACTAGGGTCATATAAATCATTAGCAACTCTGCCTGGAACTTTCACTCTAGACAAGTCATCAACACTTTCATAACCATAAGTTACCCTTACTCATTGTATTTTTACGTTATCAAGGTGTTAAAGCATCCAACTTAAAACTAACTGGTGATAAGTGGAGGGGCTTTACCACAATATAAAGCCACAAGTAACTCCTTTATTAAGCCATGTGGGATTGAACACTCCCCCTCAGATGCAAGCTCTCAAGCATCTTTCATGTGAAACCCATTACCACAATATAGAGCTACAAGTAACTCCTCTATTAAGCCATGTGGGATTGAACACTCCCCCTCACATGAAAGCCCTCAGCCAGATAGCATGTGAAACCCAAACCAGAGCAAACCGGAACTGGACAGCAAATGACAGAACTGAGGCAAATTGGGGAAGCGAAACCTGATCTCTAATACCATGTTAAAACATCCAACTTAAAACTAATTGGTGATAAGTGGAAGGTCTTTACCACAATATGAAGCCACAAGTAACTCCTATATTAAACCATGTGGGATTTAACAGTAGGTATACTACTCATTTCCACCCTAAGTTGTACTTCAATTTCAAATACATCAAACCCTAGCAACCCTACTGTTGTCAGTCATATAAGCAAGGGGAGTACATATGAAAATTTAAACTCTTGCCATGTTTCCTAATATATTGTTTGATGCAATCCTACATAAACCTTCTTCTCCCTTTCTCATAGTCTTTTAGTTCTGCTTCTTCCTTTGGGAGAGTTTGCATTGTACTATTCCCCTACGCAAATATTCACCCACCGAGATCAACCAATTTAATCATCACTTACAATCAGAAAAATAGACATGCAAAAATTCAGAACAAATATTATTAGGAGGGAAGAACTGCAGAATAGAAGGAAGGTGCAAGGTGCATATATTCTGTTAAAGCACATGAGGCATAAGAATGGGATTTTTCTCAAACAACTACTGTAACCAAAACTAGCAAAAATATTTTAAGTTAAAGCTTTTTATCCAACCTCGTCAAAAGTTAATCCACCAATTTTTGATACACTCCCACAGAAAGCAAGATCAATAATCTCCTTGCCCAAGCCATAAACTTCAAATATCTGAGCACCACAATAGCTAAATGAAGAACAGTCATAAGTGAGTCCATTAGAGAACACCTAATTTCAAAGCCATAGTCTAGGATTGAAATAATACTTCTTAAAGCTCATACCTGGAGAGCAATGAGATGCCCATCTTGGAAAGGATTTTTAATAGACCAGAATTAATCGCCTGAAATTTTATAAATAATCAGTAAACCTGTCCAACATATCAAGCATCCAGTTCAATTGATCCCTGTTATGCCAAAATATTATACCACCAGATACCCTCTTAAACTCTCTTGCTAACAGGTGTGAAAAGAAGTTCTCATTTGCACTTGCCATGTGACAGTTAAATAGAACAAGCATAAAGCAGGAATGGCCACGTACAGTTTATCTTCTTGCAATTAGAACCAAGCTTATAATAACAAATCTATTTATGATGATTAGCAACAAACAAGCCCCTGTCAAAGAATGACTACCCAGTTCGTAGCAATTATCAAATGAAACTCTCTGTTTGATCAAGCACCTTCTAAGCACGAGAATCTTGACAATCTTTTGAACATTTTTTTAGAGAACTTGAAACGTCGGTGCTGCATAGTACTCCCTCCATCCTGCATTCTTTGCAACACTTTCAATTTTGGGCTGTCCCAAATCCTTTAAAACATTTCCTTGTTTAGTAAATTTTACCATATATCTTTACTATTATACCCCTCATCTCTCACCATTGCCTCTTTTCCATCCTATATCCAGCTTATCACTCTAATGCATTGGCCCATCTCTCTGTCAATGCTAGAGGGGCTTCAGAGAATACGAATAGGGGTAGAATGCAAAGAGAGATTAATTTAGCACATAAAATCTTAAAAACAAGATCCCTGAAATCAATCTACAAGAAGCAAAATCCTCACCTTGCGGAAGTTCCTTTGAGCCTGCTCAATTGTCACAGTCGGCATCTTTCCATTTCGCATCATATTAACAGTTTTGGAACTCAATCGCCATTGCCGGCATGTCTCCAATGCCAGGTATGGACACACAGCACTAGAAACATTTTTTTGGCACAAAAAGAATGCTCATAAGGCAACTGAAAATATAACAGCTAATGAAAAAGAATTATGAAGAGCACAAAATTTTACAGCTAATGCAACAGAAATTATTTAAAGTACAATAACAAGATTGTTCTTCAGAATATGCGAGTGTTTCGTGTTTTTTTATTTATTTATCCTCCAGGTGTTTTTTAAAGGAAGCAAATATGTAAAGAGCTGTAACAAGGTAATGGAAGGGTTTGTGTGGTGCAAGGAGTGAAACTTCAACCAAATGATCTTTCCGATCAAGATAGATGAAGATAGCTTTCAAAGGCTCACAATGAGAAAGTCTGCCCCTTCCTCTTAAACTGACAATATCATTATAGAGAAAACTACATAAATTTGAACACAGAAAGCCCACAAAAGAGATTCATATGAACTGACAAACGCGAGTACATATGATATGGTTTGCTGCAACACATACACAAAGCCTTAATCCTTAAAAAAAAAAACAACTGCTATTGCAACCAAAGCAAACAATTATGTATTTTAGCCATTGCTAGAAAGATCATTATGAAACTCTAAATGATTAGCCACACATGTAGTTTCTTCAAATGAAGTACCATTATGGAAACATTGCCCTTGAAATATATTGCATAAGAATATTCTCAAAAAGGTCACCTGTCCTCGTAACAATGACACCTTCAACCTACTACTTTGATGTGAATAGCATCGTAACTACACCTTGCCCCCTGAATGTTGGTAATTTATTACAATGCCTCACATCAACATTTCAGATCCTAATTTAAAGGTGCAGTACTTGTCTTCCAATAAATTTAAAGTCTCTAATAAATTTTGACAGATTGTTAACAGTTTATGTTATCAATGTAGCCTTCTATCTAGATGTAAAACAGTCTTTTTCCCTTACCTCAGGCGCCAAAGTGTAGGTTTCTTAAACAAGTGGAGGCAAACTGCAATTTCACCCAAATTTCAGGGGTTTTTGTAGCTGGCCCTTTCTTTTTTGTTTTTGGTCTGTTCCACTTATTTCAATAACTAAGAAGATGATCAGATGGCACTAAGGATTAGCAGCTGCATTTGACACAAGTATAAAATTGACTCACAGATAATTTAAACTGACTGATAAATTTTGATAATTAGTTAACGGTTTAAATTATCAATTTTCCCTCTATCTAAATGTAAAACAATAATTATCCCTTACTTCAGGGGGCAAACTGTAGGTTTCTAAAATAGGTGGCAACAAATGGTAATTTCACCCAAACCTTGGGGTGGTTTCTCAGGTCGGCCCTTTCATTTTTGTTTTTGGTCTGTTCCTTTTCTTTCAATAACTAAGAAAGTGATCAGAAGGTACTGAGGATTAGCAGGAGCATTTTACACCAGAAAATAATTGACTCACTAACAATAAGCAGGCCAGCCGATCTGTAGATTATAAACCAGAATAGCATTCAGAGAGAGTTGTGACCATAAAACCTGGAAGACTGACAATATCTCTCTAGCCAACTTCTCCAGTGGATCTTATAGATGTATTCTTGTTTCACCTAGTAGCTGACATGGACCTTAAAATCTTTTCCACTGTTTAGAAAGTCACTATTTATCATAAAAGTCCATTGTTAATACCTATTTCCTTAGAGAAGACAACTTACAAAAATAAATAGAGTTATTTTTTTCCAGTAATACATTTGCTCATATTCTACCTAGAAGCTGATATTACTCTTAAAAATCTATTTGGTTGTTCAAAGTTGCTATAAAGTGACTATTTATGGCAAATATACATTTTTAATACCTCTGTCCTTGAAGGAATAAAGCCTATAGAGAATAATACAAAGCAAAAATTCCTTTCAATAACAGAAGTTTTCTTTCCCAAGAAGGTGCCATCAACCATTTTGGTTGGATCTATTCCCTGCTTTGCAAAACTAAGCTTGCTTCAAGCCCATGGGCATTAGAACCTGAGACCTCTCATGCACTCAGTGGTGGACAAGCCAGTGAGTTAACCAACCAGGGAATGAAAGTTTTATTATTTCAATTAAAGCACTATTCCTGGCTCGATCCTTTTTTTTTTTTTGGGGGGGGGGGTGGTTTAAATCTCACCACTAAGTTCCAAATCAACTTAAATCTTCAATGTATGATGAGATTTAATCCCAACACAAAAAACTCAAGCCTGCAAAGTGACTTCTCATAGCTGAACATCATTACACAGAAACACTTCATTACCTTGCTCCATATCCAACTAAGCAGGCAAACTGATGCGTGCTGAAGCACTGAGCAGTATCTGCAACTATTGAAGCTGACATACGCAAGCCATTTTGAATAAGATGTTGGTGAACAGCACCAACAGCTAAAAGTATTGGTATTGCAGGCTGAGTTGGTTCCTGGGGACATTTAAGAAGAGAGGGCAGAGAGGCCCGGGGGATCAAGAAAAAAGAGAAAAATTATAAATATTCCTTTAATAGGAAAAAAAAAGAAAGCAGCTTCAAGAATATTCTATGGTCAAAGAATAATTTCCAACCAATTGAAATTTTAAGACATTTTTACCAGGAGAAAAAAAAATCATAAACTTTTGGTCATAATCAATCATTCACCTCTACCTAATAAAACACAAAGGAGAATATTTTCCTCCGACCTGGGCAGGAGGAAACCCTTCCTTGAATATGTGGCAGTTTCTAAACTGCTTGATTGAAAAATTAAAACTTTTGATTTTTTTCAATTAAAGCTGATTTTCAAACTAGTCCAATGACTTAATGTCACATTGTGCGTAGGAGTTTCCTCCTATTCAACTGGGAGGAAAATAGTGTCCAAACACAAATACTATTAAATTTCGATTCAAAGCTCCAAAGGCAAGTTAAGGACATATCCATCAATCAATCAATCAATCAATCAACTAAGCCTTAATCCTAACTAGTTGGGGTTGGCTACATGAATCCTGTGTCTCTATTCAACTTGGCTGGAAGCAAGCTCCTCTAATAGTCCTAACAAGGCAAGATCTTTTTGTACTAAGCAAGCCCAAGTAAGTTTAGGTTGCCTTTGTCTCCCTTGCCTAGATCTATCCTATCATGCTTATGCAATTGCATATCTATTGGTCTCCTTTAAGTATGCCCAAACCATCTAAGGTGACCCTCCCTGATTTTATCCTTAGTTGGGGCTACATTCATCATGCTTCTAATGTTTTCATTTCTTATTCTATCCCTTATCATATGCCCTCTCGTGCTAGGAAATTCTTCTGCAGTAGCATATTATGTGCAAGCAACAGGGGAGAAAAAACAAAACAAAAAAAAAAAGAGGAAAGAACTAGAACTAAAGCATCGCAGCATACAGAAGACAAATAACTCTGGTACAAACTATTCTGAGATGTAGATGCAGATTAAACAGCATCTGTCAACAGTCAAGTAACAGATACAGCAACAATTTGTTTCTATACTGAAAATACAAGACATAGATTCAGAGGTCAGAATATATACTATCAATCAATGTGAAGCAAAAACAAAAGTAAATGGTGCATACCAGCTTATCAGAACGGTCAGAAAGAACAAGAAGTTGGGAGCCCTTGCGAACAGCTTCATCAGCATCTTCACAAAGTCTGTAAAGTGTCCCTTCCAAAGAACCTTCAACCCCTCTACGTATATCAAAAAATGTGGGTAGAACATGTGCATTCAGTTGGGGATCCTTCATCAAGAACTCAAGGTCTCCTTCATTTAGAACCGGACTGGACAAACTAACCTGTATCATGAAATAGGAAATTAGATCTAATATGATTTGATTTGTACTGAAGGACTAGCATTTGACTTGTGATGACATATAAGGATCTCAAACCTGTGAAGCATTTTCAGGTCCAACTTCCAATATGTTTCCTCGTTTCCCAATGTTGACCTCCAAAGACATAACCAACCCCTCCCGGAGAGGGTCAATAGCTGGATTAGTAACCTGCACAACAACGCAAAAAGCATTTTGAGAGTTCAAGTGAAAGAAATACTCTACATCAATCTTCACGTACACCCAACTTGTAATCAGCTGGTTCAGTAAAAGGTGGACCTGTTACTCAGATCATCTTTTGAAATTGATTGTAATATCAAAGACTTTCACCTGACTACTCTAGTCTGATGTATATATAAGATTAATGAAAAGGACAAAGAACCAAACCAGAATTACTTGAATTTGCAAGGACAATACGTCTACAAATATACCAAGTATGTCTGAAGATAGCAAACCTGTGCAAACCGTTGCTTAAAATAATCATAAAGCATATGTGGCTTCTGAGATAGTATTGCTAATGGAATATCATCTCCCATGCAAAATGTCGGCTCCTTCCCCTGTGCAGCCATAGTTTCAATAACCATTTGAACGTCTTCACTAGAATAGCCAAAAGCCCTAGTACAACCAAGTCCGAAAACAGCATAAAAAAAAAATGGGTAAAACAAGCAGAAACATATCTTAAGAGTGCAAGACAGAAACAGAGACAACATATAAGCAGACGCATAAGCATAAGCAAATACTACGTAAGAGCTACTGCAGACAATGTGAGCTTATTCACTTCTAACAGCCTAGGATTCAGCTTGGCAATGCTTCACCACAGCTATAGTATGTTGGGAAATTTTATAAAAATTTTACCAACACAAAATGCTCATAATATGGAATGGATTACATACAAACTCCTTTTTAAACTTAAGTAAGAGAAAAATAATTATTGGAAAGAAAACACTAAGAATGCGCATCAAGTCCATACTCCCCACAGTAGAAGGCAAAGTTATTCACTCCTCTTTTGCTCTGTGGCCTTAATGGAAGACTTTCCTCAAATCTTTCATTCCACGCGCACAACTCTTATTCAGTGTACATCCATTGTAATTAAGGCCATATCCACGACACCTTCATTTTGGGCTAGAGAAAAATAGGTGTCCGATCAATTCCATTTCTGTTGTATGGTAGAAACACCTTATTCAATTGGGTTATACAGCTTCTGAAGGCCGTCCAACATAACTTTTCTTCCCAAAGCAGTTTCCCAAGTGAAGATGGCCAAGTTTGAGGATACACAAGGTTTCCAAGCAAAAGGGCATAATAGTCTTTAAATGGGTAAACAAGCCAGGTCACAACCTTCATTTATTTTTAGAAGAACTAAAAAAGCATATCGATAACAGAAAAGTGTACAATTATAAACCATTTTCCTATTTTCATTTCAGCCATCATGATGCTGATCATGCCCATAGCTCGGTTGATTCAATTACAAGGGCAACTAATAAATTACCCCTGCCAGAAAATAACATCAAGCTCTTAGTATACCAGCTCCCAAACTATGGTAACTAAATAACATGACCATGGTACCCCAAGTTGTCAAGAACCTCAAGGGACATGAATTGCAAGGTATCAGATTTATTCAGCATTAATAGCCAAGAAGAAAGGCGTTAAATAATTACTTCAATGGACCAGAAGGATCGCCAAACAGTTGGTTCCTTATTGTTATGCAAACCATGTAGATAGATGTGGGCAAGGGAAGTTGAAAGTGTCAGGTGGGGGTGTTACTAGAGTACAATTTTAAGTCCGGAACCAAAAAACTTTGAAGCATTTTCTCCATTCAAAGTATATTTCATTGTTTGCTTCAAAGATGAAGTCAAGACAGGTGGCAGTAAACAGATGTTATGAGTGTAAAGCAACCTGAAGAGGTAGTCAAACACCTTTTTGTCATAAACCCAAAGAGCTGTGTGATCTAACGACAAAAGCAATGGGTTGGTCAGGGATCAACAAAAAGAAGGAAAAAGCCATGACAATACCTCAATCAATATTTTGGCCCATGCTTCATCCAGAGGAAAGGAATAGGACTCTTAACATGGTTGAAAGCTCACTAGCCTTCCCAAAACTGACATTCATACAAGTACATTTGCATAATACATAAAGACTTCCTCATACCGACATATTGTCAAAAATATTTTAGCTACTCTACAAAGTGCATCGATCCCATAATGGTTGAGAACCATACTGATTATAGTGCTACTAATCTGTTAGAACCATGCTGACATATAAGCTTATTGAAAGAAAGTGGCAAAGTTTTATGATGCGTAATTTACTGACAGAACCTTCTTTTTCTAAAGTTTGAGCTATTCTAAGATAAATCACAATTACAAAACATTGGAATGAGCTTCCATGTTATCGCTCCAGCCATAGCAGTCTAAACCATACACCAGCTAAAGTTAAAAATTCCAAAAAATTCAGTAGAGAAAGACTCACCTCATGCGAAACACCATCTTAATAGTGCTATGATATTTAAGGACAGAAGAAACAGAGAGGAAGACCATAATGCTTACTGTTGACGTCTTAAGATAGAAGCATTATCAATTTCTGTAGCAGCAAGGAACTCCACAGCTTTCAAGAATCGCATGTTTTCTCTGACCCATGTTCCATAAGGATAGAGTGCAGCCACTTTCTTCTTAACCTCTGTATTCTCATACACCTGCAAACCCAAGTACTTTTAAGTAACAGTGTTGAGTGGGAAAGTCCCACATGGTTAGATCAAGGGGTCAATTAAAGGCTTTATATTGTGGTGAGGCCTCTCTGCCCATAGCCATTTGGTTTTGGGTTCCATACATGTAATCTACTTTGCCAAACTGAAAGAGGGGAGAGGCCGCCAGCATCAGAAATGTACTATTGTAGAATGAAAATGAGGCTAGGATCAGATTGTGCCCACCAAAGCTAAAAGAACTACATAATGGGCAAAATGGTGATTTTAATTATTAAACATTTGACAATTTGGAAAACAACTTTTAATGCCTTAACACCCCCAAAGAGAGGGAAAAAAAAAGTTCAACACAATAGAAAATTGCAATTGCTACACCAACCTGACCATTAGATAGATCAACAGCTATCATCATACCCGGACCCAAACGACCTTTCATGGTCACCTTCAATTCATCCATTGGTAGAACACCAACCTGGTAAGAAGAAACATGGACCGTCCCATTAGGAAAAAAATCACCAAACACTCATCTCATGCAGCGGAAGAAAAAATATGATGAAGCAAGCACATACAAATGTAACATGGTTCGGCTCTTAACTAGTCTACATCCATAGATGAGAAAAATTCACATGGCCAAAATACAAATATCACAGTAGAAATATGCTCTTAGTGCTCACGCTGGCCTATGAATTTCCTACACACTACTGACGATTCCAATATCTTTCAATCACACAATTACAAGATATGAAAGTCACAAAAAGCTTTTCATCCTACTTGTCCCCGCTTTCGGACCTCTCTCCCTTTTAACAATTCTTACATCTTGCCTCTTCACTACATTGATTTTTCTCTCATACTCAAAACCCTATCACAATATTCCTTTTTATAGGCTACACACAAACCCTAAACAACTTGGGAAAACTATAACTAAATCCTAAACAAACTAAAATAGTTGTTTCACAAGTAATTGAACAAGCCAAGAAAAACACAACTTGCCACTCCAACTTGGCCATCACGTTTTGGCACTTTCAACATACAATCAAGTTGTGGCCAACTTTAGAAAAAAAAAACAAGAAGAAAAAAACTATTAATGGATCAATTACGCAACAAGTCCTCAAACTTCATAATTTCAGCCAAATAACCCAACAATCTCCACTTTGACTCAAATTCTTCCACACATGAGCACATGCCACAAAAAACACAAACAAATGACACGACCATGACCACGATCATGAACCACACACATCACCACAAACAACAAGCACAACACAAGCACAAGCATGAGCACAAACACCACCAATAATAACACAAAAATGATCTTCAATCTTTAAACGTTTATCTAGCCGTTGGTGACAAGACGCAACCATTACCAAACATCCCTAAGATGATTCCTTAAGACTCCACCATACTGCAAACGTACAAAACTCCACCACATCACAAATCCAACAATTACTCCACCTAGGATGATTCCCTAAGTATCACCAGCTACAAACCGATCATCATCTTGTACGCTTCATGTCAAGACCAAACTAAAAGCTCTGTACCACTTGTTAAGAAAAAAATATCCCCAAACACTCATCTCACACAGAAGAAAAAACATGATCAAGCAAACACACATATTTAATATGGTTTGGCTCTGAAGTAATTTAGATCCACAGATAAGAGAAATTCACTTGAAAAAATAAAGAGATTATAATAGAAGTATGCACTTAGTGCTCACGCAAGCCTATGGATCTCCTACACACTACTGACAAACCCAATATCTTGCCCTCAAGCAATTAGAATATATAAAAATCACAACAGGCTTCTCGTCCTACTCTTCCCTGCTTTCAAACCTTTCTCCATTCTAACAATTCTCACACCATGCTTCTTCGCCACATTGGTTTTTCTTTCATACTCAAGACCCTACCACAATATGTCATTTTATAGGCTACATATAAACCCTAAACAAATTAGGAAAACTAAATCAAGGTCCTAAACAAACTGCAATACTTGCTTCCCAAGTAATTATACAGACCACGACAAACACAACTTGCCTCTCCAACTTGGCCATCAAGTTTCAATACTTCCAACATGCAATCAAGCCTTGGCCATCTTCAAAAAAATTACCCCATTAATGGGTCAATTAAGCAACAAAGGCCTCAAACTTCATAATTTGAGCCAGATAACCCAATACACCCATTAAGTATAAGCATGGAAAGAAATTAGGTAGAGAATTAACACCTAACTCATTTTAACTAAAGTCAACATAATCTAAAATAACCTATTTTTATTTTTACATTTTTTTGCTCAAAACCAATTTCATTTGAAATCACAGTGGAGTGTGACGCTTGTTGGTTCCTCAAGGACAGGTCTGTTTTTTTTTTAAGAAGGATATTTAATTATTTATTTGGGTATGGTAAATGAGGTGAATGGTGATCAGAAACCAGGTTCTGATACCATGTCAAAGAGAAGAATTGTAAGAGAGAAGAAGTGGAGAGGAGATTTCTGAGAGCTTGCATCTAACAGCAGCTCCCCCAACCCTTTTATATTAGATCAAATCACTCATACAAGGAAAATAATAAATTACAGCTGATTACCCTATAATCACTCCTAATAAATTATAATTCCTGGGAATCCTCTAATCAATTATAATATCTGACAATTATTGTTATGGAATGTTATACTTTATTTTAGGAAGGATAATATTTCTCTCTTTATTCCTAGGGATTTCTTTCCCAGTATGCCTCTCCCATCTAATATATAAAGGTCATGTTAGGGTCTTGTATTATCAAGCCCTCAGTTTCTCCTCTTAATATTTTCTAACATGGTATCAGAGCCATAACCTAATCCCAGCACCTTCCGCAGCCTCTCCTTCACCCAAACCACCTTCCACAACTATTCTTTAGCTGCTGCCCTTTTCATAAATCCAGCTACCGCCTAGCCAAATAAAAAACCAACAACACAGAGATACTCAGGAGGCGCCGGCGACTAGAACAACACCGTAGGTGTTGCCGGAGAATCACCCATGCATAGGCGCGTGGGAGTCACGCGCCGTCATCCGGAGACCTCCGGCGACGGCAGTTCAATGGGTCTGATCGGTTTTCTATCCTAAACAGGTTTCTGGTCTACATTTACATTAATTATGACCAGAAGTTGAGTTTCTTCGTTCTTCAGTCGTCTTCGGTCAGTCGGTGCATCATCAGCCCAGTTTTCTGTTAGTTTCTGATACTGTCAGTCATCAATAATCAGAAACATGCCAGGACATGATGATAAAAGTCCTCAAGGGAGTTTTCTGCAAGTCATTGTCCCACCAGCAAGCACCCCCACACAGTTCAGCAATTTGCGGATTGCCAAACAGTGTTTGAATGGTAATAACTACTCATTCTGGGCTAGGAATGTAGAGTTGTATTTTACAGGTCAAAGAAAGATGTCTCACCTTACTGACGATCCTCAAACATCCGAGAGTTGGAAAGCTGATGATGCACAATTGCTCTGTATCCTTTTTGATTCAATGGAACCTGAAATTTCAACTCTATTTTCTCATGTTCGAACCTATAAGCAAGCTTGGGAATATGCCAAGCTTTTATATTCCAGTAATATCCTTCGTATATATGAGGTTTCTATTGAAGTGTTTTAGTCCAAACAGGAAGGCAGTCCTCTTAAATATTTTGCAAAGGTGAAACATGCATTTGAAGAAATGAATTCTTTGCTTCCTATTACCCCTGATGTCAAGGAGATGCAACGTCAGAGAGAGCAGTTGGTGCTTATGACTTTTTTGGCAGGGCTAAAACCTGAATTTGAACCAGTTCGGTCCCAGATACTAGACGGAATAGAACTTCCTCCATTAACTGAAGTCTTCGCGAGACTTTCTCCCACTATGAAAGGAAAGCCCAGCAAGCAATAATTCTGACCGGTCTACCCTTGCAATACAGCCCAATCCACAAGCAAAGGGTGGTCGTGGAGGACGCAATAGTCGTGGTGGTCAGGGCAGCAGAGGTGGACTTGGTAGAGGTTCACAGTTGCACTGCATATATTGTGATAGAGATGGGCATGAGGAGGAGACCTGTTGGGATAAGATCCCGGCTATGCGAACAGCAGATTTGCATCACATGAGAAGTCATCTTCAGTTACAGCCCCACAGTAGTCTGCCACGATATCTACTTCTTCTATGGCTTCTGTTGTTCATTGAGGTAACCCAACAACTTGTTATTCCTCTAATCTTCCTAGAAATCAACTCTGGGTATTGGATTCTGTTGCCACTGACCACATTTCAGGTAAAATAACCAATTTCGAACATATCTCTTCTTTACCAGTATTTCATAATAAACTCACCATTGCAGATGGATCCACCTCCACCACCACCATTAAGGGTGTTGGACCCACCCATCCTTGTCACACTCTCACTTTACCATCTACTTTATTTGTTCTAAATTTTCCTTTCAACCTTATGTCTACAAGTAAGCTAACCAAACAACTAAATTGTTCAGTTTGTTTCTTGTCTGATCATGTCATTATCTAGGATTTTGAGGAGCAAGAAGACGATTGGGGAATGGCATGAATCGAATGGAATATATTACTTTGATAGATTGCAATCATCAGTTGCTTGGCATACATCGGTCTCACCTCAATTAGTTCATAGTCGTTTAGGTCATCCATCTTTAGCAAATCTCAAGAAGCTCGTTCCAGATTTAATTTCAGCCTCCAATTTAGATTGAGTCATGTTAACTAGGGAAGCATCATCGTGTTCCCTATTTTCCTAGAGTCATTACAAGGGTTGAAAAAATTTTTATGCTAGTTCTTGCAGATATTGGGGGTCCAAGTCGTGTCAAGTCTAAATTAGGTTTTCAATATTTTGTGATTTTTGTTAATGATTTTTCCCAAAATGACTTGGTTGTTTTTAATGAAAGATCGTTCTGAGTTATTTTTTATTTTTTGTACCTTTTGTGCTGAAATACAAAATCAATTTAATTCTCGAATTAAAATTCTTCGCAGTGATAATGCTAAAGAGTATTTTTTTCACTCGATGTCTAGCTACATGAAGCTACAGGGGATTATACATCAATCCTCCTGTCCAAAGGCATCTCAACAAAATGGAGTGCTCGAAAGGAAAATCCAACACATTCTTGAAACAGCTTGTACCCTTTTAATTCACGTGAATGTTCCCAAAAGTTTTTGGGGCGATGCTATCCTTACTGCATGCTTCCTCATAAATCGGATCTCTTTCTCTATTTTGTCGAGTAAAATCTCATTCGTTGTTCTCTTTCCTTCTCAAGCTCCATTTTCTATTCTACCTTGAATATTTGGATGTGTTTGCTTTGTTCATCAGCACCAACCTGGCACTGACAAATTAGATCCTAGAGCTTTAAAAAGTGTTTTTCTTGGATAATCTCGTCTTCAGAAAGGTTACAAATGTTTCTATCCTTTATTGAATAGATTTTTCATTTTTGCTGATGTTACGTTCTTTGAAAACACCCATTATTTTTCTAATACTCAATCAGTGTTTGCTGATGCCGCTGATTGTCTGCCTTTACCATTTGTGCCAACTCAAATAGCTCATGATACATCAAACACTAGTCTTATACCTTTAGAGCACATTCCTGATATTGATCCCCTACCTTTAGAGCGTCTGTCTCGTCCTGACTTGCAGGTTTATACTCGACATCCTCAAGTTGAAGTACCACCAGGAGATTCATGCTCATCACAGCCGTCTTCTTCATCTTCAAGACCGAAGAGATGATTTGGATCTGCCAATTGCATTCCGCAAAGGGAAAAGGCCTTGTACTTCTCACCCAATCTCCAACTTTGTTTTTTATGATTCTCTATCGCCGTCATACTCTGCTTTTGTATCCACCTTGTCCTCTATACCTTTGCCTAAGTCTGTTTCAGAAAACATTTCTCATCCTGGATGGAAGCAAGCTGTGGAAGAAGATATGTCAGCTTTGCAGGCTAAAAACACGTGGGACTTGGTTTCTCTTCCGCGTGGTCAGACTGTCGTGGGTTGTCGTTGGGTGTTCACTGTAAAGGTTCATCCCAATGGGACAGTTGATCGACTAAAAGCCCGTCTGGTTGCAAAAGGATATTCCCAAGTATATGGTATGGACTATTCGAAAACCTTTTCTTCAGTAGCCAAATTGACATCTGTTCGTATTATCATTGCATTGGCTGCTACATATGCCTAGCCTTCACATCAGTTAGATGTGAAAAACGCCTTTCTTCATGGAGATCTTGAAAAAACTATCTGCATGGAGCAACCACCAGGGTTTGTTACTTAGGGGGAGGCTGATCGTGTATGTTGCCTAAATAAGTCATTGTATGATTTGAAAAAATCGCCACGGGCATGGTTTGGTCGTTTCAATTCAGTTGTTATGGAATTTGGTTTGCAACAGTGTAGTGTGGATCATTATGTCTTTTATCGCCATTCTGAAGCTGGTAAAATCCTCTTGATAGTCTATGTTGATGATATTGTTATTACTGGTGATGACACATCTGGTATTCAATTGTTGAAGGTTTTTCTACAAACCAAGTTTCAGACAAAAGACCTTGGTCCATTGAGATATTTTTTGGGAATTGAGGTAGCACGGTCTAAGACGGGAATATGTCTTTCGCAAAGAAAGTATGTTCTAGACCTTCTGGAAGAAATTGATTTGTTGGGCACCAAACCAGTGGACAGTCCCATGGAGCCAAACTGGAAGAACTAGTTTGTTGGGCTCCAAACCGGAAAACCCTACCAGGTATTGAAGACTTGTTGGCAAATTAAATTATCTAACTGTTATTCATCCAGATATTTCATTTGCTGTAAGTCAGTTCATGGACTCTCCCCGTACTAGCGTACTAGCCATTGGGATGCAGTCGTTAGAATCTTGAGATATCTCAAAAGTGCACCAGGTCAAGGTCTCCTTTACCAAAATCACGGTCATACTCGGATTTGAGGATACACAGATCCTGATTGGGCAGGCTCCTACGATCGACAGTCTACTTCGGGCTATTGTGTATTCATGGGAGGAAAATTGGTGCCCTGAAAAAGCAGTAAACAAAGTATTGTCGCAAGGTCAAGTGCTAAATCCGAGTATAGGGCAATGTCATATACTGCATGTGAACTAGTTTGGTTAAGACATCTTCTCATAGAACTTGGTTTCGGACACTCAACTCCTATGGAATTAATGTGTGATAATTAAGCAGCCATTCACATTGCTTCTAATCCTGTTTGTCATGAGAGAACCAAACATATCGAAGTCGACTGCCACTTTGTTCATGAGAAGCTTCAAAGAAGTTTGATCAATACCCCATAAGTCAAATCAGAGGATCAACTTGCTGACTTGTTCACCAAAGCTTTAAGAGGATCTAAAGAAAGTCTATATGTGACAAGCTTGGAGTTTATGATATGTATGCTCCAGCTTGAGGGGGAGTATTATGGAATGTTATATTATATTTTAGGAAGGATAATATTCCTCTCTTTATTCCTAGGGATTTCTTTCATTGTATTCCTCTCCCATCTAATATATAAAGGTCATATGAGGGTCTTGTATTATTAAGCCCTCAGTTTCTCCTCCTAATATTTTCTAACAATTATTACTGACAATTCAAACCAAATAATGAAACAGGTTTCATATAGGAACTACGGAAGAAAGGAAAATGTAAACAAGGCAGGGGGAAAAGAAAAGGATGAGAATGAGAATACAAAAGACAAAAAATACAAAAAAGAAAGGCAGATGATAAGAAGAAATCAAGAAAGGGAACTCTTCTCATATCTACAAATCTCAAAGGTGCTTATAGTGACAATTTATTAAAATGGCTGTGGGCACCCAAATGGGTACCAAATTCCAACCTACAAGGGAAAATCTCATCAAAGCTAACCATACTTTACAAAATATGTTCATTAACCTAAACATAAGAACCCCAAGCAGCAATCCTCCATCATAAGAAAATTACAAGTACTAAAGGATGTAACGAACCTCAGATGCAACATAGACAACATTGTCACTTGTCCGCCAATACCTAGCAGGACGAAGTCCGTTACGATCAAGTGTAGCACCAACTGTTTTTCCATCACTAACACAAATGAAGTATATTTGTTAGAAAAGAAAGCAGGAAATTTTAGGGAAATGCTAAAGCAAAAGAAAGTATCTAAGATGCATGATCACAGAAACAACACACACAAACAAAAAAACAAAAACAAACAAACAAACAAAACATCAAACATTTTAACAAAATTCCCCGAAAGATAGCATAGGAAATAAATTTTTGAACTTCAAAGATATAAAAGGGGAAATAAAATTTGAAAGAGCTTTGTACTTAATTAATCCTCAGTGCTGGAAGTTATCATGCTTATAACAAAAGAAACCTCTATTGGCATTCAACCTTCTTTTTTTTTTTTTTTTATAACAAGAGCATTATGAAAAAGCACCAAAGGGTGCCAAAGCAAGAAAAAAAAATTTAAGAACAACCGAATAACCTCAAAAACTCTAAGGTTAGCAATGGCTTTAAGGAATTTTTTCAGCCTTCTCTATTAATGGGGGCAGATTACACTAAAAAGAAGAAGATTCAACGTTTTCTCTGGCACATGTCCTTCTCATCAGCATTGCATCACCTCAGCCAAAAAAGGTGCATCAACTGCATTCCAGCACCTAAGGATATGCTTCACATTTCTGACCGCCAGTTCACAATGCAGAAGGCATGCAAATTCCAAACTGAAAACCAAACTCTTAACAGGTCTATTACCTGAACAGAAGCAACGCAGGCCCATCCCAAGCTTCCATTTGGCTCTTGTAATAGTCATAGAAGTCTACAACCTGTATGCAGTATAAAATAGTTAACAACAACAATATTAACAATAACAATAGCATACAACAGTCTTGTTGTAGTAACCATAGAAGCAACTGACCATCTTCTGAATGGAATATACTGAACCTTTACACAATAACAAATTAATAAGAACCAAAATACAAATGACAAGTTTGATGATAATAGTGCAGAAAGCTTTGACATAAATATTACTCCTCTACTAAAAAGAAATGAAATTTGACTTGCCTTCTAGTTTTTAGACATTATAATAAAATGTGTGCCCAAAAAAGAGCCTTGCTTCACTTAAATGAGCTCTTCTCTCTTTAACTCTAGTGCCAAAGCATCAGAAACAAACTTTCAGCTTCAAGCACACGCTTAATTTCTTCTTTTCTTTCTCTTTTTTTTTTAATAAGAAAATAGAATAACATATGTAACTGAAGGAGCACCAAGGGGGTGCAAACAGTTACAAAAATCAGGAACAAAAGAATAGCCCTACAAAATCTACAACTTCTAAATCTCTATAAAAATAACTTCCCTGACACCCAAAATCTGAGGAAATCTAACCAATGTAGGCACTTTTAATTTCTTTTTACCTTACTATTAGCTCTGAGATGAGCATTTCATAATGCATAACTTATAATAGACATAATCCTAATGTAAGTTACAAGAAATAGCCTCAACATTAATATGCTTACATGAGAAAATTATCTGGCTCTTGCCAACTTTATCTTTTTCAACTTAGTGCTATCTTAGTTGTATCCCTTAAACATCAACATAGAAATACTTTATCCACTTCATAGTTCTTTCTCATAATTTTCCAATTTACTTAGTGTCCCAAAATATATGCCACTTTTACATATTTATACATCTTCCTCCAAATGTATCCCTCCCATCATGTAAAGCCCATGAATGCTCATTGTTGAAATTATGCTAGTTAGTAAATGGTAACCTTGGAGAAACATACCCAATATGCTTCTATGATGCAACATTCATAATTTTTAAAAAAGAAGTAAAAATAACAAATATTATGGGATGGAGGGAATACATGAAATACAACTACTGCAAACAGACACTGCAAAGAGGCAGAAACATTTCAAAACATGAGATAAATGGTTTTAAATGCCATTTTTTTAAGAGGAAAGTAACCCACTCCCATAAACGTTCTTTGAATCATTTTTTCAGTATCTTATCTGATAGGAAATGAGAATAATTTGTTAATGAAGAAAAGAAAGACTAAGAGAAGGAAACCAAGAACAGAGAAAGAAGAATTAGCAATCCATCCTTAAACTAGAGTCAACAGAAAAATATCATACCAATCTAGTTGTTTGAAAACTTCCCTTGATTTTTGTATGACTCAAATGAGATACCACTTAAGTGACAATAATACCTCAGGATATTTTATCATCAATGTTGGGTGGTTCTTGTATGCCTCAGGGACAAGGATCATGAGGGCCTCCTCAGGAGTACGGCCGCTTCTTATCAGCAACTGGGGCCCAAAAAAGCACATAAAATGATGTTAGCCTAATTATATAGGATTTCATCTAAGTTATATATCCATCACAGCTTATGCTACACAACAACAGGGTTGGTCAAAACCTTCCTATAATAATTCACAAGACAATACACATTACATACCTAAAAGATCTTTCAAGGGGTGAATTCATACACGAATAAAACATAGTATTTTATGTTATCAAAAAATTCTCTTGGAGAACAATTTAAGAGCCTTGCAGATGCTAGTAGCTACCGAAGCTTGCTGAAGCTTCTGATTCAACATGAATGGATTATTACTCTGGTGTCCAAGTGCGTATCTCTACTTATTATTTTCATCCACATTGCAAATCTCTTTGGTTCCATGCAAAAAAGTAAATTGTCCCCTCACAAAAACTTTACATATTCAAGTTCGGCACAAGCATAGTAAAAGATAAAGAAAATGTTTAAGGTTGAGAAGTTAATCTAACAATCAACTACTACTAGAAGAATTGTACACAAGTTGCATAAATCCAATATCCTTCTTATATGAAAGGTTATAGTTATATATAAATGTAGGTCAACAAACTCCGGAAGCAAAAGTTTCTGACTCATACTTCAGCTGCACTATCAAGATTTGCAGAGTCGGATGCCTTTGGGTTCCCAAAAGGGCGAATTTCATTTTCACGATCACGCCAAACAGGGGACTTTAGTGAGGTTTCACGAGATTGCATCCAATTTAAATTCCCCTGCAGAAAAATCCGTGAATCCTAGCCCTATTTGTATACATAAAAATAAATAAAAAAGGATAAAAAATAAAAAAAAACTAGAAATGTTCCAATTTGCATGAAACTTATAAACCTGTATGGTATTGATTTCTCCATTGTGACCTAAGAACCTCATTGGTTGAGCAAGTGGCCACCTTGGACTAGTGTTTGTGCTGTACCTCCGGTGATAAATAGCAAATGGGGACCGATAAAGTTCACTTTGAAGATCCAAATAAAATAATCCAAGAACTTCTGAGCGGAGCATGCCCTTGTAAACAATGGTTTGATTGGACAGAGAACAGAAATAGAGATCTTTTCCCCAACTCTCTGAGGTCGCAGCTCTTTCAATCAGTTTCCGGCAGATGTACAGTTCCCTTTCAATATCATCAGTATTCTCTTCCTTAATGATTCTTACAAACACCTGTTGTATGTTGGGCATGGTTTCTTTCGCGTAGAATCCAACGACAGATGAATTCACAGGGACAGATCTCCAGCCTAGAACCTCAAGACCCTCTTGTCTGAAAGTATTTTCAATAACTACAGAACAGAGCAGAAATTAAAGTCAAATGCAAGTTCATATGCTGAGAAAATGTCCAGCATAATAGAAAACCAAGCAAAATAAAGTTTCCTTTGCAGAACAATTTTATTTCAGAAACATATTTAGATGCGGAGACAGGATGAAATAACACATTGAAGGCCCAAAGACAAAAAGCTGTTCCTTCCAAGTCCTTAAAATACACAACTCAACCGCTTTCCAAAGAAAATAAATCTCAAGGTCAGGATGTTATACTTGAACTTAAAAAACAGCATGTTTACTACTTTGCTTTGCTCTTTAAGAGAAAATGTTAGGAATTATTCATAAGAAAGAAACAACAGGTATCAACACAGAAGTCAAAAAGTTAACCTAAATTCAATATTCAAGGTATTACTTCAAATTCTAGAATTCAGAATTTGATATCAAACAATTCCTCAAGTAGAGATGCCTATACCTGCATCTGACAAGAGTGACCTAGTTTATTTACACAGATATGTAGGTATTTACAAACAGTTAATTTGTATAAATCCACATGATCAAGTCAAGGGGTGTATTAGTGCTTTGAACTTTGGTGATTAGATGTTTTAACAAAGTATCAGAACCTAAGCTTAGTCATTAATCTGTTTGTCAGGGGTTAACAAGAATGTCATTGAACACATGACAAGCTGGTGATGTCAAGGGATTTATTTGTCCTTCAAAACGTGACAAAATTGCCAATTGATTTTAGGTTGGATACTTAATAAACAACTGTATGTATGTAGACACAGGAATTTTATTCAACGAAAATAACTTTAGGAAAAAGAAAATGCTAAAAGGACAAAAGAGAGACCAAAATCAACATAAATTCAAACTCTTCCCAATCCTAGAGCTTTTTAAACCAAAAGCATATGCGGAAAACGTCACTTGAAAAGTAATTTCATGCAAGAGGCACAAGAAATGCAATATTCTAACTACCCTTCTGCTCAGGCGCAATCAAATCCATCAGAAAGTAAAGACTACTACATATCTTCAAATATCTTAGCCATATTTGTCTCCAGAAACCAATGAAAGAGCATTACAGATATTCACATAAAGAAGATCAACCAAACTGCCCCTTATGGACAAAGAAGAAATTGCTCCAAAAACTACCAACAATAAGTAAAATACATAAACAAATCCTTATGCTATTCTGAAAAGATTGAACTGGGTTTGAACGTAAGTAACATATTTTTGGCCTATGGTCCAGAAAGCAATTAACTGTAAGGTTGTGAAATGGCTCATAATAAAAAAAAACTCCCACAGAATCATTTGAAATAGAAGGAATGTGCTTTTCTCTCTACCTTTTTTGATTTCTTTTTCTTTTCCAAGAAACACATAGGAGGAGAATATCAACCAATAAAATAATCAAGTAAGCCTCTCCCAGTCAATTGGGCCCATAGGCTGAGCATATTATTGGGTATGAAGTTCTTGCTTTCACTTTCTTCCCTTTTTTTGCTTGTTTTTAAAAAAAAAAAAAATTACCCTGACAGTTGGCTAAGCGACTATGCGTTGCATGCCTAGAGTACAATCAATCAATCTGCCTCATACTAGGGTGCAAAATGGCTCAAGCCCCATCGTCTTTCCTATTAAGTGCACTTCAATGACACTATTTTAGATCTGGCTAATCAACATTACTAGGAATCGATGAGAAAATGTTTTTTTGATTTGCTATCTATTGATAATATAGAACTTGAAAATGAAACTAGGGCTAGAGCACATAGAACTGCAGTATATATGTGACTGAGAAATGGTCGTGTTGATTAGCTAATAAATCTTATGAACTAGAAATGATGTTTCAGCCTAAAAGTAACAAACACTGATGCCAAATCATGGAAAGATGGTTTAGTTGTATCTAATGTAGCCCAAGAGAGATGGGTGATATGCTAGATGGACAAAGAGAAAGATGTTAGTGTAGACCAAAGAATCCATGAATGAAAAAACAGAAAAAGGACCTCTGGGCTGTCAAAACAAGATGCCACCAGTTGGGAGAAATGGGAAGAAGATTTACTAGTCAGCCCCAACTAGCTTAGGATTTACAGTATATGATTTGTTGATTGATTAATACACAATGAGTATCTTCATCATCCAATTAAAAGTGTCTATTTAAACTGAATACAAGCCATAGGAACCATAGCCAGAAAGCAAAGCAGTATAAGCATAGAAGCAACTTGATCAGTCAACATCACTTATAAGCAGCATGAAAGCTATTGAGACAGTATCTTCTATCTTGTTGCTTTTCTTGTTGCCTTGATAACGATTTTTTCTTATAAAAAACAAACCCTACTTTTCCTTTGATTGTAGAAACATCACAACAAGAACATAGAAAACTAAAAATCATCATCCTGAATTTCCTGCAATGTTTTGTTCTCTTGGTTAAGATCTGAGCTTCACAACACTCCTCAACCTAGACATTTAAAACTAAAGAAGACTTCATCATAGTTACTGCACAATAGCATGATTAGATTTTACTATAGTACCACTGATGGCTTATACAAGAGAAGAGTTTGGCAACCCCTAACGATGCGCCATGCCTCACACAATATATAAAATAGCCAAAGCACCTTCATCTCATGTATCTTTGATCCCATAGAATTATATGCAATAATCAATGTATGACAAAGCACGTCCAAAAACCAATTGAATGTCTGGCATCACTATACAGAAAGCCTCTGAGTGTGAAATTCTAATATGACAATATATAATCACACTAGTATCCAGGAGAAGGGTGATAGTGTTTATGTCTAACAAAGCAAAGAATCACCTCTCTTAGCTTCTTGCAGAAGATCATCCTCCTTGGGAAAGAAAACCATCCCAACACCAGTGTGCGACACATCAAAGGGAGCTATTCCCTGTTTTCCAGCCCAACTATTGAACAGATCCCATGGTATAGAAGTCATCAACCCAGAACCATCACCAGAATCATTATCTGCCCCACAGCCACCACGATGCTCCATGCAGCCAAGAGCTGTTAACGCATCCTTTATAATTCCATGAGATGCTTTATTCTCCAAATTCGCAATGAATCCAACTCCACATGCTCCTCTTTCTGATAATATATCTTCCAAATCCGCAACCCGCTGAATATCAAACTCAAATCATCAGAATAATACCAAAAGAAAATGGTCATTGGAGAAAGATGATAATTGAATAAAGCATGTACGGGAAAGGCAAAATTGTACAACAATACTTCGTCACAAATTCATACTCCAGACGCAGATTCCACAGACACGAACTGGCAGCCAACTGCAGCTCAGCTGAATCAGATCTTCAATAGATTTGAGTGAAGTGTTTTATCTCAGCAGTGCGCCTAGTGTCTTAAAACTTCTTATCTGTTTTATTGGTAACGCATTCGAGTTCACGGAAATGGCTCTAGTTTTTCACTTCAAAACTGCGAGCATTTTATTAGGTCCACTATAATCAAAATTCGAAGACCAACTGTCAGAATGCGTATTACGGTTTTGTTGATCTTCAGCGTATACAGGAAACAATAACTTATGCATAATCCAAGAAGAAAAAGGAAATAAAGGCAAAACGAAAAAAAAACAATCATTCGAGAAACAAACGCATTCGAGAATGGCAGCGGAATACAAAAAAGAAAGGAAAAACCTCAGCTCGAGCGGAACGATCACAGTCTGAGGCAGCGACGCGTCGAAGATCAAGAACGCCTCTGACGCAGCAACTGGTGCCCGTAGATAATCGCGAACGTCGGCAGCGTGAATTTGCCGAGACGCTGATCCTCCTGCGAGAGCTCTTAGACTTGCAGCCGAAGAAATCGACGAGAAGAAGCCGGTTGTCCGCGGAGAGAAGAGCCGCGGGCTTGGAGGAGACTTGAGGCCGAGAGGATGAGAGACAGCGCAGAGCCATGAACGGAACGGACTGAGGTCCGTCTGTTGTTCTGGAGGGGAGAGAGAATTCTGTGACCGAAGAAGGACGAAAGTAAAATGTGGATTTGGAAGGAGATAAAATGGGAGAGGAAGAGAGGACCGGAGGCACCCGCCCCTCTGCTGGTCTCTATCTCTGGCGTCTGCTAGTGCTCGTCACTGGGCTCCTCTGTTTTTCTCCATTTCTCTTTAATTCCTTTTAATTTCCTTGAGCCGCAGCCTCCACTCGATTTCCTTTATCGCATGTCAACGGCCTCAATCTTTCGTTTGGTGCAACCAATCACTCCAACGCACGTCGACTATTCGCCTCACAAACCGTACCAGTAGAGAGCGAGCCTAATTAACGAACTATTATAGTGTAGTGATGGAAGCAGCCGATCACTCTTTGGGATCTGATGCTGGCCTTTGTTTTGTTTTGGGATACCAGAATAGGGTCGAATCCAGATAAACCCCAAACTTTTGTTGACCGACCCAACTTTTCCCGAACTTTTTTACTGGCGTATTCAGTATTCCCCACTTCTTAAACCTTTTCAAACGATCTGCTTTTTCATTCACCACTTTGGTGTCCCATTTGTAAGTTTAGACAACTTTTCCTGCAAACCAGTGATGGCGATTTCAACCCCTTCAACACTGACTTTGATTGTTAAGGTGGCGAATTTGGTTATAACGAGGAGAATACTTTGAATTTGTTGGCCTGGGGGCTTAACAAGTGGGTTGGGATGAAAGCATTACAACTCGGCCTAACATTCATGACGAGAGGACTTGTGCAAATGAGTCGAGGTTTAGGAGTGATGGTAGTTGTTTTTCATATATTCTCTTGAACCATAGCCCGCCGGAGTTGCCCCCTACCATCCATTTAAATGGAGATAAATTGCACGTATTAACCCAACCTTTTAATTTGTTTTTTGTTTTAACCTTAATTTCAAATATATTTATAGTATCTCCCTAACGTAGTTAAAATATTCTATCTTAGATTTTTTTAGATAAAATCCATTATCTTTGATGAAAAATGTCACATTATCATAGGATTGTAGGGAAAAATGTTTGTTTTAACTCTTGTAAAAATTTTCTTTGCCAAAAAAAGCAGTAAAATTTTCAAATCTAATAAAAATACCCTATCCTATCTAGGGGTGAAAATGGGCTAGGCCAAGGCTGAGCCCAAGCCCACTAGGCTCTAGCTCGGCCCCTTTACTGTTCGATACTACCCGGGCTCGAGTTGGAATTGCCCAAGCCCAAATTTTCAGGCTCAAAGGCTTGCCAAGCTCAAACAACACATATAAAATCTTCAGTACCTGGATTATAACTTAGATAAAAAATAATGACTAAATCTATAATTTTCTACACATGTAACCAAATAATGGAAAATTATATATCCTATCCCAAACTTTTTGACACTTTGCTTCTCTGCCCTGATTTTGTAAAATTCACAAATGAGCCATCATCTTCCTCAAGACAAGCAACAAGATCTACTTCATTCGAATCCATTGCATTTTCTCAGCATTGACTACATATAGTCACCCAGCTAGCTCAAACAAATGAAAACAAGCCATTTGAACACAACAAGCAAGGGTTGAGAGCTAACTGTTAACCGATTCAAGTCATTCAAAACATATGATTTGCAAATCTAGCAAAATAATTAATTCAAAACATATGATTTGTGATTCTATGCATGTTACCAGGTGGAGCTGCTAATCTAGGTCTCTGGCATCGGCGTCAACTTAAGGTGGTCTCAATTACAGTTGCAAAATCACAAATCATGGCTAGTCCTTGGTCCGACAAGCTAATTGACAAACAAAATCTCGATTGCGGTGTCCTGATTACGACGTTGGCTTTCGGTTCAGGTGTCCAACAACCAAGTCAGCTTCAGCATTAACTTCAAGTTCAGGCGTCTGACTGATTAATCCCTGGTCGCCCTGACGTAATCGTTGCCGATTCATGGAGTTTGGCCACCAACTACTTCTTCCTGCCTAGGGGAGCATGGTGTGTGGGATGGTGGGATGGGAGATTAGTCATTAGTCTCTGGTCTAGTAGGATGAACCAACGAAGGGCGAAGGGAATGGACTAAGGGAATGGGACTGGGACTAACTAAGGCCTAAGGGTAAGGGGGAGTAAGTAACAGGCCTGATTAGCAAAATGCCCAAAAGACAAAAATAGGCCCTGCTAAGCCCGTGAGCTTATGGGTTCGAATATTATCAGGCTTAAGCTCAACCTGAAATAAACTCAAGCTCACTTTTCAACTCGAACTAAAGCTCGAGCTTGAAAAAACTTGATTTGAAAAACTCTTACTCGAGCTCAAGCTACCTAAACAAAGCCAAACTCCATTTCACCCCTAATCTTATTTCTCCTTCCTCTCCAGCCAACCCTCCCCTCCCCTTTACTGCCAACTCTCCAACCAACTTTTCGACCTCCCCTCCCCTCCTCATCCCTGGCCAACTATTCTGCCTCCTTTTTTGGCCAACTTTCTCCTCCATCTACCTCCCTCACCTGGCCGGCATGCACCTATCCCTGTCATCCCTCACCTATCCTAGCCGTCAGTCACCTATCCCCATCGTTCCTCACCTATCCCGGCTTCATCTCCCCCATCCCCGTAGTCAGTTATTCGATTCCATCACTCCTCCTCCTGCGCCATTGCGATTCATCATGATTTACAATTTATCACAATTATTATGCGATTCATCATAATTTGTGATAGGGAGGCTCGATTCGTTCAAATCAATGCTGATTCATCACTCATTCGCCTTCGCTTCATCCAAATCTGGTTAATTTGTAATGGGGAGAAGAGGCCAATTAGTCCAAGTCTGCCCCGATTTGTCCCAATCGTCCTCATCGTGATGGTTGAACGGCGATTGAAATGATTCCGATGGAAAGAGAATAAGGTGAACAATGAAGAAGGTTGGCCAAAAAGGGGAGTGGAAGGTTGGTAAGAGATGGGGTTGCTGGAAAAGGAGTAGAGGTAGGATAGAGTTTTTTTGTTAGATTTTAAAATTTTGATGCTTTTTTTGGTCAAGAAAATTTTTACTAGGGTTAAAACAAACATTTTCCGTATAATCCTATGATGATGTGGTATTTTTCATTTGAGACAATGAATTTTATCCAAAAAAAGATCTAAAATGGAATGTTTTAACTGTGTTATGGAGGTACTACAAATGAATTCGAGGTTGTGGTTAAAATAGAAATATAATTAGAAAGTTGAGATTCTACTCGTTAATTAAAGACAGTTTTTACTAGTCTTTCCTTTCAATCAAGTCACTTCATCTAAGTCCTAAAATTACTTTCCATCCTTTGATCAGATGGGTACGCTACTCGTTGCTTAAAACTGGAGAAGCAACATAATTTGAAATCATCCACTCTAAAGATAAATTATAAATTGCAGGGATGGTCTTTAATATTTAATTATTATTATATTTTAATTTGTAACCTATTGGATGTTCTGTTTTAGTTTTAAATTTATTAAAATTGTTTCGTTTTGATTTCTCATTAAATAAAATTCATTAACTCATAATAACTGTCTAACACAAATTTTTAAAATTATAATTTAAATATTCAATAACTGTTTTTTTATAAGTTCAAATCATTTAATAATTTTTTGACAGTCAACAATAATTTATATTAGTAGATTTTTCTTCCTGCATGATATAAGTTCAATTTATAAAGAGAAAAAAAATTATATATATATATATATATATATTATAAAATAGTTTAAATTTTTATCTAAAAATTTATATCAGACAACTACTTTGAGTTAACAAATTTCATTCAATGGAAATCAAAATGAAATGATTTTAATAGATTTAGGACCAAAACCAAACATTTCCAATAGGTTTGAGATCAAAACAAAACAATTAATAAGTTAAGGACTAACTAGAAAAATAATTAACGGCTGGGACCATTCATGCAATTTCCTGTCGCATCATCTTTGTCCAACATTTTTCCACCAAAAAGTTCAAGAACATAGTATCTCAGCCAACAAATATTAAAGGTTCTTTTGTGGATTTTGGTTGTAATTAAAAAAATATGGCTAACTAAGAAATTATTGAAATTATATGGAAATGTTATCAAAATGAAAGTTGAGGCTCAATTGACTATTTAGATATTGATTGATGTCACATTTGATCGCTTTCTATTAAATGAAAACCCTTGATACAAGAAAAAGGAACATATATTAAAAATTAGAGGAAGTACTAATAATCTCCCTGCACTTCATCAGTTTGTTGCGGGTAAATCAATGAAAATATAAATTTTTCATACCAATTACATTTATATAGAAAAAAAGTGCTGAACAAGTTATAAATTCATAACTAAGTTATGATTAATTTAAATATTTTAAAAAAAATTGACACATTTCAAAGTTGATTGTAACTAATTTGGTTTGGGTTAAGCACAAACTAGGGTTCAACTGTAAATCATGCAAGTTTGGGAGTCTGAAACGCAAAATTAAATCAAAAGCTTATAACATTTTTTTATTGGGATCGAGTGGCAAAAATGTTTGATTTCAAAATTTGAGGACCAAAATATATCATCATATACAAGTAGATGACCAATTATGTAATGTTAATATTTTTTTGGTTTTCAATATATTTTCGGCCGAAAAGAACAAAGCGGTTTTAAAATCCTAAAAGAAAACTACTATAGGAAGCGAAACACTCTTCATAGTATCACATCAACGACTTAGATTTTAGTTAATAGGATATTTTGATTACCTCTACGTTATTGTGAGGATTTAATTTAATATTAAAATAAATTTTTATTAAAAGGAAGTAAAAAAATTTCTCCTATAAATTCATAAAAAATTTTCTCCTATAAATTTATATTGATCAATTAAAATTATTTTTTTTTTTAATTTTAAGTTGGGTTCTCTTTATATTATATTCTTATAATTAAAATGATTAGCTATGATCGAAACATAATACCGTGAAACAAAAACTTGTATGTGCTTTGAATTTATACATATTTTCTTTGTTATTAAAAATTAATTTACTAAAATTTTTCACCTCTTATTAATTCAAACTCCAATTTTTAATATCAATGAAAAATTTATCTAGAAAATTTTATTTTAAATTTTAGAAATTATGGACCAAATTATTTTAGTTAACTATAGACCTTAAAGTAAATAATTGGTGCTGCAAAATTCAATCACTAATAATGAAAAAAAAACCAAAACACAAAACTGTATTTAACTCATGTTAATCAATTAATGTTTTAACTATTAAATTAATAAAAATAAAAATAAAAAATGAATTAAGCCAAATCAATTAGAACCATAGTAAAAAGTAGGTAAATTATAATGATTAAAGTTTCATTTCAGAAAGCAATAATTAGAAAAGATGACAAAAAAAGTTTGGACCAAGATAAAAACTGAAAAAAATTTATGTATAATAATTGATTTAATAAAGTCAAAAAAATTATTTAACTAATAAACTATGGTGACTAATGTCTTAGTTTAAAAGATAGTGTATAAAAAACAACAAAAAAAAGTTTGGGGACCAAGAGAGCAAATAGAAAAAATCTAGTTCAATAGTTATTAAATTTGGGGACCAAAATGGAACACGGACGGAACTTGGGGACTAACTTCTTAAAGAGTGAAAATTCAGGCATTGAAATTGAGTTTTAACCAAAACAAAACATGACATAGACTAAAAATGGGAAATTGCAACATATGCTTTCAAAAAAGTGAATACCTTATGAAAAAGGGATTAAACTTAAAAAAAAAATGGCATCCAAGAAAGGGGGGAAGAGGCACTGTTAATATACGATAGAATTCACCATAGATGAATAGTACAAACACTGGTATTTACTAAAAGTAAGTGAGATATGTGAAGGCCCGTATAATAATGTAAGTCATTGACAGAACAATATAAAAATATAATACATACTTTGACATTAAATGAAATCCGAATATAGATAATTATAAACACACAAAATAGCTAAATGAATATGTGTTTACATATTATAAAAAAAAGTATTAAAGATAATAAATAAAAAATTGTCAAAACAGTTTCATTAACCAATTCAAATGAAACTATCAAGAGGAAAAAAAACTTATGGTTTTTATAATGTAAGATAACACTACACAATATATATGCATAAAAATTTTCAGATTTTTACTCATTAATGAATCAGTGATAAAAATGAAACTTTTTAATAACCAATCACCTATACATAATGTAAATTGTGCACTGTTTTAACTAATCAAAACTCTGAATCAAGTATCATGTAAAAGCACTCGTGCATTATGCAAATTGTGTATCTGTTTTAATTAATCAAAACTTTGAATCTGACATATTTAACTAAATCGATGAATAAAATCATGTAAAAAAAAAAGTTTTTTGTATTTAATATGGTTAATAAAAACATGTCACTCATTTTGATTTAAGGCTCTATCATTTTAAATTTAAGTAAATCATCCAATTTTTTTCTAAAATTTCCAACAAATTGCAAAAGTTAGGGACCACTATAGCAAAATTGTCATATTGAGGGACCAAAAGTGGGATTTGGACATTCCCCTAGAATGCGGGAAAAAAAAATCATGGAAACACCCTAAAGGGGACTTGCCATAAAACGGACAAATATACCTTCAGTCCCTACATTATTGGTTTCTTCAAGTATCGTGTACCAATTCCCATGCTTTATTATATGCTAATTTTACAGTCATCAACAAATAGCCTTTACCCTATCTCGTGATAGAAGGAGAAAATGAGAAATCAGTATGACAGATGTGAAATATTTAGGAACCAAAAGAGAAGTTTTATCACAAAACCAGAAAAAGTACAAAAAAATGGCAGCAAAGCGTATTGTTGATGTTGATGAACAGTAAAAACTTTTCTTTCATTGTAATATCATATAATAATTTAATTCTTCTAGTGTATGATATTTTAATAGTTTGTTGGCCAAAATTCATTTGACTTCCTTGAACTTTATCAACTCACTCAGAAGATATCTTGAATTTTGGTGTAGTGTAACTTAGTCTCTCTACTATTAAAAGTTATGCACTTTGCCCTTTGACAATTAATCTATGACTAACCAATAAAATTACATGTTTAGTCACTAAACTTCTTAGTTTATCTCTTTTACACCTTATACCTTACCATCTAATAATCTAAGCCCCTCCATATTTTTTTCACCACTCTTTCCTAGAACCCTAAATACGACCACCCCCAGTCGTCCATCCTGTAGCCGTTTTTGCTCTGGCTGCCATTTGTCACGAAACTCGCTCGCGATGCTCCTCTTTGGCTCGAAGAGCTTCTCCTTCCCCTGCGTTATTTGCTTTGTATTTCAACGTTTCTGTCTAAAATCCTACCTTTTATCCTACACCTTATCATCCTCTAATTCAAGTTTCTTTGATTATACTGATTTTTTGGCCTTTCCCCAAATTGAAACTAAGCCCTAACTGTTCATCAAATGAGATTGGAGGCAACTAATTTAATTTTATTGTCCCCTGGTTCTCTGTTCTTGTTCACTCTCATAACTAGAGATTGGCGATAGCCATGCAAAGCAGTGGAAACAGCTCCCGGATTTCACCACACCGTTTGTCGAGTCCCTGGCGATTGCACTACTGATTTCTGGAGAATGATGGCTAAAACTGGATGTAGCGTATAAAAAACGTAAATCCACCAGCTCCGTCTCAACCTCTCCCTTAATCTAGACCGCCCTTTAATCGCACTTTGATCTCGACCTCCCTTCAATCACCCTTCCTTCACCAACTTTAGCAGCGGCCATACTCCCTTTCCTTCAATGATCAACTTCTCGTAAAGATCGTTGCCCCTCGCCAAGGAAAAAGACGACACTAATGCTTCGGCCCGATCCTCGGCAGACCGAGTGTACAGAATCGCAAATCTGCTCCCAAATCAGGCATAGAATCGACTCGTTTACAGCTATTAGAGGGAGACACAAGTACTTGAACCCGCGATCTTCCATTGGAGCAAAGACTTGGGGCAGCCAGGAGACACCGTCGATGGAGTTCTCGAGCTATAACGACATTTTTCGGAAGGCGGCGGCGGCGAATAATTTTTTCAGGATTAATCTTTTAGGATTATTTACCTTTTATTTTCCATTGAAAATTTTATTAATTTACACTTTTGATACTTTTAATAAGCCTTCTTTTAACTCTCATTAAGTGATTCAAGTTGCTTAGCTTTTTCATTTAGCGACTAAGGGTTTAAATGTTTACAATCAGGTCACTGAATTGTAAGAAATCTAACAAGATTAATGGAAAGTTGACCGAGTTACTGAATTAAAAGATTTAACTGCACCAGGTTTTATAGTTGCAGGACTGAATTACATTGAGCCAAAGCTTAAAGACTATAAAGCCTGAGTCACTATAATCGGAGGAAGTAAAAAGGGTTTTGGCTTTTTCTTTTTTTTGCCACATGAAAACTATATGATTTTTAAGCTGATGTCACATCCTAGCTAATAAAAATCCTTGATGAAACTGCAAAAAATATAAATAAAAATATAAATAAAGCAAGTTACATAATTCAAAACGACTAAATAAAGAATGCGCTAGTTTCTCAATACAGCAAAACTAAATGCATAAGGATGCTTGGTGAGCAAAAAATTAGATGAGTAGCATTTGTACAATATAGAAAATAAACTTTTTTTTAGTTTTTTTTTTCTATAGCAAGCCATTTGAAAAATAATATTCTATCAATCTATTAATCACTTCAATTATAATGTTTTTATCGGATAAATAATTTTTTGTGGATTTTTTTGGTATCCTACCAAAGAAAAAGAAAAACAATAATAACTTGAGTTTTATTAAAATATTTTGAAAAATAATTTTAACATAAAGGATATGGTTCTAATTGAAATAAAATTCAAATCAATAGCCAGTATATATGAAAATAAAAAAAATATTTCAAAAAATCAGCAAAAATATGAGTAATAGTGTCTTAAATTTTTAATCTAAATCCCATAATTCGTAACAACATATACAAATCATAGTTTTACTTTTAATAGTACCACAAGTTATAGACAAAAGGTAGCCTTTGCATAGGCTAGAGGCACAACATGAGCTCTCATTTTTTTTATTAGTTCTTATTTATTTTTTATTAAGTTTATTGTTTTATGAATATTATTTATTTTTTATCAGTTCTTATTTATTTTTTTTATCATGTTTGTTCTTTTATGATATTGGCTATTTTTTTATCAATAGTTATTTGTTATTTATTATTTCATAGAAGTGGTTATTTTTTATTAGTATTTATTTGTTCATTTGGCTCAATTTATTATTCTTTTAAAAATACTAGCCTAAGTTTTTTGATAAATTAGTTTTTCATATTCTTTTATTATTATCTATTTTATTTTGGGTAAATTTTGCCAATGGTCCCTACCCTGTAACTAATGTTTCGTTTTCATCCCTAACCTATCTAATGTTTTATTTTTGTCTTAAACCTATTAAAATGTTTCTTTTTAGTCCCTAAAGCGACGAAATCTGGTAAGAGAGACGGCTTTTGCCTTATAAGCATCGACGTGGCAATTCTGAGTAATCACTTGCGTTTGGGTTATAGGAAAAGGGGGTTTCCTATCAACTGATGGTTAAAGAAAAGCTGAATATTCCAATGGAGGTGATGAAAAGCTGAGCAGTATCGATTTAGGGAAAGCAAATCTAAAGCATGGTTGGTTTGAAGGGCTCTGTTATTGGGGGGCCACAATGTGGTGCATGACAATGTTTGTTTCTTTCAAATTTTATTTTCCTAGTTATAAAAGTGGTAGAATGGTTTTTGTTCGTATTTGGGGGAAGACCACAATCTACATATTTTCTTCAATGATTTTGATTCAATGTTTATTGAAAATATGTTTTGAATTAACAGTGGATTGTTGGTGTGTTAATAGGGGACAAACTACAAGTGAAAAGTTTGTGTGCTTTTTTTTTTTTATCTTTTATTCCATGGTCTTTCAATTCCTTTAATGTCAATAATAAATATATGAAAGTTAATACATAATATACTTTAGGCAATAGGGCTGACCAAATTATTATTAGTATAAGATGTGTGCATTGATTGTAATGGCTATTAGATAATTAGGAAAATCATTGTCATCATGTAGGAGAAAAGACTGGTGGTGAAAATGTGGTGGTTGTGGGAGATTTGGCATGGGGAATTGATAAGCCCAGAGATGAGGCTAGAGAAATAGAAATCAAAGACGGAAGAGGAACTAAATTTAATGGCAATGAGGATAAGGAATATGAACTTGAGTCAGACTCTAGTTCATGTAATAAAGACTTTAATAAGTCTGATAATGAAATATCAGAGGGTGACGATGAGTTGGACATCCATGTGGATGCCGATATGTCACAACTATGGCAGATGAATGGAGAAGATGACTGTGAAGTTAAGGGCCAACTGGACATTGAAGACCAAATGAAAAGGAAAGAACAAAGCTAAACAATGTAAGAAATAATACTCAAGTTGCAGATGCGGAGAGAAACATTACTCCATGTCCATTTGATGTAGAGTCATACCCACTTGACATTGAGTCTGAGTATTCTAACTCTGATGATTTGTGTAGCATTCACTCTAATAGTGATGATAGAAGGGTTACGTATCCAATTTTTAACATAAGGACTGATATGCAAGATCCAAAATTCAAGGTAGGAATGTTGTTTATAGACAGAGTTCTATTGAAAAAGGCAATTAGACAGTATGGTGTCAAGTCAAGATTCCCAATTAAATTGCACAAGAATGACAAGAGCAGGGTGCTGGTTAAGTGTATGGAAGCATGTCCATGGAAGTTATATGTAGCACCTATAATTTTTGAAACTGATCACAGCCTTATTTTAGATAGGGTATCAATTATAAGAATACGAACATTACTGGTGCCAAAAAGTTGTGTAATTGTATTGGCCTCTTATTTCTATACATGGTGCAAAATGATCTCAACTGAAGAATTGTTCTTCAGATGCATATCAAACAAAAACCATAAAAATGAGTCCATTTATAAGCCCCATCTTACAAACATAACCACCAAGTGTGAAACATGGACTTCTTCAATTGGTACTCACAAACATCAGCTCTTCGTGGCCAATACACCTAAACTCCAATTATTTGCCCATAAGCTAAAGAAGCTTATATCCAGGACACAAATTTAGTTGATGTTTCCTTGCAATCTTTGACAAAACTGCCTCCACTAATTGCAGTGTTCCCTTCACATTTTTGATACAGATGCAAGTTGTCAATCCCCAATCAACACCAGCACTTGTTACACACATAAAGAGAACTTTGACAGTAAAATTATACAGTTCAACAATGCCTGTTCCATGTAAATACTACCATTACAATGCAGGTAGTGTTTCTTTGTCTCTACTTGCTTGATTACTTGAACATAAACTTCATTTGCTAGTGAAATCACCAAGTTCAGCAGTGCTTCATTCTTGGCACTCTTCTTTGGAATATCTAACAAAACAATCTAGTATAGCAAGTTCCATAATAAGCCACTACTTCAATCTGTCAAAATGATCCTATAATTAGAAAAAAAATATATTGCCAAAATTTCTAGAAAAAAAATTAACAAAATTTCTAGCAGCAGTCAAGCTTTTTCTAGCCACTCCTCCATTCACTAGCCTCGTCCACGTCCTTAAACTCCAAGAGATCAAGTCAGAATCCATCCCACTCGTCAATTACGGTGGCGGTTAAGCTGTATCCAGCCACTCTTCCACTTGCCAGCTTTATCTCGCACCCTCAACCTTCTTAAGATCAAGCCGGAGTCCATCCCACTAGTCAATTGCGGTGGTGGTCAGGCTGTATCTAGCCACTCTTCCACTTGCCAGCTTCGTCTTGCGCCCTTAGCCTTCCCTGAGACCAAGTCGAAGTCTAACCAACTCGTCAATTGCATTGGCGGCCAAGCTTCCTCTAGCCATTCCTCAGCTCATAGGCCATATCTTACGTCCCCATCCTTCCTCAAGACCCAGCCGGAGTCCAACCAACTCATCAATTGCGGCAATCATCATGATTTCTCCACCCACTGGCTTCATTTTGCATCCCCAACTTCCTCAAGACCCAGTCAAAGTCCAAGGCACCTAACGATAGCAACACCACTCACCCTAGAAGCCTAAGTGATCGAAACAATTAGGGATTTGAGGATTTTACATAAGCCCAAATTGCTCGGTGACAATTTTCACGTGTTCTTTTTGTTGCGTGGAGGAAATAATGTTTAAACTGCCACGTTGATGCTTATGGGGCAATAACTGTCTCACTTAACAGATTCCATCAATCCAAGGGCCAAAAAGAAACATTTTTAATAGGTTTGGGACGACTATAGAATGTTAAATCGGTTAGGGATGAAAACAAAACCATAAATAAAGGTTAGGCACCACTAGCAAAATTTACCCATTTTATTTTTTATGAATAGCTGATAGTTTTTTTTGAAAAAAATAATTATTATCTTATCATTATTTATTTATTATTTAGGGAAACTAGTTATCCTTTTACCAATAATTGTTTTTTTTTTGTTCAACTTGCTATTTTTTCTTTTTATTACTTGACAAATTTGAAAAAAAAATGAATAAAAAATATATAGATTTTTAAAGAAAAAGCAAAAATAAATTTAAAATAGATAAATATATGTTGTTTTATATTTTTCCTATTCTTTTGAAGAATTATTTTTTTATTTCCCAAGTTTTTTTTCTCAGAATCAGTTAAATGTTCAATTGAATCAATTATTTTACATAAACTAACTATTCTTTTTTTTAGTAATTGTTTGTTCTTTGTTAAATTGAAATTGTGTAGCATCTTAATGTAAAAAATAAAGAAGCTATAAATTCTTTTTATGTTGTGAACATATATTTTTCATCTAGTATATTTTTTTCTTTTTATATTGCAAATTTATTATTCTTGTACTTTCACTTTGTTCTTTTATGTAACGGAGAGTTTAGTTGTCTTATTTAGAATTTAATTCAATATAGTGTTTTTATCAAGAGTCTACAAGAAAAAGATAGCAATAGTGAAAAATAAAGAATAAAAAATTGGAAAAAAATGCTGACAAATGTCTTAAATGAACAAAAAAAATAAGAATAATATAAAATAAAAAATAATAAAACTAAGGGAAAAAAGCTAGATAAAAGTGGGATATGAAGAAGAGAAGTATAATACAAAAAAATGAAGGGAAAATTTGGAATAAGAAAAGCTAAAAAAATGAAACGAAGAAGAAAAATTAAAAAAAAAAAAAAAAGGCAAAATGTGGGATCCAAGGGATCAAACCCGTTACTCCCACTTGATTCACGCATCCCAAACCAACTCCCCTACAATTTACCCTTAAGTTTTAGGTGACATTACACTTTACCCCTCCTATTTTCAAATTATACACTTTAGCCCTTATATTTTTAATACAATCTAACAGCAACTTTTGAAATCTTAATTTAGAATATACAGTTATCATCTTCAAGTAATTTCAATCTGTACAGTACTTTTTTTACAATTAATTGAAATTTAAAAAATACTATTTTAAAAACTGAAAGATTTACAAAAAGAAAAAACTGATTATTTAAAATATCCATTAGCTAGAAAAAAATACTACCATATAGATTAAAATTACTAGAAAATTGCTACCATAATGTCTAAATTAAGGTTTCAAAAGTTGTTGTTAGACTGTATTAAAAAAGGCAGAGGCAAAGTATAGATTTTTTAAATAAAATGGGATAAAGTGTAATTTCACATAAACCTCAATGAACAAATTGTAATTATCCCTAATATATATTATGAACTCCACGGTGTGTCTTGCATCCTAGTGTACGGGGGGCGCATACAAGACTCAAATGTTTTCATTCCAAACTAGTTATGAATGTTTCCATTATATTCCAAACAAGTTGTGAATGTTTCCGTTTCATTTTAACAATGTTGTAAATGTTTCTATTCCAAACTAGTTGTGAATGTTTTCATTTTATTCTAAACAAGTTATGAATGTTTCCATTCTAAACAAATTATGAATGTTGCCAATCCAAACCAGTTGTGTGAAAACATTCATAACTTATTTAGAATGAAATGGAAACATTCACAATATATTTAGAATAGAATGAAAACATTTACAACTTATTTAGAATAAGAACATTCACAACTTCTTTAAAATGGAAACATTCACAAAATTAGCCTTTAGTCATCGGTCAAATTTGAGTGTATTTTCAATTGCACTAGAGTTTTTTTTTTTTTTTACTTTTCATTAATTGCATCATTCAACTCTAGATGCTTCATAATTTGTTCCGTCTTATGAAATGGAGAACCAATAAGAGAACTTTCCCTTAAATAGGGTATGACCCGGCTTGGCTCTAGAGTAGTCGGACGGAGCTCAATATGGCTACCTTATATTATGGGTGTTCACTGTATGATTTCATGTGGATTACTTTGAAACCTACAACCATATCATCTAGTAAATGGTTTCATAATTTGAAAATCATACTATATCATCCTATAGACAAAATCGAATAAAACATCACCACATAGATATGAGTTGGTTGCAGTTCAGTAACAGGTTTTCAAATTACAAATTTGTCATGTTAAATCTAAATAAACTAATATAAGTACACAGCATAAACCTAAATGCAACAATAAGATATTAAAATACAATTTAAACATAAACTAAGACATATAAAAAAAATGAAAAACTCAAAAAAACAATCTTAGTCAAATTCATCATACGAGTCTCTTTCTTTGTTTGTCTTTTATCTCGTTTTCTTTCTTTCGAGTTTTGACTCGATGGGGTTAGGAAATTAGGAATTAAGAATTAGGAATTAGGAATGGTTGAGGCAGCAAACATCTACTAGAGATTAGAAAGAGACGGTAAAGAACTCTTACACTGGATTAGGAAGTTATGGTGTACTAGGTAACAGGTTTAAAGTCGGATTAGGCTAGGTGAGGACTTAGAGTTAAAGTGGAGTTGGCTTAGTTGGTCTACAGTGGTTTACCAATTGTGACTTTCAAAATGTCAACTACAGTATATATTATTCAATGTTAAGGTTTTTGAAATTGAACTACATCAAAACAGAATAAAACCACATAGTCTTCGGTTTGGTGTAGATCGATTTGTGGATTGGTTGATTTTGATGAATTGGATACCAAGACGTATTGGACAAAAATGATTATAATATTTGTTTTGTTTTATTTTGTTTGCTAGGTAAATTTCACCTACAGTCATCTGACTTATTTTATTTTCCTATTTGAATCCTTTACCTTCATTTTATCCTTATAAAGTCCTTTACCTCTTATATCATGTTGAAATGATGGTCATTCTATCATATTAGTCGTAATTCCAATATCAAACAATAGGCAAAATTACTGAAAGCCTCCCAATATTTAATCTAACAAACAGTTGCTCACTCGTTTTGGAATACATGAACTTTATGGCCTCAACTCACTTATTAAAAAAAGGTTTTGGTACTTTATTGCATGGAATTATGACTTAAGTTTATTTTCTAATAAACAATAAATTTAAATTTAAGGAGTAAATGATGTGATAAAAAAAAAAGTTTTTCCTTCTCCAAATTCTAGCCATTGAACTACTACAAACAATCATCTCTAACTGTAACTCCATAATTCGATTTACCAAAAATAGTCACTTATCAATGCCAAAAACATGCTTTTTAAGAAGCCATTCCAATCGACAGCCACATGCCTTTGAATTACATTGTTAATAGGTTGCCATTGAATTTATCAAGACAAAAAACACTGAAAGCCCATGATAATTGGGTCACATTTGGAATTAGTGTTAGAGTTTAAAAAAACCATTTAAGGGTAGTTTTTAGTTTTAATGGTTTCATCTCTACCATTAATAAATTATTCAAAAATTTGAAACTAATGACAAAAGTTATTTCCAAATAGAATGCAGATGTTTTTTTGTCAATAAATGTTGGCCACTGTTGCTGCATGTGTGAAGGGTAGGTCACATTCATCTAGGACCATGAGTAAAACCACTATGTGTTTTGGTTTTTATTGTTAACTATGAAATTCTATTTGACCTAAAAATTTTAAGAGGTGATTTTATGAGTTGTTGAATTGTGATACTAACATGAAGATCTTTGATTTTTTGCTCCAACTATCATTACAAGGATATATCAATAAATGATTTGTGAAGGACTAGTACTGTTTTTAGTTAGGTTTGTGGGTTGGAAACTAGGCCTGGGAGCTTAATGAATTAATTTGAAACAGATGGATCTGGATATGGATGTTGAAATTGCGAGCTCAGTGCACAGAGACATGATAAGAAGATGAACAAGAATTGTAGTAGCTCAATTTAATTGTCAAGGTCAACCATTTTTTTTTCACACCAAAGTATTTTTTGTCCTTCATGGTACAAGTTGAAGATTTGGGTTCATGTTGTAGCCTTGTAGGAGTTAGGCCCATGTGTGATTTTAAGGGGACAAAGTGTAGCTTTTCCAAAAAGTATAGGTCACCTGCAACTCTATACTAGATCAAATATTGAAAATTTTCTTTTTGTATTTTTACTAAGGTTAATCTAATTTGCATCATATTTTTCCCATAAGACTTAACTGTTAATGTGACGGAAACACCAACATTAAAAGACAATATATGAAATAAGCAACTTGATTAGGACAAAACAAATATCTTATAAAAAAGTACAAAATGAAGATAAAGGACTTGTCCATTTGTTTGCCATGTGCTAAAAAATACTGAGGTTGAACATTTCTCGTTATCTCACCCAACAAATGCCTTAACTTTTTATTTGGCTTTTTTAACACCAATCAGAGCATCATAAGAACTTACAAGTAATTTATAGTTCAAACATGAAAAATACAAAAATTGAGTATTTATTGTGAGTAGAAGAGTTTCATGAAAAAAAAAATTAGAAGTCTCGTGCCAGCAGTTTTTTTCAATATTGGGAATAATAAAATATGATAGAATGAGTAAGGCCAAACTATATATTTGACTCTTGAACTTTTACAACTCGAGCAAGTTAGTCCATAACTTACTACTCACCAAATACTGGCCCTTGAACTTTGTAAAAGTTTGCGAGTTAATCCACAATATACTGTACATGACTGACTGCGTCGGCCTAAAATACTACTACAGCCCATTTACCTTTTATTTTTTAACGTAAACAACCATAACTTTCAAATTTACCAAAAATATTATCATCCTCAATTCACCCAAAACCTATTTGTGACTTAACACAATAAACCCAATTACAAATGTGCTTTCTTGGTGATGATTTTATCCTAAAAATTAAGAAGTTGGCCTAGTTTTAACACTTTCGCCCTTCTCTCATCCATTCCAAGTTTCCAAATTTTTAGAAAAGGAAAATCAATCCCTTTCACCCTCCCTTAAGACAACGTCCTTTTTTGCTGCCATAGCCTTTGTTATCCCCACCACAGCCTTTATCATCCATACCACAGCCCCTGTTGTGCCCACCACAAACTAATGATGACATAACCCTGACATCTTCACCTTTACGGCAACATTGCGAAATGAGCATAGACCATTGAAGTGATCCATTATCATGTTGATGAATCAATTAATGCAGTGGGATCATCGTGAATTGAATCGAAAAATGAAAAATCAAGAGTATATATAACCGAAGAAGATGAGGGAGGAGACAAAATAGGCGCAAGCCCTGATCTCTTTATCTCTACAGTGGTGTTGCAAATGGTGGACAACGACTGGATCGGGAGGAAGAACCGAAATGAGAGAATGAAAGAGGAGCAATCTGCAACGGTAGCATTGAATGGGTAGTGAGATTGAGAGTTCGGGCTATGGGACGAGAGTACAATGGTCAAAGGGAGAAGGATAGGGCGACGGAGGAGCTACAGAGTTTGAAGGAGAAGGATGAAGCAACGAAGGAGCCGATGAGTTGGAAAGAGGAGGATGAGAATTGGTAATGAAAATGGCCAAAACAAGAACACACATTTACCATTAAGTTTGTGTTTTTGGTGAATTGAGGAAAGTAGTGTTGTTGTTAGATCCTAAAGTTATGGGTATTTAGACTAAAAAAAAAGTTAGACAGGCTACAGAGGTATTTTGGGCCGACATTGTTAGTCATGTACAATATGTTTCGGATTAACTCATAAACTTTTACGAAGTTCAAGGGCCAATATTTAATGAGTTGTGAGTTATGGACTAACTCGTTCGAGTTGTGAAAGTTTAGGGGTCAAATGTATAGTTTGGCCAATGATTAAATTGAAAAGGTTACTGAAATTTAGTGATGAAACTAGAAAAAAAAAACATACCCGACGTAATTAAAAATTAATAACCTTTTTATCCATCCAAGCGAACAAACAAGTTTAGCTAAATAAACAAGTTGATTACTCCAATATATTAAAGGCAGAACCTTTAATCCGATTTATCAAATTTTCTAATCTTCAATTAAAATTCGATTATCTAATAATGGAAAGATAAATAGTAGAGAATCTAATACAATTTCTTTCATCATGTACAATGTTTGACCAAAACACATTGATGAAGAACTGGGAATTCTCTTCATCTGATGTGAAAAATTTAAAAGGGGATCAAATTTTGAAACACCCCGACACAATACAAAAATAAGGTTTTTTGTCATTAGTTGTAACTCATTCGATGCCTCCACTAGGAATAATCTTCGGTAATAAATGATGAATAAAAGAATGAATGGAAACAACAACAAAAAAGATGAAAGCAAATTACGTTGTGATCTCAAATACAATCTTGGTTAAATATCTTAAAAATAAAATCTCGAAATCGTTTTGAATATAGTCTTGGATCAACGGCTGAGATTGAAGTAGCGTCATATTGGATAGACTTATAGGCATGTTCTAGCTTCTTAGTAATATCATAGTCTTGAAGAATGTCTATAATTCCAAAAAACATGATAACTTCATAACACTCTCCTGTTGGTTCTCCCATAAGCTGAAAGGCAAAGTCTTGTTTTCTTAATGTTCGTTCTACACGTGCAGGTGTGTTAATCCCCAAACCAATGTTAGTGTATCTGCAATAACACTTAAATTAATTATTTATGACGAAAACAATATAAGGAAGTCAATTTCTATGAAATACAATTAAGTAAACATGTCATAAATGATTTTACCTTACAAGATCTAGAGGGCACCGATCCCTATCTGATCTTGAAAGACGATGGGCTGATTCACTTTCAGAAACATCTAATAAATGAAGGGTAAACGTAATAAGTTGCATAGTAAGTAACTTTTTAGATTAGAGCTTTTATGGATCAGACATGAAGAAGAATTTACCATGATCTAATAATGACATTCGTGCTCCACAAGGAATCAACTCCCCATTAGTTAATACCTCTTTGAAGTGAAGACCTACTAAAAGACTATAGTCCATAATCCTCTCCTGTTCAAGAAACTCAGAGTCTTTATCCACTTGCTTACACCAACATAAACGGCAAGTCATCATAATTTAAGAATGTTTGGATAATATATTCTCCATAAATACTAGAAACTTAAAGGCCATATATACATGTATTTTCACCTTGAAAATTTCTCAAACCATGATTTCTCCAGTTTGAATATAAAATTAAGGTCAAGATCTTTAAGTATAGTGTTAGAATCAATCTCAGAGTCTGGCTTATCTGTTATGCGGCCAAGTGAAGATCCTTTCAAATCAAATTTTCTATGAATTGGATATCGAGAACAAAAAAGATTGCCCATTATAATGAACCGCACCTGAATATATATAACCAACAAATTAAGAAAGTTAGATACACTTCCATGTAACACATTAACTTTCTACATAATTAGATGGGATACGAACCTTCCTTTGTACGGGCACTGTTGACTTAATGCAATGCAAACCAAAATATCTAATCAACAAAGTATCCTCAAAGGATCGGACATGGTTGTAGTAAGCTTGAAGCATTCGTATGGTCACCTAAAGCAAATCGTCGAAGAGTGACTAATTTGAGCTTAATTTCTAAGTCATCAACATTAATATGGACATGTAAACTAAGGTTAATGACTAATTAGGCCACCTTGGCTTCTGACTTCTTCATCGTCTTTATCATGAAATGGTCATCGCTAGAAAAGTAAAAGATGCTCCCACTTTTACCAGGCGATGATAGTTCCCGAAGAGCACCATCACTTCCACATATAGACTGTATATACTTACTTGGGTCCACCTTAAATAACATCCTCAAAGTCCTAACACATATATATCCATCATAAGCAAGGTTAGCTAATTAGTACTAATATCAATTGATCTATGTTGTAATGTAATGTATATACAATTAAGAGGTAGTTCACCTAAAAACCAATGGACAATAGTCTTTCCACTTAAATTCTCCACATTGATGTTGTGGGGTGTGTTTTGTGCCTTCTGGGGGAAATCTTGTCCATATCTTTTCCTTTGGGTCAAAAGCCGAAGGCTTCAGATCAAGGGATGTTACTGGAGGATGTTTTTCAATTGTATACCTATTAAGTAACATCATACACAGTGCAATAATAACAATACAATATATAGTTAGAAATTAATTAACCAACAACTAATTACATAAAGGAAAAAAGGAAGATCATCTGCATTTGCATGCATCCTAAATTAAAATGAATATTGGTAATTAAAATTAAGAATTACCTGATCCCTAACTGGAGACTAACCATAAGCTCATAGTTCTTATGCCCATTGGATATTGTTTTTCCTAGTTTTTTCCCTAGCTTAGCCATTTTCAATGGTAATGACAGATTAAACTTGGGATTATCTGCCTCATAATTTAGACCCATCATCTCACATTCACCATCACTCCCCCACACATTCATCCTATCAAATGCCTTATCTAGGTTGCCTCCTGTGCCTACCCTCCCATCAACCGACATTCGTCTATGTTGGCCCAAGTGCAACCAAGAGGGGGGTGAATTGGTTGTATTAAAAACTTTAGCAAAATCAATTTTTACAACTAAATTTACTTAACCAAAAATCAAGAACAAAGTAAGCAAGTATAAGGAAAGTATAAAGCAAAATATAAAGAGAGATAAGGAAAGAGTGCACCGGGATTTATCGAGGTTCAACTCCACCAACCGGAGTCTACGTCCTCTCCTCAAGCTTGCCCACTTGAGATTTCCTCCACTATCTCTTGATCAAAATTACAATAGTGTTTTCTTCAAGGTTCACACCAAACCAATCTCTAGTTTTCTCCAAGGCTCACTAGAAACCACTCCCTAGTTTTCTTCAAGGCTCACTAGAAACCACTCTACACTCAAGAGATTCTAAGACTTTGAATGTTTACAAACTCACAAGCTCACACAATAGCACTCAAGCTAGATATACAAGTGAAAGCACAACTACAATAATGAATTTCTCAAGATAAGCTCTTTTCTCTTGGATTTGATGATGAATCTTTGATCTTATGGCCAAGAGTTGTCTCCAAGGTGTTTCTCCATGTATTTATGCTCATTTGGGGGCCAAAGAGATGTTGAAGAACCGTTGGGAAGGTCAGAAATGTCTCCAAGAAAGCAGGTGACCGTTGCTGTCAAATTTGACAGGTTTTGCGTCTGTCGCCCAGTTTCACTCGGGTGAAATATTTTCACTCGGTTGAAAATTCTGTCTAATAACGAAAGTCAAGGTTTGACCTCCAACGGTTATATTTGTAATTAATGAGTTGTCAGCACTTTATACACGTGGAATCTGACGTGGCATAAATTTATAATTATTTTTCAAAGATTTTTCGAATCGAAAACTTGCGCGCAGGTCTGGAATCCAAGTTTCACCCGGTTGAAAATTTTTCATTCGGATGATTTTCTTGTCCAGAAATAAAATCCTCTCGGGTGTGAAAATTGAGTCCAGTTTCACCCGGTTGAAAAAATTTCACTCGAATGATTTTCTTGTCCAGAAATAAAATCCTCTCGGGTGCGAAAACTGAGTCCAGTTTCACCCGGTTGAAAAAATTTCACTCGAATGATTTTCTTGTCCAGAAATAAAATTCTCTCGGGTTCGAAAACTGACTCCAGTTTCACTCGGTTGAAAACATTTCACTCAAATGAAAATGCAGTTCCAGGATTTTCTTACTTCCAAACTTTCAAACTTCAATGAATTTTTCTCCAAAATGATTTCTTCCTTCACAAGCAATGCTTGAATCAACATAAATACTTCAAATATACTTATGAAATAATTTTCCTTCCAAATATCAAAACTTTATCAATAAAAGACCAATTTATAAATCTTTAGGTAAAGCTTTAAAACACATAAAACAAATATGTTTTGTTATCATCAAAATCAAATAAATGTGACCATGAATGGAACAAAATCCAACAGTCTAGGCTTATCGGCCCCCTTGGTTTGCTTGGACATTGCAATCTTTTTTTGTGATGGAAAAATTGCAACCTTCTCATCTGTGTAAACCTCACAATCTACCAACTCAATAGTGTACAACTCCTGAGGATCCCATTCTTCAAGAGACTCTGGTGTAGGGTAATATGTCCCATTTTGCTCATTAGGATCATTGCTCCAATTTCCCACATAGAACCCACCATCAACCCTCTTATAAGTCCCACTGCCCCTTGGAAGTCCATGTTTCCAATATCCATCAAACATGTTCCCTTTCTTCCAAATAAAGCACCCTACACCACAAATCTTTCCTTCCTTCCACTCTCCAAAATAATAGTTCCCATTTTTCCACTGATACTTGCCCTGCCCTTCCTGTAACCCGCGACGCCAATCCCCTTCATACCAATCTCCATTTGGATAATGCTTGACCCCATGCCCATGCTTCAAGTTCATCACCCATTGTCCCTTGTATGTGTCCCCGTATTGTCCGGTATAAATTCCATGGCCATCCATGAACCCACTTTTAAAGTCCCCCTCATAAGTAGCACCAGATGGCCAACTGAACCAGCCTCTTCCCATGCTCTTCCCTCTATACCATTCCCCGACATACATGCACCCATCGGTCCACAAGTACTTGCCTTGTCCATTTGGGAAGTTGTCATACAACTGCCCTGTATAGTAGTCTCCGTTAGGAAGTATTTTCTCAGTAAAAAATGGTTCCCCATTAAGGCCACCTCTTCCACCACCATAATTACCGTTGGGCTCGAGATCTTGAGCTTCTTCATTCGTGCTTAGGTTCACAGATATGGTTCCCAAAAGAGTATTGGTGGCCCGTTTTTTTGCAGCATGTGTCTTGCGTACTGTTGCCTCCCATACTTTTAGAACTCCACTTTGTTCCTTGCTCATGGTTTTTCGGCTCTGTTATTATCTCTGGATACCATTGACATGTCCTGTCTAAGCCTGTAATGAATTTTCTATGATAAATAATTTTGAATATACAAGAGTAACATGTGGCTACTGCTTCTTTACTATACAAAAAACTTTACTTGGCAGATGATTTGTGAATCTTTTTTGTGTTCTTTCTTCTTCCATGCTTTTGATTGTACATGATTCTTGTTCATTTCTAAGGTGGAAAAAAGGGAAAAAAAACAAAAACTCAATCAACCAAGGAGTTGAAAACTTAATCAACCAAGAAGTTTTATTTCTCAACCCAAAAAATCTAAAAATTGGATGTTCAATTTTGTATTTCTTTGTTGAAGAAAAGAAAAAACATATTATGATATGGAAAATGAGGTTGTTGGCAGTTTAGGGCAAAACCATGAAAGTTTGGTCTCGAACTCCAAAAGAAATTCTTAAACGCGCATGTTTCTCTCCTATATTTCTTCCTAATTCATTAAAAAATTGGACTTTTTCATCCTTTTCGGAAAGCTCAAACATTTGGAGGGACAACCAGACTCAGTCATTAACTTTCACTATTATTAATGCCTCTACCTTCCAAAAATGTACATAAAAACTCTTCTTGTGATTTTCTCCTTTCCCAAAAAATTATTATTCTTGTTTTATATACAAATCACTACATATAGACTTGACTTTTAATGAAGTCATTTTTTATACAAAAATAGCTACAACTTGATAATAACAAAAAAAATTTTAAAAGCTAATGTACTGATGACAAGGCATTAAGGAAATAACTTCATAATAAAAGTTATGTATAGGTGAATAATGTCTAGGAATGAAAAAAGTCCAAGAAATGTTGAGCAGTGATATTCATCTTAGTTAGTTTTTTTTTTAATAAAAGGTACTTCATTTCAATTAAAACTACATCAAACAATATTTTATAAATCAACAGTATAAGATTATAAAGGATAACAGAGACATAATATTAGCCACAAAAAAGGTTACTCACCTATACGATATCTAATGAAAGGGGGAAAACTGGATCAAGTCAATCCATCCATGTAAACCAGGATAAATATGGGATAGTTAACATACAATTAACTGAAAAATGTCCATAGTTAACTCACAATTAATTGCAAAATGTCCAAATAGAAAATGAACTCTATTAATAATATACCAACACTTAATTAGACCAATAAACCATCCAAGTACAAAACGTCGATGATGATTCAAACAAATGAAAAAAATAAAAGGACACCATCACCCAATTCATTATTCAGAAATATCTTAACTACTTATGCCTTATTGTTCACACTCCACTTGATCCATTAACACTGAAATAGATCATCCGAATTTATCCATCGTATAACATTGGATGAACTAGATGATGCTCCAATTAATGATGATAAAAAAGTTTTTTGGATTATGATGAGGAAGAAAAAATAGTGAAAAAGAAAATGAGGGTGATTAATCGAGTGATATAATGATAGTAATCAACTGGCCAAACTTGGATTGGTATCTAAACTTTGCCGAAGGCATGTAGAAGGGAGGCAGAAGGTGATGCAGAGAATAAGCAGAGGAGCAATGCCTTGTAATTTAATTTTTTTCACTACAAGTTCCTTTTATGCAAAAAATACCTGCATATTTTAGTTTTTACTGTTTCTCACATATAAGGATGATATTTAAGATTTACTATTAAAGAATACCAAATATTTTAAAAGACTTTTAGAGATGTAATAACTAAACCATATTCTCTAATTTTCATTTCTCATTGTTTTTTAACTATTCTCTCTTTAGCAAATTAAACAAAATCATATACTTCACATATAGTATTTTATACATGTGATGTCCAATCAAGGTTTGTGGGCTAGAAGGTAGTGAATAATAAGAACAACCTATAGCCAGAGAAAAATAAGAGGTCCACAAAGTTGTATATTTAGGAAAAATCCTCAAATACTTAAGTTAGCAAAGGGACTGGCAAGAAGCTTATGGAGGAATTCTAGTAATGGAACATACCTAGGGTTTTTCTATAATGTTTTTTTTATAGGCGAGTGCCTTTCATGTCAAGTTAGAAGTTTCTTTTTAATTCAAATTATAACCAGGTTATAAGGGATTAAGGAAATATTATTCCCTATTCAATTCCAAACTCTTTACTATGAGTTTAAGGTCTGTACACTTGACTTGGGTGTTTCACCTACTTCTTCTTATTTATGTCTTATTACTAGTTGAACTGGTCCTTTCAGTCATTTTTCATTGATATGGCAGTTTGCGTCATCCGTTTGGTTGTAACAATTGGCCTGGTTGTGGAACTTCTCCACATTTTATACCTAATTCTCTTATATAGGCTAGAAGAACTAGAACTTTGCAAAAATCCTTTTCGTCAATGCTAGCAACTTCAAATCCAGAGAGAGGTCCAAGATTTGGAGGGCTTCCAAGTTGAATAGCCTCAAACAATCCTAAAAAGTCTTATTCTTCTCTTACTTGACATCCCAGAACTAGTTTATCGTATTCATTGAAGGGTGACTCCCCATAAACTACCATAAGAATTCTTTGGACAACTTATTAAAAGAGGTGAACCTCTCATTCTTTAATATCCCAAACAATATTGAAGCTACTTTAGAGAGCGTTGAGCAAAATGTTGGGCATCGTTGGCCTCTTCGATGTTCATTATGGTGATGTGGCTCTGTAAATGGTTGGTTGGATCTAGATCTGTTAAGTCATTTTATAGATCTAAATTTGGCATTTGGAAGCTTGAGGTTAGGAGGGGGTCAACTTATTTCAGAGCTCATCCATGAATAGCTTAAAGCATATTTAGCTATTGTCAAGTAGTGGTCCTTTGATAGTTCTTGGCTCCTCTTTTAGCCACTTCTCTATTTCATCCAAATGTTAGAGGACCTTGTTAATATTGTTGACCTCTGTCTTTTCCTAATCTTTACCTTTCCTTCATCGGTCCCCTGGTGAGTTCACCAGTCCTCTAAGTGTTACAGCGAGCTAGTGCATGTTCTTTTGGTAACGCTCTGCTCTGTCATTCGGTAGCTAATGGAGAGCTCTTCAAATCTCCTAACTTAGCTATTTGCAAAATTCCTCTAGTACAGAATGCTTGAAGGCATTTGACTACTCATTTTTAATAGTTGCGTAGGTCTTCCCCAATACTAGATCACGTGGCAGATGGGTAAGTCAATTTTGTAGCTCCTAAACCACCAATCAAGGCCTTGAAAATTGATAGGGAGAATTCATTTTGCCCATATTCCAATATCATGCTAATCTATCCATGACCACTCTCATTGTTCAAACATGATTTCCTTATGTCAACCATTGTTTTTGTTCCTATAGATAGCGTCAAGTTGATACCTGATGAAGGTAGGTGGGTTATAAGAAACCTCAGAGATGCGTTGGACCTGTGATCGATGATAATATTACAGGCCATGGAGTTGTGTATACAGGGAAAACTCTTTGATGCTTAAGTCAGTAATGATTTGAGAAGAACAAAGGAAATATAAGAAGAGTGTTTAACATACTGAAGGGTTTTCATAATGAGCTTTTTATAGGCTTGATGATATATATGTTAAGTGAAGAAACTTCTACTTTCTCAAACCAAAATCTTGTTACCAGGAGAATTTATTCCTTTTTGATCTCATCCATTAATAATAGTAATCAACATCGGTTAGACTCATGAGAGTGTCTCCAATGGCCCTAACTCATAAGAATGTCTCTAATGGGCTATCAAAGTTATGGGTTTAAATGTGGTATGGCATTAATTGGTAATCTTTAATATCTTCTCTAATCTACCATTTCTTTCACCTGTGAAATATTAAGGAGATAACAAATATGAATTATTATAATATTAAGTTTCGCGTAGAGAATTTTCAAGAAATTCTTCTAAAAGAATTTGATTTTTTTTTCACTCTATACACTCCCTCTTCACTCTTTCTTTCACACACATACAAAGGCACAAAATACACAATTGACCGCATGTATCTTCGGTGCATGCTTATGTTTATTTTTTCTTTCTTACTTTTCCAACAACCCTAATAATTTTGTATTTATTTCTAATTATCAAAACACATACACATACACACAATTTTTTTCACACATACATATAGGTGGATGTTTGTTGGTAATTAAGATAAATGAATATATTCTACAGGTTGGATTCAAAGCAGTAGAATAAATATGTGGCTTTTATGCTATAAAAAATTGGTTTTGGCATAACCATTTTCACTTTTGGTAAATAGTTCCAAGTATAAAAACTGTTTGGTTGTAGGTAAATTGATCCACCAGGTACAAGTTTTTTGACGATGCTGGGTGGTTTGAAGGCGGCAGGTAGCAGCTTTGCTGATGGTTCAAAAGAACATTAATTTGGACTAGACCAGATGGGTTACAAGTTCTTATCATATGAGAGATTTTGGGTCAAGTAAATTATGACTTAAATGTGACTGGTATAGCCTCAATGTGTAATATCTACATCTTGTAATGCCTTTCATAGGTTGTATGCATGTTCTTGTTCTACTCCACATTGTTCACCAAATTTTTTACCTAGCGTTTTCCTAGCACTTGGAGTATTCACTAAGCTTTTGGTTTGGTGTTATTGTGGTTGCTCTTATGCCCATGTCAGAAGGAAGTCAATTAAGTAGTTACTTGTTAAAAGGGTTTGGTAATTTATTTATGTTTTTTTTTTTTTTGCATACAATAAAGCCTCAAGAAATCAATGATGTATCTGAAAAGCTTAAAACAAATCAACAGTTACTTTGTGTTTGTTTTTCAAAAATCCTATTTCATCATAAAAGTACAACAAATTTATCAATAAGGCACCTGTTTAAACAAACATTTATGTGAAAGTGTTCATTTTTCCTCTTATGCCCCCGAAATTAGGGGCAACAAACCATAGTCGGATTCTCGCACTTTATCCTTTAGCATTTGTTAGGTTCAGTGAGAAAAATACCATTTAACTCCTTCACCTTCTATATATTTTTTTTATTTTGACCCCTCCGTTACCAAAATTGCCAGTTCTGTAACAAAGAAAATCTTGTTCCCATTGATTGATGGGCTAAAAGTGCAAAGTTTGAGGGGTAAAAATCTAATCCAGAAAAATTTATGGGGTAAAAGGGAATTTAGGATATTGTACAATGAAAACATCACAATAAAAGAACCACTTTTGTACTTTGGCCTAAGTGTCCACTATTATTTTTTCCAGCACTATATTACTCATGTTTTTAAATGGTCCAAATTTGCCACACTTTGTTTAACTGTGAGAATGTTTCTGTGTAAAATATGTATATTAAAAAAAAGAATACTGCATGATAATGTTATGAGTGGGATGGCATATTTTATTACAAATTGAAGGGAAAAACTAGGGATGTGTTAGGATTTGAATATAAACTAGGTAATAATGTGGAAATTAGCATGTGGAAATTAAATAAATATATCTTGGAAGTGATCTTATTATTGTGACAGATTATGAACAATTGTTTAGTGTCAAATCGATAACTAAATTTAACAGAGAATGACCAGTTTTGTGAATAAAAAAAAGAGTGATATTATATGGGTAAATTTCACCCACTACTCCTAACATTTAATTGTTGTTTCACTTATAACTTTAACCTTTACTTTGCTTGTTTTGTATTCCTAATCTCAATAAAACGTTTTATTTTGGCTCTTTTTTTGACGGAAATAGTTATCTCAGACCGAAAAACCCGCGTCAGTAGATTACTCATGGGAAAAATGCTTGTTTTAACCCTTGTAAAAATCCCCTTTGCCAAAAAAGCCTTAAAACTTTTAAATGTAACAAAAATTTAGGCTAACGTCTCCTACCTCTCATCCTTCTCTGGCGGCGCCATCTCCGACCTTTCATCCAATGGACTGAAGATAACATCAGCATAGGAGGGAGGCTCACTGCAAGAGTTGTTGTTAGAATCGTTAGGGTCTTGGTAAGCAAACGGTGTGAAGAGTGGATTAGAATAGACGGGCGTAACGATGATTGACGGCGAGAGTAGGTGGTGTGAGGTGTTTGCGAGCGACGAAATGGCATTCCGGTAATTGGAGTAGGGGTGGTTGCTTTGGTTGTTGTTGATGGTGCGAACGGAGGTTTTGTCGAGCACGAGGCTCTCCATTTCCTCATGGGAAGTGTAGAGGTGGGCTTCATCGAAGCCCTGGTTCTCAAAGCCCATTATCTTGAACCGAATCAAAATTAATCGAGAGACTAAGAGTTGAATAAAATCAAGAGGAAGCTAAATTGGAGGCAAGGATAGAGGAGAGGAAGCGGGGAAGATGAATGGATGGGTGAGCAACGGTGGAAAGGGAAGCCAAATCAAGAGGAAGCTGAATCACAGGTCGGAGATGGGAGGGCAGGGCGGAAAGGAAGGTCGGAGATGGCACCGCTGGAGAGGGAGGAGAGGTAGAAAAGACTTACTTGATTTTTGTTAGATTTAAAAATTTTAAGGTTTTTTTGGCAAACAGGATTTTTGTAGGGGTTAAAACAAACATTTTCCCCATGAGTAATTTGCTGACATGGCTTTTTCCATATGAGAAAATTATTTCCATAAAAAAAGCGCCAAAATAAAATATTTTATTGAGGTTAGAGATACGGAATAAACACAGTGAAGATTAGGGTTAGAAGTGAAATAACAATTAAAGATTAGGAATAGTAGGTGCAATTTACTCGATATTATACTGTATACTAAAAGCAATTTACCCGATATTATACTATATATTAAAAGCCCCTTAGTTTTGGGCTGAGTTGTGGCCTACTCTATCACCTGACTTTTTTTTTTATGCAATCGTTTCTGTTAGAAGTTTGGTTAAATTTTTTAAAGGCAACAGCTTTTGAGGGCCTGTCCTGCTATTCTCGCACTTTCATTTTGTTTCATATTTCTTTCTAGTGAAACACGTTTTCAGTCCTTGTATTGTTTTTATTTCTTATACTAGACCCTGACTTTGATTAGCTTGATATTTTAGACCCTAAACTTAGTAACTATTTAGTTATAGTGTTTTTGTTTGATCTCTTAGTTCTTTTTTTTTTAATAGTGTGTTGTTTTCTAAACTAAAACATTGGTTACCATGGTTTATTTATTTGTTTAGTAAAATGGAGCTTTTTTTTCTTTAATTTTTTCTAAGTTAATTGTTGAACTTTTAATTTATAAGATTTATATATATATATTTATCTCTAAATTATTTTTATTATTTTATTATTATTATTTTATTTAATATTGTGATATTATGAACGTGCAGTCCATTGAATCTCGCAATGAAACTAAAAATCAATAGTGCTTGACTTGGTACACTTTTTATGATATTTCCCATAAATAAAGAACCTTTTTTAATAAAGGCCTGTGACCCTTTCCACGAGACAAGCACCGCCCCCTCCCTTCCCCCTCTTTCTCGTTTTTGTGTCTCTCTGCATCTCTATCTCCTCTCGGATAGAGAGAAATCAGAAGAAGAAACAGAAGAAAATTTAGAAGACAAAGCCAAGCCTTAGACACGGAGCATTTGCAAATCAAATAAGGGAAACAAAGCCGGGTGGTTGAGTCGGTTCCTCGGCCAGCTGTTCCTGCGCTCACACATCGCATAATGTGGCCGACCGCTGAGAGCGAAATGTTTTTTCCTGCATGAATGTGGTGGAGAAATCGTGAAACTTTCCGTTTTCCTACTCGCTTCCTTTCCGAACCGCGAAATGTCTGATTTGGTGGCTCGCACCGGTCGCCATCAGCAGCGTTATGAGGGCGGTCGCCGTCTCGTGGCCGGGTATTTCTCGATCTCGGATTCCGTATAGGTTTATTAGGTTCTTTTGACATTGGATATTTCCGCTAGGATCATTAAGCCGATTCATTATGTATACATTATACTAGTATTTGGTTGGAGCAAATTAAATCATTAGATCAAATCCGGTACTGGCACAAATATGTTTTGCCTTAAGATTCATGCCACGCGGTCAATCAGGTCGGTATCGCTAGGCTAGAATGGATGCAGATTTTGTTCAGTGAGCAAGTTGAGTCAAGTCCTTAGAACCGTTTGCAAATGATAATAAGTTGTGATTATTTACAATGCCTTCTTGATATCTAGGAATGCATCACGTTGAGAGAGATGCTGGCTTTGGTATATATGGCTGAGCTGGGTTCTGCGAGTATCTGTTTACCAGAGCTAGTTTGTTGCTTATGCTTCTGTTTGTTTGTGCTCTCTGCCATTCAGTTTTGCCATAAATGAGAACGATTACTCTGACAATAGTAGGGCTGTGCTGCCTGTCCTTGAGTTGCATTACTGAGGTCTTATTTGGTTCATTTCTATAATGATCTCAAGCGTAGCTCAAAGATGGGATCAAGCTCAAAATCATGCTCGAGCTTGGGTTGTCAACTTATTGAATGATTTCAAGGACTTTTTTCTTTTTCTTTTCACGCGATTTTCTTTACATGACTTACTATCAATGCAATATGCATTTGCTAAGATTGATCATATTAGTTTTTAGAGTTTCTCCACCAAAATAGAAGCACATGTGCACAAACACTAATATTTGTGCTCATGAAAGAAATATCCTTTTTTCAGATAAAAAAAATCTTAAGGAAATGCATAAATTTTTTATATTTTTATATAAAATTAGAGAAATCCTGCATTCACTAACAATTTTTAGCCGACTGTGGTGTGAAGAAGCAAGAACTTGAAATTCCTGGGATTCTTTCGTTCCTAAACTTCAATGTTAGCTTTGTACCTAAAGTTCGAGAATTAGAAAGAAGTTTAAACAAGTGAAACCTAACCCAGTGCAAATCGAGCTTGAGTTATCCCTATTTCTTTATTTTACAGCCCTCAAGAAAAGATACCTATATTAGGCTTTTGTTATATATATGTGTATAGTTTGATAACTAGGTGGGACAGTGCTTGTTCCTGGTGAGTTCTGTTATTAGGAATTATTGTCTTATCAGATTCTCACCAATGGCATCTGTTTGTTCTACTTGACAGGTGTATTCCTTATAGATACAGAAGTTCAGTTGAAAATGATGACGGCACATCTGAAAATGTTGTAGAGGTTTTGATGATCAGTTCTGCTAGTGGGCCTGGTCTTCTGTTTCCAAAGGTACAGAATTTTCAAGGTCTTCAGCCAGCAATTTCAGAATATATATATGTATATATATATATATATATATATATATATATGAGCTCTTAGAAGCTTTCACTATCTCGTGGTTAGTGTGGGAACTTGCATTTTGGTCTGGCACTCCTATTAAGGCTGAGAATTGCACCTGAATAAGAGCACTTGTTGGTGATTTGCTGTAACAACAAAAAATCATCTTAGTAGAATGTCTTACCTGAAATCAAAGAGTGCAATTTTTCCTTCTCTTACTGCAACCTGGCCAACCCCTCTGGATCCTTTTTTCTTATGCTTCTTGCTTTGTATGATTAGGGATATCGTTAATTCATTTTGCTGTTATCTGAAGGATAAGGTGCATTCTGTTTACCGCTGTGAGTTGCCAAGACACTTTTAATGTACATGGGCTTCTTTGCATGCATTACATGTCATATTCATTCACATGATATTGGATTATGTAACGGGGCATCCATGAAAAATATGGACATTCCTGAAATTTTAACCAATTCCCTTTATCACTATGTGAAACACACAAGAAACTATTTTCAGGAATATCTGACCAATCCCTCCCTTCTCATTTACTCCCCTTCTAGCACCAATTTCAATGAAGATGCTAATTGAATAAAAATATTTTTGTGGGTTTTCTGTGTAATCCATCTGTTATGTTCTTCAATCCTGTTAACTGGTATTTGTTGGTTTTTGGCCTTTGTTCATTTAGTATTTTCTTTTTTGGTCCCCAAGAATTTGAAGGAGATAAAAAATGATGGAACTATGTTGATTTTTATTGATCTGACTACAGGGTGGGTGGGAAAATGATGAAACAGTTGAAGAGGCAGCAGCACGGGAAGCTTTGGAAGAGGCTGGAGTTCGAGGAGAACTGGTGGTAAGAACAAACTACTTGAACTTTTGATAAATGGAAGGCTTAGACATTGCAGAGCCAGGTAGGTAGAACAGAATGTGTTTGACTATCTCAACAAAACATCATGCTAGAAGCTTAGCATGTATGCCTTCACATTTCAAAATACCATAGTGAACAGAACAGAAGTTTTCCTGACCTTGTGCTGTTCATTTTCAAATCCATGTCCTGTTAGGCTCACAGCAACACACCCAAATGCCATGGAAAATCATAGGTTTTCCCTTTAGATAATAAAATGTAACTTGCATGCCAGGGTGGCCACCAAACATGGCCTACAACTGTCTTACCTATTCAAACCGTAGTTTTCTTTCTAATTGGAGACCGCCTTTAAGAAGAGTGCTATGCCCATATGATTCAGAATCTGAGTATTGTTTATGTTGCAGTAACGACCAGTATTATCAACTAACAAAAGATGAGAATTCTGGGAACCAAAATTTGGGAATTTGTTATCTGAAAAAAATGGCAGTCAACTATAAAGCCCCACTTTCCTTTGTTTCACCATTTTCCTGGAAGCCTGTTTCAAGATTAAAAGTAATCGAGGTTATGGTCATTTTGTCAGGTATTTAATAACACTGAACCACTCAAAATTGTAACTGGTTGATGAAAATAGAAATTGATGGTGATGGATAGACCGCTAGCAACTATCTTTCCACAAAATTTGTTTCACTCGGAGTATAGAAGATCCCCAGTTTTACTTGATCAAGTTTAACTTATCCAACTTGCATGGCACACTTGCCTCACCTTTTCTACAGAGCATCACTGACCAACGTTTCCTTGTAGGCTTTGGTTAATGGATTCATGAGGGGGAAATTGAACTTGTTACCGGTTGCGAAAGGATCACGTAGCTGCACTTATGGAATCTTAGGAGGACTCTAGCTTCTCCTTGTTTTGTCTCTTGGAAACTAGTTTTCCTCTTTAGCTAAAATTGATCAACTAGCTAGCAATTAGAGCAACAGATATGGCCTTCTTCCTCACCACAAGTACTTTTAGAAGTGCTGTTGGCAGTTTTATTTGAAGCTTGTAAAATTCCATTCCTGTGTTGGTATATGATTGGTTGCACCTGCTGAGGCATTTGAGGCAAGCAATTTATCTTTTCTTTTTGTTTTGTTTCTTTCTTTTCTTTTCCTTTTCTTTTTCCCTTTTATGGATATATAGTGACAGTATGACTTCTAGAAAATAATTGGCATTATTAAATTATATGCAGCCACTCCTGACTTTCTTCTAAAAGTGTGTTGTTGATGATGGCTGGTTATTGCCAAAGCATTCTCGCATTCACACTTGTGTCAAACATTCTATACACTATGGGTTAATGCTGTTCTCATCTTAGTTCAGTTTTCACAATACTAGATCTGGACCCATTCCAAGAAATTAAAAGGAGAAGGTTGCATTTATTCAGTACATCCATGTAACTCAAGTGTAGAGACAATCTCCACCTTGCATTTGCAAATTTCAACAATAAGAAAGAGGAAAATTATGTGTATTACAATATATTTTTTTAATTTGTGCCCGTTTTGCCTTGCTTGAACTAGGAAATACACTCCTTTCTTTTACAGTGTGGGAGAGAGATTCTGAAAAGAAGTGCTTTTGGAAAATAAGTTGTCAAATTGCTATTGGGGCAGATAACATGTTGGTTTTTCAGATGAAATAACATGTTGGCAAAAGTATTAAATAAAAAGGTACCATTCTGAAAAGAGGCCCGAAAAGGTCTCTGTATAAATTGCTGTCTGTGGCATGTTTAATCTCTATTATGTTACTTCTTTTGTGAAGGACATAGTTACTGAAAATAGAAAAGTCGTTGTCATAATGACCAAGTTAGTCATATCCCAAAGACCCCTTAATTTATAAATTGCTGTCCCTTGCATGTTTACTTTCTATCTTGCAACTTCTTTTGTGAAGGACATAATTATTTAAAAAAGAAAAGTTGTTCTCCTTTCTAGAATGACCAAATTAGTCACACTGGTCATAGTCGATTGATTTAATGCAGGCCCTAATTTCTGGGCAACAAAAGGCCCAGGTAGGTTTGGGTTGATTTACAGATTCTGTTTATAGCAAATTCACATTAGCTGCTTGTTTTGTTTGTTGCTTAACATATTTGTGATTCTTGTTTTGTTCATTTGTCTTGTAGAGATATTAATATTAATATTAATATATCTTTTGCCGCAAAGATTAAGATTGGGTCTTCCTCTAAAAAATAAAAAAAATAAAAAAATAAAAAATAAAAACAGGATGAGGATTATTTGTTTATTTCGGGAGCCTATTTATTTGGTTGATCGTTATTTTCTCTTTGTATTGCTGTTACTACTAGAATCATGATAACACAAATCCATTTTCTGGTCGTGTTTCAGCATTTTCTAGGCCGCTATAATTTCAAGAGCAAGACCCTGCAAGATGAGTTTAGTCCTGAAGGTTTGTGTCGCGCTGATATGTATGCCTTGCTGGTGAGAGAGGAACTTGAGTCTTGGCCTGAACAGAGTACTAGACGAAGAAGTTGGCTAACAATCCCTGAAGCGGTGGACTGTTGTCGGCATTCATGGATGAGAGAGGCCCTAGAGAAAGACTTCTTGGAATGGCTTGCTGAACACATTTGCAGCACCTCAAACGAAGAAAGTCGTTAGTTTACTTGTTTCATTAGAAGAGCACTAACTAGTTCCAGTAAGTTTAGCCGGGCATGTGTCTCAAGCTGACTTATTGCCTTCAGAGAGTTTTGACCCTACCTACTTCCTCTCTTCTTTCTATCCACCTTTTGGGTTAGTCTAATCTGTGAAAGAATGTTTTAGTGCTCGCAAGGGCATTCTTCTCTGGCGCTAAATTCTGGTTTCTTTTCTTTTTGTCAAATTTTGTTTTGTTCATTCATATTTTTTTTTGGGTGCATTTTCACCCTGACAGCATAAGTATGTTCACATTTACATAGAGAAGAGCACGCAGTTTCTGGTTGGCTTAGCATTTGCTTTTTCGCGTGTCTTAGTGATTTGATCGGCAGAGAAAAATGTGACAGGGAGAGTAGGATGTAATAACTAATATCCAGAACACGACACATGAAGGAAAAGCAAGCTGACGACGGCTTGATATCTGATGTATTTGCATGAAAAGAAAACCTTTCCAGGTGTTTGTTTTCAGAAACTCATCTTCAAATCAACACATATGCTCTTACCCGGAATCACTGACGGGCAGTTGCTGTCATACAGCTAAAATCACAATCACTAGTAATATTTTTCCAGCTTAAGACATATTCTCTTGGCTTCTAGCATATGACATTTACATAAATCTGGACATGATCAGCGGTTAACTTAACCATGGCAAGGCAAGGAAATATAAGCAGCCATGGTATGTCCTGTGACCATAGCATTCCATTCTTAATTAAGGGTGTTCCTTAGTTAGATAAAACCAAAACGTCGATATGAATTATTTAGATTGGAAAAAATGGTTTGATTGTTTGGTTTGGATTGATTCATATTTAGCTATGGGATCAGTTATTAGTGCCTAAACTTAAAACCTAACAAACCAAATAAACCAAAAAAATAAAATGTAATTTTTAATAATTCCCATTGATCCTAAATATAAAAAGTTCATTTTTTTTTTCAAATTTGGACTAGATATTATGAATCAACTTTTAACTTTAGGTAGGGGTGAGTAAAATTTCGGTTATATCTAAAATAACCGAATAACAAAAAAAAATTTCAGTTTTTGGTTATTGATTTTAGAAATAATTTTGATTTTTAGTTATAACCGTAAAACCGACCCAAATTTCTATGTTGGTTAACTAAAATTTAGTTAACCGAAATAACCGAATTTTTATTTCACTAGTATTTATGTTTGAGATTTGGAAATGATTATGTGTGATGAATGTTTATTATGCGTATATATGTGATGTTTAGATTTTGAATGAATTATAGATACTTTCCATTTAATTAGAATGTGTGTTTAGATTGAAATATGTAATGGATGTCTGAAGTTTGGAATGTGTATGTGTATAATTCGGTTATTTCAAATGAAAATCGAATAACCAAATTTTTTTTCTCAGTTATTTTGGTTTCTCCGATAATTCAATTTATTCGATTTTTAGTATATAAGATTGAAAATCTAATAAATTTGACTATTCAGTTTTCAGTTAAAATTGAAAAAACCGAATAAGCACCAGTAACTTTAGGTATGAAATATAAGAACTTATAACGATGCCGTTATGGTCTATTTGGTTAAGTCAAACTTCTGTTGTTTTTAGCAAACAACGAGTATTGATTAACCAGCTCATCAGCTCCAGAGATCTTCTTTGTAAGGAGCATGAAACGGTTAGAGTCCACAATGCCTTTATTTAACGGGGTCCATAAATTTGGGAGAATGAGTTTGCTTTGATGCCTGGTGATCATCAAAACGGATGGTTCTTGGAATAGGTCGATGGCTTTTGATGTTGCAACTTGGGTTTGTAGTTTCCCTGTTAATGATATCCAATTCCATCAATGATGACTCGGTCCTTACTCCTTTGCATTACTCATAGAATTAAGGGCAATTTTAGAGGCTATGAGAACAGCGGCATCACCAAACATTCATAATAGCACAATCTTATTGGACTACCTTCGAGAATTTCTCCAGATAATTGACTACTCTCTGGTGGACCTAGATGTTGGAAAGGAAGTTTGTGCAATCATGACCTTGGCAAGTCATCTGCACTGTTGACTATTATCAAGGTTAATCGCAGGGCTGTGACGAAAGCTCATGATTTGGCTACTTATTGTCTTCGCTCTTCTCTAGATTCCTGACTTGTTTTTTTTCTTTTTATTCCATTCTAATTAGCAAAAAAAAAAAAAAAAAGGGAAAGAAAAGAAAAGAAATATAAGAACACAGGCAAAATTTCCACTATTGTCTACCCAAAGGTGAAATTTTGCCGCCATTGTTTTTTCATCACAAATTTGCCATTGATATTATTGTGCAAAAGTAAATTTGCCGCTGATGTTATAAATGGGAGCGAAATAGTGGCCGAATTTCAAACAACAAGAATATTCTATTGAAAAAGATACTATTTTGTACCACCACAACAATAACTATCAAGTTAGCAAAAATCTAAACCTAATCCTTGAAAAATTTCTCTTTGGCTCCTACTAACATAACTTTGTCAATCTATTATTTGGATCATCTTCCTTACTCAATGCCATTAGGGCTCTTCTATTCATGCTCCATCTACTGCAATCTCAATGAGCAGTATGCTAGGCCTTATTTTATATTGAGCAATAACCTCTAAGGATCGAGTAATAGTGACATTTAAGCATTAGAATGATGGGATTGTTGATGTAATTGAAGCAAGGGTGTACTCATGATTAGATGCCTTCTTTATTTGGTTGGGATCATCGGTGAGTTGTGACATCTCATATCGTAACATAGATTGTTGTGGAGAAGTATCTATTTTTCACAACTAGTGAGTTGTTAGTAATGATGCTTACTGGTTTGACTTTGTTGAAGGTGATGGTAAGAATAAAAGATTAAAAAACTTAGGGGGCTAGGCCTGCTAGGGTTCTGGGTATAGAAAGCATGGTATCAAAACATGGGTTATTCCACTTTTTGACATTTGACACGTTGGCAATCTTAATGGTGAGTGGTAAATTTGCACCAAAACATAGCTTTAGTGGCAAATTTGTTCCCAAATGATAATATCAGTGGCAGATTTGTAAACAAAAATACAACATGAGTGGCAAAATTGCCCTATTGGGAAAAAAATAATGGCAACTTTGTCATTTCCCAATATAAGTAGTATTACAAAATTTTATCATATATATATTTTTTAATTATCACGTGCTTAGTTCGGATAAAGAATAATCAAATTACAATGATTGAATGAACTGAAATACAATTTGAATTGTTTAGATCAATTTTAATATGCAATTCAAATAGTTTAGATCAATCTTATAAGAACCAAAAGTTGAGCGGATTCACAATCTGGAACAGATATCGACTGAATGACCATCCCCATCTATTTTCGAGCAAGACGTGATTTATAATGTTTTTGTTCTCTAGTCGTTCGTGTTGGTGTCCATATATTCTTTTTTCTTTTTCAGCTTGTCTATCTTATATAGCTGTCTTTATAAGCAAGCTTGTGAGGCAACCCAATTATCTCACTAGAGGGCATCTGTTCCCTCTGGAGTAGGTTAAATTCCTTCCAAACAAAGCAACCTTGAAGCCAGCAAGCAGGTTGGCTGGCTTGGCTTGTCTTTCATGCAATTTTATGCCGCCTAGTAATTTCTATAAATCATGTTAGTTTTATTAATATGTATATTAGCTCTTCGAAGAATCGAATTACTCATTTTTATGATATTTACCAAAACTGCCACTGTTACATGATATTATTATTCATTTTGGGCCAAAGTACGGTATAAGTCACTAAACTTTTAAAACTCATACAAATTGGTCCTCAAAATAAAACTCGTTGGCAGAAGCTCCCTGACTTTCCAACTTGTTAAGTTTTGGTCCGACTAGCTTCCTTTTCCGATGGTCTAATACACCAGGAGACTAGGAACTTCAACATATTTGTTATGGATTGATGGCTTTCATATTTCTTAAACATGCATTTTTTTTTTGTATTGACGACATCATATGCCTTTTAAGACATCTAAGGAAAAAATAACGTGCCCATAAGTTTGAATTTGAAATTTTTGTATATTGAAAATATTTCATGCGCTCATCAATGGGAAAATTATCATGTGAAGAAAGCAAAACAGATATGAAGATGAACACTAGAGGTCACACATACATAAGATCTTTCTTATATTATTAATTTAATTAAGCATTGTCATTCTAGTACATGAACCTTTATTTTTATCTTTTTGGTTTATACTCATGCTAAATTTAGCTATGCAAGAGTACTATAAAGAATTAAGTTACAATAAACACAACAAGAAACTGAGTACTACAAAACAATATGAATAATTAAATGGACACTGTAGAGGATATGGACACCATTGTTGTTGGAAAATGCAGCTACTAGAGTGGTTGGTGGATTAATTGAAGAGCTAAACAAAAAAAACGAAGTAGATATTTGTTGTCTCCAAAATGTTGTATGACAATACGAGAAACAGTTTCCATTATAAAAATGCAATGTGTTCGGTTGATATATATTTTTTTAATAAAGCTATTTTTATTTTTGTAGGCAGAGTAAGAAAAACGTTATAAAAGTTCATTGCTGTATAAAAAAATATTAAAGAGATTATTAGGTAAATAAAATATTAGTAGTAATCAAATGGCATTGGTTCTAGGTAAAAAAAGAAGTAAAATTAAAAATAATGTACAAAAAGAACATATTAGAAATAAAAAATATGTTGATAACAAATATGGAATTGTTAATTTATGTCAATCCACCAAAAATAAAAGAAAATAAATGGAAAACAAAAGGAACGATAAAAAATTCAAAATTAATTGTGAATTAACTAATGAAAAATGTAATGAAAATTAATGACAAATCAATTTTGCTAAACGATGAAACTTAAACATGTTATTTTGAAATTTTTTATTATAGGTGGTCATTTGCAAGTCATCCAAACCTCAAGATAGATTTTGGTATTCATCCCTCTTTGATTTGTCGTGTTTTGGACCAACTCAAAGTAAGTCGCAAAATTCAAGGGCCTCTGCTGTCCGAGTTGTAGTTGAAGGGCTAACTTAGCCGAGTTGACAAATTTGTGATGAGCTTCTAACATACCATGGCCTTCCGTTTGTTTAGTTTGTTGTTCATTGAGTTGATGTTGCTGCTCCCGAAAAAAATGGCAAAAATTATTTTTTTAGTCTTTAAAATTTAGAAAAAAATACATTTTGGCCCTTTAAAATTGGTCAAAATACCTTCATAAATCATAAGAATTAAAGTTGAAGGAAAATTATCTTTGGTCCCTCCTTTAAAAAAAATAGCCCCATTTTTATTTTGATAGATATTGCTATTCCTTTGTCCAAGCTATTATTTAGTGAGTTTATTATAGCATTGAATTCATGCATTTAGTGAACATTGTTTTTCTTTTATTTGAGACTGTTATTTTTTATAATAAAAAATATTGTTTATAAAGTCAAAATTGACATGTTTTATAGTATTAGCATTGAAGTGACAAATTAAAGAAATTTGAAGGAAATTTTTGTACGTTCCTATTTGTCTTGGATTAAATAATGAATTATTTAATCATTACTTTTTAATTTTAGTGATTATTCACTCAACTTGTATGCTACTTGAAACTTCACATGTTAAAAAACCCCAAAAAAATATTTTCAAAACATGTTCTAAAAAATTAAGAAATTTTCATTAACTTTTCTTTTATTGGCCTAGGTAAAAGATTAATTATTTTTTCAAAAACTTATTCACATGATTATGAGGTGTTTATAGTATTAACTTTCAAATGATATTGGATCTAAATAAAAAATGAACAAAAATTAAAAAATAATGAATTAAATAATAAGGTATTTACAGTAAAAATAAGGGAAATGATGTGATTGAACAAATGATTAAAAAATGTCAAGATCTTATCTATTGAATCTTGCCACAAGCTACCCAATCCAATGAGTCTCACCATTATTAGCCTTCGATTAAGATATGAAAGCATCTAAGCTAGCAGACTTCAGCTAGTGACGAGGTGTTAACACCATTAGTTCTGTCTAGTTCTAGGTTTAAAGAGCCTAACACTGGGTTGATAATAGTGTCTACTTCTCGTATTTAAGTATTTGCTTCTAGTCTTTGAGTGCGTGCAAATCATTTTTCAAGTGGTGCACATAAGATAGTTTGATTATTTAAATTTTACATATAATTGGGAGATAATCATGTTATTTTTAAGAATATTTAAGCAAAAAAATCATGTAACATTTTTGTAATTTCTTATATTTTTGGAATCCAAATTAGGCACATTTCTTGTACAATGTTTAAGGTGAAACAATTCACAGTTTATGGAAGTTGAATGTATAGTATGATAGGTTAAATGTCTACTTATGGTAAGGGAGTGTCTTGTTAACATGTTTGAGTATACTTTCCAAGTATACAAAGTCTATGATTGTAGTATAAGTGTCAGATTGTGGTGGTTGAACATCTAGCATGAAAGATTGATAATCTAACTCTCATATGAAAGTCTCTTGTGTTTCATGTTTGTATCTTGGCTACATGTAGATGAACTTCGATACATTTAATACAATATACACCATGTAAATATAATTAGACATTTGATACATAGAAATAGACATTGGACCACTAATTTTTACGCTAGGTACAAAAGGCGTCTAACTTCATTTTTTTTCTATTGTAGTGATGTCGAAGTGTATGATTATGGTGATTGAATATTTAATATAATAGGTTTGAGTATCTAAATCTGGTAAGGGAGTGTCTTGTCTATCTGTTTGTGAAAATATGTTTTAGGTTTGTATAGTGTTCAAGTGTTCAATTGTAGCATCCAAAGTTTCTGATTATGGTAGTTGAATGTCTAATGTGATAGGTTAAGTGTCTAAATATAGTGAGCGAGTGTATAATCTAAATGGTTGTGATGTCCAAGTGTTCGATTGTGGTGACTAAATGTCTAAAGGTGTGTGTTTATATTTGGTAACGTAATGCTCAAAACTATTAGTAGCTGCCTAATTATACGAACAACTTGTATAAAATTTTTAACATTAGTGTCTACAATTAATATGAAACTTTTTAGAGTTGATATTAAATTGTCAGTTGTCAAAATTAAATCAATTGCACTTTTTACATCCTAAAAAATTATAAATAAAAATTTAAATCGAACATGTTCCAAAAAAAAATTGTAATAGCTTTGTGCTATTATTATTATTATTATTATTATTATTATTTGGTACATTGGAAAAAAGAGAAACCAACTAAGGCCGCAGCCATTAAACCACTTGGAGGTTCGCTAAAACAAGATTGCCAAGCAAACCGGTAGGATGAGCGAAGACTTGCAACTCTATACTAATCAAGTGACCTAGGTTAGCCATATAGTCCGCACATTGATTTCTTTCCCAAAGAACATGTGTAATGGTAGTGACATGGCATTACTCCATCAGAGTAATACAATCCTGAATCACGACATCCAATGGGTGTTCCTTGTGTCACCCGTTGACCAATGCATCAACAACCGCTGAGTCAGTTTCAACATATGCACAACGACCCTAGGGCTGACTGCACAGTAAAAAGAGCCCCTAGTAAAGAGCAAGAAGCTCTGTTAAAAGTACTGAAGCAAAGTTAGTTCGCCTTGTGAAATAAACCACCAACTGGCTAATGTTATCATGAATAACACCTCCATAGGCTACTTTAGAACCACCTTTTCTTAGAGACCCATCACAATTTAGCTTGAGGTATCCCGATGGAGGCGGCATCCATGAAACCCACATTGATTGGCAAGCCACCATAAAGACAGTAGCAGTGGTTGTTGAAAAATGATCTCGCTCCACCCTATAAGCTTTCTTAACTACAACTTTCAAGGGGGTGAACTGGCAATTGAAAACAAAGGCATTTCTACTTAGTGATAACCCCCCATAGGGTTGCTACAAACAAAACAGCCCAAGAAGATTTAGCATCATAGGGTTTGGAGGAATAATAATTGACTCTAACCTAATCCTCAAACCACATCAGTAGAAAATCCGGCAAGTTTTTTTCAGGCACAACACGTAGCCAAACTTGCTCCGCATATGTGCAACGACAAAATATATGATTCGCGTCCTCCACAACATGACCACACCGAGGGCACTTGACATCTAAGATGAGACCACGATGCCCTCTGTTTTAATTATGCATAAGTCTATTCAAGGTGAGAAGCCAAAGGAAAAATTTGACCTTCTCTACCGCTAGAACTTTCCAAACCCAATCGATCGAAGGTTGCACCCTATTGCCTTCTCTTAGACTTAGAAGGTATTTCTGCCACACAGAAAAAAGGCAATCTAATGAGTTAGTCTAGTAAAAGGAATCCCGGTTAATTGTTATAAGGGGAAGAAGAGTGGAATTAATACGAGTAAGGACTTCTACAGGGAGAAGGTGAGCAATAGGACTCGCATCCTAGTGATCGTACTCATTGATAATATCAGCTACCCTCCAGTTTGACATATAATCCGGTACTGTATATATGATAACATCCTGCAAAGGGCCGTCACCCACCCAGTGATCTTGCCACAATGAGACACTTTTTCCATTTATGATTTTCCAACATGTTCCTTTTTTAATCAGATCCTTAGTTCCCAGAATGGCCGTCCAACTGTAAAAGTCAAATTTTTTAAGCTTGTAGCCCAAGAAAGATGAGTTGGTAAGGTATTTGCTCTGAAAGATGTGACACCAAACCGCTTTTGAATTTTGCAAAATTTGCCACCCAATTTTTGCTAGAAGCACCTTGTTCATATCCTGTGCACGTCTTAATCCAAGGCCATCATGACCTTGAAGGGAACAAACAAGCTGTTAGTTCACAAGATGTTGTTTTCTGGCACTCTCCATAGATCCCCATAAAAAATTTCTACTTAACTTATCAATTTTCTCACAAGTATATGCTAGAAGCTTAGTTGTTTGCATGGCATAAGCAGGCACAGCCTATAAGACTATTTTGTCCACGGTTGCGTGGCCAACAAAAGTTAAACATTTTTGCTTCCAACCCTCCAATTTTTGAGCCATCTTCTCCAAAAAAGTTTGTTATATGACCCTACCATGAATAACAGGGACCCCAAGATATCAGCCCAAGTCTCTGATTAACGGCACATTAACTCTATTGCTTAATTATTGAGCTAATTGGGAATTTGTGTTCTTGAAGACAAATATTTTAAATTTTTATGGGTTCATTTCTAGCCCTGAAGCTCGAGCAAAATCTCAAAGACAATTAGCCATGCAAACTACTAGGCTCATAGTCATTACCCTAAACAACAGTAAGTCATTCACGAAAAATAAATGGGAAATTTGGGGGCCACGTCTACCGAACTTGAAAGGCTTCTAGGACTTCACCTCCACTTTGAATTGTGTCATATGAGACAATTCTTCCATCACCATGATAAATAAATACAAGGCTAAAGGGTCCCCCTGGCCCATCCCACGGTGGGGCTAAAAGAATTCAAGTTGTTCACGATTCCAGCACACTGCTAATTGGACAAAGGAGTAGCAAAACATAATCAAATCAATAATAGTTAAGGGGAAATCATAAGTGAGAAGTACCTAACGGAGGAAACTCCAGTCACTGTATCATAAGCCTTGCAAAGATCAATTTTCACAATAAATGGACCTTCCCCCTGCCTGTCATTCGTTTCATCGTATACACTATCTGCTACAGGATAAGAATGTTATCATGATTACTACGCCTTGACAAAAAGCTAGTCTTAAGGGGGTCAATAATGTAATGTAAAATGGGTCAAATCTAATTAACCAACACTTCATTTTCACAATAAATTTTCGCAATAAGCTTTTATTATGAGTTTATTATGAGAACAAGTTTTGCATTTTTGTGTCTATGTTTTCTTTTTCTTGTGCTAGATGAGAATTATTTGACACTAAAGACTAGTAATTGATTTGAATTCCTTACAAAATAACAAAAAAATTTCACAAAAATATGCTTTAATTTAAAGTTCTGTTTTCTTACATACATATGAAGATATTTTTAATTTAAAGTTCTGTTTTCTTACATACATATGAAGTTGCTCTAAGCTACATGTCCCTGCTAGTCAAGAGAAATTAAGATATGTTCACAATGTGCAAGTCATATTATTTGCTGAGTCAGCTACATGTCGGTCTACCACAATTTTAATTTGATCTTTGATATAAATCATCTTAACTGTTAAAAGGTTACAAATGTCAATATCATACGGTTCAAGGCACAATTCCTCATCTTTTTCTTGACCGTGCACATAAACCAAAAACAATGATAACAAAACAATACTTTGATTTTGGATCTGCAATTTCAAAAGGCATTTGACTTTCGGTTAAGATATGAACTATGAAATAGCGTACTTGACCCAATCATATTCAAGTAGACGCCATGAGTACAAATCAGAATCAGACGTCGATACCAAAAGAACGATTAGATTAAAAATATTATTTACTTCTTTTAAGTATTAAATTAGGATGCATCAAATTACTACAGGTGGCCAGGTATATTAATTGTACGTATGCGGAGAAATTGAAGAGATAAGAAAGACACATATGAGCAGCCAACTAGTAATTGGGGCAAAGAAACTGGCAAGTTAGGCAGGGGTGTGTGTGGGGTGGGTCCCTCAAGTTTTCCATGATCAAGTTGAGTGAAGTGATGCATATGCATGCACGATGCAGCCCTAGCTAGGCTAGCGGAAAATGCTCTTGTCCTTTTCTCGCTCCTTGCCAACACGTATGTCCTGCATTTTAAACTACTTATATTAACCTCAAACATCATATATATATATATATATATATATATATATATATATATATATATATATAGGTCCCTTCGAAATTAACTTTTATAATTATTATTAATTAAAAATTAGAATGATTAGTTATGTTAGAAGTTAGAATAATTTATTGACATAAAGTTCAAACTAAACATTAAAATTTACATTCCATGCTCACCTCCCTAATAAGGTTAGCAATAGAAGGCACAAGATTTTGATGACCCGCACGTTATTACGGGGATTTAATTTGATAAATTTTATAAAAAAATAAATTTTTATTATAAGTAATTGAAAAATTTTCATCCATAAATTCACATTAATTAACTAATTTTTTTATTTTAATTTTGAGTTGGGTTCTCTTCATATTATATTCTTATGATTAAAATGATCAGTTATGATCAAAACATAATACTGTGAAATAAAAAATTGTGTGTACTTTGAGTCTATACATATATTCTTTGTTATTAAAAAATTTTAATAAAATTATTTATCTCCTATTAATTAAAACTCTAATTTTTAATATCAATAAAAAAGTTATCTGGAAAATTTTACTTTAAATTTAAGTAATTATTGACCAATTTTACTAAACTATAGACCTTAAAGTAAATAATTGATGCATCAAAATTCAATCATCAATAATAAAAAAAATGACCGAATTATAAAACTGTATTTAACTTATGTCAATCAATTAATGGTTTAACTATTAACTTAATAAAAATAAAAATAAAAGAAAAACATTGACTTAAGCCAAATCAACCAGAATCATTGTCAAAAACAAGTAAATTATAATGATTAAAGTTTCATTTTAGAAAGCAATAATAAAGAAAAATAATAAAATTTTTCTTGGACCAATATAAAAACTAGAAAAATTTTATGTATTAAAGGTTTAATAATTGATTTAATAAAGTCAAAAAATGATTTAATGAAAAAATAAACAAATTATGGTGACTAATGTCTTAGTTTAAAAGATGGTATATAAAAAAAAAATAAAAATAGTTTGGTGATCAAGAGAGCAAATAGAAAAAATTTAGTTCAATATTTATTAAATTTGGAGATCAAAATGGCACACGGATAGAACTTGGAGACTAACTTTAGAAAAAGTGAAAATTCAGGGATTGAAATCAAGTTTTAACCAAAACAAACTAAAAATAGGACATTGCAATACATATTCTCAAAAAGACAAGTGCCTCATGAAAAGGGGATCAAATTGATTAAAAAAAAAGTTAATAGTATCCAAGAAAAGGGGAAAAAAAAAGGTATTGTTAATGTACAATGAAATTCACCATAGATTAATAGTAAAAACACTTGTCTCTTCTAGAAGTAAGCAAGGTATGTGGAGATCAATGTAATAATGTAAGTCATTGATGGAACAATATAAAAATATAAGATACACTTTGACATTAAAAAAAATTGAAGTATAGATAATTATAAATATACAGAATAGCTAAATGAAGATGTGTTTACATTAATCATTATAATTTGCCTACTTTTGGCCTGGTTCTGTTTTTTTTTTAATACAACCCTAGTTTTTTTTTATAAATACAAAGTGAGAAATAATTGACTTAATAAAGATAAAAAACGGTTTAACTAATAAATAAATAAATTATTATCACTAATGTTTTACTTTAGAAGATAGTACATAAAACAATAAAAAAAATTAGGGATCAAAAGAGCAAAGTAAATAAAACAACAAAAAAAAAAGTTTAGGGATCAAAAGAGCAAATAGAAGATCTAATTAAATAGTTATAAAATTCAGAAACCAAATTGTAACACAGATGTAAATAGGGCCTAAAATGGAAAGCTTATAAAATTAGGGACTGAAACTATCTTTTTACTAAAATAAATGTGAAGCAGATTTAAAACTTTGAAAATTACAACATTGGCCCTCACAAAGGTGAGTGCCTTGCTAAAAGAGGATCAAATTAAGAAAAAAGCAAATCGCATCCGAAAAAGGGTTAAAAATAAAAGGACGAAAGCCCAGTGGGGAAAAAAAAGAGGTACTGTTCATCTACTGTAGATAAACAGTAAAATCAATTTCTTCTTTAGAATATAGTATAATATCTCAGGTAGCAAATTTATGTTTGAGTAATGTCACATTTCCCATAAAAATCGGGCAGTAAGTTATTAAATTATAATTTGAGTTTTTGAGATGGCAAACACTTCACCCTCAAACTTTCATAACTACAGTAGATTTTCATGCCCTTTAATTATTCTAAATACTAGAAAAAAAAAAAACTACCTTTCGTGCTAGTAATATATTCTATTTTGTGATGGACTAAAATGAAACACTTTTAATAGATTTAAGAATGCAGTAAAACAGTTAATAGTTAGTGGCTAAAATAAATGAAAATTAAATATTTACCTAAAATATAAAACAAAACGAATACCACACAAAATGTCAAATTTCTCTAATTCATACCATACAAGTTACAACCCCTTCAACTCTGTGTCGATGGCACAGGTGACTCCCTCAAAATCAATAATTCAAGATATTTAACCGTTTGTAATAATGGAAATGGATAATACATGCCCATCACATGAGTGATCATCTTCTCACGGCAGCGTCGATTTTGGTTCTAGGATGACCTAAACGATTATTTTGCTAGCACGCGCACTAGCTGCCAAACAATTAAACTAACTGAGTCTCAGCTAGCTCGCTAAAAACAAAGGGAACCTCCGACCTTTGTCGACCACGAGCCGCACTAATTAAGCCACTGGCATCTCCATCATCCAAACTCGTGCCTCTTATCTGATCTCCCTCTCGCCACACTGGTTTGCGCAACAACCCACACCCACAGGGCCGCGCCCAACCGCAAGACCCACTCTCCAGACGATCATGTATCCGATCAAGCTCAGCTTCTTTCTAATTGTCTCAGCTCAACGCTGCCGCCACGTACCTCAATTCGCGATTTTGAGTTAATTGCAGCAGCAGACAGCTTGAGCTGCTGTGTCCAGCACCCCCACAAGCACATCATCTCTTAAAGTTATTAGGGTCATTAATTTGCTTTTGTTTTGCATCAAATCATTTGGTGATTAGAGTTTTGAAGATCACAAATTAGTTGGATTTTACCTTTAATACAATAAAAAAAAAGGGCATTAAAAGATCGTAACTGTCCATCTCTTGCTAGAGTTGCCAACAAAATATTGCAAAGTATGAGAAATATGTACCATAATATAGTTTAATCTTGATGCAAAGTTTGAGATATACGTACTTATTTTTCATTTTATATATTTGACATGTGAACTGTAGGGATGGACATGAAGCCCCCTCGAGTCTGACCTACTTTACTGGATTGAATATTTTTTTTAATCATCTACCATTTTTGGTGCAAGGTGGGATTGTAGCTCTATCTAGGATTCATGAAGCACTGACATAATTAGGAAGGAATATTGCATTTCACTTATACATTTCGCTCCAACTCGATTTAGCCAAAACTAAAAGTAAAATATACAATTGGTCCAAGCTTATAATTAGAATTGCAAATTGGTTCTCAACCTCTTTAGTAAATTTAAATCATTCGATAATTATCTTCTAATAAATTTAAATTGTGTCATAATTTTTTATACTTGGTAGAGTATTTAAATTATCAATAGTTTCTCTCTATGAATTTGGTTCCTGTACTAATTAACCCAATGTTCCCTTGAGGTTAAGGATAAATATGTAACGCTTTGTGAAAATCAGGGATCAATATGCAATAAATAAAAGAATAAGATCCGATTTGCAATTATCGGTATGGAACTAATAGTGTAGTTTACTCCCAAAACTTCGCTCACCCCAATCAATGAACACTTCGCGGAGATCCGGCCATCTCAACTTCACCATCGTCGCCTTTGCTCTCTCTTCGCTTTCGTCTATTAGCTTCTTTTTTTTATCCCGCTGTTTCACCCTTAATTTTCTCCTCTTCTTCGTTGTAATTTTCGGGTAAGTGAGCTGGTGTGCCATTTATTTATCTGTTTGTGGGTATTCTTCAATTTGACACGATTTTAGAAGATTATATAGCAAATTAAGCCCCTGTTTCTGCCCTTGATAATTTTGAAGAACATTAGCCAGAAATTGTTGCTCGCTTGGTTGAGTTTGCACTACTAAAAAAAGTAGTTTTTCCAACAGGCAAATTACCAATGGTCTATGTGTTGGTAATTTCCAACATGTCAAACCATTGGTAAAAAAAATTAAAATTTACCAACGTACTGACGCGTTGATAATTTACGTACCAATGGTCCAACGTGTTGGTAAATCAACTATTTTTCAATGGATAAATTATCAATGCGTCAAATTGTTGGTAAATTTACCAACGCGTTGACGTGTTGGTAATTATAAATATATATAATATATATAATAATAATAATAATAATAATAATAATAATAATAATAATAATAATAATAATAATAATAATATAATGTATCATATATAAGAATATATACTTTACTTATATCGTATATATACATTAAATATATATATGATACATACATACATACATTAAATAATGTATCATATGTATCATTTTTATATATTTTTATTAGAATAATAATATGTGTAGTTTTAAATATAATACTTACTATTATTGTTATTATTAAAAATATAATAATATATATTTAAAATATTTCATATAATAATCATATATGAAATTATATATTTTACAAAGTACAGTTTTAAAATTTTAGAAAATAAATTAATATTTTTTAAAACATTTATTACAAATAATAATTATAATTTAAAATATGCATTATCATACACATAAATAATAATAATAATAATAATAATAATAATAATAATAATAATAAATTATTATTATTATTATAATGGTGATGATGATGATGATGATAATATAATTTATCATATATAAGAATATGTACTTAAAATATAACAAATATATACATTAAATATATCATAAATACATACATTAAATAATGTATCATATATATATATATATATATATATATATATATACACACACACACACACACACACACACACACATACATACATACATTATATTAATGATACATATATGATTAATGGTGTTCAAAGGGGCGGGTTGGGACCGGCCCGGGTCAAACCTGGCTCGGCATAAGCCCAGGTTAAGCACGGCAAAGGGAGGGGTGGGTATGGGCCTCAGGTAGGAAGGGGTTGAAGTGGGCTCAACACGGCCTAAATCAAAAAGTGGGCTTGGCACGAGAGTGACTCGGGCTTAGCCCGACTCGGCCAGTCCCAATGGTCGACCAGCTCCTTAATGGCTCCAAATTCAAAAAAAAGAAAAAGGAAAATTACACTCCTAGTCCCTCTAACAACATGCAGCCTTATTTTGATCCCCAAAATTGCTTTTTTCCCCCGTCAACAATTATAATCTAAGGGTTTTTTAGTCAAAAATAAAAAAAACCTTCTCCTATAAATAGGGAGACTATTTCCACCATTTCTTTACACCAATCTTAGCTATCTCTCCATCTCTACTAATACATTCTCTCATTTTCTTAAAGTTCTTAACCTTAATTTCTTCATTTTTTCTTAATCATTCCTTAATTACTTCCAAGGCTTTGCATCTTCTCAATTTATTCTCACACAAATAGCATCAAGAGAAAAAGGAAAGGCCTCAAGCTCTTCATCCCGCACCAGTTTGAGGTTTTTTTTTCATAGCCTTTCCTGACTGGCGACCCGTGGCGTTCAAATCTAACAAACTGACGATGACGAGCAATTCAATATGAGTCAATATGACTTGGGGCTCGACGATCAACTTTTTAATGATGACGTTAAGGATATGGAACCAATGGCATTAGAGAATGTTGGTGGAGGAGATGGTTATCAACGGACCTCGACAAGCGATGAACCCAAACTTCTATCACAAGGTAAGACGTTGAGGCTCACCGCATGGGTTTGAGAGCATTTTGACCAAGTTTTCGAGAAGGATGCTCATGGCAACGATGTGAGGTTCGCAAATTGCAAACATTGCAAGACAAAGCTCACGCACAAGAAGAACTCTAGCACGAGAACACTCAAACGGCATATGGAACATAAGCACCCAAATCTATGTCCAGATGTAGATGCCAGTACCAGCTGTCAGACACAGCTTGGGAGTATTACTGGCGGATCAGGTATTTTTAGATTTAATCAATAAAATTGTAGACAATGCATGGTAAAATGGATAATGTTAACTGAAAAACTATTTAGACAAGCGGAAAATAGGCACATGAAAAATTGGATTAAATCACAATTAAACCATACTTTTAAAAGAACATCTAAGAGTATTGTTAGGAAGGAGGTATTAAAATTTATAAAGCCAGTAAAGCAAACCTACAAGCATATTTTTCTGCTTTTGATCATTCTATTTCATTCACTAGTGACATGTAGACTTCATCACTATCACAAGATTATTATTGTATCACTGCACATTTGGGTTGATGATAGTTGGGTCGTTCAAAAGTGTATCATTGCATTTAAGTGGATGGAGGTCGATCATACTGGTTGGAACATATTCTAAGTTATTTCAGAAACTTTTAAAGAGTTTTTTTTGTCATGATAAGATTTTTAGCATAACATTTAATAATGCATCCAACAACGATATCGCGGCTAAGACAGTGAAAGAATCATTAAAACCTGTCCAGGATGCCGCATTTTTTTTTCATATTAGATGTGTATGTCATATTTTAAACTTAGTTGTCCAAAAAGACCTTCAAGTTTTGAGTACTGAAATTATTCCAATCTGGTAGGCAATTCATTATTTGAAGTCAATAAACAAAGTTTTCAAAGAGTTTAAGCTATATTGTCTTAAAAATGGTCTCAATTTTAGCTGGAACCGTTTTAAACTTGATTGCCCTATCCGATGGAATTTGACTTACAATATGTTGATGGATGCGATGCCATTTGCTGCAAACATGACATGTTTTATAAATATCAAAGAAAAGAAAATGATTTTGAAATAAGAGATGTGGGATAGATTGTCAAAAGTGGCTACTGTGCTACGATATTTTATGAGACCACTGTTTTTTGCTCTGGTATATACTATCCCACATCGCACGAAGTTTTAATGCATTTAGTTAATATTGTATGGGTTTTTAACCAATACAAGGATGACGAGTTCTTAAAAGACACGATTAAAGCCATGAAAGATAAATGGATTTATATTTTAGTGATATACCCCCGATCTATTTACTTGCATCTGCACTAGACCCAACTGTCATGATCATGGGTACATAGCAACTACTTAAAGGTTATTATAGTTTTTTAGAAATTGCACATATTTCTATTTATGCTATAACTACCAATATTGAGGAGCACTTGTGAGAATTATTTAAGATTTATGCCGATTGGCATAAGGATAAGGTTGCGAACACTACTTCCTCTACCATCAAGTGTTCATTATTTTCAGACTCATCATCATTCAATCCGAACAATTCCTCAAACGGCCCTATGTTGCAACATTCGATCTTAATGAAGTGGACTAATACCTCAATTTGGTTTGGGAGAATAGTGAGACTGATATTTTAAAATGATGGAAAGCAAGAGGCAACAAATTTCCAATATTCTTCGTAATTGCCAAAAAATTTCAAGCTGTTCCCATCTCAACTGTTGCATTTAAGTCGGCTTTTAGCACCGAAAAACATGTAATTTCAGAAAAATGCACAAAGTTATCACTAGATACAGTTGAGGTTTGTATATATAACCGTGATTGGGGTCTTGCAGCTTTAATATTACAAGACCACAAGAGTTCCGACGATGAAAACCCTGATGAGGTAGATGCTTAAATCCACAGCTTGCTCATTATTTTCGTAATTTGTATTTAATCTGATTTTGCTGTTCAACATAGATCCTAGCTTTTATTTAACACTTACTTTTATGGAACGTTTTGCTATTAACTCATGTAAAGCCCTTTTCATGTTATGTAAGTGCCGTTTGACTTTAAAATTAATAAAATTTTATATCGGTAATGGTGTTTTACTCTTAAAACAAGTAGTTTTTAAAAAATTTTGTTTTAGAATCAAATTTTAAAAATATAAAAATATAAATAAAAATGGCAACCCTAGCTCGGCACAGGCCCAACTCGGCCCAGGACCGTGACCTAGCACGTCTAAACCCGGGTCGTTCCCGGGCCCTCCAAACCTAGGCCCGGGCTAGGCTAGTCTTGAGCCGGGTCAGCCCATTGAACACCATTATATATGATACATTCATATAATATGATACATACATCCATTAAAAGGCCAAAAAACCCTAACCTACCCTATACAAAGCCCTAACCTATCTCTCCCATTTACACCTTTGCCGCATCTCCCCTCTATCTCCTTCACCCAGCCGCCTCACCCCTCCACCTCCCTAGGCCCTCTACCTTTCTTCGCCCTCCTCTATCCTCAATCTCCCCTCCTTTTCCTTCTCTTTCTCCTTCTCCGTCCGTCCCCTCTCTTCAGTCTCTTCTCCCTCTCCTTCTCATTCTTCATCTCTCTTCCGTCTCCTTTTCTTCTCCCTCTCTTTCTCCTTTTCCGTCCACCCTCCTTCTCCTTCTCATCCCTCTGCTGATCAACCTCTGTGCCTCGCCCGAAGCCAAATTGCTGATGCATCCTAGCGTCTCAATGCCTCACCTCTTTATTGATTTCAATTTTCATTTTCGTTTGATTTCGTAGATCTGGGTGTTTGATTGTTGATTTCGTTTTCATTTTTTGAATTTTTAGTTAATTTTGTGTTTGATTTTTGAATTCATTGTAACTTTTGAAAATTTGGTGAATTTATAATTTCTTATTAATTTTGTGGAAATTTTTATGACTTCCATTAATTTTTTAAATTTTGTAAATTTTTAAGTTAAATTTTGTAGTATTTTTAGTTTTTCAATATTCAAATTTATTTATGAATTTTTGAATTTTCAGTTAATTTTTGTGAAATTATATATTTTTTTAATTCTTACTATATTTTTTAAATTTTTATGTAATAATAAAATATTTAGTTATATAATTTTACTAAATATAGTTTTTTAGTGAATATAACGTATAATTTAAATATTAATTATTTTAATTTTTTTTCTTTTTTTTAATGACATTTTCCAACGGCTCCCCATTGGAAACTGCTTTACTTTTTTAAAAAAAAAAATTTGAACATGATTACCAATGGCTAATTATGCGTGCACATTGGTAATTACACGTGTTGGTAATTTATTTGCCCATTGGAAAATAAGTCAGGTGTTTGATCGTTGATAATTACCAATGTGCTCATTACCAATGCATACGTGATGGAAATTAATAACGGCTTAAATTTTACGTGTTAGTAACTGGTTTTCCAACATGTGATTTACTAATGCATATTTACGAATGCCTACGCGTTGGAAATTCAAAATTACCACCATGTAACAATTGAAAATGTGTGTTGGTAAACTCTAAAATTTTAGTAATGTTGCAAATTGGTTCACTTGGGTTTTCCAATTTCTTTCTCTGGTTTCTAGTTTCCTTACTCGGTTTCTGCCATTGATTTTGCTTCTGTAGTCGTGTGAAGGAGCTCCCAGGTGGTGGACAAGACAAACATTTGGATCTAATATGAATTTTCTTTTAGTTTTTTGTTGTTTGAAGTGGGATTCTCTTTGTTTGCTTTTCGGGAAGTTTAAGGTAAAGACCAAACTAGAATTTGTGTGGTCAATGGTTAAAACATTTATGGATTCGGTTATGCTGAGGCTCCTAGCTGTGTTCTATTGAAACCCAAACTGCTCTAAGCTTTAAATTATGTAAATTACTTTGTTTTCTTTTATGCTCAAATGGAACTAGCTTAGGTTATCCAAAACTTGAACCTAGGGGAAATTGTAATGATAATCCTACTCATGATGTGTACAATCATTTGGCTGAGAAGTCTTTTTTTTTTTTAATCTTTACTCAGTTGCTATTATGAAGGTTTTGGATATCATTCTTTGCTTAGTAACAGTTAGCTGTAACTAAAACATCTACATTATTCATTTATTTATTTTATAAAAGAAATATGCAATTTTTCATGAATTACTTAAGGTTCTTCTTTATATGTAAATGACTAATATTGATCAATAAATTAATATTTCTAAGGCCTAGCAAAACAATCAGTTGAAATTCAAAAAGATTTTGGCTTCTCTTTTTTTTTTCTAAAAAAATAATTAAGATGGATAAATTTTTTAACCCAAATTATAATCAACATTTTTTTTATAAACACATAGATTCATTGATCCATACATCTTGATTTGAAAAGAAAACCTTAAGAGTTGTAATTGATTATTCCCGAAATAAACAAAAAGAAAATGGAAAAAAAAAAACTTAACATAAGTTGCTACACCGTGGCCAATTAACGAGGGCAAGTCGTCACTATATCTAGCCATAATTACTTAGTGACAAGTGGCCGTTGTTACTCCATGGCCAGTTAATGAGGGCAAATTGTCATTAACTTTGGCCATAAATTAATGATGGCTTGTTGTCACTAACTCATGGCTAGTTAGCTACAGCTAGCCCTCGTTACCTTTGGTCATCAATCAGTGACAGGTAGCCGTCGTTACTTCATGACAAGCTGTTGAGGGCTTGTCGTTGCTAGCTCTTCCATAACTTAGTGATGGTTAATTATCACTAATCGATGGCATATTAGCAACGACTAGCCCTTGCTACCTTAATTTGGCCATCAATTAAAGATGGGTAGCCGTTGTTACTCCATGACAAGTTGACGAAAACTAGTAGTCGCTAACACTGGCCATAACTTAGTGATGGTTAACCCTCACTAGTCAATGACCTAGTCATCGCTAATTATTTCTGCATTTTTAGTGACGACTAATCTTTGCTAAGGTGTTGCCAGATTTTTAGTAACAGTTTGCTATCACTGCTTAGCAATAGTTCTTAATTAGCCATGCTAATTTAGTTGTTGCTAAAACACATTTTTTTCACTACTAAAAAAATTATTTTTTCCAACGGTCCATTTTCCAACGGTCAAGTTGTTGGAAATTTCCAACGACCTCGGCCGTTGGAAACTGTGAAAAAAAAATTGACCCTTACAAAAAAAAATCTCCAACAGCTTGACTGTTGGAAGTGTTGAAAAATTTCCAACTGACACTTTTTTCAACGGCCTAAAACATTGGAAAATAGTGAGTTAAATTATACATCTTAGTATTTATTCCGTTGGAAACTATGTAAGTTAAAATGTGCATGAGTATTTATTGTTTCCAACGGCCAAAATATTTAAGTTTAAATATGCATCTCAGTATTTATTGTTTCCAACGGCTTAGGCAGTTGGAAAAATAATTTTATCATAATGTATGTGATAATATGTATTTATCATAATATATTAGTATAATATAAAATTTATCATAATATAATATATTATATGTTAAAGTGAATCATAATATATATATATATACGTACGTATGTATATCATTTATAAAATATTTATCATATTTATTGTATAATTTTAGAAATTAAAGTAATTATTTTAAAAATATTTGCCATAAAAACAACAACAACAATAATAATAATATTCTATTGGGCCAATATATATATATATATATATATATATATATATAATTTTTCCTAACCCAAAAAAAAAAATCAATTGGGCCAAAAAAACCCAAACCCAACCCTAACTTACCCTAACTATAAATGATGTCCCTTACCCAATTACCCTCCCAACCCCTCCCCGTCTCTGCCTCCTCCGGCGCTTCGTCTCCCTCTCCCTCCTCTCAGCGTTTCGTCTCCGTCCTCTTCATCTCCGGCTTCGTCTCTAGCTCCTCTCACCCTCTCCGTCCCCTCCTTTCAGCCTCTCCCCTTCCTCGCGCCCTCTCCGTCTTCATCTCGCCCCCTCCTCTCGGCCCTCTCTCCGTCCTCTCAGCCCTCTGTCTCCGTCTCTCCCTCTCCCTCCTCCCTGATCGTAGGTGCCGGCTAGTGCCTCTCTCTTACGCTGTGCTCATCGGCCTCATACGAAGTGTCTCTTCTTCTCACGCTTCGGCTTCCACGGCCGCCGTGCGCATTGGCCTCAGTCCGTCGTGCTCATCAGCCTCAGTCTGTCCGTGACCATCGCTTCCACGTCCTCCTCGCCTCCACTCCTTCCTCGGTGGCCGGATTATGTTTAGATCTGTTTCAGAATTTCGATTTGGGTTGAAATTTCGATTACGTTTAGATTTGTTTCAAATTTTCGATTTGGGGTTGAAAATTTGGTTTGTTTTTTTATTTTTGATTTTTGTTTAAATCTGTTTGGATATTTTGATTTCTGGTACATGTTTGTTTGTTTTTTTTTTTTTGTTATATCTTTTTCATATGTTTAGATCTGTTCTTATATTTTTAATTTTGTATGTTTAATCTTTTCTTCAGATTTGTTTGGATTTTTTCTTTTTTATGTTGGTTGGATCTGTTTGTATTTTTGGTTTGATTGATTTTTGTGTTAGATTTGTTAGATTTTATATTTTTCTGATTTTTAGTTTTTTGTAATGATGTAAATATAATTTATGTAATAATAATTTTAATTTTTTGAACTAGTTTAAAATATAATTTTGTATATCTAAAATAATAAATATGAATTATTTAATGATATATTTTTTCGGCTTGAGCCATTGGCAATTTTCCAACGGCCCTAACCGTTGGAAAATTATTTCACCCAACGCATGATTTACCAACTGCCCGATTTCCAACGGCTTAGAGTTGGAAACTATCAATTTTCCAACGCAAGGCCGTTGGGAATGGCCGTTGGAAAATGACTTTTTTTTAACAGTGTTTAGAAATAAAGAACTTTGTTAGAGAAAGGGAATGAACCGTTTGGGTAATGGTTCCTGTTTTCTTTTTTGTTCTTTATTTTCAGTTTTCTGAGTAAAACGTATTTGATAACTGTTTTATTTTCTGTTTTTGAAAACTGAAGGTAAAGTTTTAGAAAAAAATATAAGTATGTTAGCCTTGGTTTTAAACTTTTTTAGAATAGATATTAAATCTGGGAACATATTATTACTTTTGTTAAATTCTAAACATAAAATTTTAGTAAAAATACATTATTTCCAAATTTTAGAAAGATGAAAATAAAAAGACAAACAAAATTTTCAGAAGTACAGAAAACAAATGGCAGCGTTGTCAAGCGACCTCAAAGTATTCCAGTGCAGCAGCTCATTACAGCCATAAATTGGCGATGGAGCAGACATGTTTAAGCTTATGAGGTACAAAGGAAGATAGATAGGTTGGAAGCAACTTGCCTTGGCTTTATACTTGACAGAGTATCGCTTTTCCTTTAACTAAGGGGGGCTTTATAAGTATGTCTAGCTAAGATCGATACCAAGGGGCGGGAGCGGATGAGGGGTTCAACCATTATTGTTCTCTCTCTCTCTCTCTCTCTCTCTCTCTCTCTCTCTCTCTCTCTCTCTCTCTCTCTGTATATAGAGGAGTTCAACCATATGTTTGTGGTTTGCGTCGGTGGATTCTTCCGACTGTCCACTGCCTAACAATATATGACTTTTAATTTTTTATTTTTAGCTGAAAAATATGCCCTATAAAATGTTTCGGATTAATAAAAAGTGATTATTTTTGTTAAACTTTTTGCGGACAAGGATATTTTTCACTACTGAAAATGGAGGTTTTAATTTTCAACGCGTTAGAGAATTCTTGTTGACAACGCGAATCCGTTGGAAATCCATTGGTTGGTAAACCATGCATCAAAAAAGAAAATTTTCAACGCATTATTAATTTCTCTTCTATTTTTTGTTTAAGCATTTTACATCTCTCCCAACGTTTTCCTTATTTTTTTTCCTTTTAAAATTTTTTTATTGTTTTTATGGGATCAGTTTAGATATTCTTTTAGATAAAATATATATACTTAAAATAAATAAACATCTAAAATCTAATAAAGAACATTTATATGTTTACAAACAAAATGTATAAAAGAACATCTAAATGCTTAGAAAGAACATGTAGAATTAACTAAACTAACAAAGAAAATCTACAAAGAAAATAGTAGGTTAGGGAGCATCTATAACAATAAATTATTAACAGGAAACACTACTACATGTCTATTAGGCAGACATTAAATAACATGTAGATTCATTAGAGAATAATGATATGCATCAAAAGAACAATTAAATTTAGCTAGACACCAATAACAATATGAAAAGAATAACTACTACTGATATATATAACAAGTGTGAATATTTAAATAAATCTATATATTTATCAAGAAATATCAAGATTAGACAATGTAATAATAACTATATTCAGTAAAAGAATATGAAGAATATGATAAGAACAACTACTAGAGGCAATAACAATTTAAGCAGTTGTTAAATATCAAAAGAACATATATATTTGTCAAGGAATAACAAAATTACACAAGAAAATATTTATATTCAGTAAGAGAACATGAAGAATATGATAAGAAACAAATACTACAGGCATAAAAAATATTTATTAACTATCAAAAGGAAGAGATATATTTATTAAAGAACTCCAAGATGAGACAATAGAATAATTATATTCAACCAGAGAACTGGGGAGCAATTACTACAAGCAAAACATGCTAACATTAAATAGTAGAACGAACAATAATATGAGTCAATAAAATAACTAAATTCATTGAGAGATCATGAATAATTTCACAATCAACTTTAGTGTAGCAACCAATTGTACCGCAATTACATTATTGTAACTTATTTGAAATCGTGACAAATTGTATATAATTGAGTGTTGTGACACAATAACATTATTGTAATTTACAGAAACTTAAGGTGCAGTAGCAATTTTATAAATAATTAGATGTTGGTGTGTATGTCTTCTGCTTGGGTGCATGGTATAGCTAATCTTTTTTTAATTATTAGCCCAAATAATAATTTTATAAATATAAGATAAGAGTACACCTTGAGATAGTGCTAAAACAGTACATAATTAGGTTCAAATAACTTCTATATATTTTTTTTGTATACAGCCAATGCTTTTTCAAGGTTGATATATTTTCTACCTTACAATTACTTGAACACATTATTTCAGAAATTAATTAATTTTTTTAATATTTTTTTTCATTTTAAAAGAATTAATAAAGAATAGTTTCTTTATTACAAAAATTGTCTAAAAGTACGATGTTTCTTGAAGTGCATACTTTCAACTGAGATAAAATGTAAGAAACAATCTCTTACTCCCTCCATCCCATTTTGGATATTATGTTTTTTTAGTATGGAATAAGATGAATATAATTTATGTTATTTTTTTCATTTTTATTCCTAAAGTTAATTTTTTTTATATATTTTATATAGTTAAAGTCTAAATGATAATTTAATATTTTTTTTTAGACTTCGTGCAGTTTTTAAATTTTATACATAAAGAGTTTAAATATTTAAGGTTTAAGATTTATGGGATCCATATAAATGGAGAGCTTAAATCAAACCGTTATGTTTGTAAGCTGTCACTGTGTCATGGTACTTTTACACTCGCGCCAGCTGCCAATGACTCGATCTGGCTGCCTAATTCTGCCTCTCTAAGTAGCATTGAAGGGAAACGAATTGAGTTTATATACAAATTTACATATTTATATGTTAATTTCAAAAATATATCTGAAGTTAAATTCAATTTTTTAAAAAAAAAAACAGGATAAATATAATGGGACTGTTGTTTCTCTGCTGGACGGAAAAAGCACTAACACCAATCATCTTCTTCAATACACAAGAACAAATAAAGGGTATGGACTTTTCTCATTACAAAATGAATGTCATTTGAGAGTCTAAACTTTATTTGATCAATAATATCTTGAAAAAAATTTTATAATTTTTTAAGAAAAAAATATTTTTTATAATTTTTTTCGTACCAAACCATAAAAGAAAAACTAATAAAAAATACATAAATTTTCCAAAAAAAAAAAAAGTACATATTAGGCTTATTTATGCATAAACTTTTAATTGATATACAAGATAGGCAAATTATTAATATCTGTATATCAAAATAATTATTCAGCAATAATTCATTTTAAAAAATCAATACCTAAAATACTCGCCATAGATGGTTTCTTTTTTTTTTTTTTTTTTTTTTTGTTTTTGAAATACTATCATCAACCAAGAGATGAGTACGTACATATTATTCACAAGCGTAGAAACAATAAGTTAGGACAGTACTAAAGTACTCACTGAGACCTAATTTTAACTTACGGTACAAATTAGTTTACACCGCGTCAAGGCTCCTCAGAATATCGAAATGGGCAGATTCTAAGCTGCAGAAGCCGGTCGTCGTCGGCGCCAACAGGCTCTCCAACATCTGCGGCGTGAAAACTTCATCAAACGACGCCGCATCCACCTCTCTCTGGCTCTCCTCATCAGCACCAGCAGCGACGGCATCAGCACCGACAATGTTGTCGCTGCCAAGGCCAGTCTGATCGGCGCTGAGGGCGTCGAATTTGGAGGGATCGGGCAGGTCGGCGGCGTCCTGGCCGGTTAGCCTCTGAACCAGGGCCCTGAACTCGGACGCAGTGGCGCTGACCTTAATGGGGTTGGAGATGTAGACCACTTTGATGGGGTTTTCCTTTTCCTTCCTGGGTTTTCTGATTTTGCGGCCATTCTTGGGTTGTTTTAGCTGCTGAAAGGCGGGGGCCAGCGGGGTTGTGTCCATGGAGGAGAGAGGATCGAGTGTACAATAATGTTTGCGGAGGTTGGGTTGGGATGGGGATTAATTGGGGAAAGAAAGAGGTGGGGTGGCCCTGGTGGGGGCTTCTAATTTGATGGAGCAAATGGAAACAAACCATAAATGAATGAGGTTACCTTGTCTCATGCACTCCCCACTCACCTCTAAAGCGCGTCGTCTGCATTCGACTGCTAAAGCAAAGCCGGCTTAATTCGAATTTTTCCAAATTGTTTGTCCCTTTCTACTATTGTATATATAAAACTAGAACAATCATTAATTCCTTACCATTTTATAATTTCTTTTATGCATATTACTTCTTAATTCCATCTTAAAACATTTTGTCACTTTTTCTATTTTTTTTAATCGTGAAATGCTTTTCACATTTACTTATTCATGTATCTTTTTTTTTTTTTTTTAAGTTTGTCAAACTCTCTTTAGTAGCTTATATATACGAAATGTAAGAGGAAATAGCATGAAAAGTTGGACTAGATTTCAACTTTCCTAGTTTATCGTAATTTTAATTTTAATTTGTGCATTATTGCGCATAATTTTGAATTTTTCATTCAAAATTAGTAGGATCGCATTTAGAATGATTCAAAAATAATTGTGTTATTTGTCAAGGAAGGATAGTTTTGAAAATAATGTACTTATGTGTCCCGATATTCATAATTCATGTGAAAAACATAAAAGTAAGAAACGTTTTCTGACAGAGGTGGTATAGCTTTTTCAAGTTGCGTTTGAATTGGTTTCTAAATAAAACACATATCTAACATATATATATTTGTAAATATTAGATAAAATGATCTTGTCGTTTCTATTGTTCTATTTTTTTAACTTCAATTAGTATGATAAAAATTGGACAATTTAATTTAAAATTTTTTTAAAATTGACATAGAGTGAATTATTGGAGTTATGAATGGGAAAAAGAACATGCTCGAATATCATGCCGTGACTTCATGCATGGATTCTACCAAAATAGTGCAAATTACAATTGTCTCCCGATGTTCCATAAAAATTACATTTTACCCCCTTTTTGGTTGGTAACATACACTTTGCCCCTTAGTTCTTCACCTCCTACTGGACTCCGTTAGCTTGATGGGCCCCACCCAAGTTCACGAATTTGAACCCAAATTTACCCCTGGGTACGTTCCTTGTCAAGCGTTTTAGCGGCCTACTGGTACTGGGTTGCAGGATGCATTGGTTGATGCATAAAGAAATTCCTCTTCACTAATTTTGTAGTCAACGGAGGTCGGTCATCCTTCACTGGCGCACCGTAGGTGAGCAATATCAATTTCCAAGTGTTGTAAGAAATTGTTGGGGTTTTGATTTGGGTTTCGGGGTAGGGAGGGGGGCTAGGTTTTTGTATTTTGGCCTCAATAATCAATTTAGTCAGCATGTGACAGTGAAGATCTTTGTTTACTGAAAACCATTGCCAAGAATTCTCCCTCTGACTTGGGTTGTTTTATGGTTTCATATATGGCTCAATTTTGGTCTATTGATAAGTTAGCAGCCTGGAAATTATGGCTTTTGGTGTTAGCTCTGAACAGCAACTCCCCGAGTAGGGGGAAACAGCGAAGGCATATGTAATGGACCGGCAGTGACATCAACTTCCCTTCACCTTGACCCATCGGGTGTGGATTTTTGGTGTAGATTGTGTACATTCACAAGGTGTTTGATAAAATGCCTGAAAAAAGTTGCAAATATAGTTTAGAGAAATAGGTTCTCTGAGTTGCTGGAAGGGACCGAAACTTATTTTTGATAAAAAAAAGGTATCTGTTGAGAAACTAAAATTTGTTTTCCAAGATCTTGGCAGCATTAATAACCAATTTTAGGAGTGTAAAATTTCAGTTCAAAGAAGCCTCTATTTTCTACATTTTTATCTTTTTTGCTGACCCAAAATTCATCTTGTTTGATGGAAAGAAGGTTGGAAGTCAAGGTTTTTTTTTGTATATCAAACTGTGTCAGGTTAAACTAATCTCCATGATAAAATCATAACTAAAAAAGATGCATAAATATTCAAAAAAACAAAAAAAACACGACGATTCGCAAGATGAAATTAATGGGTTGTTTTAGGCCCTTCTTTGACGAGGCATCTCTTTGTCCACCCTACTTAACAGCTGGGTTGACTATATTTAGCTGGCTATACCATCCTTTAGAGAAAATATTATTGGCACCCAAAGGATTATTCTGGACTCTTCACCAGGTAGGGGCCATAATACTAACTGGAATGTAGACAAAAGTAACGTACGAGAGGGCAAAGTGTACACTTTCCAAATAAAAGGGTGCAACGTGTAACTTCAACTAGACATCAAAGGAAATTATAATTTTCCCAACAAGATATGATGAGTTCATGCATGCACTATAACATGAGTGATCAAAAATCTCTGAAACACTTTTTTTTTAATACTCAAAAACAATAAGAGAAAAGTTAAGGAAACATAGATATAACTATATTATGAGCAAGAGAAATTTTAGATCGTGGGACCACTATGATCGAGCACCTATCCATGAAGTCCATCTAAAGCAGCATGGATTGAAGTAGATAAAAAATGACGAACTTAACTATTAGTGTGCCTGACAACAACTGAAGAGTCAGAGAAAGCAGTCTATTAAAATCGTTGTTGAGGTGATGTATTGAGACAATGTGAATGATAAAGGAGCATGGGTTGCCCTTAATTTAGCTTCCAGAGCATAGTCACAATGAGGGATTAAAATGCCCTTTTGATGCTAGGGTTGAGCATCTTTACCTAGCCAAACCCATAATGCTGCACCTTAGTCAATAGAACATCGCCAAGCTTCATCAGTAATGAAAATGTTTGATTTCACATTAGATGGTTGCTTGTTGAAATGTTCCCAAGAACGGCACAAAGTGGGCGGAAGACTAAAAGGGAAGTGGGAGAACTTTTGCTAAAAATCTCTGGTAATGGAAAGTTGAAGGAACAACTCATCCTGCCTTACCGTCGAAGAGGACACATGAAAAGGAGTGTTTTGAAAAAAAACACTAATTTCTCCCAATACAAATATTCCAAAGTGTTGAAACAAGAAATCTAAGCCAATTTGGAGGGAATTGTTTCTTGTGGGATAATAGGGTAGCAAGCCATGATTCAAAGGATTCAACATAATTTGTGGAAGGTGGGAACGAATAAAAATTACCCCATAACTCCTGGGATCCTGAACACTTCTAGAAAAGATGAATTAACGATTCTGAAGTGGCATGACATCGGAGGTAAAGGGCATACGCAAAACCACCATGATTTGCTAGTATTTGTTTTGTTGGAAGAGCCTGTGATAAACATTTCCACAATAAGGATTTAAATTTTTGCGGAATTTGAGAAGCCCAAAATCTAATTTATTTCAACTTAATCCAAAATGATTTATTTTTATTTTCACATTTTTTTTACTTGCAATTAATTTTATTTAAAATAGAATATTAAGTAGGTGTAATAATCCGTTGAAATATAATTTTTATAATCTTAGTAAATTTTTACAAATTTTTCTAGTTTTAGGTTTTAAAAAAATTCATAGAAATTTAATAACATCATAAAATTTAGTTTCAAATTAGTTTAAGAAAAAAAATTAAAAATAAAAATAAGTCATTTTAGATTCAATTGATTTAAGTTAAAATGAATTGACTCCAAATCAATTTGAGAATAGTCGAAAAATCCGAACATGAAGCACCACTCGATGAGTTTCTAGCATGAGAAAAAAATATCAATTGACTTCTTTCAAAGCTCAAAATTATGGCCCCGCTTTACATTAAATGAGCCAGAAGCACTTCCAGGCCAAAAAATTGAATCACGATTAATCATGTTAGTGGGAGAAGGGGTTTGAAGAATAAGATCAACAATTTGTGGCGGGAAAAAATTGTTTAGATCTTAAGTTTAATTTTTCATCCTCTTTCTTCCAAATCATATAGATCTGAAACACTTCTTACTGGCATAAACGATTTATGGAGAATGGAGACTTGCTCTTCACAATTCTCATTGTACTTAATAGAACGTTGCATTTAAAATTTGGTCCAAGTAATAACTTTAAATGCATAATAGCTGCGTATCCATACTCTGCGGGGTAAGGTCCAAGTATTTACGGTGACAAAAAATTCACCTGACTCCTTATTCCTTAAATGGCCACTCATTTTTTTTTCCTTTTATATCAAACTTATAATTCATATTTCTGTTTTGAACTCTTTAAAATATTTAGGTTTGGTGCAGAGATTAAGAAATATTTCTGTGTTATCTTTACTTTTATTGTTTATTTTTTGTTCATAAATAAATAAATAGAAAAAATTAACATTAAAATAATAGCTTGAATGATAATATGATAAAATAATTTACTAATGTTATAAAGATTTAAGATGATTCATAATAATAAATACTATAAATAATGTGGGATATAAGGCGGATCTCAATTATAAAAAAAACTGCACTTTTTTTTATAGATAGGTTATTCAATTTTTTTTTTATCGTCTGGAAATGAACTTTCCTTTTTATCCGTTGGGGTAAATATACAGATGAGGAGGCGTGAGCAAAGGTGGAGCGTAGTAGGGAGGAATCAAGTGCGAGGAGCTTTCCTGGTGTCAATAATTCCGTCACGTGGCCTTGGGAGAATCCTTGATTGGGGTAGTGACGTCATCCCGTCGACAGAGCGTGACGTAGTTTTGTTTTGGACCCAATTGAGCCGCCACAGGTTACTCGGCCTGGCTCGGCTAATGGCTGATGCGGGGTCCCGCGGCTTACAAAGCTCCCGGGGAGCCGCTTCAGCCCAGCCTCACCATCGTCATATAAATTCGCCGTATCATCATCATCATAATCATCATCAATCTAAAGATTCTAAACCCTACTTTCAAGGACTCTCACATCTGGTCCACCTTTTTTTTTAGACCAAACATCTGGTCCAATTTCATTGTTAGGTTGGATATTTATATATAGATAATATAAATGCCTCTAATTCTTCAACCTGTGTACTAGAATCTAAACAGTGCAATATTAGTAGAGTTAAGAAGCTGATTACATTTTATTTATTTATTTTTTCCTTCTCCGTTGATGTAACAGCATTTCTTTTGCTTGAATGAAGAAGTTATTTGCCCAAAAGGTTAACCAAAATTGGTTACATGTGGATACGATTGTTTACCAATTGGAGCCTATCAAAGATTAAATCTTTTCGCTTCAAAATTTTATTTTTTTTAATTTCTTTTTCTATCAATAATTGTGTATCTGTAAGTAAGTATCATTGTAAAATTCAATTGGATTGTTGGTATATGCTACACATGATCTGAATTAGATCTGATGGTTGTCGAATTAGTCTAAACAATTCCCTATTAGTTTGAAAGTTACACACAATAACTTCCACCAGACAATGTACTATATACATACGAGATGATATCTTCAATTTGAACATTCAATTAATTTACATATCTCGAAGTTCTAATGAAGTCAACAAAACTTTGAATATCAATTTCTTGTATTAGAACTAGAAATATAACGTACATAATGCTTGTCAAATTTTAATTGAGACTTTTTCTTCTATCTTATTAGCACCATTATGCATTGCCTTAATTATGCGCTAATATTGGATTCTATAATATTTATAAGAAATTATTTGATCTTCTTAATTAAAGCGGCATCACTTTGATATTCCATATATAGAGTTTCATCATTTAATTTGTCTGAGATGCTTATAGCCAGACACAAATTGCAGTAACTTCATTAAGAGTTGAAACTCATCAGCAATTGCATCAACTATTTGCACTAGTTATAAGATGTAGATTTAGTGCACACAAGAATATAACTATAACTTATTTTCACCCATTATACTTCAGACTTAGTGTTTAACTAATTTAAAACTAATTTAAAGTTGGGCTTCCATTATAGGTTTTTTAAGTAAGGATTTAAATCTCATTTTTCTCATTGTAGAGATGACCAAAATTCTACTAGATTATGTTCAAATTTTACATAAATAATAGTGATCACTTTATTTAATATTAATTGTAGACATGATCATCTCATGTACCAATATGAAGTCTCATGTCATGTACTAATATGTCTAGACTTCCCATTGTACACTTCGTTATATGTTTTCAACATAGTATTCTCAATATCACAGTACATAGAAATAATCACAATGGTTGTGGTAACAACTTTGTTTCAGATAACATTCTTAAGTTGTCATTCTACTCCATTATCTCATACAACCAAAGTAATAAACTTTGACACCAATTAACAATACAAATTTTTTATTAACTGCCAAGATTATGGCATTAACACATAACAAATATCCACCTACCACTAATCTCTTGTCATTAGTATTTATCATTCTATTTCTATCAGAACATCTTTTTAACACAAGATGGTAGTTTGAATAGAACAACTTCAAATCTTTTGTTCTTAGCAATTAATATCCTAAAACTCTTGAAATTGCTTTCAAATGCTCGTTTGCTTACAGTGGCAGAACCAGGCTTTTAGGTTTGGGGGCTAGGCGGAGGTGAGACAAGTGATGGCTAGAACCTAAGAGAAAAATATTATTTAAATAATTATTTAAAAAAATTCACTTTTATAAAAAAATATTTAAATAATTATTAGGTGCAATATAGTATTCAAATAACATATATTCTAAATAAAAATTAGTAAAATAATTACTTTATTTTGATTAATAATCACTGAGGTAGAGTAGAAGACAGAGAAAGAGTCAGATAGAGTGATGTTGAGAGAGAAGCAAATTAGACAAAGGTTTGGGACGGATATGCAATGATAGAAAGGTTATGGATGAATTTGCAATATAAAGTAAAGATTAGGACTGTTGGCGCTATTTAACTTTTTAATATTTTTCGACCAATTCAGGGGGCAAAACTCAAATTTGGTCTTTAACTTCTTACACGATAACCAACATAGTACCTCATATTTATGAAATTTCAAAATTCTCGGGAAGGGAAGGAGCAACAGCACCCCTACCTCTATATGGTTTTGCCACTGTTTGCTTGTATATTACAAATAACATATGCTATATATACTCTCATACAATTAATGGTATTGCGCATCAGACTACCAATAGTATTTTTATATTTTTTTTTAGTAACAATTTTATCAATATTATTTGACGATTTTCATTAGCCATAAATATTTTTTTGACTGATCCAATCAAACTGAAGTAGAATTGGCTCACTCAACTATGAAGAATTTTTTTTTTTTACGTCAAATTGTATAAAGCTTAAACAACTAATGATGGTTACACATGTGGCTTTATGTTGTCAAATTTTCTCATCATATTCAAACTCAATCAAAATGAGTCTTTCAATTGCCTACTCAATAAAGAACAAATAATGATTAATCATCATATAGAGTCAAACATTCACTATTTGAATTGACACACCAGTATCAAAATCATAGAACAATTGTAATGGTAAATTGTTTGTGGAAATTCCATAATGACATAGCCTTTCAAGTTTAAAAAATGTGAACTCCTACTCCAAATTGATAGAGCATATTTTTAACATCAATATTCACTTGCATCTCTATTCAATAATTCTATCTTTAGGTTGTTAGAAAAATAAAGAATAACAAAGATGAAGCAAGGCTTTGAGGTATGAAATAAATTCACTTTCTTAAAGACAATTATTCCTCAACCATAAAGTATCAAGAATATTGATGAAAACTCATAAGTGTATTGCTATTAAGAGTTTAAATCATCATTATATACTTTGAATATGATTAATTTCTTTATTCTAAGCATTTTTCCATCAGGTTAGTATTCACGCATTTTTACTTACTATTCACATACTCACTATTCATACACGTATTTTACTGTTCATACTCATTTTCACTATTCATTAATATTAAATAATTATTTTTTATGTAGGTAAAATCATCATTTGGCGACCCTTCACGAGAAAAATCATAGCTGAAGTTGTAGATGTCGGAACTGAGTAATTCCAAATTCTCTGAAAGCCAACACATAGATCTTCAACTCTGCTTCATCCCATGAGCTAGTTAGATCATTTTTATTGCTGAAATCTGATTATAGATGAGACCATTTGTTCTTTTGTGTGTTGAAGAACAGTTTCGGTAGAAAAATCATAATTTGAGCTACAGATGTCCAATTTGAATGAGCAAGTCATTGATTTGAAGCTAAAAAAGAGATCTACAAATCTTGTGCTTTAAAGAAGAGCTAATTTGATGTGTATGATTGGTAAAAAAATTAAAAAAAGTTATAACCTGCCATTGTTGATTTGTATTCACCTATATTTCACTATTTCATTTTACCATTTCACTTACCCCAAAAAATTTATAAATAGGCACCTTGGGGGGAGGGTGAAGGATATCATTTCTTAGGCCTTATTTATGTTTTTGTATCAAAGTTAGCTTTTTTCTCTTTGGTTTTGTTCTTGTTGTCAATACTGAAGCTCTATCTAAGTATTTTCTCATTCTTCTTCTTGTTCTTCTTTTGATCTTTTAATTCATGTTCATTTCATATTTTTTATATATATTGTTTACTTTTATCATGGCTAATTAATATTCCTTTTGCTAAGATGAAAAGGTGAAGCTTTTAGTATAAAGGTTATGATTGATTTGATTGGATCACAATGTTAACAATATTTTCTTTCTTAATCTATTTAACTTCCCTCATTAAGTGGGAGTCTTGATTTATCATAGTCAATCATTGGCACAAAGGTTACTTGATTCCTTCTGTAGAATGTGGCTTACCGGCTATATTTGAATCTTGAGCTATTGTGGACAAAGGTTGACGTGATAAATACTTGAACCCATTAGCAAGCGTTGGCGTTTTAAGATCAATAAAAGTTAATACTAACTAAATTCCCCGATTGAGAACTCCTGTATGTGTGGATCCCAATTGAGTGGTAAAATAGACTAAAATTAATCATAACCGATATACTAAAAGTGAATCCCCTAACCTTAGCTATTTTATTTTAATTTAAATTTTTAATCAACACTTGTTCACACCTTTCACGAAAACGTTATTTATTAAAAATCTGTAATTTATATTTTTTAATTCACTTCCTTGTGGTTCGACAATCAGACTTCCAAGATTTTATTACTTGCGACAACCTACACTTTGGTTACAACTGCTAAAGTGCAGCAAAAATGCTTCTAGGATACATTATTATTTTATGAAAAATCTCACTCAAATTCATAAAATGACTCATTTATATAAAAAAAATAAAAAGCATAACTCTTCTCGTATGGACACAAACATTCATAATTATGTGTTTTTTAGATTAGACATAATTATTCAAGAAGAAATGTGTTCCTTGCAAAAGACACTATTGTTGGAAGACTCACAAATCTTCGAATTTTAATTAATTTATGAAATTAATTAAATTCAAATGATCAAAATATATTTTTAATTTATGTGGAACTTACAAACTACACATGAAACTTAAAAATGTTCATTACTAAAAAAACTAGTTTTTCCAACGGCAAATTACCAATAGCCTGACTGTTAGTAATTACCAATGCATCAGACCATTGATAAAAAAATATTAAATTTACCAACAGTCAAACCTGTTGGTAATTTACCAATGATCTGACACTTTGGTAAATCAACTATTTTTCAATGAGCAAATTACCAATGCGTCAGACTGTTAGTAATTATTACCACATCAAACCGTTGATAAATATTATATAGTATAATTTTATATATGATTATTATATGACATATTTTAAATATAAATTATTATATTTATAATAATAATAATAATAATAATAATAATAATAATAATAATAATTTATTTATTATTATTATTATTATTATTATTATTATTATACTCCTTTTGTCCCACGTTTTTAGCAACATTTCTATTTGGTACACAAGCCAAGGCAAGCTACTATTTGCTTCTTCTTTCCATTTTTACCCTTCATCTATTCCTCTTTCTACCTGCTAATGCCTGTTTTTGCCATCGCCGAACCTCCTCTGCCCAGCTTGCTCACTAAACCTCATTTTTGAACCTCTGATTCCCATTACTCCGTCGCCTACTTCCCTAACCTTGACTAGACCTAAATTTCCACCGATTAGAGCCGTTCTTGATCTGCAACTTCCCCGTCCGTCATCCTCGATCTGCCACCGCTGTCTCGAATCATCTGCCATCCTCGAATCTTGGTGTCGATTAGTTGATCTGTTGCCCAGCCTCGGTCGATTCTGCCTTCAATCCATCGATGCATCGCGTCATCCTCATCGATTTGTCGATCCGTCGCATTGATCAGTCATAGGAATATAAAATCATGTTGATCATGATTCTCAGCCTAAATGTCTTCGATTTTGGCCTTCATTCCTCCTTAACCCGTCTCATTGACTCGTCTCGATATGCTGCCTTGAACTTGATCTATCAATTTTGATCCAATGATAGCGAAAAGATGATGGCGACTGGATGACAGATAGACGATGGCAGAAGTGAAGGCAGACAAGCGATGGCAGAGGTGGAGGCGGCTAAACCAATCGATCGAACCAGGTGAAGAAAATGAGAGGAACAGGCATTTGAAATGAAATTGGGAAGTGATAGTGAATGTGAAATTAGGGTAAAACTGTAATTTTGTACTCTAAAATTTGCCAAAAAGGGAAATTGTGTAAAGAATTTGGGACGGCTCAAAAAGGAATACGATGCAAAAAAATATGGGACGAAGAGAATATATTTTACAAAGTATAGTTTTAAAATTTTAGAAAGTAAAGTAATATTTTTAAAACATTTTTTACAAATAATAATTATAATTTAAAATATGTATTATCATACACATAAATAATAATAATAATAATAATAATAATAATAATAATAATAATAATAATAATAATAATGTATCATATATAAGAATATGTACTTAAAAAATATCATATATATACATTAAATATATCATAAATACATACATTAAATAATGTATCATATTTATATATTTTTTATTAGAAGCAATAATAATAATATTTATATTTATATTTATATTTATATTTTTATATATATTCATATTGATATTTTCAATTATATAATTTTTATATAATATTTATATTTAAATATATTTAAATATATACATGTTTATATAATTATCATGTTTGGAAGTAAATGGTTTAAATTTTTTTAATTGAAGAATTAATGATAATAAATTTTCTTAGTTTATAACTCTTTAGTTGTACTAAGTTTTAAGTGTTTCTATAATTTCTCAAAAAAGTATTTCTATAAAATACTATCAATCATATGATACTTTACAAATAACAAAAACACACATGAAACTAAATAAATTTAACCTAGACATGGACTAAAACAAAAAAAAAATAATAAGTATATATATATATATATACACAATTTATAATATGTATGAAAATATATATGAACATATTTTTATAGTGAAATTAAAATTTATGGTTTTAATGTATATAATGAACTAATTATCATTTATAATTCATAAAAAAACCCATAACCATAACCTAGCCATAAAGCCCGAAAAACCCATAACCCTAGCCTAGCCATAAAGCCCATAAAGCCCAAGAAGCTCACAACCCTAACCTGGCTATATAAAAACCCTAACTATCCATCTCTCATTCCCATTCCCCATTCTTTGTTGTTTCTCACCTCTCAGTCTCCTCGCCCTCATCTTTCACCCTTTACTCCCTCTCTGCAGAAATCCAGCCACTTAGCACCCTTCATGCATCAATCGCCCTCCTTGCCTCCTCGCTGTTATTTAGCCTCCTTGCGTCCTCCCCTCGCCTCACCACCTCCCCTCTTCACCTTGCCGCCTCTACTTCCTAATTTCAATTTTGATCTTGTGTTAATTTGGTTATTTTTGTGAATTTGTAGCTTTTGGTTGTTTGATTTTGTAGATCTGTTGTTTGATTGTTTATTTGGTTTTCATTTTCTGAATTTTTTGTTAATATTGAGTTTGATTTTTGAATTTATCATAATTTTTGGAACTTTTGTGTATTTTAAATTAAGTATATAATTTAGGGAAAATTTTTGAGAAATTCAGTAATTTCTTAAATTTTGTGAACTTTGTAGTTATTTTTTATGATATTTTAAATTTTTCAAGTTTTGAATTTATTTTTGAATTTTTGAATTTTTTGTTAATTTTAAATTTTTTTATTATTTTTAGTAAACTCTTATGAATTTCAATAATTTTTTTTCAATTTTTTGAATTTTAATTATTTTTTATGAAATTATATATTTTTAAATTTTTTACTGAATTTTTATTTAGTGTAATGTATAATTTTAATATTAATTACTTTAATTTTTTCTTTTTAATAAAAAAAACAAAATTTCAGTTTCCAACAGCTTCTCATTGGTACCTACTAATCTTTGACCAACGTGTGTACACATTGGTAATTACCAACAGACATATTACCAATGTGTTCACGTTGGAAATTACCAACGGCTTAATTTTTGTGCATTGGTAACTGGATTTCTAACAAGCGATTTACTAACGCGCATTTATCAACAACTATGCGTTGAAAATTCAAAATTTCCAATGTGCAGCAATTAGAAATAACTGTTGGTAAATGACAGAATTTTAGTAGTGGTTTCAACATTAAGATATATCATAACAACAACAATTTGTTTATAACTCAATTACAAAGTGTATTCTATATGTAAGAGTATCATACATGTTATGTATTGATATATTGTTCTTCATTTGATTCACTTTAATATTGCCTTTTATGTGTCTAGTGTTGAGACTTTTTTAAGTTTCATGAGTAAATTCCACATAAATGGAAAAACATGTTTTGATTGTTTGGATCTAATTAATTTCATTAGTTAATTAAGTTTAAAGTGTTATATCTCTTCCAACAATTATGTCTATTGCAAGAGACAAATTTTTTAATGAACGGCTATGTGTATTAGGAGAAGAGTTGTTGTGCTCATTTAGATGCATATTTATGATATTTTATAGTGGGAGTATAATTACCTTTGGAAATGTGAATTTATTTCACTTCTTAAAACTATTTTTTCTCTCCATCCTTCTTTATTTTTTTAACATTTAATACATACAAAGGATTAAAGATCGCGTTGAACCGTGTAAAGATTTTTGTTTGTGCTTGATACAAGGATTATTGCACTTAGATTTGATTAAAATATATATACTTTTCTCACATTATTATACTTTTCACATATTAATATACAGCTCGCAATAACCAACTCATACCATATTAAGAGGTTTTTACTAGGATAATTAAGCTAATTACATGAGCCATTCTTTATTTTCTAACATCTAATATATACAAAGGATTACAAATCGCGTTAAACCGTGGTTGGATTTTTGTTTGTGCTTGATACATGGATTATTGCACTTACATTTTATTGAAATTATATATGCATAATTTTCACATATTGATATATAGCATTTAATATTCAACTCATATCATAGCAAGAGTTTCCAAGACTACAGGATAAGTTAATTACATGTGTATGTGACGAAGGAAGCCTGGTGAGATATTTTGAAGCTCGCAATAAATAAAGGCAAGGGGATAGTACCAGGTGGGTGGGTCAAGATTCGTGAACATACAGAAATGTATTCAAGTTTCATGCCTTTGACAAATATCGGATCAACGATGTATAAAGATCAAGGCCTAATTACCAATTACACTCTTGAACTATGTTCACTCGGGTACTTTGTCTCCAAACTTTCAACCCGGACACTCTATTTCCTGAATTTTCAACACTAGACACTTAGGTCCTTTGACCAAGTAACTCGGTCACGTGAGATGTCTTCTGGTCAATTACATAAAGAAATTGTCATTTAATCGAACAATTTAATATTTCAAACTCCAATTGCACAAATCTGTAACTTTAACACTTAAACTACAATTAAATATAGTCATTTAAGTCTTTAGTTTCAATTATTTGCACCTAAGACTTTAGCTTTCACCACCTAAACACTCATTGTTAACCCAAACTAATCTTCCTCAATCCACTCCAAGGCTGTCCTTGCTGATTGCAAAAAGCCCAAATCCTGTGACTTTCAATCTTGTCATTGCCAAACCGTCATCTTCTCAAAAACGTAACAATGCCTTATTCAAGTGAGCAAACCAAGTGCTGGACATCTCTACTGATAGGGTAAGTAGGCACGCATTGTGATGGAAAGGTAAATGGGAGGGATTATGGGAGGGGCAAATGAGTCGATGATGGAGGTCCAAGAGGGGAAGGCTATAGCGGAGAGGAGAGAGAGGAACATTGGAGAGAGATATAGGAAGAGAATGATAAACCCAGGCAATCCTGTCTAGTGCCATCTAATCATTCTTAAATGATGAGGTTCAAGGTTGAGACTGAATAGCAAGAATCAGCCTAGCTCCACATTTAAACCTCATTGTCTTGTGCAACTCAGTTGTCAATTATCTCAAAAAAAAAAAAAAACAAAAACAAAAACAAAACGCAAGATCATTTTGGTGGGGCTATCGAGGAAGAGAGCTTGATTGGTGAGTTGGGGTTAGCATCAAACTTGAGAGTTAAGAGGTTAAGGCGACATCGACTGTTGGTAGGATACTGTGGTGAGCAGCAATGCGTAAGGAAGGATTTTGAATGTCTACAACAAGTTGGATAGGTTATTAGTAATTGGGGATGATGAATAGGGTACTAGTGGTTAGCAAAGTTGAGGTTTTAAAATACAGAAATCAAGAAGTAAGGTGACTGTGCTTGTGAGTTTTTATTGTTGGGTGGATAGAAAAGTTGATCACATGATCGAGTTATTGAGTCAAATAGGTAAAGTGTCCGAGTCACAATAGTTGAAGGATTGAAATGTGGCAATTGGAAGTTTGGAGAGCAAAAAATCTGAGTCAACAACGTCTGGGGGGTGTTATGGTAAATTAGTCCAAAAACATGTGACGGTCAATCGTCGCATGCAGATCGTCTATTTCTTCGTGGGCCATCTTGATTAAGGGTGTCAATAAATGAAAGGGAGAATTTCAGAAAACCCCCTGAGGTTTAGTGAATACTTCACTTGCCCCCTTCTGTTTGGAAATCCTCCACTTTACCCCCTAAAGTTTAATAAATCCTTCATTTACCCCTCTTTCATAATATTGAGGACCAAAATGCCCCTTTCCCAATTTTTTCAACGTTTATCTTTGGACAAATAATTTAGAAAATTTTTATTTTGGTAATTAAAAATTTAGAAAAATTTTGACAAAACTTTTAACCATCTCATATCAATTTAAATATGTACTATCTAGTCAATTAATTAATATTAATAAATTAAAATTATAGTCTTTACAAAATTGTAGATTTTTACAGTAATAAATCATGTAAATATTAAAATGAATACTTAAAAAAATAAAATCTATTTATATGAACTTTTACATACTTGTATATGAACAATAATACCCTTGTAAAATGTGGATACTACATTTACTTAATCTAATTTCCCAATAATTATTGTATAATTACTAGAAATTTTAAATTGTGAAATTTGAAAAAGGTGACAATTGTGATAAAAAGAGGGTGTAGAAACCTTACTAAGCATTTAAGGGCGAGATTATTTTGCATTAGTTTTAATGTATTGTTGTACATTATTTTTATATAAAATTATTATTTAATAAAATTTTTAATTTACTGAGCTTTACATTTTAAAAAGTCTAAAACCTGGAGAGTCATAAAAATATTCTTAAATTATTTTTTAAACATATTAAAGTGTAAGATTTTAATAGATTAATAATTTTAGACAAATAATCACTTATATAAGAATGATGCAAAAATGATCTAATTATAAGATTTACTTTAATTAACTTACATATTGTCCATTTTATAAACATATAATTGATAGTTTCATATTAATTTAGATATTTTTACTTATTACTTCATACACTTTTATTTTTTAAGGAAGTTTTACATGTCTATAATATAATAATTACTTCAATTTGTAAAAGAAAGACAAATGTTAGCAAATATTTATATCATGTTATTTCAATGGCAGACTCAAACTACGCCCCAATTTTTTTTTCCTTTGTATTCCATTTTATCATTTGAAAGCATGAAAATATGTTAATTTTATAAAGCACATTCTAAAACTCAATTTAAGTATTAATGTATAACTGGATAAAAAAACTAATCAATGTATAACTGGATAAAAAACTAAGTGGAATATTATGTCAAAGTCAATATGACGATTTGTGAAAAATGGTTAGTTGCAACTTCACAGGTTAGGTTAAAAATGTACTCATACTTGTGCCCCTTAGTTTCATAACCGACTATTACTCCCTTATTTGCTGGATATAACAAGTGTCATCTATTATTCAATAAATGCAAATATTTGTCAAGAGCATTATGTTAGATAATATCAAAGGTGAAACTATATTATTTCAACAGAAATATATAATTGATAGTTTTATACATTAATTTAGATACTTTTACTTATTACATCATACACTTTTATTTTTTAAGGAAGTTTTACATGTCTATAATATAATAATTATTTCGATTATATGTATATAAAATGAACAATATGTAAGTTAATGAAAGTAAATCTTAGAATTAGATCATTTTTTCAACATTCTTATATAAAGTGATTATTTTGCTAAAAATATTAATTTATTAAAACCCTACACTTTAATACATTTAAAAAATAATTTTAAAATATTTATGTGACTTTCCAGGCAGTTTTGGACTTCTTAAAATGTAAATCTTGGTAAATAGGTAATTTGAGTAAATAATAATTTTTTTTGAAATAAAGTAAATAATAATTTTATATAAGAATGTACAACAATACATTAAAACTAATGCAAAATAAACTTGCCCTTAAATACTTAGTAAGGTTTCTACACCTTCTTTCTATCATAATTGTCAACTTTTTGAAATTTCACCTAAGTGAAATGTTCATCAATAATAGAAAAAAGAATTTCTTTCTTTAAGTAAAGAAAAATTAATAATTTAAATTTTATAGTAATTATACAATAATTATTAGGCAATTAGATTAAGTAAATGCAGCGTCTATACTTGACAAGAGCATTAATGTTTATATACTAGTATATAAATGTTCATATAAATAGATTTTATTTTTATTTTAAGTATTCATTTTAGTACTTATGTGATTTATTACTATAAAAATCTACAATTCTAGAAAGACTATAATTTTAATTTATTAATATTAATTAACTGACTATATAGTACATATTTAAATTAACATGAGATGGTAAAAAGTGTTGTCAACATTTTCTAAATTTCTGATTACCAAAACAAAAATTTTCTAAATTATTTGTTCAAAGATAAACATTGAAAAAATTGGAAAAAGGGCATTTTGGTCCTCAATATTATGAAAGGGGGTAAGCGAAGGATATATTAAACTTAAGGGGGTAAAGTGGAGAATTTCCAAACAGGAGGGGGTAAATGAAGTATTCACTAAACCTGAGGGGGTTTTTTGAAATTCTCCCTAAATGAAATTTGTGGTGCCTATTGATCCACATATACATAAAGCGTTAGCATTTTATAAGTGTGATCAAACATATACACGGCTGTGTGTGTCTCCTGTGAATTCTCTCTTCTGGTCGTCCAGGTCCAGGTCCAGGTCGTTCGTCAAAAGCTTCTGGATAAAGGAGTGCATATGCCGAAATTGGTCAAATCCCTAGCAATTTCCTTCTGGATTTCGCCACTAGACTAGATACTTGGGGAAATCCCGGACCACGTGCCTTGACTTCTACAAAAACATTTCGCCTAACTAACAATAATCACATTCTCATGGTCAACCCCTCTTCGACATTTCATTTTCAGTCAATATTAAATATGTGCGTGCCATAGAAATATATCATGTATGTTTTCTCGATCATAAATCATTTTTAATTAAAATCACACACACACACACATATATACAAAAAAAAAAATCAATCATTCTAAATTGTTATATATATGACCTGTTGGCACAAGTGTAGTTCGTAAAAACTTGATAACAATGAAATGAGCCTTTTTATTTTTTGATATGCAAAAATTTTTATAAAGTATTCATGCTTAAAGGATTAAAAAAAAACTGGCTGTTCTCATTGTTCTTACGTAGAAACTTACAATAGTAAAATTTCACAAAATTTACCTGCTGTCGGACACGATATCGTTTCATTTCTGTGGCGTGGCGAGGTAGGTCAGCGCCATGTGGCAATTGAATTTGAAGCAAAGAGTTGTTGATCAGCTGTTTCATATATAAACACAAGTTTGGAAGAGATGAGTACTGTACTGTGTAGGTAATCATTGCAACCGAACTGGGTAGCTAATGATATGCCAATTCAAGAAAATGTCCAGGTTCTAGTACTGTTTAATTTTGTGTTGTCTTAATTGCTTTATAAATGAAATTATTGATTTTAATTAGTTACAAGTTGCAGAAGCTCCTTTTAATTTTCCAGGAGTGCGTGTTTGGTGACAGAAGTAAAGAGCGGTGGGAGATGTTCTCGCTTGGGAAGAAAGCAACTCATTTTTCGCCTTCGGTTCTGTTCCTACCTTCCGGAATTTAAAAGCTCTTTAAATATAAATGCGACGAGTAACGGAAGGCGAACGGAACGTTCTATTGATTATTGGGGATTTGTGGCAGAATTAGAGAATCTGAGGTGTGATTTGAGCACATTTCATGTTGTGAACAGTTAGCCATTTATGAACAATAAAGCACAGTTAATATTAAATTGCAGATGAACGGTAAAATATGTCGGTGAATAATAAAATATGTGAAGAGTAAAACGCAATATTGGAATTCTTATAAATAGTCATCCTACCTCATTTGGTTGTTGTGGTGCTTGACCTCAAACATCACTAGGGAGGGAATGTGTATGCATTGCTTGATACTTTGATAGTCTATCTTCTAATGGTTAGAGCTAAAATTCACTTTCAGACCTAAAGCCATATAGAAGCATTTTCAAACTCTCACCAAATTAGATACATTTATCTCTGATCATTCTCCTATAAAGAAAATATCATCCGTATATTGTAAATGTCACACCACCAATTTTTCTTTATTCAGTTCATACCTCCTGAACACTTTTTTCTCCACCTCGTCAATCATCATCATATTTAAAACTTCTAATACAATTGGGAATAAAGAAAGTGACATGGGTTCACCCTGTCTAACCCCCTTCTTCATAGCAAATTCCAAAGTGGGACTCTCATTTACCAACACAGAAATTTTTGCCAATTTCAAACAATTTTGAATCCACTCTGTTTATTTTTTTTCCAAACTTAATCTGCTCCATGATATTATCCAAGCATTTCCAATTGACAGAATCATAGGCTCATTTAAAGTCTACTTTGAAAAACGACTGTTGTCTGTTGCTACTTACTTTTTTTTACCATCCTCACTATTTCATTTGCAATTAAAACCCATCCAAAATTTGTCTCCCCTGTATAAATCCCATCTAAACTTCATTGATGACCTTCAGAATTACTTTCTTTAATTTCCACAAAAAATTTTTGCAATAATTTTATATTGGCAGCCCACCAAACTGATCAAACGGAAATCTTGTGAGCCAATTTGACTGCTTGTTTCTGGAACTAGAGTAATGAACAATGAATTGCATCCCTTGTCAAACTTGCCTTTTTTCTCACACTGATACACATATTTCAGAATGTCCTCCTTAACTGTCTCACAAGATTATTTCAAATAATTAAATGTAAATCCATCTAAACCTGAAGCCTTGCTCCCCCTAAACTCCATCTAGATATTTCATCCAATTTTTGGAATCTATCACTTTTGAAGGTTGGTCTCTCTCTGCACTCTTTTTTATGAAAAAATCTCTTCTCTTAGTATTACAGTTGGGTCTTCCTTCCAACTTCCGTTGATGCATGGTCCATTTATATTGTTTTTCCTGCACCTTCCTCCGACTATTGCGTGATAAAAACCGGAATTCTCATCCCCTTCTACAGCCCACTTTATCTTTGCTTTCCATTTGATCATCGCCTCTTTTATTTTTTTTAGCTTCCAAGAATTTAGACAAAGCCTCCCACCTTTGTTTGATTTCCTCTTCTTGTAAATCTCTCTCCGCCGCTACCAAGTCTCACTTGTTCATTTCGCCAATCAAAGCATCAGTTTGCACCTTCTGTTTATCAAATCAAACACTTCTTTTTTTTCCAGCTCCCCAATCCCCTTTTAAAATTTTTTTTTTTTCAATTTTTCCCTGAGCACATATCCTGCGTTTCCAACAATCGAGTCAGCATTCCAAACCGATTTCAGGAATTCAGGAAAATTGCCGTGCTCCATCCACACATTGAAGAATCTGAACGAGCAATAACCAAAATCCTGCTTATTCAGTTTTAGCACAATCAGGCAATAATAGAAAATGATTCTTTTTAACACCACCACATGTCACATAAGCCGGAGGCCATCTCGACACGAAACTCTCAGACACCAAGAATCTATCAAGTCCGCTCATCTTCGAACCTTTCCTGTTATACCACGTGAATTTCCTCCCACCTATATTTGTAAGTCCATTAACTCCGCTGTATCGATGAACTCATTAAACGCTTTCCCCACCCTCTCATAAAAAGTACTGCCCTCATCTCTTCAGCTTTTTACACCGCATTGAAATCACCCAAAAAGATTCAAATCCCAGATATTCTTCTCCTGATTTCAATCAACTCTTGCCACAAAACTTCTTTGAAACCAGCATCCTGCAGAGCATACACGTTCACAATTGTAACATTTTCCGAACAACCATACCACTGTTCGACCACCCCCCGATAACCATGTCCAGACGCCGGAAAACTGATCTGATCTTTGAAATAAATTACCGTTCCAAACACATATAAGGCCACCAGATAGAGCAACTGCCTCCTGATGAGCAAATTCACAATCATCTGCTCCCCATAACGCTTTTACGGATACCACCTGAAGAAATTGTTTCTCCGCCGAAAATTAACCCTTCATGATCTGCTTGGAACCACCGGTTAGACTCACGAGATTAGCTACCGGCTTCATTAACAATGATGGGCTGATTTGGTTATCACCGTAGTTTTCACGAAGAGCCTCATCCCTCCGTCCCCTCCGATTTTGCTCTGTTTCTTCTTTTGCTCGAAACTGATATTTTGTTTCAACGAATCCTTTAAAGCCCCTCTGACTTCCATTAACTTTTCACTTTAACCCCCAACCATTCGATTCTGTCACCCAAGCCACCAAAAAAATCTTTTTAATAATAGAACGTGCCCTGCCTCACATCACCTAGTTTCATGGAATTATTTACAAACAATATGCAAATATATGCACTTCTAGCGGCGGATGCAGGATTTTTGCAAAAGAAGATCTGTGTGTGTCTCCGTATGCATACATAAATACATACATACATATGCGCACACACACTACTATTATATAATGAAGCTTATGAATTCACATATATAATAAAATAACTAAAAATATTTTTTAGAGCAAAATTTAGAAATGTGTTGATTTAACATTTATTTTTTCTATTTTTAGTTGACTTGCATTAATGAAATATGTAGAAGTTGAATAAGATGTTCATGTTGTATAAAATATAAAAGACAAAATTTCTCTTTTACCTTGTAAGCTTATTACATTCTTTCTTACTTGGCTCATTGATTTTATCCTATGTGGAACTAGCTCCTTAATTTTTTCTTATATTTGAAAAGAAAAGAGAGTGAAAAAAAATTGGATAGTAAATGAGGAAATGTATGAGAGTTCAGTGCCTATTATAGCACTTCTATTATTCTTATTTTTAGTGGAGAAAAAAATTTGACCCATTTTTTTTATTAAAGTAAAGTGACACATTCTTTTGTTCCAATAAATATTATGAAAATTATGAAGGTCCGCTCTAAAAAAAAAAAGGTATTCAATTGCTAAATTATGTATCCCTTATCAACATCTTTCTAGAAAATGGGGATCCATGGACCCCCCATAGTACATGCATAGATACACCATTGTATACTTCTAAAACTCTTCCTCTAATAATCAAATATATAGTATTTTCATGTCTTACCCACCATGTTCTTTACAACCATTTAACAAGTACTAAGCCACAACAATATGTAAGTTTACGTACTTCGAAAAGTCTTTCTATAGTAATCAATATACAATACTTTAGTGTCTTAACCACCATTTTCTATACTACTATTTAACAAGTGCTAAGCCACACCAGCAACGAAGCACTAGGATATATAATGTGGTTATATATATATATATATATAAGACTATTTATGCAGTCTTCAAGTCATGAAAGTTCTATATATTATTAAAAAAAACTTGTCCTCACATCACATAGTTTATAAGTTTATAAGGCAAAACATATCCTCTAAGTACACCACGTAGCCGTCTTCATCTAACTGAAGGGGGCAAAATAAATCTTTTAAAATCTGGCCATGGCTTATCTTAAATGGAGTACTGGCAGTCTTAGATTTGAGCTAGCTTTCTGTTCCCTATTATACTTTTCACCCCACATATACTAACGAGTTCTGCAACATTTTTCTGTGAACTTGTATATATCATTTTACATGATTTTGAGTAATTAGAAAACTTATTATGTACACTAATGAGTTTAATTTGGTTTAGTTAGGTTAAGTTTTCCATTGAAAAATTGAAATGTGCGCTCTTGTTAGTTGGTAGGGCTTAGTCCTCGAGCACCAAGGCAAAGTACCACAAGGGAACGCCTCCCTGACTATGGTTTGAATCCTTCATCCCAATTTAACAAAATGTAATTTGATCTGATTCAGTTGTCTTTTAGGCCCCGAACAAATTAGCGTTCCATTTATTAAATATTATAAACTACCTATCCTATATCTTGTACAGTTGTAAACTTGATTCTGAGTACTGAAAAAAAATTATGATGACTTGGCATTGTAAGTCCCTTGTGGCAGCTAGTGATCTGCTAGCTAATGAGACTTTTCATTCTTCGGTGTCATTCAAACCGTGGGACTGCCATTTTCTAGGCATTGTTATTGTAGCAATAAATAAATAAATATGTATGTATGTATGTATGTATGTATGACAATGAATAGTACATAACACTTCATGTGGATTAATATACCACATATAATTGACACCTACCCTCTATTTTTTATAGTTATTTTTCGCTCTAGTTCTTATATCCAACCATTTTCAACCAGTTAGATTATTAGTTCAGTTTAAACATCAATTGATTTTTTGCTAGCAAAATTTGTTCTTCCTAATTGACATATGTGATATATACCAACACACAAGTTTGTATGTTACAACTGGAGCTTATGTAAATCAATGTTGTAAATATGTATGCATTACACAAGTTATTGCCAATGGTTTAAATTGCTTAGGTTGGATTTAAAACATCATTCATGGGCTGGTTAGGTTAAGGTTTGTTTTCAAGTGTTTGTTTAGGTTGGCCAAAGTTGAAAGTAAAGAGAAGGCTCACAAGCTTAGTAATATTAACCTGAAAAACTAGCCCAACATGATCTTAGTCCCTTAACTCCCTATTGGGCGTCGCCATAAAGCACAAAGATATCTCATTGTCAAATCAAAGTATATCAAAATTACCAAAACCCCCTTAAGATTTCATACAAAACACATTTGTCACCATATTGTTTCAGAAATGTACACTTCATTCCTTAATTGTTAGCTTTGCCTTTTTCCTATTAGTATATAAATCTTAATCAAAGTTTTGAATTTAAGTTTTACGAATGAAGAAGAAGCAAACTCTAGATAATTTCCTTCCTAAATAAGAACATTTTATTTTTGAGCATAGCCACTATCATGTAAAATTACAAATGTGAACAAATTTAGCATCAAACTAAAAGTGATTTTGGATACCCTAGCTCATTTCCCATTCAATCATTTTTACACATATCTCATTTAATGAATTGAAAAATCCCTACACAATATGGGACTTTCTCTTACTTTTAGCATTCAGTTAAAATTGTCATACAAACATATGGGGAGACTGAAAAATCAAAGCATAGTAAATGAGCAACAAGGCAATACAAACCAGAGAAGTTTGTTCAGACTACACTAGGCTACAATCATAGTAATGTTTTTCAACAACCAATAAATACACATAAAAAATGACAAATGACTAATTCACTGAGATAACAATACCAGATCTTATTTCAATTGATAACAACAGCAACTTTGTGCATGACAATAATCATAAACACAAAGTTTAACAACATCCATTTGTGCAAAAGCACTTTATAGCTATTTGCTGCAACTTCAATCAGTAGGCACCTTGCTAGGGTTGATAGCTAGTAGAAATAAACCCTTTATTAACCACTTATTCTTTGCAGATGATTGTTTCATCTTTTTCAAACTAATTAAGGAGAACATTTTCACCCTACAACGAACACTGCATCTTTATGCACTAGCTGCAGGCCAAGAAGTAAACATTCGTAAGTCATCTTGGATGTTTAGTCATAGTGTTCCTTAAGACCTAAGACAAGAATTTTGTCAAGTGCTACATTTTCCAATCAATAATGGTATTTTGAACTACTTGGGAGTTCCTTTTTGTCAAGATATGTCAAATAAATCTTCTTTTCAATTCTTAGCCGATAGAATCAAGTCTCAATTGGAGAATTGGAAGTGGAAGCTACTAAACAATGCTGGAAGACTAGCATTGATCCAATCTATCTTGACATCTATCCCTTTTTTATATGATGTCTCTCTTTAATATTCTTGTCACTCTCTCAGACTCAATCTCCAAAAGCTATATTCGCTTTTGGTGGTCTAGATCCCACGGTAAGAAATGTATTCATATAAAGCAGAAAGGTATCCTAATGCTACCCAAAGGTATTAGGGATCTAGGTATCAATGACATGTGTCTGTTCAATCAAGTTCTACTTGCTAAGAATTTTTGGCACATCTTCTCTAGAAGCTCAGATAAGTTTGTCTATCGTGTCCTTATAGCTAAATATGGATCATTTCACTCTATTTGGAAGGTAATGGCCTTTGGTAATGCATATCCAATGTGTCATAAACTAATGTATGGCAGGGATATCCTATCCCAACTCCACCACTAGGATATTGGTAATGGTAACTTGATTCAAGCATGGGAAGATAATTGGATCCCAAATATTACTATCAACCAACTTAAAGCTGGAAATTGTAATTAAACATTACGGACACATCTTCGAGTTTCAGACCTATCTAATGAGATACATAATGGTTGGAATACCCCTCCTTTATTCTCTCTTCCCAAATATTATTGTCCATAAGATTTTAGCGTTACTCTTTCTGTCAAAGGCTCAAAGAGCTTACTCTATTCAATGGTTAGGCCATCATACAAGACAATACACAGCAAAATGGGGTTACAATTAAGAAATCATTTCTAATTCAGATTCCCTAATCCATTTTAGGGGAAACACTATGAACAACTTCACTTACCTAGTTCTTCACCAAATTATGAAAAAGGTTTGGGGTTTTAATATTCCATAAAAATTGAAGGTCTTCTTATGAAAATGCATTCTGAATATGCTTTTTATTGCTTATAATTTTTCCTTACAGGGTGGCTTTTTTTAATCCTACTTGCTTAAGATGTCAAGATCCAAGTGAAACAACATTACATGTTTTTTAGGAATGCTTAGGCTCTATAGAGGTTTAGAATTCTTTTTATGTCAATCCACTAACTCAAGGTTTTTGTTCTTTAGGAGAACGGTTATTCTTAATCTTGGGTTCCCAAAGGAAATGGCAACAAGAGTGGTTCACTTTTCTAGTCTCTACTCTTTAGATTATTTGGCTAGGAAGAAATAAGTGTTCTTTTAAAAATGCTCAGTTTCATTGTCAATCAATCATAGCCAAGAGGAACGCTCTTATTCAGCAACTAGTTGTATCCAGAGATTACCTATTATGTTATTCTCAGCTTATGAATAACTATACGAACCCTCTTTGCTATTCTTGGGGTACAAGAAAGCTGAAAGCTGAAAGCTTAAGCCCCTTTCCAAAATCTGGAAATCTTTATTGTCGATGGTGCTTGGCGGCGATCTTCAAGCTTAAGTGTTGTTGTTTGGCTATAGATGGGCTTAAATAACTTGCCTTGGCTCAAGGATGAATTTGTATGGAAAAATTGCTCCTCAACCCTTGAAGCTGAACTTATTGTGCTTTTCAAGAGCAATTGAACATGCTACTTGGCATTCACTTCTATATATTACTATATTGACAGATTGCTCACAGACCCTTTTTGCTCTTCGAGGAGTCAAAGATATCAGCTTTCCGACGGTAGGTTTGGTTCGTTAGATTTTATGTGACATGGAGAAGTTTGATTGTTGTTCGGTGGTTGTAATGCCTCGTTAGTGTGTTTTTCCAACTCATGACCTTACATTAAATCTTCTTCGTTAGCTTCTCTTTGTTATATGATTCTGAGTACGATAATAATAATAATAATAATAATAATAATAACAACAACAACAACAACAACAACAACATCAGTACTCCATAGCAACAAAACTTCGATCACTGCTAGCTAACCAAGTCCAACTACTTGTGGCATAGTTCATCTCCTCTTATTCAATAATTTTTATTCGCAGACATTTCTCTAGTATTCCTCAATTGACATGCATAACAATGAAAACTGAACTATAAACAACATGATCATCTATACATCAGTAATGGAATAGATTAAAACACGGAGATCAGTAGAAGATTCTTATCCTTTTGTACACTTGTCGAAAGCTAAAAATTGAAATTTTCCACTTTCCCCTAACTTTTTCCTATCTCACAATCTTTTGACGATAGTTGACGAAATCGCTAATCTTGTTTTTGCTCCCAACTCGACTTCCTAAATCCATCCAAAACACAAGGCCCAGGAACCCCATAAACCCAACAGCCTGCTAAACAAAATCCCACCACTTAAGACAGATGCTATTTATTTTTACCCAGGGCTGACCTAACTTTGTATAAATCTTGAAATTACAAAATCTCATCCACTTAAGACCGATGCAATTTATTTTTAACCTTAATGTAAATCTTGAAATTACAGAATGCAAAAATAATTATAAATCACTAATATTTCTTAGTTGCTTGAATTTTGAAACTAATATTTTTTTTTCTTGAATAAATTATTGTTTTAAAACAGCCAATGAGGCCAGTAACTATTAACTCGATAGAATATACCATTAGAATTGGGGAACATTTCCTTAAGTGGGCTAATGATGATTTTTTATTTCTTGGTAAATAAACTACTAATATTGTAAGCGTAGTCAACAATGATGTAGCTAGTAGGGTATAGGCAGTTGCCAACAATTTTGAAAAAAAAAAACTATTGGGTATATTGGTAAAGATATATTTACAAAAAAAAAAAGTACTAATGTTATGAAATTAGTTTATTTTGTTTCTCAATATTTATATAGGATATTTTTTTGTTCCCAACAATATTGGAGTAATTTGCTTTTAACATAATAAGTAAATTTAGAACTCCAGCAAAACTCATAATTTCTAGAATTTGTTCTAATTTTTCACTCAGCTTTTATGTAGGATAAAATATCCTTAAACAAATTTTTTGAAACATAAAAATTTCATGAATTGACAGACTAGTTTTACTGCTCGAATGTCAAATTCATTTCTTAATCAATAGGAAAACATATAAGATAAATCTTTTGCACCATATTCTATATTTTTACTTACATTTTTAAAGAATTTCCATGTTATAATTTATTAACATGTTGTTATGATATTAGTATCCTATTATCCATTTTCTTTCTAGTTAGCAAACAAAAAAATTTAAGTGGTTACAATAACTATTCTATATCACAAACATTGTAAAATGCATTTACCAGTTACCAAAAAATTTATTATTATTTTAATAAAGTAGAATTACCAGTTATTATTACTAGGTATATTGTGCCAAAAATCCATAGCCTTCATTTTTGTACTAAATCCACCTCAAACTTATTTTTTGTTTGCTTGATTATCCTCAACTTCTATTGAGAATTGTAAATTGACTTTTTTTTTTTATATTTTATGAAGTTTTTAAAAAATTCTATCATTGTCCTACACTTTGCTAATTTTTTTTTGCAAATTTAGCTAATAATTTTTGTTTCTATATAGACAAAACCTAGCCTCTACATGGTTAACTTATATGTGATGAAAATTTTATTAAAATTCTTGTCAATCCTAGTGGCCAAAGATGACAACAAAGTTTATAAAAGTAAAAGAAAAAATAGTTGAACACTATCAAGCAATAAACAAAAAATTAAGAATTGATTTTGCATCCCTAATCCCGAATTCATGGTTATGCCATTGATGGTCAATAAACCATTGATATATTAAGAAATAGGTGAACAACTAGTGGCTGATTTTATTCAGCAAAAAGAAAATCCGTGGTAAATTTGAGCAAATTTAAAAATATCAGTGGTTAATTTTGTTTAGGATACATCTGCTGTTTATAGCATTCAAATATTGTTTCATTGTTATCCCTAAGCTTTAAATTGCGTGTAATAGATCCCTAATCAGCAAAAAAACACTTCATTTTCATTCTATACTTTATGGAAAACTTTAAATGTGACTTAACAATGACACATCAACATAGGATTGTATGATTAGATTACCAAAAAATTAAAAAAAAAACATAGGACTGTCAGGCAAAAGACAGATTTTGTCCTTAACCTTCTTATTTTGTCATATATGAGCATTTAACTTCATTTTGCATACAAAAATATCTTTTAGTGGTAAAAAGAATTCTTATTTCAACATTTTGATTGAAGAATATTTAAGAACTAATAATTTATGGTAAAAATATAGAAAAAATTACCAATAACCCCATGAGGTTTGAGGTAACCTACAGTTGTGTCCCCCATTTTTTGGAAACCTACGTTATCCCCTTTCAAAACTAATTCTGTCATTCACTGTTACAAAATAAAAGAGAAAATGCCTCAATTTGCCTTCATAGCTTTCATCCATATAAACTTTACCCCCAGCTTCTACATCGAAACAAAAACAATACCCATAACAAAAAACAAAACATGTTCAATTGGCCCTTGTTCAGCCAGCCGTTTGATTACTATGAACCAATCATTCGCTATGAATGAATCGGATGTTCTGCCATAAAAGAGCAAACTTCAGAATGAAATTTCATACCAGCAACAAGGATTGAAAACGCCAAAAATCCAGATTGCTTCTGTTGAAGATTGCCTCAACTTTGTTCTTAACCTTCATCCCACATGGACTAGGAAACAAAGGCTTAATGCCTTAGCTCCATATTTCACCCTTCATCCCACATTGGCCATAGAAAGGGTCTTGGTACCTTCAACTCCTTATATAAGGAGCTTAGTTGTGACAATTAGAATTCGTCCCACAATCTAGTAGTCACTTAGATTGTATTCTTCTTCTTTCTTAGTGAATTCTTTCTTCCGGCTTGCCGCCCGAGGTTTTTCCCTGATTTGGGGTTTTCCTCATAAATTATCGTGTCTCTTTACTTTGTGCTTACGTTCTGATTCCTAACAAACTGGTATCAGAGCCAAGGTTAGGTTAGTGATAGCTGCTTATAGTATGCTCTGTGGTTGCCCCTAATAGGCGGATCCTCCACATCAAAAATAAGTAGTTTATCAATTTGTGGTATGTACTATTCTCATATACAGTTACTATTCCCGTATACAATCACTATTCCCGTATATGGTTACTATTCACATATTGTTTCTGTATACGAGTATTATTTCCGTATACGATCACTATTCCTGTATACGGTTACTGTTCCCATATACTGTCACTATTCATGTGTACAGTTACTATTCACGTGAAATTGTCAGAGCTTATTTTTGCTCAGAAAGCTCGTTGCAGAGCTGTGATGGCTTCGACATCGACAAAGCTTGATATAGCACCACTCACGTATAGCACAAAGTTTTCAATTTGGAAAATCAAGATGAAAGCAATTCTTATAAGTCCTGATTTGGATGAGGCACTACTCGGGATGGAGAATATGTCCGGAACAGAGCAGGAGAAGGAGAGAAAGAATCTGAAGGCACTCGCTCAAATTCAGTTGCACTTATCAACGGAGATTCTTCAAGAGGTCAGTAAGGAGACAACTGCTGCCAGCTTATGGTTGAAGCTTGAATCGCTTCTTATGACAAAAAGTCCAGCAAGTCGCTTGTACGCTAAATCCAGGCTGTACTCGCATAAGCTGTCAGAAGGTAAGTCTATTAAATCATATCTTGAAGAATTCAGAGAGATCATCAATGATTTAGAAAATCTTGATGTTAAGACCGATGGTGAGGATTTGGCTATGCTTTTATTATATCATTTGCCAACATCATACAATAGTTTCCGTGATACCATGCTTTATGGAAAAGATACAATAACTTTAGATGAAGTTTGTTCCAGTTTATTGTCAAGAGATAGAATGGACACTTCAAAGCGTGAGGAAAGCGGAGAAGGCTTGTATTCAAGAGGCAGATCAGTTGAAAGAAAGAATGATAGAGGATCATCTTCAAGGTCCAAGTCAAAACATCGGAATCTTTATTGCAACTATTGTAAGAAGAAAGGTCACATTAAGGATGATTGTTACAAATTAAAGAAGAAGAATCAAAATGCTGAAAATGGAGACAAGAACAAGCAAAGTCCACCAGATGAGGCTAGTATTGCCACCAATGAAGATGACTTTGCTTTAGTTGCTGAAAACTCATCTATAAACAGCGCAGAAGCTCATATAACTGCACAAGCAGAAAGTAGCAGGAGTGGCGAATGGACCATGGATTCTGCTTGCTCATTCCATTTGACTCCCCATAAGGACTGGTTTTACACATATGAACCGGTCAATCGAGGAGTAGTCATGATGGGGAATGATAATGTATGTAGAATTGCAGGCATCGGTGACATCAAAATTCGAATGCATGATGGGATAGTGAGAACACTATCAAATGTTCGCCATGTCCTTGATATGAGAAGAAATTTAATTTCTTTAAGTACATTGGAAGAAAATGGTTGTTCCTTTATTGGCAGGGATGGTTCGCTGAAAATCGTCAAAGGATCATTGGTAGTCATGAAAGGCCAGCGGAAAGGAAAGCTCTACATTTTGGATGGCAAGACCGTGGAAGGCCAATCTGCAGTTGCTGAATCATCTATGTCTGATGAGGAGGTGACAAAATTGTGGCACATGAGGCTAGGCCATATGAGTGAAAGAGGCATTTCTGAGCTGAGCAAAAGAGGACTACTCGGAGAACAAAAGGTCAGTAAGTTAGATTTCTGCGAACATTGCTTATTTGGAAAGCAAAAGAGAATCTCTTTTACTACTCCTGCAAAACATAACACTAAAGGAACTCTTGATTATATTCATGCTGATGTTTGGGGACCGTCTCGTGAGGCATCTCTTGGTGGAGCTCGTTACATGGTTACCTTCATTGATGATTTTTCAAGGAAGGTTTGGGCATATTTCTTGAAGCATAAGAATGAAGCCTTTGTCGCATTTAAGCAGTGGAAGACTCTGATCGAGAAGCAGACTGGGAAGCAGGTGAAACGGCTAAGGACAGATAATGGTTTGGAATTCTGTTCGGGAGAATTCAAACAATACTGCAAGGATCAAGGTATTGTTCGCCATCTGACTGTTCCAGGGACTCTACAACAAAATGGTGTAGCAGAACGGATGAACAGAACCTTGTTGGAAAAGGCAAGATGCATGCTTTCAAACTCTAGATTGGGGAAGAAATTTTGGGCAGAGGCAGTCTCTACAGCTTGTTTTCTGGTAAACAGATCTCCTCATACTTTTATTGGTTTAAAGACACCTGAAGAAGTTTGGTCGGGCAGTCTGGCTAACTATAATGATCTTAAGATATTTGGATGTCCTGCTTATGCATATGTGAATGAAGGGAAGTTAGATCCTAGATCGATTAAATGTGTCTTTCTAGGATACACTACAGGAGTTAAAGGGTATAAATTATGGAATCCTCATACTTCCAAAGTTTTCACAGCCAGGAATGTTATGTTTGACGAGACATCCATGTTGCATCAAAAGGAGGAGTTGACTGTCGTTGATCCAAGCATTGAGAAGGAAAAGATTGGAAGCAAGGTGGAGCTCCAAATACATCCTAAAAGTCATGATCAGGATGTCAAGGATACACAAGTTGAGGTGGAGCAACAAGCCTCAACTGATGACATTCAGCCTTCTCATTCTATTGCTATCAATCGTCCCCATCGTAGCAATCAAGGTATGCCTCGAAAGAGGTTAATTGAGGAAGCAGACTTTGTTGGGTTTGCTTTTGCAGCTGCTGAAGAGACAGAGAGTTGTTTTGAACCTGCAAATTATAAAGATGCAACTAACTGTCCAGATTCTTCTAAGTGGGTTGTAGCTATGAAAGAAGAGATGGAATCGCTTCAAAAGAATGACACTTGGACACTAGCTAAACTACCCAAAGGTAAAAGAACTGTCAAGTGCAAGTGGGTGTTCAAGAAGAAAGAACGAATTCCCGGAGTTGAAGAACCAAGGTATAAAGCTAGACTAGTTGCAAAAGGCTTTAGCCAGGTACCGGGAGTTGACTTTAATGATATTTATTCTCCTGTTGTGAAGCATAGTTCTATCCGACTGTTTCTTGGTCTTGTTGCGTTAGATGATCTTGAGTTGGAGCAACTTGATGTTAAAATAGCTTTTCTGCATGGTGATTTAAAGGAAGAAATCTACATGGAGCAACCCGAAGGTTTTAAGGTCGAGGGGAAGGAGGACCATGTCTGCAAACTCCAGAAGTCATTATATGGCCTCAAACAATCACCTCGACAATGGTATAAATGCTTTGATATGTTTGCTTTGAATCTTGGTTTCAGGAGAAACAGTTATGATTCATGTGTCTACATGAGACCAGTTGGAGATGGTTCATTCACATACTTACTGCTTTATGTGGATGACATGCTTATCGCAGCAAGGAGCAAGTCAGAAATTGCCAAGATTAAGGCGCAATTAAGTGCAGAATTTGATATGAAGGATTTAGGTGCAGCAAAACGCATCCTAGGCATGGAGATCAGGCGTGATCGTAAGGCTAGGAAGCTTTATCTTTCACAGGAGGGTTATGTACGCAAAGTTCTGGAGAGGTTTGACATGAGCAAAGCCAAATCAGTTTCTACACCTCTTGCTGCACACTTCAAGTTATCATCGCATCAATGTCCGACAACAAATGAAGAAATTAAGAAGATGGAGAAAATACCATATGCAAGTGCTGTTGGGAGCATTATGTATGCAATGGTTTGCACGCGTCCCGACTTAGCACATGCAGTTAGCATTGTGAGCCGTTACATGGCTAATCTAGGACAAGAGCATTGGCAAGCAGTAAAATGGATATTAAGATATCTAAAAGGTACAACTACGGCTTATCTTGAGTTTGGCGGTTCTAAAGCTGGATTGATTGGATATGTGGATTCTGACTACGCGGGTAATCTTGACACTCGACGATCCACATCAGGTTACATTTTTACATTCGGTGGTTGTGCTATGAGCTGGAAGGCTTGCCTACAAGCAACAGTTGCTCTTTCAACTGCAGAAGCAGAGTATATGGCAATCACTGAAGCAATGAAGGAAGCAATTTGGCTTAGAAATATTTATACAGAGCTTACTCAAGATGATCGCAGGCTAAAGATATATTGTGATAGCCAAAGTGCTATTTTCTTGACAAAAGATAGCATGTTTCATGAGCGTACTAAACATATTGGAGTCAAATATCACTTTGTTCGTGAAATTGTTGATAAAGGTGATATTGTGATCATGAAGGTTAGTACGCTGGATAATGCTGCTGATATGATGATGAAGACTCTTCCTGGATCTAAGTTCAAACATTGTTTGGACTTAGTAAATCTTATTTGTTGATTATCACTTATTTGGAGGTGGCTGTGAAGATCAGAGAAGAAGGTTACAGATCAATTTGGTATGAAGGTGGAGTTTTGTTCATGTACAACAAAATTGATGCAAGGTGGAGATTGTTGAAGATTGCCTCAACTTTGTTCTTAACCTTCATCCCACATGGACTAGGAAACAAAGGCTTAATGCCTTAGCTCCATATTTCACCCTTCATCCCACATTGGCCATAGAAAGGGTCTTGGTACCTTCAACTCCTTATATAAGGAGCTTAGTTGTGACAATTAGAATTCGTCCCACAATCTAGTAGTCACTTAGATTGTATTCTTCTTCTTTCTTAGTGAATTCTTTCTTCCGGCTTGCCGCCCGAGGTTTCTCCCCGATTTGGGGTTTTCCTCATAAATTCTCGTGTCTCTTTACTTTGTGCTTACGTTCTGATTCCTAACAGCTTCCATGCGCGATTGCAGAATGCCCGATTGTGATTCATCCTCGCTTCGTTTACTAGCCGGACAAACAATGAAGTGAAGATCGAGATGTGGCAGATTTGAGTTTGAGACGCCACAAATAGCTATCTGCTTCTCCAATCATTCTCCAATCGTTCTTCATTGCATCTCTCTTCTTCTCCAATCGTTCTCCAAGCTCCGTATCCCCAAAGTTCCATTCGTTGGAAGGCCGAGTCGATTTTGATGACATTGGCCCACGTGGCTAACGGAGCCAGCACCGGTGATGTCTTCCATTGTGGGGTGAGGAGGAGTCACTGGTAGTGGATACAGAATGAGGTGAGGGCCGGGCAGAGTCTGAGGTGGTGGATACGGAGGGAGGCTAGGGTCGCCAGCAATTGGTTTTGCCTGAGTCTGCAGCGGTGAATTTGGAGGGAGGTGAGGGTCAGGCCACGGAAGAATCGACCAATAGACCTTAATTCGCATTTGGTTTTGCTCGATAATGGCGAAATAGATCAGAGAGGCTTCGAGTCCAATGATCGATTTTCTATGCAGGTGGTGGATTTGGGCGAGGCGTTGAGAAAGAGGGAGTGGCTTGTTAGATGTATAAGTTGGGGGGTAAAATTTCTAAGGAACAAGGCTAAGATGGCAAAGTTAGACGTTTTCTCTTTCTTTTTGTAATGGCGATTAACAGTGTTAATATTGGAGAGGGTAAATGTAGGTTTTTGAAAAATGAGATACATAACTGTAGGTTACCCCAAACCTCAGTGAGATTTTGGTAAGTTTCCCAAAAAAATAATAATCCATCGGTAACCTTTTTTTGACATTTCAATAAGCTTCAAAATAATTTATTAGATAATTATAGTCATGAATTTCCGCATGTTTCAAAGATAACTAAAATGATTACTTAAATGACTTTCAAAAATAGTTAAGTGGATTAAAAAAATTTGTACTAGTCATTCTTTAATTGAATATGATTTGGTTAAATAATTGTTTATTCCATAAGTTTAAATAAGCATAATTTAGAAAAATCTATAAAGAAATATAAAAACTATAGTTTCAACCCATGGAAGCATGAGCTCTATATAAAAAATGTTGAGACTTTCCCACTTGTCAATCTACCACCATTTTCATTTATCATGCCTTAAATCACCTCCACCCCCATGCATTTGAATGCCAATTAGGAGGTTTATTAGTTTAGATGCCCACCCATGATACTTAGCCAAAATTTTAACTTGGTCTCTTGGTTTTAGTTAAGAAATAACAAAAATCATTCGGCTAATTAAATGGTATCTGTTTTGTGCCAAAAATTCAAGTTAAACTAGTTTTAGATGTATCTTGAAGGAAAAAAATGAAAGAAGTACAAACTGGATTGTCAAAACATGCCATATAGAAAAGTTATGTCTTGGAGGGTAAAGTGCACACACAAGTGTTTTGGCAGGCCTACCTTCGAGTCTACCAAGTGCAACACAAGACACATGCTTAAGTAACATATAGCCATTTTATTTACATGCCAAGCTGATTAGCACATCACTTACATTGCCAAAATTATAAGGTACAAAGGCAGGTTCAAGCCAACATACTTAGGTGTCTTGTAGGCCTACTTTAGGGCCTCCTATATACAACCAAGACACATGCACCCATACACTTCAAGTTTTACATGTCATTCTTTCTTATGCTCATTTACAAAGTCTTTAGTTTTCCTAAGAACTAAAACAAACCCAAATGTAGATAGTCCCACAACAGCTATAAGAGCTTATAACATAAACACTTGAGTTAACATATTGAGCATTGTTAGGTTACCATTATTCTTAGGCATCCAAGACATACTTGAAAATTCACACACTTCCTCAAGTTGTTAGGTACACAAATAATCCTCAATTTTCTTCCCTAAAACATAAAGAAACCGAGTGTGAGTACATTCTACTCAGTAAGAGCCCAAAACAGCACTAAGTGCTACAATGCCTGAAGCATTGTGCACAACATATATATAATTCATTCCCAAGCTAAAACCTACAAAGTAAGACATAGAAGACAAGCCACAAATACAGAACAATATACTAAAAACATAATATGAGGTTAGCACATGCATCCAAACAACAATGCGCACACAAAACACACATACCACAACACACACCTAACAAGTCTAGGCCATAGCAAGCATTTCATAGCGTTTGTTTTTATTTTATTAGTTTAATTTATGTTATTTCACTTTAAAATATAGATCTCATGACCTTGTACAAGCCTAGCTAAACTTGAAACAAGGCCTTAATGCTTACCTTAACATAATCTAGCCATAACATAACACCTAATGCTCTTGGCACCCTAGCCCCTACTTAGCTCCTAGGTTTCCTTGGCTCTAAGCCATCTCCTAGGGCTCTTCTTCCTCAAGAACACACAAAATCAAAGCTGGAATTCAAAGGAAGAACTTGTTTGGAACCCTTACCAGAAAAGATAGGTGTTGGACACACAACCAAGCTCAGTTTTGGATAGCCTTCAACACCTTGTGGCCAAAGTAACTTTCTTTCGGTGAAACTCAATTAAATTCACTTCTCTCTCCTTATAACTCTCACGCAACCACCCTAGACCTTTGGAACAAGTTCTATCCCAACCAAGACCACTAAAATCTGCTTGCCAAGCAGCTCAAGTTAGAGGAAAAGAGAAAGCAATGAAAGGGGTCTAATAAGGTCATACTAGGTATACTAATTTTGGTCTTAACCCCCTAATTGAGGTATTTAACTTTGGCCTGTTCAATTAACCAACTTTTCAACATTTTTAGTCCATTCCTAACACCTAATTTGAGTTTTAATTTGGACAACTAAGTTCTCAAATCTCAATACAAACGCATATGCACCCTAAGTGCACCATAGTGCACTCGATAATGCACTTTAGTTTTCTTTCCCTTTCTTGGCCACTTTCCTTAGTTTTCTTAGCCTTAGGCCTCATTTCTAACTTAGGCATTCAAGCCCTTAAAGTTGCTCGAAAGGTAAAATTACCTTAAATCTGTTATGTGCATATGCACACACATGTGTACATTAGCACCAATAGTACCACTTTCCTTAGACTTGGTTAAATCATTTTACTTTGTCATGCCTCCCTTAACCTATTACTTTTATTTCATGTACAACCTATGGCCTATACAAGTCCTAGGCATGACACAATCTCTATCATTTTCAAGTTCCTTTGAGCTATAAGTTGATTACAAAATATGAAAATATTTATCTATGTCAAAATTTTCATAAAAACCAATATTCCTTAAAATTTTTTAACCTACAATTTTCCTTTAAATGTTTAATTGATTTACCTTTTTATAATTTTACTAGTAAAGTTTATCCTATCCACCATAAATTAAAAATAAATGTGTCACCATTTATAATGGACAAGATACTAGTTATTAAAATCATAAAAAATCTAAATTTAGTTAAACGGTTTAACAAAAAATTTATGTTAAAAAGAATACAGAGAATCGTTGGATTTTATGAAAATTTTGGCACAAACATGTAGTTCCATATTCTGTTTGATAAACATATATTATGTTTCGGTTATGTTATTTTTTCATTATAAAAAAAAAATTTTTAATTTTACTTCTTTTCTAATATAGAGCCATTGTTATAAAAAAGATAATTTTATACTCTATCCATTCCATATTATTTGCACCATATTTCTTTTTTGGTCATCCCAAATTTTTTGTATTGTTTCCTTTTTGGCAAATTTTAGCAACAAAAATGTTTGTTATCCTCTCTTCTTAAACCTCACAAACCTTTTGAAATCTAATCCTCTCTGTTTTTTTTTTCTCACCTAATCTTCGTACAAAGATGTACCAAGGATCTCATATTCCTGGTCTTTTCGGCAATACCCGGACCAAGCAAAACGCGTCATTGAGATGCTAGTCGGGTTTATTCTTCCAGATGGAATCGTCGATCAGCACAATGGAGGAGGCAGAGGTTACAAACCGACGTAATGGAGTCAATTGGCGAATTGACAGGTTGGAATCGTCAAATCAACATGACAGAGACGATCGGCGTTGTTAGAATCAACGCAACAGAGATGATCGGTGTTGCTGGAATCATTTGTGTTCAAAGACGATCAGTGAATTGAAGGTGTTAGCAATTGAAGACTGGCTTCGGAAAAAAAGGAATCATGCGGGCAAAATGGATTCAATGTCGGAGGAATAAATGATTTAACGATTCAAGAGAAAAGGGGATAAAAGGGTATAATTGTCCAAGAAGTGAAAATTGTTACTCGCCTAAAAAACCGTGCTAAGTCCAACATTGCAGTTAATATGGGATGGATGAAGTATTTACTAATAAGCACTTGAATCATATTATTTTATGGAGTAATTATATTTTATAAATTCCTTATCTACCATAAGGAGAGAAAATTAATAAAAATTGGTGGATGTTTTACGAGAAAAATATATTTCAAAACCGGTGGCCCTAAATGCACAATTCACCCCTAAACTTTGCTGACTTAGACACTTAACCCTTTCAAATATGGCTCAAGGCAACTCTGCCCATAAACTTTGTAAACTGGGACACATAACTCTTTCTATTTGATTGAAATATTCTTTTTGGTTTCCAAGGGACTTAAATGATAATAACATTGAACAAGGAGACTGAACTTGACATTTTAACATATTACTGTTTGAGAGGCTGTCTTCCTCCTTAGCTTCACATATAGGAGATCAGAGAGTTACTTGGGAAATTGGGAGCATCCTTAGCATATCAATTGGAACTATAGAGGAAGATGACCTGACTGCAATATGCTAAAACACCAAGTGTAGCCTCCCTGTTTAATGTTATTGTCATTTAAGCTTCTAAAAAACCAAAAAGAACATTTCCATTAGTTAAATGGGTTATCTGTTCTAGTTTACAAAGTTTAGGGGTTAAGTTACCCCAAGTTATAATTGAAGGGGTTAAGTGCCCAAGTCAGTAAAGTCTGGGGGTGAATTTTGGATTTAGGCCATTTTTTAAAGTATCCTGTTGGTATTCATAATCTCCACAATTTCCGTCAATGGCTATTTTTGGATTTTAGTGCATTTTTATGGGAAATTACCAAAAAGCCTCATGCGGTTTGGGAAAACCTACGCTTACACCTGTTAAGTTAACAGTGTGATTTCCTGTTACCAAAAAAATAAGAAAATATCTGACTTTGCCCTCCTAACTTTCTTCCTTAAAAACTTTACCCCCAACTAATCAAACCAATCAATCTGGAAAAAAAAAAAATCAAACCACTGAAACCTGGTCAAATCGTCCAGGTATCAAGAAGGGCGGAACCAGGGGCAATGGAGGCAAGGGATTGGGCAAGGGAAGAGCCACGTTAACTCCAAACAACATCATCAATAACCATCTCTCTGAGCCTATTAGCCCGGGCTTCCGGAGGAGCATGCGGCGGGAATCGGAACCACGATTGGCGTGACCTTCAATGTCCGGCTGGTCCACGAGCGTCTGATGGACACTTTCATGAAAGTGCTTTCTCTTGGTGATAATAGACTCTCGAGGATGAATCAGATGAATCAGTCGGATGTTCGCGATGAATCAATCGTTCATGATTCCTGGACGTACCAGTGATTCGACGGTCTCAAGTGTGGCGAGCATCAATACCTTGGTCTAATCTGAGATTCGACCGAGTATGGCGAGCAGTGATTCGATGACACCGGCGACAGAAACGAGTGTGGCGGCATAATTCGCCGGGCTTCGCAGGAATTGAATCACCGTTCTCTCGGTTCGTCGAGAATCAAATCGTCATTCTCTCGGTGCATGCATCGATGGGCTTTGCATGAATTGAATCGCCATTCTCTTGGTGCGTGCGTCGACGGTGTAACTGTGGAGGAAGAGGAAGCAGAAAGGAGAGGAGGGAAGAGCAGAGGAGAGGAGGGAGGATAGAGCCGAAGAGGAGAGGGAAGAGAGAGTGAAATACGGACCGAGAGTAGCGCTGGTGGGCTTCGGACATGCTTCGGCGGCGGTATGCGTAGGTTTGGTTTAGGTGTTTTTTTTTTTTAAATAAAGGTGGGGGAAATCGTTAGATAAAAAAGTTGGGGGCTAAAGTTTTTATGAAAGAAGATCAGAGGAGCTAAGTCAGGTATTTTTCCTTTTCATAGGTAACGTTCATCAACGGAGTTAATTTTCAAGGGGGTGATTGTAGTTATTTGAAATATGAGGGAGAGAACTGTATGTTTGAACAAACCTCAAGAAATATTTGGTAATTGTCCCAATTTTTATTCCGAAGTTTAGGGTCTGGCCCTGCCAGCGTTCTATTGCGAGGACCAGCTGAGTTGTTTGACTCTGGGGAACCTAATCTACTTAAGCCATTGAAAAAGTAAGTCATGAAAATAAGTTGGACCAAATCATTGGAAATTGAAGGACTTCTACTGATCGAGTTTTAATTCTAGGACCAATACGTACGAGTTAGAAAGCTCAAGGGCCTCTAGTGTACTTTGACGAGGGAAAAATCTCTGGGTACTTGGAGAGAGGGTATACCAACTCCTCAGTTTCATGTCTTCTTCTGCAGTCGCTGTAGTCCAACATCTAAAATACGATCCAAAAAGTCAAACCACCAGGAAGAGGCAGTACTATTTATCTCCAATTTAGCCTCTGCTGTTAGGGTTTTCCTCTCTCTTAAGTTCAGCTCCTGGGCATCAAATTAACTGCCTTCAAGCTGAGGAGGGTCGGCTGCGTTTCTGTTTATTATTATTTTGGTACCGCAAGGTTTGTTTTGTTCTTTATGCTCCCTTGTATCGTAGTAGGTTGGTCGAAGTAAGTATGCTTTTCTTTTCTTTTCCTCTGGGAGCTCTCTTGCAGCTTGTCTGGATTCATTGGGCTGTTGTTGAAGGAATTGAGAGTCGTTTTGGAATGATGGTGGTTCATGGGCAGTAAGAAAGCGCTTGTTGGCTCAGGAAATGGGGCTAGAGCCGTAGCCACCATGCCCAGCTTCGTTCCTGCTGTTCCTGCTTCCAATCCAATGTAATTTAATTGCTCTGTTGGGCTCCACTTTCGAGTACTTCTTGTCTGTTCGATTTATATTTTCAAAATCTTACTTCAGACAAATTGCATTTTGTTGCCAACCGTTAATATGTCATATTAGCATTTTGAGGTAAGCGTATCGTAGGATTTAAGTTTGTCTTCCTCTCCAATGAATTGTTGCCTGACAGTAAAAGGAAATGGAATACAGTATTGCAGACCTAAGCTTTCAAGTTGAACGGGTTTCAGCTATCTAGTTGGTTTAGTTATGTAGGTATCTGTTGCAACATTTTGGTCATAGACATATCTATCCATATCAAGCAGAATTTGAACTTCCCAGTATTTGACGCCCATGATTTCAACTTCAAGATTTTGATTAATGAACTATGCTCTATACTATGAGGCACTTGTTTTGCATAATACTTTGTTCTGCCAAGAGGTATGCGTTTTGTCATCATCTTTCTTAAGTTCTTGATAGAACCTTGCGGCTGATCCTCACCACAGTGTTATCCAATGCAGTTTCTCTAGCTCTAAGTTGATCAAAGGCTAGGGTGTTTGAGAGAAATAGAGTGTAGCCCTCTTTTTTAGATTTCATGCTGTAGTTTGCCGAAACTGTTTGTTTCCATAACGTGAATATTTGCTTTATGTTTTTCAGACGCACAATAATATGAAAAAAGGCCATTTCCCCAATCACATCCTCAGTTTGTGGCATAAGTAGCCATTACTTTAGGTGCAGCCTCTGAGCTGATCAATTCACTTGCCTCGTTAACACCTGAAAAACTAGACATGCTCCTTTTCCGTGGAATCCATGAAATCTTCTCTCTCTCTCTCTCTCAACATTAGTGTTTAAAGTCAATTATAATTTAAAAAGCTTGGGTTTCTCCGTTAATCTTATAAATACCTTTTGTGGAAAAATACCTTGGTTTTGTGAACACTTCTGTGAAAAATAGGTAGGTTAGGCAACAGAAGGATATCTCAGAGGGCTATGTTCTAATGAAAATAGGTAAAATTTACAATAAGGAAAAAAGAAAAGTAGGGATAAGTTAAAAGTAGTTTCAAGATTATGCAAGCTTTGCCACATTATCGATTAAAGTAGTTTTGAGATCGCTCATCAGAATTTGCTTCTGGGCTAAGGATATTTTCATTTTATTTTTGTTGTAATTTTTTTTTCTTATTTGCATCTCTCTATGAAGTATGCTGTTATAAGCTTGTAATGATTCATGGATTTCAGTGTCCGGGAATCAAATGCCACTGGTTCATCACAAATCCCAGATTTTCGTATACTCGAGCAATCTCTTGGTTTTCGGATGGAGAATGTTATGGATCTTGGCAGAAGTAGGCGACTATACTCTTATTCACTATTTTGTGTAAAATGATTCAGCATATACTAATCAGTGTTTGTTTGATATTTTTACTTTTATGTGAGTCTTTGTTCTGCTACTAATGTGTGCTGCTTTTCAACTCTGCCTCACAAGTTTCTACTTGTTTGTAGTATTTTACCCTTGTAGCTCTGTTGCACACATTTATAGCCTCAGAATATATTTGTATGTGGCACGCTATGAATCCCAATTTCAACCAAGAAAATTAACTGTATTAGTTTATTTCTTGATAAGACGAACATTTTCTCCCTGCAAGTTTATATTTTCTTTTACAACTATTGATCCTGTCCTCATGTCAGGTCTGCACTTGTTGATCTGCACTATTTGCTTTCTTTTAACCTCACTGAGTTTTTTATTTTCTAATTCATAATCATGCTGTTTTCAGATTCTGTATTTAATCAATTAAGGTCAACAGGCCAGGGTGTAGTTGATCGCCAATTTGGAGCTTTAAATGTGGTGAAAACTTTTCCCATTATGCCTCATGTACTTTAAGTTATTAATTAAGCTTCTATCTCACATCTCACTAAATACAGGCAATTCCAGAGAACAATATCTCCCCTGTTAATCTCTCTGCTGCGATCATGGGATCCCAAACCTTATCTGCACAGAGAGATCCTCAGCCAAATGTTGTATCAGCAACTGGTGGTCACCGGGAAAACTGGGGAGAGTCCAATATGGCAGAAGCCAGTCCAAGAACTGATACCTCAACAGATGACACTGATGAAAGGAATCAAAGAGTGAGCTTCTTACTTTTTGTGTGATTTTGTGTGTGTGTGTGTGTGTGTGAGAGAGAGAGAGAGAGAGAGAGAGTTGCTCCCGTGAGAGAGTAACAAAGTTGGATGGATGAACTTTGGTTTTTAATGTTCTCTTTTGTAACCCACCTTCGTAAAGTAGTCTTACTTTTTCTGGTAGAATTAATTTCTTGTTGAAATTTTTGTCCCCTATCTAGCCTTTCTGATGTATGAACCTCGGTTTCATTTGAATCTTTTCCTTTCTGCAGCCTGATAAAGGTTTGTCAACAGCTATAGCGGTCTCGGATTCCAGTGAAAGATCAAAGGATAAGACAGATCAGAAGGTTAGAATTTAGTCAATGTCATTTAAGTCTAATTATGGTTTTACATCATCATGAGTCAACTTGGTGAAAATGTCGGGTTTCCATTCTATTTTCTCAAATATATGAGGACAGAACGCAGTTTCCTGTCGTGGTAATACTTTCTTTTGGTGAGTATGTTGCAGACTTTACGCAGGCTTGCTCAGAATCGTGAAGCTGCCAGGAAAAGCAGGTTAAGGAAGAAGGTAAGGCCATGAGTTTCTAATATTTCAAGATGCTGCTTCTCAAGCTACTTTGTCTAATTTGATAGGGTCAATCTACTTAAGTTTTCTTATGCTGTGGTGGAGTATATCCCTTCTTGCTTTTAATTAGAGCATCCTAAAGGCATGTGGAAATAGCTTCTGAACCTTGTGGTTTTCATCAAATTTACATATATTGATCATTAAAATGATTTGATTGTGTCTGGAACTAACATTGATATTGCAACTTATGCATGGTGAAGGTAAAGGGGGGATTTTGGGGTATTTTAGAGAAAATACACGGCATGTGAGTGTGGTTTTTGGAAGAATAACCCGCAGAGGTAGTGAATTCTGCAATGGTTCATTTTATCATATTCTTTTTTGCTGTCAGGCGTATGTGCAGCAGCTTGAAAGTAGCCGACTGAAGTTGACTCAACTTGAACAAGAGCTGCAGCGGGCTCGTCAGCAGGTGCAACTAGTAACTGATTAAGTTGTAATTTTCCATGTTGAATTGTTAAGTAATTTCATATCAGTTCTGATACTTATTCTTTTTCAAACATTTTCACAATAGGGCATATTCATTTCAAGCTCAGGAGATCAATCCCATTCATTGGGTGGAAATGGTATGCTGCTGTCATTGTGCTCTCCTCTCCCATAGTAATCAAAGGTTGAAACTTTGAAGTGCGAAGGGAAATTATTTCTGGAAACTAGCTGCTTAAAGGATGATAAAGATCTTTTTCAAACCCCAAACTTCTTTTGCTGGAAGCTTCTGTTGTAATGACTAATCTGATGATCAATTGCTAACAGCCTAATGGAACAAGAGAACTGAGGAGCCAAGAACTGCTTTAGGCTGGTCTGAATAAAACGAGATAGCCTTTGGAAATGGATTTGATTATCAAAATTAGGGTAAATTGTACGATTTGTCCCTTAACTATACCTCAAATTGCAAATCTGTCCCTAAATTAAAGAACATAGCAAATATGCCCTTAAAAGTAATAGTTTGTTGCAAATTTACCCTTCTGTCTACAGATCTCCGTTAGATGTCCAACTGACAAATGAAAAACGTTTTTGGCATTTTGTTAGATATTTTTTCTAAACTATATTTAATAAAAAATATTTTAATTGAAATTTATTTTATGTAATAGGGTATTGTCTCCGGATTAAATACCAATAAACTGGATAGTTTGTAAAACAATAAGCAGATTTTGAAAATTTAGTAAATAAATAACTTCTGTAAAAAAATTTCTAGTCATTGGACTTTGTTCTTTTTCTGTTTCTTTACAGAGTCTACTATATTTTACATGTTTACATTTGCCAGTTAGATGCCCAACAAAGGTCTGCAGACAGAAGGACAATTTTGCAACGGATGGTTACTTTAAGGATAGATTTGCTACATTTATTACTTCAAGTACATATTTGCAACATGGGGTATAGTTTAAGGGCAAGCAATGCAGTTTAGCCTTGAAATTAACAAATCATTCCCATCTCTTGTAAAATAAAAATTAGCATGTTAAAATGAGGCAAATCACATGATCATGACATTTCAAGCATGGAACTATACTAGCATGTAAACAGTGATGTAACTTTTTGTTGATATGATCTGCTCATCAGATGCTGCCTGTTATATGATGTGGTAAAGCAGATTTGTTGCTTTTCTCAATAAATATTGTTGAACTGTAATGATTAGTAATGATTAAGTGACATTTCAATTTCTGGTTGTCGTAAACACATCGTCAAAGTATTTCAAAAGATGATTTACTCAACTTGCATCATTCAGTTGACTGATATCTAAAATTCCTGGAGATCTGAAATTGACAAATCTTTCGATTTGATATGCAGCCCCCAATTTTTTTTTTTTTTTGGGGCCTGGGTGGGGGTTGCGGGGTGGATCATCTGCAATAAACCTTGCTATTCATGGCTGACAATGAAGTCAGTTTAATCAGTTTTAATTTTGAGTATTAGAAGGATGATATATTTTTGCCAAGCCCTGAGGGTCCATTTATAGTTGGGTCTTGGTCCTGCATATGAATCTTATCTATTTGTTCCTCCTTGCAGCTACGGTTGCTATGAATTCAGTCCAACTATTTTCTTAGCTGCTTCACATTTTTTGCTGTTTCTTATTTTTTGGCTGGTTTGGAGGTGCGTTGGCCTTTGATGTTGAATATGCGCGGTGGTTAGAGGAGCACAACAAACAGATAAATGAGCTCAGAACTGCAGTGAATTCTCATGCTGGTGATAATGAACTTCGAACAGTTGTTGACAATGTCATAGCACATTTCGATGACATTTTCAGGCTGAAAGGTGTCGCAGCAAAGGCTGATGTTTTCCACATCTTATCTGGAATGTGGAAGACACCAGCTGAGCGTTGTTTTTTGTGGATTGGTGGCTTCCGTTCATCAGAGATTCTTAAGGTAAGCTGTTCCCCTTCTGTCTAACAATTTGTTGATGCAGCATGATGTGCATGGAGTATGCTAATTTCTAATATGCAAATCAGCATGTTTGCTTTGTGGCTTACCAATAGTCACATGAAAAATATGTTGGTATAGGTTCTTGCTAAAATTAAGATTTGCAGCCTAAATAGCTCTTTATCAGTCAACCAGTTATATTTTCTTTTCCTTATTAGATTGGTTGGGCCTTGTCTTTTTCTTTTTGCATTTACTTAGATATACTTTTGGAATGCATACGTACTGGCACTTCAGCTTAATGTGGTTGTCATTGCATCAAGTTGTAAGAGAATATGGATGTGGTTTTTAGATAAGCCTCCCAAGCCATTCAACAGATGCTGTGGCTGTTTGGTTGTGAATATTTTTTCTAATGTTGTCCAATATCTACCTATTATTATTCATTTCTCAACACAATTATTTCAGTCAGTTCCTTTGGGTCAGTTGTTTCTTGGAAAAATGGTTAAATTGCACTTCTTGTCCCTGAATGATAACCCGTGTTGCAAATCTGTCCTTGAAGTAACAAACATAGCAAATTTATCCTTGAAGTAACCACCATTGTAAAATTGCCCATTTGCTTGCAGACATCTGTTACATGTCCAACTGACTGAAAAGTGTAAACAATTATGATTGTTTACAACTCTAGAAGGAAACAAACATGGAACAAAATTAGATGAATGTAGAATTTTTCACAGAAGAGGTTTACTAACTGAAATTTTCAAAATTTGCTCATTGTTGTACTTGCTATCCAGTTTATCAGTATATTGGTGATAAAAGCTTCTTGTGTCGAATAAATATTCAATTAAAAATATTCTCATTTAATAAAGTTTAGAAAAATATATGGAAAATGCCAAGTATGAACTTTTACCTTTGGATATCCAAAGGAGATCTACAGACAGAAGGGCAAGTTTGCAACGAAATATTATTTCAAGGACAGATTCACTATGTTCATTAGTTCAGTGACAGATATGCAATTTGGCATATAGTTTAGGGTCAAAGGGTGCAATTTAGCCCTTTAAACTTGGAACTGCAATCAATTCACTGGATGTGTTTTGGCCTTTTATCATACCTTAAACATATCATTTCTTGATGACTTTATGTCTGCATTGTTGTTGGGCTTTCTTGCCCTTATGCTACCCCCTGAGCATGATTTCTGTTGATGCAGCTATTAGTGAGTCAATTAGAGCCTCTGACAGATCAGCAATTGGCAGCTATCTACAACTTGCAGCAATCATCCCAACAGGCAGAAGATGCTCTATCACAGGGGATGGAAGCACTGCAGCAATCTCTGGCTGAGACATTGGCCAATGGTTCACCAAGCTCATCTGGGTCATCAGGGAATGTGGCTAATTATATGGGGCAAATGGCCATGGCAATGGGAAAACTTGGAACTCTTGAGGGGTTCCTTAGACAGGTATTTTAGATTTTGATCTGCTGGCCTCTTTGCATGTTCATACCATACTTCATTCAGCATCATTGCTTTTGATGTTCTCTTAATTGCAAATGGGTTGGGGGTGGGGTGTCTTATGTAATGCTTTCGAGTAGGAAAAACATGGGAAGAGGAGATGCATCTTCCGTGACAATAAAGGACATGAAAAACCATCCCCCAGGCAACCAAGAAAAAGCATAAAAAAAGGGTGAAAGGATTAATTGAGACACACTTATGACAAATCCAATAAGCAAATAAAAATTAGTAGCTTTCTAGCTGACTTTGACTTTGATGCTACAAACAAAATCTTGAACACTGCAAACTATGCTGTCTTTGGTTTGCATTGCTGAAAGGAAGATTTGTAGGAGAGAACTGTGGGAAAATTTCAAAGTAGATGGTATTTGTGTCTTCCAAATGAGTAGAGAGAGTGGGAGAGAATATTGTGGTTTTCTAAGTTGAGCTTGTATTGAGAAGAGAAAAGGTGCTAACTTATCAAATATAGTAGATTGGGTTCTTTTGGTATGTTTTCCTTTCATCTTCTTGTTTCATATGTTTTCCCTTTTCTTCTGGCTGTACTCCTTGCCCTGTCTTGTTCCTTTTCTCAATCCGTTAGAGCAATGCTGAAGGGCAAATTGGTGGCAGATGATGACAGCCTTAAAAATGCCATGTACTGTTCTTTATTGTTACAAATAGTCAATGATGTACACAAAGACTAAATAGGATCATTTTAAGGTATATAATGGTAATTTCGGAAGATGAAAGAGGTTACTTTCTGCCCCAAGTCAGTGAAAAAAGCGGGAATTAACTCTTGTGTGACACATTTTTTTCTGGAAATATCTTCCAATTTTCTTCCTTTAACTGTAATGTTCATTTGTATGAAATCCTTTGGCTCACTATTTGTTCTTTGATGAAATTTTGATGCAACTTCTGTAGGCTGATAATTTGCGTCAGCAGACGTTACAACAAATGCATCGCATATTGACAACAAGACAATCGGCCCGCGCCCTTCTCGCAATCAACGACTATTTCTCACGCCTTCGTGCCCTCAGCTCTCTGTGGTTAGCACGGCCGCGGGAGTGAGATCCTGGTGCTCGAGTTTGAAGGTATCCTAGGAGATCAATTGTCTCAAGATCAGAATTAAAATTGAGTTTAGTTGCCTTAATCTCGAAGTAATGATATCTTATGGTGGCAAATGGCGCCTCCTCAACATTAGGTACATGGCAGAAAGGCGACTTGATTGTGTTTGTTGGTTTCTGCAGTAACCTTGTCGTCAGTAGATGTTCTACCAAGCATTTCTGTGAATATGATCTGTGTTGTAAAAGAATCTGATTGTTGTGAGAGTTAAGAAAAGAATAGGGTGATGTAACATAGCTTATAGACATTAGTATAGATTGGGAAAAGTCTCTCGAATTCGAGGTCGTATAAGCGTGTACATATATGTTAATGCAATTTGATCTCGGAAGCTTTAATTGAGTCAACTCTAACTGGGACGAAAGGTATGAGTTGAGGCATGTTTGGTCGCATGATTGAATGCATAGGAATTCATGTTTGAATGTGGAAAATCTTTTAATTTTTTTCTCAACTTTTCTTTGTTAGGATAAAAGTATGGAGTTATAGAATAATCTAAGGAAGTCGAAAAACCATGTTTTCTGAAATTTGTAGGACACATTTGTTCAAATGGAAAGTTTTGTATTAGAGTTTTTGTATCTTAAGATATCAACTCTTCAAACTCTAGAAAACAAGGTTATCACTTTTAAAACAAGTTATGCATTGACACTTAATAAAACAAATTAAAAGAGAATTAAAAAACGGAAAAGAAAAAGTAGAAACTTTCTTTCCACACTTGAACATCACCTAGTGTCGTCATTGCTTTTACAAATAGTTGAGATTGATTAACAGTAGCTCCGGCAAGTTAGGTGCAAATTCAAAAGTGATCCAATTGTAGCTTAAGTTCCTTTGATTTCATGCAGCAGACTCTTTACCTCCAGCTTTCTTATATTCTAATACCTTGTGTTTGTAACAAATTATGAGCAACAAAGAAAGAATAAACAGTTGATGGGAATGTGCTTCATTTTCCAGAGAAAATTGGCTCGGACCTATCATTTTTCCTAAGGATAAATGACATGTAATGTCCTTATATTATGCTCTATATTGCACAATTATCCTAAAACTATAAAAATGTTGCACCAATGGTCATAAACTATCTGTAGTATTGCAAGGATGTACCTCCGGCAAAATTCTCTTCGATTACTAACGGAAGTCTTGGGAAATTTACATAGTTTGTCCTTTAGCTATATTTTTTTTGTAGAAAAGTACTCAAACTTTTTAAAGGTAAAAACCTCTCACGGTAAGGGAAATTAGTACGATACATTTAACTTATTTAGGCAACGGAAAGTGAGGAGGTGTCTCCCATCCCATTGCAATTAGCCTCATTTTTCTCATATAAAGGCAAAAAGATAATCTTTTATAATCATCATCATAAAGAACGGAATAAACTAGATAACTAAAACAAGGAAAAGGAAACAATTTGGAATTATAATCCCGTAAAAAATTATTAAAACTCTTTTATGTGATAGAAAATTAACGACAATCAGATCATAAGTTAAAAGAGTTTTCAATTCGTTTGTCTACATTATTTTAATTTTTGTTGATAATATTATTTTAAAAGCAATTATTTCAGTATCTTATTTTAGAAAATAAAAATTAAAAAATTATAGAAAGTTATTATGTTTTAAAAAAATATATATTTCAAGTTTAGGTAACAGTAAGGCATATTCAATTAATATGGATTACATCATAGAGCATAAAATTTCGGACAAAAATTATAATGAAAAATAGAGTTATTTAAAACTACTCCCTCTATCTTTAAAGGCCAAAATCCCTATTGCTCCCATGAACTATACTCACTTGGACACTTTGCACCCTGAACAAACTAATGGACCAGATTGAACCCTCAACTTTGTAAACTCGGACAGTTTAGTCCTTTAACTCATATTCAATCTCATGTGATCTCACGTGCCATGGATGGCGTCACTCGCTTAACGGAGTAGCGTCACTTGGCCCTCCGCTGATCCTAACTGGGACCTGGTCGAAGCAATGTACAACTCCATCTTCGACCTTCTCTCTTCCAACGGCCTCGATGCTCTACTTCTCAAGTGTTTTTTTATAAGCCTTTTGTTCAGAAGTTTTTGCCATTGATCTAATCCTGTTCCAATGAGCTATTTTTTTTTTTTATCATTGTAGCTCTGTCATGTATTTTCCTCACTGATGAAATATGATTCAGCGACCGGTACATGGACGAAGCCTCGCTTATGTAGCCGTTCTCCTCAGTCAATAATTCCCCCATTGATGTGTGTTCAAAAACTGCTTTGTCCATGTACCAATCAGATTCACTTGCCATGATCGGCAGCCGGAAGGGTCAAAGTTAGAGCTCCACTGATGAAATCTGATTCAACGACTTCTCTGCTTCTTTTCTGGGGCCTTGTTTGGAGCCCGGCCCCAATAAGAGCTTTTTCAGGAGACATCTCTCTTGGCTCCACCAGCAACAATGCTAGTGCTTATTCCTTGGCTTTTCCTGTGTAAGCTAGCATTTATTGGTTGATTGCACATTTGTTTTTCCTCACTTTGAAACTTGAAAAGCTTCCTCATCCAAATTAGCTCTCTCTTCTCGAAACCCTAGTTCATTTTCACAAGCCCACTTGCTTCACTCAGTACAACCAATCGTTATGGCTTTGCTTCACCAAGATCCTTGAGGAAGACGACAACATTACCGGTTCTCTGATTTGCGGGATCTTAAAGTATTGGTTGACGGAGCTTCTATCGAAGGAAGCCCTCAACTAGGTCGGCCTTTAAATACTCAGTTGTTGTTGCTCTATTAAGCAAGTGACGCCGCCCATGGCACGTCAGATCACAAGAGATTGAATATGAGTTAAATGACTAAATTGTCCGAGTTTACAACATTGGGGGTTCGATCTGGTCCTTTTGGTAGTTCAAGGTGAAAATTGTCCGAGTGAGTATAGTTCGGGGGAACAATAGGGATTTAGCTGTCCTAAATAGTCATGTTGTTCATCTTTCTTGATTTACATGAAAAAAGTGAAAGGTAAAAATAGAAATAACACAAATTTTTTCTTAAATTTTCTTGACAAACTCAATTGTTTCATTTTGAACAATCCAGGATGAAGGAAGGAAGTATTTAATTGATGTGTTTTGTCCATGGTCATTGGTGGATCTATCTATCTATCCATCTATCTGTATAGCTTCATTTTCTGACTGATTACTGAACACAAAGCACATATTATTACACATTTTCCCCGACCCAGCAACCATCTATACATATTATAACGTTTTGCTTCCAAGAGACCAGAACTATAAAATTGAAAAAAAAAGTTAAAAACAAAATTTAAAGAGAAATTTTATGGAGAAATATGGTATAAATGTTTTCCTGGATAAACATGGTATCTCTAAGATGGTAGTATAAATTAAAAAAAAAAATAAGGAGTGGTTAATTCCATTTAACATTTTTTTTTTCCGTTTAACGTCATTTGAGTTATTTATCTGGCAATCAATAAAAGTAGCAATTATTATAAAGTAACTAGTTTTTTAAATAAATTTTGCCATTTCAACTCGTAAGATAAATTTTAGTAAATGTAGTAATTTTCTTTGCGAAAAAACGTTTTCGAAGATATTTCAAGTCTTTTGAAGTGCACAATTTCAAGTGATGTAGACTTGGATAAACGATCTCTATATTTAAAAACGCAGTTTCGATAACTTTTAAAAATTCCAGGAATAAAAAAACCAGTTTTAAAAGTAAAGTCTTTTATGAGCAAATCACTCTTATTTCTAGTAGGCTAAGTTATCCATTTTTTTTAACCAAATAAACCAATAATATTACCATAAATGTATGGGATTTTCTTAATGTTCATACTCCTATACTCCTAACTTTTCAATCTTTGAATGGTTCTCAATAAGCGCATTTTAGTGGGGTGTGCTTTTTTTTATAATGGAATGAGTTCTCTAGTAGAATCGGAACGAAGTTATACATGAGTGTAAATGCTACTTTATTGGTAGAAACTATAAGGGTTTGTGCTTGGAATTGGGAAGCTTCGACCTCCTCATCCCAAGTGAATCATGTCTAACCTCCTCCTTCACGATGGTCTCCCCCCACTATTAGATACATGAAGATTAATGTGGATGTTGCAACTTCCTCAACCTTGCATTGGAGTGCCATAGGTGTGGTATTTCGGGACTCCTCGTCCTCCCCTTCCCATATCTTCTCTGTCTCTTTTGGCAAATGGTGGGATCAACTGAATTAGGTAGAAACTCTAGCAATTTTCTATGGTATGAGGGAAGCATTAGTAGGAGGTACCAAAATGTAATCATTGAATCTGATGCTAAAGTATTAGTTTGGGAACTACAAGGACATAGAGGTCTATCACTTCGTCCTCTTAATTAAGGTTCTTATGGATGACATTCATAGTCTAGTTGCAACCTTTAATGTTTGTTATTTTACTTTTGGTTTTCACACTCTAAATACTATTGCTCATGTTGTTACCCTTAAGGGTTTTTTGTTGTTGGCTACCTTTGTTGGCCTTGCACGTTCTGCTCATGGTTGACTTCTCTTTTCTTTAATTAATATATGAATCAGATTTACTTAAAAAAAAAAAATTATCATAGAGGCCAAAACACTCACTCAACTCAAAAAAATATGGAAGTCTTTTTTATCTATTTTAATTTAGTTCAAATCTTTGAACAAAGAATAAAAAAAGTATCTCCATCATCAAACACTCACCGGTTCATTCATTAAAAAAAAAAAATTCGGTCCTAATCCAATAATCGCTCCCAGTAGTTCAACAGCCCATTTCCTTAAAATCGTTGTTCACTATTAGAAATAACTCAGCCCATCATTTCTCTCGGTCACTTTAGAACGTATAATCATAAAATTTTCATATTCAAATCGGGGTTTTGATAATCTTAAGTCACACTCCCTGTGCTTTCTCTATCCCTTGATCATCTAGTTCTAGCCACTTCCTCCAATTTTAACCCTCAGACCTGTTGTTCTTGCCACTTTTTCGGGTACAGATCATTTCTGTTTTGACTTCACCTTTGATAATAAAATTGCCCATGAAATTGGGGTTTCTACGAACGCTAGGTCCCGATCGCCCAACCGAGTCCGCTTCCAAATTTTGTTATCGTACGCACCCCAATGGAGTGCCAGTGGATTCTTTTCCTAACCATCACAATTTTGTTCATTCATTTGTGTTGGAATTCTTTTGCACCAATGCTAATAAAAAAAATAGTGCAATGTTAAATTTAGTGATTGAAGTGTTAAATCTAAAGGATTAAAGGTGCTTTGAGTGGGAAGAAGAGATTTAGGGACCAAATTTGGCAGTTTCTCTGAAATTCTGTTAACTTTAACTGTGGAAGAACCAGGCTTGAAATAAAAATAAGGAGATTAGGACTTTAAGATGATAAAATGAAAATTAGGGACCCGTTTAGAACAATGCAAAAATGTTAGAGATGACAAATGAATTTTACCCCGTATGCTTGGTTTTAGACGAACGAGCCCAGCCCACAACCCGAGCGCATATAGTTTATTGTTTGCTTCGTTCTCTTCCCTCACCTCTAGCGGTCTTCGCTCTGGGGTCACTTTCCGGTGTCTAACTGACAAACTTTTGATCGTCGATCTCTCATATTATTCTCCCTGGTATAGACTTCTTCTCTTGCGGCGCTATCAGCCGCCGACATCTAGTTCGCGTCTTCGAAGCTTCGGAGTTGGCGTTTTCCGCCGTCGGCTTGCTGTCGTTGTAGGTCAGGTAAGTGTCTGCTGTTTATGTGTATTCTTTGAAGGCACAGCTCAAGATTTTTCACTTCCTCTTATCCTTCTTAATGGGCCATTAATTTTAGTCGTTTGTTCCTATTCAGTTATCGATTCCTCTAATTTCTGGAGATTTTTGAATGGATCATTTTTATCTCAGCCACTTTTGCCTGCATTGTTACTTTCTATTACCAAACATTGTGCCATCGAAATTGGGAAATCTCTATCTCAGCGCCGAATATTGAAGATTGGTCATCACTTATGTGTTGGAAAAATTACATAGGTGCTTACTATGAGTATGGTCTACTAGAATACTACGGTTTGTTTTCCGGAATTCCGTAGGATTTTATGAGGTTCTTGAACCAGGGGCATAATGACTTCTGGTGCAAATTGAGACTTGAGAGAATTTCTAGAAGCAGCCATTCTAGAAATCCCTTACGCGTGCAAACTTTTGGTTTTTCCATTTGGGACTTTTCAGAATTTTGCGAAGTTCTGCACTAAGATATGATTGCTGTGCATGTGAGTCTGCACTCTGCAGCAAATATCGAGTTCTTTATTGGTTGAGCTGAAAACAAGTGTAGTTACAGCATTAACCACTTACCTAGGTGGTTCATGTGGTTGGGGACGAAAAAGCCTTCCATTTGCTCAAATTTTGAGGAAAGAAATGCAAATAAACATGTCCACAGTTTTTGTGTTAACTAAACGTATTTTATGGCAACGAGTGTGGCAAATATTTCCGTAAATGGTTCTCTCCTTTTTTTCCATTTGGTAGATAAAAGATATCTCTCACAAGCTTGAACATGCAATAATAGGCAGGTAGACATGTTTAAAAACCCAACTTTTACCCACCATGAACCGAGAGTGTGAGGGCGGAGAATATCCAACCCTATGCGGGTGCGGGGAGGGCACAGATAGACATGCGGCATGGCACGTGTACGGCCATTTGCTTGGCACATTTCATATTTGCGCCTCATGCCCAGTTTTTCTTCAATGAAGATATTTCAGTTTATTTATTGTACTGCATTAGGGTGAAAGATTTTTTACCATAACCTGAAATCGGACCCAAAACTCAAAGCATAGGGTTGGATCAGTGCCTTAGTGGAGTGGAAAATGAATATTTGGGCTAACCCAAACCTAATCTTATTAAAAAACTCAGAAATTAGGTTACACCCGAAACCACCCCAATTGACCGGACTATTAGACTCATCTAAAACCTCTCAATTCAATCCTAGCCCAGCCCATTGACATATTTTACTTGGCCCATTACACCTAACCCTAAAATCACCATCCCAATTACCCAATTCCCAAGTCGCCAAGCGGTCAACCGCTTTCTTCTCTATCTGAATCTGATGGTCTAGCAGCCCTGCCTCTGCTATGCTCGCTCGACTACTGACTTCCTTCTCATTCGAACACACCAAGGTACCCGCCGCCGCCGCCGTCCTGCCCGTCCGTCCTGCTCGCCGTTCGCCATCCCATCGCTGCTCGTCGTTGCCATCACCCTTGGCCTCGGCCTCCCTCCCTTGGACCTTCGCCGTTGTTCGCCTCCTTCCCTCCCTCCTTCGCGCTGTCGTTTTGCCTCCCTCCTCGCCGTCCTTCGCCTCAACCTCCCCCACTTTCCGTCGTTCGCCTCCCTTCCTCCCTCCCTCCCTCGCGCCATCGTTCGACCTTCCTCCCTCGCCGTCGTTCCCTCGCCGTCATTGGTCAGATCGCCGACAGCTGGTGGCAATAGTCCCAGTTCTTCCTATTTCTTTGAAATGCATTTATCAATATAAAAAACTGATGAGTTACCCATGCTTCTGATTTTCAGACCAAATCTTCAATTGATACAAAGAAAATATGCCGCACAGAACCCGGCCTATGACTGCGCTCTTGCTCTTCACAGGCCTTAATGCTGTCTTGGTATCAACTATTACACCAGTCTATGATTTTGTCTGCTTCCTTCCGTACTGGGAAAGAAGGGTATGTTTCTCTTTGCACAAGCTTGCCTGATTACTCCTAAATTTATGTTGGAACCTGGAAATGATTGTTTTCTATTTTTATGAACTTAATATGATAACTAGGGGATTGATTGAATCTTTTGTGTGCTTATACATATATAGAGTTGGGGAAGAGTTCATAGGAAGTCCTACGAGGTTGTTGAGTTGCATAATGGGAGATAGTTCTTTCTCCTTGGTATTGTCGGGATTTAATTCTAGGATTTTCACTAGAGGTTTTTTACAAGCTAAGATAGCAGATAACTTCAGTGACTGTTTATTCTCCTATGGTAAATGATATTATTCATGATGGTCCTGCCAAAAATTCCATTTATAAAAACACAGTATAACTATGAGCAATCGGGCTATTAGTTTCGACAGGTGCTCGGGATGCTGATGTTGTCCATGTTGTGTTATTTGTAACAACATATTCTGTCAAATGGATGCTGCTGATCTGTTTTATATATAGAGCCTTTGAGGAGCTAGAGTTGAAGTCTGCACTCTATTTTGGTTTTGGTGAGTTGGTGCTTGTATGAACTTCTCACCACTTGTATATGAGTTTGCTTCGTGTTTATCACGGGATAAAATAGTACTTTCCAATTTTTGTACAAGAACATGCATTTCTTGTGATGCTTAGAATTAGAAGTAGATGCACCCTTCAACTGCTCAAACTAGATTAATTTTGTAGTTCGGAGCTACCAGCTAGTTGAATAATTGTAAACTTTAGCCAAGCTGGTTGTGGGTGTCAAACTTATGCTGCTACGATCAAAGAGTTGGCTCTTTTGTTGGGGCTTTAGTTCTGTGATGAAAGGGTAAGGTCTCTGGGCAAAGTTGCCCCACTTCAACTTACTGACAAAGAAGCTAATGTTTTGATTGATTTATTGTCAAAGGTCATGAGTTCTGCTTTAGAACATAGTTACTAGGTGCATCATACATTCCCTCTTTTGCAAATCCTGCATTGGTTAGCAAATGTTGTCTCTCTCTTTTCCTTCAGTTAGTTGTGGTTTCCACTTGAATCTTCTTGTTGCCTGATGCTTCTGCTTGGTGTAATAGCGAGAAAGGCGAAGGCTGGAACGGGAAAGATCTTCTTTACCCAACAGATCTTATAGTAACCATGCGGATTTTCAACGTTGAATTCTTGGAGGGAGGTTGTGAGTCTTCTGCGTAGTAAACGATTCCTGAAGTATTCATTAGCGTTGTCAAAGGATGTGAGATGTAGAATTAACTGATGTATTTTGGTTTTAATATTTGAGGCGGTTTATAAAAAGTTTGCCTAATTCAATACCCTTGGATATATCTTTCTTCGCGCTGAACGAACTTCCAAGTTCAAAAGGATATATGAACCCTGAGGGGGGACAAAAACATATTGCTGATAGTGCTGATTCGCTTGGCCGATGGATTTCATCTTCCTCAATTATTTTTCATGTCGGGCCGATGGATTTGAAATCTCAGATAGGGCTATCAATGAGCCCTTTTTCAAGGTTTGTTTGTTTGTTTGTAAAATCCTGAAAGTCATCATATCCTATTCTTTGTTTGTTTGCCCATCCATTTTTTTCAAGGTTTATGGTTATCTGGATGTGAATTTGGTGGCGAGGATGATAAATGTTGTAATCCCAGCTCATTATGAGACCTTGTGTAGGTCTGGGAATAGACTCCTCCTGTCCAACATCTATCTGAGCTTTCACCATAAATCCTTTTGTTTTTCTTTCCCTAGTTAATGTTTTCAATTCTACTTAGCAACGCTGATCCGTTTTCATCCAATTTCTGGACTGGGATTGGGATTGGGATTTCTCGGTTACACTGATGATTTCTCTCTGTGCTTTTTAGTGTTCTTTTGTTTCTAAACTGCGATGAGGTGGAGAAATTAGTTGGTCTCTATTCATTTTTTGGCAGTTTTAAAATAGTTGTCCTCTTTCTATCTTTCCAAGTAAGTTAATTTTTTTATTATTTTATATATATTTCATTTATTAAAAGGAGAGAAAGTTGATAAAGTTAAAGAGTGAAAGTACTAGGGCCCATTAAAAAGTGGATAAGTACATGTACTTTATATAAAAATAAATAAACTAATAGTTTTATATTAAAAGAAAGAAGTAAAAAATAGAGAAATTTTAATTTGCGTACATTATCAAAGATGACAGATTTTATGAGACGAAGGGAGTATTTTTTTATAATTATTTATCAATATTGTTCTTCACCCAATTTAGCCTTCAATTAAGTGGGAGAATACTGCATTTAAATTTGACTTTCAAAACTTGATAAGGAAATCCTTCATCAATGTGATTTTAGTTCCTAATTTGTCCATACATACTTAAATACAATTAAATTAATTACACAATTAATAAATTTAAGTTAATGAATTACACAAATATTGCATTAGATAGGGGAGGCTGCCCTCTATATAAAGTAATAAATCCAATAAAAAAAACCATACACTGTACATTTATTCAACAAAGAGTGAAGTGTATCAAGTTGCTCTTTCTTGTATTTCAGAATTTTGTTTAGTTTATGAATTTGGGGGTTCAATTCGGATCTGGGATGGAGGTCAAGCCTTTGGTTGCGATAGGAACAAGTGTGTGGTACTTGTCGTGCCTCGAAGACAGGCTACTGATTAATTTTGCTTTAATTATCTACAGGAGGATTTGACATTACCCATGTTACTGCAATGTATGTGTAGCAAAAAAAAAAAAACATGTTTCTTTTTCACTTATAGAGGGAAAGAATTATTGTCCTAATTTTTAATATAGTACACTAATCGTTTTCATTGAAAGATGACTAAAATGAGTATTCCATGATTAATTAAGGCATACTATATCAAAGTTTGGCGAGTTGAGGCTGATCATATCAATTTCACTTTATCATGATTAATTATGAGGAAAACATGAAACAACTGGTAATTAAAATTTTAAATAGAAGCTAATTAATCAATATATATATGATCATATCTCTTAATTAAGTTGAATATTAGTCGTTAGATGTACCATTTAGTTTGATCTAAGTATATGCTCAACCATACATTGGCAGTCCTACAATAAAATTTCCATAATTTTCATCCAAACTTATTTACATTTAAGAAAAAAAATCAGGTAAATACTACCATTATAAGGAATTCTTGGGCTAGCATAAGAAACATCAAAAAGGGAAATAATTCACTATTCCAAAGTTAATGGCATAATAATTTAGAACCTAATTTTTGTAAGTACCAAATTTAAACAAAACTGTGAATAAAAAAATTTATTCCTAATTAAGCAACCTAATTAATCAAAATCACATCCTGTATTATCATGTAAGTTGAGTATAGATTACCAAACCTAGCTAGAATTTCTCCATTTAACTCCTTTCTTTGTACCCTCTCATCATGCATAAAATTGTTATCTTTAGATTCTAGAACATATAAAATTACAACTTTTTCTATTATGCGACAGATCAATAGAACCTTATATATTAATTTTGGAAGGTAAAATTGTTTCATATTGTAATTTTAGTGATAATAATTTTTTAATAATATTTGTATTACATTTAAATATATATTATTTTAAGATACTCAATATAACTTAAAATCCCGTGACAAGGCATATGGAATCTAGTTACAATAGTTAGAGGTAATGAAAAGATTAGCTACATTAGCATTTGTACGGTCAATTTATTAGGCCGAGAACCAAGATTTTCCTGGATACGTTTGAACATTTTTTACCATTTCACACCCCACAAATTCAATGCTCCAGCCCTGTACGAGGAAAATGCCTTTCACACTTACGCATCTCTAGTCGGGGCGAAATCGCTGGGTCTATAAATAAAATTCTGGCACATCCAATCCCCTTCGCCCCTCCGCTCCTGGTCCTGGATATCGAAATTAAATTAATGGCTCATCAAAGTCCAATCCTTTTGCTCACCACGCTCTTCCTTCTTGTGGCGGCCAGCCATTCTCCTACAGCCGCCGCCGACAAATCCCTCATCGAGAAAACATGTAACCGTACAAGCTTTCCGGAGGACTGCGTGGCTGGGTTAGAGTCAGACGCGAAGAGCCACAGCGCTAACTCAACGGGATTGGCCCGAATCGCGGTCCAGACGTTGGGGGTGAAGATTGGGAGGGTTATTCCGGTTGTGTCGGAGTACGTGAACGAGGCTCGGGATCATACGAAATGGGCCATGCTTGTGGCGTGCAAGGATTTCTACAGCGTGTTGCCTGGTGCAGTGGACACGGCGGTCAGCTCGTTGGATCAGCACCAGTACAACGTCGCTTATGCGGGTTTGGTGAATGTTAGCAGCGGCGTGAACGGGTGCAGGGGATTCGGCCTCCAGGAGATTGCTCAGCAGAATGATATTGTCTTTCGGTTCACCAATGTTTCTATGACCATTGTTCACCTTCTTTTCTAGCTCGCTCATATCATTATATCTCATCTACCCACTCTGCCCTTTCTTAAATAAAATAACTGTCTTGCAGTTGCTGTCCTTTATACATTTATGACAGATGGTTCCGCCTCATCCCCTCCCTTGCGTTCTCCCCTCTAAAATCTTCTAATACTCCTGCTTTATATTGTGTTCTATTCTCATTGAAATATATATATATATATATATATAGCGGAAATAGCGGAAATTTTGTTGGGCTCATGTGGGATCTGAGAATCGGTTTATTGGGTCTGCAAGTAGGGCTCTGGCCTGCAAGTAGGCAATATGTCGTATGAAGAAAATATGGGGGTATTTTCGGGATATAAGGATGAGTTTTCGAGTTGAATACAAACCCGTAGTGTCGTTTTGTTTGCCTTTAAATCGCCGCCGAAGCCTCTCATATCCATCATATCGTTTGACTCATCTTCTTCATCATCGTTGTTGCCGGTTTCTTTGTTTGTTTGCCCATCCATTTTTTTCAAGGTTTATGGTTATCTGGGTGTGAATTTGGTGGCGAAGATGATATATGTTGTAATCCCAGCTCATTATGAGACCTTGTGTTGGTCCGGGAATAGACTCCTCCTGTCCAACATCTATCTGAGCTTTCACCATAAATCCTTTTGTTTTCTTTCCCTAGTTAATGTTTTCAATTCTACTTAGCAACGCTGATCCGTTTTCATCCAATTTCTGGACTGGGATTGGGATTGGGATTTCTCGGTTACACTGATGATTTCATGGATGAGCTCCAATATAATCTTTTTGGGGAGCAAAACCTTTCCTTCTTCCGTTTTCTCTCTGTGCTTTTTAGTGTTCTTCTGTTTCTAAACTGCGATGACGTGGAGAAATTAGAAGAGAGATTGTGTTCCCAGTGATGGTTGAATGAGGAACCATGCTAATGCTGATTGATTCATCAGTGACGATTTGTTCTTCAATTAATGATGCATACTGAGGGAACACTACTGTAGACCACACTTCTCTCCAATTTGTCATCTTGTATTTCTTTGTTTCATTCGTTTGATTGACTAAACCTGATGCTGGAGCGTGATTAAATTTGGTTCTCGTTGTTTGTTTCTCGTTGATGCTGGAGAAACAACCAAATTTAACAATGAACCAACTCCAAGAATAAGTTGATCCAAAACATAGTCTAAGAATTAAAATGACGAAGTCAGCGAACAGAATTGGTGCAAAATGCCTCAGGGTTTACAATTTTAAAAATGTCAGCTTCTCTGAGGTGTGTGTGTATTGTTGTGGGCATGGCACGTTTGCATATCCAATTGCAAGTTGTAAAGTCTGTGGACCACGATCTTCTGACAGGCAGTCCACTTAGACTGAGAAATGGGCTAGGGCGGGGGTCTGGGGGGGATCGCAAGCAAGCTTGGCAAGAAAACCACAAAAGCATACTTCTCCAAATAACTTCACTTTGTGGGTCATCTGTCTGCTTTCTCCCTTAGCAACGATGGTGGACTGTGTCTTCTTCTAGTACGTCAGTGGCCGCGTGCCTGACTTGTTGATTTACTTTTTCAGTATTTTCTTTATAATTATTTTTAAACATTAGAAAAATATGAAGTGTTGTTAAATTTGTTACAAGACTTTTAATAGATAATTTAAATTGTAAATTGAAAAATTAAATAAATTTGTAAGAAAAAAAATTAGAGATAGGAATAAGTTTTCAAACTGGGTAAATGAGTAACTAACATTCATATGAAAGAATTTGCAATTGACCCAAAGAACATACTATGAAGTACTATAATGTAGGAGGAATGATTTCTTTTTTTTAGTAAACACCACAGTGGGTGTAGATTTTATTTCACAAAATTAGCCCAACAACATTTACATATTAAGTCAGGGGCTTACAAAAAGGACAAAACCTGACTTAAAATAAAACTCAAATAAACCTAGCATGTGCTTCACAAACATAATCAGGCAATACATACTAAGCAAAAATCTCACTAAAATTGCAACTAAATTTGTATTGGATTGATTCAGAAATAATCTGCACTATTTTAGTTGTCGGTTTGGAAATTCAATGATGACGTTTCCTATTTCTTTCCCGCCACAAAAAATAAACCATAGCCGAAAAGCATGCACGCATTACCTTTGGCTTTAAACTATTGCCCTTAACCACCCTGCAAAACCACTGCCAACATCTATTCCACCTCCAAGGAGCATTATAGAGTTTGATCATACACATAATTTCGAGACTCATCAACAAGAAGACAGAGAGCATGAGAGTTAGAAATTATGTCAAGGTAACGACAAATCCTATCCAATGTAGGCAATTTTTCTAACATAGCAAACCAACAAAACATGGAAAAATTTGGAACAAAATTCCAAACCAAAGAGTACCACCTCACCAAATCAAAGTTTTCCAAACTAAAGAGCACAGGAGGAATGATTTGTCAATCACTTTCAGTAATATTTTAGACTAATATTTGTTGATTGTGTAAACTAAGAAAAAAAACACTCTCACGTCCCAAACTATTTGTAGCATATATTTGGACATCTCAATTTTCTGCAACATTTTCATATTTATTAAACTATTTTATCATATTATTTTTCAAACTATTATTTTAATATTTATTAATTCTGCCATCTTTCTTAGTTTACTTAAAAAGATTAAGGGTAATAGTGAAAACCTTATACAAACTTTTTTCTCTTTCTTAACTATTGTGTTAAACTTAAATATTTCAACCATTTTAATAATGTGGCAAGTATATAACATTCAGATGCTCATAAAATTTTCATAAAAATTACAAAGACTCCCATGTGGTTTGGCTAGCTTACACTTTCCCACCTTACTTTCAAAAATATGTATACTTTACCCTTATTTCTTTTGTATTGTCCGAATATAATTTTTGAAATCCTAATTTAAAATGTACGCTAGCCATTTTACTGTAATTTTAATCACTCTCATTTCTTTTACTTTTAATAGATATTTTAAATCATTAATTTTTCTATCTATAAATACAAAATAATATTTTCTAAATGTTAGTTAACAATAAAAAAAATAACTTAGAATTACTTTAATATAGTTATTAGATAGTTTAAATTAGAATTCCAGAACTTTATGCTAACAACATAAAAAAATATGAAATTAAAGTTTAAGTTTTCAAAACTAAAAGATATTAAACATAGATAGGCCAAACCTAAGAATTTTTTGAAATTTTCCTAAGATTTTTGTAGGACATGAAAAGTGTTTAGGTCAGAATTAAGGTTGAGTTGAAAAACTATGCATAACGTCTCACGCATGTTGCATATGGACAACGAACTAATTTCTTTTAATTATTAAACGTACGAAAAGTTATGTGAAACTTCAGTGCAGATTAGGAGGAATAGACTTGTATAAATGAAAATTATATACATCAAAGCCGGATAAAGTTATGTGAGAACGAAAAAGTGTAAGTGGATTTTATCATATAATTTCCAGGGCTGTTCATTCAACTCACTTAGGGATAATAATCGGGCAGGTAAAATCTGTAACTTGCAAATATTCATCCACAATGAGCGATAAACTAGTAAAAATAGTTGTGATGGAGTGGATATAGGTAGCAAATTATATTCATCTAGTGGGTGGCGGGTAAAAGGTATCTATTATGGATAAATTTACCCGGCCTATTCAAGAAATCCACCTATGTGATTTTTCTATTTATTAATTATAATGGAATGGAACACCTATATTTAATTAATATTTTATACTAATTCTCATCAAATATTTTCTTGTATGCAAGTTATGATTTTTTTGTATTGTATGTGGATAATAGCTTTATATACATGTTTCATGTTTTGTTTTTATAAAATTAAAAAAGAAACATAATTTAAACCGTGAGTACGAATTACTCGAGAGTTGTGGGCACGAGTGAAATTTTTGACTCACTTGCGGTCACTGATAACTGATGTAAATGGATTCTTCATGTAAATGCTGGTCAAATTGAGTTTAGTATTGGCTTATAAGGCCCATCCAGCCTGAACCAACCCGTACAAGTATAGTAAAAATATGAGGTATGTTAGCCTGCATGATGTCGCATGTATTTTTTACAACAAATTCAGTATAAAAAATTTAAATAATAAATAATTAAAAAATATGAAAAAATTGATTAAAGCCGAACTAACTTAAACAATAACTAAATTTAGGTAAATTGAAACATAACATCATATGTATTTTGAAATCATGTATAATTTTTTCATTAAACATAGTTCACTAAAATTTTTTCCTCTTTTATTAAATTAAATTCTCATTTTTAATATCAATGAGAAATTTATTTAGGAAAATTTACTTTTAATTTTAGCAATTATGGAGAAAATTAGTTTATTAAACCATAGAGAACAATTCATACTGCAAAATGCAATCATAAGTAACAAAATAATATTATTGAAACACAAAACTATGCTTAATTTATGGTAATAAATTTACAATTTAACCATTCACTTAATAAAGATAAAAAAAATAAAAAAATTAATTAAAGCCGAATCAATCAAAACCATAGCCAAAATAAAATAAATGACATGCTTTTATTAACCATAGTAAATACCAAAAGATGACGTCAGAAAGCAAAAGTTGGGGAGCATTATGGCAAAAGTGATACATTTAGGGACCAAAAGAGGGGTTTAACCATAAGTTGGAACAAGCGAAAAAAAAAAAAAAGGCCAGCAGCACATGGAGAGATGTAGGGGCAAAACTGGAATCACACTATTCTAGCCTGTTTGTTTCTCTTTAATTGAATTAATGCGGGCTCATTTTTTTAGAGTCAAAATTGGGTTGGTAGCAGGTTGAAAGGACCTATGAGATTTGTTACGAAAATGGGCCTTATTTTGGTGTTATTTACACACTTATGCCATTGTGCATTTTCTATCATCTCTCGACGACAAGTAGCAGAAGCAACCACAATTGGGTTCATTTTGCACCGAATCCACTCAGATCGTGATCCATGCTCTAATTAGGTGGACATGACCGACGATGATCAGGACAGAGGCGGATTACTGGTGAGAAGCCAATAATGAACAACTAGATCTGAGGGTTCGCTCACCAATTAAGCTTAAAATGCTGATGGAAAATCAAATCTGACACGGAGGAATAGCTTAGGAGTGTGGAGCGGACGGCGGACACAGCTTGGGAGCGTGGATCAGATGTGGCAAATGGCGGACGCAGCTCGGGAGCGTGGATCGAAGTGCGGCGGACAGTTGTTTGGTTTCTTAGATGGCCTATGAATGGATCTATCAGGTGACCGGGATGGCCTCCAAGAAATTCGATTCCACTAGTTGCTCTGCCAGTGAAGTGAAAGAGATGGCAGAAGGTGTAATTTTGGCTAATATTATGGGCATTTAGAAAATTGTCCAACCCTGTACTCTATGACCCGCACAAAACCCGGCCACCAATACAGTAATATGCCTTCATTAAATCCATTTAAAGGCAAATGAACTCGCCCTTGGTTTTGGCAGCCCCAGACGGTCCTCAAAACTTAGACATAAACGCCCTATAAATGCAATGCACGGAGGCAGAAAAAATGGTAATTAAACAAATTGAATATACAAAATGTGCAATAACGTATAGTTGAATAAAATAAGTTTGATTATGGTGCATCTCATCTCATCCAGCACATGCTCCCAAAGTTTATCATTATTCGCTCACCACAACAATGATCCCTGCCTTTGCTCGAATCTACTGTAATCTCTATAAGAATCAGAAAAAGCTTATCACATTCATGACCGATTCGTTCAAGCGATGGGTTTTATTTAGATTGAGGCTTTTTTGTTTTGTTTTTGTTTTTTTTTTTTAAATTGCATTTTAATGTTATTGTATGGTGTTAGTTGTTTACGATTGTGTTTTGGATAGAAATTCGGTTGTTTACATGACAATATGAAAACCCGGACATACTTAATAGATCCAAACCACATCCTATATGGTTTAGTTTTTTATGCAAGTTTTTGGATATTCAGATCAAGTTGGGTATTAAAATGTGCAAATTCATTCATAAGGTGGACTAGCTGTCTTATTCAAATTTAGTTATACCCAACCTTTGAACACTTCTAATAATTTGTTATGAAGGTAAATTCTATAAAATGTTGTATTATGTAATTATTACACGTTTTACATTTAGGTGGCTGATACATAAATTTTACTTTAATTACTAAATCATATACTTATAAGATTACTTTTGAAGAATTTTTGTATTTCAACAAATACTTTGCTTTATATTTGTATAATTAATTTTGTAATACAACTTTTTAGTTCTGGCGCCAGTATGAATTAATCCAACTTTAATTGCATAAGAAAACGATATACAACACGTATAATAAGAAATTTACGATAACCCCCTCAATATAACCTAACCTATACTTTACCATATTTATTTTTAAAAATCTACACTTTGCCCCATTTTTCTTTTAGACTATTAAAAAACAACTTCTAAAATCCTAATTTAAGCTATACGTTAGTTATTTTTTAGTAATTTTAATCTGTCCAATATTTTTGATTTTGCAATTAATAGATATTTTAAATTATCAATTTTTATTTTTTTAATTACATTTTTCTCTTTGTAAATGAAAATCATTATTTTTTAAATGTTAGCTAACTATGAAAAAATATCAAAAATTTTAAAATTGCCAAAACATATTTACCAAACAGTTTAAATTAAGGTTTAGAAATCATTGTCAAACAATGGAAATAAAAAATGGGGTTAAATGTAGGCTTTTGAAAATAAAGGAAGTAGTGTGTAGGTTAGACGAAACCTTAAAGGATTTCGATATTTTTTTCCTGTAGATAGATAGATGAAACGTTTGAGTTTTAGAATAAAATTGAGAAAAAGAAAAAAATTACATTATTTTTATTTTTATCTTTTAGTTTTTACACGTAAAAAAATAAAAAAATAAATAAATGTTAAAATGATAGTTGAACCAATATAGAAAAATAGTTTATTAAATATGAAAATCCATAATACATTGCAATATCCAATTCATGATGGTCCTCCCAAAAATTCCATTTATAAAAACACAGTATAACTATGAGCAATCGGGCTATTAGTTTCGACAGGTGCTTGGGATGCTGATGTTGTCCATGTTGTGTTATTTGTAACAACATATTCTGTCAAATGGATGCTGCTCATCTAGAGTTGAAGTCTGCACTCTATTTTGGTTTTGGTGAGTTGGTGCTTGTATGATCTTCTCACCACTTGTATATGAGTTTGCTTCGTGTTTATCATGGGATAAAATAGTACTTTCCAATTTTTGTACAAGAACATGCATTTCTTGTGATGCTTAGAATTAGAAGTAGATGCACCCTTCAACTGCTCAAACTAGATTAATTTTGTAGTTCGGAGCTACCAGCTAGTTGAATAATTGTAAACTTTAGCCAAGCTGGTTGTGGGTGTCAAACTTATGCTGCTACGATCAAAGAGTTGGCTCTTTTGTTGGGGCTTTAGTTCTGTGATGAAAGGGTAAGGTCTCTGGGCAAAGTTGCCCCACTTCAACTTACTGACAAAGAAGCTAATGTTTTGATTGATTTATTGTCAAAGGTCATGAGTTCTGCTTTAGAACATAGTTACTAGGTGCATCATACATTCCCTCTTTTGCAAATCCTGCAATGGTTAGCAAATGTTGTCTCTCTCTTTTCCTTCAGTTAGTTGTGGTTTCCACCTCAATCTTCTTGTTGCCTGATGCTTCTGCTTGGTGTAATAGCGAGAAAGGCGAAGGCTGGAACGGGAAAGATCTTCTTTACCCAACAGATCTTAGTAACCATGCTGATTTTCAACGTTGAATTCTTGGAGGGAGGTTGTGAGTCTTCTGCGTAGTAAACGATTCCTGAAGTATTCATTAGCGTTGTCAAAGGATGTGAGATGTAGAATTAACTGATGTATTTTGGTTTTAATATTTGAGGCGGTTTATAAAAAGTTTGCCTAATTCAATACCCTTGGATATATCTTTCTTCGCGCTGAACGAACTTCCAAGTTCAAAAGGATATATGAACCCTGAGGGGGGACAAAAACATACTGCTGATAGTGCTGATTCGCTTGGCCGATGGATTTCATCTTCATTAATTATTTTTCATGTCGGGCCGATGGATTTGAAATCTCAGATAGGGCTATCAATGAGCCAGGCTAGGTCCTAGCCCACTGGGCTCAGATTCGGCTTGATAAGTTAATAATATTATCTGAACTCGAACTTTGATAAGAAATGTACCGCAATTCAGGCTTGAGTTCTTTTAATATCTCAATAGGCTTCATAAAATCAAAAGTTAATTGTAACTTTTCAAAGCTTAGGGCTTGTATGTAAGTATTAACTAATTTTAGGAGGTAAATTGTTATAATTTTCATATATAATGGTCATCTTTTAAGGGAGTAACTGAAAGTTTAAAACTTTAGGCGTATATGTACTCTTGGTTTAACTTTAGGGGTAGTGTAATATAACTTATTTTCATAGGTCGCATCAGGCTTCATAGGCTCACAGGCTTTGTAGCACCAAGCTTGAGCTCGGCTTGCTTAGATATCAGACCTTTTTTGGCTCAAGACTGAGCTTGATAGGCTCGCTGAAAAGTCTCAAATAAAGTTTTAGCTTGATAGGCTCACTCAAATTAAGTTCGAGATTGAGTCATCCGACAAAAGTCCGACTCGTTTACCCCTCTAATCTTAGACCAGAGAAAATGTCTCTAACGTTCCTGTTGCCCTTTCCAGCAAGCCAGCAGACTTACTTCATCGACCCAAATAAAGGGCAAAGCACTTTTGAAAGACTATTTCGGCCTTCTGCATGGTGTTTCTGTATTGTTAATAGCAATTATTAGTATTAGAGTCAAGTGTTTGATGCTCCCTTAAATTATAGTGACTCGAGCACATTATGCACGTTAATTCTTGCCCCTAGGTGCACCAGCACTAAAGTTTGATAATTTATTTTGCACGCAAATATGAGAGAATGATTCCGTTTGGCAGGCTTCTTAAGTACCATTTGAAAGTTATCTTTTTGTTTTTTTTTTTTCTGGAAAAACAAATGCATAACATTTTCACTATAACACTTTCTTTTTTATTTTGCTTTTCCTAAAAGTTTTTTATTTCTAATTTTTTTTTCTCAAAATTCTAGAAAGAATAATCTAGGCCACCAGACAGCCCAGTCTCGATACTTCAGATGCCTAAGAACCAAGTCGTTACAGCAGAAAAGACTCGATATGATCCTCATAGGGAAGAGAAGATGGGAACACCTGGAAGCGTAGCCCCTGAGTCAACAATGAATATGTTGCCCGTCACATAAGCTGAAGAATCATGAATCAGATACCGGACAACTGAAGTCAATGCTGGATCAACGGTTCCGTAGGATCTCAAGGGGACTGTTTTCATAGCCACCTTACTCAGCCAATCTCTCTGCATGAGCCACTCTGTGATCTCAGACTTGAAGATGCCAGGTGAAATGGAGTTCACTCGGATGTTGTACACCCCCAATTCACTGGCCATGACCTGTGCACGTTTCATCATGTATTTCTTCAATTATCATTACCCAGGCAAGAGGCATGTAGAATAGCAAAAGTTAATGTGCATGATTGAAGACTATAAGTGAGGGCCACAATTTATTTGAAAAAGAGAATACTAATATCATCAAGCAATAAGAATTCAAATTTCAGAGGACCCATAATCTTTTATTCAGAGATGGAGAAGCGCACACATGAAAAAAAAAACATGAAAGACAGCAGCTGATTTCCCAAATCCAAGTTGATCAAGTGGCAAGTGAAAGAACAAACGTTAGTGATTCATTAAAACTCAAAGAAATGTTTCTCTTCTAGCAAAAATGAAACTGCACGCTAGAAACTTGCTGCTTTCAATTGCAACTGTAACTACCTGAACTACAATGAGTTACAATTCCATCCAAAAGCAACCAAGTAAACATGCTCCTCTAGTCTTTTCTATGAGAAGTGAAAAATGGCCTTTCCTTCTTCTGAACGCAGCCATGGACCGATTCCCATAATTCAGCACTTTGTTTCAAGTTATGTTACCAATTATTCCTGAATTTTCAACATTTTTTTGAGAACACTGGTCTTCCCCTTGCAGCACATTTGGGTCCTATGTGGTCAATCTTTCAGTCTTCTTCTTGGAAGGTTTGTTCCTTAATTTTTCTACCCAGACTTTATACCTACCACCCTTCTATATACACCTCCAAATGGCAGCAGATGTAGAAGAAAAGGTGCATACAACTAAGTCCTCAATTAGTCCCTTGGCCTACCTCAAATCATCCGGTCAATGTTTTTCACTTTCTGAATAATATTTTTCAAAATTCATACAAAAACCACTCACACATGCATATAGGTCATGCAGGCCAACTTCCTTCTCTATCCCTTACCCTCCTATCTGATTCAAATGTAAAGCCATACCTCTTGCTAAGCCATTTGAAAATGAAGCATGAATGTAAACCCATTAGCTGTCACCCTTACACTTTTCTTGAAAGTGCGTGCAAAAGTGAGCATCCTCTTGAGTGTTTACAAATGGGTTCATAGATTTTCATGTGCGATCTACCACATCAGTTTTCTTCCTCAGACAAAACAATCCATGGCATTATAGTTCATAAGTACCTTTGTCATGGTGTTCAAGGCAGCTTTTGACGCAGAATATGCAATGGCCCCAGGTAAGTACCCGCGAGAAAGGCCGGCAATGGAAGAGATATTGATGACTGATCCTCCAAGTTTATTGTCACGCATAAGCGTACAAACATACTTAGACACCAACCATGATCCTGTTGCGTTGGTCTTGAAAACCCGATTCCACTCCTCTTCCGATAACTCTAATGGACTCTTCACACTGCCTGCAAGGCAATAATCAATTACTTTTATATGCCTAATGATCCAACATGAATCTTGATCACAAAACAATATCAGTAGTTCAGTTCAGAAAGATCGTCACTAATCTAATCACAAGTTCAGTAATCCTCGCTCAGCAACCCTATTTTCCAACGTCTTAAATAGAGTGAAATCTTAAAAGTTACCTCTAACGCCGGCGTTGTTGACGAGAGCATCGATCCTCCCGAACGCATCCCAAGCCCTCTGCACGGCCTTCTGGATGAGGAGTCCGTCGGCGGAAACGTCGAGCGCCACGGCGACTGCTCGTGGAGCGGAGGAATCGGTTGCATTGATCTCATCACAAAGGGAATTGAGGAGATCGACGCGGCGAGCGGCGGCGATTATTCGGCAGCCAGCTTTGGCCAAGTCGAGACAGAAATCGCGACCCAGACCGGAGGAGGCGCCGGTCACCAGTACCACCTTCCCTCTGAGGTCGCACCAGGGTTCTAAGTGCTCAGCCATAGGCACCAGCCAAATTCAACTGGACTCAGCGAGAGCAATTTGCATCCGATGATACAGGTGTATAGCAAGAGGGCTAGATACACCGATGCACAACGACATGACATGTGGGAAATATATGGCTACGAACGTACGTACGTGGGTGTATTTCCAGACAAAACCAGTTATACTTAAAATCTACGGAAACAGGTTCGGGTTCGGGGCAAGGATCAAATCTGGTGCCAGAATTGAATTGCCACGACGAAGGCAAACAAATCGGGCCAAATACCACCCGTCTGGTGAAAAATTTGTAAATATATATAACTTTTTAAACACATGCTATACACACACTTAAATTTATATAAATAAGTTTTTAAAATATTTTTTAATTATTTTTATTAAAATTTCCTTAGTATAAATAACGCATATTATAAATTTAATATATTTTGATAGATATTACACATTTGCACCCAATTTATGAAAAATTTTGTTTACCGGGGTAGCTATAAGTTCCAGTTTGAAATGAGACGAGGTTGACTCGAGTCAACAATAATAAGAATAATAAAAAAAAGTGATAAGAATAATAAAAAAAAATACAATAATTTCTGAGTCTTTATCAATTGAATTTTGTCCTTAAAGCGAAACAAAAAAAAGGAAAGGAAATAACATCAACAACTATGTTAAGATATTTGTATCAATTATATTTTAATATTTTATTTATGTACAAATGGTAGATTTTTATATAAATTAAAATGAAATAAGAAAATATATGTACCTACAGTGAATAGTAACTACACGGTATACGGCAGATGTTACACGTGGCACCAATTCACACATTCATTCGTTTGGGATGAGACGAGGTTGACTCGAGTCAACAGGAGTTGACCCTTGTTTGATGTCCTGTTCATACTCCATAGCTTCTATGCCAAGGATGTTAGTTAAAAACTGATTCGGATCTTAGCATACTAAAATCCTATCATTCAAATAATAAGATCTATTTAGGATTTTGGAAATATTTGTTCAGAGGTATTACCAGGATTTTATAAGATTTATCAATCGTAGTGAAGGACACATTTTTGTACGTTTTCATCGATCATCTCAACCTTTCAACCTAACTTTTCTTTTTAAGATAATTGAATATTGCAAGAGGTCAGCAACACATCTGGTATTGCGCTAAAAATAAACCATAGTTTGAGTAAAAAAATTAACTAAAATTTATTTTTTGGTACTCAAAATCTTAAAAAGTATTAAAATTATAAGGGTTAAAAGTATTTCTGTAGATTAAATGTCTGCACGAAACTTTGAATTACTCAAGCTAAAATTTTTACTTTCCATCGCATAAGCTATTTGCTTTTTTATTAAGAAAAAAAAAAACCTTCTCCCCTTTCCTACTCCCCTTTCTATCTTTTATACGGTTTTACGGTGACCAATAAATCATTCTTAAATTAATGACTTGGATGTTGATAGTCATTTTAAGTAATCCATTATTTTCACTTTCGTTATTTTTTATCTAAAATTAATTTCATTTCAAGATCTAAACTCTATCTAATTAATAATTATTTAAATAAAATATTTTTTAAAAAATAACTAATTTTTTTTTTAATTTTTTGTTAATTTTTAAATCTTACTAAATAAGAATGAAAAAGTCGACAAAAAGTGCCTTAATTTTCCAAAAAAAAATGGTTAAAATAACTAATAACTCGCTTTTAAAAATCAGTGTTAAACTCAACTGCTCAGCAATCGACATTTTGTATCTTAGGGCCAATTCGTTTCGTCTAAAGTCAACTGACTTTTTTTAACTTTTTCATCTTTTTTACGTGAAACTAATTTCATTTGAAAGTTAATATTATGTAGATGCAATAATCAATTTGAAAGTAAATTTTTAGAATGTTGTTAAATTTTTATGAATTTTTCTTTTTTAAGACTTGAAACTAGAAAAATTCATAAAAAATTAGTAAGATTATAAAAATTATATTTTTAATTGATTATTGTAGCTACATAATATTGGCTTTTAATTAAAATTAGTTTCAAGTAAAAAAGATGTAAAAATAAGAAAAAGTCATTTTGTAGTCAATTGGCTAAAGTTGAAACGAATTGGCTATTAGTTACCCAACTTTTTTAAAGTTTTATCCCTCAGGAGGCTCTTAAAATTTCTTTAACATTACCAAGCTCATATTTTTTGCATATTGATGTTGTCTGTTTTGTCTTCCAATATAATTTGTTTACATATGAATTACAATATGTAGTCAATGAATGATATTCCTTTCATCCAAATTCTTGACTTAAATTTAGTTACACTAATATTTGTTGAAAAATTATACACACACACACTACAATACTTATAGTTTTTAAATATAATTTTTTTTCAAAATTAGCAAATATTAATACAATTAAATTTAAGTGAAATTTAAGTAAAAATTGACATAATATAAAAAATAAAAAAAAAAGTTTGGGACGGGGATAGTATTTTCTTTTTTTGTAGAATCTTACAATTTAAGATTCGATACTAGAAAGAAAAAAAAAACCTACTGAATATAAGACCTTCATCTTACCAACCTCACTTTGCACTCAAATATAGTATTGCCTCTAAATGGCCTTATGATTGGATGGTTTTCCTAGTATTTGTGCTTTGGATTATTTGGGTTGAGAGAAATGAATGTGACTTTTGCAAGGGACCATTTGATCCCTGATCTCTGAGTTCCAGAAGAGAATATTTGATCCAACAGATTTCGTCTTCCAAAGACTTCGTTTCGGGTCAGAAATTTTTCTTTGCTAATCCACCAAATAATTTCTGCCATAGTTGGGGAAGTAAGGGTCTTTTAACTCTAGTACAAAAACTTGATTATCTTTAAGGTGTATAGGGTGTGGGGGCAATATTCAGGTCTAGGAGCTGCTGCATGGCTCTGGATGGATTCGGATGCCCCTCCAAAATGTTTGAAATCCAAAATTTGACAAAATTGCTCGTCAGATTCAGAGGCAAAACTTGAGGCAATTCAAGGAGTTGTTAAAACAACTTCTTATTTTAAGTTGACATATATCACTGTATTGTATGATTGCTCTCAAGCGCTCTAGATTCTTCACAATCTTCAAGATCAACCCTCGACTTTGGTAAGTCTAGCTTCGCAGATTATTGCAAATATGGAGATTTTCAATCACTGTTCATTGCTGATAATTCCATGACGGTGTGTATCTCCTGTGCACAATCCAGCAACAGCTTTTCTCTCTTGATTCAATCATTTTGTATGTTTTTTAATACCTATATGTATATAGTACTGTCTGTGTACATTTCATGAGCCAACCATTTGTCTGTGTACCTCTTAATATACGTTTTGTATTTTCTACATATTTGCTATTTCACCTTTAACAGTCATTACTATTTCATATATTATTTCCTATATTGGGTTGTTCCTTTGAGGCCTCCATTTGTTCCTGATAGCCAAAGTGCTAAGTATCAAAGAAAGTCATCATCGAGCTAGTATGAAGAACGTTGAAACTTCTAAACAACAAAAAGACATTAGAAGGCCCATAGAATATTTGTTCACGAAGAGGGCCCTCAAATGCTCAAGTGCTTAGTGTTGTTTATCAAGAAATAGAGAAATGAAAATAAAAGTGTGAAGAAGTTATGACTTACCTTGCCAGCTCAATGAAAAATCAAAATAACCCTTTATAGTTGGGTAGTTATGGCAATTATGGGAGTGAATCATGAGAGAATCTGGTATGTCATGAGGAGTTGATGAGGATGTCAAAGACATAAATGTTATAGAGAAGATTATGGAGAATCATTTATCTGCAACCACTTAGGGTGTAATTTTCTTGCTATTAACATAGGATGATCTTGGATTTTAGCGGTGATTTCCCAATAACATTGTTGAACAACGTAATGGGCTGCTAGAACCTCTGCCAACCCAATAAGAGGGAAAATTGTGTGCAGATATAGCCATAATTTATTATAATATGGCGGGGACCATGTATCGGTTCGCTATTTTTTTATGACAACATCAATAAGTTTGATTGATGTAGACTGCTGGCCTTTGACTTTGATACAATATGGTAATATGGTATTAACACCCTTATATGCATAATCTTAGAAGGGAAGATAGATTTTAGGGAAATCTCTTAGTGTGTATGAACAAAATTATTGATCAAATGCAAAATATAATTTAAACAACTTATTTATATTGTAGCAAAAACCCTAAATTGGAACTAAGAAAGAAACCCAAATGTTTTAGGATGTGTTGACACCGAATTTCGTCCGGCTTAAAAATAAAAAAATTAATTATATTAAAAATTAAAACTTAAAAAAAATTTATTAAATTACTTAATTAATTGATTACTTAATTAAAAAATAATAATAGTAATAATGGCAATATTATTTTAGGGGCATTCTTTTTTAGTTTGTATGTTAAAGGAAAAAAAAAAAGGGAAGAAGAAGAAAAAAATAATAATAATAAATTAAATCTAAATTAATTAAAATTAAAAATTAAAAATTAATTAATTAATTAAAAAAAGAAGAAAAAAACAAAAATAATAATAATAAATGGGGAAGGTGGCCGACAGAGGCTCCCCCTCCCCTTATCCCTTATCTTCTCTCGCACTCTCAATCTTCATCTATTCTCTCCCTCTCACTCAACGCAGACACACACACAGCTCACACACACATCTGATCTCTGACCCTCTCTCACTTCTCTTCCCTCTCTCTTCTTTTCCCTCTCCCTCTCTGACTTCTCTCGCGAACTCTCTCTCTCTCCTTTGCTCTTCTCCCTCTTTCTCCCTCTCTGTTTCTCCTTCTCTCTCTCTCTTCTCGCGAACTCTCTCTCTCTCCTTCGATCTCTCTCTATCCTTCTCCCAGTCTTAGACTTCACTCTCCAGACTCTAATCTTTCTTGTCTCCCAGAATCGATCTCACCTCAACACGCCCGGCCGCCTTTTTCCTTCTTTCTCCCTCCTCCGTCGACTGTATCACACCCTTGTCGCTGTCGCCCCCCCCCTTATCGTTTGCGACTGTCGCGTCTCCGACTCCCTTCCCCTGTCGCTGCTGACCTTGTCCTTCCCTCACCTCAGTTTGCGATCAGATTTGCCCCAGCTCCCGCTAGTCGTCGCCACAATCTGACAGCAGGTTGTCTCTCACGCGCACCCTCTGCCCATCTCCCTCCTCTCGCAGCTCCTCTCTCCTCGATTCTCTCCCTCTTTTCTTCTCAAGCCCACTGCTAGCCGTTGACCTCCACTATCCCAGCTCGCCAACCTCGCGACGTCACCGTGATTCCACTGCTCTCAACCTCGCCGCCGTGCTCCCGCCAGCCCCTCCGCCGTGTTCCCTCCCGGGCGTTCTGCCTCATCTCTCTGCGGTCAGCTACGCCCCTCCTGCTCTCAGTTGCCTTGTTGTCCCCTTTTGCTGTAGCACTGCCACCGTCCCGACGCCGGAAGAACAAAAGAAGAAGACGAAGACAGCCAAAAAAAAAAAAGAGACGCGTTTACGCGTTTTCAATTTTTTACCGAGTAAAATTTTATTTTATTTTATTTTATTATATATATATATATATATATATATATATATATATATATATATATATATATATATATATGGGCTAAAATCCTTGTTTAGCCCCTATTTCTTTTTGTTTTATTCATTTAAGTCATCAACATATTTTATTCTTGCATATACGTCACTGACAGCAAAACTCTTTATTTATTTATTTTATTTTTTTGATTTTTGCTTAGATCTGATTAATGTGAATTGTTGTGTGGATCTGATTAAATATCGATTGTTGTGTTGATCTGATGAATATAGATTGTAGTGATTGCTTGATTGTTAGTTTTCTTTACTGCTCCTGATTACTTGATTAATTAAATTGCTTATTTATATGGTAGTCTATACTGCAGTATGGTTATTCCTTTTGTGGTTTCTACTGTTTTCTGTGTTTTGCATTCTGTGTTTTGCAGATGGTAAAAAAAATGAACACTGATTCATAGTAGCATTTCATGATCCGCTTACTACAGAGGTGACGTGGGCATTCTCCTCATCTACAATAACCCTCACAGAGCCACCCCCACCGAAACCGCCTGGATTGATCTCTTCAAGAACTCTATTCCATCTTTCAGAAGTGAGCTGAGAACAATACAACTGTTCCAGATGCAGACGCTAGAGCTGAACAATTTTCCTCGGAAGTATCTCTCTATTCATTCCAATTTCTTGGAACTAAGAACTGTCAAGGCCATAAGTATAGAACGTTTATCCATGATAACTGTGTATTGCTGACTGAAATATTTCACTCATGATTTTTGTTTTATGTTTTCCCTGCGGTATTTTGCTTTATGAAATAGTCTTCTAGAAGTTTCCTACTTCTCTGTTAACTGATCAACCTATGTAGGAGGGTTTTCCAATAGTCGGGTTTAATGTTATATATTGAGCACTTCCTGTGCAAATCATTTAGTGACAGGATTATAAAGTCATAAAGATCATTTGTATACGGTGGCATATAGTTTTAATAGGGATACCTAGTTTGTGGATACTCTCATGCCTTCAACCCTAGAGTATGGAGACCCTTTCTTTTTATTTCTATAGTTTTATGTTGTTGTATGAATTATTGTGTGCAAGCAGTACCTGGTGGTGATCTTCCTGTTTTTCTTGTCATCCGTCTATTTGTCTTGCACTACTTCACTGATTGTATCCATGCCATACTACCAGAATAAGACTATTGAACTGGAACTTCTATGTGCAAAAAGATACGCAGATATTTTTGAAGACATAAAAGAGATCCTGAAAGCCATGGGGGACCACATGATTGTATTCTGCGCTACTGACTTCCTGAGCGAATCCTTAGAGAACTTGGATTTTGAGATATTCAAGAAAATCAAAGACGAAGAAAAAGGTTAAGACTATATAATTTTGGTCATAAAATTGACGTATGAGAATAACATGAGATTTTTGATTTGATATGTATTTATTTATTTATTTATCTTTATAGTTTAATTTTAATTATTGTAATGCATTAAATGTGTATCAAATTATTAGAAATCTGTCCTAAGACGGATCATATCCATGTCCAGATGATTCGGTTAGAATCCATGGCTTGGATATTAACTAAGATTATTAAAAATAAAATAAAATTAAATAACGAAATTTTAAGGACGTCTATATCCATGTCCAAATGATTCGGTTAGAATCCATGGCTTGGATATTAGCTAAGATTATTAAAAATAAAATAAAATTAAATAACGAAATCCTAAGACGGATCATATCCATGTCCAAATGATTCGGTTAGAATCCATGGTTTGGATATTAGCTAAAAATATTAATTATTAAAAATAAAATTAAATAACGAGATCCTAAGACGGATCATATCCATGTCTAAATGATTCGGTTAGAATCAATGGCTTGGATATTAAATTCCATATCCGAATGATCCGGCAAGATTCACGGTTTCGAAGAACAAATTATATCCTAAACTTCTAATAAAAAATAATAATCGCCACGACATTCAACAAAACCACCACCAGTCGTAAGTAAATCGTTCGCCATCATTCGACATCGAATCAAGGGCAAAAATCCGTTCGCAAATCCTCAGCTCGATTAAGAGTCGATTCAAAATTCACGGTATAATTTCTCTTTAATCCTCCAGTTTTTTTTTATACAAGTCGTTAACCTTTTTATTATTTCTGAAGAACTAACAATAATCTTTATATGTTTATTATTATTATTGTTATCATTGTTATTATTATTCCATTCAAATCATTAACCATTTAATTTTTGTTATATTAACAACTAACTTTACTAACTGCTAACTTTTATTATTATTGTTATCACTAACCATTTAATTTTTGTTATACTAACAACTAACTTTACTAACAACTAACTTTTATCTTTATTATTATTATTATTATTATTATTATTATTATTATTCAGGGAAGGTTATACCTCTTTTTATTTTTAAGTAGACGGCAAAAAGCCCCATTTTTCTTTTATTTATCTAATCTCCTGCAATTATTTACTTTATTGTACGTTTTATTTTCATGTCAATGGTTAAATGCCCCCAATTTATTTATTTATTTATTTTCATGCAATTTTATTTTTCTTTATGTGAACGATTAACTTTACTTTATTTGGTGACGACGCTCATCTTACTTCCATATTTTATTCTTATTTTATTATTTCTATTACAACAAAAGCCAACACCCTTTATCATTATTTGGAATATATATTATTATTTCTTTAAATAACAAAATAATTAAACTTATCTTTTTAATTCATTTAAATAACAAAAATTTAATTTTTTTTGTTTCTTTTAAATAAAAATAAATAAATAAATAAAATCAATCATAACCAAATGATTTCACAAAAAAAAAATTATTTTTCTAAAGTATTTGATTTAAATTTATAGATTTAGATTATTCAATAAAATTTTTCAAACAAAAGAATAAAAAAATAAAATTTTAAAAACAAAAAAAAATACAAAACAATAAAAAATTAATAAAATTTCCAAATTTCACAAAATTTATGACAAATTATGAACTAGGTTTTAGATTAAAATCCATGTCCGGGTGATCCGATAGGATTCATGGCTTGGAAAAATATACAAACTTTTAGTTAAATAAATTAAAATATAAAGATAAAAATCCATATTTACGATATGGATCAAATTATTTAAAATTTCACCAAATTCCGTGTCCAAATGACTCGGCAGAGTCCATGGTTCGGAATCAAATCTTCCGTGTCCAAATGACTCGGCAGAGTCCATGGTTAGGAAGTATAAAATTCTATACAAATTAATTACCAAAAATCCACATCCGACTAATTCAGTTAAAATTTCTGTTTAGAACATTAACTGAATATTTTTAAAGCAAAGCAAGACAAAATTGAAATTAAATAAGGTACCAATTTTTGGGCGTTTTAACAAAGTTGTTTTAACGTAACCGTACTCCCGAACCCCCGAACTCTCGCAGACCATATTTTAAGGTATCCAATCGACCTGAGCGAAAATCGATTGGTGGCGACTCCAGAAAACCCGACGTTGCCACAGCTTGGCGACTCCACTGGGGACCCGGTTAGTGAGTCAAGCCTAAAAGTTGATTTATTTTATTCTGTTTTGCTTATTTTTATGTGGATCCATATGTTATATTTATTTATTCTAAACATGCATAATGCATTCACAATATGAAGCTCTATACCCGAGCTTCCTCAAATCGAACACGATTCTTTCTAAGCGGAATTGGTATTGTTGTCCTTGTGAGGCCACGGTCTCCAAGCCTTCACCGGTTTCAAAGTAGCAAAGTAGTGTATTGCCTCCTGAGACGGTTAGTCTCTACATGGGCCCACGAAAAGCTACGACTCGAATTAATCCATTCCTTACATAAACCCTAGAGGGTAAGGAATTGGGCTGTCACTATAATTTAGTGATGGGATTCGGGAACTATCCCTCGGCCTTTTGATAAACCACCCTATGCATATAGAACTCCCCACTTAACCATAGTACTGACCATAGTATTCATCCCATTTACCAATGCCATAAGCATGTCCTTGTTATGCTATGTTGTTGCTCTACACTTTTATTTTCTTCGTGTCTTATATTTATGGTTTTGATTCGTTTTTCCATAATAGTTCATGAGTTGTTAATTGCTATTTAACTTATTAATAACCTTATCTTTCTTTTGTTATACTTCTGTTTTGTGCAATTTTCTTCATGCATTAAAACCACGCATCAAACTATAATAACTTTTGGTCTTTCTAATGACAACTAGAAGTCTTAAGTTCCATGATAATGGATAATCAAACTCACTCATTGCATGCATGCATCCATTGCATCAATCACATACACGTAGAAGTTAATAAAATGAATCTTACTTTAAAAGGGTAAAATTGGATCTCAACACCGATAATCAACTCGGCTCCAAACAAGACTAATGGCAGAACAAACCGAAGGACGTCTCATAGATATAGAGTCCAAGATAGAAAATATGGCCGGAGCAATTCCCTCCTCATTACACCAAAAAATGAAATTCATTTTTGAAGGAAAGTTAATCACAGTCTTTGCTGAAGAAGGCATTCTGCTATCATCTATATCAATAGTAGCAAAGGCCAAGTTACCTCATCTTCCAAGTTGGAATGACCCAAATGCCAAATATGATTATCAAAAAGGTTCAATTGGACATTCAACTGAAAATTCTGTCATACTGAAACTCAAGGTCCAACAATTCGCCGAGTTCAAGTTGCTAGGCCCGATGTGATTGGTAATTGAAAGTGAAGATTTTGAGCTGGAATTACATTAATTTTGGAAGGGCTCCAAGTCAGATCTGACCTAACAGTCCGCACACACTTTTGAATGACAGGGAATCCTTTGAATAAACTTGTATCTTTGAAAGCTTACAAAAGTAATTTAATAGTAAAAATCTCCTAGATTTAGTCCAGAATCTAGGGTGTAGTCTTTGTTAAATGGACACATGCTATTCTTTTTCTGGTACAACAAAAAGATGTGATGCGTGCATTCTATTACTTTCCATTTTTACACTCTTTGCCATTATACTATCCATTATTGCTATCACACTTTACTTTTCGACAACCGGTAATTCTTTTTGTTCTCTAACAAAAAGATGTTGCGTGTGCATTCTACCACTTTTTAATTCCATTATTACTTCTACACATTCTACCAATTTTTACCAAAAATTCAATTATTACACCTACACATTCTACCACTTCTTACCAAAATTCCGTTTTTATATCCATCTCTCACTCCTTTCCATTATACTATCCATTATTGCTATCACACTTTACTTTGAAAACGATACTACTCGTGGGTGAAAATAAAAAGTTAAGGGAAATTTGATAGTAATGATCTTGAAAGTGCTGCCAAATCTAGTAAGAAAGATTTCATATGTTGCACCTCAACCCTCAAAAAGAATTCACAGTGGTTATCAACATCCTTGCAAGAAGTTTGGGGTTAGTTTCCAAACAAAGTAGCTCTCATATTAAATGACTTCAGTGGCCTCCCAATTCTCATAAATGCTCAAAACAAAAAAAAAAAAAAAAAAAAAGGTTCTCAGTTTTCCGCAACACAAACTCCGAAAAGAAAAAGTTCATCCCTTCCATCAAAAAGCCATTAAAGGGAAAATCCAAAAAAAAAAAAAAGAGACTGAGAAGCAAATAAAGCCACTTGAATCATCTCATTTCAAGAAGGCTATGATCTTGGTTCTTTGTAACAAAAACTCCGAAAAGGAAAAAGTTCATCCCTTCCATCAAAAAGCCAACAAGGGAAAATTCAAAACCAAAAAGAACTGAGAACAAACACGAGCAAGCAAGGCCACTTGAGTCATCTCACTTGAAGAGAGTTATCAAGTATGTCATCACCATAGCTCACAAAAAAAAAAAAGGGAAACAAAAGAAAAAAAAACAAAAACAAAAAAAAAAAAGGAAAAAGGGCTCAAACTAGAAAAAAAAAAGTGAGATATGGATTCTAGACTGAAAACCTGCAAAGGCGGTTTAGAACACAAAAGCAACCCTCAAACCAAGCATGCATAAAGATCACAATAGTTGGGGGGCAACAGATGAGGTCTAACTTTCTGGAAAGAGTGGCAAGTTGAGGTCATCACTATTGAGTTTTTCACCATAATCAAATTCGCTCACGAGTAGTATTAAAAGACCATTCTTTCACACCACTTAAATTTAACTTTTCTCAAACCGAACATCCTCATTCAGTTAAAAGACTATCATTGTGAATCATGTTTCTACCTTATTTAATACTGCTCACAAGTAATATTAAAATACCATTCTTTCACACCACTCAAACTTAACTTTACTCAGACCTAATATTTACCTCTTAATATCATTCTCATTCAGCTAAAAGACTGCAACAAAAAAAAAACATTCAAACTTAATTTTCTTCACACCTAACAGTTACCTTTCGATATCATCCTCATTCAGCTAAAAGGCTATCCTTGTGAATCATGTTTCTACCTTATTGCCTTGCACAGTTTATGTCTTCGAGTTGGAAAGAGAAGAATGGCAGGATATTTTAATTAAAAACAAAGACCGTAAATTACTTTGTCAAGCTTTGCAAATTGATGAAAGTTTTTCTTTAAGGCCAAACCATTATTCATTAATGTGTGTAGACTTAAAAGTGAGGAGATAGCTTGAGACTTTCTTTAAGAAGATGTGGTTCTTGTAAGAGAGATTTACGATCAAGTGCCATCACAAAGGTCTAGAAATGCTCTACCTTCTGTTAAAGGCGAGGTGATACCTTTTATCCACATAAATACCATATTCAGGGGGGCAAAGTAATCTCTACGAAGCGTAAGAGGAGTACTGCCAACAAAGAAGTTTAATAGACAAGGGGGCAAGTCTTATGGATCAAAACATGAGTTCAAGGAAGAGCAATCATTCAGATTATAACATGGGAATAAGTAAGTGTCGGCACGGTCACAAGAAAAGGGGCAAAGCAGACATTGAAAGTAAAGCCTTTGATGGTATCAAATCCATGACAATGGATGAGTACCCGAAAGAGATATAAATTATGAGGCGGGCCAACTTTAAAGAAATTGAGGCCAAAATTCAAGAACAAGTCAAAGAAAGAGGATTTTGAAAAGAGTTGGGCTTTTGAGGCAGTGAACAAAAGCTGGAAAGCATAAAGAGATTCAATGATAGTCCAAGAAGGCAATCACAAAGAAGATCCAGTAAAGCAAAGACATAAAGAACTAGATCCATAAAAAAAAAAAATATCAATTCCACATGCTCTGCATTCATGCATTTCACATCATGCATGCATGGCTTTTGCATAATAGGAACCAAATGGGAAGCACATCCACGGCACAGTTTCAGCAGTATAAGCTGAGATCTCAATGTCATCAGCTCTTACCAATCTATCACTGGATACACAGCTAATATGCGGGACCAACCCACATCAGGAATTCAAGGATAAGGTAGACAATATGTCAAAAGCCTGGCAATCGATTCAATAATTGAGACTACATCTGGAAGGACAGGATTGACGTCAGCTAGTAGTATCCAAGATAAGAGATAGCTATAGCCAAGGATAAGGCAGATATCAAAAAGGATAAAGTAGACAATATTGTCAAAAGCCTGGCAATTGATTCAATAATCGTGGCTATACCTGGAAGGACAAGATTGATGCCAGCTTAGCAGCATCTAAGATAAGAGATAGCTGTGGTCAAAGATAAGGCAGACATCAAGAAATATTGTCGTTGAAAATTTGTCAAAAGCGGACAATGGATTCAATAGTCAAGGACTGGATCAATGTCATGCCTTACGAGATATCAAAGATAAGAAATATCTATGATACCAAAATAAAGTAGGATCCACTTTTCCGGTTAAACGGCGGATACGGTACTCCGTGACTCTCAAGTCGGTTCTCTCAGTTGCCCATAATAACTGATTCTTTCCTCTCTTCTTTCTTTTACTTCCCTCTAGAAAATGGATCCTACTCTTTCTGTCTTACGAAAATATTTTCCTTCTCTCCCAATGAACATTCTCAAAAAGATCTACCAAGTTCACTGTGAACGATTAAGAGTTCTGATGCACAAAGGAATCCCTGAAGATGTGCGGTGGTTAATCGAAGCCAAGGTTCGTCTGGCAGGTGAAATCCCAGAGGCATTTGTGTCTCACATGCCTGGTATAGGCAAAAGCTCTTATGCCAAAAAGCGAAGAGCGAAAAGGTTACAAGTCTGCCATAAATGTGGACGGTGGACTTGTAATACTAAATGTCGTTCTTTAGGGATGATCTCTGATAATCGAGAAGATAAAATACGATTCATTAAGAATGGCCTGAGTAAGGACTCGTTGGATGATATCCAATTAACTCTTGAGACGCATTCTTGTGGATCTGTGCAACGTGAACTTCTTGGTTTATGGAGCATTTTTCATGAAGAATGAAACCGTTACAGTCCCGGGAATCTGACTGTAAATGACCCTGTTTGCCAGCTTGTAAAACAACTGGATGGGAAGCAAATCCTCGACTCATAGAAGCCGTTAATACCGTTATTGGACGTAAAACCAGTGGAAGATGTGAGCCACAGTCACAATTACTGTACATACAATTTGTTATATTTGGAAAAGTTTGCATTTTCTTTTGACAGATGTACATGCTCCCCTAAGTGTAATCGACACGTTATCCCTTTTCATCACTATAAATGCGTGTTCTTCCTTCTGATTAAGCAGCGGATAAGATACCCCGTGACTTCTAAATTCGGTTATTCCAGTCTCCTACAATAACTGATTCATTTCCCTCTTCTCTCAAATTCTTCTCTCATCAATGGATTCTACTCTTTCTGTACTGCGAAAATACTTTCCTTCCCTTCCAATAAAAGTCCTTAAAAAGATCTACCTTGCTAGATGTGAAAGAATTAGAGTTTTTACACGCAAAGGCATTCCCGATAATGTGCAGTGGATAATTGAAGCTAAGGTCCGTTTGGCGGGTGAAGTTCCAGATGCATTTATGCCCCGCATGCCCGGTTTAGGTAAAAGCCGTTATGCCAAAAGTCGAAGAGCAAAGAGACTAAGCGTGTGTTATAAATGTGGGCGATGGAATTGTAATACTAAATGTTGTTCTTTAGGATACATCTCCACAAATCGTGAAGATAAAAGAAAATTCATTAAGAATAGCCTGCGTAAAGAATCTCTGGAAGATATCCGAGAGACTCTTGAAACGCATTCTTGTGGAAAAGTGCAAGGCCAAATTGTCAAATTGTGGAGGACTTACCATAAAGAACGAGATCGTTACAATCTTGGGAATGTGACTTTAAACGACCCTGTTTGTCAGTTTGTAAGGAAACTGGATGGGAAGCAAATCCCCGACTTATAGAAGGCATTGAAGCCATTACTGGACATAAATCAGTGGAAGATGAGAGCCACAGTCATGATTGCTGTACATATAAGCTGTCATTTGTCTTTTCTTTTGACAATAATGTACTTGCTTCTGTAAGTGTAATTAACGCATTATCCCTTTTATCACTATAAATATGTGTTAGTTATTTTCGTTTCCTACAATCACTAATTTCTTTCTTTGCCTCCTTCATCAATGGAGTCTTCTCTTTCCACCCTACGAAAGTATTTTCCTTCCTTCCCAATAAATGTTCTTAAAAAGATTTATCAAGCTAGATGTGAACGATTCAGAGTATTTATGCACAAAGGCATTCCTGATAATGTGCGGTGGCTAATTGAAGCTAAGGTTCGTTCAGCTGGTGAAGTTCCAGAAGCGTTCTTTCCCCGTATGCCCGGCTTTGGTAAAAGCGCTTATGCCAAAAAAAGAAGAGCAAAGAGGCTAGGCGTTTGTCATAATTGTGGATGGTGGATTTGCGGCAATAAATGTCGTTCTCCAGGAGTAATCACCAGAAATCGTAATGATAGAATAAGATTCATTAAGAATGGCTTGCGTAAGGAATCTCTAGAAGATATTCGAGAGGTTCTTGAAGCGCATTCTTGCGGAATAGTGCAATTTGAGGTTGTTGGATTATGGATAATTTTCCAAAAAGAACGAGATCGTTACAGTCTTGGGAATCTGACCATAAACGACCCTGTTTGCCAGTTTGTGAGAAAGCTAGATGAGATGCAAATCACCGATTCATAGAAAGCATTGAAGCCATTACTGGACGCAAAGCCAGTAGAAGACGAGGATCAAAGTCACGATTACTGTACATGCTAGCTGTCGCTTTTGAAATTTTCCTCCCCTTTTGGTAATAATGTATCCACTCCTGACGTGAACCAAAGTCACGATTACTGTACACGCTAGCTCTCGCTTTTGAAATTTTCCTCCCCTTTTGGTAATAATGTATTCACTCCTGACGTGAACCAAAGTCACGATTACTGTACATGCTAGCTGTCGCTTTTGAAATTATCCTCCCAATAATGTACCCACTCCTGACATGAGATACAGTTATGATTACTGTATATAGCTGCCACTTTTTAAAATTTTCCTTCTCTTCCAACAATCACGTACCTACTCCTGACGTAAACTACAGTAGTGACTACTGTACATGCTAGCAGCTATTTTGAAAATTTTCCTCCTCTTTTAACGATAGTGTACCCATACCTGACCAAAGTCATACTCGTGACTACTGTGAATAGCTAGCAATAATGTATCCATTCTTGAAAATAAAATTATTGCCTTATCTCTTCATCTCTATAAATATATCCTCTTTTCTCACAAGGGTAAGGATAGGAATGGAGAAAACCCCAACTCGTAAATCCCGAAGTATTTGTGTATTTTCTGGGGCTTTTCCTGGAAAAGATGAAGAGTATTTAAAAGCAGCCAACCATTTGGGTAGAGTATTAGCTGAGCGAAAAATACATTTAGTTTATGGAGGAGGTAGTGTCGGATTAATGGGAGGTGTAGCATCAGCAGCATCTCTAGGAGGAAGTCAAGTTCTGGGCATTATCCCTAGATCTCTGAAATTTATTTCTGGGGGCACGATTGGAGAAGAATTAGTGGTTAAAAATTTGCAAGAGCGTGTGTTACAAATGCTTTTAAATGCTGATGCTTTTATCGCTCTACCAGGTGGTTTGGCACATTGGGAGAAGTCTTTCAAATTGCTTCCATGGCCCAACTTAATTTGCATAGGAAATCCATTGGGCTTTTAAATGTTAACAATTTCTTTACAGGTCTGATAGCTTTTATGGATTATGCTATGCAGAAGAATTTCATATCAAGAGTGGCACGGCGAATCATAATATCCGCAACAACTGCTGAAGAATTGCTAGATAAAATACAAGCTTTTGTTCCTGAACCAGATCCAGCAATGATTCAGATAGACTGGACACGACAGTCTTTCCCGACCAGTTCACTCCCATAATGGTCCTCTACTCACCCTGTTGAAGCATTGTGGAAGAAGAAGCGATCTGATCCGTTTTTTTTGTCCTTTCGTTTTAATTATCAGCATTTTCTTTCGTATTTCAGTTTTTCTTTTCAGGGAATTTCGTTATCTTATAAGATAGTTTCGTCCATGCTGATATTAAAACCATGGGACAATGCCTTTAGGTTGGAATGGCTGAGTAAAGAGTAATTTTTATTACTCTTGAGACGCATCCTATTAGGTCTACTAGGCATAACATTTTGAGGTAGTTAAGCTTTAACCTTATTTGGATGACATATCTCACAAGGGAATTTATATTTACTGAAGAAAATATTAGATGAACCTTGGATATTGATTCCAAACATCCGTTCCCTTTACATAATTTGTCAGTGTTATTGTCATTATCAAGATTCACTCATCTTATCGAAGTTTAAATTTTTGCACTCGCCTATTATGAAAATTCACACTTTCGAAGAAAATTATTCCAATTTCAATTGCTTTCATAAAAATTTCGTTCGACGTCCTAAGGAAAGCTCCTTAGCCTCACAATCAATTTTCATCATCGGGGTTTTAAGGATGGAACCTTTGCCTCGAAAACAATCAATCGGGGTTTTAAGGATGGAACCTTTGCCTCGAAACCAATCAATTTTCATCATCGGGGTTTTAAGGATGGAACCTTTGCCTCGAAAACAATCAATTTTCATCATCGGGGTTTTAAGGGTGGAACCTTTACCTCGAAAACAATCAATTTTCATCATCGGGGTTTTAAGGATGGAACCTTTGCCTCGAAAATAATCAATTTTCATCATCGGGGTTTTAAGGATGGAACCTTTGCCTCGAAAACAATCAATCGGGGTTTTAAGGATGGAACCATTGCCTCGAAACCAATCAATTTTCATCATCGGGGTTTTAAGGATGGAACCTTTGCCTCGAAAACAATCAATTTTCATCATCGGGGTTTTAAGGATGGAACCTTTACCTCGAAAAAAATCAATTTTCATCATCGGGGTTTTAAGGATGGAACCTTTGCCTCGAAAACAATCAATTTTCATCATCGGGGTTTTAAGGATGGAACCTTTGCCTCGAAAATAATCAATTTTCATCATCGGGGTTTTAAGGATGGAACCTTTGCCTCGAAAACAATCAATCGGGGTTTTAAGGATGGAACCTTTGCCTCGAAACCAATCAATTTTCATCATCGGGGTTTTAAGGATAGAACCTTTGCCTCGAAAATAATCAATTTTCATCATCGGGGTTTTAAGGATCGAACCTTTACCTCGAAAAAAATCAATTTTCATCATCGGGGTTTTAAGGATGGAACCTTTGCCTCGAAAACAATCAATTTTCATCATCGGGGTTTTAAGGATGGAACCTTTACCTCGAAAACAATCAATTTTCATCATCGGGGTTTTAAGGATGGAACCTTTGCCTCGAAAACAATCAATCTTCATCATCGGGGTTTTAAGGATGGAACCTTTGCCTCGAAAAAAATCAATTTTCATCATCGGGGTTTTAAGGATGGAACCTTTGCCTCGAAAACAATCAATTATTCATCATCGAGGTTTTAAGGATGGAACCTTTGTCTCGAAAACAATCAATTTTCATCATCGGGGTTTTAAGGATGGAACCTTTGCCTCGAAAACAATCAATTTTCATCATCGGGGTTTTAAGGATGGAACCTTTGCCTCGAAAACAATCAATTTTCATCATCGGGGTTTTAAGGATGGAACCTTTGCCTCGACATCAATCAATCAATCCGGGGTTTTAAGGATGAAACCTTTTCCTCGAGATCAATCAATCAATCCGAGGTTTTAAGGATGGAACCTTTGCCTCGACATCAATCAATCAATCCGAGGTTTTAAGGATGGAACCTTTGCCTCGACATCAATCAATCAATCCGGGGTTTTAAGGATGAAACCTTTTCCTCGAGATCAATCAATCAATCCGAGGTTTTAAGGATGGAACCTTTGCCTCGACATCAATCATTCAGTCCATCTTACAACGATAGAACTTTTCCTATCGTTAGAGGTTCTAAGGACCTTTCCTTAAACCTCAAACAAACAATCAATCATTCAGTCCATCTTACAACGATAGAACCTTTCCTATCGTTAGAGGTTCTAAGGACCTTTCCTTAACCTCAAACAAACAATCAATCATTCAGTCCATTTTACAACGATAGAACCTTTCCTATCGTTAGAGGTTCTAAGGACCTTTCCTTAAACCTCAAATAAACAATCAATCATTCAGTCCATCTTACAACGATAGAACCTTTCCTATCGTTAGAGGTTCTAAGGACATTTCCTTAAACCTCAAACAAACAATCAATCATTCAGTCCATCTTACAACGATAGAACCTTTCCTATCGTTAGAGGTTCTAAGGACCTTTCCTTAACCTCAAACAAACAATCAATCATTCAGTCCATCTTACAACGATAGAACCTTTCCTATCGTTAGAGGTTCTAAGGACCTTTCCTTAAACCTCAAACAAACAATCAATCATTCAGTCCATCTTACAACGATAGAACCTTTCCTATCGTTAGAGGTTCTAAGGACCTTTCCTTAACCTCAAACAAACAAACAATCAATCATTCAGTCCATCTTACAACGATAGAACCTTTCCTATCGTTAGAGGTTCTAAGGACCTTTCCTTAATCTCAAACAAACAATCAATCATTCAGTCCATCTTACAATGATAGAACCTTTCCTATCGTTAGAGGTTCTAAGGACCTTTCCTTAACCTCAAACAAACAATCAATCATTCAGTCCATCTTACAACGATAGAACATTTCCTATCGTTAGAGGTTCTAAGGACCTTTCCTTAAACCTCAAACAAACAATCAATCATTCAGTCCATCTTACAACGATAGACCCTTTCCTATCGTTAGAGGTTCTAAGGACCTTTCCTTAACCTCAAACAAACAATCAATCATTCAGTCCATCTTACAACGATAGAACCTTTCCTATCGTTAGAGGTTCTAAGGACCTTTTCTTAAACCTCAAACAAACAATCAATCATTCAGTCCATCTTACAACGATAGAACCTTTCCTATCGTTAGAGGTTCTAAGGACCTTTCCTTAACCTCAAACAAACAATCAATCATTCAGTCCATCTTACAACGATAGAACCTTTCCTATCGTTAGAGGTTCTAAGGATCTTTCCTTAAACCTCAAACAAACAATCAATCATTCAGTCCATCTTACAACGATAGAACCTTTCCTATCGTTAGAGGTTCTAAGGACCTTTCCTTAACCTCAAACAAACAAACAATCAATCATTCAGTCCATCTTACAACGATAGAACCTTTCCTATCGTTAGAGGTTCTAAGGACCTTTCCTTAAACCTCAAACAAACAATCAATCATTCAGTCCATCTTACAACGATAGAACCTTTCCTATCGTTAGAGGTTCTGAGGACCTTTCCTTAAACCTCAAACAAACAATCAATCATTCAGTCTATCTTACAACGATAGAACCTTTCCTATCGTTAGAGGTTCTAAGGACCTTTCCTCAACCTCAAACAAACAATCAATCATTCAGTACATCTTACAACGATAGAACCTTTCCTATCGTTAGAGGTTCTAAGGATCTTTCCTTAAACCTCAGGATTTAGGCGGCGAGAAAGTTTTCAATGCCTAGCTAAGCCGGACGAAGTTTAGTAAACGACTTTGCATACATCATGTCCCATGAAGCATGCAAAGGGGGGCAGCTGTTAACACCCAATTTCGTCCGACCTTTTAGACATTAAAAAAATAAAAAATAAAAAAATATACATATATTATTTTAGGGGTATTTTTATTCTAAATATGTGTGTATAAAAAAAATTGATTAAATTAATTAAAAAAACTAAAAATTAAAATATTCTTAGTTAATTTTTATTTAAAAAAAAAAAAGGTGGCTCTCGAGAGGCTTCGGGAGGCTTTTCCCTTCTTCTTTTTCTAGTTAAAAGAGAAGCCCCTGGGCTCCAGCGAGAGGGGAGAGCCGCCCATCTTTCTCTCTTCTCCCTCCACCTGCTCCCTTCTCGATTCTTCTTCCCTTTCTACATAAACATTTCCTCTCCTCTCGTCTGAGGGAGACAGAAACGAGCTCACAGAACTCTCCCCCCCTCTCACAGACTCTCCCTCTCTCCTCTCCCAGCAGCTCTCGCTCTCTCTTCTCCATCTATCGGACGAAGCCTCTCGCTTCTCTCTCCCAAGCTACTCTGGCACCCTCTCTCTTCCGCCATGTCTCTCGACTCCTACATCGAGAAAGTACTGTAGAGCCCCGAGGAGATATAGCAGCGAGTCGCCGAGCTCGCCTCCTAAATCACCCTCGATTTCGCCGCCGATCTCTTCCGAAGAATCCATCAGATCCCAGTAACCAGCTTGTAGATCGGGAACCGGCACCAGCTCATGATCTCGAAGGTAACCATCTTCGCGACACTTGAGTACGGTTCGTTTCTATCCCCTGTTTGCATCATCAGTACCGGCTCGCTGGAGTTCCCGAAATAAAAAGCCACTAACGGCGGAGACAGCGACTCGGACGATGATGAAGCCAAGGAGAACACCGACTCAAGCGAGGAAAAACAGGAGCTTCAGATAAAAAAAAAAAAAAAAAGAACAAGAATAGCACCAACAAACAGATGCCGCCGGCGAAACAGAGAAGAAGAACGAAGAACCCGTCAAAATTTTGTTTTTTTGGTAGAACTCTAGTTTACACCTTCATCTTTCCATATTTGTTCATATTAGTCACTAACCCTTTTCTTTTTGCAGGTCAGCCATTGATAGCAATTTTTTTTTATTGTTTGTCTGATTGTTTTATTGTCATTGGATTGCTTGTTTGATTGTCATTTGATTGTTTGTCTTCCGTTAAACCCACAAAAAATATGAACAACTTACCCCCGTTAATTACAAACCAATACATTAGATGACGCGGAAGGAGTTATATATGTAATTAATGTGAAAAAAAATTGGAATAAGAAACTGATTAAAGAGAAATCATGGTAATATGCTTTGAAATAAAGAATCAATTGAGAATTAACAACCAATACATTCCAAATATAAGATTTTTACATACATGATATTATATATGTAGAATATCACAAAAATATACATTAATATGTATATGCATATTTATGCATAAGTTAATAATTCTACCTTTGATATTCTTCTATATATTTATGTATTTGTTTTGTACAAATTTGTCTGTATATTTCGTATATATTTGTCAAAATACATATATTGTGCATATTTGTACATTTGTGTTTTTGCAATTTCTACGTACATTCTTGTTCATTCATGTTTGGTATGATATTTATTTATACATATATATATTCTACAATTACCACGTACATAAAAGTATAAGCATCTTTTGACAAATTAATTTCTTTGTGTGTATATATATATATGTGTGTGTGTGTATGTGTATGCATGATAGATTTTAATATGTGTTTAGTCTGCATTAGAAAAATATATAAACAAAATTTTTGGTTTAATTATTATTAAAATAGATAATTATAATATAGAATTATACACTTGTGCCAAGTTTTATTTTAATAAAATAGAAATAAAGTTCACATTCCCAAATCGAATGAATACAAATTTATTAGACACAATATACTTATCAAATATAGGTGTAATAGTTTTTATGAACCATAATTATATAACCCTATTTACCGTTTAAAAAAAAACAATAAAAAAATAAAAGGGTATCATGGTCATAAAAATAATATGTTGAGATTTTTCAGCCATAAATTCACATGGATCAACTAAAATTTTATTTATTTCAATTTTGAGTTGGATTTTTTTTTTTTTTATATTTTTCTATCATTAAAATGATTAATTTGGGGTAAAAAAAAATATATACCATAAAAATAAAAATTATATGTACTTTGAATCTATACATATTTACTTCTTTATAAAGAAAATAATTTATTAAAATTTTTCATCTCTTATTAATTCAAACTCTAATTTTTTTTATTAATAAAATTTTATCTAAAGAATTACTTTAAATTTTAGTAATTATGGATCAAATTATTTTAGTTAACCATAGACTTTAAAATATTGATGCTACAAAAATTCAATAATTAAATTAAATTTTTATTAATTTCCATATCCGGATGATCCGGCAGGATCCACGGTTTAGAAAATATCAACTTTTTTTTGAATAAAAATAAATATAAAGATAAAAATTCATATTTTACGATATGAATTAAATTATTTAAAATTTCGCCAAATTCCGTGTCCAAATGACTCGGCAGAGTCCATGGTTCGGAATCAAAATCTTCCGTGTCCAAATGACTCGGCAGAGTACATGGTTCGGAAGTATAAAATTCTATACAAATTAATTACCAAAAATCCACATCCGATTAATTCAGTTAAAAATTCTAGATTGAAAATTAACTGAAATTTATTTAAAAGCAAAGCGAAACAAAATTAAAATCAACTAAGGTACCAATTTTTGGGCGTTTTAACAAAGTTGTTTTAACGTAACCGTACTCCCGAACCCCCAAACTCTCGCAGACCATATTTTAGGTAACCAATCGACCTAGATGAAATAAATTGGTGGCGACTCCAGAAAACCCGCACGTTGCCACAGGATGCTTAAACTTTATATCTCATATACTTTACAAAACAACAAAATTTAGGCCTACAAAACACGATTACATTAAATCTTTAGTATTGCTCTTAGAACATTGAATTCATTTCAAAATGACATATTATAACAAGAAATATAACAGTATTGTAAAAAGTTATGACATTCGGAAGTTGACTCTTCCTTTTCAACCCCAGTTATCTCCAATCAGTTCATTTAAGGTACACATCCACTATATGTTTTATGTTAGTTTAGCATTTTCTGTACCACAATGACCTTTAGATGTTGATTTTTCCTTGTACCTTTATCCTGATGCATGCATTTAATTATCATTAAAAAAATGCAATATTTGAGATTTTCTTCTCTAGTTTAAGTTTCATTATGGTATCAAAGCCCTATTGCTTTTGACACGCTTCCAATATATCTACTGACAATTTTTCTCCTCCTTCCTCTCCAACCAAAACTTCATCTTCAAAACTTTCCTCTCTAACTTTCATGACAAAACCCATTTCCTTCAATAGAAACAATAAACTTATATCCATCAACGTTGCCTCACAAGTTCCCATCAAGTTAACTAATCAAAATTATCCTTCATTGAAGGCACAGTACTTTCCTATTCTTATAGGCTTTGATCTTATGAAGTTTATTGATGGCACCATCCCTGTTCCACCAAAAACCATGATGGTCGATGGTCAAGCTGTCTCTAATCCAGAGTACACCCACTGCCAGTGACAGGACCAACTTCTTCTTAATGTTATTTTGGTGTCAACATTTAAAGCAGTATTTACCCTCATTGTAGTTGCCTCTAAGGCTTCTTAAGCATGGTTTAGCATTCAAAGTCTTTTTGATAACAAGTCTGAATCTTGAATCATGTTTTTAAAAGATAAACTTTATCTTCCTTGAACCGAAAAATTTGTTTCAAAATATTTTCGTTCCCTTAAGGTTGTGGCTGATGAACTTGTCGTTGTACATCATATGGTTGATGCTGATGTTATTGTTCTCTATATCCTTGATGGCCTTGGACATGAATATAAAGAAATCAATGTAGCAATTAAAGCTCATGAATTTCCTTTATCCTTTGAGGAATTACATGATAAATTAATAGACTATGAATTTTTTTTAAAGTGGCAAGAAAATATTGATAGTAATTGTTTTGCCATTACAGCTAATGTTGTTACTACACAGGGACAGAAAAAGGAAGGCTCACTACCACATTCAACGAGCAATAAAAGGCCAAATCGTGGACCAACACCATGCCCTCAAATCAATAATAATATATCAAAGACTCAAACTACCAATCAGCCATCTGCCACAAATGAGATTCCACGAACTCAATTTTGCAACAAGTTAGATCACACAACAAATGTATGTTAACATGCCAAAATTAATGATTAAAACCCACCTTATGACAGCCCTCAAAGCTATAAATTTAATCAGCCAAGTAATTAGTTAATTTAATAAATTAACACTTTAGATAATTTATTTGTAAGTCAAGTCTCGGTATTAAATGGTCTAGTAGCTTAAAAGATGTAAAAATTGATTATTTAAGTAGGCTGGACAAAGAAGACCATTTTGGTCATTCTACTTAATGACCCATTTTTATTGCACGGTTGAATATAGCATGAGAAAAAATTAAATTTATTGTATCATGGTTTTTCGTGATTTCCGCTATATTATCGTGAAATTTTGAATTGACTAAATTGTCCATAAATGGTTTGATTCTTTTACAGCCAGCCATAATTTCTTATTCCAGGGGTTTTAGTAGCTCACCAAGGATGTTATCTTACTTATGAACTAGTATTTAAGGGCTAAGAAGCAAGGGAACATTTATTTGGATGTGAATTACCAATGAATGCCACGAATGTGCATTAGTGAAGTTTTGTGACTGCTGTAATTGTGGTTACTTCCCGGAATAAACTGTGTTATTCCAGTGATATTGGTAGCTATTAGTTGTTATAATCTTTCTTATACACTAGTATATAAGGTATAAAAAATAAGAGAGCAAGATTTGGCATGCATTTATGCTATTAAAAGTGTAAATAACCACAAGATAGGTAAACCGGAGACCGAAAATTATGGATTGTTGGTGGTTGTTTCAGGGGCTATTTCCAATTGTTAAAATTAATAAATTGTGCTTAAAATAATTAATATAGGTGCTGGACATAAGCTACTAAAAGAGGACCTAAGTTTGGGTTGAAACCGAGACAAAAAAGCTAAGTACTTGAGGCTTGCAAACTAAGTTATCTAAGGTAAGGATTACTTGATTTGTATGCTTATGTGTTAAATAAATTTGGCTAAGATACTTGTATATTAAGTGGCTGAATTATTGATAAATTTAACAAGCATGTAAATTAAGTATTGATGGCTATTTAAGAAGCTTAAATGATTGAGTTTGGTAGGAAACCAAACTATGAAGTGCATATGAGGTGTGTAAGTGAATATTTGTAAACTTCAATGTATAGGCAACATGGACCTTAGTATTGTCTAATTTATGGAGAGTATGATGGTTTGAGAACCTAAGATACCTAAGGTCACTATGATGGACCAAAGGCTTAGGTGAACCTAATAGGGGGAGGTGTCATCAACCACTCACAAAATCTTGGAATGCTAGCACTAACACATGCATTTAAATAAGCAAATATTTCACTCTTGTACATAAAATAGGGGATATTGACAAATACTAAGAAGCCTTCAAAGCAATATTTGTATGGACAAGTTAGACTTGTCAGTTGTAGGACAAATGGGTAAAGGAATTATGGGAATTAGCAACTTTTATAATTATTGGCCAATAATACGAATTCCTAGCATTACGATTTGAGCTCAAGTGCACTAAGCATATATTGACGTCCTTGTGGACATTATGCATGGTCTTATATGATTATTTTTCATACAAGTTACAACCCTTACAAAGAACCTCTGGTTCTCGCATCCCTTACATGTTTTATATGCAGATACTAATACATCTAGGGCTAACAACCAATAGAAGGAAAGGTTGTTAGTATTTCGGGACCAGGTGTGCATAAGTTAATTACTGTTGTACATTGTTGTTATGTTTTTTTTTTTTTGCAAGTTCCTAATTATTCAGAATACTAACTTATTGGCCTTTATTATATAGAGGCAATGAGAAATGGATACCTGAACACTGTAGTGTCCCTTTTGGCAATGTAACTCAAGTGGATTAGATCCCAAGATTTTAAGTGTGTAGCATATGTATAATACTTTTGTGTATGATGTATATACATGTGCGGAAGTTATACCTCTAGTAAATGCTACGAAACTATTGGTTATGTTCCCCGGTAGCTTATATGGATTCACAATGCATAATAGTATGTTTTATATGAATGCATGTTTTGAAATGCTAACCAGCTGCACAAAGTATATAAATATATTTTATGGTCATTGACCTACAGCCATAGTAAGATGTAGTATAAAACAGTAATGCATTAAGGATTTAATCAATTAACAGACCCACTAAGGAGTAAATTATGCAAGCCTAACACTAAATCAGTGTAGGGTTCCTAGGGTTCTATATGACTAAGATAGGATTAAGGTTCAAGGCTTGTGACACACCTTCATGAGCTTATGTTGCAACCTAGTGACCATCTCAAAGCTGGATAATTAATTCTAGTGTTAGTCATCATGCTACTCATGATCTTAAAAATCTCACTATGAGCAATGAGTACATAGGTATTAATGAACTCATCATTGGTTATGGTGCAGGTTTGCCTATAACCTAATCTGGACATACATCTCTTACCACTATTTCTAACAAATTTACTTTAGACAATATTTTACATGTCCCCAACCTTCATCAAAACCTTATTCCTGCCTCTAAATTTTTTCACACTAATAATGTCTCTATTGAACTATTTCATTTTCATTTCATTGTTAAGGATCTTTGCACCAATGAAGTACTCGCAAGTGGACTGAATAAGCATGGTCTTTATCTTATTCTTGTTGCAACTATTGCAAGTGTTTCTTCTCTTAAACCCTAAATCCTAAACCCTAAACCCTTAAAGCCTTTGCTAGTGTCAAGGCTTCTCCGACAATTTGGCACCATCGACTTGGTCACCCTTGCATTGTCGTCCCATAGTTTTTTCTACATCAATTTCAATTACCTTATGTCTCTAAAAAATCTCCACCTTCACGAGCTCATGTTACAACCTAGTGACCATCTCAAAGCAGGATAATTGATTCTAGTACCAGTCATCATACCACTTCCAATCTTAACAATTTCACTATGAGCAATGAGTACACGTGTATTGATGAACTCATCACTGGTTATGGTGCAGGTTTGCCTATAACCTATTCTGGACATACATTTCTTACCACTACTTCTAACAAATTTACTTTAGACAATATTTTACATGTTCTCGACCTTCACCAAAACCTTATTTCTACCTCTAAATTTTGTCACACTAATAATGTCTTTATTGATCTATTTCCTTATCATTTCATTGTTAAGGATCTTCACATCAATGAAGTACTTGCAAGTGGACCGAATAAGCATGGTTTTTATCTTTTTCCTGCCATAACCACTGTAAGTGTTTTTTCTCCTAAAGCCTTTACTAGTGTCAAAGCTTCTCCGACAATTTGGCACCATCGGCTTGGTCACCCTTGCACCACCATCCAATAATTTCTTCTATGTCAATTTCAATTACCTTGTGTCTCTGAAAAGTCTCCATCTTCATATGATTCATGCAATTGTAATAAGAGCTATAGGCTTTATTTTGGTATTTCTTCCCTCTCTAGTCATTGGTCTTTTAACATTTTTTTTATAGATGTGTGGGGACCTGCTCCCATTATGTCTATTGATGGTTTTCATTATTATGTGGCAATCATTGATCATTCCACGAATTATAATTGGATTTATCCAAAACTTAAGTCAGATGTGTTTAACACATTTGTCACTTTCAAAACTCTTGTTTAAGAGCACTTTGGTTTTCCAATTATCACACTTTTGTCTGATAGAGGAGTGAATTTCTCAAGTTAAAATATTTTCTTCAATTTCACTTCATTTTCATTTATTCACTCCTCCTTACATGCTACGACATAATGCTATAGTTAAAAGAAGTCATAGACATATTGTTGAGACTGGCATTACTATACTACATCAAGCTTCTATGCATTCACATTTTTTGTCTTATGCACTTATTGATGCCACTTATCTTATTAACAGACTTCCTATACCTATTCTTAGCCACCAGTCCCCTTATCAAACCTTATTCTAATACGAACCAAATTATCATAAACTTCATACATTTGGTTGTTTATGTTATCCTTGGCTTCATCCCCACACCATTAATAAATTAGAACCTCATTCTCATGCATGTGTTTTCTTGAGTTATTCTTTAAACCAAAGCGTATTTGTTTGCCTTAATCCCTCCATAAACAAGATCTTCCACTCATGCAATGTTTACTTTGATGAGTCTATTTTTCCTTTAAAAAACATGTCCTCTATCTATTCCATATCTCCCTTACTCGACAAATTGCATGAGCTTCTTGATGACACCTCACTTTGTAAGGAGGGCCCATTTGTAATAGACTCTCACTCCACTCTTCTTCTTACTAATCCTATCTCCTCACAACCATCTACCTTCACTTTTCTTTATCTACACTTATCTTCCCTACCAATACACATCTCTCAAACATCTCCACATCACCTTTCTCTTTTTCCTACCTACTCGCCTGAATCACCAACATCCTTTTCTACCTTATCTTCCTTATGAATCAATAACCCTTGTCTTCCTAATGACTCTCATTCATCTCCTCCGCCTCCTCCCATCCACCCCATGGTTACCAGAACTCAAAACAACATCTTCAAGCCCAAATGTGTTTTTCAAGCAATAGAACATCCTCTCCCCACTTCTACTAAACCTACCTGCCCATCTCAAGCTGTATGAGATCTTCAGTGGCTGGATACAATGGATGAAGAATTCAATGCCCTTCTTTGAAATAGTATATAGGACTTTGTTTCTAGACAATACATTTTAATGCGATTGGCTTCTATTTGGTTTTTAGGATCAAATAGAATCCCGATGAAAGCAATAACGCTATAAAGTACATCTTGTTGCTAAGGGCTTTCATCTGTGGTCTGGTGTGGATTTTCAAGATACTTTTAGTCTAGTAGTTAAGTCAACCATGGTACGTACCATTCTATCCATGGTTGTATATTAGAACTGAAGTCTTCATCAACTAGATGTCAATAATACCTTCTTGCAAGGTCATTGATGAAGAGGTCTACATGCAACAACCACCTACATTCATTAACAAGAATAATCCGGGACACATTTGTCATCTAAAAAGCCTATCTATGGCTTGAAACAAGCACCTTGGGCTTGGCACAATTCACTTATCTTCTTACAATTGGCTTTACAAAGTCCAAGTCAAATGCTTCGTTATTTGTTTATCGATCATCATGGCCGACATAAAGCATACATTCCAGTATATGTGGATGATATTATTTTAACTGGTAGTGACGAGTCCCTTTTACACAAATTTATTTCTGATCTTGCATCTATATTTTCAATCAAGGATCTTGATTTACTCAATTATTTTCTTGGAGTAGAAGTTGCTAAAATGAAAGCAGGCCTCTTTTTCTCACAGCATAATTACATTATTGATCTCATAGCTCGGGCAAATATGACTAGTACCAAAAAGATTAACACTCTTCTTTCTACCTCTATCAATTTGCATAATGACCTGGATTCCACCTCTCTCAACACATTTAAGTTTCATCAACTTGTTGGTGCTCTTCAGTATATATGCTTTACAAGACAAAATGTCTCATTTATAGTCAATAAGCTATCACAATTCATGCATCGTCCTGCTCATCTTCACTAGACAGCTTTGAAATGGTTGTTGCACTATTTCAAATCCATATCCTTTCATGGCCTTCTCATCAACTGACATTGTACACTTCATCAATAGGCCATTTTCGATTCTGATTGGGCAGAAGACCAAGATAGTCACCAGTCCACATCGGCCTACGTTATTTTCCTTGGCAATATGCCTATTTCATGTTGTTCACAACACCATCGCACTGTCACTTACTCTTCCACATAGGCTGAGCATCGAGCAAATGCTCTCATTACCTGTGAACTCGACTGACTCACCTCTTTATTATGTGTGCTTGGTTTTCTCTTATTGTAGCAATCATTTCATTACTGTGACAACATTGGCTCAACATATGTGTGTAAATCCCATTTTCCACTATCGCATAAAATATTTGGCAATATATTTTCAATTGGTTCGTGAACATGTACAAACTAATGCCCTTCAAATTTCTTATATTCTGACAGAACATCAGCTAACTAATATCCTTACCAAGCCACTACCCAAAGCTTGGTTTCATACATTACAAACCAATATTAAAGTCTTCGATGGATCCTTCATCTTGAGGGGGCATATTGGAGATAAATGATTAAGCTCATTTTATTTACCATGATTAGCATTATCACTTATAGCTAGACTCATCTTTCCCCGTACCCTTATCCTGATGCATATGTTTAATTATCATTAAGGCAATGCAATATTTAAGATTTCCTTCTCCAATTTAAGTTTCATTAGATACTACATGTACTAAAACTTATTTACAGTATCTATGAAGAATCTTATGTGGTGACTGGCTTGTAAAAGCCACTTGAGGCTAGTTACCTTTTCTGCCTCAATATAGGATTCATTATGGTTTACATACACAATTTTTAATACATGGAAAAATTACAAACTTTATATAGTTTGGCATTTAATCAATAGTTTTCCCTTTATTTACCATATATTTTTTATATTGTTTAATAACAAAATCTTGATTTAAATAGCCTTGTAATTATATTCCAGTAATTTTAAGTTACCTGATATGTTTTTTTTCTACAGTTAACTAGCATTTAAAAATATTATTTTACGTAACAAATAGGGAAAATGGTAATTTAAAATATTTTTTAATTATTGAAGGGATTGAAATTATTATGGCTATAAAAAAAATTAAATTAGCATCTCAAAAATTGTTATTGGGCAAAGTGAAAAAGAGTAGAGGTGTTGAAAATAAGGGAGACAACATATAGGTTAGGCTAAAATACAACGGGCTTTTACAATTTTTCACTTAATACATTTCAAATATATATATGTACTTATGATTTATGAAATCTTCAACTTCAATTCCTTAACTACGGTGTATTCTTCCCCGTATACACTTGACACTTGAGTTGAACATAAAAATGAAAAGGATCACCCATATTTTGGCCCTATTTGGTATTAGTATCAATGATTAGCGTTAAAGTTTTGAAAAAAAAAATCCAATGTTAGCTCTTAGCTCATAGTTTCAATGTTTTCATTTCAACCACTGAATAAATTATCTAAAACTCTAACTTTAATTACAAAAAGCTATTTCCAAATAGGTCCTTTGGAAATATATCTTATCTCAAACTCATTTTCAACCTCAATAGAGAAAAATAAAATTGTATTACATTTACATAGAAAAAAATAATACTATAAATAGATTGTCAACTATAAAATAGATTATGTGTGGTTAAATTTGTTACAAGGCTTTTAATAGATAATTTAAATTGTAATTTGAAAAATTAAATAAATTTGTAAGAACAAAAATTAAGGATAGGAATAAGTTTTCAAACTGGGTAAATGAGTAACTGACATTCATATGAAAGAATTTGCAACTGACCCAAAGAACATACTATGAAGTACTATAATGTAGGAGGAATGATTTTTTTTTTTTAGTAAACACCATGGTAGGTGTAGATTTTATTTCACAAAATTAGCTCAACAACACTTACATATTAAGTCAAAGGCCTACAAAAAGGGCAAAACTTGACTTAAAATAAAACTCAAATAAACCTAGCATGTGCTTCACAAACATAATTAGGCAATACATACTAAGCAAAAATCTCACTAAAATTGCAACTAAATCTGTATTGGATTGATTAAAAAATAATCTGCACTATTTCAATTGTCTGTTCAAAAATTCGATGATGACGTTTCCTATTTCTTTCCTGCCACACAAAATAAACCATAGCTGAAAAACATGCTCACATTACCTTTGACTTTAAACTATTGCCCTTAACCACCCTGCAAAACCACTGCTAACATCTATTCCACCTCCAAGGAGCATTATGGAGTTTCATCATACACATAATTTCGAGACTCATCAACAAGAAGACAGAGGGCACGAGAGTTAGAAATTATGTCAAGGTAATGACCAAGCCTATCAAATGTAGGCAATTTGTCTAACATAGCAAACCAACAAACCATGGAAAATTTTGGAACATAATTCCAAACCAAAGAGTGCCACCTCACCAAATAAAAGTTTTCCAAACCAAAGAACACAGGAGAAATGATTCGTTAGTCACTTTCAGTAATATTTTAGACTAATTTTTAATATTTTGGACTAATATTTGTTGATTGTGTAAACTAAGAAAAAAAATACTCTTACGTCCCGAACTATTTGTAGCATATATTTGGACATCTCAATTTTCTTCAACATTTTCATATTTATTAAACTATTTTATCATATTATTTTTCAAACTATTATTTTAATATTTATTAATTCTGCCATTTTTCTTAATTTACTTAAAAATATTAAGGGTAATAGTGAAAACCTTATACAAACTTTTTTCTCTTTCTTAACTACTGTGTTAAACTCAAATATTTCAACCATTTTAATAATGTGGCAAGTATATCACATTCAGATGCTCATAAATTTTTCATAAAAATTACAAAGACTCCCATGTGGTTTGGCTAGCTTACACTTTCCCACCTTACTTTCAAAAATATGTATACTTTACCCTTATTTCTTTTGTATTGTCTGACTATAATTTTTGAAATCCTAATTTAAAATGTACGCTAGCCATTTTACTGTAATTTTAATCACTCTCATTTCTTTTACTTTTAATAGATATTTTAAATTATTAACTTTTCTATCTGTAAATACAAAATAATATTTTCTAAATGTTAGTTAACAATAAAAAAACAACTTATAATTACTTTAATATAGTTATTAGATAGTTTAAATTAGAATTCCAGAACTTTATGCTAACAATGTAAAAAAATATGAAATTAAAGTTTAAGTTTTCAAAACTAAAAGATATTAAACATAGATAGGCCAAACCTAATAATTTTTTGAAATTTTCCTAAGATTTTTTTAGGACATGAAAAGTGTTTAGGTCAGAATTAAGGTTGAGTTGAACAACTATGCATAACGTCTCACGCATGTTGCATATGGACAAAGAACTAATTTCTTTTAATTATTAAACGTACGAAAAGTTATGTGAAAATTCAGTGCAGATTAGGAGGAATAGACTTGTATAAATGAAAATGATATACATCAAAGCCGGATAAGGTTATGTAAGAACGAAAAAGTGTAAGTGGATTTTATCATATAATTTCCAGGGCTGTTCATCCAACTCACTTAGGGATGACAATCGGGTGGGTGAAATCTGTAACTTGCAAATATTCATCTACAATGAGCGGATAAACTAGTAAAAATAGTTGTGATAGAGTGAATATAGGTAGCAAAATTATATTCATCTAGCGGATGGTGGGTAAAAGGTATCCATTATGGGTAAATTCACCTAGCCTATTCAAGCAATCCACCTATGTGAATTTTCTATTTATTAAATATAATAAAATGGAACACTTATACTTAATTAATATTTTATACTAATTCTCATCAAATATTTTCTTGTATACAAGTTATGATTTTTTTGTATTGTATGTGGATAATAACTTTATATACATGTTTCATATTTTGTTTTTATAAAATTAAAAAAGAAACATAGTTTAAACCATGAGTACGAATTACCCGTGAGTTATGGGCACGAGTGAAATTTTTCACCCACCGGCGGTCACTGATAACTGATGTAAATGGATTCTTAACGTAAATGCAGGTCAAATTGAGTTTAGTATTGGCTTATAAGGCCTATCCAGCTTGAACCAACCCGTACAAGTATAGTAAAAATATGAGGTATGTTACCCCACATGATGTTGCACGTATTTTTCACAATAAATTCAGTATAAAAAAATTAAATAATAAATAATTAAAAAATATGAAAAAATTGATTAAAACCGAACTAACTTGAACAATAACTAAAATTAGGTAAATTAAAACATAACATCATATGTATTTTGAAAACATGTATAATTTTTTCATTAAAAATAGTTCACTAAAATTTTTCCTCTTTTATTAAATTAAATTCTAATTTTTAATATCAATGAGAAATTTATTTAGGAAAATTTACTTTCAATTTTAGCAATTATGGAGCCAATTATTTTATTAAACCATATATAACAATTCATACTACAAAATACAATCATAAATAACAAAATAATATTATTGAAACACAAAACTGTGCTTAATTTATGGTAATAAATTTACAATTTAATCATTAACTTAATAAAGATAAAAATAATAATAATAATTAAAGCCGAATCAATCAAAACCATACGCAGAATAAAATAAATGACATTCTTTTATTAACCATATTAAATATCAAAAGATGACATCAGAAAACAAAATTTGGGGAGCATTATGGCAAAAGTGATACATTTAGGGACCAAAAGAGGAGTTTGACCATAAGTTGGAAGAAGCAAAAAAAAAAAAAGGCCCATCAGCACATGAAAAGATGTAGGGGCAAATCCGAAATCACACTATTCTGGTCTGTTTGTTTCTCTTTAATTGAATTAATGCGGGCTCATTTTTTGCGGGTCAAAATTGGGTTGGTAGTGGGTCGGAAGGGGTTGTGAGATTTGTTACAAAAATGGGCATTATTTTGGTGTTATTTACACACTTATGCCATTGTACATTTTCTATCATCTCTCGATGACAAGTAGCAGAAACAACCACGATTGGCTTCATTTTGCACCGAATCCACCATGGGCAAACCGGTCCTCGCTTACCAAACTTCCTCAGATCGTGATCCATGCTCTAATTAGGTGGACATGACCAACGATGATCAGGACAGAGGCGGATTGCTGGTGAGAAGCCAACAGTAAACAACCAGATCTGAGTGTTCGCTTACCAATGGAGCTTAAAATGCTGATGGAAAATCAAATTTGACACGGTGGAACAGCTTGGGAGCGTGGATCAGACGTGGCAGATGGCAAACGCAGCTCGGGAGTGTGGATCGAAGTGCGGCGGACAGTTGTTGGGTTTCTTAGATGGCCTATGAATGGATCTATTAGGTGACCGGGATGGCCTCCAAGAATTTCAATTCCACTGGTTGCTCTGCCAGTGAAGTAAATGAGATGGCAAAAGGGTATAATTTTGGCTAATATTAGGGGCATTTAGAAAATTGTCCACCCTTGTACTCTATGACCCGCACAAAACCCGGCCACCAATACATTAATACGCCCTCATTAAATCCATTTAAAGGCAAATGAACTCACCCTTGGTTTTGGTAGCCCCAGCGTTCCTCAAAACTTAAACATAAACGCACTATAAATGCAATGGAGGGAGGGAGAAAAAATGGTAATTAAACAAATTAAATATACAAAATGTGCAATAACTTATAGTTGAATAAAATAAGTTTGATTATGGTGCATCTCATCTCATCAAGCACATGCTCCCAAAGTTTATCATTATTCGCTCACCACAACAATGATCCCTGCCTTTTCTCGAATCTACTGTAATCTCTGTAAGAATCAGAAAAAGCTTATCATATTCATGACTGATTATTTCAGGCGATGGGTTTTATTTGGATGGAGGCCTTTTTGTTTTGTTTTTTTTTTTAAATTGCATTTTAATGTTATTGTATGGTGGTAGTTGTTTATGATTGTGTTTTGGATAGAAATTCGTTTGTTTACATGATAATATGAAAACCTGGAAATACTTAATAGATCCAAACCACATCCTATATGGTTTAGTTTTTTATGCAGGTTTTGGGATATTCAGGTCAACTTGGGTATTAAAATGTGCATATTCATTCATAAGGTGGACTAGTTGTCTTATTCAAATTTAGTCATACCCAACCTTTGAACACCTCTAATAATTTTTTATGAAGGTAAATTCTATAAAATGTTGTATTATGTAATTATTACACGTTTTACATTTAAGTGGCTGATACATAAATTTTACTTTAATTACTAAATCATATACTTATAAGATTACTTTTGAAGAATTTTTGTATGTCAATAAATACTTTGCTTTATATTTGTATAATTAATTTTGTAATACAACTTTTTAGTTCTAGCGCCAGTATGAATTAATCCAACTTTAATTGCATAAGAAAACGATATACAACACGTATAATAAGAAATTTATGATAACCCCCTCTAATATAACCTAACCTATACTTTACCGTATTTATTTTTAAAAATCTACACTTTACCCTATTTTTCTTTTAGACTATTAAAAAACAACTTCTAAAATTCTAATTTAAGCTATACGTTAGTTATTTTTTAGTAATTTTAATCTGTCCAATATTTTTGATTTTACAATTAATAGATATTTTAAATTATTTATTTTTATTTTTATTTTAATTACATTTTTCTCTTTGTAAATGAAAATCATTATTTTTTAAATGTCAGCTAACTATGAAAAAATATCAAAAATTTTAAAATTGCTAAAACATATTTACCAAAAAATTTAAATTAAGGTTTAGAAATCATTGTCAAACAATGAAAATAAAAAATGGGGTAAAATGTAGACTTTTGAAAATAGAGGGAATAGCATATAAGTTAGACGAAACCTTAAAGGATTTCGATATTTTTTTCCTGTAGATAGATAGATGAAACATTTGAGTTTTAGAAGAAAATTGAGAAAAAAAAATTACATTATTTTTATTTTTATCTTTTAGTTTTTACACGTTAAAAATAAATAAATATTAAAATGATAATTGAACCAATATAGAAAAATAGTTTATTAAATATGAAAATGCAAAATACATTGCAATATCCAATTCGGCAAAACTTAACCCAACTTAAGCACGCAAGCTTCTCGTGCTGACTTGACTTGGGCGTCAACTTTGACCTGATTTGGAAGACACCCCCATTTTCAAATTATTTTAAAAAATGCCACCTATCCACCAGCTACCCATCGCATACTGCTCCGACCAGTCCACCTCACAAGGCCCCAACCCGCCGCATCATTGATCTTCTGCCGCGTACCCCAACCCCACGAACACACCTCGACCACCTCGGCCACATTTTCCTTCTCGCTCGCCCTACCTGATCTATCGGTCACCATTGCTTATGATGAGCACTTGGCAGCAGTTGGGTTTAGTCCCATATGAGCGATCCCAGACGATGCGAATGGCGCAGTGAGTCACAACTACGACGGCATCAAGTGGGTTATGAAGGTGAGGGACAAATGGCTGTTAAGAGAACCAAGTAGACAGGATTGGAGGGGCTGATGCTCTGCTGTGCAATGTCGTGTCTGCGGCAGCGAGATCGGCGAAGGAATAGTGTGGAGGCGATGCTTGGTGTGGTGCGCGGGATGCAAGGGAAGGATGGGTGGGCGGCGGCCGAGCTGGGCACGGTTGAAGAGCAAGAGATGATGAGTTGGGTAGGATGGCAAACTTGAGAATTTGGCTAAAATTGAGGTTAACTTCGAATTGTATGGGACCAACTGGCTGAAAAAGCCCCCAACTTAAGATAGATTAAAGCCAACCGAATAGGCATTCCAATTCATTAATTACACTCAATAACACGAGCAAAATAATACTACATGACTCTTTCTTTTTCCTTTCCGACATGTTACTTGGAACATCAAATCTATGGACCTAATGACCCCTAGGTCCTCTTAACTTATCTGACTCAAACGAATTAGTCATTCAAGTCAAACTCGGCATATGTTGATCCTCCAACTTTATAACTCATCACAAGTTGGTCAAGTCTTCCCATCAGCCATAATACGGTCACCTTTTTCTGAACCTTTAGTAACATTGAGCTCTAAAATAATAATAAATAAAAACAATATAGGCTATGAAGTGTTTTACCCTTCCAAAAAAAAAAAAAGCAATTCTAGGATTCACCAAAAAAAAAAAAAAAAGCTAAGCTTATCTTGGCTGCGTCAAAATCTTATCAAACTCCTATTTCTTCTCAATGTTGGATAATTGGCAACAAGAATCGATTAATGCCATTCAATTTCAAGGAGAATGAGATGTGCAATTCACTTCTCGTTGACTAAAATCCAATTAATTAAGATTAAATTTATTGACTACAAATCATGCAGAACAAATTTTTTGTTCTGTTTCTCCAGCTCATCGCCATTCCTGAAGTTGGTCAAGCTCCTCCGGCTACTCTATCACAACCCTGAAGAAGGAAAGAATAATGAGAAATTTATTGTTATTTGAAAAGATTTTGTACTTAGTTGAAAGTATAAGGCCAATTGAGACACTTTGGTAAGCTATTTTTCCTAGTCCAACAACTTTGAGAAAGGGAAAATCTAAAATGATCCTCCATCTATCTTGTATGCTTCCTAACTATTGAAAATATCCATATCTAACAACAAGAGCCCTTATACTCATAGAGCTCGAAACTGTCTGTAGTGATTGATCTCAACAACTTGCAACCATACCAAAACGAAACTGATGGATTCTCTAACTAAAGCTATATATATGTCTTACTGAAGTGCTTTCTTCATCCATTTGTCATTCGTTGATGCTAGAACTGACAAGATCTATTAAGCTTTTCAACGAAAAATTGGTGAGTGCAAAGAACAAATCACTTGGCAACTTGATGCATACTACCATTAAGGCTAGGGATTGACCACAAGGAACATTGGTTGTTGTGTGGCTGCAAATGGACTTAGAGGGATGCCACAAAAAGAAAAAGGGAAAGGAAGAAGAAACTGAGAAGCATGAAGCAAAAAAGAAGATGAAACAAAGAAAGAGGAAGAACAAGCATAATGGGATTTAGAGGAAGAATAAGAACCTGGAGAGAGAAATATTGAAAGACTCAATTTTGAGTTTTTTAGCAAATGATACCAACTAATTCGTAGCAGCTTTATTGTTCAATCAATAATTACTTTGGGTTAATCAATGATTCACAAAAAAATTAAAAAAATATATATCATTTCCATTGTTTTGGAAAAATATTTTTGAATGGTTGTCGTTTTACTACTGTGTATTTTATTCCTAAATGTTGCTAGAATTTATAAAAAAAATGATTGTGATAAGTTGCAGAGTTAGAGGACTAACATAGGTCAAGTTGTAAAGTTAGAGGACTAACATAGAATGAGTTCAAGTTAAGGTACTAAATCGTTCAAGTCAGACAAGTTAAGGGGCCTTAAGGGTCATTAGGCCAATCTAATAAAAAAATAGTACATCTATTATTCTTAGGGTTAATTACATTTATGAGCCCCAATCTTTTATTATTATCCTATTTTGAACCATAACCTCAAAATCTCGTATGAAAGATCATCAACTTTAATTTTTTGTTTCATTTTGGACTTTTTGAGGATGAAAATCGTTAGAATATATGAAACTAGCTACATGGCAAGCTAATGTGGCAAGATTTGCCACCATGGCCCAATAATCAATTACTGGAGATGATGTTGAAAGGGAAAAAATTAATATAAAAAGAAAATATAAAAAAAATAATTAAAAAAATAAAGAAAATGCCAAAAAAAAAAAACCCATATCCACGCCACCCTCCACCACATCATTGCCTCCCCCTTCCTTCCTTGCCCAACCCAACACCCTCTTGCCACCCAGCTTGTTTCAGTCAATGGCACGCCACCCCGACAGTTCTCATCATTTTTGTTAGGTGAGGCTGGTGCTAAGTGGGTACGGGACGAAGGTGGAGCCGTAAATCTTCGCCACCATCGATTGTGCCTTTGCTTGTCGTCAAATTGGTACAAATAGTTAGCAAATCACACCTTTGCTCACCGTCGAATTGTGTTTTTGCTCGTTGTCGATCACGCCTCATTTGCTCATCGTGGAATTAGGACGAATCACTATCGATCATGCATCCTTCACTTTCAATTTTAGCCTCCTACACCACCACTCACATGATATTCCTCTTCGGCAGATGAGCTTGGGCACGAACATAGCGGCCATTTAGGTCCATTTCATGCCAAGCAGTTAAGGGCCATAAGAGTTGAGGCTGAGAGAGGGGCAGATATGGGGCAATGTGGCGAAGGAGGGGAGACGTGGGGGAGGTTGGCGTGGGGTTAAAGACTCATGAGAGTGGAGGGAAGCTGAAGGTTTTAATTTTTCTTTGTTTTATTGTTTCATTTTCCATATCATTGCCAGGGGTGATTCATTGTGCCACATAGGCCAGTTCCGTTAATTTTAACAATTTTTGTCAGTCAAATATCTAAAATGAAACAAAAAATTGAGGTTGAGGACATTTCATGCAAGGTTTTGAAGTTAGGGTCCAAAATAGGACAATAATAAAATGTTAAGGGTGATGGATGCAATTAACTCATTATTCTTAATTACCTATCGGTTTTTTTTGTCCACGTCCATAGTTCATCCCCAGACTTTGCTGACTTGGACACTAAACCCCTTCAACTATGACTTGATGTAACTTAGCCTCTAAACTTTGTAAACTAGTACATATAACCCCTACTAATTGATGTAAATGTTCTTTTTTATTTCTTAAGGGCTAAATGACAATAACACTGAACAATGAGCCAAATTTGGTAACAAATCATCTTCCTTCGTAGCTCTAATTGACATGCTGAAGATGCTTCCAATTTTCCAAGTAACTCTCCAACCTCCTGCTTGTGAAGCTGCGGAGAAAAATGACATCTCAAATAGTAATATGTTAAAATGTCAAGTTCAGTCTCCTTGTTCAATGGCATTATCATTTAAGTCCTATGGAAATCAAAAAGAACATTTTCATTAGATAGAAGGGGTTATGTGTCTTAGTTTACAAAGTTTGGGGGCTGAGTTACCCTGAGTCATAGATAAGGGGTTTAAATGTCCGAGTCAGTAAAGTTTACGGGTGAATTGTGGATTTAGCCCTTTTTTTCGGGCCATTAACCCCAATTTCCTGTGTCTCCAGAAGTCTGGTTCATGTCGTACGCAAAAGCTCCTTAAAAGCCCCTGCTTTTATTTGTCTGCCATCATTCCATCTTCTCAAGCTCACTGCTCTCTCTCCCTCTTCGCTCTCACTACGCTCGCTGCCATTATATTCACATTGCTCGAGCCTCCTTTCTGCTACCACTCTCTACTCTGTTGCTTTATTGGCTGAGTCTATGCATCAGTAGTAGCCAGCTAATGGCAATGGGTTGATGTTACTTCTCTTTTTCTATTAACTATATTTCATCTGCATCGTCTTCTGAACATTACAAAGACTTCGTTTTTTGCCGGCATTCACGAATACAAGGATGATCAGCGCCACCGACCTCTACCATGTCCTCACCGCCGTCGTGCCGCTCTATGTGGCCATGATATTGGCCTACGGCTCTGTCAAATGGTGGAAGATCTTCAGCCCCGACCAATGCTCCGGCATTAACCGATTCGTGGCTCTCTTCGCCGTCCCTCTGCTCTCTTTCCACTTTATCTCCACCAACAACCCATACGCCATGAACTACCGCTTCATCGCCGCCGACACCCTCCAGAAAGTCATCGTCTTGGCGGTCCTAGCCATCTGGTCCCGAGCCAGCTCTCGCCGCTCGCTCGAATGGTCCATCACTCTGTTCTCGCTCTCCAGCCTCCCAAACACGCTCGTCATGGGAATCCCGCTCTTGAAGGGAATGTATGGAGATTCCTCTGGGAGCTTGATGGTTCAAATAGTGGTGCTCCAGTGCATTATTTGGTACACATTGATGCTGTTTCTGTTCGAGTACAGGGGAGCGAGGCTCTTGATCGCGGAGCAGTTCCCGGAGACCGCCGGCTCGATTATATCGTTCAAGGTCGATTCCGACATCATTTCCTTGGATGGGAAAGAGCCGTTGCAGACGGAAGCGGAAATTGGAGAAGACGGAAAACTCCATGTCAAGGTGAGGAAGTCGACGAGTTCGAGGTCTGAAATCTTCTCCCGCCGCTCCCATGGACTCAACTCCGGCGTTTCTCTGACGCCGAGGCCTTCAAATTTGACCAATGCGGAGATTTACTCGCTTCAGTCCTCGAGAAACCCTACTCCGAGGGGGTCTAGTTTCAACCACACAGATTTTTTTTCCATGGTGAATGGGAGAAACGCCAGTCCGAGGCAGTCTAACTTTGGGAACTTGGGCTTTGACGAGGAAAATGGCCTTGCGGTTTATGGGGGGTCTGCGAAAGGCAACGGAGATGGTTATCCGCCGCCCTCAGGTGCGGGAATCTTCTCGCCGGTGACGGGCCCCGGTGCCAAGAAGAAGACAAATGGGGCTGACAATGCAAGAGATTTGCATATGTTCGTGTGGAGTTCCAGTGCTTCCCCTGTTTCAGATGGTGGAATTCATGTCTTCAGGGGAGGCGAGTATGGAAACGAGCTAGGTGGGGTAGCTCACCAAAAAGGTGCCCATCACTAATCTTCAAACCAGTAGCTTGCCTTTTTTGGCTGTTTCTTGCTTGCTAGTCCATTGATGGGACTAGCCATTTGTTATTGAAAAGGTTTAGACTCTTCATGGATTCTTGTGATTGTGGTCTCATAGTAGTGTTAACATCTTTTGGCTTGTTCTGTTTATTGGAATAACTGTATTTGTCGTGCTCATAGGGTTGATGAATGGGTGTGCTTTTCTCTGTTGAAGTGGCTGTGCTTGGGTTTGCTTGGTGTCTTTTATTTATGCCTTACTTTAGTTGAAGTTTCAGCAGAATCCTTTGTTTTGGTTGGCTGATTACCATCACTAGTGTTGTGATCACACTCCTCTTACATGAGTGGTATGTTCCTGTGTATTGGCTCTAATTTACTTGTCATGTCTGAGCAGGTTTTGATGAGTTTGGTAGAGATGAGTTTAGCTTCGGGAATAGACCGGTGACGAATGGGGTTGACCACGACGGCCCAGTCCTGTCCAAGTTAGGATCTAGCTCCACTGCTGAGCTTCATCCTAAGACTCCTGTTGGTGATGAAACCAAGCCCAGTGCTATGCCTCCTGCTAGTGTGATGACCAGGCTTATTCTGATTATGGTGTGGCGGAAACTGATTCGGAATCCCAACACATATTCCAGTCTAATTGGCCTCACTTGGTCGCTGGTTTCCTTCAAGTGCGTTAACTCAGGCACTCCCCTCTTGAAACACTACGCATCTCTTGGCTTGATTTTCAATCTCACAGTTGATCGTTACAAATTTTCAGGTGGAATATCGTGATGCCGGCCATAATTGCCAAGTCAATTTCCATTCTGTCTGATGCAGGGCTGGGAATGGCCATGTTTAGCCTCGGTAAGCTGTTTATGGGATTACTTATCCACGGAAGATGGTTTGATTAAATAGCAATTCTTGATGGTTATGTCAATGAGCTGAAGAAAAGTTTCTTCTTTCAGGTCTGTTCATGGCTTTGCAGCCCAAAATCATTGCTTGTGGCAACACCATTGCTGCCTTCGCGATGGCTGTCCGGTTTATCACCGGGCCTGCAGTAATGGCTGCTGCCTCAATCGCAGTTGGATTAAGAGGGGTTCTCTTGCATATTGCGATTGTGCAGGTATTAGCATTCTCATAAGATTTCACTGCAATCTGTTCATCGGTATACCGAAGCAGCATCCGGTGACATTTTTTTCTTCATCTGTATTTCAGGCAGCTCTTCCCCAAGGAATTGTGCCTTTCGTCTTTGCCAAGGAATATAACGTTCATCCTGATATACTGAGCACAGGGTATGTACAGGATCATTATGTGAACTGATGCACATACCTCTTCGTTCTTCTTCTAGCTCAATCAATTAGACTCTGTCTCAAATTTCACGTTCAAGTCATCTTCCATAAAAAAAAGAAATGGAAAAAAGCGATGTCCACGCACTACCTGAACTTTGCATATGACACTGGCATTTTGCTTGCATATGATGTGATTCATTTGGTGGAGACCTACTACTATTGGGGCAACCTGTGGTCCCCAAGTAAGTAAAATACGATTTTGTCTAAACTAAAGTAGGAACTATATTAAATGTTGAGGGCTTGCCCTCTTTGAGCCCTTTTTAAACAAGTGCAATTATAAGTGTTACAGGTATCATGATTTTTGTGCTTGATTTAAGGGTCATGCGCCTCTAAAGTTCTCTAAGCCAACCAAGGATGCATATAAAATTGATCTTGTACAACAACAACATGGAGCTTTGTCATGATTTCTCACAAAAATCGAATCTTTTGGATACAGGGTCATATTTGGAATGTTGATTGCTCTTCCCATCACACTTGTCTACTACATCCTGCTGGGCCTGTGAAGCAAAGCTAAGGGAAATCAAGCACCCACTAATTTGATTCACTACAATTAGTCATAGTCACCCATAAGATTTTAGAAATGGTTCTTGAAAATTTTTTGGGGTTTCTTTCATAGAGAGAGAGAGAGAGAGAGAGAGCGAAAGAGATGGTTAACATGACTCTTGAGAGTGACAGAAAAGCAGGAGTTAGGAGATGTTGGGGTGGGACTGAGACAATTTTAATGACCAATGTGCTTTTTGTTGGCTATGTATGTGCTTTTTTATGAAGAATGTCTTTTGAGTATCTCTCTCACATGAGATACCCTTCCATCGTTTATAGTTGTTGCCCTGAGACTGTGGGCAGGAGGATGGAAAAGTTGGCTTTTTAGAGGGGGCGTGGGAAGGGAAAGTGACAGAGCATGTGTTGGAACTTAAAAACAAAAGGGGCAAGCAAGAACAGCTGTCCCTGGGGGCGCTTGTGTCAGGCTATGGCACGGCTCTATGCTGTGATGTGGGTGTATAGCTTGCGGCAGAGCAGAGGCTGTGCCTGTGCTCCTTGCCAGCCCAGCCCTTGCCCTGTAGCTTATAACAGGGGCCCTGTGTCGGCTCCTTGGAAACCTACGAATTGACATCTCTGCGGCTCTTTACAACCTTCTCCCCTGATTTTCTGCGATTGTTTGCAAGTTTCCACTAGCTATTAATGCTCCAACTGCCCTTCCCAATATTCATTGCTGCCCCATCTCAAACTTTTAATTCTTGTTGCTTAGTGCCATTGCATATAGAAAGTCCAGCCGTAGATAAACTAATCAAATGATCGAATTCTGAATAGTTTATTTTTTTTTGTACACAAAATCAAGTGTACAAGTTGTGGGATAGCATTGGTTGCGCCCTGCCTCCCTGCAGCCTCGGTTTGAGACATGTTAACCTATTTCCTAAATCCTCAACTTTAAATTCTTGTAGATCAGAAAATTCTAAGTAAAAAAAAATGAGTATACTAAAATATAAGGTTTAAAGGAAATATTGTTATTATATATCAGGAAGGGAATAATAACTTATACAAAATTTAGAAAATAACTGAATCAAATCAAATGGCATTTATAACATTTATAAGATTGAGAAAATGAGGGGGAATCAAACCCAACTATAGCAGAGGCAAATGTCCCATTGTGTCAGTTGAATTGACGCTCGGCGACATCAATAGTTTGTGTTTTTTTCATCATCCATCAACGTTTCGAGTTCAGGCAAATTTCTCAGTTTTCTTTCAAAGAAGTCCGAGTCCGACAGTGGGGCCATTTGTATTAGAGGTTTCAAAGTGTTGTGACGTTAACCAAACGAGAGGTACAGTTTGCGTATTATGTTTCTCAATTAATGTTTCATATACATGTTTTTTTTTTTTTAGTAATCTAAATTATTAGTAATTAGGGGTCGAAGTTTGCAAGAAGCAAAAGAGTTTGGGAAAACTCGAATTCGGCTCTTTACTGAGGGAGGTCCATGTCTCTAACCAACGGAGTAAGCGATGAAAAACTTTTCATGTACATGTGCTATCTCTTAACGGAGTGTGTTTTATGTTATGATATTGGTTTTGCACATCGATATGTTATATTTTTCTTGTTTGCATAATTTCATATTGCAGATGATCTTTTAAGTACTTTCTCCGCCCAAATTTTTTACATCATTTCAATTGTTTTCTCTAAATTTAACTTAAATTTATTTATATATGTATTGCTGATTTTTTTTTTAATTTATGTTAGAAACTACAGGGCTTATGGTTTTTAAATATATATATTTTAAATTTTTTTAGTAAATATTAATATAAATAAATTTAAGTCAAATCTAAGTAAAAAAAACTAAAATGATGTAAAGAATTTGGAATAGAAGTAATATTATCTAAAATATTAGCGTATTTATTCCATTTGTAGCGTATTCATAAAAATTAATTATTTCATATTTTAATTTTTTTCAATATTTTAAAAGTTCTTAGAATGCTTATAAAGGTAAACAGATTATTTATAGACTGTGTTAGATGTTTAAACAAACGGAATAATATAAAAATATTCTCTGTTCCAATTTAGTTGACTTCTTTGATTTTATATGCAGTTTTCAAAAAGTCTTTTTTTTAAATACTTTTTCATACTGATATAGATGATGAAATAGCAGTGTTTTCTTTACCTTTAGAAAAAAAAAAGGGTCAGGTATTTTGAAACATTTCTGAGGAGAATAAAGGACGTGTATGGGAGTAATCATTTGGAAACCTCACCTTTTCAATTGATTTTTTGGTGCATACATAAAGTCCGATTATATAAAGCAACGGAGGGATTTAATTAAGAGACTCCTTGTGTATTTTTTTTGTTCAATTATTGTTTGATATTCATCTCAGCAGAATTACATAAGAAAATGTTAAATGCATAAAAAATTATAAAACAATCTTTACTAAAATTTGATATCATAATTACTCAACTGACAATAAACAGGTTAACTGGTATCAACTTGTTTTAAGAAACAAGTTGAGGACTAGTGCTGTTATTTTTCCCTGGCAAAGAAAGATGAAGAATGTGGAGTTCATGTGCCGCGTAGCGACTGGCTAGCAAGCCATCAGGTTATGGAACTTTCTATGCCTTGGGGGCATTTGTTTACCTGGAAAAGGTTGGCATTTGTTCATCTTTTAATTGTAGCCAACAACAATGTCGTGAAATCTTCTCATTAGTTTTTTGTAAAGTCATCTTTCGCGACAATTATGTGGTGCTTATGAAAAAGGTGGGTTTAGGACAGAAAAAGGTCACTTTAATGGTTTTCTCAGATTTGTTTTTTCATTGGTGATCAATCGTAGCATTATGTGGACTTCACTCATTTTCCCTAGAATCAATCAAATCATACGGCCAAACGAGTAGGGCCGGTGGATTTGAAAATTGCTTTCAAAAAGATAGAACACGTTGAATTGTAATCTCTACCCTCCTATCCATTGGGCCGACCACTTGTATTCCGAAGCCCACTACAATATGGGTTCTGTCACGGATTCAACATAACGGCCCGTTGTGAAGTGTGGGCAACCCGCCCATTTAAAATATGTATAATGCTGCCCAAGCCGTTAATTCAGCCATCCAAGTCTACATTCCATTTAAAATATGTATAATGCTGCTCAAGCCGTTAATTCAGCCATCCAAGTCTACATTTTTCTCAAACAACCTTTCCCCGCCTCCCCTTAAACATTAGTGAAGTGCAAGGATTCGAAGCTTGGGCATGGGCTTCTCAACCGATACACAAGAGCGAAAACATCACTTAGTATTAGACCCAACAAGTAAAGCTTGATTGTGTTATTTTTGAGCTATATCACATTGAGGTTCCATTTTTTCAAGTTCATCGATCACTTGGCTTAAGTGATCAATCCAGAGCACTACTACGAACTTCATATAATCCAATTGAAATTAGGTTCCAAGAGATAATCTTTACTCTTGAAATCTTCCCTCAATGACCAATTTACGAGTTCATGTGATATAAGCAAAAGCATAAAGTTGAGATGGGTAAAATTCATTTATAGTTCTTAATTTTTTTGCATTGTCATAATATGGTCCCTACCCTTCATCTTATCATATTAAAATCCTTAACCTAGCTATGTTTGTCCCAATCATGATCCTTTTATCAAATTTTTAGTTAAATTTAACAGAATCGTGGAAAAAGAATGACAATTTTAGTCCTCAAATTTGTCTTCCTTCCACTCAAAGTATATTCAATTTTAAAATTTTAAATTTAACATTTTTTCTTTTCTCATGAATCTCATCTATTACAACTCCCTAAAACCAAAAAGAAAAAAACAATCACCCTTTATTGTCAATCTGCTACTGATTCTTCTTCTTCTCCTTCCTCTCTCTCCTTTTCTCAAGCGAAAGCCTTGTTTCCGATGAAGGCGTTGGAAGAAGGCACCTCCATCTTATCCTATAGAATGCGCCTCCATCTTTACGGCTCCGACCGCCATCGGCCCATCTTCACGTTCGAAAAAGCTGCCAATTCTAATTATGTTTTCCTATTCTGAGTGTTGGAAGAGGCCGCTGACGATTCCGTTTTCTGATTCTGTCTTCCGATTACGTCTTCTCCTAGAGAACACGCCTCCATCTTCATGATTCCGATTGCCATCGGCCCATCCTCTTGAAACAAAACAAAAATAAGTGAATCGGCTTGGGACCATCTAGAAATCGAAGGAAATCGGCTTGGGGCAATCAAGAAATCGAAGGAAGGAAATGAGAATCAGAGACCTTGGAGAGGCGATCGACCGGGGGAAGGGGCTACATCATCATCGTCTTTCACAAGGATTTGGCACTATGATTTGGGGTTGGATGAAAAGGCCAGTGAGAGTCGCTAAGAGGCGGGGCGAGGTAGTGATTTTCTCTGAGAGAGAGAGAGAGGGGGAGAGAGAGAGAGGTGGAATACACAATGGAGGTGGGTGAGCCGATGGCGACGTTGGCGGAGCGCTTGCACAATTTCGAGGATGAATTGGGGATAAATCTCTGGATCATTCTTTACCAGTGCAGTGTGGATTTTGCTAACTTAAGGGTGTTTTGAGGGAGAGGAGGAAAAAGTAGGGACCAAAGTTGATCTTTTCTTCAAGATTTTATTAGTTTTAACTGTAAAATTGACAGAAGGACCACAATTGAGACAAAAAATAATAAGTTAGCTAGGGACTTTTAGATCACAAAATGAAGGTTAAAGACCTTTTTAGGATAATCCAAAAAAGATGAGAATCACAAATGAATTTTACCTTATTGGGAATGTGTGCAATTGAACCACCTACATGGTTGAAAATTGTCCAAATGTGTGTGTGGGTGTGTGTTTAGTGGTGGTCTATTGTTATATTGATTTAGGCTTTTGAAAACATGTATGAGGTCATGACAATATGTGGTTTTCTCTTAGACCTTCCCAACACTTAAAATCTTTTTTTTTTTATACTTAGAATCTTTGCAAGTATAAGAGTACAAGAGTTAGAATGACTTATAGGAAAATTAAGGGGTGAGGTTTCTGTTGTATGAAATCTTGGAAGACTTTGGCCACAATTTAACCATTTCCAGATGTATGGTATTTTAGAGTGCAATGTCACTTGAATATGGGTCTTTTACATAAGATATTCCACTGGGAAGGCTAGACAACACTTGAGAACTTGAGTTCAAGGGACGACATAAGCATATATATTTCATCAAGATTCTAAAAACTGATTTTTTCTTATTTAGCAAACGTTTTCCAACTTTTAAGGGAGTTCCATAAAGAGTTTGATAGAACGGCTGAAAAAGTTGATCTAATAGTGTTTGCTCAATACTGTCATCCAGTAATGATATTCTTAGTAAACTGCGCATTGCCTTCCCTATCAAAGACTTAGGCACACTCCATTACTTCATTGGAATTGAGGTTGTATGTTCATGTTTCAAACGGTCAACTCTTGCCTCAACAAAAAAAAAAATATATAGTTTGATCTTCTGGCTCGCACAAACATGGTGGGCTGTCGAACCAAGCCATGATAAATGCTTGTAAATGATCGACAAATTAACTTTCATAGTAGTAAGGAATCTTGTTACATAATGCCATTATGTATTAATTGAAGCACTGCTGGTGTTCTTCAATACCTAACCTTTTGTTGGCTTGGCATCTTTTTTGTTGTGAACAAAGTTTGTTGATTCATGCATAAGCATACAAACGATCCACCCACTGGTTTACTGTCAAAAAAAGCTTTCACTACCTCAACCAAATTAATGGCTCATCTTGGTTTATATATTAGAAAGTCATAATCTAGCAGTTTGATTGTCTTCTTTGATGCATATTGATCAGCCGGTCGCATCGATGATCGATGATCAACTAGTGGTTATGGAGTAGTCTTTCTTAGTCCCAATTTGGTTTGTGGAGCTCTAGAAAGCAACAAGCTATTTCATGCTCTAGTAGCGAGGCCGAATACAAAGCTTTAGCTAATACTATAGCTAAGATTAATTGGATATATATGTAATCTCTTGTTCAAATGATGGGATGGGTGCCATTTTACATTAATCCAATTTTCCATGCTTGGACTAAGCATATTGAAATAGGTCCTCACTTTGTTCGTGAATGGGTTGCCAAGGGTGCTCTTCAAGTTTGTTTTTGTTTCTGCCAAATGTCAATTCACAGACATACATACCCAGCCATTGTATCTGCAACATTTTACTCCTTTTAAAGGCAATCTCAAGCATTTAATTAAGTAAGACCATTGGCAACACAGTAGCTAAAATTTAGATAGCTAAGAGTTTATCTCCTATACCAATTAACTTTTAGTATTTATCTTAGTTATTGTATTTATGGCACATGCTTGTATCATGCGTTAAACACATAAGTACATTTGGCTGCTCACACACACACACACACACATAATAAGTGTCAGACCTTCAAAATCCCTCTACACATCTTGTGCTCTTTTAGTCACGAGCTGCAGTAAAGCTCAAAACTCAATCCTTGGAGCCAAATGAACCTATTTCTCTCATTTAAGATGGTTCATCCTAATTTCTTAATCTTAATTCATAATATAACTTTTGATTAATTATATACAATGAGTTTTAAAAAAGCAAAATGATAGTAGTTTGATTTTTGGGTAAATTACAATTTGCCTTCTGAGGTTTAAATGAAATTAGACTTTACCCCTTCTGTTTCATAAATATACACTTTGCTCATACATTTTTAATACAGTCCCACGGTAACTTTTAAAATCTTAATTTATACTATATAGTATTTATTTTCAAGTAATTTCAATCTGTATGATATTTTTTTCAAAATTAATTAACATTTAAAAAATACAGTTTTAAAAATTAAAAGAAAAACAGAAAGGAAAAACTGATAATTTAAAATGACCATTTACTGTGAAAAAAATACCATATACATTAAAATTACTGGAAGATAGCTACCATAATAACCAAATTAAGATTTCAGAAGTTGCTATCGAACTGTATTAAATAGGCAGGGGGCAAAGTGTAATTTCACCTAAACCTCAGAAAGCAAATTGTAATTTTCCCTTGATTTTTGTTCATATGATGTTTTTAGATAAAATGAATCACAACCACACTTCATCAAGTCTAAGCTTTTCAATATGCATCTTAAACTTTCAACCAGCTTGATCGCTTCTTCTAATAACTGCCCCTAAACTGACCTTCCTAGTTTTTGGGGGAAATCAAAAGAAACAAAATCATGCGCTTTTTGTTCCTTACATATATCTGGCAAGCTGGAGCCATGATTTTGAATTTTGATAACAAGAAGATTAATTTTGTGATTGAATTTTTCTTTAGTTCTCTCTTATCCCTATCTTAGTAATTAATGGTGTTATCTAATGTTAGGTGCTTTTTTAATCAGCAGCTTACGTACACTGTTTGAAGTTGTAAAAACATGTGCACAAGTGCATGCTTAATGTGCCAATAGTTTTTGAAACACATAAATATGTATATATATGTCACTCTTTCTCAATTTACTTGTGTCCAAAAACATGTATTTATTTGAAAAGTATCATTCCTGTTATGTAAAGGTGTTGATACCCAATTTTGTCCGGGCACTAATTTTTTGTTTAGTTCTAAGTTAGAAAAATTAATTTATGGGACATTTTCATTTTTATGGGTAACTTGGCCAATTGTTAGGACATTTGGGCCATTTTGTCATTATGGGGCTCCACATAGTTGGTTGGTCTAGTTACATTTAGGTTACATTATTTTTCATGTTATAAAATTTTAGGAATTTAGTATAGTCATTTAGGGTCAAGATAGGAATTAGTTTTGTTTAGGTGGCATCTAGAGGTATTTTGGGTTTAGTTTAGGAAATAAGAATAGTTTGGGTGTGAGTTAGAGGTTTTTAGGAAGTGGCAAGCAAAATTGGAAAGTTTGGGATCAAATATGTCAATTTTAGAAAGTTTGAGCCAAAAGCTGGCAAAAAAAAAATGAAATTCTGGGAAAAATTTGGGTTTTTGCAAAGTTTTGGGCACAATTTGATAAATCTTGGAAGTTTCGGGATCAATTGACAGATTAGAGAAGCTTTGGGTTAAATTAAAAATTGTACAGAATTTAGGGCTAAATCAACAGATTGAGAGTTTTATTGGACTTAAACTAGTATTTAGACCATATTACATTCTAATTGATTTAAACCTCTAAAAATTTGATTTTTGATAAGATATCATCTCAAATTTCACTTTCATGACATTGACACTATAAATAGGAGTCGTCTATCAAGAAAACAGGGGAGAAATTCGAAAACCCTAAGCTTTTCTTGAGAAAGGGGAAAAGACAGCCTAATCCCCTCTTTTTTGGCTCTTAGCTCCCTAGAACCCTAATGTCCTACTCTTGCCGCCACCACCCCCTGGTTGCCTCCGTTTGTTGCCCAACACCTCTGGAGGCTAGCCTAGTCATCGCCGGCGATCTCTCTGACCGACACTCTAGCCACTGCGGCCTCAGGTCCCTTTCAGCTACCCCCTTTGCCTCGCCTAGCGTCCTGCACTTGTCCTAGGAGCCTCCAGCTGCTGTCAACGAGAATTAAATTGAAAATTAAACATAATTAAATTCAATTCATAAAATCACCTTCATTCAAAGATTAGGGTTAAAAATAAGGATTTTAGAAAAGATAAAACTAAACTTTATGGTACCAATTTCCGAGTGCTAGAATAAGGTTATTTTAGTGTAATTGATTTATGATCTCAGAATTTCTCGTTGACCATAACAAATATCTGATTGACCCAGGCGAAATCAATTTGTGGCGACTCCAAAATAATGTTGCTACAAAAGGACAGGAAGATTAATTTTTGTAAACTATGCCAAATAATTTTGAAAATTGCTAGCCTTAATTATATGCTTGTGCTATAATCTATACAAAAGAGCGACCAAAACAGGGGGACTATACACTACTTATTTTTTGAAGATTCGTGGTAAAAACTAATTAATTTCGAAAACCATCTGTCACATCGATATTCGTTTAATTAAATTGTCCATTTTGTTACCAGATATTTTTTGTATTGTATTTTTTCTGGAATTCACCTTAAAGTAATTCAAGGCATGCAGAGGAGAGTGAAAAGAATAATTAAGGAGTTTTTATCCGAAGCGGTGTCTAAAGTAATACCAATGACAATGGGCGCATTATATAAACTTGAACCCTTCTACAGGCAAAGGCCACCGAAAGCATATATCGAAGGCACCACACCACACTTCCACTTCACTCCCGGTCAAAAAACACAATCATAACTCGCACAAGAAAAAATCATGCACCACCAGCAGCCGGAGACTTCTTCCGACCTCTACCGTTTCCTCGCCCGTAACGGCGTCGGACCCTACGCTTTCCCCGGAACCGCCGACCTCCAGGCTTCCGTCATGCACAGCTTTTGCAGCTCCTCCTCTAATTACCACCCCAGCTTGGACGCTTCTGCCTCCCTCGCCTCCGAAACTACGCCGCAAGATCGAGCCCTCGCCGCCTTGAGAAACCACAAGGAAGCTGAGAAGCGGAGGAGAGAGCGTATCAACTCCCACCTAAACAAGCTCAGAAGCCTTCTCCCTTGCAATTCTAAGGTAGTATACTCCCACTTATTAATTACTACTTAATTACCTCATCAAGGCTTGATTATATCGGTCAAATTTCTTAATTAAATTTTCAATCTTTCTCTGTGGCTTTATTGAGGAAAATGTGAACCCGAGAAGCCTGAGTTTCGCTATGTTCATATTAGAATTTGGGTTTTAATTTTGAGTTGGGTTTTCTGATTCCGTTCTGCGTCTGCCTTTGACCGATGACATATTGATTTTCAACTTCAATTTTCAAAATCCCATCTTCTATTTTCTAGCTTATACATACATATATTGAAATCGGTGGAGCGGTATCAGACAAAAAGTCGCGATTTTTTGATACGGCCGGGATCCATCCAAAAAGACTTTGGATCCAACTTTTGATGAACGTTCAAACTTCAAGTGAATTTGGTGAATATCTGAAAATAGAAAAGGGAAAGAAGAAAACCTTTTGCCTTCACTTTAGGGTTTCTCAGTTATTCCTGCACCTGCACAGATAATGCTTTTTAATCATTTCCCTTTTCAGACTCTGAAGGCTTCTCCTTTATCCGAATCAAATCAAATTTGTGTCTATTTCTTAGTTCAAGGTCGAGTGATCGATTTGAAGATCCATTACATTTGGTTCCTGCTGATGATAAAGTATTTTGTTTTCTTTTTTATTCTTTCAGACAGACAAGGCATCTCTTCTAGCAAAGGTGGTTCAACGCGTGAAGGAACTGAAAGAACAAACCCTGGAGATCACGGAGCTGGAAACGTTCCCGTCCGAGACCGATGAGATCACCGTGGTCGCCGGCGACTACCTGGACAGGAGGTTGATATTCACGGCATCCTTTTGCTGCGAGGACCGGAGCGATCTCTTGCCGGAGCTGATCGAGATCCTCAAGTCTCTGCACTTGAAGACACTGAAAGCGGAAATGGCGACTCTCGGCGGAAGGGTCCGGAACGTGCTCGTTCTCGCCGCCGACAATGGCCACAGCATCGAATCCATGCAGCTGCTGCAGAACGCGCTCAAGGCTTTGCTCGAACGCTCCAATTCTTCGGAACGGTCAAAGAGGAGACGGGTAATCGATCACGTCAAAGTATATCAATCTCAGATTGTCTGAGTACTGTTGAATAAATTAAACATACTAAAACTAAGACTAAGAGTAGTCTTTGACAAGATGAATTGAAGATGTTGGGGTGCTTTATGTTATATTTTTTTTTTCTCTTTCTCCTGTTTCAAATCGATTTGAACTAGTAAAAAAAAAATCCAAGCTTGTTAATAGTACTATATATGATGGAATGCTACGATTACGAAATTAGCTAATCCTACATTATCTATATATCTAGTTTTGTAAGCATTAATTTGTATGCTTGGGTTTGTATAATCTAAATGATCTCTCTCACGTATACTGAATGATGAAAAGATTATGTACTTACGATTAATTGAAATATTTCAATAATTAATTACTATTAATTTATTACTACTAATTTACAAAAAAAATTCACCTTAATTATATATATAATTGTGGCATGGATTGGGCTGATGATGGGATTACTTTTGTGTGAGTACAAACTTTAGGGTGAGATGATGATGGGTTTTGGTGGGTGTTTTAGTGGTCCACTCAAAATTTTATTGAGCCCCAATATTTTTATGATCCTATCCTTATTTGCCTGGTTTTCTTCTTCTTTTTTTTTTTTATTTCTTAGAAGTGCGTATATATGGTATATATATAGTATAATAGTAATTATTTATCCTCACTCTTGGCATAATGGTTAATATGTTAGATGGATGTGGAGAAGGTTAAGAGTTCAAACTTTGACATCCCCATCTCATAAATCATGCTACAAAAAAAAGCTAGTTTGGTTATTGTTCTTATCTCCTTTTTTAGTACACTTATATGATGCTTCTGAGTACTAAAAAAATACTAATTATTATATATTGTTTGGGTTTTTTTATTTTTTATTTTTTGCAATCCATGTATATTTATCGCCCATCTTGTTGAAAAAATCAATTAATTAGGTTGGTGGCATGATTAATTGAGCTAGCTAGGTGCATGTGCTATATTTTAGGGTAGTGTTGTTGCGAGCGAGTATATAAGAGAGGTGAGACAGGGAGTGAGGCGTACGAGAAGGGAATGGTTCCAATGCCGGCAATCGAATCGACAACTTCTGATGTCAAAAACATTCTCACTGCCATCGAGAGTTAGAGAATCTATGTTTCCACTCTTTTTTCTAATCAATTAATTAGCGACATATATATGTTAATTATAAGTATTTAACTACTACTCCCTTTGATCAAAAGGAAAAATTTTGCAGTTCCATATCGAGTGATCAAGAGCAAGAACAGAACTGCCATAGATTGAATAGTATGTAAGCCAGAAAATAATAAAGTGGCAAATAATGAGCTTTATATATACATAGTAAAATGGGTGATGTTCTTATTCATTAGGTCGTTGATATATATATATATATATATATATATATAGTGAGATAGAATATATATGCACATTTATCAATTTGTGGACATGTGTAAGAAGAGAGAAGAAAGAGAATAAAATGGCGTCATTGGTCAAAAGAGGGCTGATGGTCGAAGGGGTTTGAAGGTACGAAATGGAAGTTTGTGGGAGTCTCCCACCCACTCTTTTGCCCTTTTGCCTTGTATTTCCTTCCCTTCCATCGTCATCGCTTCTTGTCCCATCTATGCTTTGCCCGCCCCTTGTCTCTCTTTCATCTCCATTTGCCCACCCACCAAGTTAATTTCCATATACCTATTTATATATGTACATACACACAGACACATGCCAATGCAACCATATTTAACCATATCCCAGTGGTGATGATCAAATTTCAAGGGTTTGTTAAATATATAAATGCTTCCTCATACTTTATACATATATATAGTATGTCCTTAGTGGATCAATCATTATTTGTCCATACATTTTTGTTTTATTTTTGGACCGTATTTATAGCTTTCCTCATAGACAAATACAAGAGAACAAGTCATGGAATTTCGCCAAAGTTAATTACTTTTCTCCAGAGTTTGTTTCTTTTTTTTTTTTATTTAAAAAAAAGCAAACTCTTAATTAATTAGTTTTTTTTTCTTGTACCCACCTGGTTCTGCGTTTACATATACATTTCCCTGTTTCCGCACAGTTTTATTATTATAAGTAATTGTTGACACAAATTTGAAGATTCTAACTGGAAAGGGTTTTATCTTAAAAAAAGGAAACTTACAAAAATCCCAAAATAGTTTGGTCTAACATACAATTTATTCCCTTTATTTTAAAAAATATATACTTTACCCCATGTTTGCTTTATAATGTCCGCCAATAACTTCTGAAATCCTAATTTAAACTATCTGATAATCACGCTCCAGTAATTTCAAGATTTTTGATATTTTTTTTATAGCTATCCGACATTTGAAAGATATTGATATACATTTGCAAAGAGGAAAATATATTTATAGAAAAGAAAAACTAATAATTTAAAATGTCTATTAATTATAAAAAATATTAGACATATTGAAATTACTAGAAAATAACTATCGTATAGTTTAAATATAATTTCAGAAGCTGTTATTGGATAGTATAAAAAATATAGGAGGTAAAGTGTATGTTTTTAAAAATAGAGGAAGCAAATTGTAGGTTAGGGCATACCTTAGGGGGGTAATTGTAAGTTTTCCTAAAAAATTCAACAATGCCCTTAGAGGCATTTTTATTAAACTCTTGGCATATGTCCCATTTTCTCTTGTCAAGAAGCGCGAAAGATGAGTACATGTCTAACTAGATATATAGAAGAATTCCTATTAACGTTTCATTCTTATAACTAATTTTTGCTGTGTGTCATACTCCAAATCACATCTTAATTCATCTTCTCCAGTTGTTGAGTACGACATTTCCAAATCACGAACCATCATCTTCTTTGGTTGCCACCTCATTCGACAATGTTTTTTATGACAACATTGTCATTGCACTAGAAAAACCGATAAATCTAGGCATTTCTTTTTGTGATTCTTTGTTTTCTCTAGATATTGAACCTTCTTTATCCGCTGCAGCCACCTTCTATGAACGTCCACATTAGATCTAAGGAAGCTACCATCTCCACTACTCCACCACAATTGAGCCTGATGGTTATCCTACAGCAATGCCTCCACTTTTCAATCCCATTCAAGAGCGGTGGTAACCATCATCTTCAATCTGATCATGCCATGCCTAAAAACCAGTTTTACATATTAGTTTAGACACTTTTACATATTTTTTAATTTTACATATTATTTTAAGGACTTTTACTTATTGTCAAAGATACTTTCATTTTTTAAGAGAACAAATTGTCTACATATAGGTTTAGACACTTTTGCATATTCATTGATATACTTTTTTATATTCATTCAAACACTTTTACTTTGCTTATTACTTTAAAAACTTTTATTTCTAAAAATAGCAAATTATCTGCATATTACTTCATATACTTTTACATACTACATTGGATACTTTAACATGTTATTTTAGATACTTTATAGCTTGTTGCTTCAAACACTTTTTATTTCTAATAAGAATAAATTATTTGTATATTACTTTAGACGCTTTTACACATTACCTCAAATACTCTGACATATTTCTTTAGACATTTTAACACTTTTACACAATATTTCTAAATATAATAAACTATTTGTATATTGTCTAAAGGAAAATAATTGTCTTCATATTGTTCTAGATAATTTTACATGCTTCTTCAAATTTTACTTATTTATTTAGATACTTCTACATCTTTTCTAAGATAATTTTGTAGATTGTTCTACACACAATTGGTGGTAGAAATGAGGCAAGAATGCTTTAGCAATAATCTAAAACTATAGTGACCAAATGAATAGGATGTGAAGATCAGCACGAGCTTAAGCTGATAAGATTTGGAGGTGATAATTAGAAGATTTAAAGGCTACGATGACGAGATTTGCTAGCAAATGATGATTAGCGTTATCTAGAGGTAAGTGGTGACAACAAGATCTTAAGACGAATTATGATAGTATGAGTTGGAAGTGAGCAATGGAGGCAAGATCGATTGGAGAAGATGTGATTTGGAGGTAATGATCAATTAAAAAAGCTTTGATTTGGAGACAATGATGGTTTGATGGTGGTGGTAACAACAATGAGGTAGGGTTTCTAGAAGAAAAAGGAAAATATATCATGTGCAATTTGGCCTAATTATGGGTTGTATGATGAGTTATATACAGATAAAATTAGGGGTAGATTTGTATGCCTAACTAGATATATGTTTACAATATAATAACTATTATAGTAGTTGATGTTGTGGGAAAAATAAAAGAAAATGAAAAAAAAGGAAAGAAATAAAGAAACTAAACCTGTTTAACTGTATTTTTCTTTTAAAAAAATAATAATTCCTTCCCAACAAATAATTAAAAGTTCCTACAGTTGGAAGCCTATGACTAGTTTTGTAGCAGAACCAGTTTTCTATTGTTTTTATTTGTTGTTGCTACTTGAATTTCTTAGGGTAGTCTTTTATCTTAATTTCATATTTATTTCATATTTATCTGATGAAATCACATCACCATCCAACCGACAATATGTTGGTTGTGCTACCCAATATTAGTATTGGAGTAGGATGCATCAGGATGATGGAACCGAGTAAGAGTTGTTAGTTTTATTATTGGATTAAATACCAAATTTATCACTCCAAACTAGTCAAATGACTAATTTTACCATAAAAATTTCAAGTGTATCAAAATTTCCACTAAACTTTACATTCGAGACTAAATTTACCACCAATACTACAAAAAGTTACAAGTTTGCTAATCTGCCATTAAATGACCGTCAAATGAAAGTGAAAAATAACAATTTTGATCATTTCCTCTTTTAGTATCCTAACTTTGCCCACCTAGTGATCATGTCATCTTCTTCAAATTATGGTGGCATGTGGCATGACTAATGGGCTGCCAGTTACTCGACTCTCTTCATCCTTAATGCAAAATCGCCGGTCAATGAAAAGCAAGAAGGGCAGCGAAGTTTAAGTTTGGGTTCAAGAGTTCGGGGTTCTGAATTCTGTTGTCTTAGGCTTCGAGCTCAAAACTCCTTCTTCTAAGACCTTTTTCCTTGAGAAGCTTAAGGCAATGCAACCACCATAGGGTTCTAGATTCCACCATCTTGAGTTTTAGGATCCTAGGTTTAGGTTTTCAACATCGGTTTCAAAAAATGGCAGCAGAATATGAACATGTAGAAGAGAATTATTATTGGGATTTTAAACTAAAAGTGGATTAATACACCTGATCCATTCTTAAAAGATTGAATGGTAGAAACGACGTTGATGGTGATGCACACACTACGAGGGAAAAATTGATTAGTGACTGAAGAAATAGTCGCTATTAGTTGCTAATTGTGACTAGCTAGCGACTAAAATATTCAGTCACAAAAACATTAGTCATTGGTAGGTAACGACTGAAACTGGCAGTCGCTACTTTTTCGAACTAGCAACTGAATAGTTAGTCACTAATTGCGACTGACTTTTTAGTCGCTGGCTTCCTTTTTTTAAACATAAACTGTCAACCCAAATTTTTATATTTATAAATAATTTAAAATATTAAATATATAAATGTATATATACATAATCAATTGCTTATATATATATATATACTGAAGAAAATGAACAAAGAATTTATAAAGTCTAAAATAAATAATTAAAATAAATAAATAATTGGAATATTGTTATTTTTCAAATAAAATTAAAACAATAAATTAAAATCAACCCAAGCTAAGAGAATGGTGTCACCATTGTTTCATTTTGAGGTATCTACTATTTCTTTAAAAGCTTCGAGAGAGTTAGAGGATTTGATTTCTTCATCTTTCTTGGCCAGTGCATGCTTATTCCATCATTGACTTCCAATCTTTTGATGAACTTTTTTTTATGTCAGGATTTATTGGTCATATCATTGTGCTTCATAAAAATATGGTAATTCTACAAGCTAGTTTCTTAGGATTTAGAGCAACATATGAATATAGAATAGATGAATTTGTACTAGGTTATCTAGACAAAAAAAAAACACACATAAGAACACAAACCTGGTAATTGGGCGAGTGGGAATGATGCAATTTAATTACAGAGTGAGATGCTAAAAGAATCAGCATATGGTTCAACATGCTAACTTGAGATATCAAAAGAAGCAGAAACAAGAGCAAGGAAGAAAAATAAGAAATGGGGAAGGGGAGGCTGGGGGGAGATTTCAATCATAACTAGCGACTGAATTTGCGACTAAAGGAAAACTAGCGACTGAATGTGAAATATTAAAAAACTAGTGACCGAAATTTAAATTTAGCTACTAACAAGCGACTGAAATTTGGTGACTAAATATTTCAATTACTAGTTAGTCACTAGTTTACATGTGACCCACATCTAGTGACTGACACATTTAGCGACTAAAATTCAGTCGTTAGTGTTAGTCGCTAATCAATGCCTCACTTGTGGTGATAAGATTGTAGGCAATGAGATGACGGCTCCAAAGCATTTGCAAACCACCAATAACCCATTAGACCGAGCTCTACCCATTAGTCTTGAACTTGAACTTAAACTCAATTGCCATTCTTACTTTTCGTTGATTTGTAATTTTGCATTGAGGATGAAAAGGGTCGACTGCCAGTATTTTAAAGAAGATGGCATGATCAGCAGGTGGGTAAAGTTAGGGCATCAGTAGAAGAAACGTGAACAAACAAGGACTAAAACTACTATTTTTTTCCCTTCATTAAACTGTTATTTTCTCCTTTCATTTAATGGTCGCTTGATGATAAAGTGGCAAATTTGCAACTTTTTGTAATGTTGGTGGTAAATTTGGTTTCAAGGGTAAAGTTTAGTGGCAAACTTGGTACACTAGAAAGTTTGTTGATAAAATTGGTCCTTTGAATAGTTTAGAGTGGTAAATTTGGTAGTTAATCCTTTATTGTTTTCTAATTTCTTGTATGTATTTGATTTGCATTTTTTTTTCAGAATATAAAATAGCACTACTAAAAAAATATTATTTTCCAATGACCCCGTGTTGGAAAATTCAACAGGGCTATTGGCAAATCATACATTGGAAAAAAAATTTTCCAACGGCATTCGCGTTAGGATATGAGCAATTAAAAATTTCCAACAGCCTACCTTACAAAAATATTTCCAATGGTTGGACCGTTTTCCAATGGTCAGGTCATTGGAAACTTATTTTAAAAAATAAAATATTTATAAAACACCTTAAAATATATTTACACAATTACAAAATTTATAGTTTATATTTACTAAAAACATATCTAACACTTTATGTTCATGGAAATTAAATTAATTATAATTCAAGAAAAAAAAGGCCTGATAAAATATTTTATATATTACTAAAATTATATTTTCTATTTATTGAAAACATAATTTATATTTTATATTCATAAAAATGTTATCTAATGAAATTCAGTAAAATAAATAAATTACTAAAATTAAATATACTGTGTGTGTGTGTGTGTGTGTATAACCCTCGGTTTTAAATATATATATATATATATATATATATATATATATATATATATATATATATATATATATATATATATATATATATATATATATATATATATAACCCCTGATTTAAAAAAAATAACAAACATTAAGGAATTCACAAGATTAAAAAATCACAAAATATTAACAAAATCACAAAATCCACAAGATAAAAAAAATTACAAGATTGAAAAAATATTACAAAATCACAAAATTCAAATTATTAAAAAAATTACAAGATTTAAATAAAAAAAAAAAACAAAACAAATCTACAATCAAACACTAGATATACAATCAAGAAATTCACTACAAAATTTAGAAGATCCCACGTTTACCCAGCCAGATCTACATTCAAACATAAGATCTGATACCAAATGGTAAGGTTGAGGAGGTGAATGGAAAGGACACGAGGTTGAGGATGTGAACGATGAGAAGGTGATTCGGACGATGAAGAGGAAGGAAAATGATTTGGATGGCGGAGAGCGAGGAAAACGATTCAGACAGAGGAGATGATTTGAATAGAGGAGAATGACTCGAACGAAAAAGAATGATTCAGATAGCGGAGAATGATGGAAAGCAACTCAAATGAAGGATGAACGGTGAAGAATGATGAATGACCAACGAATGAGTGCGGAGAAGGATGAACGACGAAGAATAATGAATGACTAGCATATGAGGGTGGATGAACAAGGAAAGGGATTTGGTTAAGAGATAAGAGAAAAAAGATAGACAAAGGGGATAAGAAAAGCGATAGAGGCAAAGTCTGGCCAGCTGTGGAGAGAAGGATAAAGGATGAGAGAGGCGAGAGAGCCAAAGTTTAGGCTAGGTTGGCCCAATGGGTATTTTTGTATGGTTTGGTTATATGTGTGTGTGTGTGTGTGTGTGTGTGTGTGTGTGTGTGTGTGTAATATATTTGCACATATATATGATATATATTATATCTATATATATATTTGTACACACACACACATATTACTATTATTATTGTTATTATTAAATATAAAAAATATTTTTTATTTTTTCCAAACATTAAAAATTATGGTTTTAGTATAAATAGTTTGGGTTTATATGGTTAGGGTTATGTTAGGTTTCATTTGGGTTTGATTGGCCCTATAGGCATATGTATATATTAGGATAAATATATATTATACTGTATGATACATTATAATATATGAAACATTCTAATATAAAAGATACATTGGAATATGATACAAATGATATATTATAATCTATATTTATATGAATAAATAAATATATTATGATATATTTATACATATAAATATGTTCATATTCATTGTTATTATTATTATTATTATTATTAACAAAATTTTTTTAAAATAATACTTTAAATTTTAAAATTGTAAAATTATTAGTTCAATAGCATTCTTTTCCAACAATCTTTGTGTTGGAAATTAATTTCCAATGGTCTTTTACGTTAGAAATTGAAATTCTAAAATTTCCAATGTGAGAATTTCCAACAGCTCAATGCGTTGGAAATTTCCAACCGCCAGGCTGTTGGAAAATATAGTCTTCAAAATTTTCAACGGCTGGAGCGTTAAAAATTCATCTTCTTTTTTTCCTACGATTTAACCGTTGAAAAATGCATGTTTTTTACTAGTGTAGAGTAGAGTAAAGACCATGTATAAATCACCCCACCCTGACTTGGCCTAAAGGAAGGCATATTGAACAGAACACTATCAGTTTTTACTCTTATTATCACTGTGTGTGTGCATTATATATGGTGTTCTAGTACATATTGATTTAAAACCTTTTACTACTAAAAAATAGTGGTTGACTGATATATTTAGGGTACATATTGATTTGAAACCTTTTACTACTAAAAAATAGTGGTTGACTGATATATTTAGGGTTAATTACAATCTACCCCTTAAGGTTTAGGTGAGACTACATTTTGCCTATTCTGTTTCAAAAATATATACTTTGCCCTTGCCCTTTTTACACAATCTGACAACAAACTTCTGAAATCTTAATTTAAACTGTACAGTAATCATCTTCAAGTAATTTCGATTTATATAGTAATGTTTTTACAATTAATTGATATTTAAAAAATACTATTGAAATTTAAAAAAATGTCCATTAACTGTAAAAAAAAAGTACCATACAGATTAAAATTACTAGAAAATGGCTATTGTAATGTCTAAATTCAGAAGTTCTTATTGGACGCAAAATGTATTTTTCTGAAATAGGAATTGGCAAAATGTAATTTCATTTAAACGTTTATAGGCAAATTATAATTATCCCGTATACTTATGGTAGAAGTATCTATTAGTCTTGTATGTTCCTGGTGCACAACATGCATCATGTATTTTTTTATTAGTTTGTGTGTGTTTTCTTGTCGGATATGCTCTTTTTATAAATAGTGTTTGTTCTTTTATGCATTGTCGTCTGTGTATTTTTTTTTTAAGTTCATGCATGTTTTCATTGATATTTGATTTGTTCCCAACTTTTCATTGTTCTAGCTAGCATCGAACAATAGTTATTCTGTTTATTCTAGATTGATTATTATTTTCTATTTTTCCAACATAATTTCATATAGATGAATGGATGGATGGATGGATGGATGAATGGACGTATATGGGTAATTATTAATTAGAGATGGAAAGGGTTTTGAAAGCGAGTGATGAGCGTGAAGTTTAAGGAAATTAAACTTGGCTGAGTTTGCTAATGTACTACCAATATAAAATGTTTGACACCTTATAATTTCTTCCAAATTTAAATTTCATCTTTTTCACTTCGGTAGCTATTTATATATGTAAAAGTGTTATGAAGCATAAGAGTATATGCATGCAAATTTGGGCTGAATTCTAAGCTTTAATTGGCTGGTCGAAATTAACTTCTGTATAACTAGACATAGTTTTGGACTTTTCATAAAAAATTGTTGCAGTTGTGTCCATATTTTTAGAAGAATTTAAAATCAACTGTATTATTTTTCAAGGATAGAAATACTTATATATCACAGTATTTATAATTTAAAAAACGCAAAAAAAATGACAAATATTTAGGGAGGGAGCATGTATTTTTATCAAAACTGATACAAAAATATGAGCGGTAGCATGTGGCATGTCACATGCTTTTTAAACTATCAATATAGGCAAAATTTTGAATGATTTTAGTACAAAATCTTCGCACGCATCATCAACACTTGACCAAGGAGGACGAGAGATAGGCAGGTGAGAGTCACGTGCAAAGACGACAGAAAGGAGGGAGGCGTGAAAAAAGGGGCGGGGGGTGAGACTGACAAATAAGAAAGGAGCAAATGATGGGAATATGGACCAAAATCACCCTTTCTCATCTCTCCTACGCCTTTTTCACCTCCTTGTCTCCACTCACGCTGCTGCTTCTCCTCTGCCCTGCCCCCACTCCTGTCGCGGGCTTTTCTCTTTTCCATTTCCACATAATCGAATTCACTACTAACCCTAGGTACTATAACAAACCAATGCTTGCTAAAAGAGATACCGGAAGGTGTGGTTTAAATTCTAATCTCCCATTTTTTTTGTAACATGTTTCTAAAACACTGGTTTGATTTTTATTTTATCTTTAAAAAAATTGATATTACTCTTTCTCTAATAGTATATTTCTCTCTATAGAAGGGAAACAATACCCGTCGTCTTTGAATTAAGATTCATGTTTCAAATTCATTCCAAAACTACAAAATGTTGCACCAATTATCCTTTAATTATGAAAATGTTACACTAATTGTTCTGTTGTTAACTACAATAATTTAAATGAACGGAAAAAAACTAGTTTTAATACCTGAGAACCTTCCAATTGTCATAAAAGCTTCAAAAATTTTACATTTTACAATAAAACTACCTTCTCCTAACCACCCTCCCTCCTCCATGACTGATGTCATCATTTGTTTCACCCATTTGGTTCTCTCTTCCTCTGTCATTGATTTCAAGTCGACCTCCCCATTTAAGAGCCCTCCTCCCCTTCTTTCCTACCAGATTGTTGATGACCATCTTCCTCTGGTGGTGCGTGGTCATCTCCCTCTGGCAGTGCATGATCGTCTTCATCCAGTGGAGCATAATTGTTAATCATTATCTTCCTCTGGCAGTACAAGATTGAAGATAAACAACAATGTTGGAGCACAATTGAAGGGAGATGTCTAGGCATAATCGAAGAGAAAAAACAATAGAGGGTGGCAATGGGCAATATTGGAGCGTAACGGGAGAGTGCTACAGAAGAGGACACTTAACTAGCGATGTCAATAGGTAGGGTTTGGGCCGGGTATAGCTAATCTCAAATCCCCCCTCAAGTAATCAGGGTTCGGGTAGTACCTGCTTCGCGAATAGTCGGGTACTACCCACCAACTCATTTTAAGGTATATGTTTGACTTTTGAAATTTTTTTTATATATTTACATATATTTTTTAAAAAATGTGCATATTCACAATTAATTAATACTTAAAAAATCATAAATTTAAGTAATATAAGATAATTTATGTTAAACTATGGTTTTATTTTTGAAATAAAATCATGTTTTGAATATAAATATACTAATTTAAGAGGGGTGCGGGTAAGGGCGGGTTGGATAAGTTAAACTTATATCCTCCCTATGGCTTTGTGGGTAAAGTTGGGTTCAGGAAGGGTAAGGGCAGGTATAGTATTTTTTGACATCTCTATGCTTAATCGACGGGAGATCGCGATGAGGAAAAAGGGCGCATTATGGTCTCAAGGGTCTTACCCTTTTGTTCCCTTTTTTCCATCAATTAATCGTCAGTGGAGGTTGCAATGTGGGATGTCGATGGCGGGATAAGGACATGATGGTGGCAAATTAACGTTGGCCATAGCAGAGGTGAAGGTCATTAGGGGTAAAGGAGCATAGGTGAAGGTCATGATCGGACAATAATTTTATTGTAAGATGTAAAAGTTTTAAGATTTATATGACAAATAGAAAGTTTTCAGGGGTTAAAACTAGTTTTTTATGTTTTTTTTTTGTCCATATAGTTGCAGTTAATGGCAATACGATTAGTATAATATTTTCATAGTTAAAGAATAAATGTTGTAATATTTTGTAATTTCAAATTCGGGGTCTTAATTCAGAGACGACGAGTCATGTTTACCCCTCTATAAATTTATATCATAATTATGAATACAAAAAAAAAAAAAAAAGCTAATGCTATTCTTGCTGCATTTGCATTTGAATTTTCATGCTATCTATCTCCTAAATTTCATAATTTTGTCTCCTTCAACATAACTATGTTCATCATCATCTTCTTAATTCATCTTTCTCTGCTATGTGCCTATCTTCATCTTCTAAAATGAAGCATGCTAGCGCTTTAACAGTTCAATTATAGCAAAGATGGAGCTGATGAAAAAAAATAAGAAAGATTCTAGCAAAGATGATACTTTATTGCATCAAAAAGTACAATAAAAAGAACAGTACTTTCATCATGTCTCATATTACTTGACTCTTATTTTGTTTATTTTGTTTTTTTTTTTAAAATCTCAAATTGCTTCTATTGTTCGATAAAAAAAAAATTAACACTATCATCCATATCTTATAGGAAAATGCACCTAAAACAAAATTTTCATAGACCATGAAAAATAAAAGGAGTAATCTTTGCGGGACCATGAAGACCAATACACTTGGGCATTTTGTAATATGGACACCGGTGAAGCCTACATGCATATACTAGTAGTAGTTTGTTGCCCAAAACTTGGCCACATTTCAAGTGTAATAGGCTCTTACAATACTTATCCGAAATTGGGCCATATATCACTATTCATTTTTGGAGTTAGCCCTTCTACTCTAACAAGCTCCTTTCTTCACTTGGGCTTCAATGGCCCACATCAATGTCTTCTATTCTGGATTTTTTTCTAGTAATTTTCTTTTGAGATAAAAAAAAAAAAGAGAAAATTGAACACTTATGCGTGCACAAACAAAATCAGAAGATCGCATTGTCTACTGGTGAAGGGCCAGTTCGTTTACAATTAATTGGATTAATGTGATTTCAATTTTGACGGTCCGAATTGGGTTATGGGTTAGAACACGGGTCAAGAGAATCTAGTTAAATTGTTCTCAAATTGTCTCCAGTGTTTGCAAAAATTACAGATCTTGCCACTTGCTGATTCTTGCACATGCGACTGCCGCTCTGTCGACATCTTGCCTCCCCACCGAGGCTTCACAAACTCCAGCTGCCCCCCCCCCCCCATGCTCGGTTATTATCCGCCCCGATTAGACGTTATTATTTGTTGGTGATCCCTCGATGAGACTGTGCACGATTAGAGGTTGCGTTGGGTTTGGGTGTGACAACCGACGCTGAAGGGATAGGTGATCAAATGGCTGCCCGTTTCGTTGTTGGGTTGATGATCGGCGCTTAAGGAGGCTCGGATTGGTGGCACGGTTGTCGTCCGCCGATTGTCCAGCGCGGCAGTCGTCACTAGATCAAGAACTATGATAAAGGCTGCATTGATGGGGATGCCAACCAGGGATAACGGTTGGAATGGCTACCCAATTTGCTGTTAGGTTCGACGATCAGCGTTGAAGGAGCCTCAGACTGATGGCTCATGGATGAGATGACAATGGTCAAAGGTCGCCCACCGCTAGTGGCTTGGTCAAGATAGCTGGTAGTGATAGCCGCGATTCAAGCCAATAGTGAGTGGCATCTGCTGTAAATAAAATGAAAAAGGGACACTTTAAGATAGTTATTAAACGAGTTCTCTTAACCTATGAAAACCCAACCCAACCTGATAAAAATGAAATCCCACCAATTCACATTAATCATAAACGAACTGACACGAAATTTTGTCCGAACTATTTTTTAAACCTCTAAAACTAAAACTCGTCGGCCTAATCGTCTTCGCTCTTCCTCTCCCAACCGAACACCGTGGCTCACTGTTTGCTTTCGATGGGCAGTGAGGGCGCCAGCAATTTTGATGCCGACCAAACCGGTGAGCAGTGGAAAGCGGAAGATGCCATCGGCGGCAACGCCGAAGCTCTCCAAGCCTTGAGAGAGCTCATCATCTTCCCTCTTCTTTACTCTCGCGAAGCCAACAAGCTCGGCCTTAAGGTTTCTCTTTGTCGCTCTTTATTTATACGCTCTTATTGGCTCCAGTTTTCCGATTAAGCTGGTTTGTTTCTGGTTTTCTCTTCAGTGGCCTCGTGGATTGCTGCTCTATGGCCCTCCTGGCACCGGAAAGGTAATGCGTTGTTTCCCCTCTTTTAGTTTTTTTTTTTTCAATTAGTTAATCTATTTTGTTTAGATGAGACTAGCCTGGTAATTGGAGGGTAGGAATTTTAACACACACACACACACACAAATGACTCTCGGAATATTAGTACTAAGAAAGGAAGTGAAACAAGAAAACATAAAATATGAAGTTTCTAATTGTCAAGTTTTTCTTGTACTTGGAAATGCTAGACAAGCTTGGTTCGCGCAGTTGTTCGGGAATCCGGTGCCCATTTAATAGTTATCAGGTACCTGTACTTTGTTTTCTTCTGTGATAATCAAATTTTTCTTCCTGCTTCTGCTACCTTTTCTTTGCTGTTTTCCTGGTCATAGTCCTTTGTTCTTAGACATTCATGTGCTTGCCGCTGTTTCACCTTTCTGGACTGCCGTTTCAAATGAATGATGTGTGGAATATGTTCTGCAGCCCACATTCTGTTCACAGAGCACATGCTGGAGAAAGTGAGAAAATTTTGCGGGAGGCTTTTTCAGAAGCATCTTCATTTTCAACGTCTGGGAAGCCATCTGTTATTTTTATTGATGAAATAGATGCAATCTGTCCTCGTCGTGATTATAGGTAAGGATGACCAGAAACAAACTTTTCCTTAGATCACTGGATTGTTTGTCATTCCCTCCATTTCTTTCCTAGTTCAAATTTCCTGTCGAATGTATCTGACAGTGGATCAGGAAATTTTAGTGGCTTGCATACAAATTTTAATGACTTCGTTTGATTGGTCAGTCAAGATCTTTCAAGCTAAGTGGTTCAGCGCTTCATATTTTTGGCACTGGTAGAACTAAATGAGATTAGTGTGAGTAAATTGTTATGATCTAGGAAATGGAGATTTTTTGGCTTGATGACATGTTACCATTTATCTGGAAAAGATTGACCATTCATGAAATTTCATTACGGGGTCAATTTTTAAAAAATTAAAAATGACCTTACATGTGATTTGCTGAGCAAACCAGTGGCGAAATCGTGGTCCGAGTTAAACTGTTTTGTGGTGGTTATGTGAACCAAATATATATCTTTGACCATGCATTTAGTTGGGACTTGAGAGGAATCCTCCTTACAAAGCTTTTGTAGAGGTATTTTGCTGGTTCTATACTTATGATCGTTGGGCTTCACATGTCAATGTTTTCACGTCTTGTGTATGACATGATTTTTTATTGTTACTGCATTGTTTTCCCTTATTTATAGTTGTCCGAGTAGTGTGGATTTCCATTTTATATCCTGGAAAGCATTTGGGTGATGGTTTTCTCTACAAATGTGCTTGTAACTGAGTATGGCTATGACTGCAGAAGGGAGCGGGATGTTCGACTAGCTTCTCAACTCCTGTTGCTGATGGATTCCAATAAGCAGTCACCAGCAACTGTGGGACATGTTGTCATTGTTGCCTCAACTAATAGGTGAGTTCCTCATTGTTGCCTTTCCTGTTATCTGGGAAACGGAATCCTTTTCTCTCCGGTTATTTGTGATTTATAGTTTGAAATTGTATTACATGCTCAAAGCCATGTGGGAAGGTGTTAAATTTGACTCTCATATTACCCTTCAAATATTAGCAAGTTGAAGTTTGCTGACAATAAAAGAATTCTAAATTTTTTTTTTATGAAAAGTGAATGCATTAAAGGAGAAATTACAATAGAATGTTTTTGGCTCTATCTAGAGGCTGGAAAACGAAGTCCTGAATGAATTGAACTGAGTAGTAGGGGCAGTGGAGCTCTGACCACTTAAACTAACAGGCAACCTACTGGAAGAGGCTCCTATGGCCAACAGAGTTTAAAAAAAGTTATAATTCTAATGAGCAAAAATTGTTCTAATGGAATTATATCAAGTCTCAAGAACAACTCATGTATAAAGCTGTATTACATTTTGCTCAAGCTTGGGTGAGCAGTTAATATTGCTTTGGGATCTTGTTCATGTAGAATAGATGCTATTGATCCAGCCTTGAGGAGGTCTGGGCGCTTTGATAATGAAGTTGAAGTCACTACACCTAACAAAGAGGATCGGATTAAAATTCTCAAGGTAAGTAAGTTCTTATTGTTGCTCGTGTGATCCTTCGCGACATCAGCCACATGTACTGAATAAGGGCTGGTTGGAACTTTAGTTTTTCTATTTGAATTGGTGATCTTCTGATTATTTTTGGCGTCTCTATTCTCCTAGTATAGTTCAGTTCTTGAATGTTGGTTTCTTTTGTTTTCTTCAGCTTTATACAAGTAAGCTTCTCCTGGACGCGAGTGTAGACTTACAAGCCATAGCAGCCTCTTGCAACGGATATGTAGGGGCTGATTTGGAAGCATTATGCCGTGAGGCTACAGTATCTGCAGTTAAAAGACTTCCAGATTCTGGTGAAAGTGCTTCTGTCCCAACCTTAACAAATGATGACTGGAATCATGCTAGATCTATTGTAGGACCAAGCATAACCAGGGGTGTCACTGTCGAAATCCCCAAGGTCTCCTGGGAAGATATTGGCGGACTTGCAGGTCTAAAGGTATATAATTTTATGACTGAATTAACAGTTATCTGCAATTTATGTGATGTTTTACCTTTTCATGAACAGAAAAAGCTCCAACAAGCTGTTGAATGGCCAATCAGACATTCCAAGGCATTTCTGCGCCTTGGTATATCTCCTGTACGCGGGATTCTTCTACATGGACCTCCAGGATGCTCAAAAACAACTCTTGCTAAAGCTGCTGCTAATGCTGCACAGGCTTCTTTTTTCTCTTTGAGGTTAGATCTATTTTAACGGGTAAGAATTAGGACTATCAATTGCAAGCTTAGGTACCTCTTTAAGAATATTAATTTCTATTCCTCTTGAAGTTGCATTCTTCTATGCTCCTGACATAATTATCTACCTAGATTTTTCCCAACAGAGTTCATATTTCAGTGGTGCAGAATTGTACTCAATGTATGTTGGGGAGGGTGAAGCTTTGTTGCGAAATACATTTCAGAGAGCTCGTCTTGCAGCTCCAAGCATTATATTCTTTGATGAGGCTGATGTTGTTGCTGCAAAAAGGTTAAGTATGCTTCACATCTTACCATGCAATCAATATTTGACCATAGTGACGTCAGATCAGAAAGTCTTTATTACTCTGTGAATTACATAACTTCTTTTTACATCCAGACCCATCTGAAATGAAAACACCAACCCTAGCTGAATTAATAAGAGGTCTCTTTTGTTTTGCATTAACTACATCAATCTCAAATTGTTACTAAAATTCTTTCCATTAAATGGTATGGTAAACAAGATTCATGTAGTGGATCCCATTTACTGTGGATTAAGTCTTTGCCAATTGGTTGATTGATGGTTGATCCCTTGACTGGCAGGAGTGAGAGTTCAAGCAGCAGCAGTAAAGTGGGAGAGAGGCTTCTCTCTACTTTACTAACTGAAATGGATGGCCTGGAAGAGGCAAAGGTGATTGTAATGCAGATGGTGTCATGTTAGTGCTTTCACATTTCATTTATTTGGAGGAAAAATCGTCTGGATCATGATCAAAATTGTTGTCATTGTTCTTTTAGGGAATTCTTGTTCTGGCTGCTACAAATCGGCCTCATGCAATTGATGCTGCACTCATGCGCCCTGGACGGTTTGATCTGGTAAAGATGTCTGCCTTATATCCATGGCTGCTAGAAACGGACTTACTTTCATGCAATGCAAAATTACTTCCTGTTATTTTACTACAATTTTTTATTATTTTTGATACATTTCTAAAGATCTTGTAATTTATCTAATAAAATGGCCATAATTGCATTGTTGTTGTGCTCTAACTAGCAAAGTTTGAAAACCAGGTTCTCTATGTACCTCCACCTGATTTGGAGGCTCGATATGAGATTCTTTGTGTGCATACACGTAACATGAAAATCGGGGATGATGTGGATTTGAGAGGCATTGCAGAAGATACTGAGCTTTTCACTGGAGCTGAGCTGGAGGGTCTGTGTAGGGAAGCTGGAATTGTTGCGCTAAGGGAAAATATAGCTGCCAGTGTTGTTGAAAACCGGCATTTCCAGGCTGTGAAGGTTTCCCTTCAACCAGCATTAACAAGAGACGTTATTGATTCATACTCATCGTTTATGAAGTCCCAAGCTTTGGTTTCTCCTGACAAGTTTGAATCTAGGGAACGCCTCATCACCGAGGGTCGTAGTAGCAGGCGTCTAGAGCTTTCATTCCCTATCAAAGTAGGCGTGTTCGGCCTCATCTTCGTTGCTGCCAGCAAGTATTTGCTTTCATACTCATATGATGAGCCATACGAACAACCGATGACATGATTCATGAAAGTGGAAGACCCAGCAGCCTGCACCTGTTGGTTTTTGCCGATGGCTGAGAGGAGGTGCCACAATTTCCTGTCCGCGAACTTTTGTATCACGGTTCAGAATTCCAGTTGTGTTAAGCAAGTGTGTTATCTACTGCTGGTACTCGATACAAATTTATGTTTTTTATTCCTCCCGTCCCATACTTTTTGTTCGATCATGTGCCAAGTTAATATTAATCTTCCTTTAATGTTTTTTTCTTCATAGGTCACAATTACAACGATGACCATTCATGAGTTGTACTTACATAGTAGGGATGATTCATTTACAAGATGTATAGTTGCAGAAAATCTAAACAGCATTTCATTAGAAAGAGTATATTAAGCTTTGGGTTCAGTTTGAATGAATCCCGGTACAAATTAGATTTGTTTACAGAGGAAAATCTGAATCTCACTTTATTTGGCAATAAAGTAAAGCAAAGCAAGTTAAAAGTCAGAAATCCGAAAAGAGAAGTTCCAATTCACAACAGTAATTGACAACCAATGGAGCATCTGAGCGAGCGGAGCAGGACTTGTAACCTTTTCCAGAGATTCCCCCAGCCAAAGAACTTATTCTCGATAAGTATAAAGGAATTCGGGTGAGGAATAAAACGAAACATCTGAACCATGAAAGTTGCATTTTGCAAGTTTTTCCGTCTTTCTCCTCCGGGTGCCTGCCTACAGAAGCCTATCAGTAGAAGATAAAGGCAGCCGAATAAGAATATGTCAAATATAAGCTTCTAAATGTTAATTGTTGTCCAAGTGATACAGTACTGGATTTAAGGGGAAGGAAAGTAATCTGTTTTTGATAATGTGAAATGATGAAGCCCCCCAATTGTAAGTGTCCCTTTCTTGAGTCCTGTCAATTTTTTTCCATTGTGGTCAGGTCAGAGCAATTAGCACAACATAGAAAAACAAATGCTTTTGGTGGGTCACCTAACAACGACATCATACTTAATAGATCTGTTGGATATTGATGATTTTTCATCAAATTGTTGTTTTCCAGGATGCAACAGGAAGAGAAAAACAAAATCAAAACCAAATTAGTAGCAGTAATAGGACTAGATTAACATTAACTTGTACTCAACGATAGCTTGATTCTGTGGACGACTACGCAACGGTTTCATCTTTCGGGCAACACCAACAGGTAGAAATTAAACGCCTTACTTTTCCACGAATTTGATGAGAGAGAGAGAGGGATGATGAAGTGAAGTGAGATGCTTTATTCCCATAATCGTGATTAGCGGTCGTCTAATAACCATCGGATCCTTTATTGTCTAGTCGAATGTGGGTTTTAACAACCATTTGACCCAAATGCCTGACCTGGTCGGTCTCTGCCCTTGGTCAACAAGTTCCCTTTGATTTCAAACATCTGTACTCCATGTTCTTACATGTTCCTTCACTTCTATTTTATCCCTTGCTACTCGTATCTAGTATTCCCCCCCCCCCCCCCCCCCCCCCAGATTAAGGCATATATTATTTATATATATGTGTTTTTTTTAATTAATAGGTAGGTGTTTCGTTATTATCTTTTTTTTTTTTTTTCTGTTTTTTGTAGAAGGCGGCAAGAGGAGGATAATAGAAGAGAATATGAGATAAACATGTGGTTTTTTGTTCTAAATAAAAAAATATGGTCTCAATCATTAGCTTTATTCCATAGAAAAGGAAGGGTGTGCATAGGAATAAGAATTTCTTGCCTTGTCTCTTTCTTTTTGATCTACAGAATATAATATATATTGCTCCACAACCAGTGAAGTTCCCCTGTATTTTGGGCACTCCATCATCTGGTGGCCGTGCCTCACAGAGAGTCATGCCTCAACGATTCCATCACTTTTAACCTTTTTCCTTCCAACAAATCTATCACTTCCGGATCATGACTGCCACAAAAAGTTCAATTTCTTGTTGATTATCTGTTTTAATGGGACGCTCGACTATTTGTTCTTCTAGAAATACAAAAAGATAAGAGGAGAATGACAAATAAAACCCAGCCATTATATTATTGTCTACCTCGCCAAACATATACATGTTGAGATTATTCACCTATCATTCTTTACAAACAACAGTAATATATGGACCGATTCTGGATTACTATTTTCCTTTTTTTTTTTTTCCGGTGAATGAAAAGTTAGGTAGAGGGTAAGTCTATATTATTCAATTAAAGATCATGGTCAAACCACATACCTCAGTTTAAGTTGTCCCTAGCCCCAAACCTCTTATACTTATAAGTGGTGGAGGTAGTTACAAAATATTTTACTATTCATAAAATGAGTTTGTGACAAGACCATAAATGAAATGAATGAATACAAATAATTAATATTTGTATTCATCCATTTAACTTTAAATGAAAACAAACATAAACAATCAATAAATACATTTTCTCTTTTCATATTCATTGATTTATAACTGAATGTGATTGTAAACATCATTAAATGAATGTATTATTGTATATTATTTTTATATAAAGTGATCATTTGCTGAAATTATTGATTTGTTGAAACCTCACATTTAAAAAAAATCCAAAAAATAATTTTACAATTTTATGTTGGAAATTAAATATTTTTATTTATTTTTTTAGGTTGGTTAAGTTAAAAAATAAATAAAAATATTTACTTTTCAAAAAAGAAATATTAGAATTGTGCGCCTGTTAGATTTTGTGAAATGTAAGGTTTCAATAAATTAATGGTAATTCAGAAAATAATCACTTTATAGAAGAATAACACATAATAATATATTAAATTATTAAATTAATACAAATTAGTAAATATAATATTTTGCCAAAACTATATGGCATGACTGCTCTAAATATTCATAAATTACTATGTAATATATCTACAGTTAGATCGCGTGATGTGGTGAAAATGGAACAAATAACGAGTATTGATATATAATGTAAAGTTTGTAAATTAATATTTTTTTTTAAATAACGAGTATTGATGTACAATGCCAGACCCAAAAAAAAAAAAAATGATGCATAATGCCTACAATTATATGTAAATCTTTTGCGCCTAATTTCCCCGTGATCCATATGACTCGTGCTAACGACAAGAGCAAACATAACATATACGTCACCATTACCAACTTCACATATGCTTTTTCTTTTATTACATGGGATGGAAGCTATGGGGAAATGGAGGATTGAGTTTTAAATTTCACATGATAAGTATACGCTCAATCGACGTCAACCTTTTGCCGCCGAAGAAGTTGAGGTAGATGTGGTTGGCTTTGGAAGGGTTCCTTCCCACCATAGTTTTAAATATTGTGGCGGTACGATATCATTTCAGCATAAAATTAGTATGAGGAAGTTGAGAACATTACCACTAGCCATATTATATTTCAAATTTTTAAGGAATATAGTATGATATACCATACTACATATCCTTACCGTTTTCACACATAAATAAATGCTAGAATATTATTTTAAGATAACATAAATTTAATAAATTTTTTATATATTTAATAAATATGTATTTTAATTTTTATCATCATAATTTACCAAATATAAATAAAATATATATGATAGAAGATATTTTGTTAATAAAAAAAATATAAAAAAATGTTATATATAGAGAAAAATAAATAATATTTAGAAAGAAACTAATTTATTGATATAAGAGAAAAAAAATAATATTTTAATAATAGCAATACATTTTCTAATACCATATTGAATTTCTAGGTAGCTTAAAGTAACAATTAAATTTTTATGTTAACTAAGAAAAGTAATCAAAAAAATAAAAGTAAATATTTATTTTATAATATGTGTATTAATTATATTTATGATATTTTGATATAAAATAACAAAAAAAATATTACATATATCTACAAAAAATAAAATATCATGGTACATATCTCACGATATTTACAGTATATCATAATTTTTTTATAAAATGCATATAAAAGTAAGTTGTATGTGAAATATTACAATATATTATATGATAAAGTAATAAAATATAAAAATATTTATACCGTGTACCATTTACCGAAGCTGTAAGCAGCATACCGCAACAGTTAATTCCATAGTTTAGATGAAGACTTTCCTCAATACGGAAGTGTTTCAAGCATTTTGCATCGTACCATTCGGTGCCAATCTAATAAATTTTTTTATTGTTTTTAGGATTTGACATTTTTAGGTAAAATATATTATAAGTACCTGAAATTTATTAATCTTGTAACAAATATTTATTAATATTTGAAAGAAAACTTGAATTGCTCGAGATCATGAAGCACGTTGGCCCCGGCGCTCTCCTGTCCCTAGCCGACGTCGCTGCCCAGCTACCCACCACTAACTCGGACCCCCCGTCACGCTCGACCGCATTCTCCGCCTCCTAGGCTAGCTACAACGTCCTCACTTGCTCCCTTCGGCAGTTTCCCGGCTGTACGGTGGAGCGGCTCTACGGCCTCTCCCCTATCTGCAAATACTTGACCAAGAATGAAATGGGCATTTTGCACAACTAAGTTGAGCAATCTGGAAAATTTCCCTGTTCTCATTCAATCTACCAATCACTCTAGTGATTCAAGTTTTCAAACCAACAAACCCATTTTTGATTTCTACAAAAATTAGACTAGATTGATTAATAATGAAAAGGAGAGCTTTAATGAGATCTGCTCCAGCGACCAAGTATCAGAAGATCTTGCCGGCGCTGGAGACAACCAATATGTCCTCATCGGCAGGAGTGAATGGGAAGAAGTTCGGGGAGATGTTGTTGCCCGTTGAGGGTGATGGATTTCTTGGTGTCGGTATTCTAAAAGGTCCCAGCAAGGTATTGCCTGAAAGCGTGCAGGAAGAGGAAAAGGAAACGATTGTTGAAGAAGAAGAAGAGGAAGAGGAAGCAGGGGTTGCTCACCAAGGAGAGCGGCACCACCACGCCGTCGGAGCTGGAGGCTGAGATGAAACTGATGGAGGAGGAAAAAGGGGGCAGCGGAATGGATACGGCAACGGCTACGACCGAGGGCATGTGGGAGCCTATGAGGGAAACAGAAACAACACTAGCATATCGGTTTCGTAAAAGGCAATAAATTTACTCTTCCAATTGACCCGTTGGTGGGGGAGCCGGGAGCAGGGAAGAAGAGGAAGTGGAGGCGGCGCGCGGCAGAAGACGGAGGCCGAAGAGCTCGGGCGTGTACGTGAGTGTGGCAAGTTTTTGGAAATTATTGGATGAAAACGTTTAAGGCTTCAAGGCAAATGAAAAGTTTTTATGGGTTAAAAATAATTTTTTTTCATCTAATTTAATGACTCTAATTAACAGAATATCCAAAAGGAATACCCAGACGAGGTTAGAGATTTTTTATACAAAAAATTAAAATTAAATTTCAAAATAATACAATAATAAAATATTAAAGGTTACAAATGTAATTAACCCTAAAAACTTGATAACATGAACTTGATCAAGCTCCAGCTCATTAGGCTCAAAACTTGGCTAAAAAATATATTGAGTTTAATTTTCAACTTAAACTCAACAAGATTGGCTCAAGAGGTCCCAAACACAAGCTACTTGATAAAAGCCCAACTTATTTACACTTTATGCTTCTTATTCTTCTTAGAATCCTAAAATCTTGCCTTTTCATAGTAAATAATTTTTATCTCTTACCTAAAACCCTGACATAATATGTCTATTTATAGACATAAAACTCAAACAACATAGGGAAACTGAATCATAACAAACTTAAAATCTTAAACTCTCTTCCAACCGGACTTGAAAGAAACTCAAAATGTAGCCGCAAGCGCACATGCAATTTCCATTACCGGACAAATCATTAATTACCCAATCGAAGGTCTAACTGAGCAACATCTCCTGAAGCTTCTTTAACTTTTCTAATTTGAGCCAATAATCCCACCAATTGTTCAAAACAAAACTCCAATATTAGAATTCTTTATTACGTTCACGTTTCGTGAGCATACCAACTAGGGTGGACTGCGGGTCGGGTTGGTAAGTATCAGAACATTGGTAGATAAAACTACGAAACAAATAGTGTCAAAATATTCAACGCATGTCCCAACTCAACACGTCTTTACGGGTGCTCTTAAGCGTTCAAGTTTCAACCATGGAATTTTAAGATGAAGGCCAAAATATAGTGAGACATATTTTGTCTGGGAGATCAATGGACTTGAACGCTAGGCTAGCTAGGTGCAATGAAAAGAGTAATGAAGTTGGCGACCTTAAGAGTAGATGCAGCTACTTTTGACCCAAAATGTAAAAGCAAGATGCCCTACAATTTTAAGGTGGTTGTCCTTTGCATAGGCAATGAATTCTCCACTTAGAGGAGGCGTTCCACACCAAAATTTTACTGGGAAAAGGCAAGGCAAGTGCGCTAGCGCTCAATTTTTGCTGAAGGGACGGCCGGCCTAGGCGATCCAAGCTGCCTGCTCCACCAGTTTCAGCGCCCGTATGCTATTGGATTTTAGATGTGTTGCCCTCCATATGTGCAATGCAATACATATTCCAGACAATATTTTTGGCACCACAACTGAAGAATAAAGAGAAATGATTAGAGGCCAAACAAAGAAGAAGAAGAAGAAGAGTTCTGGCCCTATCAACTAGGAGACCTTAATGTGTAATTTGGAACTCTCTCAGCTGCAAAGCAGGTAAATGCAGTGCATCATCCAAAATTTCCCATTCATCAATGTGGTTTTGGGGATGAATGAGGACAGCCTGGAAGCATCCAAATCCCTAACCCCACCTTCCTTTAATTATTTGAGAGAAGACAATCCCCTCCCTAACTAACCCATTTGCTCTATTCCCCAAACCCAACCTCAATCTTTTTTAAACACCAGAATAAAAATCCCAACCTTTCCCAACTTACTCTCTAGTGTATCAGGAAAAAAAAAAACTACTCTCTCCATTTTTTTTCCCAGAAACCCCCCTCCCCGCCTCCCAAAGGAAAAAAAAAAAAAAAAGGAAAGAAAGAAAAGCTTCCAAAAAGCAAAACTAAAGAAGCCTTGCTGCCTCCCCTTTCCCTTTTCTTGCTGCCCCTGCCAAGCATCTTTACCTCCTTTTCCCCCCTTTTATTTATTCTTCTTTCTTCTCCCACCCATTTTCCCTCTCTTCCTCTTTGTTCTCAATTTCCTTCCTTTCCTCTGCATCACCCAGATTTCTTCCTCTCCTTCTTCTTGACCTGGTTTCTTGCAAGCTTGTATTTCTAGCTATTGTAATTTTTCTATGATCACTAAAGTTGGTCTGCTTTTCGCATCGCTGCCCTATACAGATTTCGAATGATCTCCGAGTTTTTCTCGGAGCTGGGTTTCCCGGAAAGTTTGCTCTGATCGGATTCTTTTCTGGGTTTTGTTTATCAATCTGACAAGCTCCACTTAAGTTTGAATTCCGCCTCAGAAGCAGCTTGTGCATAGTTTCCCTTCCTGAATTCAGCCTCTCTGTGCTCCTCCTCCTTCTTTATTTGTTTATTTATTTACTTCAAATGGTATAGCTTCTTATCATTGCTTGATCATTACCATCAACTTTTTTAAGTCTTGGAGCCGTGAATTAGTGAAAGTTGAGTTCTTTTTCGGATTCTAAGTAAATGGGACTCTGTCATGGAAAACCCATCGAACACCAACAAAACCAATCTCGAGACCTCGCTATTTCGATCGAGACCACCGATGTGCGGCCAGATTCTCACTTCCCCAAGTCTTCAAGCCATCCGTTTTACAGCCCCAGTCCTTTGCCGAGCCTCTTCAAGACCTCACCGGCGGTCAGCATCAACTCTACTCCCCTGCGCATCTTCAAGCGCCCATTCCCGCCTCCGTCGCCGGCCAAGCATATCCGCGCTCTGCTTGCTCGTAGGCATGGCTCTGTGAAGCCCAACGAGGCCTCCATTCCTGAAGGAAGCGAGTGCGAAATCGATTTGGATAAGAATTTCGGGTTCTCGAAGCATTTTACCTCTCATTATGAGCTCGGCGAGGAGGTCGGGCGTGGACATTTCGGGTACACTTGCTCGGCCAAGGCTAAAAAAGGAAGCTTGAAGGGCCTGGATGTCGCTGTTAAAGTGATCCCGAAGTCTAAGGTATGCTTTGCTTTCTTTCTGATGCTTAATTGCTTACGTGCTTGTGTTATTTGTTGGTCTTGCGTTGGTGCATCAGCGAGCACTTCACTTGATCCTCGCTTAAGCTTGTTCAAGTTTGCAGGTTCTGGTTACGTGTTATTTTCTTCCGCACGGTAATTACTAAATGCAGTTGGTTGTGTTCAAACTTAAATGAATCTCAGCCTGAGATGATTATGTTTAGCATTCAAATTATAATTGGTTTTGGTATCTTGGTCTTAAAATGTCTTTGCAGCACGTAGCTCAATCCTATGAACACCTTGTTTCGGTGTTGACTTGGCCATTTACTTTTGGAAATCATGAACCACTTCCGTTGTTCTCAATACAGTAACTTTTGTTGACAGATGACCACGGCCATAGCCATTGAGGATGTAAGGCGAGAGGTGAAGATTTTGCGGGCTTTAACTGGTCATAAAAACTTGGTGCAGTTCTATGATGCCTATGAAGATGATGACAATGTTTACGTTGTGATGGAGTAGGTTTAATTTGATTAGAATTTTAGTGCTATTTTGATTTTTGCCTATTCTCTTTACGCTTGTGTAATTTATGGGTAGTTCATGAGATGCGGTATGCAAACCACACTAACTTGTTTTATTTTCATTGATTCTGCATATTGAAACCATTTATGCAAACCATTTGCGTTTGTGCTTACTGTCTGGTGATTGCATATTCTTCAGGTTGTGCAAAGGTGGTGAGCTGTTGGACAGAATATTATCAAGGTATCACTCTGCAGTGCCGTTTCAGACAATTACACACCCACAGGCATGGACATTTTGTTTGCTAGTGATTTCCAATTGCTGATACATTTGTGCTTTGCAGAGGTGGAAAATACTCAGAAGAAGATGCTAAAGCAGTTATGGTTCAAATACTAAATGTTGTAGCCTTCTGTCATCTTCAAGGTGTTGTACACCGTGACCTCAAGCCAGAGGTAATTGGCTTCTTCCTGGGTATGAGTTTTAATTATTAATTTCTAGTCTATTACCATGTGGAACTTAAATATAGATATGGAAATGAAGCATTCCCAAGCCTAAAATTTTAAAATCACGTTCACTATTGTGTCTGATTATCAAATAGAAAGTCAAAGTTTGAAATGTTTTAGCTGTGGCCATTTTGTTCCTGGTTCATACTGCTGGTCCTATGGACTGCTCCTTCTGTTGCTCCTTGGAAGTCTATTTTAAATCAGGGGGGTCTGTTGCATGCTGTCCATGATGACTTCTATAACTGTCTTGGGGGAAAATTTGACAGGACCCTCGTGGGTGGTCCTTTGATCAGAAATGTTGATGTTCCTTTAGCATCAATGGTCTGGTATAACTTGACACTTAAGCAAGCCTTGAACAGATGGATATTGTTGTGAAAATTTGTTCCTGAATGCTTCATGTCACATGTCCCCTTCATACACACAGTCAAGACAATTAATTGAGCACTCTTCTCTGAATAAATTTGTTTGGTAACTTTAGGCGGTTTCCCTTTCTGCTCCTTTTGCCTTTTCTAATATAATGACAATCCATTATGGTGTTTAAGTTCATACCTTTGTATACCTTCGTCTTTGATATTTTTATGAAGGAAGAAAACCATAATTTTTATTCTAGTTTTTTGTGCATGCTTGCATTTCAGAATTTTCTTTTCACAACAAAGGATGAAAATTCCATGCTGAAAGCTATTGATTTTGGACTTTCTGACTATGTAAAGCCAGGTAAGAGTTTCTTGAAGAGATTTCATCACCAAGTTTCTTTTTGAAAATGTTATCAGTTGATTGGTTCAAGCCTTAGCAGATGAAAGGTTGAATGACATTGTGGGAAGTGCATATTATGTTGCTCCTGAAGTTCTACATAGATCATATGGGACTGAAGCAGACATGTGGAGCATTGGAGTCATTGCTTATATACTTCTTTGTGGGAGCCGACCATTCTGGGCCCGAACAGAATCTGGCATTTTCAAGGCTGTGCTCAAAGCCGATCCAAGCTTTGATGAAGCCCCTTGGCCTTCTTTATCTCCTGAAGCAACGGATTTTGTGAAGCGATTGTTGAACAAAGACTATCGGAAGAGGTTAACTGCTGTTCAGGCTCTGAGTAAGTTGTCCTGCCTGTTTGAATAAAAACTAATTATTATGGTTCCCGGTGAAGAAAATATTCAATTATACAGGGGCATCAATATGGGAGAGTTGTTTGATGCGTGCATTAATTCCCATCTTCATCCATGGCTGGTCTGTTTAGTTTTCCCCTAAACATGTTTTTTTCTTTGCTTTTGCCCTTAGGTCATCCATGGTTAATCAGTGACACAAAATTGCCTGCAGACATGATTGTATACAAACTTGTAAAAGCTTACATATCATCGTCTTCTCTGAGAAAATCAGCACTGGGGGTTAGTATGAATTGTACTACTTTGTTGTTTTGCTTTCAGAAATCTGTTCCTTTTCTAGTCTTCTTATCTTAAAAATTGTTAATGGCTTTGTTGTTTCAGATTTCTTTCCTCCTGTTATTCTTTTCTATTTTTTTCTGATACTCCTATAATATTACCAGTAGTAATAATGATGATGATGATGATGATGATAATGATAATGATCGTGATAATGATGATGATGATGATGATGATGATGATGATGATGATGATAATGACGACAACAACAACAGTACCAATAATAGTATGTAGTATAGTAATAATAACAACAACAATAACAATACCAATAATAGTATACAGTACTAATATTTTTGCTTATTATTATTAGTAGTGGTTGTGGTGGTGGTTTTAGAAGATGATCTATCAAAATAAGTAACCAAAGGATGATTCTCAGCTAAATATACGTGCAGTTAAAGAAACCAAGACAGGCACGTTATTTGCGTTGTGAACCACAGAGATCATAAAAGAAATGGAGATTACCACAAAAGATTTTTTGGCGTTTTTGAACATTTTTCTCACAATGCCCACATAAGGAAGTTGCAAATGCAAGCATCATTTTTGCTGTATTTAGTACGGTACTATGAGGTTTCAACACTGACAAAATTGCGATACATCTGCTTTGGATTAGAGTACAACTAACAAGTGTTTGGTATATTCTGAATTCTTTGTTGCTACTTTTTTTTGTTCTATCTGACATTTTGACTGAAATAATAAGTTATATTTTCAATGTATCACATTCCCCTTCATTCTGAACACCCGATAACCCTAAAGTTTGGTTGAACGACTTCTTTTCGCGTTCTCTAGCAGAATAATATTTTGGATCTGGTAGAAAAATGAGAAGAGAGTTCCCCATGTTTGGTTCACTCAGAATCTTGTGTTTCTATGGAAATTGAAGAACGCAGTTTGTCAGAAGTACTGAAGTAGGTATTATGAAGAAGTAAATAGTGATTGAAGTTCCCATCCTTGATGACAGGCTCTTTCGAAGACTTTAACTGTGCCTCAGCTAGCTTATTTGCGGGAACAGTTTACATTACTTGGGCCAAATAAACAAGGATTAATCTGCATGCAGAATTATAAAATGGTCAGCTTCTTTAGCTATGGCATTCAAATAAATAAATCCATTTTTTACCTGCAATACTTAATGACTTTAGATTAGCAGGCAGTGATGAAGAATGCTACTGATGCTATGAAGGATTCAAGGGTTCTCGATTATGTTAATATGGTGAGAGTTCCAAGTTCTTGTCTTTTCCTTTTCCTTAGATGAACTACTCCCCCCCCCCCAAATAATAATAATAAATAAATAAATAAAAGGAGTATCATTCTAAGTAGTTTGATGCATTTTCCTGTATGCTGCAGATAAGTTCTATCCAATACAGGAAACTTGATTTTGAGGAATTTTGTGCTGCTTCAATTAGTGTGCATCAGCTGGAAGGGATGGATACTTGGGAGCAACACGCTAGACGAGCATATGAGTTGTTTGAAAAGGATGGAAACAGACCCATTATGATAGAAGAACTTGCTTCAGTAAGATTTCTTGCTTTCTCTCTCTGTCTGCCATTACATTTCTGTCTGTCATTTATATGTAAAGACAGATTCCTAAGATTTCGATTAATGAGTATAGGGTCATTAGGCATGAAAAACTGTTAAAAGTTACACATGTGATGAAACATACCTGATGAGTAAAAGGATTTGTCATGTTGAAGAAATTCTGTTAAAATGGCATCTGTTTATATTTGAAACTTGCTTAAGGTAAGAGTTACCAGGGGAAGCCTTCTTCCCATTACATTAATTTTCTGGAAGCTTGCTCAAAAAGGGTAACATAATTTTGTTCCAAGTTCTACATTAAAACAAACCTCACGGGCTGAGATATCCTTAATTAGAAGAATGTTGTTTGTGCACTGTGTTCCTCTGGAGTAATTTTAGTTATACTTGGGACCCCGTGTTGTTTATGCAGGAACTTGGACTTAGCCCCTCAGTGCCCGTCCATGTAGTTCTCCAAGACTGGATAAGACATTCAGATGGGAAGCTTAGTTTCTTGGGGTTTGTTAGACTTGTTCACGGCGTCTCTTCACGCACATTTCAAAAGGCTTGAAGGAGGCTACTATATTCGCCTAAGTTGAACTGTCTCAAAGAGACCAAATAAACACCTTGTGTTGAAGCTCTTGCATGCAAGCGAGGAGCGTTACTTGCTTCGATGATCAGGCAATTCATGCACAGTGCTCGTGCCTTTCTACTATTTTTGGTCATTGAGGCCCCCTTCATCCTACCTGGGTATTAGTTTTTCCTTTTATGTTCATCTCAGTTTCTTAGTCATTGGTGCCCTGGAAAAGGGAGGATTGTACAGATGAGGGTGGACAGTAGTGTATGTAGTCCTAGTTTCATGACATCCTTCTGTGTCTTTTTTTTTTTTTTTCTCCCTCCTGTCGCTTGAGTGGAGCATCTTCTTGGGTACCCATGTGTTAGACCTGAGGGTTCATGTCTCTGCTTATTCTGGCAAGTTGGTGGGGGTGATTGAGTAGGGTTGAGATTGGTGTCTTGTAGCTTCTGGAAGAAGGAATTGTATTTTTATCGGCGCCCTTAATTCCCAGGATTGCATAAACTAATTTCCATGGAATCCTCCACTGCAGGAAGACAGGTGGTTTACGATCCCCACACTGTAATTCCCAGGACTTATGTATCATTGCCCATAAGAAACAGTTGTTATTACATACAGCGCAGATGAATTAAGACACATGTAAAATGGCATTTTATTGACAAAGTTAATCGACATTTAAACAGGCAAGCAAACTTCATACAGCAGATTTTAACGTAGTCAGGTCAGGGTAATGATGATGATGATGCCCAGACTGATAACGTTCAGTTACTTGCCACCCAGACCCATTTTTCGCAATTTTATTTTTATTGGTTTTTCCTAAATGACTGCTTTTGTCCGTCTTAGAATGATCTTTGTTGAGTGGAGTAGAAACCACTGAGAGGTAATTTTGGCTTCTCACATAATAATGTAAAATCAAGGAGAGAAGAGAAGGGAAGAGAAGATTATCTTCTTGGAGACAACCGAAAGGGCAAAGTGAAAAACAAAAATGTTTCTTGACTGCTATGTAGGGGTGAGCATGGGTCGGGTTGGTTCGGTTTTATGGTGGAACCGAACCAACCCGAAATGGCCTCGGTTCCAAAAATTTTCTACCCAACCCAGAACCGAGAACCGAACAGAACCAGAACCATGGTTCTGGGTTTCTCGGTTCTAGTTCTCGGGTTTTTCGGTTTATACCATATACCTATAACAACACCAAAATTCAATAAATATACATCCATAATCAGTTTTATGACATATTCAACATAATATATAATTAAATTAATATTTAAATATATGTACTTAGATACATTCAAAAGAGTTTAAAATGTTGTTCTTACAAAAATGGTTCAAAAGAGTTGCCTGTGGGGTATCTTTTATCTCAACTAGTTTACTTCATTTTAGTAATTCTAATATTGGTATGACATTCAATATAAAAAATTGAGCCTTTAAGACCATCTTCTTCAGTATCAAAACCTAAAATATGTTGATGTCATAAATTTTTAATTTTACATGACTCAAATGAAAAAAATATCATAATTGTGTCATAAAGAGTAGTCTGGAATGAAAGATCGAAAGCAAAATGACTTAGGAGTGGTGGGTCTATGAAGCAAAGTGATTTAAGTAAATATGGAGAAATTTCATAAATGATCCCACAACTTCCATACTGTTTCAATTTGGAACATCAGTTTAAAAGTTTAATATAAAAATACAAAATAACCATCATAATACTTCAAAGAAATATATGTGTGTGTGTGTGTATGGATATATTAGTAATACTATAATTTTTATTATATAATTATATATATATCTCGGGTTCGGTTCCACCTCGGGTTGGTTCCATATGGAACCAGAACCAACCAAAAAACCGTCGGTTCTCCTATATGTGGAACCAACCTGAGAACCATGATCAATTTTTACCCAACCCAACCCAACCCAATGGGGATGATTCGGTTTCAGTTTCGGGTTTACCCAACCCATGCTCACCTCTACTGCTATGGACGATTCCATGTTTACCGGAGTAGTAGTAGTAGTATTTTGATGCACCGGCTCCAGTGCTTGCTTCCCGCCTGCCTGATGGTGATACATCAGTTATTTTAAGCTCATCCCCCGGGCCGGAACCGCATCGGCATCGCACAAGTCAGTCAAAAAGGGAATTGGATGAAAAAGTGGGCCCCGCCTCAGATCTGATAATTAACCGCCTCAGTCACTCCCTCCGCTCCACCCGCCGAGCTCTCTGCTCTAACGCAATCCCAGCCATGGCGACCTCCAAAACCCCAAGGCCCAAACCCAGTCTCAAATCCCCTACCCGCGCACTTGTTTTCTCCATACCTGCCCTCGCCCTTCTCTACATCCTCTTCTCTTTCTCCCCCTCCCAGCCTATTCCGCTACGTAGCAAGCACTCACATTCTCTCCACCGCTCCTACTTGTACTGGGGGAACAGAATCGATTGCCCTGGCAAGCATTGCGACTCTTGCGAGGGCCTGGGTCACCAAGAATCTAGCCTCCGATGTGCGCTTGAAGAGGCCATGTTCTTGAAGAGGTGCTTCCTCCTTTCTCCATTCCCTTTTCGCGTTTTAGGGTGTGCATTAGCTTTGGGAAGGGCTATAACGTGTCAGATTTGGGAATTGACTGCCTCGTTTACTAGTATTTTGCTCCCCCTATTGCCTCTTGCCTCCCTTTCTTTGGCTTTTCTGACTGGATTGCTGTATTTCTGGCGTCGGATTTTAATTTTCTCTTTTTGAGAGTTCTGCACACTGAGTTCGTTAATTTTGTCTCATTTGATCTCTCAAGTTTACTGAAGCTTTTCCATGCTGCAGAACATTCGTCATGCCTTCTAGGATATGCATCAATCCGATACACAACAAGAAAGGAATTCTCCATAACTCTAACAGTACAAATTTAGAGGAAAGGTAATTTTGCATCAGGTTGTATCCTTGGTAACACTTGAACAAAGATTAGAACGGGTATACAATCTTAGATTTGCCATGTTTATTTGTTAGGTGGGCAGCGAGCTCATGTACTATGGACTCTTTGTATGATCTAGATTTCATATCTGAAACTGTTCCAGTTATTTTAGACAACTCAGAAGAATGGTTCCAGATCCTATCCACAAGTATGAAGTTGGGGGCCAGAGGCTTTGCCCATGTTGAAGGTGTTAGTCGTGTTGATTTACAAAATAAACATTACTCAGATCTCTTGCTCATAAATCGAACTGCAAGCCCTCTCTCTTGGTACTAAACAACCACTTTTCTCTCTTTATTTTCGGGTTGTTTGGGTAGTTCTGTTTATTATGCAAGTGCTGTAGTATAACCACACTCAGCTCACTATCTAACTGTTGCTTGGGTGCTACTTGAAAATGTCTCTGTACTGCTTGCATGGTTTATGGATATTTGTGTGGAAAAGAGATTTTATATCAAGGTAAAAGACAAGTGCTTCTTTCCTTGAGCTTTGATGGCATCTGACGAGTTCATTGCTCATCACCTTGCAATTCCAAAAAAGTGGAGTGCATTTTTATTTCCTTGGAGATGCTTCTTGATAGGTCTGTGTCAACTGTTTCTTCATTTGTGTATGATAAGCAATCAGGTCCAAATTTTTCTGTTGCCATTTTCTTTTCAATTGTCTGTTCTTGCAGTGGAATTATCTGCAAAAGCTTTTGGTGGAAATGAGGACAGGGGAGTGGTTAAAACTTAAACTGGAGACCTGCTTTCTTTACTCCGTTTCCTTGAAAACAGCATAGCATCTCATAAATTGTATATATATGTCAGTTCTAGTTGTTTGTTCTAATTTAAGAACTAATGAGTTCTGGCACTCAGGTTCATGGAATGCAAGGATCGAAATAACAGAAACTCTATCATGTTGCCTTATTCGTTTCTTCCTTCAATGGCTGCAGAAAAACTAAGAAATGCTGCTAACAAGGTATTTAGCACTTATAATCTTGTTGATTTGAGTGTGAATTGATCCATTGTTCAATTAGATTTTATCTGTTTACATGCAAAAGCTTCAGACAGCATTCTTGTGCAACAACATGCTTGATTTAATCTGAGCACCTGTTTTTTCTTCAAGCCTTGATAAATTCCTTGAGGTATAATGAACGAGGGAAATGTATGTTAAGAAAAAGTTGAACTAACAGAACAACTGTCTTTGGCTCTTAGTGTGTTTGTGAAGTTCCCTGGGTGCAAAGACTAATGTCTTTTTTTTAATGTGAAAGTGGAAAGACTAATGTTGATATTACAAAGTTGTTACTTGGTCTGAGTCCACCTTGTTTGCATGTTGTGTATATCCATGGTCAATTAGCTTCTAAGTGATTGCTTTGCAGATTAAATTACTCCTAGGTGATTATGATGCAATCCATGTGCGTCGAGGAGATAAAATAAAAACTAGGAAAGACGGGCATGGGGTTCACAGAAGTCTACACCCGCATTTGGACAGAGACACTCGTCCAGAATTTATCCTCCGCCGAATTCAGAAATGGGTTCCATCTGGACGAACCCTTTTCATTGCTTCAAATGAGAGAACACCTGGATTTTTTACACCTCTTTCTGTGAGGTGAGGTAACCCACTATTAATTTCTATGCATGAATGGCTATTGAGGTTGATTGTTTTTTTTTTTTTTTTTAATTTTCTCATTTTCTTCTTTTGCTTATTTTTTGGTATCTGTTGTGACAGACATGGCATTTCTGCACTGCAGGCCATTTTGCAGAGTTTAGGAATTTAGTTTCTTCATACATTATGTTGCTAAGTACTGAAATTAGGTAACTCTTGTTCTCGTCTACCGTCTCTAGTACTAGGCCTGAAACGATTGACTCACTATGATAGTGGTAGAAAGAACTTTTTGAGTTGCAGTTGGGACGATTAAAAAATTCAGCTTTTGAAGCACATGTTTGTAATACTTGTACACAGTTGGTGCTGTCAAGTTGCTCTAGTTTGCATTTGCAAATAAAGTAGCATGTGGTTTTTACTCACCTGGTTAGAATTTATACACAAACAGGGTAACTTAGACTGGACTTCGTTGTTTTATCACTGCTTCAGGTACAAAATGGCTTACGCCTCAAATTATAGTCACATTTTGGATCCCTTGATTGAGAACAATTACCAGTTATTCATGGTTGAGAGGTTGATCCTAATGGGTGCAAAAACATTCATTCGAACGTTCAAGGAAGACGATGCAGACCTCAGCCTCACTGATGACCCAAAGAAGAACACCAAGATATGGCAAATACCTATTTATACCAAGGATGAAGAAGAGAGCTAAGCTAACTTCCTTTTGTCATCCCTTTGCTTGCTAAATTTCTCCCTTATATGATCATTCTTTCACCATGCTCAGATAGGCACGCGTGGTCCAGAATTTTGTACCTGCTCAAAGAGGGTCGAGAAGGCGTATTCTTTTTAATTGGAAATGTCATGCTGTATAATTTGTTATTGTAAATTGTTGTGTAGGGTAGGAATGGTTAAACTGCAATTTAAGAATGAAAAGAAATCCATACTCCCAACCTTTTGTTCTCTCCTATTTTTGCTGTTTCCGGTGTTTTTCACTTCCATCCCGTGCTTAAAAAGCAATCTATATTGATAGTAGAGTAAAAGGCAGGAACTTAATGGACATCAGCGATCTGATAAGTCTTTTTTTGGTTTTTTCCCCATGTTTCAATCAGCTACTGTCCATGGCTTAATGATCCTCAAGACAAGAATTCAGTAGCTTAGCATGATGTATGACTCCTGCATGAACGCTCCTCAACCTTTTGTGTAACCTCAACAACAAACCACTGCAAGACATTCCTCAGAATCAACAGGGTGGACGGAGCAGAAGAAAGAATGTCAACTCGAATGACGTCGACACTAGAATCCAGTGCCTTGCAGCAAGGCAAAGAGCAGAGTTACACTGGGTGCAATAGGAGTAATTGCCCCCATTGAAAATTTTTAAACCTTTGGTTACCTATGCATATATCTTCAAAAAATATGTCATTACCTGTTATTTTACTTATATATGCCCCACAAATTCTAAAAACTTTTAAAACCTTAGGATTTATGAGTAATAAATGCATTAATATAGTCCTTATCCTATCATTTTATTTTCACTTATTGATCAACAAGTAAATATTTAAGGATTCATTTGTAATTAACTATAATTTTGCATGAAAAAACCACAATTTACTCTTTTAGACAAAACAAACTTCCGAGAGAGAGTAGAAGCTCAAACTCCCACCCACGCCACCCAATCGAACAATTGTCTTCGCTTTGTTTTCTGAATTCTGAAATGACTAAGACTCTAACTCTTGTTCCCTATTCCTATCCCATTCCATTGTCATCTCTTGTACCCATCAATCACCAATCACTTATTCTTTATCTTCTTTTAACAAGAAAAAGTTGATTCATCTTGCTCAATTTTATCATTTAGAATTGTTAGAGGCAGACCTTATTGTATTTGATAACAAATTTGATACATACATTACTAATATGCAGTCTAATGTTTAGTTTATTAAATTGAAAGGAATTGAAGATCTTGCAAAAAAGTTAATCGAGACAAAGAAAAACTCAATCTATCATTTAGTCTACCTCTTGATTAAATTAGTTTTATTGTTACCTGTTTCAACAACTACAATTGAGAAAACATTCTCAGCTATAAAGATAATAAAGACTCAATTACACAACAAAATGGGAGATTAGTGAATGAGTGATTGCTTAGTTATATATACAAAGAAGATGTGTTTCAAAGCATTGATAATGAGTTGATATTGAAAAGGTTTCAAACAATGAAATCTTGTCATGAAAAATTGTTAAGAAAAAATGTTACTACTTGTTAGTCAGTATATTGTACCTCTTGATAATATATAAATTATGATTTTGATTTTGCCCTCATAAGAAAAAATTCTGCATCCGCCATAGCAACAAGGTGCCTTAATGGAGACAAGGCGTTACTTGCTGCAAATTTTAATGTCATCCCTTCATTCTCATCCTTAACATTGTTTTAATTATTGATATAGTTATCACTCAGTACTACAACTGTCAGTCTTATTTGAAATCTATGCAATCTCTAACATCATTTGCAAGTGAACTCGATGCATGTTTCAGTATCAACGAGGTAAAAGAGGTCAGCGCGTTGCATCAGTTCAATTCATCTTAACATTAAGTATAAAAATAATTAATATCAATCACTGACCTCATTCACCATGAAAATTTTCTCTAATGAAAATCAAGTAACTGAGACTTAAATTTGACTTAAAATTAGGGTTTATACAATAGAGTTTAAAGACCATTAGGGTAAAGAACAGATTTTAGCAATTAATGGTGGTATTTAACCATTGACCAAAAAAAGATAAGCAACAAAAAAATGCAAAAATCAAGGGCAAAAAATCAAGGTAACGTTTGTGGAGTTAAGAGAGTAACATAAGGGCTCTTAAGTACCAAGAGTTTAACCATTGACTTAATAAAAAATAAAAAAAAATAAGAAAAGGAAAAGGAATAGAAAGTGAGATTAGCCAAAGCTAGATCGGCACAAATCAAGCCCAAAAGCAGACAAGCTGCATCAACTAAAGTTTTATTTAAGAAGATAAGAATAGTATGAAAAAGTTACTAAATAAGATAAATAGTGAGTTTTCAATGTTAAAAAAAAATGGGGTTTATTGATTGATATTAAAAAAAAGAAAAGGAATTTAAAAAAAAAAAAAAGGGGTCTTCGGACCACAAATGAAAAGACTTGAGGAAGTAATAGTTTAATCAATCATTAACTTAATAAAGATAAAAAGAAAAGAATAAAGTTGGTTAAAGCAAATCTAAAGAAAGACATACCCAAAACAGACAAGTCATGGTAACTAAAGTTTTAGAAATGAATAGTATAAAAAAAAAGCTAGAAGAAAAAGATTTTCGGGACCAAGAGCAAGAGATAGAATGTAACAACTTAGGGTAAATATATTCAAAATGATAAATATATTCAAAATAATCTTGGAACAAAAACAAATGGTAAATATATTCAAAATATAATCGAGGTAAAATCCCAAAAAAAGTTATGCTCCCTCATTTTCACAAAAATTGACTATTTTACTATTCACAGTAATTAAATTTTTATTATATTTATTTTAAATTTTATTATTAAAATATAAATATTTCATATGAAAATGACACTTTAAAAATTATATTTTCTAAATATCATTTTTAAGAATTATTTTCAATACATATTAATATGAATATGATCAAGTTAAATTTCAATAAAAAAAAAAGCAAAAAAGTCAATTAATGTGAAATGGATTGAATAATTTTTAACTACAATTTACAGGAGTTGTATAACAAGTATAGGGTCACATGTAGGTAGCCAAAAAAAAAACATGTATGTAGCAAAAATTGGATTTGGGAGTGATGGATACATTTGGTACATGGAACCGTAGTTTGGGCCTGAGTTGTGGAGCCCAAAACTGGTCCTCGGTAGAGCTAGGCCGAGCCCAGGTCGGGCCATGCTGATGATTTTTCTTCTCAAGATTTACGCGACCTCGGTAATACATTCTTCATGAAAAGCTAACTCAGGAACACGATCCTAATTTCATATTGCGATAAGCCAACAACCATTCTCATTTGAGTAGTTATTTTCCAAAAGAAAAGGAAGACCAATGGCATTTTATGAGATGAATATCTAATATCTAACGTACCGTCCATTGCTCCAACGTTTTATTTACCTTGCATGCAGTAACTATTTATCGAAGAAAAGGGCAAAAGGGAGGCAGCAAAGCTTGAAGGAAATGCCAAAAACCACAATGAACTAGAAATACGTCACTAGGACGAATTAAATTTACAGGCCTATCAAAACAGTGTAGTCAGGTCTCTACAAAAAACATCATCTACATGTACCTGAGTGTGACCACTTCGCATATTGAGAGGAGAACTACAGAAACCACTAATTTTCCATCCACATGGGTCCGCGAACACTTCCTGGGAAATGCCTACCACTTTCAGGAACAAAAAATAGTGACCAGTCTGAATCAATTGCATGCATGCTGTAATTCCAGGATGCCATCGACCACTTTCAGTGACAAAAATGGTTACATGTGCTTGATCATGTCAAAATGTTGATTGAATCCCCATGTCACCACCCCTTTCATGAGCAACATTCCTAATGAACTAGTGGGACTGTGCTTCAAGAAGTATATTTGTGGCAGCATTAACATCATTTCTAGCCTGTATGAGGGCTTGTCGGGCTGAGTTTCTATCAAATCCCATGGAAACAAGTGTAGCAATGGATTCCTCTCGTGGCTCTGCAGCTGGGGGCACAGGGGGATAGTTGCCCTGTAATTAAAAAGAAGTATGAGCCCCCATAACAGCTTCAACAAGAATGTAGCAGCTTGGATAAAGAATGTAGGTAGCAGCTAGCAGAAGGTGTTTAAGAGAGATGTTCTCATACAAACAGTGAAAGGCATGTTAAGGTGTAAGAATTAGGAGGCTTGCTATAATGGTGATGTATCATTAGTACAGTACTCCTGATGTGCATATAAGCATAATTTTGACTCATTCTTCCACGTAGGTACAGTTTGCTCATAAAGTTGACATTTTTAGGAAAACTCAAGCTTTGACGTGTCTTTTGTGACAGACGAATTTTCAATAAAGAAAACAAACATATCATGTGTTTCTATGAGACTAAGTAAAACACACGATATAAAACTTGTGCCAACCTGAGGAGCTGTGTAGGAAGGTATATTTGCTGCAACATTCCTTGTTGATGCTGGAGGTGGATTCCCAATTGAAGGCCAAGAAATTCGGGAAAAGAATGACACAAGGAACTCAGGGAACTGCAACATGGTGATAATGAAAAAAAGAAAATGTTGGACTATGTAGTTCCATAAACGAAGAGGAAAAACAGATCCAAGGGAGAAACACCGAAGCAAATCTAGCACAACCTAATTGCACATGGAAGAACAAATTTAGGTTATTGATGTTCAACCCGTTTATGTAGCAACTCAAATTCAATTCACTGAATTTTAACCGCAAAATTTCAGGCTAGGATCACAGTGAGCCTTGAGCTCAAATAGTGGAGTGAAAAAAAAAATGTTGCCACATGCATCATTTTCAATTATTTAACTCTTCCATGAGCATCTTATAGAACATGGAAAATTGTCTGTTTTAAACCCTGGCAAAATAATATGTTATTTTTAACCATTAAACACTTCTGCACTTTGTCAAATGTCACATGCATTTATGGAAACCCCATCTGAGCTCTAGACTATGGCACAAAGGGTTACAACCATACTATTATATCTTCCAAACTAACAAGCCATTGATTTGCATACTTATAGATATATACAGAAAAGAAACTGAATGTCAAAGAATGTGTTAGAAAGTAACCTTCGCCTTGCGAATGCCCAAAAAGTTCAGACGGTAGAGAGAACCAGCAAGAATGCCGCAAAGTCCTGGAAAGATGGATCTTCTCCAAGATGACAACAGAAGCTGCAGGTTAAAAAGTTTTAAGAAAATAAAATTAACTGCATTCCATGCCTGAAAAGTTATTCACTCTTACACTCAGTACTTACCTGAAGACCAGCTAGATAAATGAAAGACTTATCAGAGAAGCGAACTCCAAAAACACGAAATCTAGTTGAAACTGGAATATCAAAGAAGAATGGAACAAAGGAAGCAAAAATGAGGCAGTATGGTCCAGAACTGAGCCAGTTTGTGGTTGGATCTGTTGGAAGAAGGTATAAACAAGCATCCCATCAGCATTAAAGGAAAAATTTGAAACAGAGCTCACAGATGCAGTTAAATGAATCAAAACAATACAGTATAAAGTATCCTGAGAACTAAGAACTAATTTTTTTTTTTCCATTATAGCAATAAAATCATAAGGGAGAAGTGTTTACCTTTTCATTCAAAATTACACATGGTTAATGTCAGAATAAAAAGTAGAAACGTTGCATGTAACTGAAGTTATCATCTTACATTATAATTATCGGAACACCATTTCTTTTCACAAGGAAGAGTATTAAAGCTTTTGGCAGTCTACAAAACAATGCTCTTAAATTTATTAACATTCATCCATAGCATAAATGTGAACAACACCACCAGGTCTGTTAGCAAGGGAAAGACAACAGTAAAGTGGTAAAAAGCTAGGTACTGTGGAAAGGGGAAAGATTGAGGCCAGGTAGATACATAATGGGTATCAACTATTAAAATGTGCATGATAACACAATAGTACATACCTTTTGTCATAGCTAAGGCCAAGATCTCCAACTGTAATGACACTATGACTGAGAACAAGATGAAAATCTGCACAATCAGAAAGCAATTATCACCCAACAAAAAGACCTTCATTCCTGCCTCCCCCATGAGTAATAGCTGATAAATAGTTTATACGAGTAGCAAAAAGAGAAGAAAGCAAAAAATTTGTTCTCATCCAAATTCAACTCCTTCACACACTTCCAAGTTACCAACACTTAAATGTGCTCTAACTTCAAACTGTTCTCAATGAACGAGCCCAAATAGGATGCTGAAAACTTAAAATGCATAACACCTAGGATATATTAGACAGTCAGGCATATTAACCTCTACCAACTTCCCAATTTCATTATTTGATAATGGAAGTCTCTAGCTTGATAAATTTTGTACATCAATAAATCTCAGTAAACCTTCAAATTGCTTTATCAAAAGAGAAAATAATAATAATAACAATAACAAAAATCTTGAATATTGATACAATCCATCATTCTAATCTGTTATCAAACTCTGCCGGCACAATGTCGCCTCTGTTTCCAAGCCTAAAGAAGAACTACAATAGGTTGGCCATCAATGAGCAGATTAGAACAGGAAATATCTCTTAACATAAATCACGTTGAATCCACAATTAAATGAAATGGATAAATGGAGAAAATGAAAACTAATTTGGAATTACAACATAGTGATTGATTTTAGTGGATAGATATATGCTCAAACAAACTTGTTTCTGTCAGAATGCAGAGTACATACTGGAAGTAGATTACCTAGAAAAAAACAAGTCTACCTGCTTGGTAAAGTGACATGTAAATACTGCAAAAACTGTGAAACTTATGCCAAAATTAACTTAAAACTGCCAGAAATGAAAATCTCATAACATCAACAACCATGCTACTCAATTTCCTCTTAGTTAAGTGATCCATTTACTGTTCTACAGTTTCCACATAAGAATAAATTGGTCCTCACTGCCATAGATCTTCTCTTAGAGCCTTTCCAAATGCTGTCTCAGGAAAAAAAAACAATCTTGTAGATAGACAAGGAGTCTTCTTTTCACTATCATTTTCTTTTGGTTCTAAACATAGAGTAGCATCAATTGCAAAGCATGAAAATCTTGTAAAAATGATATAACAAAAAAAGTATCATAAGTAACACTGATAAATCTACTCACAGAATGCTTGTTTGAGCCAATCTGTCTTTCGAAAACCCTGAAGTAGTAAAGCAGATAGAGTCCAAACATCAATTCAGGTGTAGAGGAGAAGGCCAAAACTGAAGTGATTAGCTTCCACAGTCTGAGTTTCTCAAAAATATCCTGCCGCAATCATGATAAAACTCTGGTAAGGATTTTACCATAAGTTTTCTCAGAAAAAACTTCTTAAGAAAAAAGGGACATTAAAGTTAAAGCTCACAAATAAAATAGTGAAAGAGGGCTGGCTGAAGTCTGAACCAACTTAACTCAAACACAAAGGCTCAAGGACTTTTCTCTAATTCTCACTTCAGAAGCTATTGCTATGGAAAACTTAAAATCTTACATGGTATGTTACTCATTTTCATCCGACTATGGTGCTTGCAGTCCATCTAAAACGGGATCCTAGCAATAACTTGGTCATGTATTAATAAAAAAAGTTCATGATTCTTAGAATCTCTAGGAATTATGCTGCATAAATCACTTTACCAAAGCTTATTTAATAATTAATATCATAATTTCTGCGGACAGTCATTTCATATCAAAGTTGCTGCTCGACACAGAGACAAAGAGGCACATAATATCATGCAACTTATCAATGTCTCAACTATGGTTTCTTAGTTACAACTTTCTCCAGAAAAGTTGAGCATAATACTTTAAAAAGAATTCAGAATTAAAACAGGTTGCCACCAAGTCAGTGCCCCTGGGGCTTTATCAAACCACTGCAAGGGAACATTACAATTCAAATTTCAAGGAACCATTTTATTCAGAAAGCAGTGTAACATTTTTATACCGCAGAAAAACAACAAAGGAACAACCAAGACTAATTCAATGACGGGCCAGGAGAGCAAAATTCTACTATGCAGGTCTGACCTCCAATTTAGCAACCCTTTAGATAATAAATAGAATAAGGAGTTGACCTTCACAATAATAGAGAACTAATGAACTCACTAAAATGACCCCCACTCTCAACCTACACTAAGGTGTTTAAATTGGGATTTGTTGCCTATCCCAGATCCCAGAGACTAGAACAAGAGGAAGATCAAGCTATGAATAAATATTGAACCAAGATCAGAAGCAAACAATTTTCAGAAGATCCAGATTCAGGACTTTCACTGCAAACACGACTGAAGTAATAATTCCCTGAACAAAACGAGATACATCGCCAATTTTCATGAAGAAGCGAAAAGATACCACTAATCATGTGAACAAAAAATTGGTACCTGATAGGATAAGCCCAGCTTGGTGGAACGATTTAAGATCCCGAAGAAGATGGTGAAGAGAGCAGAAGAAATGACGAAGGTTTTTGTGACAGGAGCATTGTCTGAGAAACAAACGTATAAGAAGTATAGGTGAAATGATGAAGCATTTCAGACGAAGAAACAAAGTAGAAGAGATAATACGCACCGAAACCAGAAGGACCGCCATTCATCTTCTCAGGGAAAGCGGAAAGAAGAAGTCTCTTGCAACCTCGTCTTCGATTCCCCGTGCCTCCCTTCCCTTCCCTGCTCTTTGTTTTTTCTTTGTTTATTTATTTTTTTTCTCCATAACCCTTCGATTTACTTTGAACTATTTGGAGTCGTTGGACTCTTTTCAAACCTAAACTATACTGCCGTGTGCATGGAGGTGGGCATCAAGCCGGCCTAGACGGTGACCAACTCACCGTCAAATCCAACCCGGCCTGAGTAAGGCATGATAAAAGGTGAGGCAGCTATGGGCCTTGGATAGGAGGCGACTAGACCTGAACACGGCACGACCCAACTCGGTAAGGAGATACAGCCTGGGCATGGATCAAGCACGGTTCGGGCCAGGCATGCCAGTTCAGTGTTGGTCTGGCCCCGGCCCAACGCCTTTCCCCCACCAGTCATCTCCCAGAATTCAAAAAAGAAATGGATTAATTACCCCAGGTACCCCAATGGTTTTCTGCTAGGAGGATCTTGGATTAGATTCACAACTAAACCCTGCATTTAAAAAACTATCTAAGAGTACTGCTAGAAAATAAAGCCTCAAATTATTTGAAGTCAGAAAATCAAACCTACAAGCATATTTCTTGGCTCTAAATCATTATGTAGCATTTATAAATAATAAGTGTACATCACCTATAGGTAGAGATGCACAACGGTCTGGACCGGACCGGGACCGGACGGTCCTGGGCCTTAGTAATTTGGGCCCGGGCACAGCCCGTGTTCACACGTGCCGGTCCTGACCCGGTCCCGTGCCGGTCCTGACCCGGTCCCGTGCCGGTCCCGAGCTGGCCCGTTAAATTTTAATTTTTTAAATTGTAATTTTTATTTTAATTTTAAGTTTTAGTTTTTATTTTTAATTTTTAGTCTTCACTTTTAAATAACTTAATAAAAACAAGAGTCTGAGAGTTTTTTTATAAGTGATATTTTATAATCTAGTTTATCTTAAATTTCACTTCATCTTCAATTCTACTAGACTTTTAAATTAATCAAACGTTAAATGAATAACTTAATAAAAATAAAAATAAAAGGTAAGAAATTGACCAAAAAGTTTGGAAACTTTGATATATTTGATTTTGAGTTAAACCATTTTTTGTAACCTTTATTAAGTCAATTATTAAAACCTTAAGAACTAAAGTTATTTCTTTATGTTAAAGAAACAAACCATGATTACCAAGATTTTACTTTACAAGACAATAAATAAAATAATGACAAAAAAACTAGATAAATATTTATTCTAAGGTTATCTTTATATTTTTATAATTACTTGTTTTAAGAGTAAAACACCACCACCGGTGTGAACTTTTATTAATATTAAAGCCAAACGGCACTTACATATAGAGGTGTTCAACGGTCCGGACCGGACCGGGACCGGACCGGACCGGCCGGTCCCGGGCCTGAGGTTTTTGGGCCCGGGACCAGCCCGGGTTGGCACGTGCCGGTCCTGATCCGGTCCCGTGCCCGTCCCGTGCCGAATCCGAGCTAGCCCGTTGAATTTTAAATTTTAAAATTGTAATTTTTAATTTAATTTTAAGTTTTAGTTTTAATTTTTAATTTTTAGTCTTCACTTTTAAATCAATAACTTAATAAAAAGAAGAGTCTGAGAGTTTTTTTATAAGTGATATTTTATAATCTAGTTTATCTTAAATTCTACTTCATCTAACCCATTACGTGATATAATGATATGGATATTAATTGGATTATGAGTCAATCAACGTGTACTATATAAGTTCAAAACTACTGGCTATGGACACGAGAAAAAAAAACAGACTAGGAATCTAGAGCCTTAATTACGAATCCTTCTTATATGTAAACTCTTAAAAAATGCTTAAATGCACCAATAGACCCAAAACTTTGAAAACTCAATTAGTTGGTCCTTGAATTATAACTCGGTCAGCGGTAGCCCTTTAACTTTGCAACTTTGTATGTTTTAGTCCAAGATGTGGGATAAACCTTAAGGACTAAAGTTATTTCTTTATGTTAAAGAAAGAAACCATGATTACCAAGATTTTACTTAACAAGACAATAAATAAAATAATGACAAAAAAACTAGATAAATATTTATTCTAAGGTTATCTTTAAATTTTGTATAATTACTTGTTTTAAGAGTAAAACACCACCACCGGTGTGAACTTTTATTAATAATAAAGCCAAACGGCACTTACATACCATGGAACAGGCTTTACATTACTCAATAGCGAAACGTTCCATAAAATTAAATGCAAAATAAAAAGTACGATCTGTGCTACACAGCAAAATCAGATCAAATATAAAGTAAGTAAATAATGAGCAAGCGGTGGATTTAAGCATCTACCTCATCGGGGTTTTCCTCGTCAGAACTCTTGTGGTCTTGTAATCTGCAAGCTGCAAGACCCCAATCACGGTTGCATACACAAACTTCAACTGCATCTGGTGATAGCCTTGCGCGTCTCTCTGAAATGACACGCTTTCCAGCGCTAAAAGCGGACTCCGATGCAACGGTTGAGATGGGAACAGCTAGAACTTCTTTGGCAATGATGGAGAGTATTGGAAATTTGTTACTTCTTGCTTTCCACCAATCTAGAATCTCGGTCTCACTATTCTCCCAAACAAGGTTAAGGTATGCGTCCACTTCAGTAAGACCGGATGCGGCAGCACGGGGCCGTTTGAGGAGTTGTTCAGCCGGATTGAATGACAATGAGGCCAATGAAGACGCAATGGTAGATGAAGTAGTGTTTGCAACCTTATCCTTATGCCGACTGGCATATATCTTAAATAACTCTCGCAAGTGCTCATCAATAGAGGTAGTTATAGCATGAACATTAATATGTGTCATTTCTAAGAAACTATAATAACCCTCAAGTAGCTGCTGCGTACCTGTGATTCTTACGGTCGGGTCTAGTGTAGCTGCAAGTAAGTAGATTGGGGGTATAGTACTGAAATATAAAATCCATTTATCTTTTATGGCCTTAATTGTGTCTTTTAAGAACTCGTCATCTTTGTATTGGTTCAAAACCCATGCAATGTTAACCATATGCATTAAAACTTTGTGCGATGTGGGATAGTATACATTGGAGCAAAAAACAGTGGCATCATAAAAATATCGCAGCACAGCAGCCAATTTTGACAGTTTATCCCACATCTCTTGTTTCAAAATCGTGTTCTTTTCTCTGACATTTATAAAACATGTCATGTATGCAGCAAATGGCATCGCATCTATCAACATCTCATAAGTGGAGTTCCATCGGGTAGGGCAATCAAGTTTAAAACATTTCCAACTAAAATCGAGGCCATTTTCCAGACAATATTGCTTAAACTCTTTAGAAACTTTCGTCCTTGACTTTAAATAATGGAGTGCCCACCTAATTGGAGTAATTTCATTACTCAAAACTTGAAGACCTTTTTGGACAGCTAAGTTTAAAATATGACATATACACCTAATATGAAAAAATGCGGCATCACGGACAGGTTCTAGTGATTCCTTCAATGTCTCAGCCGCGACATCATTGTTTGATGCATTATCAAATGTTATGCTAAAAACCTTGTCATGACAAAAAAATTCTTTTAAACTTTCTGAAATTACATTGAATATGTTCCAACCAGTATGATCGACCTCCATCCACTTAAATGCAATGATACGTTTTTGAATGACCCAACTATCATCAATCCAATGTGCAGTTATACAATAGTAATCTTGTCCTAGTGGTGAAGTCCACATGTCACTAGTAAATGAGATAGAGTGATCTAAAGTAGAGAAGTATGCTTGTAAGTTTGATTTACTAGCTTCATAACTTTTAAATGCCTCTCTCCTAGCAGTGGTCCTAGATGTTCTTTTAAAAGCAGGGTTTAAGTATGATGTAATCCATTTTTCCATGTGTCTATCTTCCGATTGTGTAAATGATTTTTCAGTTAACATCATTCATTCTATCATGCCTTCTCTACAATCTTTTTGATTAAATTTAAAAATACCTGATCCGCCGGCAATGCTTGCAAGCTGTGTCTGACCGCCGGTACTCGTAGTTGCATCTGGACATAAAGTCGGATGCTTTGATTCCATGTGACGTCTCAGTGTTCCTGTGCCAGCGTTCTTCTTGTGCGAGAGCTTTTGCTTGCACTATATGAACCTCGCATCCTTCTCAAAAACTTGGTCAAAATGCTCCCAAACCCATGCGGTGCGCCTCGACGTTTTACCTTCTGGCGGAAGTTCGGCTTGATGGCTTGTCGGGGTTTGTTCCGAACCATCTCCTCCACCAACATTTCCTGCTGCCGTTGGCTCCACCTCCTTAACGTCATCATCAGAAAGTTGATCGTCGAGTCCCAAGTCGTATTGACTCATATCGAATTGCTCGTCATCGTCAGTTTGTTGGATATGAGTCCCACGGGTCGCCGGTCGGGAAAGGCCACGGAAAAATGACCTCAAACCGGTGCGGGATGAAGAGCTTGACGCATTGCCCTTTCCTCTTGATGCCATTTGTGTCAAGCAAAATTGAGCAAAACACAAGCTTTGAAAGTAATTGAGAATTGATTAAGAATGCGGAAAATAATATTGACTGCTTGAAAGAAATGAGAGAATATATTAGTAGAGAATGAGAAATTGCTAAGATTGGTGTGAAGAAATGGTGGAAATGGCCTCCCTATTTATAGGGGAAGGCCTTTTTTTTTCCAAAAATACCCTTACAAAATTGTTGTTGAAGGGGGCAAAAATGTAAAAACAGGGGTCAAACAAGGGCAGGGAACCGTTATAGGGACTGAAACTGTAATTATCCTTTTTTTAAAAAAATTTTGTGAACATTGCCAACGGTCAGCGCGCAGCGCACCGCTGCTTGACGCCTAGGCGCCAGAAGGGGTGTCTGGGCGCCTAGGCGCCAAAATGAATTTTTCTTGGCAGATAACTTTGTACTGTGGCGCCTAGGCGCCACATTTATAATTTCTGTTGACTTTTGTGTTCCCGTTTTTCGTTCCGCTTGTCCCGGTGCCATTCCAATGCTATGGTCCGCTTCTCCAACCTAGAAAATGAATGATCAAATCAAGAATCGGCTAAAAATATTGAGTGGTAAGGTAGAAAATTGTGGTCAAAGTTGACAAAAACTCAATATGTTTAACCACAAAAAGACGGGGCAGCTTTCGTGAATAAACTTTTATCATGTTAAACTTATTAAAGTTTCTGTATACAGCGTATCATTATTTAACTTGAGCAAGTTAACCTTTATATATATATATATAAATTCACATGATATAATGATATATGAAATTTTGTGAGAATTTTGTACAATCATTTCAATAGTTTTAGTTAAATAATTTGTCTAACATGCATCCTAAGCACAATTAGTTTAAAATACCAGTCTATTGTTAACATTTATCACCGCCGGGCCGGGCCGGTCCCGTGCCGGTCTCGTGCCGGTCTCCGTCACCTCCTGGGCCGTGCCGAGCCGACTTGGCTCCCCCCCTTTTCCAAGCCCATGAACGGCCCAAATGAAACCGGTCTTATGCCGTGCCCGTGCCGAGTCGGTCTTCACCGAGCCTAGGCCGGGCTTGACGCGAGCCGGTCCCAATGAACACCTCTACCTATAGGATAATCATTTTATTGTGTGACTATTCATTGGATTAATAATGATTGGGTGATGCAAAAATGAATTTTGTCATTTAGGTGCATAGAATCTAATCATACTGGATTTCACATCTATAATTGCATCTATGAAACTTTATGCAAATATTTTTATGCTGATAAAGTTCTATACATTTTCATTTGACAATGTATCAAACAATGGTGTTGCTGCTCGGCTTTTGAGTCAACAATTAAAACTACCCTTGAAGGTGTATTGGTTCATATTATATACATGTGCCATATTTTAAACTTGTATGTACAAAATAGTTTAAAAGTTTTGCAAACCAAAATTGTGTCCATTCAAAATTCATTGACGTTTTAAGATCAATATCCAAAGAATATCGTTAGTTCAAAAGGTTTTGTTTTGAAAATAAAAAGGAGTTTTCTTCAAAACGTTTTAGATTGGATTGTCCAACCCGGTGAAACTCAACTTATTTGATGTTGATGAATGCATATCCGTATACAAATTTATTGTCTCATTTATTAAACATGAAATTAAATTGTGAATTCCTCACAATTGAAATGTGGAACAGATTTTTTAAACCAAGTGAATTGCTAAATTTTTTTTTTACGAGACCACCAAATCTTTCTCCAATGTTTATTATCTAACCGTGCATCAAGTTTGTTTCATTTAGTAAACATCACATTTCCTCTATATCAGTTTAAAAATGATGAGTTTTTTAAACAAAACGTGGAAGCCATGAGGAATATGTGACTTCAGTATTTTGAAAACATTCATCCAATCTTTTTACTTACATCTTTACTTGACCCATATGTGAAATTGTCGAGCACGACAACATTGCTTAAAGACATTTTTCATGCTTATTTGAGCATTACACCTCAAAGCAAATCTCCTAAAACATCTATCTCATCAAGATTCAATCTGACCCTCTAAATGCTCAAATGTCCTCGACTGACGACTTTGGGTTTAACTAAAATGGATGACTACCTCAAGTCAACCCATTATTTGAGCCAAACGACCTCAAAATATTGTTGTGGTGGAAACAAAAAAGATTAAGATTCATGATATTGTCCATCAACGCCCAGAAGATTCTCATAATTTTGGTCTTAACTACGGCTACTGAGGCAGCGTTCAGTACATGTAAACAAGTAATATTGGAGAAACGAGCAAGATTGATGCTGAAGGTAGTGGAAGTCTGCGTATGCAACCAAAATTAGGGACCCCTTGTACTTCAAAAGCAAAACCAAAAGAGCTTTGATGATAAGGTATTATCCAGTGACGATGCTTGATTTGTTTTCTTTATCCTTTTTACTTTTAGTTTGTATTTGATCTGACTATATTGTTAAGCATTGATCTTAGGTTTTAATTTTCAGTTATTTTTTAAACGTTTCGCCATTTTTTTTTTATAATGCACATTCCAGTTAATTATAAGTGTCATTTGACTTTTTAATTAATAAAAATTGTATCGGTGATGGTGCTTTTCTTTGAAAAAATAGTAATTTAAACTTAATTTTAAAAAAATATTTTTTAAAAAAATCAAGCGTAGTCCAAGCCCGGGTAAGGGCTAACCTAGGCCCGAACCCACCTTTTCTCGGGTTGTCCTAAGGCCTTGGCAAACTAGGCCTAAGCCTGGCCGGGCGGTCCCGAGTCGGCTCGACCGAATGCCTACCTCTAGTGCCCAACTAAACCCACGAGTACCGATCACATTATATTTGAACTAGCATGGATTAGTTTATCTTGATTCTAGTATTAGTTTGATTAGTATCACAAAAGTTAAAAAAATAAAAATAAAAATAAAGAAAAAAATTATTAAAACCTCTGCAGTTTGATCTAACCCGCAATTTGATCCTCTATTTTAGAAAACCTTCATCTTATCCCTTGTTTTTTTAATAATATCTGACAACAACTTCTGAAATTTAAATTTAAATTATCTGATAACTATGTTTCAATAATTTAAAAAAAAAATTATATTTTTTTCATAGTTAACCGACCTTTAAAAAATACTTATATGCATTTATAGGGAGGAGAGTATGTTTACAAAGAGAAAAAACTGATAATTTAAAATGTCTATTAACTATAAAAAAATATTGGAGGTATTTGAATTACTAGAAGATAGTTATTATAAAAATTAAATTAGAGTTTTAGAAATTGTTGTCGAATAGTGTAAAAGAAACAAAAGGCAAAGTATAAGTTTTCAAAAATAAAAGAAATAAAATATAGATTAGGGCAAATACTAGAAGGTTAATCGTAAGTTCCCCAAGTAAAAAAAAGCTAATGGATTGCTTTTCATTTACTTTCCTTTTTCTGAATCGGTATCATTTAAAAGTTAATACACATACACACACATATAAGTTAGGTTTTAACAATAAATGCTAGTAATAAATATACTAGATAAATAAAATTTATGGGCAATCACTTAAGTTAAAATATCATATTGTTTTAGTCCCTAACTTATTAACCATTATGTTTTGCTTTTAAACCTATTAAGAATGTTTCCTTTATTTCCTTACTAAATGGAATCATGTATTATACTTCCACAAAATCTCCATTCAAATTTTTAATTTTTAATGATCATTTCTTTAATCATATATTATACCATATAAATGTTAATTCAAAATTTATATACTTGATAAGTAAATTTCATGGATAATACCTTAAATTTAAATATCATATTCTTTTAGTCTTTAACCTATTAACCACTCAATTTTTGTCCTAAACTTATTAAAAATATTTTACTTTGGTCCATTGCCAAATGGAATCATATATTATACTTATACAAAATATCAATTTTAACTTTTACTTCCTAAATACCATTTAGCAAATCACATATTATATTATACAAATATTCATTAACTTTCTAGATTTATTAATTTAAATTTTAACAATATATAAAGTATATGATATTATAATTAAAATTTTATTTGTATTTATTCCACATTATGCAATCAATGTTTTTTATTATTTCTCTATTTGTGCAATACAAATTAAATAATTTTTTGTATTTTCACGCACCACATATATATGGCAAGAATGAAACTATAATGCCACCTAGAAATCCTCAATATATGTATATGTATATATATATAATGAACAGAAAGAATAAAATAAAGAACTATAAAAATTATCCTAATATTATTGAATGGTAAAGTGAACCTAATAATGAAACTACAAATATTATCCTACTATTCTATGAATGGCGACATGGATAATTTAAATTATATTTACAAATCCCCAAATATATTTAAATGTTATTTACAAATCCGCAAGCAACGAAATTCTATGAAAAAATAAGCAACGAAATTTTATAGCCCAATTATAAACATTTTGCTTTTACCCAACTAATTTATATTATTTTTAAAGTAGTATACAAGTTATCAATCATCATATCCTTTTATTTAAAACGAGCCGAATACTTTTGTCTCATCTTACTATACCTTATTTATCAACAATTTCCTTTCATGATTTTTTCCTTCTAAACAGATTGCCTTAAAATCCTTTTATTCTAAAAAGATATTCAAAGAGACAAAACACTTACATTTCTCCAGAGATCTACATATGCTTTTTCATTTTTAATCACAAAAAATTGACTAATAACAATTGCTCTTAATTAAGCGGAGCTAGGAATAATTCCTAAAATTGTGTTAGGAAAATTACAAAAAACCCCCACAAGGTATAGTTAAACCTACATTTGTGCCCCATATTTCAAATACCTACAATTATCCCCATTGAGAGTTAACTTAGCCACTCACTATTAGCAAATAAAAGGGGAAATAGTTGACTTTGCCTTCCCAATTTTATTTCTTAGAAAATTTGTCCCCAACTAATCAAAACCAATTAATTTGAAAAAAAAAATCAAACCACTAAACCTCAGGGAAATCAAACAACATTAGGATTACATCAACAATCAAATCATTTGGGCTTCTTATTTTTCTCCTTTCTCTTTTCCACCATCATCTCCAATGCGCTCATGCCCATTCTCGGCTCAACCCTCATCTCGCTTTTTTTGTTTTTTCATTTTTCTTCTCCACCCTCATCATGTGCCGCCAACAGTCATCATTGAGAACAAAGCTATGTTGACGATTCACAATGAGATCAAGGCGGCATCAGTGATTCATAGTGAGATCGAGGTGGTGAAGGTGACGGTCCAGTGAGATCAAGGCAGTTTCGGCGATTCGTGATTCACCCACTCATTCTCTATCACTAGGAATCCATCGCCTCCACACAAGATCGCTCCATTAATCGCCACCGAGCCATGATTCACTGTCTTCTCATCAAGCCACGATTCACTGCCAAGCCACCCTGTCGAATCGTCTTCTCCACTGAAGTGAAAATAGGGCAACGATGGGTATAGGGAATGAAGGAGAGGCAAAGAAAATGGATGCCCGAAGACTGGTCGTCATCGAATCTCCATCAAATGGTTGTGATGGGCTCAGCTACCAAATCTCAACTGCTTCGCCGTCCTTCTCAATCTCCACACAAGCAATATGCACATCCCCCTAGGACGACAGCGATAAGATTCCCAAGTGGCATAACCTAGCCATCCTCATCGGTCGCGGTCATTGTTGTTGATTGTCTCATTTTTCTGATTCCATCATATCTGCTATGATTTATTCTCAGGCTAGCGATTTAAGACAGCGATGTGGGTTTCTAGACATGGCGATTCAAGATGACAGTGCAAGTCCTATTAATGGAGGGAGACAAGGTTCATGGCTTGTTTTCTGGAAAGAGATGAACTGCGAGTGGGGCTTAGGGTGACAGAGAAAACAGTTAAGGCGAAGAAGTAAAGTCGGAGGGATGGAAGTTGAGGTCAAAGTTATCGAACAAATAAATTTAGGATAGTAAAATAGACTCCTTTTTTTTTGTCTTAACGATCATTAACAGTGTTAATTTGATATCGGGTAATTGTTGGTACTTGAAATAGTAATGACACAATTGTAGGTTTCATCAAACCTTGGGGGGGAGGGTTTGTAATTTTCTTATTTGCATTTCTTCCATCAGGGGTAAATTGCATCAATGGCCTCTAACCTTTTGTTATTGTCCTATTTGGACCCTAACCTTAAGGCTTCTTATGAGACATCCTCAACTTTAATTTTTTGTCCCATTTTAGACCTTTTGGTGGATGGAAAGTATTAAAATTGATGGAACTGACCACATGGCATGCCAGCTTAGGGCAATTGGCCACATGGCACAATGAATCACAAGCTATAGATCCCTGCAATTGGACATTAGAAAATTAGTGCCTATGTCACAAAAAATGAAGAAATCTAAGGCCTATAAAGAGATTAGCCTACATCTCTCCTTATTCTTCCTTCCCCTGTCGCTTTTAGGCTTGGCCTCATCCTTTGCCTCCAAAACCCCCCTGCCCCTTCTAGCTCGGCCTCATCCACTGCTTCTCCTCCCTTCCTCCATTTTTTCCTTCGTCCATGCCCAGTCCGATTGGAAGATTTGAAGAGAGGTCTCCGCTAATCCTCCCCTCGACCTCGTCCCAGTCCGCTTCTCTTTCATTTCTTCCCCACCATTCTCCAACGAAGCCTCAGATTCAAAGAGAACTCTCTGACTGCCTGATTTTTTCCTCTTCTCTACTCTTTCTGCCACCTTTTTTGCTTCCTCCTCCTCCTTGTCCACCCCTCATCGCGTCATTTGTGCAACGCCCCCAGTGTACGATTTGCCCTAGAATCGTCGATTCAAGTCCAGGCGTGCATCTGATCATCGATTGTGCTCAGAATTACTAGCTTTTGGCTTTAGCTATTGGATTGGGTGACGAGTGGTATGGGGGAGGAAAAACTCGGAGTTGGAAGTGGAGCGGCCTTCTAGCCTTAATGGATAGAGACCAGATCTCGTTGGAGATGATGAATCAATTGAGGGGCGAATAAAGGAAGAAGGTCGAGCCTGAAGGTGGCGAGGCAAGAGGAAGGGAGGAGGTTGAGCCCAACAGTGGGGGAGGATCATTTTTTCTTTTTATATATATACATATATATTTATATATTTATATTAATTTTCCTCCTTGCCACATCATTACTAGCAGCTGATTATTGTGCTACCATGACAAATTGCGCATACTGGTGTGTATCATCAATGCCACCATAGCAAATCGCTTATACTGGCATGCTACATGGCCAAATCCATCAATTTTAACACTTTTCAACTGCCAAAGGTCTAAAATGGAATAAAAAATTTAGGTTGAGGACATCTCATACAAAGTTTAAAGTTAGGGTCTAAAATAGGATAATAATAAAATGTTAGGAGCCACGGGCGCAATTACCCCCTTCCATCAATATAGATAAATTTAAGAAAAAATTACAAAAACCCCTTAAGGTTTGGCCAAACCTCAAGTTTTGTCCCTCTTGTTTCAAATGACTACAGTTACCCTTATTGATATAACAACGATAATGACCGTTAAGACAACAAAAAAAAACCCCTTTTACTATCCTAACTTTATTTGTTCGATAACATTGCCGGACCCAAAAACCAAATTGAAAATCAAATCCATTAAATTTCAAACATGAAGTTGGGGAAAAAATGAAGAAAAAAAAAATTTGGAAAACCCAAAAGCTAATCACGTCACCATCCGCGATTCGAGTCCAATTCCCCTATCCCCCATTTGCTATGTCAACAATCTGTCCCTTGTTTTTTTTTCATGCCACGTGGATTAGTTAACTGAAGTTTAACAGTACGGTTAAGGAGGCAATGGATGTAAACGGAGTAACTACTCCCGTTAAGTTGTGCTGCTGCTACGGACTAAAAACTGCTACAACAGTCGTATCTTCCACTAAGTAAGCAAAATTCAAGAGAACCGTAAACAGATGACCGATTGGGAGTCTTGTCTTGTTAATCTGGAACCTGAACCATGCTCCTACAAAACAAGAAAAATCTCTGTTAGACCCGAAGACCACCCACTCTTTTGATCAATATTTCTCCTTTGGTTCTTCAAATTTCCGACTTTTTACCCATTAGTTAAGAAACTGAAGGAAACCAAGCCAAAGACCAAGGCACCACCAGTGAAGATAATGCAATGATTTCTGGCAGAAGCAGAAACAGAAGCAGAGCTCATTCCCCTCCCCAATGATGGATACGACAATCTCCGCTCTCCTCCTCACCGCTTTCGTCTTCTTCTCAGTCCTCTTCACAAGTAAATTCCCATAACTCAATATTCAGAAAATCTGTTAGCTGAGGAAGCCATTGAAAAACAACGCACTCTTCTCTAATATTATAGCTAAATCTTCCAACTTTATCAAACAAGTCAAGCAGCAAAACGAGGAAGAAAAAGAACCCTTTGTGGGGATTAACATAGGCACAAATGTTTCCAATCTGCCATCTATCGCGGATTTGGTCTCCTTCTTGCAACTCCGGGAGCTTACCCATATTTCGTCTTTATGATGCCGATTCAGATATCCTCAGAGCACTGGCGAAAACCAAGATACGGGTCATTGTCGACGTGCCCAATAACCAACTCCTTGCAATCGGATCCTCCAACACCACCGGCCAATTGGGTCGCTAGGAACGTCGTCGCTTACTACCCAGCTACTCTAATCACCACCATAGTTGTTGGGGATGAGGTTTTGACGACTGTGCCTTCTTCAACTCCTTTGTTAATGCCTTCGAGTGGACGGTAGACAAAGGTTTTAATTTTCTTTTTATTTTAGGGTTCGGCTCAATGGGAGTAGTTACTCCGTTTACATCCATTGCCTCCTCAACTTTACTATTAAACTTCAGTTAACTAATCACATGGCGTAAAAATAAAACAGGGGACAAAGGAAGGACATAGAAAATGGGGACAGGGGAATTGGACTCCCACGATTCAGCCTTCAACTGTCTTGGCCCTCTCGACTCAACAGCTTTGTCAGATCTGGTGCTCTATTTAATTCACCCTCCTTACGTGTGCGACCGAGCCCATGGCCGAAAGGGTGAGCCCATCGCCTTCCTCGCTCGGGCCGCTTACGATTCGAACCTGTCGGAAAGGTCCATCGACAACTGGCAAGGACGACATCGGAATCTCAGCTGTTTGCGAGAAGAAAAGGGGCAGCCTCATGATCATCGTCTGCAAATTAACGATCAGTACATGACCACCGGGTTCCTACGGCAGCTGATTTTCCTAATCTCTTTCAGGTTGCTTTTCCTGATGGCTCCCAAGGCGGAGACCTAAAGATTTCCGGATGATTCCCAGGCGACTCCTAATGGTTTGCATTTTCTGATTGGACCAATTTCACACCGTCCAAGTCGCGGGTTTAGCTGAAAGCATCTTTGATTGAGGCGGGAGTTCGGCGGTGGCGGGTTCAGAGAGCAGAGGAATCAAATGACAAGTGAATGAGCGAAGGAGAGAACGGGCGATAGGGAGGAGCATGCAACCGATGATTGGACGACCCACATGCGAATAGAGATCCAACGAACAGACACGAACAAAGATACGATAAACAGACACGACGACAATGAAATTGGCTCTTACTTTCTCTGGGAAAGCCGAGCGAGGTGTTGAGAATTTGATCCGATTTTGCTTCATTCATTCTAAGTTTCTTGTTAATTTTTTTTTAGATCAATTGGTTTGATTTGAACAAGTTTTAGTAGTTAGAGGAAAAAAATTTATGTAAGAATCCTAGGAGGGTGAAGTTAGTAATTTTTCACTTTTTATGTTAACAGTAAATGACGAAGTTAACTTAACAGGGGGTAACTGTAAGTATTTGACCAAACCTCATGAGGTTTTTCGTAATTTTTCCTAAATTTAATGCCGGTAATAGTCTTTACTTTAATTTGATGCCATCTATTATACTTTTGCCCATGACATTATTTGTTTATTCATCACTTAGTTGTAGCTCTTCTATTATAATACAATATAAATATATTTTTTTCTCCACTGTGTTAGTTTATGAATTTGTAATTGGGAAATGGTATCAAGAAAGTGATTAGAAAAACTCACTAACTCAAGTCTCATAATTGGTTCAATAGCTTTAAATATTAGTGTTTTCTTTTCCATACATTTTCATAATAACTTGTTTTTAGTTTTTATTTTTTTCATAACAAAGCTACAAAATCATCTTGTTTTATCTTAATTTCCAAATCTTTTACAACAATTAATTACCAAGATAAACTTTATGAATCAAATAAACATAAACTCTTAAAAGATTAAAAAAATTACTAGCCCTATGCATTGCATAGACATGTTTAAACGATATATATATATATACTGGATGAATAAATTTTATGGACAGTCAACTTCAAATATTGTACCATTTTAGTCCATAACTTATTAACTATTTTTATTTTATTTTTAAACCTATAAAAAATGTTTTACTTTGATTCCTTACTAAATGGAATCATATATTATATTTCTACAAAATCTCTTTTCTACTTTTTACTATTTTGGTCATTCATCTAATCATATATTATACTCTATAAATGTTAATTAAATTTCTAGAGTTATTATATATTAGATAAGCAAATTTTATGGATAGTTCATTACCTTTAAATATTGTAATGTTTTAGTCTTTAACTTATTACCCATTCTATTTTGGTCATAAACTTGTTAAAACTGTTTCACTTTGGTCCCATGTCAAATGGAATCATGTATTATACTTCTATAACATCTTAATTTTAACTTTTACATTCTAAAGATCATTTCCCAAATCACATATTATACTATATAAATATTCATTAAATTTATAGTGCCATTAATTTAAATTTTAATGATTAGTAAATTATATGATGTCATAGATGTAATTTTATTTGTATTTATTCCATATTATGCGATCAATTTTTTTAGTATTTCTTTATTTGTATGGTACAGATTAAAAGATTTTTGGCATTTTCATGCACCATGTATGTATGGGAAAAATGAAAACATAATGTCATCTAAGAATCTTTAATACAAGTATATCCATATATATTTAATGAACAAAGAAAATAAATGTCATACTGCAAAAATTATTCTAATATTCCATGAGTAGTAAAATGAATGTGGTAGTGAAACTACAAATATTATCTTACTATTTCATGAATGGCAACATGGATAATTTAAATTATATTTATAAATCTCCAAATGTATTTAAATGCTATTTACATATTCCCAAACGTAGGCATATGCATAATAAGCAACAAAGGCATTCTTTAAATCTTACTCACAATGTTTTTGCTCTTCTATAAAAAAATACAATATAAAGATATTATTTTATTTCCATTGTGTCTATTTATAAATTAGTAATTACAGATCCTAATAAGAAAGTGATTGAAAAAAACTCACTAACTCAAGTTCCATAGTTGATTCAGGGCCAATTCGTTTTAACTTATGTCAACTAACTTATTTTTAATTTTATATCTTTTTTTACTAAAATATTTCATTTGAAAGTTAATGTTATATAGATACAATAATCCATTTAAAAGTAAATTTTTATGATGGTGTTAAATTTTTATGAATATTTGTTTTTTAATGCCTTAAACTAAAAAAAATTTATAAAAATTTAGTAAAATTACAAAAATTACATTTTCAATAGATTATTACAAATACATAATATTAAATTTTAATTAAAATTAGTTCAAGATAAAAAAAAATATGTAAGAATAAAAATAAGTCATTTTGAAGTTAATTGACTTAAGTTAATACGAACTGACTATCAATAGTTTTAAATAACAATGTTTTGTCTTACATACTTTTTCCACAGTAGTCCATCTTCAGTTTTTTTATTACAAAAAACCCATATTTATCACCTATTTATAAAATGTATTAGTATATAACATAGTTTTCTTCTCTGTATATGTGTTGATTTTTAAGAAAAATATAAAATTTATGATTCTCCACAATCACCTCATTTTATCTTGATTTTTCAATCTTTTATAGCAATTAGTTATCAAGATAAACTTTACAAATCAATAAACATAAATTTTTAGAATGTTTAAAAACAATTACTAGCCCTATGCATCACATAGGCATGATTAGTTAGTTAGTTAGTTTGTTTGTGTGTGTGTGTGTTTGTATTTATGTATGTATGTATACATACATACATATATATATATATATACTAAAACCCTAAATCGTAAACCCTAAACCCTATATATATATAGGGTTTAGGGTTTACGATTTAGGGTTTTAGTATATATATATATATATGTATGTATGTATAAGTTAGGTTCTAGCTATAAATACTAGAAATAAATATATGATGAGCAAGCTTTATGGACAGTCCCTTAACTTTAAATGTTGTATTGTTTTAGTCTCTTTATAAAATCATTCTATTTTAGTTCTAAATTTATGAAAAATGTTTCACTTTAGTTCATTGCTAAATGGAATCACATATTACACTTACACAAGATCTTTGTTCTATATTTTAAATCATAATGATCATTTCTCAATCACATATTATATCATACTATATAATTATTAATTAAATTTCTAAAATTATTAAATACTAGATATGTGAATTTTATGGGTAGTCCATTAACTTTAAATATCGTATTGTTTTAGTTTCTTACCTACTAGGTATTCTGTTTTAGTTATAAACTTATTAAAAATATTTTACTTTGATCCTTTGCCAAATGGAATCATATATTATACTTCTACAAGATATCCATTCTAATTTTTCCTTTCCCAAATATTATTTTCCCAAGCACATGTTATACCTTATAAATCCTAATTAAATTTCCAGAGTCATTAATTTAAGTTTTTAAGATAAATAAAGTATATGATATTATAATTAGAATTTTATTTGTATTTATTTCACATTATGTAATTAATATTTTTTAGTATTTCTTTACCCATGCAACACTAAATGGTTTTTGGTATTTCCATGCACCAAGTATATACAGCAAGAATAAAAATATAATCTCATATAAAAATTCTCCATCACACACACACACACACATAATGAACAAAGACAAGTAAATATCAAACAACAAAGATTATCCTAATATTACATAAATGGTAAGTTGAATACGATAGTCAAATTATAAAGATTATTCTTCTATTTTATGAGTGAGATTGATAATTTAAATGTTATTTACAAATCTCTGGATGTATTTCAACGCTATTTATAGATCCCTAAACACATGTATATGCATAATAAATAACAAAATTTTATGGCTAAAGTATAAAAATGTTGCTCTTATCTAGCCAAATTATTTTATTTCTAGAGTAGTATAAAAGTGCCCATAGTAATGAATAAAATCGCAAAATGCTCAGACATCCCTAGTCAATAATAAGTATTGTGTGCCTACACTGCAATTTATAGCTTAAGTTCCTCCAAAATTTAAGAAAGATGCAGATTTCCTCCCAATTTTCCTAGGTACCATATTTTAACCCTTAAATATATACATTGTAATGCTTTTGAGGACAAAAAAAAAAGTAATATAAAATCATGAATCATCATATCCTTCCACTTAAAAATAGTCAAACACTTTTATCTCATCTTACAATACTTTTTCATCAACAACTTACTTTTGAGATTTTTTTTCCCTTCAAATAGAATGCTCTAAAATCCTTTAACTAAAAAAAATTTAAAGAAATAAAAAACTTATATATTTCTTTAAACACCTTATACTCTATCCTCTTTAACTACAAGCAATATGATTGTTAACAATTGCTCTTGATTCAATCAAGCTGACAATAGCTTCTAAAGTTGTATTTCCTCCATCAACAGATATAACTTGCCAACAATAACCTTTACCTTAATTCAGTGTTTTTAAATTGCACTTGTGCAAAAGACATTTTTTGCATATTCTCATTTAGTTTCAACTATTTTATCGTAAATATAATATAAAGATTTTTTTTATTACGTAAACTATATGAATTGAGAGTTTTCAAAGAAAAGGAAATGAGTGGTGTCTTGAACTCTCATGTCCTAATAATAAGACATTTTGTTATCTGCATTATGTCAGTTTATAAATAAAAAATTAGCATATGTTATAAAAAATGGTTTTTTTAAAAAAGTCAACTAATTCAAATCCCACAGTTTATTCAATATCTTAATCTTAGATGTGTTTATTTTCATACTTTTTTTCACCCTGTCTTCGCTTTTTATGTTCTTACAAACAAAGTCTCGTTTTTGCCACCTTTTTATAAAACATATTAGCATATAAACTAGTTGTTTCTCTGTATATGTGTGGATTTTAAAATATAAAATTTGCTAACAATTTCAGGCTTAAAACTCCCTAAACAATTTTGATTTATTTATTTATTGTCAAAAAATATATTGGCTAATGATTTATTGAGGTTTGATTATTAATAATTACATTTTATCAACATATACAAGGGATATTATGTAATATATCTATTGCCTTGACAAAAGTAACAAATAAAAGGTTAATTTATATAAAGAAACTAGTTATGTAAGATATTTTTTGCCTTGATAGTTGACAAACATAACAAATAAAAGGTTAATTTCTCTACAATTTGGTAGTTTAAGGTCCAATATTTTATATTCATGGAGTGTAGTGATACAGTTTTTATGTGCAATGACTATTAATTGGGGTGACAATTAAGTGTAGGGGAAATTATTTGGGACTAAAAGGCCCAAAAGGTTGCATAGGACAAAAGCAAAGGCCTTATTACACTATACCGTTAAAGATGAACACAAGCTACTGTAGATGAAAGATGAACATAAACTAATGTAGATTAATAGTACAAAAGCAGAGTGAAAGTGCACTATTCATCCATCGTGCCGCAGTTTTTTTTTTTTTTGGACTAGATTGATTGTTTTTTAAGCTCAGGCCACTTTTTGGCAAATGGATCGTGTCTTAAGGGCTAGTGTTGGCATTTTTTCAGTTTATGCTTGTTTCACTTTTGGTTGTGGTTAAATGCGTTTTCCGTTTCATAATTTTTAACCTTTACCATGTAAGTCACTAAATTTGACCCGTGTTACATTTTGGTGCCCAAACTTAATAATTATATAATATTACTACTATATTCTAAATATGAACAATTTCATTGTTTAATGAACAGTATCATATTATCTGAGTTGGTTATGTGTAGTTGATTCTTTTCAGCCCAAAGTGTGGCCTGGCCTGTTGTTTGGAAATGACATAATTTTGCTTTATGAGAGTTACTTTGTTTCCAACAGAAAACGATGCTGTTTGAGAACCCAACAGAATCTAAAGCTTTTTCTAATCACTTTGACTTTTGCCTTCGTCACCGAACAATGGGCCTCTGTTAGGGTTTCACATTGGTTAAGATGACCTATGTGGCAGCTTCGAAGGTAGCCATGATCAGCGATCGAGAATGAATATTTAAAGAAATTTAACCAAAAAAATTGAGAGGAGAGAGAATTTACGAGTCGGAGGTAAGTATTTTGTTGAAGTTTGCTGGTGCATTTGAGATAGAGCTTGAGGCAAAAGAGAAGGGATGTTCGAGCCAGAAGATGTTCTACCTTGCCATTTTGGCTGGATCCATTTATTCCTTTTATCGATTTTGGCTCTTCCATATGTTTTTTTATTTATTTTCTTAGTTCTTTTATTAGATTATTATGGCTAGATTTTCAAGTTTAGATTATTATGGAGTTTGATGTCAAATACTAATGAGAAAAATTAATGAAGCATGTCGGAGAATGAAGGTGATTTATAGAGGGGAAGTAGAAGCAATGATTTGTGTTATTAAGTATGGAGTTTTATTTTTTCTCTTATTGAGTCATTGCTTCCTTGTTTTATGCTCTCTCCTATTAAGTTGAGTGAACATTGAATAAGAACAACCTTAAATTGAAAAATCTGGGTCTGCTATTCATTTGTAGAGAAGACCAAATTAAATTTGTCATTTAATTTGGCGGTACACTCAATCAGGTCATTCTGTTTCCCCATTTTATGTTATTTCTCCTTCAGTTTTTGCTTTCAATTTCTGCAATTGTCATGCCCTTAATAGTATAATGTTTTTTCATTTCCTTTAGTTTTGTTTCCATTCAAGTATGCACTATATTTTATATTTTACAAGTGTGATCAAACTAAAGCCTCGAGAATCAACTGGCGTGAGAAAAGTTCGATTTGTATTATTTTATGTTTTATTTTGTAGCATTTTTTGTATTATTTCCATGGAAAAAGGAAAAAAGTAAAAGTTGATATTATTATGGAGTTTAGTGTTTTTTTTATGGCAAACCTATTCATAAGAACTTAGAATGCTTCAACTGTTAATTTAACTTTATTGTTAATCAGGTCTGGTACTATTTAGTCTTATTCTGTGATTTTACATTCTATTAGCAAACATGCGAGGCTTCAGGTTTTATATAGTTTCTTTTGTCCTTTATTTTAATTAATCTCATTGCACTTATGTTTATTGTTCATTTGATTTTCCAATATTTTTTATTTGTTTTTTTGTCAACTTTACATCATGTTGTGATTAATTCTTTTTTGAGCCTTCAAATCTTATTTCCCTTTGACGTCTTATGACAAAGCCTATATATATATTTTTTCTCTATTTTTCCTGCTTATTTTTTCATTTTACTGTTATGCTTTAAGGTAAATCCCTATCATTGACAAGATTTTCAAGTTTTCATGAAAATGATAGCTGCCATAGTGGTGAAAACAAAAACCACTAAGTTGGATAGTTTGTTGATTTGGTTTCCTTATTTCTAGGATTTCATTATATATTTTATATTGAGAGACTTTATTCATGGTTTGATTATTAGATCATGACTGTTATTATTTACTATGGACCCTTAACTTTTTTTCCTAACACTGAAGAAGAACATCAATTTGTGATTAATTATTTCCTTTTCTATCCTGTTATTGTTTTGTCCTTGATCATTATTCTCATTTTATTTGTTTACTCATTTTATATAAGGTTGGCTTCCTTTTCTTACCTCCTCGGTTGGGTGCATTTGTTACAGGCCTTTTTCCTATCATCCAAACATGAAATATGCTAAAAAAATGTGAAAGGGAAAGGTAGAACAAAACTAATACCAAACTCATTCTTGTATTACACGTACAAAATCAAAGAAAATGTTGATCACAAATACCAAATAACATAAATACAACATGGATTCTATATTATTTGGCTTGATTTTTATTTGAAATTTTTTCTCTTTTTTTACACCATGGAACATGTTCTAGTTTATTTTTTCAACTTTTCTTTTTCTCATTATAGATTGATTTCATTGTGTTTTTGTTTCTTGTAGTGGTTTTCATAATTGCAGTTTGCAACATTTCATGTTTGCTCATTATTGATTTCCTGCTTTATATTTGGTAGTGTTTTGCTGGAGGTGTCTTTTTTTTTTGTGCGTCAATTTTACTGTCATTTCTACTCATATATGTTTCATTAAATCCTCATTTCCTTTTGCTGTCTTAATATTTGGAATCCTTAATCATTTGTGGTTTGCAGGTACTGCTTGCTTGAGCCTTCTGCAGTTGTATCTCAGTGAGTTTATGATTTTTTTATGCATTTATGTGATGCTCGATCATTCATTCATGTTATGTTACTCTATTTCAGAGTTCACTGAAATGATCTGTTTTGTGTCTAATGCTTATGGATGTGTTTTTTTTTAGTCATTGTGGCTGTAGCTGCTGCTTCCTTTAGTTTTCTGTAGCTATACTTAAGTAAGTGCATTATTCCTTTTCTGCTGTTTTATTTTATTCCATTGTTGGTTGTAGCTGCTGCTTCCTTTAGTTCTATGTAGTTATACTTGAATAAGTGTATAATTCTTTTTCTTCTATTTGATTTTATTCCATTGTTTGATCATCTCATGTTAGTACATTTGGATAGTTACTAAAATGTTTGACTTTCTATTTGATGTTTATGAATGCTTATGATAGCTCCCATGCTTCTTTTGGTGCTGATTAGCATCAAAGCATATCAGCTTCATGAACATCCTCATACCAAAATAGGTTTGTGAATGTACATTAATTAAGGGGACCGAGATAAGAATAGTCTTTTAGATTGATATCCAGGTAGCTAATTTAGAGTTTGATTCAGCTAAAAAAAGAAAATGTGTTAGTATGGGGATGTTCTATTAGTATTGGTTGCAAAGTAACCTTAATACATCTTCACTATAACTCGGATAGGTAGATTATTCAAATAGTATGTTGTCAATGCATACATTTTCATAAACCAAGACAAGCTTATTGTAAGATTCAAATTGAAGGTCTTTTGTTTGCACTTTTATGTTAATGGTTTTCTTGAAAATGCAAAGGCAGTTCTTGCATTTTTTTTTCATTTTGTCTATTTATGTGAATGATTTTAAGTATTAAGTATTTTAGTTGATGAATCACTAAAAAATACATGTTTTCTTGGAAATCCCAAATTATTGTCAATTAAATGCTTCTATAATCTTGAATTTCAAGTGTACCTTTGAGTAACTGAGATTCATTTCAGCATATAATTTTAGGGCTTCATATTTTTCAGTGAGATTATTCTAGCCATAAACTCCTTTGAATTTTTTAGGCATTTTTTCTGTTAAAAAAATTATTTCATTGTTATTTTGATGATCAAGATGCTGGTAGAAAAGTTTATGTAATTTGAGAATGAATGTTGATTTTGGAAAACAAACGTTAATAATCTATTTTGGGAGAACAGAAAATATGCACTCTGCAATTTGGATTTTGCCACTTTAATTTGCTATTATCTTGGTGTTAGATAGATTTTATACAAATTTTTTATCAGATCATGATTTACAGCTTATATTTTGTATAAGTATTTGTTCTCAAGGCTCATATTGACTATATTGTATCTAATTTTACTATAGAATGTACCTATTACAATGTGCGGGGCATTATGAACCTCATTCTTTCTATTTGCTTTTTTACTCTCTAACTTTTTTGTTGTTTTTCTATGTACGATTTTCAAAAGTAAAATAAATTAAACACAATTTTTCTATTTTCATCATATCTTTTCATTATTGATAATTGAGTTTTGTAGTATGAGTTATTTAATTCAAAATTTTTATGGTTTAATAAAGTAATTTGTTCCATAATTGTTAAAATTGTTAAAATTGAAAGTGAGCTTTTCTAAATAAATTTCTCACAAATATTAAAAATTAGAATTTGAGTTGATAAGAGAAATTTTTTAGTTAATTATTCTTTAACAAGAAAAAAATATCCATCACTTTTAAACATGTACAATGCTACTTTTCCATCATGACTAATCATTTTAATGATAATAACATAACATAAAGAAAACTCAAATTAAAATTAAAATTAAGTAAATTTTTAATTGATATTTATTTTAATAGTAAATTTATCAAAACAAATTACTTACTACAAAGTGTAGGTAAAAAAAAAAAACATAGTAAAAGCTAATTAAGAGAGAAAAAAATGTATCCTGGACCAAGGCCAGGCCCAGGCCTAAAAGGCCGAGAGGCCTAGCACTGAGGTTCAATTGAGGTGATTTGAAGGTCGAGGGCTCTAGAAGATGGATTTCACTCAATTGGGTTCAAATAAGTTGCAGGCTAGCAAATATACCACTTTGAAATTTCACATTCTATTGTTTAAAAAATTGTGAGTCGTGACGGTTCAGACAACCGGAAAAGCGAAACGGGGCAGAACCCAGAGAACAGCGAGAACGCTGGAGTACGAAAAATTACAGAGTTTCATCCCTGAATTCTTTGAAAAAACCTTAAAAATTTCTAAATTTTAGGCACTTCAACTCGAACTACAACACGAATAAGTGATCATTTCAACCTTTCGAGTTCCAGTAGTAAGAAGAACAGGTAGAGCTCAGCCTGAAGAAGCCCTTACAGTGAGCTTTCGAGCTTTTGGGTGTTCTCGTATCATCTATTTATAGGCCCAAGGATGGAGCTGCCAAGGGGCGGGGAGGGGCGAGATTTTTTTAAAAAATTTATTAGTAGTATATAATAGGATAAAATTGCAACAATATTAAAGTTAGGTACTTGTTTGTAAATTATAAAATTAATTAGGGACTTTTACGGATTTTATCCTTTTTAAAAAGTTTTAATTGGAACCAGAATTAGAAACACGGGGATCATAAGTCGCGAATGAACCAGGCTCAGCCTCTCCGGCTCCGATGCTTCGTCCCTTTGTTCTTCAGTAACGATGACGATTCTCTTCGATCTAGCTCGTCGGCGGACAGTGGTGACCCAGCTAGTTTGAGCTTTTTCTCTCCACTGCCGACATTCCTTTTGTCCATCTCCTCCTCCAACTTCGAGTCTGAGTTTTTGGAGAAAGCCCCCATGTGTCCTATAGACAAGTCGCGACAGAGGTTAGATATTTTCTCAAATTTCCTTTAATTCTTTGTTTCTTTATCAATTACTCACTCAAATTTATAAATAAAGTGCACTAAATTAGTCAATAATGAAGCTAAGATGTAAGATCCTAATTCATATGTTTCCGGTTTTCGGTTTCCGGTTTATAGCTTCCTCTGTTCTTGAAATTGAATCTTCATACTACTTTGCTTGAGAAATGATAATTATGGCAATGGAACATAGCGTATTGTACTTGACATTTATATGATTGACTTGTTTCTATATGTTATTAGAGAACATGTGAAGAAACATAGATAAAAATTAGTATTACTTACAAACAAATTTATCATTATAATTTTTTTTGCATAATTTTAGGATGATTTAAATCCAATTGCCTTGTGATTCCCAAATCATCATGATAAAAATTTTCTTTTCATTGTTGTTCTTGTCCGATTTTTCATAGCAAGTAGAAGAGTAAGTTTGAGAATATTTGTTGTTGTTCTTAAGTAAATTGGTTGAAGAATATAGAAATTTCTCCAATTTTATGATTGCTTAAGTGTTAGATTTTTATTTTTACAGCAACGGCTAGCAAACAAAAGAAATTATTCCATTTCTTTAAAGAGAAATCTTTACCATAAAGTGAAGGCCAACTCAAAAGCAAGCAATGTTCAAAAATAGTGGAAGAGCTTTCAGAATCTATAGGAGATGAGGATTGTGAAGAGTAAATTAAGAAACAAGATGAAGAATGATTTTTTTGTTGATAGTCTACTTTTTTATATTAAAAAAGAAATTACAAAGACTTTCAGTTTAAATTCTATATTTGATGATTTTAGAGATTTGAAGGAGCACCATGTTAAATTCTAAACTAAATTATTGTAGACATTCAAATTTCATGAGTTTATATAATACATTATTTAATATTTTATATTATTAATCATAAATTTATACTTATTAACAACCCATCCACACTTATGTTTTTCACCCCCCGCCCCCCTACTACAAATACCGGTTATGGCCCTGTATAGGCCCACTTTAATGTCCGCAATCAGAATACCCGGACCGGGCGAAGGACAGCGAGTGTCCCAGATTCCAGTTTAGGGTTTAATTAACGTCTGTTTTCTTTTCCCCTTTCATGTGTTTTCTTGTCCCCGCCACTGATTTATGCTGTTGAAGGCCTCTACTCTTTGACGATTACTCCATCTAACAGCGGGGGGATGGCGCATACCGGAGATGTTGTGACGGAGACTGTTGAGGCGGTCAGGTTCGGTTTCATGTCCGCCGAAGAGGTTCGGAGACTCAGCGTCGTCAAAGTTACTAGTGCAATTTCGATTGATCTAATGAACAGGCCAAATCCTTTCGGATTGTATGATCCCGCATTTGGACCTATGGACGAGCGAAGAAGGCGTGTGCCACCCTCTCTCTCCCTCCCTCCCTCCCTCCCTCCCTCTTCTCTCTTCTCTTTCTCTCTACATGTATATCAATTGTTAAGTGATTTGCTTGTTGGGTTTAGGGACTTGCAACGACCCAAATGCAAAACATGTGGTCAGCAGGAACTGGATTGCCCTGGTCATTGTGGCCACATAGACCTCGTATATCCGGTTTATCATCCCTTGATGTTCAATTTTCTTTACAACATTCTCCAAACGACATGCTTATTTTGCCTTCATTTTCGGAACGGGAGGGCTGAGGTACACAAATTTTGTTATGTTTTACCAGGAACGAACTTTAGAAGGGAGCTGTATATTTTCGGTCACTTAAGAAAATGACTATATCTTTTCCAGGCGGAGAGATGTGTTTCCCTGTTGAGACTAATTGGAAAAGGTGATGTTGTCAGAGCTAGAGACTTAATGGAATCTGATTTTGAAGTTTCCCTTCCAGCTGACAGTGCGGCAAGTCATGAATCACGTTCCACTGTCCATTCGCTAGACAAAGGTCATGAACGTGAGCATCCAAAGCCTCAGCATTGGACCTCTCTTCAGCTTACCGAAGCCATGTCAGTAATAAATAAATTTCTCAAGCTGAAACAGACACAGTGCAAGAATTGTAAAGCAAAGAATCCAAAGATAACCAAGCCAACTTTTGGATGGCTTCTGCTGGTATGAATATATAGCTGTGCATATATTCAATCTTATTTCTCTTGCTAATGAATTATTATAGACTTTCTGTCCCCCAACATTGCCTGTCGGCTTGAATTCCATTTTAGCAATGGGCTCCTTCAATGATAGTGATTTCCAAGTCATGATAGACCTGCATTTTGCTTTGCTTGTCAAGTTGATTTTTCTTGAGCAATATATCTTGAATCAAGCTATCTGAAGTTTTCATTTTTGGCGATGAGTTAAGAGGGTTGCTTGGCGGTGTAGTGGTTCATTTTATGAATTGGGATTTTATAGCATTGCATGTGAGGTGTAACTTAATAGGCATCTCAGCACCAGTTGGAACAAGGAATTTTCGTACTTCTCTGTTTTGAAATATGTTATGTACGCTAGTTGTACCCCAGTGCAAAGGGTGGGTGCCAAGGTGTGAAGTGCAGGACCTAGGTATTCACTTCACTGAAGTGAGTTCTAATCTTTGAATAAAATTTGAAAAGATTTCTGAACAATGTCAGGGAATTTAGAAGAACCTGAATAGTCCGTAGAATAAAAGAAACATGTTATTTACATTATTTTGTTTGCTTTAGGACTTCATGCATTAGTAGGTGGAGAGTATTGGGAAGAAAACCTTGGTTTTCGTCTTTGCACACATTTCATTAGCATTCGGAGTTTGCAATGCACATCTGCTTGTTCCCATGTTTTCTTGCACATGTTAGTTTTCTGATCCATGTTTGTTCCGGCCACTGCATGATAGTAGCTTGCAGCAATGCCTGTTCAATTTTTACGCTGGTTACTTGGCCCTAAATTCAAATCATCATTGCGGCATTTCAGTTTCATTAAACAAGAAGTTTGGTTTAATGAGTTTTGTTCCTCCAAGAAAATGTTTAGAAATATATTGAAAAGTTAGAAATCATTTTAGTTTTTTGCCTTAATGCTGAGTTACTGCAGAATGGTATGCCAAGTAGCCATGCAAGACAAAATACTATCATGGGATGCACAATGACGGGATCATTTTCCAGCGAAGCTCAGCCTGAGGTAGACAATTCCAATAATATGAATTCCTTTGCAGATGGTTTTGAAATATCTGAAAAGGATACAATTTATGCTGACTCTGATGGTGCTGAGAATAGAGGCAAGAAAGGCCGTAAGAAGGAGAGTAGGCATTTGTCTTTGGACTTCACCAAGTGGATGGGTTCTTCTACCCGGGCTTTGTTGCCGTCAGAAGTATGTTTCCTGCTGGGAAGTTGTTCTTCATTGTCTTTGTTTTGGAAGTCCAGTTAGAACTGGAATTCATATTCACGCAAGTTTCTTATTCCTTTTTTAGGTTAAAAATATTTTGATGCATTTGTGGGAAAATGAGTTTGAGCTTTGCTCATTCATCAGTGATATACAGCAGCATGGATTTGCAGAAAAAATGGGCCACAATATATTATTTTTAGAGACCATTCTGGTCCCCCCTATTAAATTTCGTCCTCCAACAGGAGGTGGGGATTCTGTAAGTGTTTGCAATTAACATTTCCATATATTTTTAGCTGAGATAACTGTTTTAGCAGGTTATTTGCGACCATATTAATAAAGAATAGAGGAGATTTTGGGCAAGCATGCAAGTTTGGTAGAGTGGAAGGAAGCAGGGAAAGAAAGTCAAGGACTAGTTATCTTGCTTGTTTATTTTTCTTTCTTGACATTCTTTTGGTGGTTTTCCCTTGGCCATCTGTAGATTGTCTAATCAATAAATAAAGGTCATCTGGTTGCTCTTGAATCCCATATGCATGAAATTAATTTTGATGAATCAGATGAATTAGAGGTATTTTTGTTTAATTGGCTTGAAGATTTCAATTTGCCAGGTAACTTTTTATATGACATTGTTCTAACCTTTGATTGTTTAAAAAATTATTTTTGGTGTGCTAGGTTAGCAGAAGTGTGTGTGCCCTTTGAAAACATCTAAAAATGTGTAAATTTATACTTATGGCATGTATATGTGTTTTCATGCAAGTAGTTCATATGTATGTATTTATCTAGGAAGATAGAGCATGCCTTTGACAATAGAGTTAAAATGGAAAATGCTATGTATTGTATATGCCTTATCCCGTATAAAATATTGATGGTAGTGGAGTAAAAAAGGAACTGATCCTTAATGTCATCTGCAATTACTCAATCAACTACTTCCCTGGTTTCAAGTTCATCCATTTTTTCTACCAATATCAGCTGGAAATCACTGTTCCTGCTTTTGTTCTGGCAGGTGATGGAGCATCCTCAAACTGTGCTGTTAACTAAGGTTTTGCTGTCAAATATATCACTAGGGAATGCATGTACAAACAACGCAATTCGATCAAATATCATAGTTAATCGTTGGAGGGATCTCCAGTTTTCTATTAATATGTTGTTTGACAGCAAGACTGCATCAGGCAAGTGTTCTCCTCCACTGTATCCATAGAATTTCATTTTGGCTACACTGAAATGATCATTCTTTGTTTTCTTTTACTATCAGAACTGGACATTAGTACCTATTTGAAGTCCTATGTAGCTTGGCTTGAATTAATTATTTGTATCTTAGGCCTATATTACCACATGCATTATGTCAATATTGTTTTTGCATGCACAATTCTCTGTAAGTTACTGAGTTCTCGCATCTAGGATTATATGAGTGTTCCTTCAGCAGTACACTCATCATTGCTTGGAGAGAGCTGATAGAAACATCTTTTATCAGCATTTACACCTGATCGTTATCTTATGACATGTTCCCAATTGCTGTAAAAGCCATTTTTTATTGAATTTTTCCTGGTGGTGGTTTGTCACATTTACTTGCATGGTTAATTGACAAACTGATAGGGTCAAGGGAAATTGCAAGTCTATTCTATTGCATGCCGCGGTCTTATTATTGGTGATACCACTGCTTTTCCTCCTCAAGTAATTTGCTGAAGTTTGTTTTCAGGTCAAGGTCGAAAGGAAATGGCTTCTGGAATATGTCAGTTGCTGGAGAAAAAGGAAGGACTGTTCCGACAGAAAATGATGGGGAAGAGGGTCAACTTTGCATGCCGATCTGTTATATCCCCAGATCCATATCTGGCTGTTAATGAAATTGGCATTCCTCCATATTTCGCAACATGTCTAACATATCCTGAGGTATGTTGTTATCAGTTTTCTTCTGAAAACAGTTTGGGCTGTATTTGAGTTCCATTTTGGCACATCCCAGAGATTTCTTAGGCATCATATGAGTATTTGTGTTTATTTGTGGCAGATAGATTTATGTGCTGGTATGATGAATGAAACATTGTTATTAATGACCATTCCCTGTTCAATTAATATCTGCTACTTACTAGTACTTTTTATGCATGTCTTTAGTTGCTACACTTTTCTGTTCTATCAGTAATTAGCTTAACATCTGTTGAAGTAGACAAGTAGCATTTTATATCTGCTTGGCGCTTACTTATTCAAACTTTTATGGCACTAACTTGTACGCCCTCCGTCCCATGTTGTTTGCTCCATTTGAGATTGGCACAGAGATTAAGGAATGATGAAATTATGTATTTTTGGACAAATTTACCCCTGAAAACAATTTTTTCTTTATTAAAAAAAATGTGTTCCGTTTGGTGGTTAAACTGGTATTCAGAGCCCCTGTCCTGAAAATTACAGTGAGCAAGAAGTACTTTTCTCACCACAAATATCCAGCACTACATCTCCACAAATCAGATCAACTAAATCCCCCAAAATCTCCTCCTTATGAATCACCCCTCTCTGGAAAGCGACCACCAATTCCCCAACCTCTACTGTCGCTGACACATTGTCCACCCATTCCCCCTTCTCCTGGTTGTCTCACGTTGTCCCACTCCCTCGTCACTGGTGTGAATGATCCCACCATATCCGCAAACCAACACTCACAACACCATGGTAAACCATGATGGGATCTTGCCAATGGTGACGTGATCGAACTTGTCAAAGGTTGCAATGTGAGCTCGCCGGATACCGGGATGCGAACTCACCAGAGATTGTGATGACGGATGTAAGCTACGATTTGGGTTGAGGTCAATTGGGCTAGAGAGGACAGTAGAGCTTGGGCAAGCTTTGGCGATGGGTTCCTAGCTATTGAAGCCATCAATTTGGTAAGAATTTGAGGGATTCGCAATTGGAGATAAACAAGATGTTATTTTTTGTATATTTAAGTTTTAAAGTGAATGTTGAAATGAGGGTAGTATGATAAATTGGATGTGAAAAACATACCAAATAAGAAAATGGTGCAAAGAATTTGTGATGGCCCAAAAAGGAATATGGTGCAAAGAATATGGGACGGAGAGAGTATATGAAACTGGAGCTAGTATGCGATACTAACTTGTTCAATCTTTTATTCAGCTGCGGTTCTTCCATAAATGGAGTTAACCATTATTTACCTTTGTCAGTTAAGGAACTAGTGAAGCATCATGGAGTTTGTTTCTATTTTAATTTGCCCAAGTCTACTTGTTTTTCTTGGCATCACGTCTCTACCTTTCTCCTGTGTTCTGAAAGGTTTGCTGTTATGGACTTTGCATACTGTATTGGTGTTCTTTCTTTTAACGCAGGATCTGTTGGAAGAAAGATTTTCTTGTTTAAATCTGCTAATATTACATTAATCCATATATTTAACTGAAACTTTGAAAATATTGCACTTTTCAGAAAGTGACTTCATGGAATACTGTGAAGTTAAGAGAAGCTATTTTAAATGGTCCTGACAGTCATCCGGGTGCCAGAAAGTACATAGATAAATTGGGAACTACCATTCTGTCATCAAAGAAGAAAGATCGATTTCCAGTATCAAGGAGATTGCATTCATCAAGGGGTGCTCTCATGGAAATTGGGGAGTATTATGGTAATGAAGGCAAAGTTGTACTCCGGCATTTGCGAGATGGTGATGTTGTGCTTGTGAATCGGCAGGTAACTTTTTAACACCTTCATTGCTGTTGTCAATGTGTTGTAAATCGAAATTTATGGATGAAAAGGAAACAGTCAAATACAATGTATCATAGTTGTTAAATCAATATTTGAATGGAGGAATGAAACAAACTGTGAATTGAGAACTGAGAATGAAGATTTGATTCAATAAATATGTTTGTAATTAATTAGATGAGTGCATACTCTTAACCGTTCGTGTATAAAACTAGGTATTTTTAACCTTGTTGTGCACATATAAACAAATGTGTTTGCTTTTGCGTGTGTGACACACACAAGCATGTATATATGCATGGGTGCATGTTATTGACATAACAGAAAACCCAAAAAAGTACAATTGCATTTAAGGATATTGCCTTCTTGTTGAAAACTGCTCATGAATTTTTGAGGCTAATACCTAACAAAAGTGTACACAGAGATGGTAATATTAGTTTATTTCAAGGGTTAAACCATTTAAGGATACTCAGTTTATTTAGTTTTTGGTTTTTGAAAAAATTGTTCCTTTGGTTCTTTTAAATTATGAAAATGGTAAATCTGAATGTCTTATTCTAGCTTAATACCTTTTAACCTGAGTTTGATTTGTTGATTTTAATGAAAAACTGATTTCATTGAATTTATTATCCAGTTCTGTGGGTTGAGTTGATAAATGAACTCACAAGATAATTTCAGCCTTTTGAAGGCTTAAATGGTGGACTAACTAGCAATTAGTTTACGCGGTGATGAGTTACACCACTCATTCCTTATAAAAAGATGAAAGAGAAAGTTACACCTCTTCTTGAGATGATGGAGAAGAACTTATATTATCCACAGAGCTATAGTTTCTTCCTGGGAATTAAAAAAGGGAGATAAAAAGGTAAAAAACTATCAAGCAGTACAGAGCTGTTTGGTTGCAGTTTTATTCATTTCTTTTATAATCCATCTATATTTCCTCACCAATGCTGTTCACTGCATATTGTTTGATGTATCAGTGGTCTTTATAACTTCTTTTCCTTTAAGTTGTACGTGTTTCATGCAAACACACCCATCGGATTTAGTTGAAACTGCCTTGCAGCCTACACTTCACAAGCCAAGTATGATGGCACATATTGTTCGTGTGCTGAAAGGAGAAAAGACGATTCGTATGCACTATGCAAATTGTAGGTTGGTATTCTATAATGGTTCCCTTAAATGTAGGATTATATTTCATTTTAGTAGTGACATGCTTCTTTGTACTCATGCATGTCTTTATGTGCCAAAGATGCATCAGTGATCTTGGTTATAACTACTATTAATTTAATACTAATTTCCATAAAAAACTGTTATAGTTTTTAAGATAGAGGAGTCATTTTTATGGAAATAAAGTATCTGATTTGGCCATGGGGTCCTTGATACCCTTGACTTCATAGTTGGATATTGTTTTATTTAACTGTATATTTCGAGCAACACAGTTTTCGGAGAAAATTAAATATTGATAATAAAAATTCAGAAAAGTCCTAGAACATCACAATTTTAATACTATTGCTTTGATACTAATTTTCCATCAATATTCTTAACAGTTTCTGAAGATAAAGGAGTCATTTATACAGAATTGTTAATGAGATAAGATGGAATGAAGGATCTTGTTTGGTCATGGGAACCTTGATACCTTTGACCTCATATTTGGAATGTTGTTTTATTTAATGCTGTATTTTGAGCAGCAAGTTTTTCAGAGAAAATCAGATATTGGTAATAAAAATTTTCAGGTAAGAGAAGTCCTATAGAATCACAATTGCATATATCTAGAATCACCTGTTGTGGGATCAATTGGAAGAATAAAACAGTTCATATGCAACCTTTTTTTTTTTTAACAATTGATCTATCAGCTTAGATGACCACTGACACTATTCTGGATTCATTTAGATGGACTTAGTTATTAGACCAGATTATTATCTCTTTTGTACATCATTTGTGACCCTTTGGTGTTCATGGAGTGAATTATTTTTGGATTAAAGAAAAGAACCACTCTTTGCAAGTAGTAATTCATTACATTCAACAAAGAGACCACATCTAAAGAAAATTTGTGCTTCTCCTGAGCAAGAAGGGAACAGCAGCCAAGCCACCTGTAGTGCGATCTAGAGAGGGTTCATTCTCTGAAATTAAATGTAGTGTATTACTATTGGTTTGGGATGAAAATTCGCTACATTGCAAGTAATGTAGCTGCACTTTCTTTATTATCTACTGACTTTTTTCCCCCTTCAGTACATACAATGCTGATTTTGATGGTGATGAGATGAATGTACATTTCCCACAAGATGAAATATCTCGCGCTGAAGCATACAACATTGTCAATGCTAATAATCAATATGTCAGGCCATCAAATGCTGAACCACTCAGGTCTCTTATCCAGGTTTGAGAAGTTAATAAATCATTGGGTGCATGCAATGATCATTTTTGCCCTTAATGGCGTATGGTATTATTCGTTGCTACTGAATGGAGGATTTTGTTAAATTTTGTCAGGACCATATTATAAGTGCAGTACTTCTCTCAGTGAAGGATACCTTCTTAACTAGGAATGAATTTAGTCAACTTCTGTATGGTTCGGGTGTCTCGTACTTGGGTTCAAGTTCTTCTGCTGCTAATCTGGGTCAGAAATTTTTTGTATCAAGTTCCAAGGAAGAGATGTTGCCCATTCTACCTGCAATATGGAAGCCAATACCTCTTTGGACGGGCAAGCAGGTAGTGATCAGGAAAAAATTTTGAAATTCTGTCTGTATATCTACATGGTAGTCCTTGAATTAAATCATAGTCAACTGGAATGTTTGCTTTGAATTTAAGTTGGTGATTTGCTGAGCTCGTAATAGTTGGTTTAATAGTTGAGATATCCCTCATTTCATGGTTTCCGTGTAGTCTTCTTTGTGTCCTTTTACCTGATGAAAACATTACATACTGATCTGCCAAATTGCGGGAAGTGTAATTTTTTCTCCCAATCTGTGTGCACTTATGAAAACAGAGAATGCAAGGGATTCTTATGAAGAAAATAGAGAACTGCTTCAAAATTCCTCCTTAAGAATCATGTTATTTGTGGCAAGATCCCTTTGGTATACTCCGTATTCTTCTGGTTCAGGTCCAATGGGGTTATAAAAAGGTGCACCAAAATAACATATGGAATCTAGATCTCCTGATCTTGCACATTTGTGAATATAGTTGGTATGTCTCCACATAGCATACGTTATTGATACTCATGCTTTCTTTAAGGCCAAGAAAGATCATATTGAATTTTGACACTCCTTGTCATGTGGAAGCTGAGAATACTATTCCTTGTGTTTATTGTTGATTTGTTAATGATTTCTGTTAATTTTATATTTGAGTTTCTAGGTTATCACAGCTATCTTGAATCATATCACGGAGGGTAGGAAACCATTTACAGTTGAAAAGGCTATGAAAGTACCAAGAGACTTTTTTCAGTGTAGACCAGGCAACAAGGCAGAAACTGAAAGAGAAGTGAGCAATGAAAAGAAGGCTGGTCTGGAAAGTGAGGGTGGTGAAGTAGAATCACAGTTGGTGGATTTTGAAGAGGATAAATTAATGATCTTTAACAATGAATTTGTGCGTGGTGTGATAGACAAGGCTCAGTTTTCTGACTATGGGTTGGTCCATACGGTTCAGGAGCTCTATGGATCAGATACTGCAGGTGTACTGCTCTCAGTACTCAGTCGCCTCTTTACAATTCATCTTCAGGTTGCTGTTGCTTTTTTTTAGGGCTTCCTTTTTATGGACGGCTGCTTGCTTTGCTTGTTGTTCTGCTGGCACTTGACTAATTTGAAGTATTATGTGTTTCAGATGCATGGTTTTACGTGTGGAGTGGATGATCTTTTGATACAAAAAGATAAGGACATTGCAAGGGTCAAGCAACTTGAAAATTGTGAAACAAAAGTTGCTGCTGCATATCACAAATATTTTGGAGGAGATGAGAGTGAAATAGGTGCCTCTTGTCACTTGCATACTTTTGGAACCCAGTTTTTAATTGTTCCTATTTCATATGTTTTTTGTCAAAGTGTTTATTAAAGTTTTGTGGAATAGTTTTGGGGATTGATGGAATATTTCTAGCATGGGTGATAAGTATAGTTATGAAAGGGACATTGATGTAAGCTAATTACCCAGGTTCATGCCGAATGAAACCTGAATGGGAATAAGTTCACTAGTGGCTAAAGCATATGATGGGAGATTGAAATTTAAATTATGTTGTTTTAGTTATGTTGGCGCAACAAGTTGCCTTGAGTTTGGTCTTTTGTAAATGCCTTGAGTATGTATTTTTTTTTTAATAAATCCTTAAGTACTGTTCTTTCTTAGATGGCTTGATTTTGTTTGTTAGACTTCATTTTCTTTTGACCTGAGGTGAAGGAATGTGGCCTTCATTATGCTGTTTCCTTTAATTAATTGTGTATGACATTTTCCTATTTGATATAGGACATAAGCTCCCATAATCTGGTCTAGATCATTGTTGGTGTATTGGATTCATCATATTTTTAATTATTGGAGATGCACTAGATATGGCAAGAGTATAGGTTTCAACATTTTTATATAGGGAGTATTTAGGGGAGATTATTGGTAAGTGATTATTAGTGATTGATTTCATGTATAGTGATTATTTGCTCAACTTGTATACCAATTGGAACTTTAAACTTTAAGAAGCCCAAAAGTCACTTTTGATTTTTTTTTTTCCAAAAGCAATCATTTTCTATTGATTTTTCTTTTTTTAAGCCGGGTAAGGGACTTTTTTTTTTGGTTCAAGTGATTTATATATATAAATATAGTATTAGCTTTCAGTGAGATTGATTCTAGTAAAAAAAGAAGCAAAATTGAAAATGAACGATAATAAGTGCTTATCCAATAATCTCCAATGAAGGCAGCTTTCATTATTGGTTCTGGCTGTAATTTTTCAAATGTTAAATTGAATTTGGTCTATTATATGATTCTATTTAGTCTCATTGTCACTTTTCATGTGTAGGTTGTTCTTATTTAGGTTCTTGATTTTTTTTTCTGCACTAATTTTATGTGGTATCAGCTCTAGTCTCCACTCTTTTAAGATGTTTTTACTTTCGGACTATGGGACTCTATCTGGAGATGGCTGCTATGTGGCACTCTAGATGCCTTCTTAAATTTGCTTTATCAAAGCAATAGAAAAAGACTAGCTTCTTCCATGAGAAAGGGAATAAGCATGCTTAGTTATTGCAGGCTGGAGATGGAGTCACCTGACAACTGCTGATTACTGTGCAAGATCTTGATTTTTTGCATAATTCTATCTCCCTTTTTTGCATAATTCTATCTCCATTATTTTATTATGATTCTCTCTCTCTCTGTCTCTGTCTCTCTCTGTCTCTCCCCCATTTTGGCTACATTTTGTATCAACACCTCAATAATAAATGGGAATTCCATTGACTATCATCTGTTTTCTTGACAGAGCCAACAGAACTACAACTGAAAATTGAGAGAACTTTACGCCGTGGTGGGGAAGCTGCTTTGGCTAGTTTGGATAGGAGTGTGATTAGTGTACTTAATGAGAACTCTAGTGGTGGTGTCCTAAGTGAGTTGTTGTCTGTGGGTTTGGTGAAACCGTCTGGAAAGAACTGTATCTCTCTCATGACCACCACTGGTGCAAAAGGTAGTAAGGTAAGTGTCAATAGAATTCATCCTTCTTAGCACAATCAAAATTTATTGTGTAGTGGTGTGTTTAAGAGGATGACATATTGTTGAAAGTTTTTTTTACTGGGGTGCTAAGTGTTAATATTATTTATATGATAAAATGGTTCCATCCTTCACTTTTTCATTATAGCCTGTGAAATCTGATGGCTTCATATGACGTTATTTTTTGCTTTGCAATTGCACGATTGCATCACTGTAATCAGTACATGAGAAGTACTGCACCCCACATTGTTGCCTATGAAATCTTATGTTTTCATGCAACATTATGTTATACTTTATATAACCCAGAAAATAAACAATTTGCTACTTTGGTATAATTTTCGTAATTGTTTTTAGTGGAATTTTATTTCCTGAATTTAAGAGTTATTTTAGGGTTTATTTAGAATAAATTGTCCCTTTTAATTATAGTATTAGGTAAGGCTTCTAAAGTCAATTAGGATTCACAGTTTCTTTTCCCATTTTATTAGGGAGTCTCCATATACTTTACGGAGGAGTTGACTTCTTTTTCTTTTAGGTTTAGCACCAGTGGCTATTGAGCCTTTTCAATTTAGTATTCTTAATCCTATTAGGCCTTGGATGTGCAGGAAACATGACAGATTATTCCTACTTCTATTAATAAAATTGAGAGATTTTTCTCTTTTCCAAGGTCTTGCCTATTTTTCCAAGAGCTATTTATTTGTTTCTTGAACCCTAGCTTTATTGTGTACAAGCTATCTTGTCATATACACTTCCACAGTGCATCAATACTGCCCAATTCCTCTTAACTTAAATCAACTTAATTCAAAATGACTTATTTTTATTTTTACGTATTTGTTACCTGAAATCAATTTCATTTGGAAGCCAATATAATATAGGTGTAATAATTCATTTAAAATACAATTTTTATAATCTTATTAAACTTTTATGAAATTTTCTTTTTTAATACATAAAAAATAAAATTTTATAAATATTTAATAACATCATAAAAATTTACTTTCAAATGGATTATTACATCCATTTAATATTGGCTTTCAAATGAAATTGGTTTTGAGCAAAAAAGATGTAAAAATAAAAATAAGTCAATTTATAATAAATTGACTTAAGTTAAAACAAATTGGCATGATCACATAATTTTAGTCAATAACATGAGAAGCACTCCGCCCCATCTCGGATGTGCACAATCATTTCCAATGTTGTACCACTTTCAATGTTTCAAGATATCAACAGTTTTTTTAATGCTGGACTCAATTGTTTCTTATATTCTGTTTTGCTTGTCTCTGTATTTTGTGACGAAGGATAGAGATGGAATGATTTAAGTGCAACTCGAGGTAACAACTATTAAGCATTTTCCACTAGGCCAAACTTGGGCTGATTCTGGAATCAGTATGTTAACACACTTGGTTAACGAGAATTTGGCCAATTGAGCCCCATTCAACCAGTAATTTGATGCTTTAATGCGTTTGCTTTGTCAGTTTAGATCTTGTGTTATCTGTTACTCCCTGAGTCTCGTTTTAATTAGTTGCTTTGGAAATTTACAAGTTTAAGAAAGTTATCCTTTTTTATTTCTGTTTCATTAAAACACCCTTTCGGGAGATGGAATTCAGATTTCAAGAATGGTGAAGTTAGTACAACATCTTTGTTTCCTGCCCGATTTTTATGTAGATGCTTAGAAAGCAATGGTAGTAGCTTGTTCCTTGATTTTGAGGTAAGGGGAAGTTACAAATGATTTATTGCTTTCAACAATGCTCTGAACAGGTTAATTTCCAACAAATATCTTCACATTTGGGGCAACAAGAATTAGAAGGAAAAAGGGTTCCCCGAATGGTTTCTGGTAAGACGTTGCCTTGTTTTATCCCATGGGATTGGGCAGCTCGAGCAGGAGGTTTTGTCAGTGACCGTTTCCTTAGTGGTCTTCGTCCTCAAGATTATTATTTCCATTGTATGGCTGGACGTGATGGGTGAGTAAGATTCATGTTCAACATTCATGGTTTTTCCTGATTAGGCAATTTTTATTAAATAAGGGGATTCAGGGCTTATTGTTAAAATGATCATGACTTTTTCATGACCGTAGGTGTATTTTCAGTTGGTTCTTCTCTAGAAGTGATCCTTGCATGGCTTACCACATTAGATTTAACTTCATATGGTACTTTTTATGCTTTTGCGGATGTGAAGCATGACCTTGAGTTGTGATCGGCATTGTTAGTGTTTCTTTAAAAATTTTTTTTTTTTTGCACTAAGACTGATCTGGTGTTGGAGAAATTTACAGTGGCTCAAGTTTTGGGTGTTTGATCATGTTATATTTGATTACCCGAACAGATGTTATTTGAAGGGTGTTGACAGTTGTGGGGAGTACCTTTGCCATTATCACACAGTTACAGTTGGAATCTTTTAGATTTCAGATTTTTGGGCACTGTAGAGTCATTTAAGTCTAGCTTTCTGAAACCATTTTATGTACAAGGGTGTATGCTTAGTGCTTTTTGAACAAATGCGTAATTTTAGTTAAAAAAAGAGTTTTGGAATTCCAAAACTTGTCATTGCATTTTTACGTATTTAAATTTTCTGTTATTGTGCTGTTTTTCTGTGGCCTAATTTTGTTCTTGTGTTTCTAGGTTAGTGGATACAGCCGTTAAAACATCTCGAAGTGGATACTTGCAAAGATGCCTTATAAAAAATTTAGAGGGCTTGAAAGTAAATTATGATCATACTGTTCGTGATGCGGATGGCTCCGTTGTTCAATTCAAGTATGGAGAAGATGGTGTCGATGTGCATCAGACAAGCTTTATCAAGAAATTTGATACACTGGAAGCGGTGAGAGACTCTTGATTGTTTAATCATAATGCGATTAAAGATTTATTCGACAAAGAAGAGAAACTTTGACTCTTTTTGCTTTTTTTTCCTTTTCCCTAGAATGTGTGCATCTTTTCAGAAAAAATGCAACATCAGCTTGTAGAAGTTGAAGATGGCATTACTCAAAAGAGCAGTGATCAGCTTGAAGATGCTAAGGATCTTACTTGGAAAATACATCTTCCTCGGGTTTCAGAAGCCAATGCTTTTATAAAGTTACCACAAGGTCTCCAGAAAGAAGCTTGGAAACATATTGAAGAAAAGAAGAAGGTGAAAGTGAGGCCATGTTATAGCATAGAGCCAGAGGATTTTGTGGAGTTAGTGAAGTACAAGTTCTTTTCCAGTCTTGCACAGCCAGGAGAGCCGGTTGGTGTACTTGCTGGTCAGTCTGTTGGAGAGCCATCAACCCAGATGACGTAAGGCAATTAATTCTTTGTTCAATTTTTTTAATCCAAATTTATACATATGCGTTGACACACACACTTGCACTCACCAATATGGATATCCTATAGATGCTAGTGTATGCAGACAGTACTGTTTACACAAATGTGTGGGGACGTATTTTTGTGATTGCATATTTTATTTTTGTGTAATTTTTTCCAGCATTCTTAGGTAGGTTATTGGGTAGGTGGAGAGTTGGTTACAACTCCTCAAGTTCTATAGATTATTTAGATGGCCCCACGCGTGGGGACCATGCTGCTACCAGTCCTTTCTCATATATGTCATTTGCTGATTACATTTTTCAAGAGAAATGATGTTTGGGAGCTTTTAGGTGAGATGGTTGGCTTTGTTTCCAACCCAGTTTCAGCTCACAGTCCAGATTTGATTTGTTGTAACTAAAATATTTGAAGCTAATTTCAGTGCTTGATGAGATTATTTGATGCATGTGTTAGGGTTGGTACCAATTTTTTGTGGAAAAATAATGATTTTAGAAACTAAGAGGAGTGATTGCTAATGTTGCTTTTGTGGAGAATGAATATTTCAATATTAGGACTAGCCAGTGATTATATTGAGGGAAAATATCAGTTCTATTTCTTTCTCATTTAGTGTGTGTGCGTGTGTGTGTGTGTGTTCGCGAGGGTGTCCTTTCAGCCAAAATACAGTAGAATTGCTCCATCTCCCCCTTATCAAGGGATCAAAGTGGTGGATTTTTGTTCAGCTCTTACACTGCACCAAACCCCATTCCTTTTGAGCTTAATGCCAGTTAACAACCATTACTCCCCTCATTCTAAAAAGCATATCACTTGTCTGTCTCACAGAAATTGATGATTTGCAGGAGAGATGATTAATTAATGTTAATTTGCACTGCATCTGGAACCCAAAGTCATGGAACTATAAACTTTTCTCTTGTGCGTCTGTGTTGCAGATGGATAATATGCCCGTTTATTTCATTTTAGAGTTTATTTTGCTTTGTGTTATCTTCCCTTATTTTGTATGTGTTAATAGTCCCCCCTCCCTCTTTTTCTCTTGTTATCAGTTTCTGTTTAAGCTGTCAGAAATGGATTATATACCTGTTTGCTTCATTTTAGAGCTTATTTTGCTGCCCTATCTTTATCTTATTTGTGTACAATTTTTTTTTTCAAATTTCTATTTTAGGCTGAACACTTTCCATCTTGCTGGACGAGGTGAAATGAATGTTACACTTGGGGTCCCACGCTTACAAGAGATACTGATGCTTGCTTCAAATGATATTAAGACTCCAGTTATGACATGTCCTATGCATGAGGGGAAGACAAAGTAAGTTATTACGTCCGTTTAAGTCATGCACTTGGCTGTAATTGAATTCAGACAAGTCTAATCGAGGCAAGGTCAAGCTTGAGATGATGTATAAGCTCAAATTTAGCTTTAGCATGTTTTGACACACACACACACATATATTGTATAGCAGTCAGGAAAATATTACTGGTAAATGGATTAAGTTAGCCTTGATCCACGTTCTTTGGGTTTAGCAACTTGAATCTTGTTTTTTGTGTCTCCATTCCTCATATTGGAGGTAAATTCCCTCGGTAAGCTTCAAGTATTCTACAATCAACAGAAAGGTATGATTCAGGAAAGCACCAAGGGTGATCCAGTGGTGCGTGATCTGATTGGCTTAGAAGTCATTTTTTGCTAAATCCCTCTAATTGGTTGTACTTGGTTGGAGCTTTAGATTTGTCTCTCAGGAGTTTCTTAAGTAGGAAATTCTGCAGTTGACTGTTTTTGTATCATTGATTTGAGTTTTTGTTTTTAGGAATGATGCACTGCAACTTGCTGACAAGATGAAGAAAATTACGGTGGCAGACTTGATGGGAAGTATGGAAGTATCTGTTGAGCCTTTTGCTGTACATAACAATGAGATTTGTAGCATCTATAAGCTTATGATGACACTTCAGAAATGTGAAGGCTATCCAAAACACAGTGTTATTACAGAAAAGGACTGGAAGCATATACTAGAGGTGGTGTTTTTGAGGGAGCTGGAGGATGCCATACAGAATCATTTGGTCTTGCTATCCAGGATAACTGGCATAAAGAATTTTGTAACAGATTCACAACCGAAGGCTTCTGATGAGACAGATAATGATGTACCTGGGAGCATATCAAATGGAAATGAAAATGATGAGGATGATGATGATGGCAGCAATGATGATAAGGCTGAGGACTTTGGTTCAGATGCCAAAAGAGTACGAAAACAAGCTACAGATGAAGTGGATTATGATGATGATGATTCTTCGGAAGAGGAACAGCAAGGAGAGGCTTCACTAGGTATTTTGGATACGGAAGATCAGCAGCCAAGCGATGAGGATGAAATTATTGACCATGATAATGTTGCACCTGATAAGAAGAAAGATGACTTAATTGGAAATCCATCAAATCTAAAGGACACCTCTGAATCAGACATGGTGGAGGAAATTACCATAGTGCAACACAGAAGTAAGAAGAAACAAAAATTTGTCTCGAAGGAGACTGATAGAGCAGTATATGTGGCTTGTAGGAAATTTCGTTCAAATGAAAAAAGTGGATTGCATTTTGAGGTCCATTTTAAGTTTGCAAATGAACCTCACATCTTACTGGCCCAGGTATACTCGCTATCATTTTTTGTTTTTGATGTTGGATGCTATTTTTCTAGGCCATATATCTCAAGTAGGATCTGTTGCTTCAGTTGAACTGCAGCATCCCCTCCATATAACATCACAGTCACTTGAATTGTTGTACTCGGCGGTTGTCATGATTTCTCTGTGGTACCTTTTCTTTTCAAATTTAGTTGTTCATTGCTACCTTTTGTAGTACCAAGATTTTGATGCTTTGTATTAGTTGCTGTAATGCAGGATCATTTCTGTTTGAAACAAAAATGGAATTGTAGGAGTATTAGCTGCTGTCTAAACATTAGATTCGCGTGTTTGATGCCAATACATATGTGGGGCTCCCAAAAAAAAATGATAATGCTAGACTTGATGCTTGCGACTTGTACAGGTTGCTTGGAAAAAAAAGGAGCAGCTTTGAATTTGTCTTGCATTGCATCTTGTGATTGTGATGTCTGCTGATCGACTCATGAACCCTTTCCTCGTACTCATGCTCTCTCAACTGCTGCAGATTGCTCAGACTACAGCCAAGAAGGTTTGCATCCAGAATCCTGGCAAGGTTGATAAATGTCGTGTTACAGATTGCAGTGAGGGTCAAGTAATTTATTATGGTGAAGATCCGAAAGATAGAAAGCAATTGAGTGTTGATGCTAAAAAGAATGTACCTGCACTGCACACATCTGGTGTGGATTTTGAGACTTTCTGGAAGCTCCAAGATCACCTTGATGTTAGGTATGTGTATTCGAACAACATTCATGCAGTGCTGAACACATATGGAGTTGAAGCTGCCCGAGAAACCATCATCAGAGAGATTAGTCATGTTTTCAACTCCTATGGGATCACAGTCAATATCCGCCACCTAAGTCTTATTGCCGATTTCATGACACATTCGGGTGGTTATCGACCAATGAACCGACTTGGGGGTATCGCAGAATCTATATCCCCGTTCAGTAAAATGACATTTGAGACTGCCTCCAAATTCATTGTTGAAGCTGCAAAATTTGGTGAAACTGACAACCTCGAAACACCATCTGCTAGGATCTGTCTTGGATTGCCAGTTAGGATGGGGACTGGATCGTTTGGTTTGCTGCAGAAGTTGGAAATTGACGTACAATAAAGCAGCGAACTAGCTTTTACTGGTGAACTGAAAGTCAGGTGGCTGGAGTTGTCATGTTAAGCAGTTGCAGAAAAACGTGGGCCCATTTTCGTGGGTGCAACAACCGCGCTGAGGTGCAGGCCCTTGTGCGGATTTGGTTTTTGGTTACGGAAGCTTGGCCTTTTTGTTGTGTGATGTGGTGTTGGTACCAACAAAAGTTTTGTACTCTATAATGTAGAAAAGGAAATTTTATGTAGAGCGTAACTAGTAGAGCATTTAGTGAACCGTTTAGTAAAAGGTCATTTATGTTCGTTTATTTAGTTGAATGAATGAACACAAATAAATTTTTTTGTTCAATTAGTTAAACGATGAACACGCACAAGTCCTTGTTCATTCATTTATGTTCATAAATTGTTCTATTATTATTTATTTATGTTTATTTATTTATTTGTTCGTTTGTATTTATTTATTTGTTTATATATTTATTTATTTATTAGTGTTCACTTATTCTGCACATATATGATTATGCACCAATATCCTTCAAATTAATCTATTGTTTCTGTTTTTTCAAACATAATCAGTCATTTTCTTAACAAAGTGAACTTGATGTAATACCTAGTTGAGTTACATAACCCTAATTTATAATTTCTCTTACCGTCATCTATTGTCTTGTTAGTCATTATTAGATACATTTCAATTTAGATTAATGGCAGTCATCAATTTTAATTATTTGTGTTTGTTCATTAATAAACGAACAAACACAAATAGAGAAGTTGTGTTTGTTTATTGTTTGTGTTCATTAAAAATTCAATGAATGAATATGAACATGACTTATTTGTATTTGTTTGGTTCGTTTACATCCTTACTTATATTGGTGTGATAGGGGTACATATCCTCGTGGAAACAAGATTCTGAATTCTTTAGGACATGTATCCAGACCTTGCTCTGGCTGACCACAATAGTTTTCGTGTGCTCTAATCTTCTTTTCTGTTTTCTGGTTCGTCACTTTTGGTACAAGAATGAATTGAATAGAGTGGAGAAAAGATGATCAATTATCCGAATTGTTTTTAGGCTACTGTGACCAAAAGATTCAGTAATTCTTTTCAGAGAGTTTTCCCATTCTGGTAGTTGTAATATTTAAATTCGTGTATCTTCCTTGTTAGTTCGGATCTTCCCTAATCTTGCTATTTGTGTCTGGAAAACAAAGGTTCTGGTATTGATTCTAGACTTCATTAGTGAAGGGTTGAAAGAAAGATGAGGGTTAACATGATTAGCATTTGTATTGTGGACTCTCAACCTAATTGTCATTGAATATATACACCCAAAGTATTTCTTCGGAAGTAAAAGAAAAAAAAGCTTGATATATACTTGTAAAAAGGATGCAACTAGAGGTGTTTGGTTCAAGGATTTTTGAGATTGTGAATTGTTTGAAAATCCTAACAATTCCATGTGAAGAATAATTACCATTCTCATTCTTCAAAGAATCTTCATCATTTACAATTTTGTAGGATTGGTTCTCCCAATTCTATGTAGAATAAGAATCCACAAATTAATTATATTTGAAAAATTAACATATTCCTTGAACATGCAAATGGTTACATTCTAGTCCTTAAATTTTCAAAATTTTACAAAATAGCCACTATATTACATATTTAGTTCCTAAACTTATAAAAACGTTATAAAATACTTCTCAGAAATTACAGATTTAGTCTCAAAACTTTAGTAAAATTCTCAAATATCTCCTAAAGTTTAAAAAGGTATATTTCATTCACTAAGCTCAAAGTTTAAAGAAATATGCAAAACACCTCAACAAAACATAAAAATGTTAAATTTTATTCTTCACGATAGATGAACCAAACATAGGAAAATTAGATGTAGTTTTATGGATTCTCACTTTCTATACATGTTAGTTTCCTAAAATCTTAGGTGACGTTTGGTTGCGAAAAACAATTTTCTTTTTTCTTTTATGTTTTTAGTTTTCATTTTCTATGTACAATTTTTCAAGATGTGTTTTACAAAATATGTTTAGTTGTTTTAAACCAAGTAAAGATGATTATATATATACACAACATTGGAAAACTTGATGCCTTATTTGAATGTTGAAGGACAGTTTGTGCACTATAATAGAGTATTTTTCTAAGTCTATATCAGCTTCGAAAGTAAAAAAGAAAATTGTCAAAGCCAGCCCCAACTTTTCACTCTCTGCGGCTTAGGCTCCCAAATTTTCTATCCTTTACGTTTGCACCACCTTCTCCGTCATAGCCAAACGCTTGACATTCCAGCACTGCCACCGTCTTCCACCACCATATCACTCATCGTCGAGTCACAAATCATCGCTGCTACTTTCTGTCAAACCCCGTCGTTGGCAAAGTATAAATTGGATTTCAATGACCCGAGTTCATTGTCTATTAGATTAACTACCTAATTCGATCTTGTTGAACACCAAATCGGATGATCTAAGATAAACCGGGGCCAGTGAAGTAAGCAGAAGCATCAAATGACAAGGAATCGGAGACGCCATGGCTAGAGAGCTTCGGCCACTGCAATTGGATGAAAGTCTCACAGGTTGATGGCTCATCGTCCACAAATTGGAGGAAACTCCCATGAAGCTGGTCGGGCGGAGTGATGAGGAGATTGGCCAGATAGCGACGATAATGGCGCGGTTGGTTGTCAATGGCGACGGCGAGAGAAGTCGAAAAAGTTGAAAGCGAGAGTCGGGGAGTGACCACGCTTTTTTTTCAGAGATGAAAAACTAGAAAACAATAAAAATACTATTTCCAATTCTTTATAGCATGGAAAACTGGTTTCTAAGAAAATAGAAAAATAAAATTTACCAACCAAACATCATTTTTCAAATTTCAGAAAATTTTCTAAAAAGTTTAGAAAATTTCACTTAATTTCCAAGAATTTTTAAGAATCTTTAAACTGCACGCCCCATTTAAGGATTTTCTTGAATGTTTTAACCTTGACTAGTGTTTAGAGTCTAAATCTCCTTCAATGTAAAAAACTGGAAAAAGTGCGAGGGCTTCTAATAAACGAGATTGTCTACCATTTTTAATAGGTGTAATGTGTATCTTCATCCACTCTAACACCATTAATGTAATATATTTATAATAATTTTTACAGTTCTAAAATATATTTGTGTGAGTCATGGATACCATTGTTTGATTTTGATACATATTTATCTAGTTCTGAAATGCATTATTTGTGTAGTTATGAGAATATTAACTTGACATTTATTTATAATAAATTATTTATTTTTGAAATGTATTTGTCTAGTTCTCAGATACATTTGTTTAATTGTGATTTATAATTGTTAACCATCATAAGCAGACAAATTGATTTTAACACCATACAAATCCAAATGAATATATTTCTAAAGTAGAAAACTATACATCAAAATTGACAAATGTATCTCATAATTTGACAAGTTAAATAAGCGTTAGGCTAACAGTTATAAAACTGGATGAATAAGGAATAAGTTCTAAAGGTAGACGAATATAGATCAAAATTAGAAAAAAAAAATCTCATAACCTAATAAATATATCTTAAAATTAGATAAATTATTATAAATAAATGTTATGCTAACTTTAGTAAAATGGGGTGGATAGATGAGAGATAAGGCCCTTGCTAACATCTATATCTATATTATTATATATATAAAGGAGAAATCTAGATAATAGGTTAAAATCATTAATTATGGATTTTCTTTGATTTTTTTTAATTTTTTTTACTCACTTTTCAATGTAAAAATATTTTACGGATTCTTTAACTACATTCTATTATTTAGATTTTTATTGCATTGACATCCTCATGAATATTTGTTAAGTTATAATTTGATTCTCATTTTCTATTTCTACCCATTTTAAACATAATTCTACCTATTAAAGTATAACAATGAATTTATAATTAATTATTTACTTGCATGACCTATCAATTTAATGATTGATATAATTGGACTCTTTGTGGGGTTTTTTTTTCTACAGATATTGTTACCAACTAGAGTATTATGGTAGTAATTGTATTTTAATTATTTATTATTTTAGTTAATGTTTCGGTTACAAACATTTATTATGCAATAATTTCAATCCACTAATTATGCCAAATTTATACATTGAATATGTAATTCAATTCGTTAAACTATAATTTATTACATAATAATTAGAGAAAACAATTATTATAAATTGGCCTAACCTTGTAAGCTAGAGGAAGGAACAAAAAACTTTCAAGTCTATGTAATGTTAGAATTATAGAATAGCTATACTTGGATATATAACTTTAGGTAATTCTAATTCTATCCACAATTATTTATATAATTTGTTTCTCTTATTTTATTTTTTTTAATTGAAAGAAACTTCTCATACTATTTAATACTTCTATTCTTTTTGCATTAGTAATAATGGATTTATACTTTTTCTATGCAATAGTTTCAATTTTTTTTTTATAAAATAGTTTGGGATATGGTTATATGCAATTAATTGTGTTATTTTTAATTTTACTACACTATTATTTTTCTCTTTTGCTTAGCTAAAAAAATTAATCTATTTTTACAGTTTCCATTTTCCATTTAATTCTATTTGCCTACTAACAACTAATTTAAGTAATTTTTCTATTAAATGCTTATTAATATAAAAATAAAAAGTATAAAATATCATCTCAATTTTATATATTTTATCTTCCATGTAAATTTGATACACTATTCTTTATTTGGTTTTGGAAGAACTTAATAAAAAAAATGTTGAAAATCAAACTCACGCTTTAGATTTTAAATAGATCATTATTCTTTAATTTTGACATTCATTTCTTTAAAAAAAAATTAAAAATAGCTAAGTTTTATTAAATTTATGAAATATAGATTTATTTTCAATCTCTTACATATTATTATTATTATAAAAAATAATCAGATAACTATTTATATATTTAAAATATATAAAAGATAAACTCATACATCATACCGGCAAAAGAACTAGTTATGCAGGAAACCGAGGCCTTTTTTTATTTTTGTTTTTGTTTTTTTAACAGGAAACCGGGCCTTGTTTACAAAGTAAACGAACATGAGCCCGAGGTCCATGCCTCGTCGATCTTATATAATTCACTCTCTCTCCCCAAGCCCAGGGGTTTTGCTAGGGTTTTAGACAGTCGCTCTCTGGCTCCTTCTCCAGGTTTTTTTCACCTCGCCATGTGGTCACTTCGCCGAGCTTCAACTCACTTCAGGTAACTTTTTATTCATCCGTTTTGGTGTTCTTATGTTTATTCTTCCTGGATTGGGTCAGGTTTGTTACTCTTTTCTCCTGTTTGCTTACCTAGAAATTAGAGGAGCGAAATGGAAATTGGAAGCCCCGAAATGTGAAGGCAATTATGTGGGATTCCATTTCTCGATTGAATTGGTTTCCTGAATCAGGGTAGTTTGTGGGGTGCACGAAATTAGAATTGAACTTCTGTTTTTGTCATTATTCTTTTTGGGTTTATTTATAGACAAGCTACAATTGTTCGTGAGAAACCTCTGCTTTAGTTGTGCCGGGAAAGGTTTCCTGCGTGGAAATTGAATCACATGTTAGACTTGTACTGAGCACATCAAAGTAACAATAGATTGAAAGCATCGGAGTTATGTACTTTGAAGATGTTCCAGAAATGGCAATCCGCGTTTCCTTGAATAAGATTCATAACCAAAACTGAGTTGGGAGCTACATGATTGTTATTTGTATCAGTAGTCGTTTCATCAGTGAATGCACCCTATTCCAATCGACTTCTTGTTAGTGCCATGAAATTCTTATGCTGAAATAACTGTAAAAATACCTTGTTAACCTTTTGATGCAAAACAATGTAACATAATTGGTTTACAGATTTACTGTTTCTGCTGGGATGTGGAAGAACGTATTCGTTCTTGCTTCTATGTTTTAGCAAGATTGAGTGACTATTGTTCTATAAAACTTGTGTTGTTTCTGCACCATGCGATTAAGCTCTGTGGTCTTGGTCATTAGACGATGCACCTGTGTTTTATGGGCATTTATCTCATTCTTTTTCTTTGTAGGTTATACTTTCCCACAATTAACTCCATTTTCTGCTCTATTAATGATTACCAGGAAAAAATGGGAAAAATGGAAACAGTTACACTTGGAAATGAAAATTGTCATATCTTCTACGGTTTCCCATTCCCCTTTGTTCTTTTTTCATGAAAGTGGATATTTATATGTTCTAAGCATGGTCAGATAGCATCAGTATATAGTCATTACAAAACATTTTACTTTTCAAGGTTTGGAAGAGCTAGCTTACAAATTCCGGCCGCTGCTTCTAAATTGGAACCTTCAAGCTATTACTTACAAGAAGCTGGTCCTTCTGAGTCTTCTCGAGCAGTATCAGAAAGATGTCTTCCAAAGTCCAATTTTTATCACTTAACACATGATCTGAATTTCTCAATTCTTGGACATTCGCTTTCATCACAAGCTGGTGCTGAAAGCAGTGGAGAGGAAGATGACTTGGAAGATGGCTTCTCTGAACTTGAAGGAGATGCTAATCCCAAGGACAATATTCATACTAATGAAAATGACGATGACGAGTTGATTTCTGATATGGATCTCTCTGGTGATGATGATGTTAAAGAAGCTTCCGATGATGAGCAAGAGTTATTAGAAGGTGTGGCTGATGTAGGTGAGAAGAAGTCACCCAGGACTCCTTCTGAACTATTGCAAGCCATTCTCTCTGCTCCTGGTCTTACTGTTCACAAAGCCCTTGATAAATGGCTTGAAGAAGGGAAAGATTTGAGCCGAGCTGAGATCTCATCAACCATGCTTAATCTTCGTAAGCGTCGAATGTATGGGAGGGCATTGCAGGTGACTGGACTTCACATCTTCTTATGGATTTTAGTTGCTGTCTTAAGTGTTATGAGAAACATATTCACTCATGTTGAGCTGTTACTGGCTTTTATTTTCATTGTTTGCTCTAGGTGCTATGAGAAGTTAAGTTTGATGGCTCTCATGCATTACACAATAGATTGGAGGCTTTTGCTTTGTTATGTCTCATGTCATGCTGATTTGATTTAATATTCCATGTTAATGTTCTTGAATTAAAGCAATTTTGTTCTCCGCATTCTTCATATATTGATGCATGATATACCATCCATCGTTTCTCCTTACATTTTGATTAAAATTGGGCGTGGATACAGGGTTATGAATCTTATGGCATGACAAAAGTATATATATATATATATATATATTTTGGGGGGGGGGCTGAAATTGGTGTCTGGTGAGATTCCAGCCATCAGTTCTTTCAAGTCGTGTTGGACTCTACAAAATGGGGATGGATATAGGGATATGATACTTGGTGTATACTTGAACAGACTGGACATCTTTGCATGAGATAGGTCTGTTACCTGTCCTGGTACAAGCTGCATATCGTGATTATATTTGCTTTCTTGCAAAATACTGTTTGATGATTATATTTGCTTTCTTGCAAAATACTGTTTGATGGTTTTTAATCTAGGTTACATAGAAGATGCTTATTTTTGGCATATTTATGGTGTGTGCTTACATACCCAGGCAGTTTGCTGCAGCTCCTTTAAAAAAAAACACAAAATACACACCTTGTATGGTTTTGACCACCCATTCTGTAAGACATTATTGGAGCCTGGAGCAGTTATTTGTTTTATTTTTGGGTCTCCAAGTAATTCGATTTTTTTATTTTTCAGCTTTCTGAGTGGTTGGAGTCAAAAAAACAACTTGATTTTGTTGAGAGAGACTATGCTTCTCGACTTGATTTGATTGCCAAAGTAAGAGGCCTACAGAAGGCAGAAAGCTACATTGAAAAAATTCCCAAGTCGTTTAGAGGGGAGGTGATTTACCGGACCCTATTAGCTAATTGTGTTGGTGCAAACAATACAAAGAAAGCAGAGGAGGTCTTCAACAAAATGAAGGACCTTGAATTCCCTGTTACTGCATTTGCATGCAACCAGCTCCTGGTCCTCTACAAGAGGCATGACAAAAAGAAAATAGCTGATGTGCTGTTATTGATGGAAAAAGAAAATGTCAAACCGACGCTTTTCACTTACAAAATATTGATTGATGTCAAGGGCTTATCGAATGACATGACTGGAATGGATCAAATTATTGAGACAATGAAAGCTGAGGGTGTTGAGCCAGACATCCACACGCAGTCCATCTTGGCCAAGCATTATGCCTCAGGAGGCCTAATTGAAAAGGCTGAGAAGGTTCTGAAGGAGATGGAAGGTGGAAATCTCAAGGCAAATCGGTGGGGCTGCAGATATCTGCTTCCCCTATATGCTGAGATAGGAAAGTCTGATGAGGTCAGACGGATCTGGGATTTCTGCCAATCAGATACCCGGCTTGAGGAGTTCAGAGCTGCAATTGAAGCTTGGGGGAAGTTGAAGAAAATCGAGGAAGCAGAAGCTGTTTTCGAAAAGATGTTGCAGAAATGGAAGAGACCAACTTCAAAACACTTCGGTGCCCTCTTGAAGGTATACACTGACAATAAGATGCTGGAGAAAGGTAAAGATCTTGTGAAACGGATGGGGGAAAGCGGGTGCAAGATTGGTCCACTGACTTGGGATGCGCTCGTGAAGTTATATATTGAAGCAGGAGAGGTGGAGAAAGCTGAATCTTTGCTGCATAAGGCAGCTCAGAACAACCAAGCAAGGCCGATGTTTAATTCCTACATGGTGATTATGGATGCGTATGCAAAGAAGGGTGATGTTCATAATTCAGAGAAGTTATTTTACAGGATGAGACAGGCTGGGTATGTGGCTCGTATGCGTCAGTTTCAATCCCTGGTCCAGGCCTACATCAATGCTAAGGAACCGGCTTATGGAATACGGGAACGAATGAAAGCAGATAATATCTTTCCAAACAAGGGTTTTGCTGCACAAGTGTCTCAGGTTGATGCATTTCGAAGGACTGCAGTGTCAGATTTGCTTGACTGACGAGGTACTTGGGGGCTTTACCAGTTTCTATGCCCATCTGTAAGTCCTGCGAAGTTCGTAAATTGTTCTGTTGGTAGAGCCTGTAGTCCATTTGCTTGGATGTTCTTATTCGAAATTCCTTTTCAAAATTTTACCTTCTCGAGGATGCCTGGGCACATTTCGGCATCGCAATAGTACCTTCGTATGTGGAAATATATACAGTAGTCGAGGGGGAAAGTCTAGAACCTGGATGAAGAGGCAATCCACGAATGGAGAAGTCTGCTGGTACGGGAAAAGCCAATTGTTTTTAAGTTGCACATCTTTTCTGTAACTTCGGAGACGACATTTGAGTCCGCTGCCAGTTTTCAGCTACCTTTAGGTCATCTCGAATGGTAGAAAATGGAACCTATAAAGATGTGGTTCTTTGGGCTGGCCAGAAGGTTGACTGAGTTGGGGCATTGGGTCTTAAGTACGTGCGTGGAAGAGCAGACTGCTTCTCCGCATGTCTTCGTGGATTTCAGAAGTGAGCCTGCCTGGCTGAACAGCTGAAACGAATTTGAAAACAATTGATCTGCTTTTTTATGCTCTTTTTCGTTTTCAATTTGACGTACAATTTTGAACAATGCTCTATAGATTTGCTCGGATTGGAAGCCATTTTGAATAAAACAGAACTCGGAATCAAGAAATTCTCCATAATAAACGTTCAGTAATTGCACCGCAGGTGCTGGTTCTGATGAGAAAACCACGTACCACTTGAATGGAAGAATTGGCTTAAACTTTACACTGCAAATACATGGGATATAAAACCGTGATTAGCACAAAAAATCACAGCTAATTTTGGACCGCCAAAACTACATGATACATTACTACCCAAGTGGACTGAAATACAAAACCTAGTCCACTATTTTTCCTTTCTCCCCTAATCACCATCTTTTGCATCGGCAAAGAGTACAAGTCACAGAGATGGCAGCAAAATCTCAGTCATCCTGATTGGTGGTCTGCATAGCAAGAGCAGAAACAGGTACCAGGACTAGCAAATTACTGGGCGCACCAAATCAAATCTCGAACTTAGATATCTAGCTGATCCATCTTTATTTCTCTTGCAGAGTTCTGGATAAGTTCTTTGCGGCCATCAACCTATAGTGCGGAATAAAGCAGCATTGCACCAAGAAATGGCAGTCAGAGAGCATATACTGGTCAGATTCCAAACTTGCATTTCAGAAGAGTAGAACAAACCTCGGGTGTATTTAGCCTCTCAAACATCTTACGCCCAGTTCATTTTAACTTAAGTCAATATTATGTAGTTGTAATAATCCATTAAAAATACAATTTTTGTAATCTTACTAAATTTTTATAAATTTTTTTAGTTCAAGGCATTAAAAAAGAAAAATTCATAAAAATTTAACAAGATCATGAAAATTTACTTTCAAATTAATTATTGCATCTACATAATATTGACTTTCAAATAAAATTGGTTTCAAGCAAAAAAGATGTAAAAATAAAAATAAGTTAGATCTAACATTAAGGGCCAATTTTAAATTTATGTCGCCAATTTTTAATTTAAGTCAATGACTTAAATTAAAAATTGGCACTTAATGTTAGATCAGTTTCATATTAATTTAAACATGTGAATTGCTTACTTGTGCCCCCATGAGGCATGAAAAAACAATGCTCGCTTTGGCTGCATCTTCAATGACCAGTTGCTTTAGCTTCCTGCGATCTGGATCCATTGTTGTCTCCCAGAGTTGAGAAGGCATCATCTCCCCTAAGCCTGCACCAGAAAAACACACATACAGATACAAAGTCGTGATAATTATTAGTAAGTAGTACTGTAGTAGAAAATGGCTCTTAATTATCCATATTTCCCCCCTTTTTTATATTTATGGGTCAAAATGATCTCCTTCAGAATAGACTCCAATTGCATCATTGCTTTCAATACTTGTTCCAATTTTAGGGTAGAAAAGCATAGCCATAAATCAGAACATGCTTTTATGGTTTATCTTTGTTACATAAGGTATGATCATTCTAGGCTCATCAGTAACACATTATTCAAGAAGATGCCTTGGAGGCAACCATATAATGGCTGCAAGGAGAAAACCCATGGCGTCCATTGACTTTTCTAACAAAGAATAGTAGATGCAGGTCCTTGTACAAGAAATTTTTTTCACAGTTCTTTGGAAGCAGAAATTCAGATGCCATAAATGCACAGGAAAATAGTATAATGCAATTATACTTACAAAGGAAGATGTATAAATTTCTCAACTGAAAATTAGGGGAAAAAAGTATTGTTGCTAATAGAACAACTAAGACCTGCCACAAAAAACCTGCTCTCAAGAATTCCTTGAATATCTAACTACCCTTCCATCTTTTTTTAAATTAAAAACCTTTATTAAGGTGCAATAAAGTGCCAAAGAAATTATTTACAAGAAAGATAATCAACTCTATCCATCACTCTAATTTATTAATGTCCAGGCGCTTCCTAGCCCAAGAAGAAAGAGCATGTATCCATCTTATTTTCTAAAAGCTCCAAAAGCAGTTTAAGCTTGCAAAACAAAGGGAAATTTTAACAAAATTAACTTCATCAAATTCTATTGTGCCATATAAGTCGCAGAAAACTGAAAAGGCAAAATCCACTGTCATCAAAGTGGGGAAATTCAAGAAAGGATCCATTGTATAGGTATAACAAACATCCATGAAAAATGCAAACTTCATGCTATTACTTCATTTTTACCTTTGAATCTCTGAATGTTGTATGATGCATTATGTGGGAATGAATTCTGAAGCTTTTTAAGGTCTCCACCATCATAACAGTAACACACTTGCTTTCCTCTCTCAACCTAATCATTTTAGAAATGATTAACAGAAATATATGATAGCACACTCCTATTTAAAACAGCAGCTTCCATTCGCTAGAAGCAAACCTTGTAAAGAGGTGGAACACCAACATAAATACACCCTTCATCAAACAAAGCTCTCTGCAGAAGCAAAATACAGCATAAATTAACTAGTTATTTTTTCATTTCCACCAGTTATGTTTTCACATTATCTACCTGATATCTGAAGAAAAACGTCAAAAGTAACGTTCGAATGTGAGCTCCATCAACATCAGCATCTGTCAATATGATGATCTTATGGTAACGTAGATTTTCCTTCTTTAGATCTTCTCCCTGTATTGAAGAAAGCTCAGTTGAGTATGGAAGAGATAACCCTTTTCATGAGGAAATAAACACTAGCCATGTTTTTGTGTGTCTGTGTATTTCAGAGAGAAGAAAATTGCTACCTTTACCCCCAGTCCAAGAGCAAGGATCAGATTTTGAATTTCTTCATTCTTGTACAATGCAGCCTCATCCCTCCTTTCAATGTTCAAAATCTTTCCCCTTAGAGGGAGAATAGCCTATATCCAACATGCTTTCCCAATCAGTTTTTGCAAATCCTAAGCCTCCAGCGCAGAACAGTACAGAAACAAATCACTTGAGAACATAAAAGAATCAAGATTGAGATACTGTTGCTAACTTAAAAAATGGATTTCTATAGGAATTGTTCTCAAGGAACAACCCATAAGAGGGGAAAAACAAATGGGATAACAGGCTGACAAAAGAGAATTTCTTCAGCCAACTGTGCCAAAAAATAAAATAAAATCAAACACCACTAAATAAACAAAAAAGGAAAAGCTACAGCCAGAATACAAATCAACAAAATGACAACCACTCAAGCTGATTGCCAGGTACATCAGCTAGAATATTACCTGAAAGCGCCGATCACGACCTTGTTTTGCACTACCCCCAGCTGAATCTCCTTCAACTATGAATATTTCTGTGGATATTAACACAAGGTGATATTATTTACACTGATAAATAACAAACAGAAATCCAAAGGTTAGGAGGTCACTCAATTAGTTGGTTAGAGAATATTGAGACCTTTTTTAGCTTTAAAGAGCATGTATAACACCATGGACGTACATATTTGCACAAGCCACCACTGTGGTGGGGTCAGATTGGCGGTCACAAACAAATCAAACAGTTTAAGCAAAATTATAGGGCTGGACATATACATCCATGTGCATAAGGTCGCAGTGCTCTACATGTTTCTCCTTCTCAAGATAAAACAATCAAGCATTTCAAATAGGTGAACAGATCATGGGACGGCTGACCAATAACACACCTAAATTCTAACTGAATGTTTCATGCTAGATGCCCCTCCTGATGCAACCTCCTTGTGAGAGAATAGTTATAATTAGATCCATATGGAAAATAAATCTGTCCCCAGCTCTTTATTATAATAAACAGATGGTTTACTTTGTAACGAACAAACAAGGCAATAGAGTAAACATGTCCACAAACTAATAAAAGAATTCAGAGTTGCAGTTTAGTATGCACCAGATTCTTCAGGATTTGAGGATGAGCAATCAGCTAGCTTCCCAGGAAGTGATGATGATTTTAGGACACTCTTTTGTCTGACCAATTCCCTTGCCCTTTTTGCTGCCAGAGCTGCCTGATAGCAGAACAAAAGCAACAGATGAAAATTCAATGGTTAGAAAGGATTACAACCAATTATGACATCAACTACTTTGTATCGGCAACCTGATTCAGTGAAACAGATTGGGGGAAAATAAAAATGAAAAAAAAAAGTAAAGGACACCTTAAAAGCATTCAGGGACTTGGAAAGGATTGAATCAAGAACATCAGGATGTAACTCCAAGTACTCAGTGAGAAACTCTTGCATGGACTGATCAACAACTCTACGCACCTCTGGATTTCCCAACCTTGTCTTTCAACCAGGAATGAAAAGCCGTCACAGAATGACCTCAAGAAGCATAAGAGAATCGGAAGGGAGAAAGGCAGCAAAAATTTTCTTTCCCCCAATCAGAAATGGCAATACAAATGAATAGAGCAATTGAATATCTATACCTTTGTTTGCCCTTCAAACTCAGGGTTTGGAACTTTAACAGAAACAATGCAAGTTAGTCCCTCCCTTACATGTTCACCACTCAAGCTGATATCCTTCTCCTGAAAGAAAATCAAAGTATTATGACACAAGTGTTATCCTTTCTGCAATAGGTTAAGTTTCTAACTGCAAATCCATACATTTTCAGTTTAACTGATACAAAAATTACTGATAAAGCAACAAGGCGTGCAACCCATGTACAAAATTTACATGAAATATTTATTTTATAGCTTAAGAAATTTATGATAAGGAATTCTCAAGGGTCTGGAAAAATTGAAGAAACCAGAAGAGAAAACTGTCTAATTCTGTAGCAAAAGCCAAAGGCCCTATTTGTTTCAACTTAAGGTAGATTAAGTGCACTGGGTGTTCGGGTCGGGTCAACACACAGATCTTGTTGACCTGCTGGAACCTCAGCAGGCCATCCGCCCCCCAATTTCAGCAAAATTACCATCCGCCGCTTTGATTCCCTTCTCTGAGGCATCCACCTGCCGGTCAAAGAGTGCATCTCCATTCCACCAAGTTACCACAACCTTCCACCCCAACCCTTTGATTTTCTCCAGTCTCTTCTGCCCTTGTCCCACGATCGAATTGCAATACTCGTGGACCTGGTCAATGCCTATGGGCAGCAACAGCTCCCACATCACATCACAGGCAAAAACCAGCAAACGATCCTCGTCATCAACCTTCTCTCAGATCTAATGACAAATCTCAGCCCCCCAACGAATGTGTTGCTGCAGTGTCAACCCTCTGATATTCAAAGACTCTAGAGTGCCATCAGACTGCTGAACTGAGATCTGCATGGTAGGTGATGTTTACTTTGGCACTTCAGCCCATGAGTTGCAGTTGGACAAGTCAGCAAATTTCGTGAGCCACTCATATTGGGCGGTTCTGATCCAGTGCAGCACCCCAACAGCCTCGTCTTATGCCACCTGCAGGCGAGACTATGGGGCAGGCAAGATGACTATGGCCATGGAGACAAAGACAGCCGGCCAGCTGGCTTCTCCACTGGCAGATGGAAATTTTGCTCAAATCAGGAGGTAGATGACCAGCTGGGATCTTGCAGTTCAACGAGATCCACATGCTGAACCAACATGACCCAATGACCCAGTGCACTTAATCTCCCTTGGGCCAAAACAAATAGGACCAAAACCGACAAACCTTCATAATCTTCGATTTCTTCCCAAGATTATTGATTGTCCTTGTTAGAGAAGCCTTAACTCCATCAATATGTGTACCACCATCAATGGTACGAATGCTATTAGCATATCCAAGAATTGTATCTGAATATGCATCTGAACACCTAGCAGGAAACCAAAAATATATGAATAATTCAAGCACTAACCCATAAAATGCAACTGATAAATAATATCCAAGTGAAAATTCATGTCATAGAAATTATTTATGAAAGGTCATGACCAATCTAATGGCAATATAATAAAGCTGGGCTACAGAGAGAGAGTGAGAAGATAGTGGCCTATCATTTACCACTGAAGTGCAGCATCAACGGTAACCCCATCTACTTCTTTGCTGAAACCCAGCACATCATGAAGTAGTTTCTGAAAGCAAAGAACTATCAGTCACAAAACGAACACAGTTCTCTGGAAATGCAACATCCAGAAACACATACCAACCTTGTCTGTATTTAACCACTTAACATATTCAATCAATCCACCAGCAAAGTAATATTCATTATGAAGTTTCCGCGACGGATCAGTGTGTTCTCTTTGAAGACTGATTGTAAGCTGAAGCAACAGGACATATATAAGATAATTCAAAGAAAAACTAGCATCCTGCATAAAACAAGTTGCATGAAATGAACCGCGTAAAAGTTTTTAATCTTTATCCTTTCAAGAAGACAGAATGAATTTGTCAAAAGTCAGCTACTTTATTTACAAGCAAAACTTCACCTTAGGGTTCAAAAAGGCAAGTTCCCTAACCCGCTCAGCTATTGTGTTGTGATCAAACTCTATTGCAGTGGTGAATACTGCAAATGAAGTTTGAACAGAAAAAAAACATAAAAATCACATCTAAATCATCATAAAACTATAAGAGTATCATATGCAAAAGGCCTTTGAATAACAACAAACCTTCCTTGTCTGGCCAAAATCGGATGCAAGTCCCTTTACAATCTTTCAATTCATTAGGAAGGACTTCATATGTGAGTTCAGTCACAGGCTTTCCTCGTGAATACTTTTGCTTGTATTCCATCCCATCCCTCCAAACAGTGACTTCTAATGCCTACAACCAAGGACATGGCTGAGAAGCTCTAGAGCAGAAAAATGATAAAATTGTCTATCAAACAAAATAAGCAAGAGAAGAACACATAAGACCATGAATTCAATTTATTTTCTTCCATAACGATTAATACCACTCCAGTTCCTGTTTCCCAAGAGCTTTAATTAATTCTCATTTTATAATGTAAACTGGAATTTCTAGCTATACATACTGAAAATAATGGGGTTTTCAGAAAAAATGGGACAGGTTGGATCAAGAGGTGTATCACAGTGACTTCTTTTGCTGTCATGGTAAATGTTAGTCCTACAGCTATTTTTTCTGCTTCCTGAGGATTACGAGACCCTTTATCTCCACTTATTAGTGGCGTGGAGGTGGGTGATCAGGTGATTTCACACATTTTTTGCCGATGATGCTATTCTTTTGTAAACCAGAAGTAGACCAGATCTTGAATCTGAGGCATATTCTACTCTGTTTCGCAGCTGTTTCAGGGCTTAAAAGTGAATCTGATGAGCTTCCACATCGTGAGCTCTAGTGCACAAGTCATTGGACAGGATTGTTCAAATCAGGTTTTTTTTTAATTTGGATATGGTAAGAGAACTAATTTCAATAAGAGGAGATGAGGATGTTGTCCATTTGGTAAAAATTTTGGTTTGTCAACTGAGACATTTTTATCAAGTACCTGTAACTCCCATTACGTGTGAGGGCTAAATCTACAACCATCTGGCAGCCAGTGATTACCAAGTTTGTTTAGTGTGTAGCAGGCTGGAAAAGAGGATACCTCTCAATAGGAGGTCACCTTACTCTTATAAAGAGCACCCTCTCCAGTCTACCAATCAACCATGTGTCTCTTTTTCCAATCCCTACCTTAGTTGCGTATCAAATGGAGTCAATTGAGAACAGAATTTTATGGGAGATGACAGGAGAGAAGTTTCATCACCATCTTGTGCACAGGAAAATTGTAAAACAACCTTCTGCAAAGTGGAGGTTTCAGTATCAAAGATTTAAAGGCTGTCAATTCAGCAGTGCCTGGGAAATGCTATTGAGATTTATGGTGGAAGCCTGCTCTTTTTGGAGGAAGTTGGTAGCAGCTAGATATGGTGTAGAACCTATAGGCTGGATGACCAAAATTAACAGATCAGGTTATGAAGTAGGCTGTTGGGGATAGATGCGCAAGTTGGGAAGAATTCTCTCCACTTGTTTTCAGAGTGGGGAATGGAGAAAGGGTGTCCTTTTGGCATGCTGTACAGTGCAGATCCAAGCCTATGTAAGTCCAATTTAATGTACTATTTTTAGCTGCCTGTGATAAAGACCATCTGGTTGCTGATTATTTTTTGTTAAGGGGTAACATTATCTGGGATGTTACTTTCTCCACGAATGCAACTGAGTGGGGGATTCAAAACTTTGATAGTTCTTTTGCTTTGTTCTATCAACAATCATTCCAGACGTCTAGCCAAGGCAAATGCCAATAGTCTGTTGGGAGATAAAGGTTCTTTTGAAATCACATAAACTCATCTTTTCAATGTAATCCAATCAGGAAGGTAGGTATAGATCTCAAGGTGTCACTTTTGCTTGGAAGGCTGCATGGGAAAGAACTCTCACAATTGAAAACTTTCAAAAGATGGGAAAGTGCTAAATAAACAGATGTTTCTTGTGTAAGGAAGCAGTTGAATTGGTTAACCACCTCTTGCTTTACTGTAAGTGGTCAACAGATTTGTGGGATACAGCAAAGTCTTTAATGGGTGTCAACTGAGTGCAAGCAGGATCCATCCACGAGGAACTATCAGCTTTGCATCGGATTAGAACTAAAAAGAGAAACAGAAAGGCTGTCTCCTTAATCCCTTTTTCATTTTTTTGGCTAATTTGGAGGGAAAGGATCTTGAGAGCTTTCGAGGATAAAGAAAGGCAGCTACTTTTTCTAAGGGAAACATGGCTAGATTTCCTCAAATTTTGGGTGACAGGAAATTTATTCTGTAAAGATATAGAAGCTGTAGATTTTGTAGAGTTATTTTTTTGTTCCTAATTTTTTGCAAGGTTTCACACCCCCTTGGTTCCTAATTCTTTGGTTCCATTATCCATATATCATTCTCTCTTGTTATGTAAAAAAAAAAAAAAAACCTCTTTCTTTCTCCACCTAGACTTGATAGAATAGACTTTTCTGGGGTTGGTGCAAATGTTAAACTATAAAATCCCCAAAAGTTACACAGTCTCTTTCCCGATTTTTCACAGACATCAGCTCAGGGAGAATATAGTTCATAGAAGAAACTAAATTTCATCTACAGAATCCCTAAGGTAGAGGAATCTTAGGAAGAAAAGCAAGCAAAGCACAATATCAATAAACTAGTAAAACAAACAAGTGTCTCAAGAAAGTGAATATGTCTGATCTTAATGATTGAAGCAAACATGTCAATGTAACAAGCTTATAGCTCCATCAATATGATAATTGGTGAATGAAATGCATGAATTGGCAGAAAAATCCACAATCAAACATACATGAACAGGTCAAGAAAAAATTCAGTAACTCATGATAATCTTACATCCTAGGCAATTCCATTATTCAGTCAGTGATAGAGATAATGCTGAAACAAACATATGAGCAAATGAAAATTTTACTAAAGAAGAAACAGTTCAAACCTCAGACAAGGCATTAACAACAGATAAACCAACACCATGTAGTCCACCAGAGACACTATAACCACTACTTGAACCTCCAAATTTGCCCCCTGCATGTAAGATCTGTATCACACATTAGCAAATCGTTACTTTCTCCTAATCAAATTATTCACCTATCGTAATGATACTGTATACAAGTTGTTCTATTTTTCTTACATTCATGTCAAAAGCTTACAATACCAACTCTAATCTGAAACTGCCATATTCACAAAGGTTTTTTATGCTGAGGGCACTCAACCTTAGCAGAGATGAATTTATACATTCAAAGCCTGTGGAAATTAGTACATTTATTCAGTTAGTTATGCAACACCTTTCAACATCATTAGTTTCTCCATGCTGCAGCTAGTATTTGTATTTTTGCAGTTCAATCCGCCTAGAAATAAATACCCATCAGAAACACATCGTCCTCAAAAGTTTTCTTTCTCAGTTGAGTAGATAATCTTAAAGGGAACATGGATCAGAATTTCATACTATAAACATCTCTTAGCATGTAAATTCTAAAGAACCTAAATAAAAACCAAATAATGTGGATTTGATTTGCATTATACCAAAAAAAAAAACACATTCCATTCAGTTGATATGTACAGAGCTTGGAACATAAGTTTAGATGAATGCAAGACTACCGTCAGCACAGTCTCCAAGGCAGATTTTTTTGTCACTGGATGCAAGTCTGTAGGAATCTGCAATAGTGTGAAAAATGGCTTAGAAACACAATAGCAATGTGTGCACAGCAACTAGGTGTAAACATGTTCCTTACATTATATATGACAAGGAGAAAGCAAACATGACAATAAGCATGACAATAAGTCAGAAAACCAGTAGCCACACTATAGTCAAGCTCATCACAGTTGATAAGCATTTTATGTTTCTATAATAGGAAAAGATGCAATGTATTAGCCATGACCAGTGCAACAATGCCGAGGAGAATGTAAAGAAAAACAAGCAACAGGGAAAACGAATAATATGACAGGTAAACAACCGATTAGAAGTCGTTGAAAATTTATAGGAATCCATATCGCTTCGCACTCACCTAATACTAACAGTGCATCTGGTCACAACCAAGCAGGATATGCTACAGAATGAGAAGCACCATTCATAAAGATGAAAAATTCAATAGCACATACCCCACGCCCATTGTCAGTTACACCAACAGAACCATCTGAAAATAAAACAACCTCCACTCTTGTAGCATGGCCTGCCTGAGCCTCATCAACCGCATTATCTAATATTTCATAGACCTGAGAAGAAGAAGAAGAAATGCAGCCAGGGAATGGAACTTGTGAGTTACTTCAGTGAGAAACACAGACCAAAAGAGCAATATATCTGCAGCAAAGCAATGAGAGAGATAAGTCTACCAAATGATGCAGACCACGAGGTCCAGTGCTTCCAATGTACATTCCTGGCCTTTTCCTGACAGGATCTAAGCCTTCCAGTACCTAAGCATAATAAAAGGCGTTTGAAACACAAACGAACTCAGCTAGAGAACTTTTACGTAGGCTCCACAAAACAAGCTCAGTTACAAAACACATAAAATTTTCTATGACGCGTTAACCCAAAAAAGAAAGAAAAAATTGCATTTGGGCAAGTCACCTGAATTTGCTTAGAGCTGTAAGTTGTCGAACTCCTACCTTCCTCTGCTGTGACACCTGCTGACATAAATGCTTTTGCTGAAACCGCGTACGGAAGTAGAACTCGAGTCGGGAAGCTCCTTCCAGGGAAACTCGAACTGCAAATCAATAAAAGCAGATTAAAGGAGAAAACCGAAAATTAGAAACCCTTATGATTTAGAATAAATGCATTCAAAATTTCTCATGAACTGTAGAGCAACTGTTTGCAAGACAGACTTTTTTAATATTTTTTGGGGGGGGAGGGGGGGGGGGGGGGGTGGCGGTGGAGGGACTCATGGCAACGAAACAACACATGCATAGTTCAAAATTTTATTAGTTTCTACTTTGTCGACGGAGAGAAGAATCAACATAAACAAATGCGACACAAATATCGCGACAAACATGGGAAAAAATTGTCGCCGTATAGAATGGGAGAGAAATCAAACCTGGGTTTGAAGAAGGGAGAGGGGGGACAGAGGGAGCGAAGAGAGGGAAGGTGAGTGAAGCTGAAGAAAGTGCAGGAACGAGAAGCCATGAGACGGAGAGGGAGACGAAGATAAGGAGACCTCAGAAAATGCGCCATGAAGCGGAGGGTGTCTGAGTTTTTCACCAATTTTGGCTCTCCCTTGACCTCAGATCAATTTTTCTTCCCATCCATAAAATCCTAAAACCCCTTTTTCAACCCCACCTCTAAACCCCTACTGGCCCGGCTCCGAAACTCCTTTTCCTTTTGGCTTAAATGCGTCATTCGTCCCTCAACTTTGATGAATCGGACGAGTTGGTCCCTAAAGTGTGACTCATCATGACTTACTCCCCAAAGTTTGATGAATACTGCAACTTAGTCCTGAAAGTTTGATTGGCTACGTGACTTAGTCCCTTCAACAGGCATGGGCTATCACGTGCACTTGACGCCGTTAAGAAAGTGATGATGTGGATGACTGGAGAGGCCGAACAAATTTGAAATCAATTCATCGACATCGTTGAGGTGGGACTTGGATAAGAAATCGATGGTGAAGAGTCTGCGGTGGCAATGAGTCCGTAGGAGGCAATGAGTCGATTCAGAGGCAATAAGTCAACTGGAGGCGATTGGATACAATGAGTCAAGCGGAAGCGATGAGTCAATTGGATGCGATTCAAAGTCGATTCGTCACAATGCTCTCCTTTGTTGCCTCCCCTGTCATGGTCTGATTGGCCGTCGACTTCAAGATCGACAACTCTGACACCGACAAGCTGGCGATCACAGCCGCTCTCATCAACGAAATGACCTCCATCCTTTTCTATTTCCTAAGCCTCAGCTTGGAGCATGGAAATGAGTCTTGGAAGCTTCTAGTGATCGTCTTACTCACGGTGTGCTTGGTGGTGGTGAACAATTACTTGGCTAACTAGTACAATTGATGGGATTATGATCAGAAATATGTGAATCGAGCAAACCTGTTTTCTATCATGCTCTTGGTAAGGGTGGCAAAAAGACGAGATTAATCATGTCCAATTGATTGGAGTCGATGAGTCAATTCGATTCAATTGGAGATGATTAGAGTTTATTCGAGACGAAGAAATGAGACGATGGTGAGTTGGAGCGGTTGAGAAATCGGGCTCCGACGCTTTATTGTGTTGCCTTGCCAAAATAGGTGAAAGAGACAATAGACAGGATGATGTGGGCAAAAATGGGCTGATGTGGCTTGACCAACTCAGCATAGTTCTACGCTTCCATCCAATTTGGACGAACTTGCCCAATTTTGCAAAGTTGAGGGATTAACTCGCACTGAGTCACACTTTAGGAACCAACTCGCCCGATTCATCAAAGTTGAAGGACGATTGGCGCATTTAAGCCTTTCCTTTTTCTTCTCTTTTCCCCATTTCCCCCTTACTGGCAAATAAGGTGTTGCTAAATAAAATTAAAATAACTCAGTGGACTTAAGTTAAAATGAATTTTGTGACGCATCAAGCCAATGTCCACCTAAATAGGATCGAGTAAATAGCATCATTGGTCCCAAATCTTTGATTACTATAAATTGGATTTCAATGTCCATTTCATTGTAAATTAGTCCAAATATAATTTGTTGCATGTTGGTTCCTAACACTATGCAAGACTAAGTTAGCACAAAAACATAATTTACAGAGAGAAAAATTGATAATATAAATGATTCATTAACATTTCAAAAAATGGTACAATGTGAATTTATGAAAAAATAATTATCGAATCGTTTAAATTGAAATTTTGAAAATTGATCTCAGATAGTCATGTGGGTTAACCAATTCAACATGTTCGATTGTGTCACAATACTTTGATTGTTAATTGATCATTTACAATATCAATGTTTTCTCTTTGTAACTCGGGATTCTATGCCAACTTAGTCTTGCTTAAGACTATGAATCAATATAAAACAAATTGTAAAGGTTTAGAACCAATTTGCAATGAAATAAAGGTTGATTTTGAATTTAGAGTGGCAACTAAAGTTGGGACTAAAACTTGACCCAAATGGAATCTATTATAAAAAAACTAATACACTAATTAAAGTATAATGTTTGATAAAAAAATATGAAGGGCAAGTGACACCATTTATGCGCAAACTATCACACATGTTGCATTTTTGTTCTAAAACGATGAAATGTTGCATGATTCATCCCGAGCTATAAATAGTGTTGTAATCATTCTTCATACATTTATTTAGATCGTTAAATACTAACAGAAGATAACTGAATTGTAACAAAATGAAATCTTATGATCTAATTGAACAAAATAGGAAATTTTAAGGTCTTAGAAAGCAATTCAACCAAAAATAAAGTGATAAAAGATGAAAAAAAAAAGTTAAAATAAAAAAAAATAATAACAGAAAATAGAAATAATCACACACACATATATACTATTTTATTTATAATAAAATACAAACAATAAAAAAATATAAAATGATAATAATAAGTAAAATTATAGAAATACAATATACAAAAAATATACAAAACAATAAAATATTAAATATTGGAATGAAAATAAATATAAAAATTAGTAATAAAAAATATTATTATTAAATTAAAATAAGAAAGCGTAAATAAATAGAAAGATAGAAAAATAAATACAATGATAAGATAAAAATTAATTTAAATTATGAAATTAAAATAAAAAAGTGAAAAATAATAAAAATTGTGAAACATAAAAATAAAAATATAAAGGATGATCAAAATTAAAGTATTATTTAAAAAATTGAAAACTAGAAAATGAAAAGAAAAAAATATTAAAGAATAACAAAAAATATAAAAATGTGAAGGGAAGCTAGCCCATGTTTACTTTGTGTTGATTTTTCTATTTTCTATGTGTTAAATTTTCCATATTCATTTGTTTACTTTACTTATTGAAAGGATAAGAGATTAAATGCTCTTTGTACTGGGAAAGAACCAAATGGGGATATGTAAAGAGTATTTAAGTCACTTTGCTATGATCATATCGTAACCACTTTCTTTCATTTTATTTATATCTTTATTATTTTATTTTTAATAAAAATGTTTTTATTTTATACTTCCCTTTTTATTCATTTTCATGTTATTCTTTAATATATATATTTTTATTTTTGTTATTTTACTTGTTATTTTTCTCTCTTTATTTCTTTACTATTTATTTATTTTAACAAAACAATAGATACAAAATATGATATGATTATTACTACTTTATTCATTGTTTCCTTTTTAATTTTTTATCCTTCTATTTTTCTTAGAACGTAGTTTTTATTTTGTATTTGATCTTTATTAGACTTTGGATTTTACTATGTTGTTCAGTTTGGTCATAATATTTTTTTAGCAATTTAATCACTTTTTAGTGTTTAATGGTATGAACTATGAAAAACTGAAGGATGGATGATGCAACATTATTAGTAGTTAAGGGCCTTAAGGCTGCTAAGCAATAATTCATAATTTGAGGATGAAAGTGAAAAATTGGTGATAGTATGAGGAAAATTTTGGCATTACCCGAAAATGAAAACACATCTTTTGAAAAAGTTTGATATTTTTTTATTTTGCAATTTAACATATATTTTTATGATTCTTTTTGCACCGAAAATGTGAAAAATCTATTAGAAAATTCTTATTTCTCAAAAACAAAAATCAAACAATACCCCAATAGATAAATTACTAGTTTTTTGATAGTATTAAATCTAATATATATATATATATATATATATGAAAATAATAATTTATAACTAAACCATGAGGAATGTAAATAATTTATGCATGTAATTTTTTAGTCTAGGAACAACTCAACTATTAGGAAAAAAAATGTTTTCAATTCTAATCAGAAAATCCAGAAATTGAAAATCAGTTAAATAATCTCAGTTTAGTGTGATCCTATAAGTCAATTTCATGTGTGTACAAATTTTAAAACTGATACATTAAGAATTTTTTGCCTAAGACTAACGTTATTTGAAATTTAATACTATATAGGTATAATAATTTACTAAGTAATATCTTTTATATAGTGTAATATGTTGAGTAAGTAAAAAATTCATAAAAAATATATAGTTTATGAAAAAAATTTATTCAATGGATAAAAAACTGTAAAAATAAAATAAATCATCTTGAATTAATCTAACTTAAATTAAAATGAATCATTAATTTTTAGCATAAAACTTAAATTATGTGGGAGCAATACATGGTTGATATTGATAGTTTTTTTTCAATCTCGGCCCTTGCTACTAGAACCTTTATAGGTAATTGCTCCAAATTCACTTTTGTCACTAACAATTAAAAATAAATAAATTGGTATCTTAGTGGCCCGATTGGCATGATTCTAATGGTCAATCGTAAATTGAAAATTGTTTTATTTTTACATGAATGAGGCCCGGCCAAGCATGACTAAATCGTTAAATTAATCTTAAGTCTAAATGCAGCTCATGTATGAAACTAATTGGACTGAGTTGTACTTGGAACTTGACTCTAATCTGTCATACTATATCTAGATTTATGGTTGATCTAATTCAAGTGAGCACATATTATTCTCGATTTTCATCTTATTTTTTTGATGTTGTGCTTGATGACACCATATCATATACTTTATATTTAAATTGAACCAAAAAATCATTGACATGGAAATCTAAGAAATGTAATAGATGCCTGGTATGATTCATGTTTGCTGGAGCAATTATGTTAATTTGGCAAAAGTGAAAACAAATTTGTGTTACCGAAGAGCTGTATCGTTGAGGGGTCATGGTTGAAGACCAAAGCCAATTATATTTATGTTTGTATCATCAAACTTCTATTTTGCTTAATACCTCACCTTGCATTTATTATTTATCTTCCAACTTTTATGAGTCAAAATATATTCCGACTTTTGTTATATGTTTGAGTAATCAGTAATATGGGATTTGTTTAGACTAATTAATTTTCTTTTGATTAATCAAATAGATGCATTAGTTTGATTTCCCTTATCTTTCAATATTTTTGTTGCCCATACCCTAGTTAGCATTTTAACACGGGGAAACGGTAACTTTTTTTGCTGGCAAGACCACGAGCAAGCATCTTAAACGGCTATAATTTTCAGAGGCAATCTTCACCGTTGAACTAGAGAAGAAATCATCCAACGGTCAGAATTGAAAGAAAAATTCGACCGTTGGAAGTTTGTAGTTGGCTCCCAAGCTTCAAATATATGCCAATTCCCCATTCCCTCACTTTCATCTTCTTCCATCCTTGGCGGCGGAGATAGAGAAAGAAGAGAAGAGGAGAGGAGAACAAGAAAATTGAAGGAAAATGGCTTCCAGACCAATTGTTTCACGACCAGCCGGAGGTATTGCCTTCCTCTGTTCGACAAAGCTTCTTCTCTTCTCTGTACTTTCATCGGATCAAATCTCTGCAATTTTGTTTTTCTGTTTTGATCGGTTCCTGAAGATTCTTTGATGAAGCATTTGTTGGGTTACTCCATAGAAACCCAAGAATCGTGTAGTGACGTCTTGACTAGTTTGATTCTCGTTTCTGGGTTCTCTCGTCTCATTGTGATTTTTTGCTGTTCTGAAAAGAGTTACTTCTCTTGTTTAAAAATAAAATCTTGTCTCTTGTTCAGATCGAATACTTGTTTATATGCGAATCTTGCTTCAATTCTCCACATTATGTGTTGTATTTGTTCCTCGTGATTCGTTTGATTCAATCTGTATCGATGGATTTTAACCCGTTGGGCTGAATAACCCAAGAATCATTTTGGTCCTGATGTATCGATTTTCTCTCATGGGGCCTGCTTTTCTTCTCCAGATTTTTATGTTTCTTGCTTCGACTCTTCCAAAACTGAACAAGTATCGTTTGACTGTGACTCGGTCATCGGAATGTTAAATATTTTTTTATTGAAACCTTGTGATTGTTATCGTTTCTTTTCTACAGATGACGCAGTCGCTGGAGGAGTAAAGCAGACGAAGAAGAACGCTGTGCCCAATGGAAGAAGCCGCCGTGCACTGGGTGACATCGGCAATCTTGTAACTTCTCGTCCCTTCACCAGGTCTTTTTCCTCTTCTCGGTGTCTGTCCTCTCTCACATAAATCCCCCTTCTGATTCCTTATATTCATACAAGGAACTCGGTTCTGTTCTTAAAAATTTCGTTTCTTTCATCTTATAGGAGTTTCTGCGCACAATTACTTGCTAATGCACAAGTGGCGGAGGCTGCAGAGAACAACAAGGTATATTGTGCTTTATTTTTTTCCTAGACCCTGAAATTGATGTCATAAACTGTTGGCACTTCGTTTGGTTTTTTTTCTGGGATGAGCAGAAGAACGTATGTGTTAATGTGGAGAAGGCTCCTGTCCCGCTTCATGGCGTAGCTGCCCAGGGTAAAAAACCCACAGCCCCCAAGGCTGCTCAGAGAAAAGTTGCTGTTAAGCCTAAGCCCAAGCAACAGGAAGTGATTGAGATCAGCCCAGACACAGCAGAAGAGACAGGCCATGAGAATGTCCCCGAGAACAAGAAGCCGGAAGGCCAAAAGTCATCCAAGAAGAAAACACAGACTCTAACCTCTGTCCTTACTGCTAGAAGCAAAGTGGCTTGTGGCATAACTAAGAAGCCAAAGGAGGATATTGTTGACATTGATGCAGCAGATGCCCACAATGATCTGGCTGGGGTAGAATATGTTGAAGACATTTACAAGTTCTACAAGTCAGTTGAGGTACATAACATTACCTGCTAATTTGAAACAAACTATGATATAGTAACTGTACTGATATGAATGACAACTTTGCGATGCAGCATGAGTGCAAGCCATTTAACTACATGCATCTGCAAACTGATATCAATGAGAGGATGCGGGCAATTCTAGTGGACTGGCTGATTGATGTTCATCTCAAGTTTGAACTTTCTCCAGAAACTCTCTATCTTATGATCCATATAATTGATCAGTTCCTCTCCAAGAAGATAGTGCCTAGGAGAGAGTTACAGCTGGTGGGCCTCGCCGCCATGCTTATTGCCTCAAAGTATGAAGAGATATGGGCCCCTGAGGTAAATAAAGCCAAGAACTTTAATTCGTTTCAGCGAAGTACTCCAGTGTGCCTAACTGCTTATCTAAGTAATAGATTTTATGTTGGTGGGGGATTTTGAATTTTTTGCAGGTAAATGATTTGGTGTGCATTGCAGACAGAGCGTACTCAAATGAGCAGATATTGATAATGGAGAAGGCCATACTTGGGAAGCTTGAGTGGTACCTTACAGTGCCTACTCACTTTGTGTTTCTTGTCCGTTTCATCAAGGCCTCTATTCCTGATGAGAAAGTGAGTTGATCTGATCATCAATCAGTTAGTTGGTCTTGTCTCCTATTACTTACTTCCATGTTCTGTGCCTACTTATTGCCTTGTTTTGAGACTTAAATTGCTTTGGATGTTGTTTTTTGGATCGTTGTTCAGATGGAAAACATGGTGTTCTTCCTGACCGAATTGGGCATAATGCATTATGATAGCATAATGTTCTGCCCCTCAATGGTTGCTGCCTCAGCAGTCTATGCCGCTCGTTGCGCGCTCAACCAGACTCCGCTCTGGACCGACACCCTCAAGCTTCACACTGGCTACTCAGAAACACAACTGATGTATGATCTGTTTCTAGTCAATCCACTTGCTGAGATTTGTCACTGCAGATAAATGTTCCGACACTCCTGTCTGTTCTGATGCAGGGATTGTGCTAAGATGCTAGCTTACTTCCATTCAAAGGCTGCTGGAGAGAAGCTCCAAGTCGTCTTCAGGAAATACTCAAAACCTGAAAGAGGAGCTGTTGCCTTGATTCCACCAGCCCAGTCTCTCTTGTCCGGCGGCCCTGCAGTTTAGAACTATGTGTCCTGTTGCTTTTTCGTGTATATGATTCTTGCTCTTGAATCGGTCACAAAGCACAGAGCAAATTTGTTGTTTTTTTGTACCCTTCTCTGTAGCCAGTAGTTTCTGGTCGCAGAACAAATTTACTTGATTCATTCTGATTCTAAATCTTCGCCATTTCTTTTTTCTTTATTTTTTTCTTTCTGTTATTGCTAGCTGACATAAATCTGCACTAGATATTACTACTTATATGGATATGCTATAAGGGACGCCCATTCCGGTGACACCAGGCTCCGAGAATGGCTTCAGGAGCTGATACGGCAGAATTCCGGCCCCCGTCCGGTTCTTCAGCGACAAATCGGCATTCCTCTCGTCGATGATCCCCTGAATCTCCTTCAACCTGCCGTTGAACTTCTCGAACGCCGCTTTGATCACCGGATCCTCGCCCCATGCGTCCTCCATCTTCTCACCTATGTACTCCTCGTCCGGCGAATGATTCGACAGCACGTCAAGCACCGCCATGATCTTCGTCGCCTGAATCCGCGATGGGAAGCACTTGAGCAGCGCCGCCTCCGGCTTCTTCAGGAAGCTTACCCACTCCGTGTTCTTGGGGTCCTCCGTCGGCATCTTAGACCTCGCGATGGTCGGTCGGTTGGGGAAGTAACCGCCGTAAGCGTACTGTCCGAAGTTAACTGCGGCGTGGTGGCAGGAAGTTACCCACACCATCGTGGTGATGATGTCGATTAGGTTGTTTGGGGTTTTCAGCAGCGGCCATCCCGGCCCGTCTTTCTTGTCGGCGTGCCCAACCGTCCGGATCTCCGTCCACCACGCCTGGAGCTCTTCGTCGGACTTCACCGTGGCGGTGTCGGGGTAGTAGTGGTTCACGTAGTCGGAGATCCACTGCTCTATGGCGCCCCATAAAAGCAGGCCATCGCTGGCAAAGGGGTAGTCTTGAATCGTCAATCTGATTCCCTGAGGAGCGGTTAGATCCTCGATCGCCATCCCCCTGTATTAGATTCCAAATTTGTGAAATCAATCCAACACGATGAAATTAAGAAGAGCTGGTTTTCGAATTTAATATCCGTTGGCATGATGTTTACCGATTGAGCAAATCCGCCGGAAGTGCTTGAAGATCGAAGCGCCATTCGAGGTCATAGGCGACCGCGGAGAGTTCGCCCGAGTACCTTCCCACCGAGAAAGCGCTTTCGATGATCCCTCCGGCGTTGATGAGCGACTCTCGAGCCAACGAGTTGATCTCCATCGTGTACCGGAAATGGGGGTGCAACAGTCTATGAATGGGGTGAATCGCGCTAAGCTGGCGGTTGGTGGCAATGATATAAGGCTCGGTGGCGCAATGGGTGCGCAACCAGTGGCTGACCAGCTGGTGGTAGCCGGAATCGTGGGCCAGGACGTGCGCTTTGGCTAGGCACCAGAGCCAGCAAGAGGTGGAGTCCCAAGAGTGAGTGTAGACCTGCTTCCACTGAGGCTTGTCGCCGAGAGGGGGGCGGGTGAGCTCGATGGCCAGAGGCCGGAGTGTCTCGTTGGCGGTCAAGAAGAAGAGTGTGCGCGAACCGTATAAGGTTGTGCCTTTGAGCCCCCGCACCTTGTTCACGAATGGTAATAGCAAGTCATGGTAATCTAGGATGAACAGCTTCCTTCGCCTAACGGCCTAAATCAGTTACGTTGCAGCAATTAATCTCTTTTATTTGTATGAAAACCATGCATTAGTTAATTGAATTTGAAACCGGGTTGAGTCGAGATGAAGCACCTCCTCGACGGTCATGACTCCACCGATTTCTTGCTGGACCAACTCTGTAGTAATTGCGGACGCTGGATCACCATAGATGGCAGGGTCTAATTTGCTCTTCAAGGGCCATTCCTGCAAGCAAAACACATGGAGTTACAGTATTATATTATGTTCGATCCATAAAAATGAGCAAGCAAATACACATACGGTGACAAGTCTAATGCTGCAGGGATTTAGGCCGGCAAGAGTTTGGCGCGCGAACTCTTCATCTCTGAACCAGAAGAATTTGTCTCCTGCAAAGTAAAATGGTAGGTCATCCAGCCAGCCCCAGGTGATGTTAATTTGGAGGGAATTGAAATAGAACTTACTGTCCATGGCTTGGGGAATTTCGAAGCGAAGGACATCATCAGCACCTTCGGTGATGGCCTTGACGAGCCTAGGGAGGACGGCGGTGAAAAGGCCTTGTTTTCCTAGAGGAGGCAAGTTGATACCCTCGCAGAACAAGGAATCGATAGAGGTGAAGTACCTAAACCCTACATCTGCATCAGCCATTGAGGACTCCATCGTCGGGATCAGCCCCTTCATCAACGAGTAAACCGTCTTGGCCGAGAAGGTTAGCTGCTTTACTGCTGAGAAGCACTCGTCCCTGGGCACATAGAAATCCGCACTCCTTTTCTCTGATAGGGGATCTGCATGCACATTATTAACGTACTTTACATTTATTTTAATTAATTGAAAGCTTGGTTAATTAATTAATTAGCTAGGGCCTAGGTTGATTAGGTTACCGGATTCGCATCTTGGGCGGCCAGTTCGACAACGCCTGGGGTAGGGAAGATTGCCTTTGCCACCTAGTACGGGCCTCTTCAGTTGTATATCCTTATCAGGCTCTCCAGTGTCGTTGTAAACATCATAATCATATATTCTCTCGAAACGCTTCCGCTCTCCATGCCCATTCCCTCGCAGGTCATTCAGTTCCTGCTCTCTCACCCTCCTCAACCCTCCTGGGGTTTCTGAAGGCAAGTAGGACTGCCTCATCCACACTAAGTTAGCTTTTCATTTTCCATCACATAATTACAATAATAATAATAGTATATGCTTCACCAGAGTTGGTACATAGCATACACTTAATTCTTAGGCCCAAAATTCAAAACGGTCGTATAAAATTATTGAAAAGGAGGAAGACATAAATGGGAGGAGTTTTGAGGGAGAATAGGAGAAATAAGAGTTACCATGTAAAATGATTAAAATGTGGAGTTACTTGAAGAAAAGAAAAAAAAAAAAAAAAAGAGTAGACATATATGCGGGTTCTTCATTGAAAACAGACTGAAAGCTTAGATCTTTATCACCAAAGAGGTGAAAAGGATTCCGACATGATTAATTTTGAAAAGGTCACAGTAACTTTCAAGTGGAATACCATTTGAAAAATCACATATTTTATTTATTACTCCTTTTAACTAATTACTGGAGCATTACACAGTGAATTTCGAAAGTGTTATAGTACCATATATATAGTTGCACTAGTTCCGTCTTAATTATTATTCTCTTCAAAACATCAAGCATAGCTTTATTGACCTCATAGACGTTGTTTAAGATAGTCAGACATATATACGCATATAGTTTTCTCCGGTCGATCTGAAACTGAACTTGGAGTTCACCCTTTTAGTGAAAATCTATATGTATAAAAATACCTGCGATTTATTAGTTAATATTTCCAAAAATTTAATTATTCATAAAGCAATTTCACTATCAAATTACATCTCACCACCCATCTCATCTAGTGCCCAAATGACAACATTTTGGTCAAAGCTAGGGTTCAAAATCACCCAACAACATTTGTAAAGTAAAAATTGTCAAATGTAGATCGATATTTTTTAGATTTTGAGAAACATGCAAGTGACTTTTCACTATTAATGTACTATTACAAATATCATGCTTTAGTACTTGTAAGAGAAAATTACAAAAACTCCTTGAGGTTGCCTTACATACACTTTACCTTTTTTATTTTAAAAAATCTACACTTTATCCCCACTTACTTTACATTGTCTAATAACAATTTATGAAACCATAATTTAAACTGCCTAGTTACTATGTTTCAATGATTTTAATTTTTTTTGATACTTTTTTTGTAGTTAACCGATATTTAAAAAATACTGATTTACACTTACAAAGAGGAAAATGCATTTATAAAGAAGAAAAATAGATAATTTAAAATTTCTATTAACTATAACTTTGTGTGTGTGTGTGTGTGTGTGTGTGTGTGTACAAATTGCAGAGGTTGAAATTATTGAAAAATGACCATCGTACAACTTAAATTAGGCTTTTAAAAGTTGTTGTCGAACAATGAAAAAAGAAGCAAATAAAAAGTGTGGGTTTTTAAAAATAATGAGGCAAAGTGTAAGTTAGGCTGAACTAAAGTAGGGTTATTGTAAGTTTTCCTATTTGTAAATATGCTTTTGAGTAAGAAAAATCTATATCAAACTAAACTCACGGAAAATAATACTCCTCATGTCCTGACTTGGTTGAAACATTTGTGTGTAAAACATAAATTAGGAAAGAGAATAATATTTGCATGTTGTTTCAACTTTTGTTATTTACTTTTTATCACAAAATCAAGAAAAAAAAGAGTAAATATTAAAATAATAATTAAAGAATAATATGATAAATACCCTGTTTGGCATTAGTGTTCATGATCAGTATTAGAGTTTTGAAAAAACCCTATCTAAAGGTGACTTTTAACTTTTAGCTTCAGCGATTTTATCTCCACTGTCAATAAATTATCCAAAACTCTGACGGTATTCCCAAATGGAGCCTTTACACTTTACTAAATACTCTCTTTATCTCAAAAAGTATGCAACATATTTTATTTTATGCTATACCAAAATTTTGTAATTTTTTATATTTAGTAAATTATTTCATCATATTACCCCCTAAACTAGTATTTCAATATCCAGTTTTTCCATTCCTCTTGTAAAAAATGAGATGTAAAATTAAATAATAGATATAAACTTCTTTTTATTTTAACGTCAAAACAAAGTTAACATTTGGGGCCGATTAATGAGTATAAAAATCTGATAAAAATTTTGAGTCAATTCATTTTAACTTAAACCAACTGACTTATTTTTACTTTTATATCTTTTTTGTCTAAAATTAATTTTATTTGAAAGCTAATAGTATGTAGATACAATAATCCATTTGAAAGTAAATTTTTATGATATTATTAAATTGTTATGAATTTTTTAATGCCTTAAACTAGAAAAATTTATAAAAATTTAGTAAGATTATAAAAAATATATTTTTAATGGATTATTACATCTACATAATATTAAATTTTAATTAAAATTAATTTGAAATTAAAAAAAATAAAAATAAAAATAAGTTATTTTAAAACCAATTAACTTAAATTGAAACGATCAATATGTTCATATTTGTATCCAAGAAAGCAAATAATTGTACCTTGTTGGAAAAGAAGATCCTTTTATGAGGATTGTCGTATTTGGAGTGGACCCATGAATCACAGGTAAAATTGACGCTGCCGGAAGGGAAGCCTTCCAGGCATATGTGATCGATAAACAGCTCCTTGTGGTGCTCGTTCTCCACGAAAATTGCACCAACCTCCCCAAAATCTTCCGGGACTTTCAATTCCGCCACATATTTCACGTTCTCGCCCTGTTTCTTCACCCGGTGGGCGAACCCCGGTATCGTGCTCTTCTCTAACCCCGTCTCTGCAATTTAATTTTACGTACACAAATTGAATCACGCTAGCTATTCAGACACAAACCTTTATGTGTGATGAGAAATTAATCCTTGTATTGAATTAGCTTCTCCGCTTCTTTGAAAGAAAAATAAAACAAAATCATGCACATATAAGAACATATATAAATTTTAAGGAAAATTTCTCGACTTTTGGTTTTTATCTTACTCGGGTCAAGCTCACTGCTGACAAGCTCCAAGAGAATTGTTTTACCAAGCAAATCTTTAATATCGTCGAGCCCTCTCTCAAGTCCAAAGTTGGAGAGAAGATCCCCAACCGTCTGCTTCACAGAAACGACCGCCTTCACATGAACAAAGCCCCCCGCGGGATCCTCATCCTCCAGGGCCTCCAAAGTTTCGTTGCTAATCGGTAGAGTACGCACCGGCGGAGCCACAATGTTGCGGGGTTCAAAGAGGGAGGCGCAGCCCGAGGTGAGGGCTGGAAAGGTGACTTGGCGGAGGGTGCGGCCATGGACGCGTGAATAGCGCTTGCAGAGCGATGGAGATAGGGTTTTAGCGGGATAAGATTTGTGGAGCTGTAGTTTCAACATAGTACATACGTGCATACAAAAGTTTCGCTAACACTAATTACATTTGCTATTTCACTTATCAATCAAACGAGCTTTTGTTTTGAACTCAAGTATATATGTGTGATTGATGTTGTTACGTACACACGGAAGGGCTCCATATATATAGAGAGCATGTGACTCGTAGGTTGATGCCAGCGTCAGCCTGATGATCGATGTTACCAGTATACCATGATATCCCCAGACCCTACACTAACTACTAACTTAAAATCCCGAACAAGCATCAACACCAAAATTGTCGTTATTATAACTAATTATGATCTTAACTAGCTAGCGAAAGTAACTTAAAAGAAGAAAAGCAAGCAATTCCATTTATTTTTCATATACATGTTATAGGGGGAGCAGGAAAATATAGTTTGTTGCAATAGTACTATGAGATATATATTTAGCTGGCTATATATAAAAATAAAATTTTTAAATTCCCTCACGTTGTGTTTGAATGGAGTTATTTACAAATTCTTGTGATTTCAAATGTTAGAATCACACTTTAAAACTCATTATATATTTGGTTAATGACATTAAATACTATATATAATTTCAGACTTTAGGATTTTTTACATGTACAAGCTTCTCCTTGCTCCTTAATTTCTTCTTTCTCCAATATAATTCTTGTTATAAAACTATGCAAGAAACAAACTTGTCTTCCGCGCCAAGCAACTCAACATCTTGGAGATCTTCTTCTCTATTTCAATTGCTCTGATCACATTTCTGGTTGGCAAAAAGAACTGAAAAAACTTTCGATTCTCTTCATTTCAGGATTGGTCCTCTAATTAATCCACAGCTCTTGTTTTAGTCTTCTCTGTGTGGGAGGGTGTGTTTACTTTTCTTGCCTTGATCTTTGCTTGGAGACAGTACTTCATAAATTTGTACTTATACAGCAGCTTCTTGCTCCGAACAATCAATGAAAATTTTTCACTTTACTGATTAAAAAAAAATCTTGTGATAAACCCATTCATAAAATTTAAGGTATTAAAAAAAAAGAACTATCCGTGAAAATCTCATCTTAGAACAGAAGCCCAATCATTGGGAAAGAAAAATTATATTGTCAATGAAATGCAGCACCTTGAACCTTAAAGTGACCAAAAAACTAAAAAAGTATAATTTTTAGTTGCCACATGTGGTAAGAGAAGAAGGAAGAGAACAGACAACAATGGAGTGAGGGTATAAACGAATAGAGCATTCAGTGAACCGTTAGTAGGATTTCGTTTATGTTTATTTGTTTAGTTAACTGAATGGAACACGAATAAATTTTTCTGTTCGATTAGTTAAAAAAATGAACACGAACAAGGTCCCATTCATTCATTTACATTTATGAACCGTTTGGTTATTGTTCATTTATGTTTATTTATTTATTTGTTTATGTCTATTTGTTTGTTTATTTGTATATTAGTTGTAAATTTATTATTATATATATTTTATATATCATAAATTTTATTAGTATCCACCTACTTCACACACACATGATTATGCCATATTATCCTCCAAATTAATATGTTATATTTATTTCCCTAAACATAATTAGTCATTCCCTCACAGTGTAAACCTACTACAGCACCAAGCTGAGCCTCATGGCTTTAACTCATGATCTCTCTCACCATCACCTATTGTTCTATCAATCATTGTTAGATTCGCTCTAATTCAAATTGGTGGTAGCCATTAACTTTAATTGTTCATGTTCATATTCGTTTATTAATAAACAAACAAACACTAATAGAAAAGTTGTATTCATTTATTATTTGTGTTTACATTCATTTATTATTTGTGTTCGTGTTCATATTCGCTAAATGTTAAATAAACAAACACGAACCTGACTTGTTTGTGTTCATTTGGTTTGAACAAACATGAACATAACTTATTTGTGTTTATTTGATTCGTTTATAGCCCTACAATGGAGACTGGTATAATTGGAAGAAGAAGATTGAGCCTTAAGGGATAGAAGACTGAGGATATCCATGACGGGGAACATCTTGTGGTCAGACCCAAACTACAAGCAAACTCTAAAATAGTGACCGACTATTCATTAGCTAAATAGTGGCTAATTTACTTTTTAGTGACTGAAAAATATGGTGGTCAAATGGTCACTAAAAGCCTGGTCACCAAGAGCTAATGATCATTTTTTCTCGGTCACCAGGAAGGTCTATTTCTGTCGCTAGGAGCAACCGTTTACTTCGGTCACTAGGAATGATTGTGCCCATCCCTGTAATATTAATTTTTATTTATAAACTTCTTTTTCATTTTTTTTCAAGTTATTCTTCTCTTTTTAACATTTTACTATTAAAAATAGGATTTTCATTGAATAATGAAAATGGATGCCTAATAACTAGAAATTTCTTTATTCATTTTTTTATTTTTTTATTTGTCTTTTCATTTTTTTTCTTTTTCTCAAGTTATCTTCATTTATAAGCCTCTCCATGTATTTTATCAATAATCGGAAAAGCTTTCAAAAAAAAAAAAAAACAAAAACAAAAACAAAACAAACAAAGAAAAAAACTTACTGCCTTGAAGGTTGTAATTAGTTGCTTTGAAGAACATAACTTTGGATGCCGATGTTCTATTTGCCAAAAGAGGACGAACATAATGGAGGCGATGGAGAGGATGGAGAAGGTGAATGAGAAAGATGATGAGAAAGATTTAAGAAGATTTATATAGAAAGATCGAGTGGTTTTTAATTGTTGATTTGTTTATAGATCTAACAGCTCAAATTATAAGGTGAGTTGATCACACGGATCATTAGGAGTGACTGTTTTGTTTCAGTTGCTAGAAGAAACTGTTCTAACAACTGTTTTGTAATAATATAAATATTATGACCATTTAGCCACCAATAAGTGGGTCCCTGGAAACAGTCACTGAAACGGTTGTTATGAGTAGGGGTGTTACCTAACCGAGCTTTTATCGAACTATTCGAGCTCGAACTCGAAATTATACTTAACGAACCAAGCTTTACGAACTTCGAATACGAGCCCAAGCCATTTTTATTATTCGGATAGCATATCGAATCGAGCTCGAATATGTTAGAGTTTGATTCGATAGGTTTTCGAGCCTATCGAACCTATATAATAATAATAATAATAATAATAATAATAATAATAATAATAATAATAATAATATAAATTTTAATGATATATTATTAATAATTTAAAGGAAGTAAAACCAGAAATGTAATAATAACAATTAACAAATTGTGAAATCGGGCACCGAACAGATCTTCGATTCGCCCCTCCACGGCTCTGCCCGAGTTCCCCTCTGTCGCCGTTGCAATTCGCCCTTCTGTTACGCGTCGATCGCCTCTGTCGCCATTGCGATTCGCCCCCCTGTCATGCGTTAGTCACCTCTGTCGCCGTCACAATTAGCCCCTCTGTCGCCATTGCGATTCGCTTCTCCGCTATACTTCTCCTCTGTGGCACAGTCGATCGCCTCTGCCGAACATCTCCTCTGTGGCATTTTCAAACTCAGTCACTCCTCCGCCGGCCGGACTTCTCCTCTGTGGCGTAGTCGTCGCTCCTGGTTGGGTATGTGATTCGTTGTTTCATACGCTGGAAACAGAATTTCATCTTACTGGGGTCAAATGTTAAACAAGCCATTAAAGTTAACCTCTTTTCAAAATGAGCTCAAGCTTGAACATACCTAATCAAGCCCAAACCAAGCTCGTATGTACAGGCTCTTTAACAGGTGTTTCGAACATTTCAAATGTTCGAATCAAGCTCGAACACCATACCGAGCCGAACTCGAGCATTATTTCCTTGAGCTTATCGAACCCAAGCCCGAACCCGAACACTTACCAAACTTAAACGACTCGAGCTCGAGCCTGAGGCGTTCGGGCTCGGTTCGGTTCGATAACAGCCTTAGTTATGAGTGATCGAACTAGTGACCATTTAGAAATAGTGGCCAAACGGTTGCCCAAAAGTAGGTTTTTCTTTTAGGTGACCGATCGAGCAATTGTTTCCTTGGCCATCGTCAGAACGGTCGCTCCCATTGGTCGGTTCACCGTTAATCTGTTGTAGTGCCATGAGTGGAGGACATGGCAGCAGAGAAAGTCAGAAAGGTGAAATTGAAAACATATCCCTTATGCCATTGGAGGGGAGAGAGAGAGAGAGAGATGGGGGGGAGAAAGAGACAAAAATGAGCTTAGAGATGAAGGTTTGGGTTGAAGTAAAGGTTAAGGAGAAGAGGATGGGGTGGAATGAATAATGGTAGCTAGAAACCATGGCGGAGGATTTGAATTTGTTGAATCAAGAAGACCATCATTTAGAATTCCGCCTATAATTAGGTTTGTTTTTTTAATTGGAATATACTACTTTAAATTCCACTTTACATTCCATAGAATTTTGGAATATTTTATTTAAAAGCATTTTTTTATTCTTACCTAACATAAGTGTATGTGTATGCATGTGTGTGTGTGTGTATATAATGGACTAAGGTGATATAAGGAAATAAAGTATTTTATCAAAATTTGAAGCTAACATAATGCGTTCAAATGCAAAAAGCAGCCTTATTTAAGATAGACTTTGAGAAAGCTTTTGACAATGTTAACTGGAAGTTCTTATTTTTTTTCTTGATGAAACAGATGAACTTTGGAATGAAATGGATTTCATGGATAAAAGTGTGTCTTTAGTCAACAAGAATATCTGTTTTGGTGAATGATTCTCCAATTGCAGAACTTTCCATGGAAAAAGATGTAAGACAAAAGGATCCTATGTCTCCTTTCTTGTTCTTATTTATGGTGGAAGCACGCCATTACATGTTGAAGGAGGCAATAGCTTTAGGAGAAATTTTAGGCATTATGTAAGAGATAGGAATGCTGCTATTTCTCATATTTAATTTACAGATGATACAATATTAATAGGAGATTTGAGTGAGCACAACTTATGGCAATTCAAGCATATCATGTATTGTTTTCAACTACTTTCTAGTGCCAAAATTAATCTTAGTAAAATTAGTTTAATGAGAGTGAATGTAGTTGATGATGAAGTTCTCAGACTGGCAGCAAATATTGGATGCAAAGTTGTAGCACCCTTTTCAACTATCTTGGAATGCTAGTAGGTCCCTATATGGAACAACTAGGTGAGGGTGTTACAAGACAGGCAATATGGAGGATTGGATATAAGTAGTGTAGGGGAGGGGGGAACTTGGCTCTTCCTCTCCAATTGATAGTAGAGATTTAATTTTGAGCATGATGAACTTTGGAGAAAGGTGATAGTGTCTACATATGGAGAGAAAGGAAATTTTTCTAATAGTCTTTACAATACAGTTTGGGGAGGGATTGTGGGGATTGGAAAGCGTTTGATGAATAGTGTTTGATGAATAAAGGGATAAATCTTTAAAAAAAACTTTTGTTGGAAGTTAGGTAATGGGGATAGTATAAAATTTTGGCATGATAAATGGTTAGGAGATGAGTTGTTTTCTATGAGGTTTCCTAGATTATTTAAGCTTTCTCAAAATAATTGTGTGAGAGTTTTTAAGATGGGAAGTTGGGACAAAGACTTGTGGAGTTGGGATTGTTAGTGCAAAAGGTTTGACAGGGGCAAGGACTTATTTAAACTTAGTAACTTACATATTCCTTGCTGGAGACAACTTCTTTTAACAGGAACTGGAAGGACGTATTGTAACGGACTCTAAACAATAACAGAAATTCTACAATAATAAAACTGTCAAAGTTGTACGATGTTTTTTCATCATGTGTTATCCCTCAAGTTTGAGATTTCTTATAGAACAATTAGTGTCCTGTTAAAGTTAATTTCTTTGCATGGAAAGCAAGTCATGATAAGATTGCTATGAAGCTTAACTTGTAAGCAAAAAGGGTGCAACCATAGTCTTTGCTCTACCCTGTTTGTCTTCTACTTCCTAAAGGCGTAACTTATCATCTCATCAACTATAGCATATCTTAAAAGCTATAGGATTCCATCCTTATATGGTATGGAGGAAAGTTCCCTGGATGTTGCACTGAGATTTTCTTTGGAATTTTACCGGTTAGTATAACCTCGATTGGCAGGAAAACTAGGGATGTCATATGCAAAATGACTTTGTGGATTATCTAGAAGGTTAAAAACCTACTAGATATGTTTTTATAAATCCAATTACTCTCTTACTTCTGGATATCGAAAAGGAGTAGGAACTCTACTATGACTTTTCAAGATTGGTGTGCTTCTCCTCTTATGTTTGTTTAGATCTATGGTTTCTTAATCAAATTGCCAAGAGTTTTATGTATACTTGTTTGCCATCTTGTAATCTAGCTTCTAGCTGGACATTTCGTTTAATAAGGCCTTTTGCTAATTAAATTTTTTTTTGAATGGTTATAGTTTTTTATTTAATTAGAAAATTTACTACTATAATGTATTTTTTAAAAAGAAAATTCTGAGCCTATAGTAGAAATAGAATGAATCTTGAGACATAGAGACATTGTGTGTTTAAGTCTTTCTTATCTACATCATATTCCTTTTTTTCTTTTTCACACATCATCAGTTGGGTTTAGATTCCATTATAAGCATGGTCGGTTGATTAATTTATTATCTTTATTCTACTCGATAATCACCCATATATATATTTTTTATTATTTCTACTCTACTTCCTCCTCCACAAAACTATTTTATCATCATTAAAAAGTATCATCTTGTTCATTTGAAGCTCTATAGCAAGTAGATCAAGGTGATCTGTTTTGATGTTATAGGATCAAGTGAAGTGTGAAAAATGGTAAGACGTAAGTGGTAAGGCATTTCCAAATAATGGATGAGGTGATGATGTCTTTTTAATTTTTATTTTTATCTATTCGAGTCATCATCCATGTTTTGTATTTGGATGGTTTGTTAGTCCAGTCATTTGTTGGTATATTAGTCTTATAGAGTACTAGTTTGTTAATATGTAGGTTTAGTTTTTATTTATTTATTTTTTTGGTCTATCGGTATTAGAATGTATGCTTAGATACCAAATCTGTCTTGCATATTCATTTTGCAATATCTTAAGGACTTAAAAATGTGTGCAAGGCATACAGTCAAGTCAAGTATTTTTTATTTCTCAATGGTATATTGCTACAGTGAATATTGTATGTCCTACAATTAATGAGAATAACATTTCATAAGAAAATTTTGTCTAAGCATGTATTATATCATGATTTATTTAGCTAATTATGTGATTATAACATGTCTTCTATATGGGTTGCATTTTCCTTTTTGTTTGGGTCAGAGTTAACCTCTAGCACTATAAGTAATTTTATATGTACTTTTTAAGTTGTTAAAATTTTTATGGATAACATCATTTACCTTTACTCATATATATTTCAGTGGCCCTATGTGTCGTGTTTGAGGTTGTGTTGAGTAACACTGGCCTATTTAAAGATTTGAGATTAATTGAGTTTGTAGGGATATATGCATGTTAATGAGATTATTTTGAGGTTCAATTTTGGATGTTGGGTGTTGGGTTGTTGGCTCAAAATCATAAAGTTTGAGGACTTGTTGCATAATTAACCTATTAATGGGGTTTTTTTAAAAAAAAAATTGGAGACTTGATTGCTTGCTAAGAACACCAAAACTTAATTGCCAAGGTGGAGCGATTTGTCTTGGTTTGTTTAATTACTTGGGAAGTAAGTATTTTAGTTTATTTAGGATTTGGTTTTAGTTTTCTTATTTATTTAGGATTTAATTTTACTATTTTGATATAATTTATGTTTCTGTGTGACCTATAAAAATGCTTATTGTGATAGAATTTTGAGTATGAGAAAAAATCCAATATAGTAAAAAAGTAAGATGTGAAGATTCTAAGAGGGATGAGAGATCTGGAGGCCGAAAAACGTTAGGACGAAAAGTCTTTTGTGATTTTCAGGCTAGAATGAGAAACCTTTTTGTGATTTTTATATCTTGTAATTGTATGAGGGCAAGATATTAGGGTTGTCAGTAATATGTAGGGGATTCATATATCAATATGAGCACTAAGGGCATATCCTTACAATAATATTTATATTTTGTTCAAGTGAATTTTTTAATTCATGGATATAGGTTAGTTAAGGGCCAAACCAAGTTAGATTTGTGTGTGTTTCTTTGAACGTGTTTGTTATTCTGCTACGTGTGATGAATGATTGAAGAATTTTTTTCTTAGCTCCGATATAATGGATTGTGTAGTGCATTCTTGACATGGTGGAGCTTGTGTTCATATATATTAATGTTTGTATTCATTTCTGTTCATTGTTATATTCATGTTTTGGTAGTATTTGTTGTTTGTAGTCATGATCATTTGTTCGTGGTTGTCATCACATGTGCTCATGTTTGAAAAAATTTTGAGCCAATATAAAGATTGTTGGGTTGTTGGCTAAAAATCATAAAGTTTGAGGACTTGTTGCATAATTAACCTATTAATGGAGTATTTTTTTTTTTAAGATCCGAGACTTGATTGTTTGCTAAAGGTGCCCAAACTTAATGGCCAAGTGGAGTGGTTTATCTTTGTTTGGTTAATTACTTGGGAAGCAAGTATTTTAATTTGTTTAGGATTTAGTTTTAGTTTTTTTATTTGTTTATGATTTAGTTTTCCTATTTCAATATATGCTTGTGTTTGTGTATGACCTATAAAAAGACTCATTATAGTAGAGTTTTTAGTATGAGAGAAAAGCCAATGTAATGAAAAAGTAAAATGTGGGGGTTTCAAGAGGGAGGAAAAATCCGGAGGCCGAAAAAGACTCGGACGAGAAGTCTTTTGTGATTTTCATATCTTGTAATTGTGTGAGGATAAGATATTGCTGTTGTCAGTAGTATGTAGGAGATCCATATATCAGCGTGAGCACTAAAGACATATTTATACTGTAATATCTATATTTTGTTCGAGTGGATTTCTCTAATCCATTTATGTAAGTTAATTAAGAGTTGAACTATGTTAAATTTGTATATATTTATTTGATTGTGTTTATTGTTCTACTGCATGTGATGAGTGAATGAGAAATTTTTATCCAATATTTAATTAAATTAGCGTTCAATTCAAACTGAAAAGTTGAAATGACCAGTATTCCTATTATCCACAATCATGTATTTACTGATTGTTATGTATAGTATGTCGATTTATTAGCTCCTTATACTTCCGTTGATAACAAAAAAATTCTCTAGTCTCCTACTTTCAAGACCTTACGCGTCGTCTGTCCCAACCGAATTAAGGAATTTGTGTAATTTAAACGTGCTAAAATTCCAAACCGACCATCTGATTGATATGTTATATCCACATGAAATTAATTCCCCTGGCAACAGAAGCTCCAAGGAGAACCCGTGGAGATGGACTCGACATTATTGGCATACATTTCATCTCTTTCTTCGCAGCGGGGGGTGCCTTGGTTTGTCCTATTCATGTATACTGACAGAACCAAACCTTTGGATTCTTGTATGTCCATTATCATAATGACTTGAGAGGAGAGAAGTTGTTCCGTAACTCTCTGCACTTCAATGTTCAATTTTATATTTATGAACAATTCGATTAATATTTGTTTATATTCATTTCTTTATTGGTTCTTTTATTCATTTATTTTTTTTTTGTAAGTTCAACTGACAAACATTTGTTTTTGTTCATTTTTTCATTTATGTTTGTTTATGTTGTGCATGAACACATTTATTCATATTACTCGCAAACATATTCATTTAATGGTGTTCACGATGCGTTCGTTTGTTCATGGAAATGTTATTTATGAATGAATGAACATGAACAGAAAAAAAAAATTATTTTATATATTGATGTTGTTCATGTTTGTGTTCATGTAAGGTTTTACAAATGAACACGAGCAAGGCTTGTTTAGTTTTTTTTGTTTTATGGCCCTACTTCCTTGCATCTATCTTCTGGTATGGTTTAACTAGCACTATAAACTAGTTTACTTACACAACTTTATCACAAGATTCTAAATTGTATCGAGTATGGCAAAGTTATATATATTTAAATGGTAAAAAATGTTTTTTAGAAAATTATTTCAATAATAAACAATATTAAGGTAATTATTTCAATGATAAACTAAGGTACATATACTTCATTCAGAAACAAATATTTCAGAGAAACAAAGAAATATTTCTAATTGTAGTTTTTCAATATAATTACAAAGTTTGGATAAAAGATCCAAGATTAATAAATAAATAAATAAGATGATATCAAATATTTCTAACTCTTGGTTTATGTCCCTCCATGGGCCTGTTAAATTTGGAATAATTTTTGTTATATTTAGAAGCATTATTACAGGTGTACAATAGAATAATATATTATTTCATGCTATTACTATAATTGAGGAAAGGATAATTAATGCTAGCTATTCTGAACCCGAATGATAACTAAACAAACTTGTAACGTGTTGGAAAAAGTGACAAGGCCGCAGTTGAATTCTAAACCTCTTCAAATGCCCCTTTGATAAGAAAAGTTGCTAGGGAAACCCATTTGAATACATTGCACTACTCTTCGCCACAAAACATTTTTCAATCTGTTTTTTTCTTTTGTTTTCAAAATATGCGAAATTCTTACATCTTTATACATATTTTCTTAGATTTATTGCCCTTCATTTAGTTTATTAATGCAATTATTAGTTAACTAGAACCATTATATTAATTATCTAGTGAATGATAATCACGGAAGAATTGAAAGCTATTGTTGTACAATACTCATAATTTTTTTTAAAAAAAATGTGAAACAATAACAAACATTATACTTTCTTTATCCCAAGAAATGGAATATATACCATTCTTGTAATTTTTTTTATTGTAATCAACCACCAATATTGCCCATTTGACTGCCACTATAAGAAAAAGGTGCTTTAGCAACGGCTTGCCGTCGCAAAACAAGACATAGCGACGGCACGACGTCGCTAAATGGTCAGTTGCTAATTTACTCGCTGCTAATTTTTTAGCGACGGCCCACCGTTGCTACATAGACCGTCACTAAGTTTCCGGTAACTCATCTGCCGGCACTGTAGCGACGCCTTCCCGTCACTAGTTAGTGACGCATAGCCGTCGCTAGTTAGCGACGCCTTCCCGTCGCTAGTTAGTGACGCATAGCCGTCGCTAACTTGTGTTGTTAGTGACTAATGTACGTCGCTAGTTAGTGACTCACGTACGTCGCTAGTTAGTGATACTTGCCGTCCCCAAATGCTCTATACAACTTTATTCCGTAAACCTCTACCATAGTCGTCCATTCTATCCAATCAAAACACAAAACTTATTCGTCGTTAGTGACGCTTATCCGTCGCTAACTAGTGACAGATAGACGTCGCTAGTTAGTGACGTGCAATCGTCGCTAGTTAGTGACGTGCAATCGTCGCTAATTAGTGACGCATGGCCGTCGCTAACTAGTGACGTATTGCCGTCGCTAGTTTGTGACGTATAGCTGTCGCTAGTTTGCGACGTATAGCCGTTGCTAGTTAGTGACTTGTGGTCGTCGCTAGTTAGTAATAGTTAGTGACGTGTTGTCGTCGCTAGTTAGTGACGCTTGGTTGTCGCTAATTAGTGACGCGTGGCCGTCGCTAGTTGCTGGAAAAAAAATTAACCACCAGTCCTCTCCTATTTACATATCTATTCAATACCACACAGACTCAAAACTTTCTCCCAGACATACAATGTTATGTGAAACACATCCAAAAATCATAAACATAGCAATTCATAATTAGAATATATATTGTATAACAAGTTACAGATGGCATCTCTATAATGTTAATAATTATAGTCAAACAAGTTAATGGGATATTATTCAACCCTAATGACAACTAGTGACACTTACAAACAGTACCTAAGCATCAGACTCTGGAGCAGCTGGCGGTCTCTTCCCAATTGCTTGCCAGATGGATGCCATCTGATCCTGGTGTCTTCGCTCCATCTGTGCTAACTGATCCTGATACTGACTCTCCATCTGTGTAGTACGTCTATCCATGTCCTCTTGTACTTGTGATTGCAATTGGCTCATTCTTTGGGAGACTCTCTCCTCCACCCGACGGTCAACCTCATTCTTGAATTGGGATGTCTGAGTGAATGATATTGGTGCAATAGACCCATCACCGTAGTATGAACGATGACGACGACTAGGCACCAAATGACTCTCAGAACCCATTCCTGTGATACGGCCCTTATTTTTCCCCCTAGCAATCTCAGCAAACAGCAATGCCTCATCGAACTCAACGTCACCGTCTGACCGCTGTGTTATTTCCTCTACCTCTGCAAGATATTGAGCCTGTATAATGCTCCATGTTAATCAAGTAAGTAACATTAGTATATGGTTAATATCTTTTTAAGCACTATCTAATAGGTCGTTCATACTGACCTTCAAATTTTCCATCTTCTTATTCACTTTCTTTCCATCTTTCTTTATGTAGCACTTGTTCCATGGTTTGAAGAAGCCCGGATCGTGTTTCTCCGGATCAGCATCCTTCTGCATGGTAATAAGAAGACATAATTTGTTAGTTACATACTTATTGTGACAAAATTCAATTAACTCAAAATTTGATTTTTCTTACCATCTTCAGCCTATGCCCTGAAATTGAGATTCTACCTCCAGCATAATTTGCCATCTCTTCACCTGATGCACTTCTAATCTGGCTCATCCTAGATGACATTTCCTTGAATTCAGGTGAAGCCCACCAAGCTTCAAGTGCCTATATTGTCTCTGTCGTCATCCAGTTCGCCTTTTCTTTTCGCTTCGTCGGATCCTTCTCTCTTCTTATTTTTTCATATGACTGCATCAAGCGTCTCTTTCCCAATTTGCAGAAAATTGCAAATATCCGATTATGATCAGAAGGGTCCCACGAACATTTAGTCTAAAAATTATCAACAAAGTCAATTAAAGTTTGCTTTCATATAATAATTGCAATAACTTTTAATTAACTTATGAACCTGGAAGACGCTAAACCATTGGTCAACAGCACCGGCCATGGCAGCCTCCTCCCATGTCCTATACGGTCCATGAAAATGACCCTTGATGCAATGAGCAATATGGTCCTGCGCAGCGTATGGAACGAAGCTACACAATGAAAACAACAATCAATATTGTTAATAACCAGTGCATAAAGAATAAAATTACTTAACAAAAGGAGGTTTAATAATTACCATACCATGTATCAGCATAAGGTGATATATGAGTACGTCGGGGTAGCACGCTCCCAGATCGGTCAGGGCTCAAAGAATCCATGCCACCATCCAAGGAGTCTGGCTGATCAGATGACTCGTGGGAGTGAACTGTAGGCAATCTACTCTCACTTGGCGTACTACCACGCCGACTTGAGTGCGATGATCTTGAGCCTCCACGCTCCATTGACACACCCGTGTCCGGTACAATCGTTTCGACTGGAGGTGATGGTCCATGTATACCACGAGTAATATCGTCAACCGTACGACTCGACGGCTACTTCCCTCTACTACTGCTCGTTCCTCTAAGGCCAATAGCATTTACAAAGTCTTTCATCAGGCTCTTCTTTGGCAGTCCCCGCCTCCTATACTGGTGGGGTTCGGTACCCTCACCGTCTTCTCTTTCAGCCATTGCAGAATACTGAAACAATTATTATAAGCATAACAATATTTAGACTGTATAATTCAGAATTGTTCTTTTACATACTGGTTGTAGACATGGTCTCTATTATATCAAAGTTATTGAGAAAATATAAATTACAAATTTTCATAATATAAGAAACTCTAGTGCTTGGACTACAATGTTAAACATCATCAGTATCATCTTCTTCATCTTCGGTTTCTAAATCATCGAGTTCAACATCACTCTCCTCATCATCCTCCGTGCCTCCTGTGTCTTCATCCTCTGACTCGTATTCTTCCATCACATCATTAGTTGCACAGATCTCGTCATCAACAGTTTCACCCACATTTATATCACCTAGATTGTCAATTGGGTCATCATGAATCACTTGTGAAAGCCGCTCCCCAACTTCTTCTTGAAAAGCCTCAGTATGTTCAGTTATTTCATAATTGACAATACGTCTTGCCTTTATCTTAAGGACTGCCCACCAACCAACCTTCTCTTTTGACTTACTTGGGTAAGGGGTGTAATACATTTGATCCGCTTGCGATGCAAGAATAAATGGATCATACTTAGGGTACCTCCGGTTGCAAAGTACTTCAACAATTCTATATTGTTTATGAATGCGTGTCCTACGTTCCGGTGTCGTGTCAAACCAGTCACACCTAAATAGCACAACGTTCTTATGAGGCATTCCAGGGTACTCCAGTTGAATAATTTCTTGAACTACCCCATAGAACTCAGTCTCAACATTATTTGCTGATCTAGTGCATTTTATGCACACCCCACTGTTATACGTTGATTTCCCCTCACCCCATGCAACAGTCCAGAACTTGTATCCATTTACGAAATATACGGGCCAGCACTCAACTCGACGTGAAGGGCCACAAGCTACATCCCATAGAATTTGACTTACTTCGCCATTAGCATTGTCACTAACCTACAGGAAGTAAAACAATGTTATGAGAGTCCATTTCTGTGGTTTATGGTGATATCGTTCTACCACGACTTACATAATTTTGTAGCCATGTTGGGAAATCTTTCTCAATTCTCTCATCAACTTCTAAGGCAGATATGTTTGGTGTCATCAGATGCAAGACTTGGACAAACTTTCTGTTATCAACGCACAACATAACGTTCTAATAAGTTATTAATGATGTAAACCTACGAATATAACTGATCAAGTTATAGTCAGTTACTACTTACGTGATATATGGTTTTATCTCATCACAATTGAGAAGGATATACAATGTCGCAGCTTGCAGCTCCATATCATTCAAGAACCGATACTTTGACTGTCCATGTGGACGTCCAGGATATGTGAATATTTTCCACAATGTTCCATCTTCTGGAACTTGCCCACCGTCATCATTCCTTGGGACCCTATTACCCATTCGGGGAATGTGGGACTCAAAATAGTAAGAGCAAAAAGTTGATGTCTCTTCGATCAAGTAGGCATTGCATATGGACCCTTCAACACGGGCCTTATTCGACACTCTATGCTTAAGATTCCCTAAACACCTGCTTATTACAGAGCGTGTTATGAAGTATTTAAACTAAACCAATTTTGATATTATTAAATTAAAGCTTACCGCTCAAACGTGAACATCCAACGATACTGAACAGGTCCACCAATTAATGCTTCATATGCCAAGTGGACTGGTAAATGTTCCATTGAGTCGAAGAATGCAGGTGGGAAAATCCTCTCCAGCTTGCATAGTATAATTGGGATGGTACTTCGTAGTGCCTGGACGGCATCAACATGTAATTCAGGTAAGCACAGATCTCGAAAGAATTGGCTCAATTCAGTTAATGGTTTCCATATGTTCTCCGGGAGTGCCTGAAATAGTAGGGGAAGTAAGCGTTGCATAAATACATGACAATCATGACTTTTCATTCCAAACATTCTTGTCGAGCTATTGTCGATACACCTGCTGAAATTTGAGGCATACCCATCTGGAAGTTTGAGGGACTTTACCCACATTAACACATCAGACCTTTGCGATGCGGTCAGTGTGAATGCAGCCTTAGGTTTGAATACACCCCCACCTTCTAAGTCAATCACATTCAAGTCTGGACGATTGCACAGTATCTGCATATCTCTACGTGCCTTGACATTGTCTTTCGTTTTATTCTTCATATCCATTACAGTGTTGAATATATTGTCAAAGACATTCTTTTCAATATGCATGATATCAAGGTTATGTGGGAGGAGGTTGGTTCTCCAATAAGGCAATGTCCAAAAGATGCTACGCTTTGTCCAATTGTGTGTTTCCCCGTAACCTGGCATCTTACATATGTTACCAGTTTCAATGACTGATGGCACCTGAGACACACGAGACCAAATTTCATCCCCCGTTAGTCGCTCAGGAGGGGCGGACTTCTCCAGTTTCCCTTTTCTAAAAGAAACTCTATTTCTTCTATAAGGGTGTTCAATATCCAAAAACTGACGGTGGCAATCAAAAAATGATGTTTTCCGGCTGTGCTGCAGTGTAAAGGCCTTCGACTTTTCCATGCATATGGGACATGAAAGTCTACCATGAGTCATCCACCCGGATAACATGCCATAGGCTGGGAAGTCACTAACAGTCCACATCAGTGCCGCTCGAAGTCAAAAATTTTGCTTCAGTGAGACGTCCCATGTTTCAACTCCGTCATCCCATAAAAGCTTCAACTCATCTATTAACGGCTGTAGGTAAACATCAATTTTCTGCCTTGGACTACGTGGTCTTGGTATCATCGAGGTTAGAAACATATATGGACGCTTCATGCACATCCATGGTGGTAGGTTATATGGAGTGACTATCACAGGCCAGCAAGAGTACTGTCGACCAGAGGCTCCAAAAGGATTGAACCTATCAGAACACAGTCCAAGTCGAACATTTCGAGGCTCTGCTGCAAACCAAGGGTATGTCCTATCAAAATGCCTCCATGCTTCAGCATCAGAAGGATCTTTGAGTACATTTGTGGAAGGGGCATGTACCTTATACCATCGCATGTGCTCTGCTGTTGCATTGGATGCATATAGTCGTTGAAGTCTAGGTATTAGTGGGAGGTGATGCATGGTCTTCAATGCTTGATATTTTCCCACTTTACCATTTCTTGGCTTATAACGTGGAGCATCACAGAATTTGCAACTAATGGCATCTTGGTCACTTTTCCAATAAAGCATGCAATCGTTGACACAAACATCAATTTTTATATGTGCTAGACCCAAACGGGAAACCAATTTCTTCGTCTCATACCATGTACTCGGCATATTGCTGTCTGCTGGCTGAGTTTCCCTCATCAACTTCGCAATGCCATCATAACATCCCACTGACATATTGTAATCCGATTTCAGATTGAGCAAACGCACTGCAGCTGAGAGTTCGGAATGTTTGTCACATCCATCCCACAATGGTGTTGACGCTGAAGCAAGGACATCATAGAAACGTCGGGCATCAGCATTCGGCTCCTCCTCCACCTCAACATTGATTGAAGGGTGATTAGGACCTACAGCATCAAACACCATTCTTTCGAACTGGTTAACCGAAGAACAATTATCTTCGTAATGCTCATGAAACCGGTAAGGCTGAGGCAGACCCCCTAAATTAACTGTTCACCATGGGATGTCCAATTCCAGTACATTAGCATGAACCCCCACTTATACAGATGAAGTCTTACCTTGTCACAAGATCTAAATTGTAGGTTCTTACATTTTCGGCATAGGCATCTAATTTGCTCCCCATTCATGAACTGAACATTAGCACATGCGAAGCTTATAAACTGTTCCACTCCCCTACTCCACTCCTCCGTAAAACCCCCTTTCTCTCGGATGTAGCGTTTACTGTACATCCAAGTCCGTTCGTTTTCCATTCTCTTCCAGTCCGAGTACACTACCGTACTTGTATATTCGTTGAACCCTTATTAATTCTGCTAATGTCAAACTATATGCATCAGAACATGGCAAGAAATATAAATCAATTGTCTCTACTGCCATAACTAATAATTATCCCTAAACAGCTAAGTACACAGAGATGGAGTACACATATATAGATAACATTAACGTAGTATGTTATGAACTGTGATCATCAACTAATTTTCTCATGCGATTAAGCAAATAGTTGAATAGCATCCATACTGTACATTCTTTTTACTCCTTTACACAACAGAGCTCCACAGTAATGATATTACTTAGTAGACTTTGTATTGTGTTAATGGGAATACCTATCCTTCATGTTTACATCTACTTTTGTTAAATGAATAAAACAATTAAAAGCAACTAAAGTCAATTACGTTCTTTATCAATTTTTGCTTAAACTTGTGTGATTACGGATTTAAGTTCAAGTTCTACGTTTGTGCCTTTTTGGATTCGTTATTGAAACCTATCATTATATATACGTTAAATAGCATCCATACTGTACAATCTTCTTATTACTTTTAACAACATATTACATATTAATAGTAATAAAATTACTTATATGAGTTGGTATTATGTTAATGGGAATAACTATCGTTCATGTTTCTTTTCTTCTTATGTTAACTGAATAAACAATAAAAATCAACTAGTTTCACTGACGTTGGATGTACATTTTTACTTCAACTGTTATGATGAAGGACTGGAGTACTTCAATTCCTAACTTTGTCGATTTGGATTCATTATTGAAACCCAACAATTATATAGATGTTGATTTTATGGTGGATGCTGGCTTTTTAAAATGAAATTTTAACTTTTTCTTATTATTACCAATTAGTGTATCTGTTGATTATGAAAATTTAATTTAGTCTAACCATCTCACAGCGACTTCCATATTTTTTGTTAACTTATATTACAATGCTTTAACTGCTTTGGCAAAACTGTAACGTACCTGTGCACATTTTTACACATTCTATCCATACTGACAACAGTTGAAATAAATTTATTTCACACTGAGAATCATGCCTTACCTGGTAGCATCATATGATCAGTCCAACATGCTATCACATGATACTATAATTTTTTTACATCAAACTGTGCTAACTTAAAATTAATTCTCCAGTTTTTTAACATGAACAGTTAACAATTTTTGTTAACTCTCTTCCCAAACAAGAGGGGTCATCCTACATCTAGTGTTCGATGTACATGTGATCGAAACTAGCAAACTATACATTTATGATCTCTGACAAAAAAAATAAATACACTTACAGTTGGTAGTAGATAAACAATTGAGCACAAATTTTTTGACTCTTCCTGTCCAAAACCACCTTGTACCACAAATGTCCTACGTCACTACATTTTACAGCAACAATTGCAGTTAAGTAATCAACATATGCTGAACATTTTCTCCATAAAAGGCAAAAAGGTATCCGAAGGACGGAAGGAAGATTACCTTACTTCTCAAAAGAGAGTTAACAGCAATATGTGAAATCAGTGGCTCCCTGTACTTCTACTGAAGTTGTTGTACATCGTTTAATTAAACCTACATGCAATGAATCAAAATTTAATTGTAGAAAATTTCATTGTAAGTCAGTGAATTTGGGCTGACCATAGAAAATCCACATGAATAAGAATGCATTATGTTGCTTAATTAAGAGTTTAACAACGTAACGAATCCATTAACATTACACTTAATATCTACAGTCACTACAATTTACACTTGAAATAACATGAGAAATATGTATGCTTCATTTCAGAGATATCAGTGATGCGTCTAGGCGTACTTGTTAATCATAGAATAAAATTGACAGAAGCTTGCTTCATTATTTTCGTTTCTTTTTTAACTTCTCAACACTGACAAACAACTACATGGTTCAACTCAACAGTCAACAATGACATCGTAACTCATAATCAGGAAGCTACTCACATCTACAGACGTAGTAACCAACATATGTGATGTTGATCCCTTTTTTATCGCACGAGACTCGAGTATTTGTCAATTCTATTTCAGCAACTACTTAGAATGTGCTGGTTTATAGGAATATCATTTTTACGCACACCTTGAACATACTTCACATCGATATCTTATATATAAACAAAATGCGTAACTTGCATGAGCTAATAAATAGCTAACATAATTTGCGCCCCACCTTAATTAACGATAAAAAATCATTTATTTCCTAATTTTTCAATTTTTAATTTTGACATAATAACCTGAGACACACAAACCTTAATTGAATCACATAGATAGAGAAAACAAGAAGGGGTTGTGTAGGTCCTTCATCTAGAAGGAAGCGTAAACAAAAACAAATTCCTGTTGCCTTCTAGCTAGATAGTTGATTCCTCCCAATGCTTTTGTTTAAATTAATATATCTCTTAACTTTAATCAATGACTAGTAAAAGCTATATTAAAGCCTCAAATTAGTTCCATACTAATGGTAAGGAATGTTTGTTGTAGTCATCTAATAGTAGGCAAAGAACAGTCTCAGGTAACCTACACATGCCGTCACTAAGTAAGTGCCTAAAGGATCATGCATTTGAAAGGAAAAAAAATCAGAAAACTGTGTCTACCTTTGTAACATTAGGATTATTAAGCTTGTGCCAAACAGCAACTTCTTGTGGAAAAGCTGCTCTCAGTGCTGCAGCCTCAGCTTCCGTTCTCTGGCCTTCTTCACCCCAGTCAAGCAACTTCACTGAAAATAAAAGATGCCACAAAAGAAAAAGGAAATGAACACTACTCCTCATCATTTAGTAAATTCAAAAGTTGGAGAAGCCAAGTAAAGTTAACTAAATATGTCGTAAATCACATGTCCTCTGTAGAATATAAGTACAAGAATCTTTGAACTATAACAAAAATGTCAATGTTACTTCTAACCATTTTAAGCAAAAAAGGGAAAGGAAAAGAAAAATATTTAGCACTATATTCCTCCACTTTCCACGATTTAATATATTCTTACATTTCAGAGATTCCTGCCACGTCAAATACCCAGCAGAAACTTGTGCGAGCAGTACCCGGAAAGCTAGTAGGTCGAAGGTTAGTTACAACCCACTGAAAAGAAGGCTGCGGAAACATCAGAACTATGATTTCAGTCATCAAATAGAAGATAAAAAGTGGAAATGCAGTCTTGACTTCATTGGAGTTCTAATTCATCTTTGAAACAGAAACAAAGAAAAACAAGAAGGAAAAGGCCATGGCATATTGACAGTTAATAATCTAAAAATTTCATAAAACAAAGAAAATTCTTGACAAGTATTGCTGTGAAGCAAAAAGGAATACAGACAAGACTTGCGTCAGATCTACTTTGTTTGCAAGCCATATGGTCAAATTTCTTCCTTGTACATCCAAAATGCCATCCCTCAAGACCCATATTATCATTATTTAAGAGAATGTAATTCCTAAAATGATAAATCCAAAGGAATGCACCATGAAGCTTATAGTTTAACCCAGTTTTCAGTCGCTCAGTTAATTCCTAGTTCGACTGATATAAAACATGACAAGAAACACTCACTAAGTCCAACATGAGAGGCAGAAAAGAAAGGAACAACACCAACAGAAGAAGTAAATTCAAGAGCAACATAATTAAAATAATCTCTTAAAAACTAGACGAAATAAGAATTCCTCACTCCCATTCATTTGTGGCATCTAACAACAAAGTAAAAATTCAAAAACTATTACATAAATCCTACTAGAAAGGTTTGATTACACATAATGTGGGCGCATAAATTTCAACACTCCGCAAATGATTTTTTGTGAAAAACAAAAACAGAAAAACAAAACCCACATAGAAGAGAAGGAAACACTAGAACATCAAAGGAGAGTAGCAGCGACATTAATAGTTCACAGCCAAATAAAGGCTCACCTCTGGTGGCAGTTGCTTCAAGACAGATATTAGTTTTGCTGGGTGATATTCTCCATCTCCACCGGCTCTTACTCTTCTAGGAGTTGCATCGAGGACCCAGACCTGTAGAAATTTATCAAACAATGAAAAATGACATACATACAATTACAGGATAGATCACCAATAACTAAAAATTAAACCTGTCAAACTGCTACATTGCATTTCAGGGTTTACACTTTCTTAGTTACCCATTTTAGCACGAGGTGGACTGGGACACATTTGCATGCCAAACATCGGGGACATGCTTGCAAAGAAATGTTAAAGTTTACGGCATAAAGAGAAGCTTTTATTTTTGGCTGCATAACACATTGTTGTGTTAACATTTGCTCAGAGTTATGTTTTGCTGTGAATCATGAAACTTGGATTTGATTCCTTAGATATCTATAGCTGTCTGATTTGAAGTGCAGATGCTATTTAAAGTTGCATGATTCTTCCTTGAAGTCAACTGCTGAAGAAGATAATGATGCTTCAAAGACCCCATCTCAGAAGAAGAAGATGAAGAAACAAAGAAAGGCAGAGCGAGGTAAAAAGGTGTGTTATTGTAAGTTTGTTCTTTTGAATTCTGAGAGACTAGTATGTGCATTGGCTTGTTTATGAGTTCAAAATGGAATAGTTCATGGCTTGAAACCAGAATTTTGGCGCAGGGAGCTGATCTTATTTATAGCTGTAAAAACCTGTATGAAGGATGGGAGGAACCAGGAACATTGACTTAAGTTTGACTTTGTGCTTGGAATGGAATGTTGATCTGAAATTTTGCAGCAAAGTTTAGCTACATATTTAGGACTTATCTGCAAGTTCTCGTGCAATTTGAAGCCCTGGAACTCAACATGGCCTCTTAATATGAAGGTTGCTACTAAGACAACTTGCAGAACTTGGTACTTTTCTAATTCTAGGTGAATGACTTCTAAATTGAGGTTTTTGTTTCTAGAAAATTTTATTATGGCCAAAGTATGGGAACTATAAAGTTTGGCTGGAAATGAAGCTCCAGAACTAAAAATGACCCCCTTGAACCTAAGTTCCAAGATGATAAAATCTGCAAGAGTGGCAGAATTGTGACTATGGCTTGAGCTTAAGGTTTTGATGCTTAGTTACTAGTTAAGTGGGGTCTGTGAGGTTGATAAGAGGTTATGAACAAGGTCTTGAAACTTTTTCATCAAGGAAATTGGTTCCAAAATGAAATGGTAGGCTGCCTAGAAAGGGAACTTGTGCAAGTGCCTAAAGGATGTAATGTTGACCAGGAGTTTGACTTTAAGATTGGGATGAAGTATTGAGCTGAAATTTGGCAGTCATGGTTACCTGCATAATTAGGACTTTTCGGCTCAATTTGAATGAATTTGAGCCACCACAACTCAGAAATCAATTAATATGTAGTTATGCTGGAAAAGTGACCAGCAAAGACATTTTGGCTTCAAACTTCAGGTAAATGGCCTGAAATTTTGGATTTCTCAGTTTGGAAAACTTTGATATGTATAAAAGAAGTTAACTGTAAATTTTGGTTCAATTTGGAGCATAGGAACTCAATTAGGCTCTTTGAGTCCAAAATATTGCTCAAATGGCCAGCAGAAGAAGAATCGCTTCAAAACCTTGGTAGAGGACTTATAAATTGGTGTATTGGGGCCAAGATAAGTTTATTATAGCAAAAATATGGTGACTGGAATGTTTGGTGTTAATTCGAACACTGCAACTCAAAATACCCTATAAAACCAAGGATTGTGCTAAAACAATCAGCAGAACGAAACAGGCTTTAAACTATTAAAAGAAGGCTTCAAAATTTAGGGGTTGAAGCTGGAACAAGTCTTAAATATGTAAATCAGGGTATCTACAAAATATTATGTCAGTTGGACAACTGGAACTCCAAAAGACCCAGTGAAATGAAGGCTGCAGGCTACTGGAACCTGCATAAGTGACTTGTTGGAGCAGGTTTGACTCAACTTGAATTTGGGCAAGAAAGGGAATTTTTTAGTGAAATTTTGCAGATAATGTTATACTGCAAAAATGGACTTACTTATGTCCTTAAACCAGATTAATACATAAATCACTGGTTTTGCATCTAGCCAACAAGTGTAACCCGCAGAAAAGAAGATTTGCTTGAAATCTTGGCCTCCCATTTTCTGAGTTGAATTTTAAGGTTTTAAACCAAGTTGTTATAGTAAAAGATTGGTTTCTGAATAATTTCAGATAAAATGAGGTTGTAGAACCTGAACTGACACTCAAATCCACTATGTTTATGGTAAAACTACCAGTGGAGGAAGAGTTGCTTCAAACTCTGGGTTACAAGCTTTGACAGAAATTAAGCAAACTAAGAAGAAATCAACACAGAAGGGATAAAAACGCCTTTTAGGACACATACTGTACCACAGGAATTTGAATAAAATACAAGTCAACCAGAAAAAAAACCCATAAATAGGAATAATGAATGCGATTTTAAAGCTTCTTAGCTCCATAGCTTGTAATTTGTATCAAGCTAAGAAATCTCTCTCAAAGTAAGAAAATCCCAAAAGAAATTTGATCTATTCAATAAAATCTGCTGAAAATTAACTGTCAAGAAAAAGGTGCTTTAGCGACGGCCATTCTCAGTTTCTATGCATAACTAGAGAAGTTATATCTAAAACAAATATGTTAACTCTGAGCTGCTACAAATGGGGAAAAAAAAAAGAGGTAGCAGAAACCAAACCTTGAAGTATATGATGGGATCCAATGAACGTCTCCAAAAGGAGTCCAATTAGAGATTCAAGTAGCAAATCCGGTAGCCTAATATGTGCAAGAAAATAGTAAATAAATATTGTTCGCATTGTATTAGAAGTAAACAGAACCTTATATAAAAAATTACTCCACTATGCTTAAACTAGCAAATCAGATATTAACAAAGAAATGATTAACATGAGAATCATACCATATAAATAGATCCTTCCGTAGCAGTGAAAGAATGACAATCTTACAAGTTGGAAGAACTTCCCAGTAGAAAAGCATCAGACAAGCAGGCTGCAGCAGAGGTTCAACAAGACGGATGGACCAATGTATTTAGGATACTTGGGGAATCAAATGAGTGAATATATGGTAACATAGATAAATGTACAAAAAGAGGATAGCAGAAACCAAACCTTGAAGTATATAATGGGATCCAATGAACGTCTCCAAAGGGTTCACAATTAGAGATTCAAGTAGCAAATCCGGTAGCCTAATATGTGCAAGAAAATAGTAAATAAATATTGTTCGCATTGTATTAGCAGCAAACAGAACATTAAATAAGTCAATTACTCCAGTACGCTTAAACCAACAGATCAGATATGGACAGATAAATGATTAACATGACAAACATACCAGATAAATAGATAATACACTAGCAGTGAAATAATGACAACAGGACAACTTGCAAGAATATCCCACTAGAAAAGCATCAGACAAGCAGGCTGCAGCAGAGGTTCAACCAGACGGCTGAACCAATGTATTTAAGATACTTGGGTAATCAAATGACTGAATATATAGTAACATAGAAAAATGAACAAATAGGAGTCCATGTTTAATTTTCCACAAGTCCTATAAACATATACGTACAAGTATGTATTTTCTAAGTACCCCGTTTCCAAATACGTGTACATCATGAAAATTTGGCTGAGAATAATCACATCATTTGTGGGACAAACATTGCCACCATTTCACTCAGGAGGGATAAAAAGAAAAGAAAAGAAATCAAGTTGTAGTCAGTCACTCACCAAAACGATCCCTAAAACCCATCAAATTGCTATACTGGAACTTTTGGTCTGCAAGTTTCAGCGCTAACCAGAATCTTCCAGGCACTCCACCTCTGTAGCAACAGCTTTCGGGAAATATTAATCCTAGAAGGAGAAGCAGCTGTTATAGTGCAAATTGACAAGAGACTGGTAGATACGTAAACATATGAACAAACTAACTTTTCAGATTGCTATATTCTCAGCAACAGAGTAACACGAACCTCAAAATGCTGTTATACTTGTTCAGGTGCAAATCGAAGAACACAGCCTAAGGATTTCACACGAACAATGGTCGCACCAACACGTACAACAAATAAACCAAGTCAGAAGAGTAGAGAAATGTCCTTTTGGAGCCTTTAGAGCTTTGTGATGCATGTAAAATGAGAGAAGAGAGAAGCTAGCTACTAGCTAGCTTTAGGCTAGGTTCTGGATCATAGGGAACAAATAAGTTGTTTCTTTTATTATCTGCGGCAAAAGGCACTCTTGGTCCATCAAATAGTTGCCATTCATTGTGAAGATGAAGATCAATTAATGAAGATTTGTGAATAACAGCATAGAGTTGGTCAGAATTAATAAAAAGATTGTATGCCATATGTCTACGTGTACTCATAGAAATTAGGCATTCAAGGTCAAGGACAAAAATCCCATACTTCATGCATGGTACGTTCGAGGTAGTCATGTATTTCACTCTATCAATGTAATGTTGCGTCTTGAAAGCTACTATAACTAACATTTCTGTGAAAATACACAACTTTTTATTGGTTAAGGAAGCTCATCATTTAACAAGAGCATTAACAGCTAGCGAAAGGTGTAAAATAAAAATCTGATTTTATAAATGGATTTTTCCCTTCTTATCTACAACTATAAATAGCTACTACATGAAATTATTATTACTTTTTTTAATTTCTTGTAAAGAAACAAACAAACAAAATGAAGGACTGGGCTTTGGCCGACACATGATAGTCCTAGGTTGTCTATAGTTCGAACAGACTTCTATATGTAACTAGCCGTGAATCGGTGAAGCTGATGGAACCTTACCTCTGCTTACTGCTTGCGCTTATCCCGACGAGTAGGTCAAATGTACGGCTTCAATAAAAGGCAGCTCTCCTGCCAAACAGTCCAAATCACAATGCAAGTCAACTAAAACCCTAATTAGAACAGACGATTCGAGACCAAAATCAAGGTGAACTGAAAGTTAGAGAGCTTAACCTGAGTCAGGAGAAGGACGTCGCGACTAAACGTACCGGTAGGGAGGATCGATTACATTTGATTCGGGCCAACCCAGCAGAGCAACAGACGGTACCCTCACCGAATCGCAAAGTAGGCGACGCAAGAACGATGGGGCTTTCGAGGAGAGGTGGCGATTTAGGCTTCCCCTAAATTTTAGCAGGCGAGCAGTGGGTTAAAAGTGGAGAGGAAACAGGGATCCTTCGCGCAGCCATAACATGTTACCTTCGATTCGGGCCGACCCAGCAGAGCAACTACCGATCCGCAAGGTAGGGGAGTGAAGAATGACTGGGGCTTAGGAGGGTTGGGTAGCGATCTGGGCTGGGCAAGGGGAGGGAAAGAAAAGTGTAGCAGGGCAGCAGGGGTTTAGAAGTGGAGAGGGAAAGGCATCGCGCAGACAGTACAAAGAGGATAACACGGTGTGTTGGGGGGTAGAAAAAATATTAAGGCTTACAATGGCTGTTAGTCACTTAGAAGTAACGACTACTCCCCGTCGCTACTTGAGAAAATATTACCCTTACCCCAATAATATAGGGTTAACCCTCATGTGACAATAAATCAATGGTCAATTAATATAATTTTTATTAAATAGATTATTTATTAATTATTCAAAAAATATTTAGAGATTTATATGTTTAATTAATCAAATTAAAAATTATAATTGTACAATTAAACAAGTCACATAACAAACGATAACTAGTTTTATATTCAATTATATTTAACATAAACAATAAGTAAAATAAAATATGAAAAATTAGATGTCACATTATAATGATTAAATAATCGACAAGTACTAAAGGCTATTAATGCATAAATTATTAGCGACTGCTAAAAGTTGGTAAATTACCGCGGTCACACCTTCACAGATAACTATAAGTAAATTACCAATGTCAGGCAGCTAAACTTTAATTCGACTTAGATATCAACAAAATAATAACTTACCCATCACTCAATTCCCAAAATAATTTTTATGACTAATATCATAAAGTAGTTTATCATCTTGAATATGTCAGGTAGCGGCCCATAACCATCTACTAAACTTTTATCTGAGTTTAAGGTCCACAAATCAACAAAACTACAAATATTTTAAAAAAATATATGTTTATGTTAAAGGAGATGACGATTGAAAAAAAAAAAACTAACACATGAGAATTATTACTATTTTATGATGATATTGTTAAATTTAGCGATTGCTAAAAGTCACTAATATTAGCGACGAATAACCATCACTAAATTAGCGACGGCAACCCGTCACTAATTTTAGCGACGCATAACCGTCACTAACTAGCGACGGCAAATCGTCACTAATATTAGCGACGAATAACCGTCACTAAATTAGCGACGGCAAACCGTCACTAATTTTAGCGACGCATAACCGTCACTAACTAGAGACGGTAAACCGTCACTAATATTAGCGACGAATAACCGTCACTAACTAGCGACGGCAAAACGTCACTAATATTAGCGACGAATAACCGTCACTAAATTAGTGACGGCAAACCGTCACTAAATTAGCGACGTTAAGGCGTCACTAAAATTTAGTGACGCATAACCGTCACTAAATTAGGGATTTTAACTATCTCTTATATAGCGAAGATAACCAAACACAAACTTTAGCAATGTTTAACAATCAGTAAATTTTCAACAGTAAATTATCACGTAAAGCCCGGTCAAACTTTTGCGACGGATATATTCATTGTGTAAACATATTTTTGTTTTATTATTCTATTTATTTAAACAATATTGTTTGTCGTAAAGCTAAAGATACAACAACTTGTTGGATAGAAGGATCTCAATAACGTAAATAAAATCTATATAATCTCAATTAAAATTGTCTCGTGAGGAAAAAAATATTTACAATCTAAATACCTTTGTATTATATCAACTGAAATAATTTATGTTGTGTGAGAATTTGAGACGTCACACAATTTCCGTCACACAATCATTAAAACGTCACACAATCACATAACAATTTATCATAAAAAATGACAGCCACATGAGAACCCAAACTTTTATTTTCTTTATTTTTTTAAGTTTAGCGACGCATAATCGTCACTAATTTAGCTACGGCTATTAGTCGCTAACTTTAGCGACGCGTAGCCGCCACTAATTAGCGATGGCAAGCCGTCGCTAAATTTAGCGACGCGTAACCGTCACTAATTAGCGACGGCAAGACGTCGCTAAATTTAGCGACTTATAACCGTAGCTAAATTTAGCGACTAACAGCCGTCGCTAAAGTCTCACCGGAATATTACCGTCTATTAATCGTCACTAATTAGCGACAGTTTTTGGCCGTCGCTAAATAAACCGTCCCTAAATTCGATTCGTCACTAATAAACAAACATGTTTGTTGTAATGGTAAAGATACAACAACTTGTTGAATAAAAAGATCTGAATAACGGAAATAAAATTCGTATAATCTTAAAATTGTTTCGTGAAGAAAATAATTTCTACAATGAAAATACATTTGTATTATATCAACTAAAATAATTTATGTTGTGTGAGAATTGACAATTTTCAGCTAACTTAATTACATTTTTCTGGAAGTGTATTCAAAAGCAATTATTTATGTTCAATGAGATAACAATTTATCATAAAAAATGACACGCACATGAGAACCCAAACCTACTAAAAATTTGTTTTTAGTTGAGCGACGGCCAGCCGTCAGTAAATAAGTGATGGTACACAGTAGTAAATTTAGTGACGTCCAACCGTCACTACGTAGCGACGGTTATGCTTCGCTAAACTTAGCGACGGTTATTCGTCGCTAAGTTTAGCGATGCATACCCGTCGCTAACTTAGTGACGGTACACCGTCGCTAATATTTAGCGACTAACAGCCGTCGCTAAAGTCCCACCGGAATATTACTGAAATTAGTGACGGTTTTTTGCTGTCACTAATTAAACCGTCGCTAAATCGGCTTTTTCTAGTAGTGTGCTGCGGTTGTGCGACCCAGATCACCAACAAAACACATCGATCCAGCCACTGTGATGGTGTTGGTGACGGGCCGCGAGCCGGCGTCGCAGAAGGGAGCAGAGACGAAAGAAGCCTCGCTCGGGGCAGAGCGGTCAAGTACATTTTCCGGTGGTTGGTGGTAGGGGTGAAAATGGGCCGGGCCGAGCTCGAGCCCACTGAGCTCGAGCTCGGCCCTTTTGCTATTCGTTACTACTCGAGCTCGAGCTCGAATTGCTCGAGCCCAATTTTTTTAGGCTCGAGCTCGGCTCGAGATAAGCTCGAGCTTGGCCCGAAGGCTTGTTGGGCTCGAATAGCACATATAAAACGTTAGCACAATACTTGCAGATTAGATAAAAGATAGGGACTAAACCTGTAATTTTCGATAGAGATAACTAAACAAGAGAAAATGACAAAATCTATCCTAGACTTTCTAATCCTTTGCCAGTTTACCCTAATTTTGTAAACATTATCAGAACATCATCTAACGATTTTATCGGTTTTTTTTCACATCCTTATGACGAGAAGTACGAAATCAAGAGCATAATCGAGTCAAGGAACACGATGAACATTAGAAGAAGCAATTAATCTGAAAAAAAAAAGCTACTAAAACTTGTTCAAATCAAGCCAAGGAAATCGCGTACGATCAACAAAATTGAAACGCGAACACATATCCAGTTTTCAAAATACCAGGTGAGACGAGGCGGAGCCGACCACAATCGATTCTGAAGCGTCGGCGTCGTAGAGTGGAAGCGTTGGTCCGTCGGAGACAAGAGGGAATCGGAATCCACTGCAAAGTACGAAGGCGACTAGGCGAGGCCGCGAGAGAGAGTGCGACGGCGCTGATGAATCCGACGGGGAGACTGACGGTCTGAAACTGATCTGAATGAAGGCACTGACGACGGCCTAACGCTGATGAATCCGATTCCGACAGGAGAAGCGACGAAACCCGATAGGCCCAGCCACTGGAGTCTGCGTCTGCGAGAGCGAGAGAGAGGCCGAGACTCGAGAGGGAGTGGGGGCGGAGTAGGGACTAAGGGGAAGGGGTGAAGGGCCGAAACTGGCGAAGGTAAGTGGGTTTACTGGGCTGGGACTAAGGGAAGGCCCAATAATATAAATAGGTGGCCTGGTAAGCTCGAGGGCCTAAAGGGCCGAATATGTGTGGGCTCGAGCTCGGCTCGAAAATAACTCGAGCCCAATTTTCGGCTCGAGCTCGAGCTCGAGCTCGAAAATACCCGACTCGAAAATCTCTTACTCGAGCTCGAGCTCGAGCTACCCAAATAAAGCCCGGCCCATTTTCAGCCCTAGTTGGTGGTGGCAACTAGGGAAAATGCAGAGCGGGGCAATACCAGGAGTCGACTCCTTGGTGTGATTTTTGCGGCCATAGAACAAAGCCATCAATGGTGGTTCAGAGCTCAATAAGAATCGAAGCTTAACTTTTCAAATTTATGAAAAAAATAAAATCTGATCGTGAGTTGAATTTTAAATGAGTTTTTTCCCTTTATTGTTCCCCGAATGCCTGATTCCCAAGACACATCGCCGTCCAGTTGCATGTTAGGTTACATAAATCTTTTATTTTGGGAGCAACATTTATTTTGAGCCACCGTTTGCACTTTCATTTTACAACATTTTTACTTATTTAAATTTTATGAAAAGCTTTGGGCAGAATGACATGCTCATCATCTCACTTGGCCGCCAAATAGCACTCCGGTGGCAGCACTGACTCTCATCCTCCCCTATGTAACCCTTGAATGTCTGACTCCTAACAAACACCATCATCTAGTTTTGCAACGCTTCAAGTTTGAATTTTGACGTGATTGTGACAAGGGAAGGAGGGGTTGGGTTTCCTTGGGGCATAAACCATTAAAGTAAGGGGTCTCTCTACTCCCCCGTCCCCAAGAATTTTAAAAATGTAATAAGATATTGATTTGGTCATTTTGTCAAAAGTTAGAAACTAAGTGTGAATCCCCCCCCCCCCCCCCCCTCCTGGAGATATGTTGGAAGAATGTAAAGATGAGAGGTAGAGAGATATTCACTAAAAATTATGAGATTGATTGTGCACTCATCACAAACTTTTTTTTTTGTCATTTTTTATTCTTATCTAAAACCCATGGTCTAAATGCAATATTAGCCCTTCGATTTAATTTAAGTGGTATAATTAACTCTCAGATTATGAGTGAACCTATTTTAGTCAATAAACTTTACAACTCTTGTTAAGTTCAAAATTTTCAAATAAGTCATGTTAATACCTAATAGAAAATGTCAATGTCATTAAAAAAATATGATTTTTCCTACTTGTTTTTAGTATGAAATTATAAACTTTTATATCTTTCAATTATTTTATTCTAAAAAACTAGAATTAATATATTTCTAGGCAATTCTTTAGTTTTTTTTTAAAAATTAACTAAGTATCTTTATGTTTTACATGAAAAAGTAACAGTAATATTTCTCATTCAAAATTTATTTTTGAAACTTCTAAATATTTTCAAAGACTTATTCAATCTAAAGTTAAATTGAAAGCTTATATATTTAATGACTATAGAAATACTTTATTTTAAAAATCAATAAAGTTTGATAACTTACGTCAAAGTAAAATTAAAGTTTACTTAAAAAAATATATATTTGTATGTATACTATTAGAAATTAATGTAAATAATTTTTATTTAGATTCACCATTAAAACTTAGCCCTACCATCGTCTTACCGTATTCTCTTCTATACTACTTGTAGTTGACCCTACTCCCTGATAAAAAAAAACTTGGTTCCACCACTAGGCATGAGGAACGCGTGTGGGAGAAGAGCTAGGAAGGGATGAATTAGTTAGATGGATCAGCAGAGCAAAATTTTGAGCAGAATCGAGGGGCTTGTTTAAATTTGACCAAGCCGAATAGCTTGCAACCTACAACCTGCAATGACCTGGTTGACTTAACGAGCATATGTAAAACTTTATTGAAACTTTTAAAACCCTTTTTTTTTTCATTTGAAAACTCATTAATAAATTTATTATTTTTAATTTTGGTGATTTTTACTAAGAATCAATGTCATTTAAAAGCAGGGGCGTAGCCAGAAATTCCACTTGGGGGGGGGGGCGTGATGTGAAACGGGTTATTAGCATGTATAAATTTACAATCACTAATAGAAAATACTAAATAATATTATATATAGACATATAAAATTTGAAAGTGTATAATAACTAAGTTTATTTCAAAAGTTTACAACTCAAAATTCATTAGACAGTTTACATATATAGACACATTGAATTCAAAAATTTATAATAATTAAGTTCAATTCATAGAGTAAAAATAGTTATTTGAATTTTCTATTAATTATAAAAAAATATTATACAAATTAAATTTATTTTATAGCACTTACCGGATAGTCCAAATTATGATCTAAAAAGTTGTTATCAAACAAATACTTTGAGTTAATTTCATGCAATGAAACTAAAATGAAACATTTTTTATAAATTTAGGACTAAAATAAAATGTTTTTAATATGTTTGGAACCAAAATCGAATGTTTAATAGGATAGGGACTAAAAAGAAATAATAATTAAAGAGTAAGGACTATCATGTAATTTATTCAATAAGAAAATGACTGATACCTTAAATGGATAAAATAAACTAGAGCCCCTTATTAATTATAAAACTTACAGATAGGTACCTAACTTTAATTTTTCTACAATTGTATCACATATCCAAGTACCCAATAAAATTTTTTAAAATTTTAGGGGGGGCGGCTGCCCCCTCCCGCCCCTGAATAGATACACCCCTGTTTAAAAGCTAACATTTCTATATATTTAATAATCAGTTGAGTAAATTTTTTTGAAAATTAGTTAATTTTTTATGATTTTTTCTGTACCCAGCTTAAAAGGAAACTTCAACAAAATAAGTAATTTTTAAAAATAAAAATATTTTAAAATTCCTTTGGAAAATGTTAAATTAGTATTTTAAGAATCAATAAAATTAAAAATAATGTATGAATAACTAATTGTTTAGTCTCCCAAAACAGTGAAACTCAAAAGAGGTTTCATTGACTTGTGAAATAATAAGACAAAAGAAGGCTGGTTGTTTTGAGGTGCATGTTGATTTGATCCATGAGCAATGAGTTATTGTCCAATAATTGAAGTCTGATAATACTAAGTTTGACGCATTAAAGACATGGGCCTTGGCTCCTGCACCAGCCGGGTGGGGGGGTGGGTTATACAGGACATAAGAGTAATATGTCCCCTTTAGCAAACCAGATATAGGTGGGGTACGTGTTGGGTGGTTTTGGTTTTTTATTGAAATTTTTCCAAGAAATAGTCATGATATGAGAAAAAATTAATTCAACCCGACAATAATGAACCGAAAAGAACCAAATCTATTGTTTGGTGTTTTCGATTCTCATTCTCATCCTTTTCATTTGACCTAAGTGCACTTGCAGCCCTCCAATTTCATTAACTTGCACGCGTCAATCCCTCAACTCAAATTTGATATATTTAAGTTCTTAAACTTTGAAAAATGACACGAGTTGGTCCACATTAACTCATGTGTTATGTTGAAAATCCAAAAATGATCCTCATATTTATATAACTGTAGTTCATTTTAGATTGATATAGCCATGAGTAGGCAAACTTTATTTAAGTTCGTGTTATTATATAATAATTTTTTTGTAAAACATTGATTACAACTAGCTTGTGGTGTACTTGATAGAGATTTTTAAGATATAATTAAAAAAAATTATTTTTTTATTTATTTTCTAAATTTTTATCTAAATCAAAATTTAATAAATCAAAGAACTTTAAAAAGCACTTTTAGGATATTGTTTAACAAGTTTTTTATGGTTTGTCCGTGAGTATGTGTATGTATATTGTACATGAGTACTTTTTATTTGTTGTCAATAATTTTTATGAATAAAAAAATTAATCATACTAATTTTAAATACCTTTATCTCATTTTTTTTTGTATTATCATGAGGTGTTCCAATAAAATAGACAAAATTATCCTTGCTTTACATTTCATTATCATATGTGATTCATATAAAAAAGCTTCAATTTTTTTTCTCTTATATAAAAAAGATTTTTTATTGCCTATGCTATGAAAATAGCTCATCTAATAGCAAATGTGTCTCAAATGGATTAGCTAATAATAAATATCCCTCAAACTAAGTGATTATATTGAAAAATAATTTATTTAAAAACTTATAAATCTTCACCATACAATTAGCATTTAAAAATTTGTAAAATATTACCAATAATATAATAATTACTCAAGAAACAAACTTTAAATATGGCTACACAATGAGTATCAAATTGATTAATTAACTAATTATGTTTGAAAATCAATTAGTTTACTTTTTTTAATTGATCAATTAAATATAAGAATTTTGGTTAGTCTATAATTCTTTAGTTGCAATAAACCTTTAACTTTCTATAAAATACTACCAATTATATGATACTTACACAAATCATAACATGAAACTAAATAATTTTGACCTAAACATGGACTAAAACAATAAAAAGTGAACTACGATTACCTATGTTCAGACAAAAGAGGTCAAGGATCATGTGTGAATTTTGCACCCAACACCATGAGGTGCCTTGGACTAACTTGTACAATTTATCAGAGTATGAGAACTTAAATATGCTTAGTTGGAATTGGGGGATTAACTCATGTGAGTTAGCCAAGTTGGAGGGCTTTTAGTGCACTTTCGCCTTTTCATTTTGCATCACTTGCTTATAACAACTATAAAATTTCATATAGAAAAACTAAAAAGCAAAAAATAATTTAATCTACCAACATTCACTATACTAAGAAATATTTAGTATAATTCACAACTACTTTTAAGTTTAAATATACATATGATTCGGACTGCATTGTTCGATTGGAAAAGTTGTGTTTTCAATAAAAAATATTTAGGGAAATAAGTAATATCATAAATTTTATAATATATTTAAATATATTATTCAATTTCTTTCCATTTCAAGTTGATTTTATATAAAATCAAAACTAAACAAAAAATCAATAGATTCCCCATTAGTGGAACCAACTAATGACCCATTATTAATTTTTATCCAACCCAAACAAACCTGTTAACAATGGTAGTTTAGGCTGATTTTAGCGTTATCCAATTCGTACTCGTTCCTATGATATATGAATGCATGCTCGATTTATTGGAATTTCTTTCCATCACATAATACAGTGTTACATGTATTAAACGTTTTCTATAAATATTATTATAAATTTTTGTCACATAATAATAGTTGTTGTGGGAGGCAACAACTCACGGATTTTGATTCTTTACCGTTAATCAACAAAATAGAAAAAATTTATAGATTGAGAGAGTTTTTACTCGTTTGATATTGTTTTAGAAGATATTTTTTATGGGTTAACTTCTTTGTAAAATCTTGTTCTTGTATCATCTTGCGTTAGATTTCTATTAATTAATGATATATTTCAGTTTCAAAACGAAAGGGCAAAAAATTTTCTGTCTTCTTAAACAAAGGGAAAATTACAATAACCCCTGAGGTTTGGGTAAAAATACAATTTAGTCTCCAATTTTTCAAAAACCTACACTTACCCCGTTTAAAAATTAACTCCATTAATGATCATTACTACAGGAAAGGAAAAAACACACGACTTAGCCCTTTTAAACTTCATTCACAGAAACTTCACCCTCTAAGTTAAGAAAAATAAAATTCATAAAAAAATTCATAAATTCGTTTTAACGTAAATCAAACTTTAGTTTTGCTTCTATATTTTTTTTATCTAAAACTAATTTTATTTGAAAGACAATATTATATAGATGTAATAATCTATTTGAAAGTAAATTTTCATAATATTGTCAAAAAAATTTTGAATTTTTTTTATTCCTTTAACTACAAAAATTTATAAAAAATTTAGTAAAATTACAAAAATTATATTTTTAATTGATTATTATACTTATATAATATTAACTTTTACTTAAAATTAATTTTAAATAAAAAAATAAAAATAAAAATAAATTATTTTAAAAACACTTTAACTTAAATTAAAATGAATTTTTAGGAAAAGAACTAGATCCAAATAAAACCATAGACTTAGCAAGATCAGCGAACCCGGCGGTCTTCTGGGTCGAATATGGGGAAGAGAAAGGGACGATGAAAGAGAGGGGACGGTCTTCTAGGTCAATCGGAGCCACTGTCGTCTCCGGCGATGATGCTCGTTCCATCGCCGCCTCGGATTGCGGCAATCGGTTGGACGTTCTGGGTTCAACAATGGACTTTGGTAACACCACCGTCACTCAATCTCAGTTACCCAATTCATCGATTATGATCTTCGCTACATTTACCAGTAGGACGATGAAAGCGAAGATCGAGAGGCGAGCGACGAGCGATTCGAGTTCGAGACGCGGCAAATTTGGTTGGTTGGTTGGTTTCATCTCTGCCGCGATAAAGCGGAGCTGGCGTCTCCAGTGGGATCGACAGTCGAGACGCAACTGGAAGAGGAAGAAGCGTCCACCGTAGAAGCTAATTGACGTCCTTCGTCGCTGATTACCCTCGATAACCCTACACCTCGCCCCGCTGGACCCTCAAGATGCGGGAAATGGACACAGAGACGGAGAACGGAGGCGAGTTCGCAGAAAATGGAGCTGAGTCCGAATTCGTGGCTGAAGTTGAGCCCATTGAGTTCGATTTATTTTTACTTTTTTAAAAAATGTCTGTTGAGGTTGGTTTTCTGATTCGTTTCTTAGGAGATTAGGTCTCCAGTCAGAACTCGGCGGGGGTGGCGTTTCTGGACTGTTCGCGGTGTTGGGTAGCGTAGCCTTCATCCTCCGGCTGGTTCACAAGCGGATTGAGTGGCGGTGGCATCGGATTGAGATCGGTGGCGTCGAATTGAATGTCAGAAGTTGGGATCTCCAGATGCTTTGATTTTTTCTTTTTAATTTTAATTGAAGCGTCTGCCCTGTTCATGGGATTTACTTATAGCCTTGTATTGTAGATCATCAATATAGTATTTACGAAAAAATTAAAAATAAAAAGTGACGAAAGTAATATGTGTTACCCGATAAGCTCTAATCATGGAATGCCATGCCAAGAAAAAAAGACACCAAATTCCAATATACCTAGTTTTCTCCACAAAAAAAAAGACACCACCTCCCATTTTGTGTCAGTCCAAACTTTGTCTGCCGTTTTCGGCCAAATTCAAACTTTAGTTCAAATCTAATTGATTCTTTTTCAATTTGTTTATTATTTGATTGATTCCATTATGTTATCTATTAGATTTTATTATGGATATAATCTTTTTTAAATTTTTGTTTTCAATAGTAATCTTCAATTGGAAGCTGACAATGATATATTTAGATTTTCTCTTGGGTTTATCGGAATTTCAGCTCTACTAAGGTGTTTCAATATTTGACAATAGATATGAAAGTGATTATCTAGAATAAAGTTAGTATTTAATTTTTTAATATATTATAGGTAGTCATTTTATTTTCATAAATAGTCTTTGTTTAGATTTATGATACCTAGTTGGTTTTAACATTGTTTGGTTATTGTCGGTTTGTTATATACTTGATTCCAGTTATTTGTAAGTTATATTCTCCAAATTTATTTTAACTTACTTGGAAAGTTCGATTTGATTTGATTTGCTTCCCTTCATCCAGTATTGCAAGAATGAGTAGTCTTTTATGGTCAATTTTATATTCTTGTTGTTTTTAGAGTCTTATATCATCATTAGTTTATAAGATATTGTTTGACTCACTCTTAGTTGAGATGAAATATCTTTTGTAAAAAAAAAAAAAGGAAAGAAAGAAATGCCATGCCAAAATGAAGAACCATAATATTTGTCATTTTCTTGCTTTTGAAATTTGAGTTTGACTATATACTTAGTTTTGTAAATGATGCATGTACATATTGAAATTAATCTATGTAAATTCTAGATAGTATGATTTGCAGTTTTTAACCGCCTGTTCATTGTACATTAACTAGGCCACATTAACATCCTATTACAACAACTCCATTAGGCTCACTTTCCAGCTAAATATATTTAAGCCTCCAATAAAACGAAATTATGACACTACCACTCATGCTTATCCTCCGTTCCATTGAAACGTTGATGCACCACTGCCCTGCTTCACCCTTAATCGCTCTTCTCTCTGTATGAAACCTTCAAGAAAAAAGAATGTGGGGTAGAAGACAAAAAGCGGTATGGTTTGATTGCAAGAATGCCGATGTTTTCAATTGTTCTGGATTTGCTCTGGTTTGGTTTGATTGCAAGAATGCTGGCGTTTCCAATTGCTCTGCATTTGCTTTATGATTCTTGTTTCTAGTCTGAATTTCTTGTTCGTTTGGATAAATCTTGGGTTTGTTTGAGATTTAGGAATCTTTTTGCTATGGATTTAGGAATAAATTTGCTCAGCTTTGTGAATCATTGTTGTCAATTTGCTCAAGATTGCTCAAGTTGCCATTGATTTGCTCAGGATTTCTTGTTGCCAAATCGATTTGCCCATGATTTCTTATTGTTGTTGATTTGCTCAGGATTGCTCAGGTTGCCGTTGATTTGCTTGAGATTTCTTATTGTCATGGATTTGCCATTGATTTGCAACAATGGAAGTGTGGCTCATCAGATTTGGTGAACTTCAAAGGTGATTTCATCTTTGTCTTAGCCAAATTCCGAGTATGACCCAACCCAGAACACGAAAACACGTTAATCAGGATATGAGTACATAAAATGAACTAGGTATAACTAATTTTTTTTATAAATTTTTTAACAATAAACAAGTTGAAAATAAATAGTCAAAGTTCATCTTAAAAAGTTAAAAAATGATGAACATGTGAGGGAAAAAAACAATTAATTGGTTTGATGGAATATGTCAAAAGTAACGTACAATGACAAATAATTAAATAGGTTTTGAAAAGAGTTAGTTCCTGTGTTCAATACGAGCTTATTTTTCCATGTTGACCTTGGATTTTAGATTTCATACGTTGGTGGGATAAAGAGGGAATAAGTTTATTTAGTCAGTATTTTATAGAGAATCCTTATAACTTTTTTTTTACAAAATAAAAAAGAAAGAAGAGTAAGGATAAATGAAGAGAAAATGACTAAGAAACCATGGAGTAAGGATAAATGAAGAGAAAATGACTAAGTAACCATGGAGGTAAAATGTCTGATTAGTGGGAGATTACATCAGACTTTGACATAACCAGGAAGAATTAATAACTCCAATGGAGGCATCTTACATGCTGCAATTTTGCTAATAACTTAACAAGTCCTAAACATCATTCCCTTGTCCTATTGGTTTCACATGACAAAGGGGAATCTGGAGGACCTAACTTTGTAGAGTGAGCATTGTTAGGGATGGCTTTTGTAGCTAATTAATTGATATTCCTTGCCTCGGAAGCTTTTGTTTGCTAGTGGGGTAACTTGCGCCCTCAATCTTAAACTTATAATTACCGTTACAAATTGGTTCTTAATCTTTCTTTGTTGCATATTAGTCACAAACCTTAAAAGTCTGTTTCATAGTGGTCCTTATCCTACAAGATTAACTTACTCTTGCATAACTGTAAAATATCAAATTTTTAAAATTTAATTTAAATTATTCAGTAATTATCTTTCAATATATTCAAATTGTGCTTTTTTTTATACAATTAATGGTTCATTTAAATTATAGATGTATTCTCTCTATAAATTAAGTTTCTGTGCTAACTTAGTCTTCTCATGATACCTGCCTTTATCTTCACAAAGAAACATGTAGTTAGCCACCTACTTGTCACCCTTTTATTTTTTGAAAGTATTACCATATGAGTGTTCTTCCTTACATGTTTTCACATGATAAAAGCCTTTTTTTTTTCCGTTGTAGCCCAAAGATATAAACCATTAACAACCTAACAACCCTACCTTCATACTTAGGTCTTACCCACTCCTTTGTATATTTTTCTATTGTAATAAGTCTCTGCTCCATAATTGAGTGTTTATCAATAACATCCTTAAATTGACACAGTTCATCAAAGGTCATACTCACGGCAAACATAGGAAAAATAGAGTTTGGGTCTTATCATGGAAATCCTTAACTGTCTCCTTCACTAAGTCCTATTTCCCTACACTAACCAATAACATTGCTTCTCCTTTCACCATCCCTTATACCGCCTCCAACTACAATACTTAGTTTTAGCTTTGTTGAACTCTTTCATTTTCTCTAAAATTACTTTTAGCTCATCACCATCGCCACTCAAGTACTACTTCTCCATTTTGGCCTCATCATCTTGGTCAATATACCAAAACAAATTTCTCAATAGTGCACCATTGGCATCCTTTACACCATAAGTTGTTTTAACCCCATCTCCTCCCTCTGCATCAGTATAGTCTTCACTAGTTTCATCCTCATTATCTACATTGTATATCAGTTTACATGTACTCCCAATATCAATTCCATGTTCAATGTACACTTGAAGACTCCCAATTTCTAGTAATGTTTTTGCCACCATATTAATGTCTGCATCACTAGTTGTCATTATCTTAACCATCTTCTTGTTCGTAGTTTCCTTTGGTTACAACTAAAATAACTTTTTCACATGCACATCAGCCAAACTTTCGGTCATTCCTTTCAGTTCATGATATGATGGCCTGTCCTTGACCATAATCAACTAACTTCGCACCCTACCTATGTATTCACAATGATCTTATATTTGAACTAGCCACCATATGTGAATATTAACAAAGCAGATGTGTGTCCCGTTCTACAAAATATTTAAGACAACGAATTTTATGACAAATCCTTGTCATATATTGTACAAGGTGTTAAATACCGTTACCGCTAGGTATATCGTACCCCGAATTTTTAAGTGGTATACCGCATCGCGTACTATTACCGTTTTTGTAAAAAAAATAAATGTTAGAATATTATTTTAAGATGACATAATTTGTTTAATAATTTATTTTTACACATTTTATATGTATTCTAGTTTTTCTCATCATAATTTGTAAAATATAAATAAAATATATATGATAGAAGATATTCAGTTGGGGTAGTATGCACCAAAAATCCAATTTGAGAATATTGTTCAATACCACAAGAACCTTCAAGTTACTATCATCCATTAAACTCTTATATTAATTAAGAAAAGTAGCAAAAAAATAAATGTAAATTTTTATTTTATGATGTGTATTATTTATTTTTTAATTTTTTATATATTTATGATATTTTTTATGTAAAATAAAAAAAATAGCCGTCAAAATAAAAATACTGCGTTATGTACCATGCAGTATTTGCGTTATACCGTGGTTTTTTACAAAATGCATATAAGAAATGAGTGGAATGCAGTATACAGCAAAATATCGCGATATACTGCACGGTAAAATGATAAAATATGAAAATATTTGTACTATGTACCCATGATAAGCGGTATGCTGTGGTATTTAATACTATGATATTATATTGGCTTACAAAAAAAGTATTGATAGGTAGAAAGTCATGAATAAGCGGCTTTTTCACCATACCCAGCCCAAAAACCCATCATTGATGGTACTGTTCTTCTAAAATCGATACACAAGAGAAAGAGATGAATAAACTATATATTCAAACAACAATGTCATCATAATTCACTTTTACTTTAAGTGTACAGCCACAAACTTAATTTCCTACAAATCCTAAGTTAAAATATGATACACACAAACACACACGTTTTTGTTTCTTGAAGCTACACACTCCAAATATAAACTTTATGGATTTTTTCCACCACTTGCGAAAATGCTTCCTTTTCTTCTCTGTCGTCCAGCAAAAGAATCAATGTTCAAGACACACCATTGTTGACATTCAAATTTCAACTCCCTCTTCCGTTCTTGTGTCTGTCATTCATACGAAGCAAAGCAAACTGAGCTACACATAAAGCACAAAGTGTGAGAGATCACAAAAGTGTGCTTGTCAGTTACCTTTCTGGGTTGGATTCGCCTAATTTATGCTACTTGGGGAATAATTATAGACTGTAATAGTAGATGACTGTGTAATCACAAGCGTAGTAACTTTTTACTTTTTTGTAAGGCTAAAGACAAGAAGACACTGCAAAATGGGAATCGGGAGTTCACTTTCCAATGTTAAGCCCCCCCACCAACTTGTGAAGTTCATATCATCATGAAGATCATATCTTCTCTGCTCCAATGATTAAAGCCTCAATTGCTAATTCTCAAATCATGATTGTATTAGTTAAGATTTTAAAATCCTCAAGCCTGGCCTGGCAGTTTTGGATCTTGCTTTACAATCTGTTTCTGTTCAACCTCAAATTTATTTATTTATTTATTTGTGCCACACTACACATATGACAATACCACATTTCTCGCTCAATCCAACGAAACGATCCCCTTCTCAAAGATCACGATTAACGCTGCTTTAAATAATTAGCTGAAAGGAAATAGAATAAAAAAATTACGCACAAAAGAGGATGGCACGGCACCGGTACACCAACAGTACTAGGCTACTAGCAAGCTCTAGCTCTACTGGTTTGATGATTAGTGTTAGCTCATCCCAAACCCAACATATTATAAAGTCAACGAAGCAGATCTGCAAAGACCCGCTCCGCAGCGCACCCAATAATGAGCCAAAATCCTACCCAGGAGAGGAGGTGGGGTGGGGGGGTCAAAACAAGGCTTCGTAAAACTGGGCGCCTTATTTATGTATTCGGGAAAACATCGAGGTTCGCTTGGACTTCCACACCGGCCGAGTTGTAACTTACAGCCAAAAAAAAGGGGGAAAAATCTTTCAACAACACAATACAACACCCCACCCCACTCACTCGCCCCTGCCCTGTATCGTATCATACTCTTACATGGTCTGAAGCTGGAAGTAGTCGTTTCAAGAATAAAAGATAATCAGAATTCCTTCATTACAATAAAAGCTGAAAACAAGAGTACAAGATCCCCCTCGATCCTCTCTCCCTCCTCTCGTCATCGCCACCAACCATTCCCCTCCCCCCCACCCCACCACGGAGAGAGGGAGAGCCCGATCGGACATCCGCCCCGCCGCAGTTGCCCTCCCATAATGAGGGAAGACGACTCCTCCAATTGGTTCGCCAGGTGGGAGGAGGACCTCCCTTCTCCCGACGAGCTCATGCCTCTCTCCCAAACCCTAATCACTCCCGATCTCGCTCTCGCTTTCGACATCCCCAATCGAAATCCCCACCACCCCTCCTCCACTCCTCCTCCCCCGCCCCCTCCCCCGCCCCAGCCCCCCTCCTCCCAGCACACTTCCCCCGATTTTGCTGCCGATTCCGGCGACCTTGCTTCAGCCGCTGGAGGTGATGAGCCCGCCCGCACCCTCAAGCGCCCCCGCCTCGTCTGGACTCCCCAGCTCCACAAGAGGTTCGTCGATGCTGTGGCTCATTTGGGAATCAAGAACGCCGTCCCTAAGACCATAATGCAGCTGATGAGCGTTGACGGTCTCACCAGGGAGAACGTCGCCAGTCATTTGCAGAAGTATCGCCTCTACCTTAAAAGAATGCAAGGGTTGTCCGCGGGCGGCGGTGCCAACGGCGCAGCTGGGGCTGCTGGATTGGCGGCCAGCTCAGACCCCGCTACTGATCATTTGTTCGCGAGCTCTCCGGTGCCACCTCACTTCCTGCATCCGGGTCGGCCCAATTCAGACCATTTCTTGCCGTTTGTGCCTGTTCTCCATCACCAGCAGCAGATGGCAGCTGCCGCTGCAGCTGCGGGGCATCCTCACATCCAGTCCCAGTATCACAGGCAAATTGGGCATTTCGGCTCGCCACCGGGTGGGCACTTCGAGCATCCATTTTTGGCTAGACAGGCGCAGCAACCCATGCAAAGAATGGGGGCACCTGTGCACAATCAAGTACCGAGTTACGTAGAGGATTTGGAATCTGCTAATGGGAATGGAGGGAGGAGAGTTCTTACTCTGTTCCCAACTGGGGATGATTGAATTTGGGTAAGGTCTCGGAACTTCTCTTCTAGTTTTCTTCTGGCAGCAGTCTCATTTTTTGTCCATGCTTCGGTAGTGCCTTTGTCAGTTTCATGTAGGCTCTTCATTCGTTTCGTTCTTCTAATTTGTATGTGTAGTGATCTCGGGTGGCAGTACTCACAATCCGCGATCAGTTGGGATCCAAAATTTCTTGAGGTTAAAATCTGATAGAGGAACGCCCCAAGCAAGAACGGGGGAAGGTTTGTGGTGTATCTTGTCTTCTGCTACCGTCCACAGGTCCTCGTAGCATTGTCAATTGTTGTCTTATTCTAGAGTTCTGCAGATGCCTACATGTGTAATTAAGTTGTCAGTAGCAGTCTGTACGATCCCTTTAGTTTCTAAAGATGAATCTTGAGGGGAATCCGAGGAAGAAATAAGTTCTGGGGTTGTCAGCGGGTATGGATTGACAAATTGTTTAGAGGTTGCAGTATCCTTATCCAATGCTAATTAAGGGATCAACTTGATTTATCGAACGTTGGGAGTTTTCTCACCCAAGGAGTTCTCATTGGTGCGGTTGCCAGGCTACTGAACTTGAGCTTGCGCTCAGGGGTGAATTAGTTCGGTTTGGTATATCTAGTTGGTCCTTGGGGCGCAATGGTTTTGGGCACCATCAGACAGCCATTTGTTTTGACCTTTCTGCATCTTAGTTCAGTTTTACAAGGTAAGTTGTAGTTGTATATTGTGTGACTTCATAGCAGACTTTAGACCCATGATATAAAGGGACTTCACGTAAAGAGTCTAATGTTATTAGAATGTTAAATTGTACTCTAATTGTCCATGAAAAGGGCTATCTCAGTTTCCTCTGTTCTCGCAACTGCTAAACTGTCTCAATATTTTTGAATGCCTCATTCTTCTACCATGCAAGAGTGTCCTCACACATTGTTAAGCTGAGATCATGACTCGAATCTCTTTGCAGTGAATTCATACATGCCTGATCTTTCACCTACCTTATGACTTGGGCAATTTGCTCTCTTGCATTTTCCGATGGATACTATGAAATACTGCTGTACCGTCACTTTTGTATTTATCGCAGCTGTACATTCTTACTGTATTGTATTTTTGTTGTCTTCGATTTTCCTTTCGGTCCTTTCTGTCCAGTTGCAAGTTGGTGAAGAAAACTGGTCAGGAATGACAAACTTTGGGGTTAGAGATGCATTTATTATTGAACAAAGTATGTCATTTGGGTTGCTGCATGCGGTTTTGCTAAGTTACAGGGACCATGAAAGAGAACTTCACTGAAACTGTTTTCCCACTGGAATGTACTGATCTGTTGATTTCAGAAGGTTTGAATCTGAGGTCTTTTAGTTTAGTCCCCTTCCTTTTTCTTGTTTTGATACATTGGATAGGGGATAATTTTGTCATCTCACATAAAGACCAAGTTCTGGAGATCTTTGACTCTACATGCTTGTGTTGTGGGTGTTATACTTGTAGGGGTGCTAGAGTGTGATTAGTGAGTAGTAACGCTTCCCTGGTTGAACTGGGTTGCAATGACTATGTCTCAGGTGGTCCTCTCAGTAGTAGGCTCTCTGTCCAAACCAAATCGTAATTTGAAGCATCCAGTGGGGATCAAAGATGTTAGGAGATGGACAGGTTGTATCTAGCTACGATTGATTAGGTTAGTCTGGTTTTATTTATTGAGTGGTGGGTGTGAGTGTGAGTGACACCCTAAGTTGATAATATACAATGCATGTCTCCCGTAGGCCTGCAAGCATGTGGAAGCCAACCTGGATCTCACTTCATTATTGCCATTACTTGCACTCTCCAACCAATGCTCTTAATCCAATTCAGTTTAGTTTCATGCTTTTGTCATATTGATATCTAATTGTCTCTAACCCACCCTGACCTGATGCACAAATATTCTATTCAGGTCAGGGGCTGATACGCTACTGCACTGCACAGGCACAGCGATGTGATGTGATGTCTGGGTAAATCTTAGTTTTCTGATGAATCCGATCTGTCAGTCTTTTCTGTAAAGCAAACCCATGGCATTGCACCCAAACATCGCATAATTTTTTAATTCCATTGATATTAAAATTAGTATATCACATGTAGTTACGTTTTTATTCTTATCTTGTGGAACATAGTGGAAGAGATTTCTTTCTTTTATAATTGATTGGGTTTAAATTGGGTAAAGTATAAGCTAGCTCAGATTATAAAAATATCTTATATAGTCATTCTCTTTTGAACTTCTGAGTATTTTTTTTTAAAGAATCATGCTGCTTAAAATCCACAATTTCTACATGCTAATTATAGTTTGCCTTTAAAATTTAAATGAAATTACACTTTACTCCCACTTGTTTCAAAATGTGTACTTTGCTCCTTAAACTAGGGGGGAAAAAAAGGTTGTTTCACATTTAGATATATGAAAAATTGATAGTTTAAACTGTCAAATACTTGTGAGACTATTAAATAGGATAAAATTCATTTGTGGTCTTTTAACCTTTTTTTATTGTCCTAAAAGAACTCATAATTTTTATTTTGTCCTTTTAAAGTCTCTAATCTTTCAGATCTTATTCCAATTATGGTCATTCTGTTATTTTCATTGTTAACGTTGACAAAAATTTTGCTAAAATACCAACATGGGTCCTTTTTTTCCTTTCCCCAAAACACCCCCAAACTATGGGATTTAACAATTAGCATTTAGCACTACACCATTAACCCTACCCCTCTCCAGTGACGATGCATCCCCCAATCTCATTCCATGTTAAGGCCACCGAATCCCATTCCCGATTCTGCTTCCAAGTCTCAACCCTAATCTCTCTAATCGCTCCCATACGCTTTCATTTTCATCATCTTCCCAAAATTTCTCTCCATTGATTCTAATCCCGGCAACAGTCAGCGCCCCTTCGCTTTCACCACACCCACAGGTAGCAACCTACATGCATTCGCGGCCAGAGAATTAAAACCCCCGACAACTTGCACCACTAGGGTTTTCCAGCGAATTTACGCTCTCTGCTCCACCCTCAAATCCTGTCCCCACTCGTTTCACAACGCCCAGGCTTTGTCTCGGGCTCATCCTCGCTAAAACCAACAGCTGCTGCATTAGTAGCAACTAACGGCGAGGTGGGTCAGGTGACGATGTCCCAGAGGAGAGGTGCCTCGAATCGGGTGAGGGACGAGGAAGGGCTAATCAATGAGGCGATTAGATTCAGGCAAAAAGCCGATTCAACTAAAGATAGAGGGAGGGCGACCGAACTGAGAGAGCGGGCGAAGGTGAAGCGCTAACTGGCGGACTTGGATTTTCATGGGTGGGTTTCATTGTGTTCGCCTTTCTAGGTAATGATCAATTTTTTTGGGAACTTGCGTTCTTTCATTTTATTTTTTGGAATTACCATTTAAATTGCTCTGGGTTCTTTTATTCTCTCTGCTGCTATGCTCATCTCCTCACAATTGCCCACCCACCAAATTTGCTTCGTCCGTCGATTCTTAGCTCGCCGTTAACGCCTCGTTCCTGCTACCGCTGCTCTGTTGTTTTCACGCTGACCACGCACGTGCTTTCCTCTTAGTCCATCGAATTGTTTGTGTTCTCCGTCAGAAGTAAATCGGTGTTGGGTGAGATCAATTGTCTGGTTTCGAGTGTTTGGTCCCTTCGGAGCTGCTTGTCAATCTACCTCCAAGAGCGATTATGAGTGAGATTGCTGCCACCGTGGAATGTTCGTCGGAGGTGTTGTAGCTGGAGCGCCGACAATATCTCAAACCAAATCAGTAGATCAGGGGTTGGAGTGTTAAATTTACAACATTGAGTATGCTTTGAGTGGAAGGAAGAAAATATAGGGTCCAAGGTTGTATTTTTCACTGAAATTTTGTTAAATTTAACAGAAAAATTGATTGAAGGACATGATTGAGACAAAATCTAGGGGCTTTAATAGGATAAAATGAAGGTTATGAACTCATTTAGAATAACGCCAAAAAATTTGGGACCACAATGAATTCTACCTGAATTAAATAGTTTGATTTACTGAGATAGGAGTATTGTATGGTTTAGATTAGAATTTTAAAAAGATTATGTTAGACATTGAAATGACTAAAACACAATGACACATCCAAGAGATAAAGCATAGAGTTCCAGATATAAGAGGTGAAATATAATTTTATGTAAATATTAGGGGCAAATTGTCATTAGCCAAGTACTTTACGATCTTCAACCGCTTGGTTCTGCAAGTTTATGCGAGCATGTATGTATCATTTGTAACTCGCTTTCGTGTAACAAAGATAATAAGAAACCGAGACTCCAAGTTATTATAACCATTAATGTGTTTCTTTTTTCTTTTCCGTTTCGTTTTGTATGGCCACCTGTTGGCTAAAATGGTGTGTGGCATACAAGTTCAGCTCATTGTAGCGGGCAGGCATTTCACGTCAAAACCACCACAATTATCTAGATCTTCAATATATATACATCAGGTGTTAGTACCTGAGCTACAAAATATTTACAAAAATAATATGAACTTATGTGTAAACTTCGATTGAATAGCTTAAATTCAAGTGGACCATGTATATAATTCGGCTTCAAGAAAAAACGGCTATATTTCTTGTAGATACACTGTGGTAAGATCATACGTTCTTCTATAATTACTTAATTGTTTTTTTTTTTTTTTGGTACTTAAAACATTAGAAAACATGTTAGAAAAGGTATCCTGATACAAGGTCAAACATTACACCAAACCACATTCTACCTAATCAACTATTTGGCTGCAAATATAAGAAACATAGTGGATATTTTACAAATTTATCCCTAAACATAGTGGATAATAAATAATGAGTATCGTGTAGAGTGATATTTACTACTGTTAGTATTATGAACATATATTTAGTTAGACATAGTGGATATTTTACAAATTTATCCCTAAACCTCCTCTTTTGAGTGCTGACGATCCAACCACTAGTGCCCTTCGTACCAAGGATCCAATCACCGCCCTCTTCGTCCCAATGATCCAATCACCACCACTCTTCGTCTCAACGACCAATCGATGTTGCTCTTCATCCTCGACTATCCAATCATTGCCCTTCTTCGCCTTGACGATCCAATCATTGCCGTTTTTCATCCTGATGATCCAATTGACACCTTTCTTCGTCCCTTTTTCATCCCAATGATCCAAGCGCCGCCCATCTTCGTCCTGACAATCCAATCAACGGCAAGATCTCTAAAAGTTCTTATGTGGCAAGAAGGAGATCAAAGTGCCATTGGAGAAAATGTCGTTGTAATCAATGAACTAGTTGATGTAATTCATCCTCTGGCTCTGGCAACCATCAATTTTTGAAGAGAACCTGATTGTTGGGGAGAGAAGTGAATTGACAATGAAAGGTCCAATGCCGAAGCTAGTGCATGGTCCGATGCCAAGATTGGGCTGCAGGTCGAGGACGATGGTGGCCATGCCTTCGCATCATCGTTTGGGTCTCTGCAATCGTCGTTCCATGTGAGTCGTGCTTTCTCCACGACTCTAACTTCTAAGAGAAAGTAAATATATCCAAATGTCCAAAAAATTCATTACATACTTTTACACATTTGTTCAAACATTTTTTTTGTTCATTAAGACTCTCTAACTTGTTTTTTCATACACATTTAATTTTTAAGGTAACAAATTTTTTGCATATTGTTATAGTAATTTTTATATATTGTGTCAGACACTTTTACATAGTTATTAAGATACTTTTGTTTATTGATTCAAACAGTTTCATTTTTTGAAGATAATAAATTGTTTGCATATTACTTTAAACATGTTTACATGTTTCTGTAGACATTTTAATATATTTATTCAGACATTTCTACACATTTATATATCATTTTGGCAGATAACAAATAGTTTACATATTGTTGAAGAGAACAAATAATCTACATATTATTGCAAACACTTATACTTACTTATTCACACACTTTTTACCAATTTGTTAAATACTTTGCATCTTTGCCTTTGACACTTATGCAGATGCGAGTAATAACAGAAGATCTAGAGGTGGCAACAATGGCAGTGTCAATCTTGGTAACTGCAAAGATGAGGTTGGATTTCTAAATGGGAGTGAGAGTTTTAGTAAAGGGCAATTTTGTCAAAATTTTTAGGTGGAGGTTGATTATATATGGAGAGTTAAGGGTGGGTTAATATGCCTAATTAGACATATGCGCACAATAAAATAACAAAATATTTACACCCAATTCATTTCAATTGAAATCAACTTAATTTAAAATAAATCATTTTTATTTTTATAGTTCTTTTAACTAGAACCAATTTTATTTCAAAACCAATATTATAAAAGTGTAATAATTCATTGAAAGAAAAAAAAATTATTATGTTTTTAAATTTTTATGAATTTTTTATTTTCTAGACATTAAAAACTCATAAAAATTTAATATCATTTAAAAAAAAATTCTAATGGATTAGTTCAACTACATAATGTTGGCTTTTAAATTAAATTAGTTCTAGGAAGAAAATATGTAAAAAAAAAAAGTTATTTGGATTAAGTTGATTTAACTTAAAATGAATATTGAGTGTCAGTTTTTATTTCTCTTTCATATTAAAAAAGTGAAACAATATTAAAAGATGAGTAATTTTAGAAGTCTTTGTTTCGCCTTCAAACGCAGAGACATTTAAATCTTATACATTACATTTTCTATACATAAAATGTGACATAATGGCGACTATTCCCACAAAATGTAACTATGCTTCCAGTGTCTTCATTTCTATGTCTCCCTTACAATGTGATTATTCCTTGCAACATTTTCATCTTTTCAATATCTTTGTGTGTGTATGTTCATGCGTATTTATGTTTTATGGTCCAACACTTAATACAGTAAAACATGATATTAAATTACAAACATATAATATTTTCCTTCAATTAAAAAAAAAAAAGATAAATAATAAAGAACAGTTTTCTCGTGTTTCATAAACTTACTAAAACTTTTGAGCTTTTTACAATTTGCTTGCACATAATCCTTATAGGTGTAATACTAGGTTTTTAAGCCTACGTGTCTCAGCAATGGAGAGGTCCTTAATCTATATGAAGTATAGGAAAGGTCGTTCATGCTCCGCTACAAAATGATGTAGTACATTCAAATTCTGAAACTTAAAAAAGAAATGAGGATGAAAGTGCAGTTTGGTGAAAATTATGCAAAACCTTTTGCGTGATAACTTTGAAAATATATGCTTTAGACCTTATATATATATATATATATATATATATATATATATTTGTCTCCACTAGTAGTCGTTCCCAAACTTGCAACCCTGACGATCCTACCATTGTTCTCATCTTTCCAGCTCAATTCACAGTCCCCGAGCTCTGCTGCCAAACCATGACAGTGGAATCATCACATCTTCACAGGTTTAATTAGCTCAGCAGAGATTCAGTGGTGATTACCTCCATCACTTTCTCAAAACCTAACTCTGAAAGGCCACAAATTTAGCTCCACTACTCGAACTTACTGATCATCCGATAGAGATTACCCATCGCGAGACAATTGTTGTTGCTAGTTGTGAGCGGCCTCAACCTTGATAGCCCCTTAGGGATGGGTGCAATTATTGGTATGGCCTAGTGCGAATCCTTATGCTAGGGGTGTAAGAAAATAGAGTCGCCACCTTAGTTTAAGAACAGGGTGAAAACCAAGTAAAACTGCAATCTGACTCTAAATCAATGAAAAGACAAATTTTGCGGAAAAAAAATGGAGATCTTGGGATTAGAGATCAGGTACGAATTAAAACAAGCTTAAAACAAACAAAAACCAATAGTTAGTATCACAAAAATACATGCATGTGTAAAAATGTCAAACAAGAGAAAAAAAAATGTTGTTTTTAGCTATTAGGCTTGGACTTGTGTTGAACTCCCAAGCTTCCTAAGTACTCGGGTTTGAGTAAGGATCAAAGCCTACATAGTTTACTCCCGTGTTAATGAGAGGCTTAGATGACTAGTTAGGATATGTACCTGGAAGATCAGTGAAGTACATGCAGCGAGAACAATCAGATTGTCTCAATTGCAAGATTTGATGTGGAGAATAGTTAGAATCTAAGTTGTTTGAGATTGGTGATGGAAGACTTTCACAAGCAATGTTCTTTCTGGTACCTAAAAAAACCAATGCAAGACTTGAACATAGAGTGACAATAGGGCCGATATTTCAGGTTTATGTTGAAACCAGATCCGAATTTGACCATAATCCGAATTAATCGGGTTCGGATTAGACGAAATTGGGTTAACCCAATTCATTAAGTGTCACTCCCCTGGGACCAAAAAAACCCAGTTTTGGCAGGGGTAGGAGGGCGAACTACAAAGGACGTCGCAAGGGAGGAGAGGACGATTGGAAAAGAATGAGGCTCCGATTGTTGGCGACAGCAACAAGGAGAGACAAAGCGACAACTAACAATGGATGAACAAAGTAACAGACGAGGAGGAGTGAGCGAGGCGACATCGGTCATCGGACTAGGAGGCGAGGAAACTATGCGACACTACTCTAGACTACCTCTGCTCGTGATGAAGACAGAGCGAAGTGGACGACAGCAGCTATGGACGTAATAACACAAATAGTTAGGACTCAACAAAAGCAAGTGATTGTGGAATTTCGAAATTAGCCAATTAGGGCTTAGTGATTCAATGAAGTTGAGAGGGTGGGTGAGGCACCTGGGGAGGGTTCTAGGTTTGGGTCTAAGTCACAACAGTCAACAGAGTGTAGAATTGGGCCTAAGAATATCTATCTAGTCAGGTTAGGCAGGGTTAGTTGGGTTGAAACCTTGAACAAACTGATTTTGGCAACTACTAATTGAGTCGGGCTTGGTTGGGTTAATTCATGCAAAATTTTCTATCAAACCTGACCCAAACCTACTTTTTTCAGATCGGGTTTTGGGTTTTAGTTTCACCCCTACTCATACAAGAAAAAAAAATGGAAGAAGTTAATATGGACAATAAAGATGAAAATAAAAATAAAAAATAAGATAAAATAATAATTAATTTAATAAAACCCTAAAAGACTCAACTTACTTGGATACTAAACTTCCATAAAAAGTGTTAATGAAATAAACAATTAGAAGATAAAATTATGGGAGGCACACAATTTAAGGTAAATAAAACAAAATGAAATAAAACAAGACAAAATAAGATAAGTTCAATGGCTTAAATTAGTTAATTGTAAGAAACATTAAAATTGTTAGTGGAATCGACTAAAAAATGACTCAAAAGAAAGAAAATATAAATCTGTCGGTGGCTAAATCGCAACAAAATAAACTCATAAGCTCTTGTGAGCTATTTGCATAAAAAATAAAAAAGGTTAGTGCGTTGTTGAAATAAAACTAATAAAATAGAGGGGTTAAAGTGGGTTCTACCAAATCAGGCCTGGCCCAGCCGAATCCTGGGCTGGGCTAAGCAAGTCGGGTCGGAACCAGACGGGTCACAAGACCCGGGTCTCCTCTTCCTTCCCTCCATTCACGGCGGCGACTACAGGGCGAGCAGGCGGCAGGCTGGTGGCGGCGGGGTCGCTGCACAATGCGAGACGGCGATCGATGTCGTGGTGGAGCGCTGGCGATGTTAATGGCGTCGTGTTGGATCCTCGGGCAGTAGCGGCGACCTTCGTGTCCGGAACGGGGTTCTCCACTTCTTTCGTTTCTTGCGTCGCCGGCAGTAGGCGACGCTTCCAGACGGAGGAACGAGGCACTGTGGAACGGCGATCGGCTGAAGTGGCGGCAGCAGGGAAGGCGTACGCTGGGCGGGACGTTTCTTAGATAGAAGGAGTAGTTTAGGGTTTGGGGGCAGGCTAGAGAAAAATAAAAAAATGGGGACTAAAGCTGAAATTTTTTACTTTCCTAGTTAGAAGCTTAGGGTTTCGAAATTAAGCCATATTTTCAGATTTCAGCCCCCAAATTCAATTAATCTTTGTCATATTTATAGCCTAGGGCATGCTTGAACTACAAGAAAAACATTAAATGATAAAATCTTGAACAAATTAGACAAAATCGACTATTGACAAGTTTAGTCCTTAGTTTTTCTCCTAACATCAATTTTAGCCCAAAATATCGCACTGTGTTCAATTAACCCCAGAATTCTCATAGATTTTCAATTGAGCCCAAGAAAGTTCGGGTTTGTCAACTAAGCCTAAACTTTTGGATTATTTTCAATTAAAGCCCAAAACTTCCTAGGAAACTCAATTAATGCCCAAACTTTCACAATTAAGCACAATTTCAACCTAAATTACCCAAATGACTTGACACTAAAAATAAAAACATCCTAATTAAGACTGAGACAAAATTTAAAGACTCAAAAAAACCAAATCTTAGGACATGATAGAACAATTTTAGATAAAAAGACAATAATTCCCCCTGACTCTAGTTACCTAATTTTTTGCTTAATCTAACCTAGGACACCTAAAAGAAAGCCAGAATGAGTGTTAACACTAGTCTAAACATTATGCCATCACTATATACTATCAAGGAGTAAATCTATGGCAATTGTGGCTAAAATAGGGGCCTAATGATCAAATAGAAAACTTTAGATACAAAAGGAAAGAAAGCAAATCTATAGGGATTGAAAGAGGAGTTCTTATCACATATTGAGTTCTTACATGCAGGGATGTAATGGGTTAGATTTGGATTAGATGAAGGTATTCTCATATCCAATGCGTAACCTTAAACACTCTACACGTATCCTACTAATCACCCCTCAGATGAACAGATTTTACATTTATATCCTACCCATTTTTAGACTGATTGGGTTAGATAAACCCATCCATTCACTACACCTCCACAACTATAATTTTATTGAATCGTGTCATGTTATGTCATATATAATCTTACATTGATTACTATTAAAAACATTCATTATACTTTATCTATTAAAACAACTCATACTTATTTTTAATTTTATATAACTTATCCATTATACTTTTATTTTCATCATATATCTAATGCTAATATATCACACACACACACATATAAGTTGCATGTTGGCTGAGTGAACCTAAACCTCCATCCTACCTCAACTCAATGGTAGGTGAAAAAAACAAAAACACCACATTCAACCTAAACCCAATCAATTGCTAAAAAAATCCGACCCATCAAATTAAATGTTACTGAATGCCCGTCAAATTAGACATTCATTGACATTCCATATGACACTTTTGCCTTTAACTGGTTTGGCAAAAACAACAAACTCATCTCATATTATCTAATTCTAGTTTTGAGTCAAAAAAAATTCAACAAATGAGCACTAAATTTTCAATGAGTTATCGTGCACTAAAATTCAATTTGAGAGATATTAATCAACACCAAATCATTGGGGAACAAATAATGATTGTCACAAAAAATATGTCATAATATGTAAATTAATTATAACTTGTCATTTTATATATCCATACATGTGATACCTTAATGTAAAATGAGTAAAAATACCCAAATTTACTGCAGTTCGAACATTTGTATACCACAGGCATCGCACGGTAAATTAAAAAAAGATTACACCATCAAATAACATCATATACCACAATATTTCACACAATAACGGGACAATTTATGAAAACTTATATGCTACATACCGCATATTCAAGATAAGTTGTATACTACAGTATTTGAGACACTTGATACATTCTGTAGAGGTAGAAGAAGAAAACGAAAAAAAAAAAAAGTGAAAACAAAAAATAAGGACAAACCCTAACCCTCGAACACCTACTGGCCGGAACAAAAATAGCTTTGCCAATTGGGAGTATGTAGCAAGTGCTTCACAACTAATATAGCCCACGAAAAAAAAAATTAAAGAAAAATACAGAGAGAGACAGACATTCACGACAAGGACTTAATTGACTAACCACTAAACTCAACTGGCCAACTGAATTAACAAAACAGCGTTTAACAAGAAACATAAAAGGAAAAGAAAGGATGTATCCAAATCTACCAATCTAACCAAACAGCGAGGAGTCAAAGTAATGAAATGCACAAGTCAAACATGATGAGCAATATAAAGACGAAGGAAAAAAATAAAGAACACCAACTAGAAGTGAAGTCACTGGACCAAAAGGTATTTGGCTTCTACAATAAGGATCCTAATAAACATCAATCCTAAAAAGTATATGAGCCATTTGTATCCAAATCAGCTTAATCACTTGTCCAACTACACCAATCTAATGGTTCTGTGAGTAATCGAAGCTCAAAGGCTGGTGACAGAATGGGGCCTGCAAGTGTTAAAAAACAAAAATCATTTAGATGCAAAAGTAAATCAAGATCTACATGAAATCAACTTCAACCCAGTGAAGTAGACAGGCAGCAGGTTAAAGAATTTTATCATGGGAAAGATCATCTGCAATAGACGTCTTCCCCTAATCCCAGTAACCATACGTCCTAAAAGTTGAATCAGTAGCCCTGGTTGCATATTAATCATGTCCAAAGTCTTTACATCCTCCATACAATTTTGCATTGTTACCAAGGCAAATAATTTCCACATTATTATCGCAGTGTAGGAGTTGGAACATATACATTAACATTTAAAACGAAGGCTACAATCATGGCAGAACATGCAAAATAAAATTGAACACCCATTTAAAGTTCATCAATGAATGCATCCAAATACCTATAAAACTCAGAAGCCCAGCTCACCATATTCCAAATTGATATTTCTACCACTTTTTGACAGGTTCCTTCTTCTCCAAATAAAGGCCATTCTCATCTTACGAAAACCAAAGAAGAGATTCCTTTTTATCACGTGTAATTTTTTATGGGGCTAGTGCACAGCAGTAGAAGGAGGTGAGCGAAGTACATAGGAGTAGTAAGCTACCTGGAAAACACCATGTCTAAACTGTTCATATGAATGGGCATACATCATTGCAGAACTTGGCCACTGCAAATAAGCACCTTCTCCGGATGTCTGATTCAATCCCGTAGCACAAAAGGGACTTGCAACGGCACTTGCAGGAGGCCCATAGCTAAGGGAAGCTTGAGTTCTCAGCATCTGCACCTGAGGAAACATGGAGTCATACTGCATCAATGGCTGTTGAACCTTCAGCAAGTTGAAAGTTCCTGATCCATAGCTCTGGTTAGGGAGGCTTCTAGCATACCTGTACATCTCAGGAAATAAGGTTTTACTTGAGGGTTTCTTTGTTCATTCAAGATCTTAATCATGCCAAATATTTATCAAACCAGAGAGAAAAGAAATAAAAAGTTCATCACAGTGGACATACTTAAGCAGAATAATCCACCAATTTTTTATTACCCAACCAATCAAGGCCTCAAATCCACAGAAATTAAGTCAGTTATGCGAATCATGTTCCTATGCAATCCCACTGATGTCTGCAAACCCTCCCCCAGCCCAGAAATAAATAAATGAATAAATAAATAATTCTTCACTCTTAAGAACCAAACATCTTTTATTCTATGCTGGATTTAAGCCAAACTACCACCATCATTCTCTGAACATATCAAAAAATTCGGAGTACATGTATCAAATAAAACCTTATTTCTAATCTAACTTCTATTCCATGTTGACCCATCCCTCTCAGCATGCACATCACAGCCAATAACATTTTATTCCCACATGAGTGCGACCCCAGCCCCCGCCAGCCAACAACTGCCCCAAAAAATATATATAAAAAAAAATTACTTGAAATCTATTAATGGATTACCACATATATAAGTGCAACCAAAAACAACAAACACATTCAATGCTATTATTGCAAATCTAGAAGCTCAAAATGCTAAGTTATTAACAGAATCCACAGATAAAAATTAATTCAGGCCCCCAAAAGGTCAGAAGATTTATGCAGACAAAATAGATAGTGCCAGACTATTCTGACATACATCTCCAACCCAAACTGACTCATTCACTTCTTAAACTACATCAATTTCACAGTAATTATTTAAAATCCTTGACACTTGTATTTTGTCTGTAATCCTCTAAAAATTTCTGGGTCAAACCATAGATTACCTTGACTAATGGGACACTACATTCTACATATAGAAAACATGAATAGTTCAACAATTTTAACATTGAGAAACTGATTATTACCTTTCATAACTCCGATCATAGTCTGGGTCAGTACGGTCCTTCTCCCTGTCCCTGAAAATGGCAACCCGAGATACGGTGCCATCACGAGAACAAATGTTTCTCTCTTGATCAGCAGTAGAGCTTTTGCAAACTTCATTCTCATCTCTGCTCATGCACACAATTTTTCCCTCAGGACTGCTCAGCAATGATGAATCATCAGGGATGGGGCTACCAGGGCTACTGAATATGCGGGCTCGTGCCTTGTCATATTCTTCCTTCCTCTCTTCCATACTTCTAAAAGGATTTGGCTTTATCCCAAATTCATTGGCATCATTCCCAGCTCCCTTGTGTGGCCTAGGCCTGATAGCAATTTTAACCTGCTCTGCCTTATCAATTTCCAACTGACTAGCAGGAATCTCGCTAAGACGGACAGCTGGGCATCTGATTTCTCCTGTTTTCTTTACAACAATTCTATTTCCAAAACCATCTAAGCCATTATCCTGAACCATAGATATCAAACCATAGTGCTGAGCAACGCGATGTGCTGCAAGGCGAAGGTAGGAAGTGGGAAAATGATGAAACTCAAATTGCTGCTGATCAGGAGTATGCAAAAACCTTTGGATATCAAGCTCCATCCGAAGAACTGTGCTAACCAGTAAGAGAAAACAAGAAGAACCAGCTAAGTTCACATTTAAAATATTAAATAAATAACGGGTTAAGAAAAAAAAAGGACAATAAGAAAGTCAAAGAGTATATGGTTCACTTTTCTTTTTTTGTTGATGTCAGGAAATGGCATCTGATCAATGCAGAATGAATATGCCCTGTCTAGATTGCAGAAAAATGAAAAACGAGATGCCTATGGGTCTGTTTGGCAACAATGTTAGCACTTAGCAACAAAGACTGGTAAAAGCTACCCAGGTGTAACTTTTAGCTTTAGAGGTTAAGAGATTTTTATCTCCAACATTCATAAATTATCACAAACTATGATACTAGTCACAAAAGCTATTACTAAATGAAACCTAAGTTCCTATTATTGAACACAAGAAAAAAAAAAAAAAGCAAGCCAAAACTGTTCTTGATTAAGAATTAGAGACTGGATATGCGTTCTCTGTGCAGTATTCAGGACCAATCAGCAACCATCAGGGTTCTCTATGACTTCTGTCACATCAGGTTTACTTTTCATTATTTCTGTTATTATTACTAGTGGTATTATTTGATCGTTTACCTATGCATAAAATTTCAAAGATTTACAGAATTCAACAAAAATGTCCTGTTCTTCACACTTCCACTCTCAAAGATGAACCACCAAGCATTCCGCAAGAATAAAAAACATCAAACGAAATTGTGCAAATTGAAGTTTCAATTACAAATGAGTTCTGCTGCTACACCTAAGGAGATCCCAAGAAAAGAAAACCATAAACTTATGTGACAAACAGATAATAGTTTATTCAAAATCACATGGACTGTGAACTGCCATACAGGTTACTAATTATTCTCGTCAGTTAGTAGATTTATCTCCTGCAGAAATTTGTAGGTTTAATATTACTCTAACTGGAAAGGAAAAGGAGGTTGCCTCACAAACTAGCTAGACCTGGTGTGCGCCAGTGACATGAAAAGCAAACCCCCAAGTTTTTAAAACTCCATATGACATAAGTAAGCGGGAGGACCCTAAGTTAGGTGGCAGATGTTAGCTGACACTAAGTAGAAATAAGTTTCACAATAGAGCATCTTCCAGACATTGGCATAAGAAAACCATGGAAATATAAAATCTCGAAGAAATGCATTCAAAGTTCAAGTTCCCCACTAGAAACATGAAAAACAAAAACTGTATGCAATATCAATCCAAAAATTTCCTACCAAAAGAACATAGATTGTAAGCATCCACAGTTTCATTAAATTGCCAAAGGTTAATAAATAAGACTACAGCTCCCAGCCGCTCCCTTATTCCCAACTATCGAATCAATTAGACATACAATGGCGTGTATTTACAGGTCAGATCTGAAATTCAGCCTCCAATTGCCCTTCAAAAGAAACCCTAACTTACAATTCCCGGTCAAACTCGACCCAAACTCGATAAACACAGAGCCCAAAACACAAACCTCGAGCACCAAAGCAGAAATTTTGATATCCTCAATACCCATGGGAAAAAGTAAACCTAGAAACACACCCAGGAACAACAGATCGACAGAAAAAGACAAAATTGACGCTGAAACGAGAATAAGATAAGGGGGAAGAACTAACTGGTGAGACGATGACGAGGATTTTGAAGAGCCTCGACGAGGAAAGGATCGACCGTAGACTCTTTGGGCGTGGCAGCTGCTGAATCCATTGTGCTATTTTCCTGAGAATTTTTTTGCCTTGTTCCGTCCCCTCTGCCAAAAATTCCTCTCCTTCTCTGGATTCTTCAAGAGGACGGACGAAACAGTCGAGAAGAAGAGGATTAGCGCCTTCTAAGCATTTGGGAAACGAGAGAGAAAACAGAAATAAAACCCTTCGTCTTATCTCTCCCCCAAAATCAGAGGAGAGAGAGAGGTTAGAGATCATTCGCCCTTTATAGGACTTGTTTCTTTTTTTAATTTTTATTCCCTAAATTTATTTGTTCGAAAAGGACAAAAAGTACACGGCCGATATCTTTTATTCCGACGGTGGCTGCGAGCCCGGGACAATAAATTTCTCAAGGATCATTAGTTTTCTTCTTGACTTCCAAAAGAGTCATAAAATGTCACTCTTTTCCAAGCTCACAGCGTACAAATATAAACATGATCCACAATGTCTACTAGTTTCTTTTACCAATAAACTATTTCAAAAATGTTAAATATATTTGAAGTTTTGAAAAAAATCTTACTAACTTCTAGATGACTATATAGAATTTGACGCAAAAATGTTAACCAACAAAATTTTGTTTTTAGAACCCAACTATACTGTAACATACATAAGTTTGTTAAAGCATTTGTATAGAAGTTTTCGTACACATAGCATGATTCAGAGTCAAACTATTCTAATGATATTATAAAAAAAATTGAGGTTGCGGATATAATGTGTCTAGTGCAGTATATATATACACCTCGACAGTTTTACCTTCGTAAGAGGTTTATCAAAATTTTCCACAAAAGTGGCTTGTTGGTAGGGTGTTTACATGGCTTTGTGAGAAAGGCTACGGGACATAGTTTAAATCACTTCCCCACCCTTTTATGTGCTCTATGAAAAGGAGACATGAGCAACAATATTAAAATTTTAAAAAGGAGCAGAGCTAGGAGTTATTAAAAATTAAAAAGGGATTTGTTGGAAAATAATAGTATAAGATAAATGAACAACTATATTTAATAAAAGAGCAGGAATTATTTGACAACAAATAACCACTACAAATATAGATAAGTAGTTATAAAATATAAAACAAAAACATATTGATTTGTCAAGAAACAACAAGATAAAATAAAAAGAACAATTATATCCATAAAGAGAATGTAAATCATCTAATAATAAACAATTGCTACAAGCATAACAAGCAGACATTAACTAACAAAAAGAATAGATAGATTGTCATGAAAAAATAATATGCACCAAAGAAATAGCTTTTAGCTAGAGAATAGGAACAATCTAACAAGTAACTACAACTTTGACATTTCAATCTATTGTGTCACGATAATATTATCAAAATTTATATGAAGCTAAGACGTGTTGTAATAGAAAGTTGTGGCACGGTGACATTATAGTAATTATATGAACTTGATGTGCAATGATATTTTCATAAATAATGGGACGTTGTATAGCTACTAAAAATTGATTATGTATTATTCATTTTACTTTTGTAAATTTTCAATTGTTTGGAAGCTAGGATTATCATTTGAATAAAATTTTCATTTATAATTTACATTATTAATCATGATTGATTGTAATTATTATATAAATAGAGAATTATATAATGGTGTAAAAGTTAGTAAATAATACAAACTTAATTAGCCCACTAGCTCTGCTTATGTGTTCTTTTAAAATAAATTTGATGCCAGAATATTTATTTCTCATGTTCATGTTTCAAATATGAAGATATGTATGGTTCAACCTATTATTGACTCATTGAGACAAGTATTAGTATATTGTTAAAAAAAACCGAAAATAGTTCGGTTAAAACAAAAATATTTGGCTAAAAGGCGAGTGAAAAGAGGAAAGAGAGATATCGGTGGAAACATGACATGATCTATGAAAATCAACAGAATAGCACGAGAAACATGAAATCTTGTTTGCTAAGCCAAATTTCCTTTTTCTCTTGGGTACAAACTCTAGAGGAGGGATCCATTTACACCGGTGTTAGACTAAAAGTCTTACATAATTTTCTGACCATTGATTATAACTAAATCTAATGGTTAAAAACACACCATTACCATTAAAAATCAAGATATAATTTTTAATATTATCATTTCATTTTCCACTCCAAAATATTCTCTCCATATTTTTAGCCCACGCTGGCTCGTTTTCTCCCAATTTTCTTCTCGTCTTCTTCCCTGTTGCTCTATCAAACCCAATTTTCTTCTCTAGCGTCCTATATCAAAAGAAGTTATGATCGATTAGTGGTTTTGGCCAGCAAAAGTAGCGAAGAGATCTGAACTTATGGCAACAAAGAGATCTGAAAGACAACAATGGCAGCGAAAAGATCTGAAACTAGGATGATGGAGTTGATCGCTTGTCTCCTTTTCGGATTTGGGTCTCATATTATTTTTATTATGGTTGGCTTAATTGACGGTATAGTGGTGCATTTCTGTTTAATCGTGCATGAGGTGCTTTCCTTGTTAACTTGGGCGATTCCGTCAATGGGGGGGTCCTCATAAGGGTGGGATTATGGTGGAGACTCTTTGTTTTGGTTCCTTTTTTTTTTTTAATCTTTTTCTGCTATTATGTTCGTTCTCAGTGTTTCGACTATTGCCCCTGTTTTTGTGGGTTGTTATCTCTTTGTAACTTGTTAGAGCATCTCCAACAGCTTCCCCATTTTACAGTTTTTCTCTGTTTTAGGGAATATGAAGCCATTTTTCACTGCAACAGTTTTCTCATCCTATTCTCTAAAATGGGGAATGAGATGAAAGAGAAGATCTCATTCCCTATTTCTGCAGAAACTCCAAAAATTTTTGGGGAATGAAAAATAACATTCTCTCTTTCCCATAAAGGTTGTCCCATTTATTATTCACAACAATTAATTCATAATTTTATTTTCTTCAAAATTTTTTATAGAAATATAAACTTTTTATATAAAAATGGTATCTTAAAGACTCTATTTTATAAATTTATTTTTTTAAAAAAATTATAGTACAAATTAATATGAATATTTTTAAGTCAGACTTTAGTTAAAAAAGTTAAAATAGTTATTTTTTGTAAAACAAAGGTAGTAAATTTTTATATTTTGCACAATATTTAATTATAAAAAATTATTTCAATTCTTTTTCAAAATTTCTTATAGAATTATAATTTTTTTTTTGTGAAAATTGAACCTAAAGACTCTATTTTATAAACATAAATTTTAAATTTTTTTATAATATAAATTAATATAAATATATTTAAGTCAAATTTTAGTAAAAAGGGTAAAAGAGTCATTCTTTGTAAAACGGAAGGAGTAATTTTTTTACATTTTTAATAATATTTAATTACACAATAATTAATCTAGTCATTAATTTGAATTTACTTTAAATCCATAATATTTAATTACTATGTAATAAATACAAAATTCTACAAAATAGGGAAGCTGTTGGAATTTGAGCAAAAAAATTATAGAGATTTTACTTTTTGCTTCCCCATCTTATAGAAATTTTGGGGAAGTTGTTGGAGATGCTCTTAGTTTTTTATTAATGGATCTTTCTTTTTAAAAAAGAAAAAAAAACACAAGAATTAAGATGATGGGGATTGAAGTACGCAATTCAATTGATTTTGGCTGAGAAAAAAAATAGCATGTGAGGATGGAGGTAAGTGCATAATTTGCAACTAGCAAGTCAAAAAATTCACAGAAGCATTGTTGGATGGAGCCTCGTAATGAACTGACTTATCTGGCCTATTTTTGCTTTCAATTGAATTTAATTCTTTGCAGCAACAACAAGTTGTGTTGTTATGGGAAAAACAGGTTATTCACTTTGGATTTACATTCTGGAATTACTAATTGGAGTCTAGGTAGTGAAAGCGTGAAATTGATGCATCTTGATAAGGCTCAAACAATTTGGAGTTTGGTAAACCTGAATTGGGTGCCTGTAAGACATTCCTCCTTCAATCCATGCACATCTGAAGGGTGGGGAAACAATTCACTTCCAAAGCAATTCATTTCCAAAGTTCCTCTGTACATCAAACATCACACCCCAAAGAAGAAAACTTCCGAATATGCTCAAAACCAGATCAAACCAATGCAGGGAAATTTCTATTGGTGTTGCCCATTAAACTGTTCAACGACTGAGCATATCTAAATCACAATAAAGCAGATATAATGATATCTAAATTACAGTAAAGCATATGTAATTGTTTTAAGTCAAAAGCCAAAATTACATATATCCATAATAAAACAGAGGTCTTCATGAAGCAGTATTCCACTGCTTAAAACCCAAATACCAATATCGCATTATCCATGATCACTGAACAGAGAGATGGTCTGCAATATATTAGCATAAATATACAAAAAAGTAGAAAAAAATTAGTTTCAATTGAAAATAAAAAAAAATAAAGATGGGCTGACAAAAAAAAATGATAGATAGATTTAACAAAACTTACCAAAATCATGAACAAAACTCTCCATCTTTCTGACTAGAATTTCTTTTCTTCTTCCCTCTATGTAAAGCAATCTCAAGACCACTTTTGAATCTACCTTTACAAGACTCTTTTGCAGCACCTTTCCTTCGACCTTTAGCTTGTGATATATGAGGGTCTCGAATCAACATGGGAAAAGAAGGATCATGGAAACCTTCACTCATTATTTGTTGGCTTGAATCATGATTCCCGAATTCTAGCACAGATAATTGATTTTCCATCAATGAAACCTTCTCATAAATATGATCTAAATCAGTTATAATAACCTTATACATCTCATCTGATTTTTCAGCAATAAATGCCAACTGATTAATACGGCGACTAACATGCATATTTCTCAAAGCAGCTGCCATTGGATGATCCAACATGCTTGATCCCTTCTCACCAATCAAACCTAGACAAGCCTTATTTGCTTCTTTTGTCCACCTCTGCAAAATGTATTGGCAAGGGATCTCAAAAATGTTTTTGAACTGAAAGATTGCCAACACATGTCTACATAAAATGCCCATAAACTCAAACAGTTGGCACTCACACTTGCTGTCTCTTGAGCTCAAATCTAGAGATACAACAAACTTGTCATTTGGGTCAAAGCAACTAGACACTTCATACTGATAGAAAGTTCCATTTTTCTCAAGTTTTTCTTTTGTCAAATGATTACTTTTGACAAGCTCATATTGAAACTTACTGAAGATATTCCTTGTGTAAACCGAAGCTGCCTGCTGCTCTATTTTTGACCCAATCTTCAAAATTCGTGACTTGTGCTTTGACTCAAAATCTTCTTTTCTCTCATCATCATAACGACTTTCAACTGGCTTTTCATATTTTCTAACAAACTCCTGCAATGAGGTTGAGTTGCCAACAAAAAAATAAAAAAAAGAATTGATGCTCTCACTTCTTTGGGTAGTATTCATCCCTGCAAAAAATGTGCTCCTATTAAACACTGCGATCCATGAATATCTGATGTTATACAACCCCTGGAGCCATTGATTTTGCTCGAGTCCATACTTCACCATTAGTGAGCTCCATTCTTTTTCAAACTCTCGTATGTTAGAAGTCTCACGTATGCATTTCTTTATCTCACGCTTGAAAGTAGACCTTTTATAATATATGTGTGAAAGCTTCTCAGGAAATTTTTTCTTTATATGCTAAAGACATAAGCGATGTCGACTATGCTGAAACACCTTTCTTATAGCTGCTCCAATAGATGCATCTTGATCTGTAATGATAGCTACAGGTTCTTTCTTGTACATTGCCTCAAGCCATGTTTCAAATAGCCAAACAAAACTTTGCTCAAATTCATCCTGTAGAAGGGCACAACCAAACAAGATTGACTGACAATGATGGTTCAACCCTACAAATGGTGCAAATGGCATACCATATTTATTTGTCTTATAAGTTGTATCAAATGTAATGACATCTCCAAAGTACTCATATGACAATCGAGCTCAAGCATCCACCCAAAATAAATTAACCATATGTGCATCACCATCACACTGAATTGCATAAAAAAAGTTTGGGTTTTCAGCTTGTTTTTTCTGGAAATAACTTAAAGTTGCTTGAGCATCTCCCACATCAAGGTTTAATCTCTGTAAAGTTCTTAAGTGATTCCAACAATCTTTATTAGTAAATTCACTTTCAACACTTTTAAATAGTGTTGCTACCTTTCCGGTAGGCAGCCCTTCTTCATCAAAATTTTCAACAAGATTTTTTCCTGCTGGTGTCATATTCTTGTGGCATCTCAAGAAACAAACACTTCTAGGACTAACCATATTATGGTTGTGAAAATTTGTGTACGATTTCACAACCCAAGTTTTACCTTTTCTAGCTCTTGCCACCCTAAGTGATGCCTCACAACCGGTCCTTATTGTTGAGCACTTCTTTTTAGTTTTTCTAGCATCATCTTGATTTTTTCCACCTTTAGGCATATGTTGGCCTTCATTATAGCAAACAAATATGCAGTTGATCACTTCATTACTACGAGCCCCTTTTTTACTTGATCGAACTCAAATTCCAAAGCCTTTTTCTTTAGCAAAAGCTTTGTAAAATATCTCAGCACTATCTAAAGAATCAAACTCTTGTCCTACATATGGTTCAATGATTTGGCCAATAAATGCTTGATGATTTTCAGAATTGGTCACCTTTCTATTGTGATTACTGCTCGTTTGTTGTATATCCATGTCTAGTGGTTGTAAATCCTTCATAATTGGATCTTGATTCAAATCTATTCATAACGAAAAAAAACTAATTAATCACACTCTTAGTACACCAAGTGAATATTAAAATTCGTAAAAAGAGAATAAGAATTTGACCTTAATTATGATCCTAGTTGGGTAAATATAGAAAAATAAAATAAAAAAGCTTAAGTTGTATCACTGTAGTTTACGTTCCCATTGACATTCAAAATCTTCACTAAACGCAATTACCATGCTAACTAACAAGAAAAAAAATTAAACAATCAAAGAGAGAAATTACTAACCGATCATGATTAGAATTCTGGACGAAGGGGAAGACTTTTGATCAAGAATGGAATGAAAATACAGTTGTCCAACGAAGATTCTGGACTCTACAATTTCTTTTGATTTATTGTGGTGGAAGAAAGAAAACTAGGTTTGATACAAAGAGCAGAGGGGAAGAAGACGAGTGGGGAAGAAGACGAGCTGGCGTGCGCGGGAGTTATGGAGAGAAATTTTTTGACCGGAAAAGGAAAGGATATTATTAAAAATTACCTTTTAATTGTATGATAATAGTGTATTTTTAACCATTAGATTTAATCATAATCAATGGCCAGAAAATGATGTAAGAGTTTTAGTCTAACACCGGTGTAAATGGATCCCTTCTCCAAACTCTATCCATATGTCTCTGCTTATAAGGCCAAATTTTCGTTTTCTCGATCAATAGGGTTGGGAAGATGTATCCCATGAGTTCAAACACAACTTAAAGGCAAAGCAAAGAACGAGATTCTTTCTAACTCCACAAGTACACATATATTATGTCACGTGAATCATTCGATATAATGGTTAAGGGACAAATCATGGTCTCCATCACTTTTTTTTATTTATTTATAATGCCACTAAATACTGGTGATGTTGTCTTTCAAATTTCAAAAAGATGGAAATTTTCTCTTTTTCTATAAGTTATATAAGTAGTTTCGGTTTTAGTATCATAGTATTTACTTTTCAGTTTTAGTAATGTAGTATTTACTTTTCCATATCTCTCCCCCTTTATGCATTCTCCCTTTTTCATTTCAGTCTCCGAAAATTGAAATTTATTTTTTAAAACTGTTTTACAACTAGCTTGTCTAAATCACAATTTTTATAAAACTCAATTTGATCGTAGAGAAAAATAATCCAAGTTCTATTATTTCACTTTCACCTCCATAAACTAGGTGGTATCAATATCTGAAATCAATTCATTTTAAGAATGGTCCAATATTGTGCATAGTAGTGGCGCTGGTAGCCTTAGTAATTAGATGCTTGCTCACTCACTCACTCATGATGGAGTTACTAATACAAGCATTAATGATGAAGTTGAATTGGGAATGAAATCCTTATTTATAGGGTTTTGATTTGGATTTACAGGAACTTCCTCATTCAGCCATCACGACTCTACACCTATAACAAGGTCCTTGTGAAAACGTTTCAGTATGTTGTGAACACTTCTTTGAGCTTTGATACTCTTCTGGAGCGTGCACTGACTCAAACATCAAAGAGTTTTAATTAGGCATATCGCTCCATACCCCTAAAGTTGCCTTCTTGCAAGTTCAACCGTCTTTAATATCTCTCACAGTCTACTTGCCCCCATCAGTTATCTCACACACACAGAGCCAAGGTTGAGTTTCTACACAAAGCTGCAAAATTTTATATTTTATTTTATTTTTCTAAAATGGATACTATTTGAAAGCTAATATTTTATATATTAAACCATCACTTGAATATTTTTTAAAAGTAATTATTTTTTATACTTTTTTTTGTACACCCAACATTAGAAAAATATACAACAAAAAGGTGTAGGCTTTGCAACTATCAAGGTTTGAACTCTAGACTTTAATATTAGAGGCAGTCATAAACTTGAATAATTGAACTATTAAGGCAGCACCCAAATTCTATTAAAAAAATAAATATCTTTTGAGCTTCTTAAAATGTTTGCATAGTTAAAATTTGGACAAATAATCACCTGTATATGAAATTACAGTAAAACATGTTTTTCGAAGAGAAAAATTCTGGCAAATAAAACCAAATTTAAAGCCCTAAATTTGGTTTCTTTTGGCATTTCAGTCTTTAAAATTCATAACACAAGAACTTTGACATGATGAGTAATTCTTGTAGTTGTTATAAGTTTGAATTCTTTACCTTGTTTCGCATCCATCTGATGTTAAAGGCAATACACACGCACACACACGGGAGTATGATTTGCAGACAGTATCGAGATCGAGCAGATGACAGTGAGCAGAAGAGGACTTTCTTGGGGAAAAGGGGAAATGAAAAAGTAGAAAAAACAGTTGCTTCAGAAAATTAAAATGGGGCAGAAAAAGTTATGAGCAGCTATGAGCCCAATTGACCTAATGAGCCTCTAGAGTGGCCTGAGGCTTGACCAACTGATGATGAGTCCATGACCACGTCCCTAAGCTTTTGCCTCGACGGCCCAATGTTGTGCTGGATAGGACGGCGGCTAGAGCCCTGAGTAGGTTAAATCCCATCTTCCACAGTCGGTCGGAGATAGCCCAATATGGGAGAGACTCTTGTACTTCTGTACCACCAAGATTATGTATTGGACTACTAAAAAAAAAATTATGTATTGGAATGAAGTTTATTTATACTAGTAAGTACGTAAACGAAGTGGAAGCTTATATTGCATTAATCAAGTTTTATATTTGAATGCAGAAGTGTTAAAATTCAAGGTACGTGCACAAGGACACATCTTTTGGTTAAACTAAATTCAAGTTTTCACAAGTAATAAACTATTGTGCTGAGATTAGAAAAGATTATTAGTTCTCAGACATCCAATCTAATTTGTCACAATACTAACGATTGTTGTATACCCAACTCTCTATTACTATAATTAAATAGACATGTACATATTATGAGTATGTCATTTCTTTTGGTGAATAATTAGTATTGTCAAATGAGATCAGTGTAGAACACATTCTAATGCTCAATTGGATCAGTCCTTTACTAAGTAGAAAAATTGTAAAATTGTAGTACAATTACAATGAGGGTACTAATTAGTACTTGCACTAAGGGTTAATGACACTTTTTGTTAAGTTTGGTACTTTTAGTTGAAGTTATTGATGTGCTGGAGAATCATAGCATGTATTTTGAGAAATTTATTTGTAATTTTTTTTTAAAAGTTATATTTCCTGTTGAACTTTTAGAAAGCGGTTATTTCACCATTTATACCTATTTTGTTTTAATGGTTCTTTACCCGAGAATAGAAGAACTTGTAAACATTGATAGTGAGCAAAAATAAAAAAGCTTCGTTTGGGGATTGGGAGTAATATCAGTGTTTAGTATTAGAAATTCAGAAAAAAAAAATAATAAAAAAACTATAACAACAACTTTCGTTAAATTATAAATGTTGGTCCCAACCAAAGTTTCTCAAGCATGCAAGTGCAAGTGTGCAACTATGGAACTGGCTATCGACAACCCACCGCCACCAACCTTCACCAACTAAAACGGGCCCCAATTCCACAGCTTTGGCCCCACTACTTTTCAACCTCTACCACTATTCCGCCAACTCCACCTCCAATCCAATCCAACCATTATCCTTTATGGCTTTATCCTAAACTTTTAATATTTTGCTCACAACATTTAACTTTCTTAAAGACTAATTTATTAGTATATAGGTTGAACTTGAGGGGATCAAAGGTCAACTAGTAATTGTTTTACGCACCTAGTTTCGATATTACAAGCTTTGCACATTGTCAAAAGAACATGTCGCGTAATGGAGAATGTTGCCCAGGAAAATTACATCTAAAAAACAAATAATATAACTCTCGAAACAGTGCTCTATCAAATAGAGGGAAATTATTAATATAAAAACCTAACATCGGGTCTAACTCACAATTGCCCCATTCATATTTCAAACATACATACATACATGCACACATACATAGAATCTTCAAATAAAAAAATATTTTTGATAATCAAGCTATCTCTCCACAAATGTCTCTAACACTATCTCAAATGAAATTTTATTCGGCTATAAATATTATTACTGAATTTGAATTAGAAAAAGAAGCTTTGAGAATTGACTACTTTGAAGAAATTAATAAAGAAAAAAGAGAATGGTTTTTAAACAATTTTGAAAGTCCAAAAAGAATAGAAATTAGAGAATTATGTAACAAAAATATGAAATCTTTGAAAGTTAATATTCCATTTTTTACTTGGTTTATTATTTATTGTTCAAATTATGATATAAATTATCCCATTTTAAACGTAAATCCTATAAATAAGACCACTCAAAATTGGAATACAGTAGACCATGGTAATATAATATCAGTTCATCTTCATAAAGAATCCTTTATTTTTAAATCAAAGGATGTTCTGTTAATGGTCACCTCTTTTAAGCAAACTTCTTCAATAGATAAAGAACAACCAGCTCAAAAGAAAGATATAAATAAAATTAAAACTTAGAATAATTACACTAATCAATCTTTAATCTCTATAGCTAAACAGATAGACAAGATTGAGACAGTTGTTAATGATATCAAAGATAATAATGCTATTGTCACTATTTTGAGACCCACATTCTTTGGTAAATAATCCACTTTTTCAAAAGATGATAAGCAAAAAAGTAAAAAATAAAAGTAAAAGTTATGCAACCCTGGTTTAAACCTTGTGAAATTAATGGTAATATTAGACTAGAAAGTCAAAAATCTACTTCTAATTCTATTAACGTTATTACTTATGAAAATGAAATAGAGACTTTAGAACAGCAATTTAGAGAAGAATCAAATGCATTAAAAATTCAAGAAATAAAAGAACATATTATTCAAAAAAACTATTATGCTAAACCTTCTCCTTCTGACATGTAATATGAAGAACCAAATAATACAAATTTTGCTTTTGATAGAGAAGGGATAACAGTTTGGAATATTGATGGTTTTACAGAACATCAAATTTTAAATCTTGTATATCAAATTAGTATAATAGCCTCAACATATAAAATGTATGGTCATAGTGAATGACAAACAATTTATTTTTAATAGGTGGTTTTGTTGGTCAACTAAGAGGATGGTGGCAATTTAGTATTACTAATGATGTTAAAGAACAAGTATTAAGTAGCATAAAGACAGAGGTTCAAGAAGAAAATGGTGTTAGAATACAGACAAATGTACCATATGCTATTAATACTCTACTATTTTTAATCTGTAAAGAGTTTATAGGAGATCCAACTCATTTTCAAAATAGAAGTGTTGATGTACTAATGGATTTAACTTGTCCAAACCTACATGATTTTAGATGGTATAAAAATTTGTTTTTAAGTAAATTATATTTAAGAAGTGATTGTTCTCTTAGTATATGGAAAGAAAGATTTATAGCTGGACTTCCAAAATTATTTGTAAAAAAGGTAAGGAATAGAATAAGAAATTAATATAATCAAACTATACCATATGACAGTTTATCATATGGAGAATTAATCAGCTATATAAATCTAGAAGGATTAAGTTTATGCAATGATATGAAATTAAAAAATAAAATTAAAAATGAATATGCACAAGGAAGAAAAGAATTAGGAAGTTTTTGCTCTCAATATGGTTATGAAATTTTTTTTGCTCATTCTAATAAAAAAAAGAGACAGTTAAAAAAAGGTTTAGAATGATATAAAAAAATAAATACAACTATAGTAACAAAAGATATTCAAAACCTAAGAAAGAGAAGTCTTATCAATCTTATAAAAGAAAAGTAAAAAACAATATAGAAATAAAGCACCTGTTTGTTACATATGCAAAAAAGTAGGTCATTATAAAAATGAACGTAAAATGAAAGATAAGATTAATAATTCAGAAATTTTTGAATAATTAAAAAATTAGATGATTAATTTATTACTTTCTAATACGGAATCAAAAAATAAGTCAAATGAATCAGAATAAAAAATATCATATTTAAAAATTAACTTATTAGAATCAAGTTCAGAATATGAAAGTTTTGATTCCGAATAATGCAAGTTAGAAAAATTTCAATGTTTAAATATAAATATGTTTTCATTAAATAAAAATAAATTATTTAATATAGTACTAAAGATAGAATATCCAAATAAGAAAAGAATCCTTAGAAAAACTTAAAGAGTTAGTAATCAAAGATAGTAAAATGAATGAAATAGAACCATATAAAATGACTGATGTTTTAAATAGATTTAAGAAAGAAAGAGCTCTGACCTTACCAAAATTGCATAGTGAAGTTAAAAATATAAAACAAGAAATTAATAATTTAAAATAAAAAAAATAAAAAAATTAGACAAAAGGCTTTAGAATTAGAAGTTCAACAAATTCTTTTAAAAGGAAATAAAAATATAAAAATTAAAGAGCAAAAGAATAAAGGAATAATAATTCAAGAACCAACTCAAGAGTCTAATGAACATAATGAATTTATAAATATAATTTTAAAAATTCAGTATCATAAATGGTATATTTCTATAGATCTAATAATTAATGATGAATATCACATGAAGGTAATAGCCTTAGTAAATACTGGGGCTAATCAAAATTGCATACAAGAATGAATAATTCCTACTAAATATTGTGAAAAAAAACTACCAAAGAATTACATTATGCTATAATTCTAGATTGCATGTTAAATACAAATTAAGTAAAGTAAGAATTTGTAATAGTGGAATTTTGTATTAAAATGCCCTTATTTTGGTTAAAAATATCAATACTAATGTTATTTTAGGAACGCCATTTATAACAACATTATATCCTTTTGAAGTAACTCCCTACGAAATCAAATCAAAAGCTTTAGGTAAAAAATTATCTTTTCCTTTTACTTTTTCTGTTCAAGAAAAAAGTATAAAAATTCTTTAAGACTCTTATATTCAATTTATAAATATGATTCAAAATAAATAAAAACATTGCAAGTTTTTAATTCAAGAAACAAACTTCTTACACTTAGCAACTCAAATATTAGAACCTTCTGTTCAATAAAGAATAAAAAATCTAGAAAGACAATCTTCAAAAGATGTTTGTGCCCCCGTTCCAAATGCATTTTGGAATATAAATAAACATGTTGTTAATCTACCTTATATTAAGAATTTTGATGAAAAACAAATTTCTACAAAGTCAAGAGCTATTCACATGAACGAGAAATTAGGAAAGCTATGTATTAAAGAAATTTCAGAACTAGGATCTAAAAGATTAATTCAAAAATCAAAATCTCTTTGGTCTTGTTCTGCATTTTATGTCATGAATGCTGCATGATAAAAAAAAGTGCCCCAAAATTAGTAATAACTTATAAACCTTTAAACAAAGTATTAAAATGGATTAGCTATCCTATTCCCAATAGAAAAGATTTACTAAAGAAACTACATAGTTTAAAATTATTTTCAAATTTTGATATGAAATCAGGATTCTGGCAAATAGAAATTAATGAAAATGATAGGCATAAAACAAGATTTAATGTACCATTCGGACATTATAAATGGAAAGTAATGCCATTTAGATTAAAAAATGCTCAGTTTGAATTCCAAAATATAATGAATGACATATTATCTCTAATTCAAAGTTTTTCTATTGTTCACATAGATGATGTTCTTATTTTCTCATACTCAATAAAATAACATTTTTATCATTTAGAAAAATTTTATAATTTAATTAAACAAAATGGATTAGTTGTGTCTCAAACTAAAATGAAATTATTCCAAATGAAGATAAGATTCCTTGGTCATGAAATTTATCAAGGAATGATTACACCCATTTTTAGATCATTAGTATTCACGACTAAATTTCCAGATGAAATTAAAGATAAAAATTAACTTCAAAGGTTTTTAGGATATCTAAGTTATGTGTCAGATTTTTTTAAAGATGTTAAAATTATTTGTAAACCTCTTTATCAAATACTTAAGAAAAAGCCTATAGCATGGTCGGAAGAATATACTTAATGTGTTAAAACGATTAAAGAAAAAATCAAGAGTCTTCATTGTCTAAGTCTTATTCACCCAGATGTTTTTCTCATAGTAAAGACAGAGCTTCAGATATAGGATATGGAGATATTCTAAAACAAAGACTTCCTAATCAAATTAAAGATAGTATAGTCAGATTCTATTCAGGTTTTTAGAATGATGCTTAGAATAATTATAGTACGGTTACAAAGGAAATACTTTCAATTGTTTTATGTATTTTAAAATTTGAAGATGATTTATATTTAAAAAAATTCTTTTAAGAATATAATGTAAATCTGCAAAAGAGATTTTGGAAATGGATGTCAAAACTTAGTTTCAAAATACATTTTCACAAGATTACAAGCCTTATTAAATAGTTTTGATTTTGAAATTGAATATATTAGAGGGACTTCAAATAATTTTCCTAATTTTTTATCCCACAAATTTTTACAGGGAAAAACTAAGAAACCCACTCGAAAGTATGACTTCTAAACCCTGTCTCCTCATAAAATGAAAGTGACTAAAAATTCCGTTACTTAATTATCCTCTGAAACTCCTGAATCAAAGATTGTCCCATCAAATTATCTTAGCACGGCTAAGAAAAAATCAAGATCAACTTTGTCAAAAGACAAAGGCACAACATCATATAATCAAAAGACTAAACCTTCCTATTATTCAAAGAATAAAAAACTTCCAATTTTACTATATGAACAAAAGTTTTCTAGAGATAAAAATTTGTAGATTCAAAATAATTATGATTCATTGATTCAAAAGATCTTTCCTACGGATTATATGTTTATTCCTGAACACCCTTTGAAAACATGAAATTTCTATGATCAAATACTAGTTGATACCTACTTAATCAATCTAACTCATATTTATGATGAAAAAGATCCTTAAAAAATTTATTATTCTAAATGCTGAATCAATAAGGTTTTAAGTCTTTCTGACTCGAACCAATCCATTTATAGTGTCAAACCTTTTTTAGTTCCTTCAAATCTCTCTTCTTTTAATTATTATGACTATATAAATGCCTAGTATAACACTTTTTATATAAAGAATTATACCCACTTTTGGTTCTTTTACTTTCATAGGAATCTATGTCATAAATTTCCGAATTGGTTTATTAATTAGTGAAACTATTTTGGTTTCACCAGAGAAGCTCTCCTCAATTCCATTAAAGGAGGATTCAATGAATACCTTAAAAAATATCATGATTCCAAAAAAAAATTTGACAGACTTATTAATTTTTAAATTACTTTTGAAATCCCTTGGATAATGGCCTAGACATTTGTCCTTGACCAAAATAATATTAGATTAACCCAATTGTCTCGAGAATTCAAAATCAAATGGTGGGAAAAATATGAAAAGACTAAAGCATCATTAGAATCTGTGATTTAATGGATTAAAAATCAACCAATAGCAGCACAGATTACAAAAAACCCCGTATCTGCAGAACATTTGGACTTCTTAACCAAAAAGTCCCAAGTTGAAACTTATATTTCAGCTTAAACATCAAAACAAGAATATAAGAAGATGATTAAAGAATTAGCATAACAATTTGTTTCAGATTCAAAGACAGGTAAAGATGTCAAGATGAAGTCCCCATCTACTTCAGGTTTTTTGTTTTTTTTAAAAGAAGATGATTATTATAACCTTCAAAATGCTCAACACCCATTTAATGTTTGAATAAAATTTTCAAAATTAATTCAAAGGAAAACAATAGATAATTTCTTTCAACAATTCTTTCATTAGAGACCTCAAAAAGATTCGTGGCTTAAAAATCTCCCTCAGAAATCAGATAAAGAAATCATAAAGGTGTTTAATCAACTATCGCCGTATGTTCACATTTGCAATTAGTTATTATCTGAAGAAAATTGTTCGTGTTGCCTAAAGCAGATTCCTCAACTTTATTTGGAGAACTTCAAGAAATGACAATGATTACTCCTTAATTGAGAATTTGTTCATTACAGTATAAATAGAATCATTTCGGTTGCACAAACTACATCAAAAGCTATGGTTTGCACTATGACTCCAAAATCTCAATTTCTAGATCAGCAAAAAAGGCTGAAGAAGCTGCAATTAGCCTCATAATGTTCTATAACCATTATAACATATAGATACATTCATGCTCAATCTGCCAAATGCTTTTTCATTCAGAACAAGCATTGGGTGAACACATAAGACTCCATAGCCTTGCAAAAGGGAAACATCAAAGAAAGAAGCAAAAGAAGGCTGATGACATTACCATGCACTCAAAAGCAGATTCAACAACATCATTGGTCGACAAAAGTAGCACATTACTGGCCAACAAAAGTGGCCTCAATAATTCAAATTCCCATACAGGTTCCAACTTTAATAATTCTCAGAAGGCGTCATCTATGACATAAGCACGGATTTCAACACCTTTCAAGTTCGTCTCTGTAATAGTATAAATAAGGCATAATTTATAAGGTTGAGGCAGACTTTCTTTTCTACTTTTCTTGGTATCATATTTTCTATCCTACTCTTGTAAAATATTCCTTTTATGATTCTATATCAAAGTCAGCTTAATTTCAATTGAGAAGTGTGTGTGTATCTTTGTAAGCATATTTTTAAATATTTTTTTAATAAATCAGTGTATTTTATCTAATCATTTTTCAAGTATATATATGTATACACACTGCCCATTAGATTTTCTAAAACTTCCAGTTACATCTGTAGTATCATTTTGGATGTTAAAGACCTATTAACTAGCAACAATAATAATATCAAACAAAAAATATTTACAACAAAAAAAATGTCTTACTAAATACAAATGACCGAACATAATAATTTACTAGATCTAATACTTAAACATAATGATTTAACAAAGATAATTATACTTCTGGACCTTAGTAAAAATATCAAATTTATCTTTTATTTATCTAAGTATTTTCTATTTAACATTTCAGAATAAGTACAAATTGTCCTTACTAAGTATGGTAATTTACTAAAACACCCATGAAGTTTAGTCAAACTTGTTCCCTCAATGTTCATATAGACATACACACACAAACACACATGTGGACATGCAATTACAACTCTATCATTCATTTTGGATGTTAAAAATTTTACTTGTAGGAAAAAAGCAAACATAAGTCTGAATATAACATTGTACATGAGTTAAAAAAACTTTATCATATTTAATTCTTCATGTTTGATAAATTACATATTATGTTATCTATGTTTGGTTAGATAATTTGTCTAGTTTACATTATTTTCTATTTGATATTTCAGTTACTTATACAAACTTTTAAGGTCCAAAATGAATAACAGTGTGTAATTTTTAGATTTTTGAAAATTTGAAGTTGGATATGATATGAGTAAACTCCATTGTAGGTCTTTTAACTTATTTTCTTATCATATCTGAGTCACATAATTCAATTTTGTCCTAACGAGGTCTATTACTCATATAGCGCGTTATGTTTAGGTAATTCTCGTCAGTTGGACTCTTAATTTTAACGAAATTTTAGTAAAAAATGACAACTCCAATCCTTAGATTTCATTCATCCTTATCTTAGCACCATTGACTTTATTCATCATACTTATAACACCCAAAAAGTTCTAAATCTAATACATTAACTCATTTTTTCTCGCACACCCTCAAGACGCCTGCGTTTTTTTTCCCATCGGAACCCGAAATCCACAATCACCATAAGACAACATTGACCAGTCAAAGGTCGATGCAATGGTCAACAGCTTTAACTCCCTCATCTTTCTCAACCCTGTCCTCAACCTCTCCACCAGCTTCGTCTTTGGCACTTGCTCTCCCATATTCTTATTCACCCACGTTCTCCATAGCCGTTACAAATCTATAAATGACCTTGCTGCTACTCTGCCCACCTTGACCACGTTCGCATCACCAATGAATTTGTTTGCCCTATCTGCAATGACCTCGACTGGGTTCCTAATCAGAACCTAGTTAATCATACTTCCCCCTATCCCTCAAGTTGCTTTGTCTTTGACCGGAGCTCTTCAAGATTGATGGTACCATCGAGGTCGTCATACAAGTGGTTGAAGAGGGGAGTCATAAAGCTTGGTAAGATCCTCCGATTCGGTTGAAATGATCAATGAAGGAAACAATTTATTTGACGGTTAGAGGTTCGTGGTGACAGAGGGAGCGATTGAGGTTGAGGGGCATGGGAAACAAGAGATTGAGGCCGATGAAGAAGGGAGAGGTCGAGGTTGGCTGAGGATGATAGACAGTGAAGGTCAGTTGAATTATGTTGGATCTAAGTCCAAGGTTGAAACGGGCGGGGAGGATGGGCGACAAGGGGTTTCGTTTGCAACTCCAAAGAAGATGATGGTTGAGTTATTAATTCATAAGTTTTAGGGTATTAGAAGCAGGAAGATGGAAAATCTAAGGACTGACAGTTGTCATTTTCCACCAAAATTCCATTAAAATTAACAGTTCAAATGAAAAAAAAAAAACCCTGAATGTGCTAAATAATTTAAAAGAGATAACTAGAACAAAATAAAATTATGTGATCTAAATAGGATAAGAAAATAAGTTAAGGGACCTAAGATGGGGTTTACCCGATATGATATAGTTTCAAGACAATAAGAGGGCAATGCAAGTTTGATGGAAATAAAGTGGGGTTGTTAGTAATTTTACCAAAATAATATGGATAAAATTCATTTGTGGTCCATAACCTTTTTGTATTATCATAATCGAGATCCTTAACCTTCATTTTGTCATCTTAAAATCCTTAACCTCTCTTGTTTTGTTACAATCATGATCATTTCGTCACTTTCCTAGTTAACTTTGACGGAATTTAAGTGAGAAATGACAATGTTTGTCCTACATTTTCTTTTTCCCGCTCACATTACTTTCAACATGGTAAATTTGTTACATTGACCAACATTTCCCTTTCTCTCCCTCCGTCACCATACTTGGAAAACCACTTTGAACAAAGCCTATCATAAAGGTTTCTTCTGTTCAACCTCACCATTGACTACTAAACAAAAAAAGCTAGACAACGTTACCATGGTTACTGACTAGAAATAGGGTCGATCGAAGCATTCAAAGGCCACCTATGCCTTAAATAGGCTTTAGACATATAAAACAACTGTCAAACATTAGATATAGTAGACAAAGTATGGGATCCTTCTCATATCCAAAAAGCCCAAAAATTGGGGAAAGGAAAAAAAACACTGGTATCTACTACTTCATGGTCTTTAAGTCTCTTGAGCTCCGACAGGGCAGCGGTGACCACAATGAAGATTGAGAGCACAAATCATCCATAGAGATGGCTAGGCTTTAAGAGTTGTGGACAAGCAATTTCACTTGAGCTAAATGGACCAACAACTTTGGCATCGTAGATCAGTAGCATTGATCGCCCATAGGAGGTGTTAATCTAACCCATCAATTTTTTCAGTTGCATTATGTTTCATTTTCCCATCACCCTTCTTCTACTCATCCTCCCGTGACCAAACCAACTATGCAAGTAATGCGACAAACGAATATCCTATAAAAACTAGAGGCAATGGAATAGGGGGCGAAAACTACTGCGAAGTAACGGAGGTGGGCCGACTAGATGATCTAAGGCCGACAGTGCCTACGTGGTGATTGGAGTTAGAGTTGGAGATTGGAGGACGGGAAAAAAGCTAGGCCGATTAAACCAAGTTTGTCTGGTTGTTTTGCCTTCAACGTGGTTCAATGACAAATTTTGTGCTCTTTATTGCTGAAATCATATCAATTGGTTGACCCAGTTGGTGTTTGAGATCTTGGAAAACTGGATTGTTCCGGGAAGCAAGGAAGGAGGAAAAATCCATGTGTCGCCAGTCATCGTGGAGCCAGATTCGTTAGTCCTCTTAAAGCTACATCCGTCACTCATTTTAAAACTCACCTGACGCTAACGATGATTTCACCAACAACAAAGAGTCAGAATCTGCAGTGGGTGAGGGTGAAGTCCTGCAAAGATCAAAGGAGGAGGTAGCTAGGGCAGTTGAAATCGGATTTTTTTCCTCTGGGAAGTTGAATGAATGAAAGATACATAATAAGTATTAAATTTAAAGTCTTGGGAATACTTTGAGTGGGAGGAACAAAATTTAGAAATCAAAATAGACATTTTTTTCCTAAGATTCTGTTAACTTTAACTGTAAAATTAATGAAAAATCATGTTTGAGTTAAAAATAGAATGGTTAGGGACTTTAAAAAGATAAAATAAAGGTTACAAATTCGTTTAGGATAACACAAAAAAATTAGGACCACAAATTAATTTCACCTAAAACAATATTGTGATCCATCTATGGGCTCGGCCCGAGGATTCGAGGAGAGATCGCGCCTGTGCTGTGGCCGTACCAACCTTTGATAGTTTGATTTGATCCATTAGTTGCTTGCAAAAGTTGACTTCACCAACCCTAGATCCAAATAGCTTGATATTGCCCACGCGCTCGCGCCTCTAAGTTTAACACTCGCCAGTGGTGATACGCCCGATTAACAAAAGGTACAAAACATTAACAGGTTCACCAACCCACCTCCGTTCCCAGATGGATCTCTCACATATATATGAAGCTTCACCTCCTTCCTCAGACAATTCTCGATCCAGCAAATTAGTACTGCCCAATGGGTCTCGTCCTAATACCCATCTCCCTCCTCGCGGTTCTTGTCGTGTACACGCTATACCAGCGGCTGCGATGGAGGCTGCCGCCGGGTCCGCGGCCGTGGCCCGTGGTCGGGAACCTCTACGACATCGCGCCCGTGCGCTTCCGCTGCTACTTGGACTGGGCCAAGACCTATGGTCCCATCATTTCGGTCTGGTTTGGTCCGACTCTGAACGTAGTCGTTTCAAATGCGGAGCTCGCCAAGGAGGTGCTCAAGGAGAAGGATCAGAGCCTGGCCGATCGGCAACGGACGCGCGCGGCCTCGAGGTTTAGCAGAGATGGCAAGGACCTCATATGGGCTGATTATGGGCCACACTACGTGAAGGTGAGGAAGGTTTGCAATCTCGAGCTTTTCTCTCCCAAGAGGCTCGAAGTCTTGAGACCCATCAGAGAAGACGAAGTCACCGCCATGATTGAGTCCATTTTCAACGATTGCGCCAATTCTGGTAAATTATTACCCTGTTTTGCGACTCTCTGAATTTTGTTGCTTTCTCGAGACAAAGTTAATGCGAGTTCCTGATGCTGCATAGGAGATATACATAAGCCCTGTGTCTTTCTTCTTCCACGATCAGGTCATATTTGCTTTTGAACTTGCAGTCTTACTTACACTCTGATGATCGGAGCTACTAGCTAGGGCTCCATCTTGAAAATTCAAATTTCAAGGGACTGAATCGAATTTCCCATCTCGCCGAAAAAAAAATAAAATCGAATTTCCCATAAATTTTTAAGGGCTCGTTTTTCGTTTGGTTGATTTGTTTGATGGGAAGAAGAATGGAAGAAGAATGTTACCTAGCAATTCACAATTTAAAGTTGAATCAGAGAAAGTTAACCGGAATGTTGTCGTTGAGCTCCGAGATTTCTTGCTGTAGCTTTATTCGGTTTCTTACACTTTCCAACGTTAATCTACGACTCTGTTAAGTTGCCACTTCCGTCCATGTTCAAGCGTTTCTGCTAATATCTGATCGTAGAGTAGAACAACATCCGATAGTACTTTTAGCTGCAAATAATTAGAATTTAATTACAGGAAACAGGGGGACAAGCTTGCAGTTGAGGAACTACTTGGGGGCAGTGGCATTCAACAACATAACGAGGCTAGCATTTGGGAAGAGATTTATGAACAGCGAGGGCAAGATTGATGAGCAAGGGAAAGAGTTTAAGGAGATTGTGTCCAACGGAATTAAGATCGGCGCGAAGCTAAGCATAACAGAGCACATTCCTTGGCTCCGCTGGATGTTCCCTTTGGATGAGGAGCAAATTGCCAAGCACAACGCTCGGAGGGACAGGCTCACTAGGGAGATCATGGAGGAGCACACGCGTGCTCGTCTCAAGACCGGCGACACCAAACAACACTTTGTCGATGCCTTGCTTTCCTTGAAAGACAAGTATGACCTCAGCGAGGACACAATCATCGGCCTTCTTTGGGTATGTATGCAGGCACACATTATGTTGAGCTGAACGCTACAATGTGGCATATATCTTAATCCCATTTATGTGAATGTGTATGTATGGGCAGGACATGATTACTGCAGGCATGGACACAACTGCCATATCAGTGGAGTGGGCGATGGCGGAGCTGGTCAAGAACCCTCGTGTGCAACACAAGGCCCAGGAGGAGCTAGACCGGGTGATAGGTTTTGAGCGTGTGATGAGCGAGACTGATTTCTCAAGCTTGCCTTACCTGCAATGTGTAGCCAAGGAGGCCATGAGGCTGCATCCTCCAACCCCACTGATGCTTCCTCACCGGGCCAACACGGATGTGAAAATCGGTGGCTATGACATCCCCAAAGGCTCCATCCTGAACGTCAATGTTTGGGCCATTGCACGTGATCCTGCAACATGGAAGAACCCCGAAGAGTTCTGGCCTGAGCGTTTCTTGGAGGAAGACGTGGACATGAAAGGGCATGATTTTCGGCTGCTTCCATTCGGGGCAGGGCGGCGGGTTTGCCCCGGTGCACAGCTGGGGATCAACTTGGTCACATCAATGTTAGGTCACCTACTGCACCATTTCTATTGGGCACCACCAGAAGGGGTCAAGCCTGAGGAGATTGACTTGCTAGAGAACCCGGGGTTGGTGGCTTACATGAGGACTCCATTGCAGGCGGTGCCTACCCCGAGGCTGCCTTCACACTTGTACAAGCGAGTGCCTTTCGAAATGTAGATGTATGTGTGTATGTGTGGGGATTGTACAATTTTCATTTCATCCATGTTATTGTTGCAAGGAAATGGCCTAATAAATGGCTTATGGATGCAGTTAAACAGGTTCTTTTTTGTTACACTTGAATCTCTGCAACTGCTGCTCAAATGCATTACCTAACCTTCATCTTTCGCCATACTTAACGTTTTGGTTGAAGAACGAAATATTAATGTTATTGAAGACTTTCAAAGTGGACAAGGCCTGACCTTTTCGACCAGGCTCAGAAGTCGTGGCCCGAAGGAAAATGTGGCCTGCTATGCCCAAAGCCTACAGCAGACCTGTGGATCTTTAGCTCACCAAATTTCCAAATCCAGCACTAGCGATGGATGTCATGCCTCACCTTGTTAGTTATAAATAAGTTTTTTTTTTCACTTAAAAGGAAATGGGAATCAGATACATAAGAATGTGCTTTTTAAAAAGTTTGTATGTCAAATAATAATAATAATAATAGAGATAAAAAAAAAGTCTCAAATTTGGAAAGCTACCACAAATGTGAAATGCCTGACCTCAGTTCGTTATATTATACCCGGCGTTACTTGGTCGCTGCTCACATGTAGAGTAACACAAGCTAGAAAAAGACGACAAACCAAAGGAACTGAAAAAAATGACAAATCAAAAAAAGAAAAAAAAAAGTTAGGAAAAGAGCCAACATTGGACGTTATAAAGAGCACCAAATTGCCAAAAACACGGGATAAGGAATGGCCAAAAAGCAACATTTTCCGGATGTTACTTTCATTTGGCCGTTTCAGATTTGGACAATTCCTCCCCTCCGTCCTCTATATTGAACAAAACATATATGGGCAACAGCACATAGCTCTCTCTCTTCCCAACACTTGAGACGATGGATAGTTCTCACCGGCCACCCTTGCGGCGGCTCATCGTGGCAGCGATTATGGTCACGGCCATAGGGGGCTCAGTTACGGCTGATAAATTTTCAGCTATGTTTGTGTTTGGGGACTCCTTGGTTGATGTTGGCAACAACAACTTCCTCAGCTCAATTGCAAAGGCCAACTACTATCCTTATGGGATCGACTACAACATGGGCCCAACAGGAAGATTTAGCAATGCCAAAACCTTTGTGGACATAATCGGTAGTTTTCGTTCTGAAGCCGCCTAACTGTTGTTTCAACATTAATTGAAGTCCTTGTGGATGAGTTTTGCTGACTGTTTTCACCGCAGGAGATCTACTGCGAATGCCTTATCCTCCCGCCTTTGCTGATCCAAACACGGCGGGGGCCCGAACAATGGGAGGAGTCAATTTCGCGTCAGCAGCCGGTGGCATTCTTGAAGAAACAGGCCAACACTACGTAACAAATATTGAATCATTCATATAGCGAGAAATTGAATTAATAAACCTGTTTTGCCTAAATTAATCTAAAACTGATGTGCCAAAATAGAAAAATATTATGAGTTGGGGGGGTTTTGTTTGTATTGTTTGTAGGGTGCAAGATATAGCTTGAGCCAACAAGTGCTCAACTTCGAGGGGACGTTGAACAACTACATAAGGCCAATCATTAGCGGGAGAAATCTGACGGATTACTTGGGGAGATCCTTGGCCATTTTGGTGTTTGGCAGCAACGATTACATCAACAACTATCTCATGCCTTCCGTTTACTCTTCAAGCTATACCTACACACCTCCTCAGTTCGCCAACCTTCTCCTCAACCGTTATGCCCGCCAACTTGTGGTACACCTACATACGCTTGCTACTTCTCATCTCCATCTTATATATACTAGTACTGTCGTCGATTTAACTACTCAACTGGTTCATGCAGGCATTATACAGCTTGGGTTTGAGGAATTTCTTGGTACCTGGTATCGGGCCAATCGGATGCATCCCAAATCAGATGGCAACAGGTCGGGCCCCTCCAGGGAGATGTGTTGATGGTGTGAATAAGATGCTAGGTACCTTCAATGAGGGGCTCAAATCAATGGTAGACCAGTTAAATCAACAACCAGGGGCTATTTATGTTTATGGGAATACCTATGGAGCGGTCGGTGACATCCTAAATAATCCTGCAACTTTTGGTAATGCTGCTAAAACATTCCAGTTTATATAATTGATCCAACCAAAAGACTAATGCCATGTGTATGGCTATGTGTATTTGTGTTGTAGGGTTTAATGTGGTGGATAGAGCATGTTGCGGGATAGGAAGGAACCAAGGACAAATAACTTGTTTGCCATTCGTGTATCCATGTCAGAATAGGAATCAATATGTGTTTTGGGATGCTTTTCACCCTACCCAAGCTGTTAATGTCATCTTGGCCCGTCGGGCTATGTATGGCCCACCATCCGATTGTTATCCCATCAACATCCAACAAATGACCCAACTCCACTGATTTTAGTTATAATTTTTTTCCATTTTGTTTAAAAAAGCATCTCATCTTCCCTTTCTTTTATTTGTTTCCTTGTAATACTTTTAGTTTATAATGTGGGGATATTTTATGTATAATAAACAATATTTGCTATTCTACATATATGTCCAAACTAATATATGAATTGAAACTTTTGGTTTCTCTAAATATCCCCACACGCTATTATACATTCTCTGGCTCAAATTGTGCGCTACTAAAATCCAGCCAATATATATCCAACACGTCTCAGATTTCCTACAAATTACGGCCTATGCCACTATATCGTTACATATAGGGAATACAACTCATACTTTTTATAAATTACAAATAGCCCATTGATCCCTAATTTTGAAATTTAATTATCTCATAAAACCGTTGTAAAAAATCACCTCTTATTCTCAAAGTAGAACCTTAACCACTTCATGCCAATCCAATAAATTTCTCCTTTAGAAATTGAATTCCACTTGTGAAACCTCACTACAAACCAGAAAATCTCATCCAACAAGTGATTTATCCATAATCTTCTCTTGAATCCTTCACATTATCAACAATAGTGTCACCGAAAATAAGAAATCTCCTGGGAATGACAAATCTAACAAGTTAAATGCTTTTAATACTTCAAATCTTGATAAAAACGGCTTAAAATTGCTAACTATTCTTCCTAATTTGTTTCAGTGAGCACATTGTACTCTATAGTCTTATTACTGAAACTCCAACAACAATAGTGCTTGAATCAAATCTAGATGGCGATTTGATTGTAGAAAAACGGTTGGATTCAAATCCAGATGACAATTGCCATTGTGAATAAAAGAAGGGTGCAGGTCTTTGCTCAAACAATTGGCCGATTGCTAAGACCGGAAAGACTTGATGTGAATGTTGTGCTCAGTGATGGCTTCTTCGAGAGTTGCGAAGGAATGGTGGTTGTGAATGTTTCCAATTCATTCTAAACAAATTGTGAATATTTCTATTTCATTCTACATAAGTTGTGAATGTTTTTATTGCAAACAAATTGTGAATGTTTTTATTCTAAACTAGTTGTAAATGTTTTCATTTTATTTTAAAGAAGTTATGAATATTTCTATTCCTAACTAGTTATAAATGTTTCCATTCCATTCTAAACAAGTTGTGAATGTTTCTATTATAAACAAGATATGAATGTTTCCATTCCATTCTAAATAAATTATGAATGTTTTCATTCCAATTAAATTGTGAATGTTTCTATACCAAATGAGTTATGAATGTTTCCATCCCATTCCAAACTATTTTTGAATGTTTCTATTTTATTTTAAATAAGTTATGAATGTTTCTATTCTAAATAAGTTGTGAATGTTTCTATTTTAAACTAGTTGTGAATGTTTTTATTTCACTCTAAACAAGTTTTGAATGTTTTTATTCCAAACTAGTTGTGAATGTTTCCATTCCATTCTAAACAATGTATGAATGATTCTATTGCAAACTAGTTATGAATGATTACATTCCAGTCTACGCAAGTTGTGAATGTTTCCGTTCTAAACAAGTTGTGAATGTTTATATTCCAAACAAGTTGTAAATGTTTCTATTTCATTCTAAACAAGTTGAGAATGTTTCTATTCTAAACAAGTTGTGAATGTTTTCATTACATTCCCAACAAGTTGTCTATGTTTCCATTTCAAACATATTGTGAATGTTTCTATTTTAAATAAGTTTTGAATGTTTCCATTACATTCTAAACAAATTGTGAATGTTTCTTTTTTAAACTAGTTGTGAATATTTCTAATTCATTCTAAACAAGTTGTGAATATTTCTATTTCAAACTAGTTATGAATGTTTTCATTTTCATTCTAAACAAGTTGTGAATGATTCTATTCTAAACTAGTTGTGAATATTTCCATTCCACTCTAAACAAGTTGTGAATATTTTCATCTCAAACTAGTTGTGAATGTTTCAATACCAAATAAGTTGTGAATGTTTCCATTTCATTCTAAACAAGTTAGAAATGTTTCTATTCCAAACAAGTTGTGAATGTTTCGATTTCATTTTAAACGAGTTATGAATGTTTCTATTCACAACAAATTGTGAAAATTTCCATTCTATTCTAAATAAGTTGTTAATATTTTTATTTGAAACTAGTTGTGAATATTTTCATTTATTTTTAAATAAGTTCTGAATGTTTCTATTCCAAACTAGTTATGAATGCTTTCATTTCATTCTAAACAAGTTGTAAATGTTTCTATTCCAAACTAATTGTGAATGTTTTCATTTCATTCTAAATAAGTTGTAATGTTTCTATTCCAAACCGGTTGTGAATGTTTCCATTTTACTCTAAACAAGTTGTAAATGTTTCCATTTTACTCTAAACAAGTTGTAAATGTTTCCATTCCAAATAAGTAGTGAAGGTTTCCATTTTATTCTAAACAAGTTGTGAATGTTTCTATTTCAAATAAGCTGTGAATGTTTCTATTTCAAACAAGCTGTGAATGTTTCCATTTTATTCTAAATAAATCGTGAATGTTTCCATTTTATTCCAAACTAGTTATGAATGTTTATATTCCAAACTAGTTATAAATGTTTCCATTCAATTCTAAACAAGTTATGAATATTTCTGTTCCAAATAAATTATGACTGTTTTCATTTCATTCTAAACAAGTTGTAATGTTTCTATTCCAAACCAGTTGTAAATGTTTCCATTTCACTCTAAATAAGTTGTAAATGTTTCCATTCCAAATAAGTAATGAAGGTTTCCATTTTATTCTAAACAAGTTGTAAATATTTCCAAACTAGTTGTGAATGTTTCATTCCAACCTAAACAAGTTATGAATGTTTTTATTTGAAACTAGTTGTGAATGTTTTCATTTCATTCTAAATAAGCTGTGAATGTTTCTATTCTAGACTAGTTGTGAATGTTTCCATTCTATTCTAAATAAATTGTGAATGTTTTCATTTCATTCCAAACTAGTTATGAATGTTTCCATTTAATTCTAAACAAGTTATGAATATTTCAATTCCAAATAAATTATGACTGTTACCATTCCAAACAAGTTGTGAATATTTTTATTTCATTTTAAACTATATGTGAATGTTTCTACTCCGTTCTAAATATGTTGTGAGTGTTTCCATTCTAAACAAGTTCTGAATGTTTCTATTTCAAACTAGTTGTAAACATTTCCATTTCATTCTAAACAAGTTGTGAAGGTTTCCATTCCAAGCAAGTTATGAATGTCTCTATTTCATTCTAAACAAGTTATGAATGTTTATATTTCAAACAAGTTATAAATGTTTTTATTTCAAATTAGTTGTGAATATTTCGATCTTAAACTAGTTATGAATGTTTCCATTTCATTCTAAACTAGTTGTGAATATTTCCATTCCATTCTAAACAAGATCTAAATGTTTATAATCCAAACTAGCTATGAATGTTTCCAAATAAGTCATGAATGTTTTTATTTCAAACTAGTTTGAAAATATTTCCATTTTATTCTAAACAAATTGTGATTTTTTCATTCAAAATAAGTTATGAATGTTTCTATTCCAAATTAGTTATGAATGTTTTCATTTTATTCTAAACAAGTTGTGAGTGTTTCCATTCCAAACTAGTTCTGAATGTTTCTATTCCAAATATCTTGTGAATGTTTATATTACAAACAAGTTGTGAATATTTTTATTTTATTCTAAACAAGTCATGAATGTTTTTATTCCAACTAGTTTTGACCATTTTCCTTTGATTCTAAACAAATGATGAATGTTTCTATTTCAAACAAGTTACAAATGTTTCTATTCCATTTTAAACAACTTGTAAATGTTTTCATTCCAAACAAGTTATGAATGTTTTCATTCCAAAGATGTTATGAATGTTTCTATTTCAAACTAATTGTGAATAATTTCATTCTATTTTAAATAAGTTGTGAATGTTTATATTCGAAACTAGTTGTCAATGTCTCTATTCTAAACTAGCTGTTAATGTTTCCATTTCATTCTAAACAAGTTGTGAATGTTTCTATTCCAAACAAGTTGTGAATGTTTCCATTTTATTTTAAACAAGTTATAAATGTTTAGATTCCAAATAAGTTTTGAATGTTTCTATTCTAAACTTGTTGTGAATGTATCCATTTTATTCTAAACAAGTTATAAATATTTCCATTCCATGTTGCGAATGTTTTCATTCCAAACAAGTTGTGAGTGTTTTTATTCCAAACTATGTATAAAATTTTCATTTCATTCAAAACAAGTTGTGAATATTATCATTCCATTTTAAACAAATTGTAAATTTTTCCTGTCCATTCTAAACAAGTTGTAAATGTTTTCTATCTATTCTAAATAAATTGTGAATGTTTCCAATCCAAACAAGTTGTGAATGCTTCTATTCTAAACTATTTGTTGATGTTTTCATTTCATTATAAACAAGTTGTGAATGCTTCTATTCTAAACTACTTGTAAATGTTTCTATTTCATTATAAACAAGTTGTGAATGTTTCCGTTATAAACAAGTTGTGATTGTTTCTATTTCAAACTAATTGTGAATGTTTCCATTTCACCTGCCTCTCTTTATTACTCTCATTGTACCTTTTTTTCTTACCTTACTTTTTTAAAATGTAACTCAAGGTTTCTATCATTGATATAATTGTACCTTTTGGGATCATCCTAGATGGTGTGTACAAGGAAGTGACTACAAGGTGATAACCAAGTAAGGAAGAGAAGAAGCTTGTGAAGATATTTTTTTTCTTAAGCTTTCATGATATTTTTATTGGCTTGAGAATATCACATAGTTTGGGCTATAACCATATCATGTTTAATTATTTGTTGGTATGAGATGTATGTTTTATATTTGTATGTGATGCATATATAAGACAACTGAAGATAATAATTGGTAAGATCAAAGGAGAATCCCTCAAACAAAGTATTATGTCATTAAATGTGATACATTCCAAATGTTGGCACTCATCAAGATTTTGATCAACATTGGGTGGGTTTTTCAAAGTAAAGTACCTATGTTCATCAGGGTAAGATGTGATGGGATAAGAGTGATATTCAAATTACTAACTTTGGGTCTAACTTAACTAAGCCATCCCAATAGGATTAGGAATTTAAAGGCATAGAGTTGAACTTAAGTTCATGAGATGAGCTTGGACAAGTTGAAGATGATGATGTTGGGTGGCAAATAGTGGAAGAAAATAGTGGGGTAGGATTTGAGAATTTTTCTTTAACATTCTACGAAAATTCTAATGATATAACTAATGCATTTCATATCATGTTTTAATTGACACATTATGTAATTTTCATATAAACATTATCCACTTTCCATTGACATATTTCACACTTTCATTTTATGTTAACACCTTTCTAATAATTTTTTTTAATTTTATATTAACACTTCTAATATTTCTAGGATCTTTTAGGCCAAACAAAAAAAAAACAAAAAAAGAACTGAAGAAAAGCATGAAAATAGAAAAGGGTTATTCAATTTTATACATTTTTCATTGCCACATTTTCTATTTTTCCTTTTATATATCACTGTTTTCACATATCTCATAAATAGCTCTAAATGATATAATAGGTTATTAAATTTCATTTAGTTATTATTTTTATTGACAAATTATGAATTATATATTGACATATCTCATATTTTTTACATTACCCTGATAAATAGCGTTGAATGATAAAATATGTTATCAAGTTTCATGTAGTAGTTGTTTGCATTGATCTATTGTGCATTTTTCATTGACACATTTCACAATTTTTACATTAATTTAGTAAATAATTTTGAATAATAGAATAACTTATTGAGTTTGATGTAGTTATTAATTTTATTGATATATTGTAAATTTTACCTTGACCATCTCATTATTTTCACATTAATCTGGTAAATATTTCTGAATGATAGAATAGGTTATTGAATTTCATGTATCAATTGTTTGTGTACTCTTTTAGAAATATTCATAAAAAATATGTGAATATTCTAAAAACTCTAAGATGTGTCAATAGAATATTTACTAAATGTTTATAAAACTTGTATAGCCATGAATTAGTCTACGTTATTTATTTTTATTTTATTTTATTTTTTTTGCTGCAATTTGGTGCTCAAATATTTTAATTACTTTAATTAAACTTATTTACTAGATGAAACTGTTATTCATCTCAATTGTGTTGGGTAAGTCAAAGGGTGACTCAAAGCGCTTCAATAAGGGAGCCGGCTGGAGATTGATTTGGGTCCAGTTAGGTTGAAAGGAAATGGACGGGTCATTGAACGGTATGAGCTTGCTGTAGAAGATGTCATTGGCAGCGTATGTTTAGGAGCCGATGTTATCGCCAAAGAATTCAAAGAACTCAGGTGCTGACTCTGATGCTGATCGCCGTGTTTGCATGGGAAAATTTCTGTTGTCAAAGTCATCGAGCGGAAGGTCGTAGGGCAGAAGTAGAGATGTTCATTGGGCCGGTCCTGGCACGGCCCAGCTCGGGACCGGCCCAGGAACGGCGAAGACCAGCACGGCACAGGCCCTGGAGAAGACCGGCTGAAGGTGGGCCGTTTATGGGCCTGGAGGAGAGGGGGGAGGGATGTGGGCTCGGCACGGCCCAGGAGCCGCCTGGGCCCGGCATGACGCGAGACCGGCACGGCGGCGGCGGCGCAACGGTCAAATGTGAACGGTCCGAAAAAAATTTAAAAAAAGGTAAAATTACAACTTCAGTCCCTGTAACGGCTCCCAGCCCTTTTTTGACCCTAAAAATTCCATTTTTGCCCCCTCCAACAACTATTTTGTAAGGGTTTTTTAGGCAAAAAAAAATAAGGCATTCCCCTATAAATAGGGAGGTCATTTCCACCATTTCTTCACACCAATCTTAGCAATCTCTCATTCTCTACTACTATATTCTCTCATTTCTTTGAAGCAGTCAATATTATTTTTTTCATTCTCAATCAATTCTCAATTACTTTCAAGCCTCGTGATCTACTCAATTTCTCGTCACACAAATAGCATCAAGAGGGAAGGGAAATGCCTCAAGCTCTTCATCCCACACCGGTTTGAGGTCATTTTTCCGTGGCCTTTCCCGACTGGCGACCCGTGGGACTCATATCCAACAAACTGACGATGACGAGCAATTCGATATGAGTCAATACAACTTGGGCCTCGACGATCAACTTTCTGATGACGATGTTGAGGAGGTGGAGCCCACGGCAGCAGGGAATGTTGGTGGAGGAGATGGTTCTGAACAAACCCCGACAAGCCATCAAGCCGAACTTCCGCCAGAAGGTACGACGTCGAGGCGCACCGCATGGGTTTGGGAGCATTTTGACCAAATTTTTGAGAAAGATAGTCATGGAAACGATGCGAGGTTCGCACAGTGCAAACATTGCAAGCAAAAGCTCTCGCACAAGAAGAACGCTGGCACAGGAACATTGAGACGTCACATGGAATCAAAGCATCCGACTTTATGTCCAAATGCAGCTGCGAGTACCGGTGGTCAGACACAGCTTGCAAGCAGTGCCGGCGGATTAGGTATTTTTAAATTTAATCAAAAAGATTGTAGAGAAGGCATGATAGAATGGATGATGTTAACTGAAAAACCATTTACACAATCGGAAGATAGACACATGAAAAAATGGATTACATCACACTTAAACCCTGCTTTTAAAAGAACATCTAGGACTACTGCTAGAAGGGAGGCATTTAAAATTTATGAAGCTGGGAAATCAAACTTACAAGCATACTTTTCTGCTTTTGATCATTCAATCTCATTTACTAGTGACATGTGGACTTCACCACTAGGACAGGATTATTATTGTATAACTGCACATTGGATTGATGATAGTTGGGTCATTCAAAAAAGTATCATTGCATTTAAGTGGATGGAGGTCGATCATACTGGTTGGAACATATTTAATGTAATTTCAGAAAGTTTAAAAGAATTTTTTTGTCATGACAAGGTTTTTAGCATAACATTTGATAATGCATCAAACAACGATGTCGCGGCTGAGACATTGAAGGAATCACTAGAACCTGTCCGTGATGCCGCATTTTTTCATATTAGGTGTATATGTCATGTTTTAAACTTAGCTGTCAAAAAAGGTCTTCAAGATTTGGGTAATGAAATTACTCCAATTAGGTGGGCACTCCATTATTTAAAGTCAAGGACCAAAGTTTCTAAAGAGTTTAAGCAATATTGTCTGGAAAATGGCCTCAATTTTAGTTGGAAACGTTTTAAACTTGATTGTCCTACCCGATGGAACTCCACTTTATGAGATGTTGATGGATGCGATGCCATTTGCTGCACACATGACATGTTTTATAAATGTCAGAGAAAAGAAAACGATTTTGAAACAAGAGATGTGGGATAAACTGTCTAAATTGGCTGCTGTGCTACGATATTTTTATGATGCCACTGTTTTTTGCTCCGGTGTATATTATCCCACATCGCACAAAGTTTTAATGCATATGGTCAACATTGCATGGGTTTTTAACCAATACAAAGATGACGAGTTCTTAAAAGACACAATTAAGGCCATGAAAGATAAATGGATTTTATATTTCAGTACTATACCCCCAATCTACTTACTTGCAGCTACACTAGACCCGACCGTAAGACTCACAGGTATGCAACAGCTACTTGAGGGTTATTATAGTTTCTTAGAAATGACACATATTTCTGTTCATGCTATAACTGCCTCTATTGATGAGCACTTGAGAGAGTTATTTAAGATATATGCCAGTCGGCATAAGGATAAGGTTGCAAACACTACTTCATCTACCATTGGGTCTTCATCGAGCTCATTGTCATTCAATCCGGCTGAACAACTCCTCAAACGGCCCCGTACTGCCGCATCCGGTCTTACTGAAGTGGATGCATACCTTAACCTTGTTTGGGAGAATAGTGAGACCGACATTCTAGACTGGTAGAAAGCAAGAAGTAACAAATTTCCAATACTCTCCATCATTGCCAAAGAAGTTCTAGCTGTTCCCGTCTCAACCGTTGCATCGGAGTCCGCTTTCAGCGCTGGAAAGCGTGTCATTTCAGAGAGACGCGCAAGGCTATCACCAGATGCAGTTGAAGTTTGTATATGCAACCATGATTGGGGTCTTGTAGCTTGCAGATTACAAGACCACAAGAGTTCTGACGAGGAAAACCCCGATGAGGTAGATGCTTAAATCCACTGCTTGCTCATTATTTACTTACTTTGTATTTGATCTGATTTTGCTGTGTAGCACAGATCGTACTTTTTATTTTGCATTTAATTTTATGGAACGTTTCGCTATTGAGTAATGTAAAGCCCGTTCCATGGTATGTAAGAGCCGTTTGGCTTTAATATTAATAAAAGTTCACACCGGTGGTGGTGTTTTACTCTTAAAACAAGTAATTATACAAAATTTAAAGATAACCTTAGAATAAATATTTATCTAATTTTTTTGTCATTATTTTATTTATTGTCTTCTAAAGTAAAATCTTGGTAATCATGGTTTGTTTCTTTAACATAAAGAAATAACTTTAGTCCTTAAGGTTTATCCCACATCTTGGACTAAAACATACAAAGTTGCAAAGTTAAAGGGCTACCGCTGACCGAGTTATAATTCAAGGACCAACTCATTGAGTTTTCAAAGTTTTAGGTGTATTGGTGCATTTAAGCATTTTTTAAGAGTTTAAGCAATAAGAAGGATTCGTAATTAAGGCTCTAGTTTCGAAAACAAGCAAATCTTACTCCTAAAGTGACACCTTTCATTTTAAGTGGACAGCTTCTTATATTAAATTTTAAGAAGTACACAATCGATCCGAAGATTTCTAGTCTGTTTTTTTTTCTCGTGTCCAGACAAGAACCTTTTAACTCATAGTACACATTGATTGACTTATAATTCAATTAACATCCGTATCATTATATCACGTGATGGGTAAGATGAAGTAGAATTTAAGATAAACTATATTATAAAATATCACTTATAAAAAAACTCTCACACTCTTCTTTTTATTAAGTTATTGATTTAAAAGTGAAAACTAAAAATTAAAAATTAAAACTAAAACTTAAAATTAAATTAAAAATTACAATTTTAAAATTTAAAATTTAACGGGCCAGCTCGGATTCGGCACGGGACCGGCACGTGCCAACCCGGGCTGGGCCCGGGCCCAAAAACCTCTGGCCCAGGACCGGCTGATCCGGTCCGATCCGGACCGTTGAACACCTCTAGGCAGAAGGTTGCTCTGGGGATGCGCTTGGGATTAAAAAAACAAAATAAAGGATAATAATGGAATAAAACATCTAGTCCACGGTAGATGTATGTCCAAGTTGAAAAATTAATAATAAACGAACGATCTCACATTAATGAGAATTGAATAATCACATGATCCCGGCTCTTTTTTTTCCCCCTTTTTTCTGTTTGTTCATCTTGAACTCAAAAGCCAAATGAGATGAGAAATTCTCTGATTTTATCGTAAAATGTATTAAAATTCAGATCAACTGTGAACTCAAACAAATGAGTGACTTGTTTGTGTTAGATCGTTAACTTTGGGGGCCTCCCTTGTACAACCCCATTCGAGCGCTTCAAAGCCCAAAACCCATAGTCATCAAGCAGGTTCGGGAGGAGGGTTTTGCTTTTCGGGTTCCATTGCTCTCGAGTATTGAGAACTCGACACGAAATTTGAATTGAGGAATGGCTTCTGCAGCGACGTTAAGACCGCTGGCGAGATCGTCAAAAATCTCTAATTCGTTGGCGAAATCTTTGTCGTCACTGGTTCATTATTCGACTAAACTGTCCTTTGCTTCGTCCCAAGAGCTGAAGGATTCGGAGAGAAGAGTGGAGGGCAGAGAAGACGACGCCTTCCCAACTTCCGGAATCAGCCGCCCGCTTTCTGAGATACTCAAAGAACTCAACAAGAAGGTCCCAGATTCTGTCATCAGGACCCGCATCGAAGATGACTTCTCTGTCAAATACATTCCTTGGTCTCACCTCTTTCGTCTCTTCCATCTTCCACTCTCTTGTTCTTCTAAATCTGCAGCATGAACCTGATAAATTTGTCATATTTGCTTTTATTTTATTTTTGTTATGTTTATACGTCTCCTGGGTATTCCAAAATGAAAAAGTACATAGGTATTTTCCTCTTACGCTGAGCAAGGAGAAAAAATATCATTGTATGTTTGTTCGTTTGTTTTCTTTGACCGAAAGAAGATGAATTTGTGCTTGCTATTGTTCTGGGTAGCGCAATTTCGAATTACCAAACATTTTGTGTGAGTGCGCAAGTATACGTGATTACCATTGCTGTTTTATGCGTTGATTCTTAGTGGTGAGAAATGGGCGGATTCTTCATACTTGTACTTTGCTTAGTCGTCTGTAGGCAGCTCACACGTACTTGATGCGCCATGTACGTTAGTTTCAAGTTAAATATGTTGACTCTGATTGCTTTGGCACTGCCCGATAATATTGCAATAACATAGATTAGAAGAAGTCCATTTGATGATTGTGAGGAGCTTTCTTCATAGTTCTGTGAATCTTTTGAACCTCGGTTTTGGTGCTCTCATAAATGTTTCTGTTTTTGCAAGTTTTCTCTCTACTTATTTCAATAGTTATTGGTACTTCAGGTTCAATGGGACAATCATTTATGCCTAGATTGGTTTACCCTGCAGGCATATTGTGAACAGGATTATGAACTTACATGCTCCAGGTAGGCTCATCTTTCCACTCACTGTCGTTGTCCGGTAAACATTTTTAAGTAGGTATTTGTCTTAAAAAATTTGCACATGGTATGTGCAATTTGCCCACAGAATGGTCTGGTGAAGTTCGAAATATCACTTACTCGGCTGACGGGAAGTCAGTATCGGTTGTGTATCGTGTAACTATCTATGGAACTGATGCTGAGGTATTCTTTCTCTCTGCTCTTATTCGTATTATCTAGTTTGAATTTTTACAGTTGATTCTTACTTCATAACTTTTTGTGTGTGCATTTAATTATTTATTTCAGCTCGATGTTGCTTGCTAATTGCTTCAAAAATTCATTTTCTATTATATATGCATAAATGAGCTTTCTTGTGCTTACTCTTGTAAAGAAAACAGAAGTTTTAGTGTCCTCACTAATTTCCGTGAAGCGTAATGAATTTCTAATCATAAAAATGGAAGCGCGAGTCTTTTGGTCACATGTTCAGTGTTATGGTCGTTCTGGGGAGAAAAAGTTGTTCTTTGGTCTGTTGATTTGTGATTCGTCACATGAATGAGAATGTATGAGCTGTCTTTGTATGAACTGAGATACTGCTATTGGTCAACAGTATTCTGGAGCGGCAGTGAGCTCATTATGCTAAAATTACGCAAAAACTGAATTGATTGCCCTGTTCTTCAGTTTTCTGTGCTTGTTGTTTTGACACTTACCATATAAAGTTTTTCATAGAAACATGGTTGTATTGGATACACTGGAACTTGCAAAAGAAAACCTCCCCAATGCAGCCACTGTTGCGTTATGAAACAAATGAAATTAATTTGCATTACTAAGACTTATTCTCATTTGCTCAAAGTATGAGGAAACTATCCCCCTCAAAAGATTTACTGACATATATTTTTTCTGATTGACAAGATATATCGGGAGTCAACAGGAACTGCTTCAATGGGTGAACCTGGTTATGGTGATCCTGTACAGAAGGCAGAAGCGATGGCATTTCGCCGTGCTTGTGCTCGCTTTGGGCTTGGGCTTCATCTTTATCATGAGGACATGCTGTAGCTACCTGATGCAGAATGCCTTCTTGTTAAGCTACTCGTGCTCCTAGCTTTTTATTTTTTTTGTAATGGGTGGCGCACTACCAAACAGCACAGTGCAGGTAATAGTGTTGTCAGGAGATCGGACAAGCACACTCCCGGTCTCACTTTTGTTCTTTTGTTGCCGGGGCTTGTGAAGGTGCCACCCCTGGAAGTAGAATATTGCTGCACTTATGATGAATGTTGAACAGCTTCTTGTGTACCTATCTATATCTGTAATATGTAAGAATAGCAGCATTATTGAAGTTTAGGCCTTCTTGTCCTCAATGCATTGTTACAGGAAAATTCCCGAGGCTTGTGATGCAAGTTATTGGGTTCCCTGCATTGCAGAGAAATTGCCCTGATAAAATGAAAATGTATGAAGTGGTCAGCTTGTGGCTTTGAATTTGTTTTGCAACAGTGGATTGTGTCGCTTCCCAGTTTTTAGGGGTTGGAGTTGGATTCTAGTGGTCGTGAAACAGAGCTGGCAGTGGCACCTGCATGTGTCCCGCAGACAGGCATGTGCTTGGCCCTGGCGCTGGCCCGGCAGCATGTAATAATCTTCTGCTCGCTTTTACCTGTTCTATCCTCTTTTCTTTTCTTTTTGGTTTGTAGGGAGAGAGAGAGAGAGAGAGAGAGAGAGAGAGATTAATTTTAGTGATTGAATCCTGGATGGACGGTTTGGCTGGGACAAGGTTGCTTTCTGGGTTAAAAAACTAGTAGGGGACAGCTGCCCCGGGCTTGCCAGGTAAGGCGACTTTTGCTTTTTACACTCTGCTCTATCCTCACTTCTTCCACAAGCCTGAGCTGTCAGTTGAGTCATCTTGATCCCCAGCATCTGACGGTGAGTTCATCACACCCTCATCCTCCACTAATGCTGATTTATGCAAGCTAATCCTCAAATTTTCAGTTTGTTCGCTTTTGTGCGTTACAGTTGTACCATCTGCGATAATACATTTGTATATGCACAACAGTATGGCATTGGGAGACACTACCAATAAATCTTCTATCTCACCACCAGACGAGGGGAAGGGGTGGAGGAGGATGGACATAAAATGTGGCTGTGGGATAAGAAAAGAGAATCAAAGTTGGAGGACAAAAACAAAAAAATGTAGCACAAGGGAAGAGCCATAATAAAGCTGATGATGAATAAAGCATGGGTATTAGTATCAGTATTAGTATTAAGGGGATGGGGTTGGCAGAGGATATTTGTTGTGGGGCAGTCCCGGGCAGGGAGAGGGACAGCTCAATTCGCAATACAATCATTAATCCTCTCTCTCTGTTTGTGGGTTACTTGTATTTGTGAGGTGAAGAGTATAGCGTGGGAGGGAACACTCTGATTCTGAAAAGGAGTGGCATGTGAATCAGAGTGGGGGTGGCGATTTCTTTCCACAGCTGTCACTGAATCTTTCCCCCCCCTTTCTGGAAACACAAGCACAGTTTAGTAATTCGCAAGCCTAAGCCTTTAGTTTTTAGGATTACTTATAATTGCGCCGCGTTTATAGAAATCCTATACAAATAAATCTAAAAAAATTAAATACAAATGGCATGATAGATACTGACTAGTGGCAGCTCCTTTAACCGAGTTCCAATTAATCAAACCCCCTTATTTTGCCTCGACATGTGTGTGTTAAAGTACTGAAATAAAAAAGGAGGTAAAGTTGATATTATTTACAAAGTAATGCCATCAGTTGAATATACAAAATACTTTTCATCTCTCGACACACTCTTCTCCAGCCCTCCACGTTTCGAGCTCCATCGGCAATCAGCAACCTCAGATCCGGTTAATTATTGGCAAATCCACCGCCTATGAGCCAGCCTAACCTCTCGTCTGCCTGTGTCTCGAGTCCCTTAATTCTTGTTTTCTTCAATCAGCTCCGATGCGACTCCAGCGACGTGCCCTACTCTCGAAGGTTACGAGGTTGACTAGATCACCAGCTATTACTCCTTATGAATTGGAAGGAGATATATTTGGTTCCCAAACGGTATTGCCGCCACAGTTTACCGGAGACACCATCGATGCCGCTACGGGAGTTGATACTTCTACCATTGGAGTTCGCAGAGGAGTTTCTTCTCACCTCCCCGGAAGCACTTGTTGCGAAATCCTCACCGATTTGGAATCAGTTTTCCAAAGTTTTCCAAATCCCTACAAATTCAAGGGAATAAGCACGGAAATCAGAGATTTGAAGTATATATATAGATGAAAACGGAATTGAATCAAGCATGGAATTCAAACCAGAGTATGGTATTGAGTTGGCGGCTGAAGCCAAAGAAATTGTTGTGCTTGAAATATTTGGGAAGCAAATCGCGGGCGGGAACGGTGGAGTCTAGACAAAAGAAAACAAGAACGTGGTTGAAACTAAAAAGCGGAGCAGTGGCATAAAGTTGTAAATTAGCCTATTTCCAACCCCTTTTTTCTTTCCCCAACCCAGTGCTTTCAATTGACCAAGCCCAAACCATTGACCAGTTAATTCAATTAATTGGAAACAAACTTCCCCTATAATAGAATTGTCTACATGGTTAATTTAAATTTAAAATATGAAATAGATATGTGGATCAATTTATTTTAATTTAAGTTAAATTAATCTAAATTATTTTTACAACATTTTTATCTGAAACCAATGGTATTTGAACGTTAACACTAATAGGTATAACAATCTATCGAAAAATATTATTTTATAGTGTAATTGACTTTTTATTAATTTTTCTTTTTTTAGGTTGAGTAAGTAAAAAACTTATAATTTTTTTTTTATTTAGTGGATTATTAAATCTGTATCACATTAAATTTTAAATGACTTTAATTTTGAATAAAAAATAAAATAGTTTATTTTAAATTAATATAACTTAAGTTGAAAGGAATTTATTTTTATATCTTTGTTAAAAATCACACAAATGATATTGTTTTGGGAAATTACAAAAACCCTCATAGGGTTTTGCGTAACCTATACTTGTTCCCCTTTATTTTAAAAAACCTACACTTTACCTCCTAATAGCAACCTTCATATTTTATGCTGGTAGGGTCAAATGCTTTGATTTTTTAAAAGGTGTCTAAATCATTCAAATCAATCATAAGGTTTATCCCATGTCACCTCTAATCCAATTACTTCTAGATATATAATATACCTCTAATAAATTTCTTGCTTTTGAATAATATCTATATTTTTAAATTTGCTAATAATTTTTAATCTATAATATATTTTTATTTTTTTAAATCAAGTTTACATTTTTATTACTATCAACATTTATTTCATATTCATTCACTTTGGTTGGTGCACAAAAATTTATGTTCATTTTAGCCAAATTAACAAAACTTGAATAATGTATTGTCTGATACGTTCATAAACATCTTATTTGTTGTTTGATTAAGGTTGATTTATGTTTTTTCATGTTTGTATCAGTTTTGTACTTGTGATTTGTTTATTCAATAATTAGTTATGAGCAAAAATTCATTTACACTTACTCTTACATTATCTTATAGTAATTTTTAAAGTAGCTTATATATAATCAATTTAACAATTAGATTGTTTGTAAAGTATGTTCTATAAATTTAGTATTAATATATATTAGGAAAACTTATAGAAAACCCCCAAAGATTTGACCTAACCTACACTTACATCCCGCTATTTTAAAAAACCTACATTTTATCTGTTGATAGCAACTTCATATGTTATGTTAGTAAACTCAAATGCTTTGATTGCCCAATAAGATTTGCAAATGTTGCAAATCAACCATAAGGTTCATCTTATGCCACTTCAATCTAATTTTTTCTAAATATATAATATATTCCTATTTTTTTTTCTTTGAATAATTTCTCTATTTATAAATTTGTTAATAATTTCTCAATCCATAATATATTTTCATTTTTATAGATCAATTTTATGTTTGTGTTTAATAATAATATTTATTTATTGACATCCTATTCACTTTTCAATTAGGTCAAATAGAGAAGTGTCATTTTTCAAGGACAAATATATTTTGGCTAATCTCATATTATTTTGAAAACTAATTCTCAACCATATAAAATAAATCTATAAATTTATTATTTATTAATATTATCACAAACGTAAACTTGATCTATAAAAATAAAAATATATTATATATTTATAAATTATTAATAAATTTATAAATATAGACATTATTCAAAACCAAAAAAAAATATTAGGAATATATTATATATTTAATAAAAAATTGGATTACGGTAGCATAAGATGGAAATTATGGTTGATCTGCAAGATTTGTAAATCTTATTAGGAAATCATAGCATTTGAGCTCATTAACATAATCTATGGAGTTACTATCAGTAGGTAAAATGTAGGTTTTTAAAAATAGAGGGAGGTAAGTGTAGGTTAGGCCTAACCTTTGGGGTTTTTTGTAATTTTTTCTAATATTTATTAATACTAAATTTATAGAACATACTTTACAAACAATCTACTCGTTAAATTGATTGTATATAAGTTACTTTAAAAATTACTATAAGATAATGCAAAAGTAAGTGTAAATAAATTTTTTGCCCGTAACTAAATATTGAATGAACTAATCACAAGTACAAAATTGATACAAACATGAAAAAAACATAAATCAACCTTAATCAAACAAAAAAATAAGGTGTTTACGAATGTATTAGACAACATTATTCGAGTTTTATTAATTTGGCTAAAATGAACATAAATTTTTGTTCACTAACCAAAATGAATGAACATGAAATAATTGTTGTTATTAATAAAAAATGTAAACTTGATTGATAAAAGTGGAAATATATTATAGATTAAAAATTATTAGTAAATTCATAAATATTGATATTATTCAGAAGTAGAAAATTTATTAGGAGTACATTATATATTTAGGAGAAATTGGATTGGAGGTGGCATAGGATAAACCTTATGGTTGATTTGAATGATTTGGAAACCTTTTGGGAAAAGAAAGCATTTGACCCCATTTACATAAAATACAGAGGTTACTAAAGTATAGGTTTTTGAAAATAAAATGAGCCAAGTATAGGTTAGGCAAAACCCTGGGGAGGGGGGGGGGTTTGGGTAAGTTTCCTCACTGTTTTTTAAAGACTGAATTGAGGCCTATTACTTAAATGGCATTAGACCCAAAGTCAAGTGTTGATGTCTTTATTTTTATTCTTTTTTTTTTTTTATATATATATACAGACTCAAGACAAAAGGGGCCAGGGTTAAAGAGACATAGTAAAATCGTGAATTAGAGTAATATGCTCTTGAGGCACGACTACCACCAAGCAGCAATTGAAAGTCTTTAATCTTGATAGTATGTAGTTCAGTAAACTTACCCCGTTGGGGAGTGTCAAGGTCTTTATAATTTTACCTTTTTTTTTGGCTTCCTAAATGTTAAGGCGGTTAGTATTGAGAAGTCATCTTGAACGGGTCAAAGTTGCATATTTGGCTAAAGTTAAATTGGAACAAGAATCATTATGTCACATGTCCGATTATAGTTTAAGTCTTGACTTGATAATTGATTTCTTCTATTTGTAGGAGATGAGTAGGTTTAGATGTGAGTGGATGTGGGTGAGATAGTTCATAAATATAATATAGTAATCACTTGAATAATCTTTTGGAGTTTTTTGTGTTAAATAAAAACCTTTATCGTCCGTTAAAACTAACATTTGTACGTATTATATATATAGAGATAATTACAATTTGCCCTTCAAGGTTTAGGTAAAATTACACTTTGTTCCTCTTATTTTAGAAATATACACTTTATCCCCCCCTTTTTAATATAGTTTGATAATAACTTCTAAAATCTTAATTCGAACATTAAGATAACCATATTTTAGCAATTTCAATCTATATAATATTTTTTTTATAGTTAATGGACATTTTAAATTATCAATTTTTTTGTCTGTATTTATTTTGGTTTTTAAAATAATATTTTTTAAATATCAATTAATTATAAAAAAATACTATACAAATTGAAATTACTTGAAGATGACAATTGTCTGGTCTAAATTAAAATTTTAGAAGTTACTGTTTGACTGTATTAAAAAGATAAGGGGTAAAATGTATATTTTTTAAATAAAAAGAGTTAAAGTGTAATTTTACCTGAACCTTCGAGGGCAAATTGTAATTAATCCATATGTTTATAAAGTTCAAGTCCTTGCGCTCGCTTGATGGGTGTGAGGAAAAAAGGGGAAAGATAAGAAAAAAGTATTATTTATCTTTTGGTTAAACTCCACCGGTCATTCCTAAACTATATCCAATATTATTTATTTTTTCCTAAACTATCAAATGTTGCTTAATTGTCCTTAAATTATATCCAGTGTTGCTTAATTGTCTTACCGTCTATCATAGCCGTTAAGGATGAACAGAAAAATGATGTGGCTGCTAATGTGACATGAACAAATGATGTGACTGTTGATGTGGCATGGAAAAATGATGTGACTGATGATATGACATTACTTTTTCATCCATATTTAACAGTATGATAGATGGTAGGACAATTAAGTAACATTGAATATAGTTTAGGGACGATTAAGCAACAACGACCGATAAATTTTACCCTTATCTTCCACTCATATGTACGGAAGTCAATTTGTCGAATTCGGCCAATGCAACTGGATACCTCTTAAATTGGATATTGGCATATTTAATCATGTGTTCAAACTTTCCTTTCTTCATATTTCAAAAAAGAAAAAAGAAAAAGAGAGAAAATCTTTCCTTTCACTATTAAAAGAGGATATTTACCAATGGCCACACATTGATAATTTCAAAATTACTAACGTGAGACCGTTTGTAGTGATATGTTGGTAATTAACACATTCAAATTTTTTTTATCAACGGCTTAATACAAAGCTGTTGGTAATTTCCAATATGTAGTTGTTGGAAAACCAACCGAACGGTCTAAGATCATATTTTTTTTTCCAATGGTTTTAATTTTACCAATGGCTTAAACAGTTGGTAGTTGCTAATGGAAAAATTTCCAACAATTTAAGCCATTGGTAATTATATTGAAATTTTTTCTTAGAAAAAATTAAAGCTTTTTCTAATGTGAAGCTGTTGGAAACTGACCTTTTTTAAAAAATAAAATAAAATAAAATAATTAATAGTAAAATTATACATTATATTAACTAAAAATTATATTTAGTAAATTTATATAACTAAGATTTTAATATTACACAAAATTTAAAAAATTCAAAATATATAATATCACAAAAATTAACTAAAAATTCACAAATTTTTTTAAAAATAGTCTAAAATTCATAAAATATAATGAAATTAAAAAAATTAAAATTAACAAAAAATTCATAATAAATTCGAAAGATGAAAAATTAAAATTTTCACAAAAATTTCCAAAACTTATAATAAATTCAAAAATCAAACACAACGTTAACTAAAAACTCACAAAATCACAACCAAATCAACAATCAAGCAACCAGATCTATAATTTCAAACAACCAAACCTACAAATTAAAAAAAAAACTAGATTAATAGAAAATCAAAATTGAAATCATTAAATAGGCATGGAGTCGAGGCGGTGAAATGAGACGAGGAAGTGAGATAGTGAGGCGGTGACGAGGAGGTGGTGAGGGTAGGGGTGAAAATGGGCTAGCCCGAGCCCAAGCCCACTAAGCTTGAGGTCAGCCCATTCACTGTTCGGTACTACTCGGGCTTGAGCTTGAATTACTTGAGCCCAATTTTTAGGCTTGTGCTCGACTCAAGAGCCTTTCAAACTCGAATCGCACATAAATCTTTGGTATCCTAACTGCAACTTAGATGAAAAAATAGGACTGAATCTATCATGTTTTTACATAGATAACCAAAAAAGGGAAAAATTTGAGAACATATCCCAAACTTCTAATCCTTTGCTATTATACCTTGAATTTGTGAATTTGTGAATTTTACAAATGAGCCATCATCTTCCCTACTTTGACTATGGATTACCGTAATTCGTCCACTGTAGGCTGCCTCAATGATTTATAGGCCATTGCAGTTAAACAAATGGGGGATTCATCCTAGCACACTACAAATTGAGCACATAATCAGATAAATCATGAACAGCCAAATCACGAACAACAAGATTTTGCAATACCAGCTAAGACTTGCACGCTATTGCTGTTGGAGGCTTGAGCTGCTGACCTGGGTCTTCAGCATTAGGTTGGCCACCGTTTGCTTCGTGTGTCAATTTGGGCGTCAATTGTTCACATTATTGATTCGGGTGTTGAGAATGTTCTCATCATTTATCATCATCAAGCGTAGGTTGGCTGTTGTCGTTGATTTAGAAATCGATCGTCATCGCCATCAATCATCTTCGTGGTCTGGCAGTGGTCAACTGCGTGATCATTGGAGTTGGTTTGAGGTTGTCAAGACTCGAGCAACACTAACGTGGGAAGGAAGAAAGAGACTAGAGAGACAAGGGTTAGACAATAGGGCCTGAAGAGAAAGGGCCTAGATGGACAAAAGGCAAGGCTTGTTAGGCCTTTGAACTAATGAGGGGGAGTTTCTTCAAGCTCGAGCTCGGCATTAAATGTGTTCGAGCCTATTTTTTGGTTCGAGCTCAAAAAGGCTTAACTCAAAAGCCCCAACTCCAGCTTGGGCTCGAGCTAGTCGAAAAAAGCCCGGCCCTTTTTAACCTTTAGGTGAGGAGCGTGAGAGGTGACTAGAGAACGATAGAGAGGGAAGGAAGGGTAAGAGGCGAAAGCAAAGAGGGTGAGAGGCAGAGAACGGTAGCCAGGGTGAGAGACGAGAATGACAGAGAGGGAAGAATGAAAATGAGAGTTAGATAGTTAAGGTTTTTATATGGCTAGTTTAGGGGTATAGGCCTTTTGGGCTTTACGGTTAGGCCGGTTTATTATATACATTAAAACCATAAATTTTAATTTCACTATAAGAATATGTTCATATATATGCTCACATGCATTATAAATTGTATATATATAGTTATTATTATTATTTTGTTGCTTTAGTCCATGTATAGGTTAAATTTATTTAGTTTCATGTGTGTTTTTGTTATTTGTAAAGTATCATATAATTGATACTGTTTTATAGAAACACTTTTTTTGAGGAATTATAGAAACACTTAAAGACTTATTACAGCTAAAGAGCTATAAACTAAGAAAAATTATTATCATTAATTCTTAAAATAAAAAAAGTGAACCAATTTACTTTCAAACATAATAATTAGTTGATTAATCAGTTTGATACTCATTACATTGCTATTATAATAACTATTATTTAAATTTTGTTGTTTGAGTCACTTAGTTTATGAGACATTTATTATTAAATGAGCTCTTATCATAACATGGACAATAAAACTATCTTTTTTATTTGAGAAAAGAAATTGAAAATTTTTTATATGAATTTCATATGATTATGTATTGTGAAGCAAGGATAATTGGTTTATTATATACATTTAAACCATAAATTTTAATTTCATTATAAAAATATGTTCATATATTTGTTCATACACATTATAAATTGTTTGCATATATATATGTATGTATGTATGTATGTATGTATGTATGTATTTAAATATAAATATTATATAAAAATGATATAATTGACAATATCAATATGAATATATATATAAAAAATATAAATATACATATACATATTATAATTATTATTATTTATAATAAAAAATATATAAGTATGGTACATATGATACATTATTTAATGTATGTATGTATCATATATTTAATGTATATATATGAAATATTTTAAGTACATATTCTTATATATGATACATTATATTATTATTATTATTATTATTATTATTATTATTATTATTATTATTATTATTATTATTATTATTATTATTATTATGTGTATGACAATATATATTTTAAATAGTAAATATTATTAGTAAAAAATGTTTTAAAAATTTTAAAACTTTACTTTCTAAGGTATATAATTTTATATATGATTATAATTTATATGATATATTTTAAATATATATTATTATATTTTTAATAATAATAATAATAATAATATTATTATTATTATTATTATTATTATGATATATATAATTGTTATCAACCGTATAATGCGTTGGTAATTACCAACAATTTGATGTGTTGGTAATTTATTTGTTGGAAAATAGTTGACTTATCAATGCGTAAGATCGTTGGTAAATTTTAATTTTTTTTATTAATGATCTAACGTATTGATAATTACCAACAGTCTGTCTATAGGAAAAATTAGTTTTTTTAGTAATGTTTGTTCAAATCCGCAAACAAACTTAAACTTTTACATAAAGGATGATCAATTTGAAGACTAGAGAGTGAAATGAGAGGGCCATGTCATATTGTCATGCTTAATTACAGAGTCAAGGAAGCATGACTTTCTTTTTGAACGTCAAGGAAAGATGACTTCAACGATGTTTTCGAGCTAAAATCCTTAGAATATATATGTACATAGGAAATTAAAAATGCCTTATTGGTTTGGGCAAAACATACATGACGTTATTGTTGTCGTCCAGTATTATTAGGATATCGTGGTTTGTGTCTCCAGCGTCTGGTAGCCAGCCATTTTGTCGTGGACATTTTCATGTGTCTCCCTATCTCATCTGCCTATACATCTAGGTAGACCTTGATTTTTTTTTCTAACAAAAACCTTCCTAATTTTTTTTTTCTTTTTTGGGCCTTTTTATTATATATCGTCTTCGTCCCCCTTTTTAGGACGTAATGTGTTAATTAATGAAGTATTATATTTCAAGTCAACTAGTTTTGCCTAACGAGTTCAAAGTAATTTGTTTTGCCTGACGATTCACACACACCAGAGACACATGCATCATATCTTCAAATAAATAATACAGGAATCTAAGAGCAGAAGCAATATCGAAATTTGACCACCTACGACAGTTTTCGGACGAGTTCATGGATAATTTGTGGCGAAAAGAATAAAAATATTGTCGAACGGGACGCCTGATATTAATTATCAATTGTGAACTATATATTTAGGCACCAATTCTATTCTCACAATATATATATCCTTTTTCGACGAAAAGGGTACTGCCAATTTGATCAACGTTACTATTGGCCGTTGACAACTAGAGCTAGTAGGATTTGTTTTGTCCCTCTTAGGAAATAAGGAATATGGATTGCTCATCATCTCGTATAATTAGTTGATTCTTGTATAAATTAATAGAGTACAAAAGATGATGAGAGCAAATGCTTAATGTGGTTTGGTTAAAGCCTACACATGTTCATGAGAGAAAAAGGAAGTGGATTAGGGATACATCGCACCAAAATGTTAGCATGAAAATGCTATTTTATTGATAAGAAAACGGTTAAAATTGTTTGCTCGTATTGTCATATTTTTCGTTTTTCTAAATGCTTCATAAAATTTTGTAATTGTATAAATAATTCATATTAAAACTGATCATTTTTAAACTAGTTTTTTAATTACAATCTAAAATAATGTTCGGCAACTATTCTCAAATAGATTTAAAATATTTAATAAATTTTCACTATTGATGAATGATTGAAATCATTAGTATCTTTTGTCTATGAAGGTGAATTCTGAAATGCACATATATGCATATGCACATACTTAATGGCATTAGAGGGAGGGATATTTCTGTTTAGTTTGGATCATTTATGGTAGTTATTTTTGCTAAGTTGGAAGATTTGATTGAATTCTAATTAAGATTAACTGTATTTAAAATTTTTAATTATAGAAATTTAGTTTTAAACGTTTCCTTATGTATTTAATTCCAAATCTTTATTTCTTTTTCTCCTTCATGAGTTTCAACTGATTTTTGTTCTCTTACTCTTTTTTTCCTCAATTGTTCAAACATTAACAGTTTTATTATGAAAACTTTATGAATTTGAATTCGTTTGGAAAAATAATCTTAAGCGAACAATAAAATAATCCGACAAATATGGTAATTATTTAAAATAATTTTATAAATATTCAATTTCATAAAATAGAAATTTATTTTGTGTAATATGTTATTTTCTCATGTAATGATTTTGTCATACAGATTAATACATTTTACTTCTAATTTAATATGTTTCATGTATAGTTTAATATATAGTTCATACAGTTTAATACAATTCACTATCAATTTAATACATATCTCACACAGTTTAATATATTTTACTTTCAGTTTAACACATATTTCACATAGATTAATAGAATTCACTTCCAGTTTAACACATATCCCACGTGGCTTGATACATTTAAATTTTAGTTTAATCACTTAGCGTCCAATTTAACACATATCCCATATAGATTAAAACAAGTTACTTCTAGCTTAACACATATATCACTCAGTTTCATATATTCTCACATTGTTTTCAGATTCATCCTCGCTATGATCCTTTTGCATTATAGATTTATTGCCACTTTTTTTCCCGTACTCGCATCACCACAATTGATAAGCTTGTGAGAGGTATCCTACATAGATATCATCACATTTCATTGTCATACCTGTACATTCTATTCCAAAAAATTTACTTAGTTTCACACAAATAATTCATAGTACCATATAAATAAATCTTAATTTCATACAACTCATTTCTACTTTAATACAATACTGAAACTCAAGACTTAAAACTCATACAAAACCAGAAGCATACAAATAAAGCCCAAAAGCATACAAATAAAACCAAGAATCATACAAATATTTTATTTGTATACATATGTATCTATGTTCTTTACAAAATTAGAAGCATACATATAAAATTAAAAAATATACATATATATTTTTATTTTTTTGGACACAAGAGCATACATATAAACCCTAGAAACATACATATATATTTGTATTCTTAACAAAACTATAAGTACACATATAAAGCCCAGAAGCATACATATATATTTCTGTTTTTACAAAACACAAACGCATACATATAAGCATCAGAAAGATACATATATACACATACCCAGATACAAATCACACACACCTAGGTATAAATATCCAAACCCCAATCATAATAAACAATACATTCACCAAACCATATAAATCGCACACAAAGTTTTTTGAGGGTACAGTGATAAACTTCATCTTTCTCTTATGATACATAAACACCACCAGACAATACAAATAAAAAAATAGCATCACACATTCATCTTTCTCTCGTGATACATAAACATCACCAGACAATACAAATAAAAAAAACAGTGTTATACCTATATAAAAAACCAATAAATCCGAAACCCAAATCACACATAAAAAAATGATACAATTTGAACCCAAATCATACATTTCAGACCCAGATCTTCTTACTACCACTCAGATAACATACCCACATACTAATCCCACACACCCACACACATTTCAACCAAGAACAATGAAATTGCTAATTTTAGAGTTCAAAAACCCGGAATTGTACCTTATTTCCTTCTCACAACTAACTATAGGCACTAGCGTAGGCTGTCGATTGAAGGTCATCCTTCCCATAGCCCACTACAAGCACTGCCATTAGTAGCCAATCAGAGATCCTCCTTCGCACAGCCCACTGCAAGCACTGTCCTCATTTTTCCTTTTCCTCTTATCGCCGCGGTGCTCCTTTTTGTGGATCGACGCTACTGTACCAATGTGCTGGTCTCCAAGTGTCTTCTTCCCTGGATTTCTGATGTCCTCCTCCATTGTCGTTTATGGAATCTGGAGCGATTGTGAAAGATGCAGTGTTTTTAGGGATGAGGTGAGTGTGGCTACCTTTCTACTTGTTTTCGGAAAGCGGCAAATAAGAATGGGAGAATGGGATGAAAAGCGATGACTAACAAAATATAAAATTGGAGCTAGCAACCCTAGGATAATATATATATAGCACACATACACGTACATGGAGAGAGAGAGAGAGAGAGAAACAGAATCCGTTATAGAGTTATTATATGTATATACACACATGTGTATAATCTCATATCTCGTCTATGAATAAATTTCTTATTCAATAACTTTATTCCAATTAATATAGAACTAGTTTTAATACCCGGTGTTGCCTCGGGATCAAACTATGTAGAAAATATGGTTGAATTTAAAATTGGAAGTGTATGGATACAAAGAAAAATAAATAAATATTTAGTGGTTGTAGTAAATAAAAAATTTCAAAATGGTTGTAATACGTGTCTTGATATTATATGTAATATTTAAATAAAAATATGTGATTATATAAACCAAGAATCACATGTTATAAGGTAAATTCATTAGAAATCATATTTAAAACAACATAATATTCTACTAATACTACTTATAATTTTTTTATATAGTTTATAGTGGCAATAAATTATGAATTAGATAAGGAATTATAAAATGTTTGAATTAAGATAATTATGTAAGACATTACAAAAAAATCTAAACAATTAAACTTGATATTTCCCCATTGGGTTGCCATGAATGCCAATGTCTTTACCATTTACATACCTCCCTTGTAGAATACACAACAGAAACTATAGATAAACTGGATGCTAAACCATCAATAAAAGTCAAAATGGAGTAGATACCACTTAATTGTGTTGAAGTTTTCGTTGGCCAAACTTTGCATGGAAAGATCATGCCTATTATATCTTTGGTTTGTGTCATCTTATATCATCATTTTGGATGTACTGGACCATATATTTGGTTTTGGAATAAATTTCATTGGCTGTTCAAAAAAAGAAAAAAACTTTTCCATTTATTAAAGCAACAAAAAATAGAACACAGCTTATAAAAGCAAGAACTTATAAAAACATTTGCAGCAATACTGAAAAAATAAAAAAACAAATGGAACTTTTTTGTTATCTTCATGAAAGAATAAGATCAAAAAAGATGAGCTATAGGCGCAGCCTCTTGAAAATGCAGGAAATGAAAATAGCATGAATGCTTGATGGTTTAGCAAAGTATCAAAATATCAACCATACGAAACGAAAAAGAACTACATAAGCAATTAGAAAATGTGTGGAATTGATAAAAAGACCTAAAACAACATCAGAGTTGTTTACATAAGTCGGTGTTATCATGGGATTTCAAATTATATTGAGTACCACAATATATAAGGTGTATAAAAAGACCTAAAACTACAATGTGAAACAATTTTGAACTCCAAAATTAATATATAAGGTTCCATTGCTCAATATCATAGTAGAAAAAAGTTGTGATCTTTGTAGGTACTAGAATCTGAAGATACAAGTTTTATGCACGACCGCATTGGATAAATCCTAGGTTTAGTAATCCATGCTCAATTTTGCTTTTTGTATCTTAAGCAATAAAGAATGATGTAGAGGTCCTAGCATGTTGCTCCATAAAAGCACTTCTTACATTTAACTGCTTGACTATCAAACATAGCAAGGAGCATCAATGAAGGTAATGATGTATAGGGGATCTCATTTTATTAAGAACATTAATGGATGAGAAATAGTTGAAGTAGTGATAGTTCAACTCCAAATCATTGTTGCTTTTATTGTCATAGTTATTCCATGATCCTGAATTGAATACTACTTGAAAAATAGTTTAAATTGTATGATTTACCTGTCATGCCCAACTTAGCCCTTAGCCCATTTTGGGCCCAATTCCTTAATCATGCAGCGAAAATTCCTAGAAAGGACATTTATTCATTTCTAAAAGATATGGGTATGTTCCTAGGACATTAGTAGTACTAGCTCATTAAGTATTTACTTAAATGTTTACATTGTGCTCTCTGAAACAAGCTAGTACTTATGTGAAACTTGTGTGTTCATTTCAAGCTCATTATTCAACATAGCCAAGTACATACATGGCAACCAAAACACCAGATTCAAGTTTTTAAAAAAAGAAACTTGTTTATGATGCATACTTCTTGCATACTCATATGTGTCTTGGCAACCCACTATTGCACATAAACACATACATGTCTTTAATTTCATTGGTTACCATTTTAGCTCGTTATAGGCATGCATTTCCTTTCTAGTTCATGTTTACTTAGTATTCATCTTTAAACATACATATAAGGCCGAGACATACATGATTCCATATTTCAACATGTGTTTAGAAAGCATAATCATGCACATCTATCAACTTTTTACTTTGGCCCAAAGATGACTATCAACCAGAATGTCCAAGAGTTCATATATTTGCCAAAAACATACTACATGGCTGAATATACTTAGAATTGAATTTAGCATGCCATTTTACTTAAGTATCGTAAAGGGGTCCATAAATGCTTAAATTCACAAGTTTGGTTTTTAAGACAAACCAAAATACATAGCACATGATTATACATGGCAAATCACACATAGAACACATTTCCACCTTAGAGACTTTGTTCCCACAATCTAGACTCCAAGTCCTGCACATAAAGTCCACACTTATTAGCTTGTTACATAAGCAACTCATAACACTTAGAATACTTAGAATATTGAGCAAATACCACACATATGCATAATACCTTTACCACAGAAAGAGTATAAAATACTTTTGACCTTAGTGCCTTTCAAGTACTTCTTTTCCTACATAAAGTAGAAAAGGGCGGGTGAGTAAAACTCAGTAAGGATTCTGTATGGCTCCCAGAGCCTAACATATGGCTTCCAAAGCCTAACATAGCCAAGAATAACATGGCAACAAATATTCCATACTCCTGCAAAGAAAACACTAAGACAAAGAAGATACAGGTACATGCATATAACAATAATAATAATAATCGGGGGTTAGCATGCACAACCAAACATAGAAGCATACAACACACACACACCACTTAACACCTTATCCCCTTGAAGGGCAGAGCAAGCATGATCCATATTTCTCATTTCTTAGGTTAACCATTTTAATAATCCATTTTAAAATCTGAGCTCTTTATGCTTGAGAATTGAGTTAGCAGACTCAATTCTTAGCCGTAATGCTTGCACGGAGTTGCCTAAGCAACAAAACATAGCCCTCTATAGCCTTCTTAGGATCACATGGCATCCAATATCCATCACCCAAGGGCCCGAATACTCAAAGAGTATAAGAATCCTTACCAAAATCGTTAGCAACTTTTGTTGCCCGAAAGCTTTAGAAGCTTGGCTCTTTGTTTTTCCTCGCTTGTTATAACTAGAACTTGTGTTCTAGCTTAAGATCCTACAAGGGCAGAAAGTTAGCAAGCCATATTCTTGCTTGACATAACTTAGAAACATAGGAAATACCAAGAACACTTGGTAGAATACACAATACCTCAACCAAAGGAGGTATGGCCGAATCCTTCGGCTTGATTTCCTTAGAGCTCCACTTATCTTTTCTTGAATCCACCACTTGATTCCTTGTCTTGGAAGGCCTTAGAAACTTATGTGTATCAAGAACACAAGTTTCAAACATAAGAATGCCAAGAACAAGACTTGGCCGAAACTCTTCCCGGTTGGTGACTTCTAAAAACGTCTTCTTTCTTTAATCTGCTTCTTAATTCTTGTTTGAGGTGTTATTAAGAGTTTGTAGACACCAAGAACACTTGGTAAAATCTCAAGAATGCTCAAGAATGATTCTTGGCCGAATTTAGAAGGAATGAGAAGTTTGGAAGATTGTTTTAGAGTTCAAGGCAAAATTTGAGAGAGAAAATGGAAGAGTTTTAGTGAGAGATTGTAGAGAGAGATGGAGATGAGTCAAATGAAGTAATTAGAGTGTTTTTGGGCATGTAATGGTCGTCCATATAGAGGGGAGAGTGAAGGAAATCATGTGATTCACATGGGGTGAGTGGGAGACAAAGTTGGAGACAAATTGGAAGACTTTGGTGAAAGTTGGGTGAATTTGTCAAAAGTGGGGGACAAGTAGGTGGAGGAAGGAATCCTAAGTGATGAGTTGGATGGGAGGTGGAATAAAATAATGGGAAATGGAGGGAGGTGGCAGCCATGGCATCTAATGCCTTTAAAATTGGCTAATCCCCCCCTTAGTCCCTCAATTCCTTGTATTTGGGCAATTGAGCCCAACCACCAAAAGTCCCATTTGTCCAATTGAGTCCCTCACCTTATATTTTCATCATTTTGCTTGGCCTAAGCTAAGATTAAATTTTGAGAGTGTCCAACACTCATCATACTCCCCAGTCCCACTTAATTTAGTGTCTCCCGAGCTTAATGAGCTCAATTCCCAAATTGGGAAAAAAATTCTCTTCATAGCCCGAGGCTTAAATCACTGAGGAATTTGCGGGCATTACATTACCGCCTTGTGAATTGAATGCTGCAAGATAAAGAAAGAAACTCTACTTTTTTAAATGTACCTTTTCTTAGTAACTTTCCTCAATTTGTTGGTAGCCCGTGTCTCCTGCCCAAGCCTTGAACGCCAACACACCCCTGTATGAACTCGAGTTAGAAAACGCTTTGATGCTGCTTAGATATTCAAATAGCAAGAATTAGTCAAAACACTTTAACACCCATTTTTCTTTTTATAATATCACAAGTCACCATGACTCCAAATCTTTAGAAGCAGCCTTGAATAAAATGCTTAATGAGGATATCCACATCATGGCTCCTGACTTTAAAATAAAAAGTGATCTTTCTTTCAGTGAAAGGACGTTGCACACGAACTTTTAACGCAATGAGATATTAGAGCATGCTGCTAAGCTAGGCCAAACGAATGCAGTAGCTAACCATTTTGTTGATAGTAAACTAATGCTTGAATTGAATACTATACTTAAAAATATACTAATCTTATAAAATTACATAAATATTATCAGAAAGTTTCCTTTATTCTCAGAAAAAAGACGTGATGAATCCAAACAACAAAGTAATGAAAAAACTTTGGGTAATCATAGGAAAACTATAGTTGTCTTTGAGATAAGCAATATAATTATGTGAATGGGCATGAGAAAGAGAGAGAGAAAGAGAGAAAAAAAAAAAGGATTCAGCCAGTGATTCATGAATTAAAAGAGCAAATGAATATACCGCATCCCCAAATGCCACTGTGAAATTCTGGAAAAGAGAAAAAAAAACACAAATTTTCATAGGGTTAAAAATAATATGAGAGCTGTGAGTAAAAAGAACACATTTATGACTAACCTAATTGAACAGTTTAGCAAATAACTTATTCTTGGAAGGAAAAAACAATGGCAACCAAATCAACAGCAAAATGAAGAAACTAATTTGCAAAATAATTAATCAAACAAATAAGGAAGAAAAAAATTATTTCACCTAGGCACATCAAAAATTAAAAAAAAAACATTTCTTTTCTTGTGTATTCTCTTTTTCATTTCTAAAAAGCAAAATGTAAAAGAAAACATGAAACTAATTAGAAGCACAACCTAATCAAGCATCATAGAAAAAACTATCATACAATAAATAAATAAACAATTTTATAGAACCTTTTCTTGAAAGGGCATGGCAAATATGTACTTGGTTTTTTTCACTATTAGGCTTCATACCTTTTTTTTTTCCTTGAAGGCAAGTGGATTTGTGAAGGATAAGTATTTATATGTATGCTTTCTAACATATTAGTAATAAAAAATAATAGAAACATTTAGTAATACATATAATCAGAAAAGTTTGGATTTGGTGGAAGCTCACCTTTGATGTCAATTTTTGTCAAGAAATGACCTTTTTCTATTTAGTAATCCTTATTTGTTGGAGTTCCTAATCACAAGGAAAAAAGTAGAGTAAGCTGAAGCATCTTATGACACATTTCCCCCCTCTAAGATCAAGAATAAGTTGTTCTATGTGTAAAAATAAAAAATTGACTCATCTAAATTCATCAGAATTCTAAGATTCATGAAATTGGTATACGTTGTTATAGAATCTATAATATTAATTCAAGAAACTCAACAGGCAAGAATAAACCACAAACTTTAAGTTGGATTTGTAATTGTATAAAATATTTGCCCTTATGATAAATTAAAATAAGCTTTCAAGTGTAAAACACTCTAAGTCATGCTTTCTTCTCCCTCAGCTTCTTTAATACCTTTCTCCAATAGAGCACAAGTAGAAATATGTGCACTAGTTGATTGCCATATCAAATGAAATCCTACTTAAAACACATTAGATTAAGGTTATAGCATTTAACGCATAAGAAGAATAACTACATTAATCCATTATTGACTGCAGATGTTGGATCTTTATTTTCCCTCAATAGTGAGGGAAGAAAACCAGTTTTTGTGTTCGTGACTGACATTGCTTGGACCATTTTGGTGTGCTTAAGCTAGCCTCAATAGCACTTTTTTCATGGTTTAACAAATCCATTTATGTTCTAATAAGATTATAAAGACTATAGTGTTGTTTGATGTACAAAGCATGAGGTTCTCTTTTCAATTCCCACAAGTACTAAACTTTTTGTGAAATGTAGCTACTATAATGAAAAACTGTCTATTTGCTAAAACCTAACCAGGGCTCGCTAGATACATTAATTCACATTTCTAGCAAGTCATAAATACCCTAAGCAACCAATCTATACAAACCAACTAAGATAAAAAAAAAACATACTCATAAAGTTAACATTCCATCAACAAATCCATAAAGAATTACTACAGCTTCTAGAACATTATTTTTCATTGATGTGTTCTGCTTATAGTTGCTCATAAACATGTAAATTATTACTTAAGTACACTAACACCTATTGCATCAATTTCACAGGTCATATAGCATAGAATCACATAACACTCACCAAATGCAAGGTTAAAGTATTGGTATCAAAACTTCATTTTCAAACCTATAGAGCTTATCAGATATACTACCGAAATACAATGATTGATTAGAAGATCATGAGTAAGTATACAATCACGAAATGCAAGCAGTCATGGACTAATGAAAAAAGGGAAAAAGAAAAAGCGAAACACATAATGAATCCAATAAGAGCAAAATGCAAAACCTCCTTATTGTAAGGGTAACAAATAATAGAATGTGAGATGAGGCACAGGCAGAGCAACATAATACGAGAACTAAAAAAAATTAAGGCAAGTAAATGTAAAAAAGATGAAAGGACTGGAGATGAAAGAACTATAGGAAACAACAACCTTTATATGACCCTAAGAGAATAAATATAGAAATATCACAACGAGATAAACACACAACTCAATACATATGCACACTTTTTATTGTCTCAAATTTGCTTAGCTAAGCAATAGCCAACAACCTATGAACCATTGAAAATCCCAATAGAAGTGATAAAAATAATTAATAAGGGCAAAATGAAAAAATTCAAAAGTAGGAATTTGCCAAAGTTAAAAAGCATCTTAATAGGTTCAAACTAGTTTCTTCATTTTGATTTACCACTTGTAAAATAACCCAAAAAGAAGTTTTGACCCTTTGTGCATCATGTAAGAGAGACAAGAGGAATTTCTTATCCCGTAAAATGAAAACTGTAGCTGTTAAAAGTAAAACAATATATAAATTAAAAAAAAATTAAACATGAAATTTTCACAGAAAAAAAAATGGAGCAACGATAACCAAACCTATCGAGTATAAACATGGAAGCTTTAATAATGCTAATCAAAGAAATGTGGAGACAAAATATTAATGATTCCATAGACAAAAAAATAATGTACAAACTCACTTAGATCGCCAAGTAGAATGGAGATCAATCTTGATGGAGTAATAACTAAATCTGTTGTATCATTGTTGTCGATCATAAAAACCCAACACAAAGTCTCAATCGATTTAGAGATGAAATGAAAATTAAAGGCAAGTTCATAGAGGAGTTCAACTTCTTGGAAGAGAAAAAGCACAAATTAATAAATAAATATCTTTGGTTATAACTAATTAATTTTACCATATTAGTGAACCCAACTACATAACCAAGTAAAACTATGTTAATGATGAGGATGGCGCGACATTCCATGGAGGTGTTAAGCACCAAGCCAATGATGAAAAATAAACCATCAATCAACATGATTAGCTGCCGGCCTAGCTTTGTCATCACATAGGAAGCTAAGAACATAGCCGTCAATTCTAGGCAGGAGCTGCAGCAATTTGAACAATTGCAGACCTTGGTTATCACACTTATAGTAAGTTAGGGAGAGGAAAAGAGAATATGGAGAAAAAGAGGGGAAATAATTGACTATGATTTATTAAAAAAATAATTGACTGGATTTCACAAATTTGGAATCAAATGTCCATTAAGGAATGTATTAATGCGTGATTTAATAAGGTAAATTAAAAAGTCACCAGTAAAGGATGGGATACAAAATCTAATTTAATGGATAATGTGGGGACAAAGTTGGAACTCTAGTACAAATGATGAAAGGTGACAATATTAAATTAAAAACACATCAGATTTGATTAAAGAAAAGACTATTCTATCCGTGGATATGATCCTGCTTTATATATTTATAGTAGATTAACTATTAAAATTTTAACAAGATTTGTAAAAATGATCTCTCTCTCTTTATATATATATATATAAATTTTATACTAGCAATAAATACTAGCAATAAGTATATTAGATCATTAAATTTCATGAACAAACATTTAACTTTAAATATCATACTATATTAGTTCTTAGTTTAATAACCATTTTGCTTTGATCCTAAACCCATTGAAATGTTTTACTTTAATTTCTCGCAAAATGGAATCACATAGTATACTTCGCAAAGTCTCCGCTCTAATTTTTATATCCTAAAGATCATTTCGTCAATCAAATATTATATTATATAAATGTTAATTAAATTTTTAGAATTATTACATATTAGATAAGTAAATCTCATGGATCCTTGACTTTAAATATTGTATTGTTTTATTCTCGAACATATTAACCATTCAATTTTAGTCTTAAACTCATTAAAAAATATTTGACTTTGGTCTATTCCCAAATGAAATCACATATTATACTTCTTCAAAATATTCATTCTAGCATTTACTTTCCCAAATATCATTTCCCCATTCAAATATATTATACTTTGTATATAAATGTTAATTAAATTTTTAGAGTCATTAATTTAAGTTTTAACAATAAACAAAGTACATGATATGTTGTAATTACAATTTCATTTGTATTTATTCTACATTATGTAATCAATGGTTTTTAGTTTTTTTTTTTATGTATGCAGTACAAATTGAATGGTTTTTTTTTTGTATTTCCACATACTACATATGTGTTGCAAGAAAAAATATATATATAGCACCACCTACGTATCCTTATATATATATATATATATATAGAACAAAGAAAAAGTAAAGGTCAAGTACAAAGATTATCCTAATATTCCATGAATGGGAGATGAATAACTTAAATGATATGTACAAACCCCCAAATACATTTAAATGCCATTTACAAATTCTCAAATGCATGTATATGCAAAACAAACAATGAAATTTTATGGCATAACTATAAAAATTTTGTTCTTATCCAATCAATTTATATTATTTCCAAAGTAGTATTAAAACCATTAATCATTATATCATTCTATTTAAAGGGAGTTGAACACTTTTATCTCTTTTTACAAAACTTCTTCATCAACAATTTTCTTTCGATATTTTTTTTTCTCCCGAACAAGTGCCTAAAATTCTTTTACTCCAAAAAAATTTCAAAAAAAATAGAAATTTACATTTATTCAAACACCTTATGTTCTTTCCTTTTCAACCACAAACAATCTAACTATTAAGAATTGCTTTTGATTTAGTCAAGTTGGGAGTAATTCTTAAATTTGTATTTACTCCATCAACTGAGACAATTTTAATGGCAACAATAATTTTTTACTTTAATTCAATGTTATCTATTGCACATTTGCAACAAATATTCTTTGCTTCTTCCACACTTAGTTTTAGCCCCCTTTATCATGAATTCAGTGTAAATGTGTTATTTTATTTCCATTGTCTTACAGTAATTAATTATCAGAATAAATTTTACAGCCAAATAAATATAAACTCTTAAACCAATAAAAAAAATACTAGAACCATACATCGCATGAGAATGTTTAAGTAGTAAGATAAATTATTAGCTTTTGCCTGTATTAAATTCTTGTCTCAACACCCACATTCGTCTTTTGGCAAATTAGTTCGTCATAACTTAAGTTAATTGACTTCAAAATAACTTATTTTTATTTTCACATTTTTTTATCCAGACCTAATTTTATTTAAAAGCTAATATTATGTAACTACAATAATTCATTGAAAGCACAATTTTTGTAATCTTATTAATTTTTTATGAAATTTTCTAGTTTAAGACATTAAAAAAGAAAAATTTATAAAAATTTAATAACATCATGAAAATTTACTTTTAAATGAATTATTGTATCTACATAATATTAACTTTCAAATAAAATTGATTTCGAGTAAAAACATATAAAAATAAAAACAAGCCAGTTGACTTAAATTAAAATGAATTGACTTGACACCACATGGATCTAATCTCAGAAAAAAAAAATCATGAATGTGGATGCTGACATCAAAGGCTACGTCAGAAATCTGTCGATATATATATATATTTTTAAATAAACTTAGAGGGAACAAAATTTTTTGTTTGTTGCAAATAAATTATAGAATCTGCAGCAAAGACCGTTTAACTGATCGTTAGCTTGCCACTCGCCACTCGCCGGTGTCTTTACTGCAAAAAACTAAAGTGTGGTGGCATTGTTTTTCAGGAACTAAGAGTTCAGAGACATCAATGTCCAGACGCATACTTATCGAGTTTGGTAATTAGTCGCAGAAATCGACCTCAGATCGGAGTATTAATTATTTAAGGGTTAATTACAAATTAACCCCTGAGATTTAGGTAAAATTATACTTTACTCCCTTTTGTTTCAAAAATATATATTTTACCCTCTATCTTTTTAATACAGTCCAACAGTAACTTTTAAAATCTTAATTTAGACTATACGGTTATCATCTTCAAGTAATTTCAATTTATATAGTATTTTTTATAATTAAATGATATTTAAAAATATCATTTTAAAAACTGAAAGAAATATAAAAAGAAAAAATTGATAATTTAAAATATCCATTAACTATAAAAAAATTCCGTGTAGATTAAAATTACTAAAAAATGGATACTGTAATATATAAATTAAGATTTTAGAAGTTGTCATCGGATTGTATTAAAAAGGTGAGGGGCAAAGTGTATATTTTTTAAATATAAGGGTAAAGTGTAATTTCACCTAAACCATAGGGGCACATTGTAATTATCCTATTATTTAATTAAGCCAACGAACCTTACCAATCGCTGGGGTTGATAAATATATTTTGGGAATGGTATGAAAAGTAGAAACTTTGGTCTCTCTGGTTCATTATGAACACAAATTTTAAATGCTGTTGACTAAATGAGTTAGGTACATCTTGACACTTCGAAGTCACATATAAGGGCCTATTAATTCAAAATTCACAAGTTAATGCAATTTGAATTTTTCTAATACTCTGAACTATATTGTAAGTATAGGTAGTATGAGTAGCAAATGTAATCTGTTGGGTTAGGCATGGAGTCAATTCCATGTTTCTCGAAACATAGATCAGCTTTTAGCTGCAACAGCAATTTGTGAATTTTCCTGCCTTGGATAGTGGGTGTCCCTTCTTGCCGTCTGCTAGAACTGCACATATGACAATTTTAAAAAATTTAAAGACATGTCACTTCGTTATATAATGTTTTATAATAGGATTTCGAAAAGTTAAAAAAAAATATCAAACAAAACAATTTGGGCTTGAAATTCAGAATTTCCAACTTGGTCACTACTGTGCTCTTTCTAGAAAAATGGATTATTTAATGAATTATTCTCATTTTCCGTAATTATATATCAATTAAAACTCTACATTTTAAGAAGTCAAAAAAATATTGTAAATATATTTTTTCAGAAAAAAGGAACTCCCCTCATCCCAAATTTGTTGAAAAATTATGTGTTTGGCGAGAAGGTTAAGGAAAGAAGAAAAAGTTTTGTTATATTTTCACTCGTTAGATTCACTTTTTACACATAAAGAAAAAAAAATAAAAAAGTAAATAATGAAATGTAATGTAGTAAAAAAAAATTCACTAAATTTGGAAATACTGCAAAGATTTGGAACAGCCCATAATTTAAAATATGTTACAAATAATTTGAAATGGAAATAATATTTTCTTTATTTTTCTTTTATTCATCTAGGTACGAAAAAAATTAATAAAAAATTAATTATTTCTTGAAAACATTTATTTAAGTGATTATTAGATGGATAAGATATTAAATTTCAAATTATATTGGCTTTGCACAAAAAATCAGTAAAAATGAAAATACTTCATTAAACTTAAGTTATTTAATCTAAAAAGAACAGATAAATCTCATATTTAATTAACTTTAAAAGTTATGTCAACCCCAAGCTATCAAACAATGTGACCAAATGCTTGTGAAGTTAGGGGGAGAAAGAGATTTTAATTTTAAGTCTTGTAAATTGAAAAATAGATTTTAAGAGATTAAAAAAAAAATGCTAACAATCCGAATTGTATCGCTAGATCACTTCGGGTTGCAGAGAGGAGCGACCAAGATTTAGTCGATGGCGCTTCAAAACTTACGTCAAGCGAAAGTTTGTTAAGACCACGTACTAGCCGGCTGGCAGGCTTGCCCAAGACTGAACCCACCATTTCTACGTCCTAGATCTGCACTAAAAGCGGAATATTCCTCTCTCTGAATGTTACAGGGTACTTGGATTGCCTTGTGGCGGCCCTAACAACTCCCTCATCCTTTTTCAAGTTTACTTGATACTATTTTATCTTCTGACCAATAGCACTCGGTCTCTCTTTGAATTTTGGTGTAATAAAAATTTAAATGGAGATTAAAGGAACAAAAGTTTTTTATTAATTTTATATGGTGACAGTTTAAAATGGGTAATAAGGTAAATTAATTATTAAAAGTATTTTTAAAGAGAGAGATGTTTCAATTTTTTTTGTAGTGACACAAAAAGGAATACGTTTTATTTATTATTTTTTTATGAAGAAAGTACCACTCATTTAAACATTGAAATGTGTTTTGAAAGTTCCCCAACTTGAAGCCGTAAGTTAAGAGTGTTCATGCTGTGGTTTTATACAATTTACAATCAAACATGCAACCGCATCATATAATAAACAATTTCACAATTTGAAAATCGTAACTGCACCATTTTGTATACAATTTCACAATCAAACTGCACCATTTTGTATACAAATTTGAAAAAAAAAATGAATCTCATAAATGCGGTTTGGTTGCAATTTTTCATGTCATAAATTGTCATGCTAAATTCAAATAAATTAATATGAGCACATAACATAAAAAAAAAAAAATACAATTGAATCTATAAACCACACACACATGATAAAAGAAAATCTCAAATAAGTCAAATTTATCATCCCAAATACCTACATGTATAAGGAAATTAGAAATATCTTGTTTACTTTCCAATGTTTTCATCACAAACACACATAAGAGCAGTGAGTCCCGAACCCAAACAACGTGGGAGAATAATGACTTTGACTTTGAGTTTCTTTCTCTCCAGTCTCTCTCACTCTCACTTCTCCATCTATCTTATATTTACTTTAGAAATTAGGAAGTTAGCAACACACAGTAGGGCAACAAAGCAAATATAGTAGTATTGGATTGGGCCTCTCCTATCGGGCTCCTTGGACTTTCTTAATCTTAGAGTTAGGAAGCTAGTACTAAACGATAGTAAAGAGAACAAGAAAGAAAGATAATTATACTAGATTGGGCATTCCTTATCGGACTAATGCCATTTCTTACCGGTTATGATATTCAAAACCACGGTTGTACCATATAGTATTCGATTTTGATATTTTTGAACTCGGATCATAACTGGAATTGCATAAAACCACATACCATTCGATGTGGTGCAGATTAGTTTATGTTGTTTTGCAAGTTGGCCAAGTTCGGTGCACACCTTTAGTTGTAACCTAACAAGTAATTACAAGTAGGCAGAGTCAGTATAGTGTAGTTACAGACCCGGCCCTAAAGAAAGTTAAAATAAATATAGGGTAAGTTCTTCTGGAGGTCCCTTAACTTATTTTTTTTGGTCCCAAATGATTACCTTACCTTAAGATTATCCTATCAAAGTCCCCTACCTTATTATACGCGTCCCAATTATGTACTTTTCACCTATTTCACCATTAAATCGGATGAAAATTGATAATGTAACATTAATTAAGATTAAAATAAATGTAAAATAATAATTTTAATCCTCAAACTTTTTTCAATTAATAATTCTAATCCTGAAATTCTAAAACTAATTTCTACACCCCTACTTTTTAATGTTCATCTTTTCTAGAAAAAAAATGAGAAATCTAGCATCACCCATTCTTTCACCAATTCTTACCACTTTTCTGACGATTCGGTTCTTCTTTCCATCAGACCTTCTCTTCACCGACAAGTTCTTTGTCCATGATGTCCTCCTTGCTCTCGACCTTCTGCTGCCAGCCGCCTGAATTCGTCGACGTCCTAACATCAAATCACTCGAATCTGTCATTGTCTGCTCGAATCCAATGGCAAGCATTGGCAAGGGTGATGAGAGCGTGAAGATTTGGGTGTCAGATCCAAAATCAATCTAATTAACCTAGCTCCTCGTCGGCGCTCTCCCTCATCCATCCTCCTTGCCGGTGATTGGTCCGCCCTTGCCGCCGTCTTCCTTGCCAGTGATTCTGCCATTATCGTCCACCATTTTGAAGCCTGATTTTTTCATCGAAAGCCTTGTGTTCTCTCTATCATCCACTGTTTTAAAGAAGATAGGGCTTTCATTAAGGCCTTAACATACATGACTTGGTGGCTGGAAGGATCTCGAATATATCACCATTCAACTTGAATCCGTCACTAAGATCTTTGCACTCCCATGGCTGTCATGAAAGACGCAGACACGAGGAGAGAAAGAAAGACGCATACTCATTCCAAATATGGTGACAGACCTAAGGTAGAGGATCTGGGCGTTGTGTCTGAAATCAGTGAACCCACATCATTGTCATCGGAATGGAGGAGTGCAGAGGGTTGGGAATATCTAGGCTGCGATCAAATGTGGAGGGTTGGTTTTGTTTGAATTTAATTGTTTTATAACACTAGATTCTTTGCTAATTCAGAGATAATTGTTTTTTTGGCTGGAAAGAAAATTTTGAAAGTTTGGGTTCGTTATTGATGTTTAAGAAGTTTGAGAGGCTTATTTTATATTTATTTTAAAAGTATGAGGGAAAAAATTGTTAGTTTACATTTATTTTAATCTTAATTAAAATCATGTTATCAATTTTCATCCTATTTAATGGTGAAACGGATGAAAAATATTCAATTGGGATGCGTATGATGAGGTAGGCTACTTCAAATAGACAATTTTAAGGTTGGATACTCGTTTGAGATAAAAAAAAATTAGCTATGGGACACCGGAGGAACTTACCCTATAATTAAATATATTGTGATCAGGATACAAAATGGATGTAAAAGAAAATTTAGGTAATGGTCAATTTTGTAGATTATTATTTTAGTATTACTATCAACATTTGTATTTATGAGATAAAATTATGATGGCCAAGCCTATGCGTCGGCTTTCTCAGGAGTTTGTATTCTGTAGAGGAAAACCTGGACCAATATGCAATGGAGTGCTTATTTTTCTAATATTAAATCAAACAAAATATGCACAGAATCGCAACTTTAGACAGAAGCAACGAGCAATTGGAAGGTTGACTGTTGACCTCCCGCGTGATTTTATCCTGTGTTCCCTCCCGTTTTCTTTGTTTTTTTTTCCGTTCCGTTTCTGCCACTACCACCGTCTTATTGTGATCCCCATCTACCCATGGTAACTATCGTTAATAGAGGCGACATTGTGGGGTAGAAGCGTCATTCAATTCCCACCTTAAAATAATACAAAGTACAGCTAAGGAGACATAATAATACTGTTGGAGATGACACCCACCCGCGAGATCGGAGCGTGATAGCTTCATCAGGAAGAATTTTCAGAGAGTTGGGTCCACGGCGCGTGAGAAGATGAGGAACGAACGTAAAGAGGTGGGGGCTGCTGTGTACATAATTCATGTCCGTATTATGAGAGGGACTCTTTCTTTTCTTTGTGCAACTTTTGCTCTCCTCTCCCTCTCCTTCTCTAGCTCTAACCTAATCTCTCTCTCTCTCTCCCTCCCTCCCTCCCTGTCTGTGACAAGCATCATCGAATTGGCCTCTAAATCTTGAGAAGATCCGTCTAAATTTTATTTAGTGGTCACCATCTTTAGTAGATCTAGCCAACCCTCCCTCAACCACTAGCTAGAACTGATCCATTAACCCACACACAGAAATTATCAGTTCTTTTCGACTGGCTTTTTGTCTGGAGGAGGAGTTAGAAGAAGATCAGAAGAAAAAAGCAGAGCTTTTTGTTGCGGTTGTGGCTGTGGTCTGCGAGGAAGCAAGAATCAGTATGAGTCCAACAGGCAACAACACGGGAGCAGCAGGACAGTTTGGGGACACAACATATACAAAGGTGTTTGTGGGAGGGTTGGCGTGGGAGACTCAGAAGGAGACCATGAAGAAGTACTTTGAGCAGTTTGGTGAGATCCTTGAGGCTGTTGTCATCACTGATAAGGCCACTGGCAGATCCAAAGGCTATGGATTTGTATGCCTCTCTCTAATCGCTCTCTCGATCGCCATTTCATTCTTCTTTAATTTCTCAAACAAAAATATTAAAAACAAAATTTTGATTTTTCTCTGCAATAGATATATATTTATGAGATAGATCTTCAATATTTGAGAGATCTAATGATGGGTTTTGCTCAAAAAATGGAAAAAGTTGTATACTGGTTGGCGATTATAAAAGTTGGTGCGTGAAGTCATGTGAGTCATAGATATTAGTATATATGAAACTGATAGTACATGTGTTATTGATGTTTGTGAGGCAGGTAACCTTCCGTGAGCCAGACGCCGCCATGAGGGCTTGTGTTGATGCTGCTCCGGTGATAGATGGACGGAGGGCCAATTGCAATCTAGCTTCACTGGGGGTTCAGAAATCCAAACCCTCCACCCCAAAGCACGGTATAATTAATTTCTTTTGTTGTTTGTTCCTAGTAATAATTATTCATATATATCAATTTTCCTTAATTTCGCAGCTTCTTTTTGGTAAAAAAATGTCTGTATATATCATTAGATAGCAAAATCTTAATTTGTGATTGAATTTGCACTGCATAAAGATGCTTCCATATCTTTATACTATAGCTAGCCAGCTAGCATAAGTACGGGACAGATTGTTGATTTCTGGGATATCCTTGGTGCGTATTATTAGGATTAAGAAAGTTAAGACAATATTACGTGGTAAAGGCCATAATCCGGGCCCCCAAAGAAAAATGATTAATTCAGGAAGACTAGAGAAAATACCGATCAATACATAGGGAAACTTGACTTTGAAGACAGGTTGGGTTGATGAATATTCCTCCAGAAATGGGAAGCTTTTAGTACCAAAGTAAAACTCTTAGCTTTAGAGTCATAAATATATTATAAATATTGTAAATGGGAATGGGCTAGGCAGGCTCATCTTGTAAATGCATGCAAAGGTTAAACATTGAAATTTAATCCCCTAGCCTTAGTGGAATGAATAACCAACCAAGCAGTAATTAATTAATAGATGTATACATATGGTAGATTAATGTGCTAGTATATACATATAATTAGAGAAAATGAATGAATGGAATTGAAATTTGCAGGAGGGGCAGGTGGTGGTGGCAGGAACTTTAGGGTAATGAGCTCTTTCCAGACAGGGTTTGGAGGAGCTTTTCATTCGGCTGCAACCTTCCCTCATTATGCCATCCAGCAAGGCCTTCCTTATAATCTTTATGGGTATTTATTAATTTATACATATTTCTTTTTTTTCTGTATGTTGGCTTTTTTCTTCCCCCCCCCCCCCCCCCCCCCCCCCTCCAATTTTTTTTTGTTAAACGAAAATCTGCTGATGATTTTTTTTCACTAGCCCTCCCTCCTCGGTCTCTATTTTAATTCTCTCTCTAAGCAGTAGTGCTACTGCCTGCATTTGCATGCACGTGGTTTGCCAACTCACGCACTTCCGACCCTTTAAACAAGGGTCTGTAGTTACCACCACGCGCATCATCATTCATGCATACCACAGCACATTTCTCTCTCTCTCTCTCTCTCTCTCTCTCTCTCCAATGTCTTCTCAAAGTGAAGGAAATCAATTAATGGAGACAGACAGCGAAGCAAGACATAAGTTTGTCATTACAATCATATGATTACCCTTTTAACCATGTTATCAACCCATTACTCTCCAATGCCTACGTACTTGTCATCTTTTATCTCTACAAAATTTTCGTGTAATAATATATTATTTAATTACGCCACCTTCAACCTTAACGTATAGTTAAGATTAGTTAATAAATTATATATAATTACTAAATAAATTAAATCTCCTTTATGGTTAGCTAGAAATTAGAATGCGTGGTTTTTTTTAATCTCTAGTGTCATGTACGCGCTGCGCATATAATTAATTGTTGTTAGTAAAAAAAATTAAATTAAAGCAATTAGTATTAATTGATGCATGAGCTAGGGATATATCGATTTGCTTGGGTTAAACCTGCTGAGTTAATCTCTGATTATTGGCGTCCATTTGTGTTTCAGGTACTCTCCATACTCCCCCGACTACTCTTATCCAACGGTAATTCCTGCCCTTTCTTTTCTCCTTTCCCTTTTTTTTTTTTTTTTTTTATAAAAGAAAAACAAAGAACTTTTGCTTTATGCAAACTCTACCTCTCTTTGGATTCGTTTCCAAGCATGCACTTTAATCTCCGGACAGCGACTCGGTGACCTCTCTTTCTTTTTTTGTCCATTTTAATCCATCTCTTTAATTTTCAACCAATTCCATAGTTTTTCCTCTCATCTCTTTTAATCCATTTTACTCCATTTCTTGAATCTATCTCCTTTTTCTTTGTCATCACATTGATCATTCTCCTAATTAATGTTTACAAATCAACAAAGTTGGGTTACACCTGCCGCCAAATTAAAACCAAGCCTTCTAATTTCCTTTGTGATTAATATTCTATTCACCCGGGGTATAACTTTTCTTTTCCACCGCTACTTTGCTACGGAAATAGATATTGAGTTAGTTAAAATTCTCACACTAACAGATCGATACCGTAATTAATAGCTGATATTGTATCCATAATAATAAGATGCTGCCGATGGAAATAAAAGAACTTTGTAGTGTGTTAGAGTTATATACTGTGTATTATTTTATGTGACAATGGAGCAAGACTAAGTATTATATATATATATACATATATAATGACGCACTGTTTGCATTTAGGTAACTGATTACAAATTTATAATTTAGGAAAAGAAATTAAAGAAATAACCTTCGTCCAGCAAATACTAGTGGGTTGGCATTCAAGGATATTAATTATATGAAGAGTAGGCTTTTGGCTTCAAATAGCATGTAATAACAGAGACAGTTTAAATACCAGCTACTTACCACCGCATAAATATATAATTACAGAAATCACCAACATGAGAAATTACTTCTGTCTGGCCTATTATTTATATTCTCAGCTGGTTCACACATAAAAACAATTCAGAAAAATTATTCTCTCCTTCGGAGATTCTAATAATAGTCCTAGAGTAATAGTTTTTTCAAGTTACAGTCCGCATAATATATAGAAGTATATGAAACGCTAACATGAATCGTCGTTTTTTTGCATGTTTTCCTGCAGGGCTACTATAGCGTGTACGGAGGGGCGACCAACCAGTACCCACTGTACGGAGCTGGCCCCGGCGGGATGATAACTGGTGGAGCGGCCGCTTACTACCCATATCTCCAGGTCGGAGATGGCAGCGGCGCAACCACCGGCTACGCCACCTCCGGCCAGGGATACGGCGCCATCCAGTATCCCCACCATCTCTTCCAATACTCGGCTCTCAACTCCACCGCCACCACCTATCCTCAGCACTATGGCCCTGCCATTTCCCTTGCTCCCTCTCCTGCCTTGCAGTCTGCAGGTTCGTCCGATCCATCACTAAAACCTTGATTTCATTATCTATATATACGCATGTATAGCGACACATTATATGTAGGGGCACATACTGACATCTTTGACAGTGTGTTTCGCTGTGCCACAGGCGTGACCATGGCTCTCCACGCACCACCAATTCCTCATCGTTAGGAGAAGAAGCCTAAAGCAAGCAAACTAGCTACCCTACTTTCAGTTTCAGATTGTTGCTTCACCAGCAGCTCCCGAATCATATCGCTGTCTCAAGCTATCATTCAATCCAACCCCACACCTTCGGCCTAACCATGGTTATCCTCTCTCCTCCATCCACCTCTAACTCCTGCAGGCCCAACTTTGCTCGGGCTTTTGGGCCTTTTGCACACCCTCTCCAGCAGCTGGAGACTCCCAAGTCATGCATCATTTTTTCACAATGCATCAACAAATTTGGTTCCTCGAAGTGAACCAACTTATAAATATATATACTCTGGGTTTTTCTTCCCTTAGGGCAAGGGTGGGAAAATCTTTTTGGAACTCATTTTGTTTTTCCTTCAAGGGCTGCTAGAGGCCTAGATAGAAAAAAAGGAAAACGTTTTTATTTTTAAAATCTCAACTTTTGGCCTAGGAAAAGGCTAATAAAGAGAGAGAAAAATGGTTTGCCGAAAAATGTATATTTTCTAAAAGTAAAAAGCAAACCCCTCATTTCAAATACTAATCTGGCTAATCACCTCTGGATGATGAGGCAGTATTTTAGCAAACATCAAGGGACAAGGTCCCGACCTTTTTTGTGCATTGACATGTAGTCTTAGGGTTTTAGAACTAGGACCATGCAGGCGTAGTTAACATTCATGTCTCTTTTTATATTAACCTCTTAAATGTTTTTACCAACACAAATTGATCAATGTGTTTTAACCAACAAGAAACTTCCCTTTGGGAAAGGGGAGAAGTCAAATCTTTGTTAATTCTTTTAGGGTTCACTGTAAATTCACTGATCACACGGGGCTAATGTGGGGAAACATGAGCCCCGGCCATAAATCAGCAGCTAGTAAATATAGCTAGGAATTTTGCATCTTGGCGTAGCACGTTGGCTAGGTTAAGTAGTTCCATTTGACATGATCATCATGAGAGCTCCATTAGCGGATAGATGGAGCTTGAAGAGCATTTGCATGCAACCCAGGGGAGATATTTTGGAAATCCTTTTGGGTTCAAATATTCTCTACTGACCCCACCAACCATGGTTATGACTTAGGTAAAATCCTCCGTCCCCGTTGCTACCTCTCTTTGCCTCTTCCTCACCTCTACCAGATCTTTGTCTCTCGCATTCTCTGTCTCTTTTCCAAGAAGTTAAAGTTGGAGATCTGTGGTCAAGATCAATCCTCTTTAATTTGTACTTAAGGCTTATATATAAATTGGTACTGGACTACTGCAGCTAGCTAGTAGGTAGGGATGATGCTTATTAATTCAGGACAGTTGAGATCCATTTCTCATATATATGTCCACTCTGGAGTAGTGGCATCAGTATATTTGAGAGTGGACGTATGCTTTAATTCTCATCAAGACTGTTATATGCTCACTTATTCTACTAATGCTTGCTTTGTCATGGCCATGACAAGCAACCTTTATGTTTAAGTTCAAAAGTTTTGTTGTGTTCATCCCTAATCTTAATTTCTATCACTATTGCATCCGTCGTTTAGTTAATTGCACCGCTAATTAATAGTGTTCCCATCAAATATCTTATATTCGGCGTCGAAGATGAATGTTATTACCGAAATGAGATAATATTACCGGTAAAACCAAAATCCTAGCTAGATCATTCATATGTCATGCATTTTTTTTAATACGCATAGTCCGTGGGAAGTATTTCACAATTTTTTGAAGAGGGGACAAAATTTCTGACGAGGAATTAATAAAGGTTTTCTAAATGAAAGTTCTTTTATATTAACTTCAAACCATATGATATCTAATAATAAAGTACAATGCTAAACTCTATATAAACAATAAACTCAACTCATGGGTTTTATAGCGTTTTCGTAATATCCAGATGCAGAATCACCTTGGGGCAGGGTGGTGCTACTGTCTCCCAATAATTTTGTAAGTTTATAAATATGAGATACTAAGCTGACCATTTTGTGAGAATTTAAGGACCTAGTACATGTCCCCCCCCCCTCAAACTAGTTGAAGAATATAAAAAGATAAATAGTACGAACAGTGCTAAATTTTTACCTTTCATTGCAAATTTGCATCTAGCTTCGAAAACATTGTATATCTATCCCAAACCATTTTCTCTCAACATCTATTTGTCTCTCTCCCCCCTCTAAGCTGCTTCAGTGATGATTAATCAAAATAAAGTAATTATTTTACTAATTTTTATTTAGAATAGATATTATTTTAATGCAATATACACCTAATAGTTATTTAAATAACTTTTTATAAAATTTAATTTTTATAAATAATTATTTAAATAAATTTTTTCTTTTAGGTTTTGATCATAGCTCATCTTGCCTCCACTTCACCCCTAGCTCTCTCAAGCCTAAAATCCTGGATCCGCCACTAGTAATATCGAGTTGTACAGAAAATGTAGTTAATACACCAATATATTAGATATTTGCAACTACAGACTAATAGAAAAACTCTTAAAAAGTAAGCAACACAAACCTAGTATAATATTTAGAATAATAAACAAACAAAAGACAAAAAAAAAAAAAGAAAAGAACAGAAAAGAGACACTAATACCCCATCAATAAGATTGGCCAACTCATCTATAGCCCCTCAAACTAGTTGAAGAATATAAAAAGATAAATAGTACGAACAGTGCTAAATTTTTATCTTTCATTGCAAATTTGCATCTAGCTTCGAAAACATTGCATATCTATCACAAATCATTTTCTCTCAACATCTGTTTGTCTCTCTCCCCCCTCTAAGCTGCTTAAGTGATGATTAATCAAAATAAAGTAATTATTTTACTAATTTTTATTTAGAATAGATATTATTTTAATGCAATATACACCTAATAATTATTTAAATAACTTTTTATAAAATTTAATTTTTATAAATAATTATTTAAATAAATTTTTTCTTTTAGGTTTTGATCATAGCTCATCTTGCCTCCACTTCACCCCTAGCTCTCTCAAGCCTAAAATCCTGGATCCGCCACTAGTAATATCGAGTTGTACAGAAAATATAGTTAATACACCAATATATTAGATATTTGCAACTACAGACTAATAGAAAAACTCTTAAAAAGTAAGCAACACAAACCTAGTATAATATTTAGAATAATAAACAAACAAAAGACAAAAAAAAAAAAAAAAGAACAGAAAAGAGACACTAATACCCCATCAATAAGATTGGCCAACTCATCTATAGCAAAATTCCTTGTTTTCATTTACTCATCTTGCAACCCTTTTGTCTTATTGTTAGAAAAATGAACAAAAGTCAAAGTTCTCTAGCATAGATGTTGCCAAAACCAAACACTCAGTAGAATTGAAATCAGATGGATGAGATCTTCAAATGATTAACAAGCTCTCAGCAGTCAGCACCAATGAGTTTGAATTTGTTGACAATGGAACAAAAAAACCCACAAAGAAATGAGAGAACCATATCTCACAATTAAAGCAAAGAGAAAAATTGTATTAGTAAAATTGATTATTTGAAGAAGTAGCATGTAAATTAAGGAGAGATGACAAGTGGTGAAGCGAGAATTTTAAGCTGGGGAGGTGAAATTTAGGAATTTTTAATATAAAATTTATATATATATAAATAATTTTATTCAAATTATAGGAAACAATACACTCAAGTTATAATTCGATCCCTTACAATTAAAAATATTGAAATGTACTAATTTCAATCTCCATAGTCATATACCAATTTTAGTATGAAATTCACCTAAATCAATAATACAACAAATAAAAATATAAAGAAATAAAAAACTAAAAAAAGTAACTAATAGAAATTGGTCAGTGAGTGGAGTGGATAATGGAAAAGTTTGAATTGTAAGTTTCACCTTGGAAAAATTATCATGGTAGTGGTGAGACTATTTTTATCGAGCCCAGTATTATGAATTCTTTACTGTTTGGATGAGCCAGGCAATCACCATCAAACCCACTATATAAAATTGATAGACATACAAGTCAAAACATCACACAAATTTATAAAAATAAAAATAAAAATTGATACTTGATGCTTCACGACTCTCTTTTGTCACAACTTTTTTTTCCTTATTGTTTCATGTGATATCTCTATCTCCTTTTTTTATGCCCAAAAAATAAAGCTAATTATTGGATTCTATATGTGAGATAATATGGCTACTTATCTTTTCATCACATCCTAAGCTAATCCCAATTTGATTTTAACAAGCAACTTGACTGACATGATAATAAGAAAATCCAAAAAATAATTGGAATTTCAATTGTAAGTAAAAAAATTGAGGCTAATCATTAATATTGGATATGAATTTTTACATAAAAAAGTTAATATCAGTATTTTTTATTTTGTAATAATTTTTTACTTTATTTACTATTTAGGTTGTTACATATATTATTTATTATTTAATTTTCTAACATAATTCATAAAATGTACATTATATTTAATTATAATTAGTAAAAATATTGGAGGTGAGACACTCGCTGCCCCCTAGCTCCACCCTTGGGATGGCTATATTTGACTAGTTTTCCACCCAGATTCGGCTAATTATGGCCAAGGTTGGAGAGAATTTTTGGGATAAGGGGGTTGACGCCAAGGTTGAGAGATTTTAAGAAGTAATGCAAACCGCAGGAATAGAGGATTTTTTTTTAATACTCTGGATCAACAAATAACGAAGATCAAGACCAACAGATGTCAGCAAATCAATTTGCTTGTTGGTGAGCCTCAACCGACAGTTCCACGACAATAACTTCTTGTGAGACTCGAGCAAACAACAGCCACTAGTGAGACTCGAGCAAATTTAGACATCAACCGACATATGTCTTTAACGACCAAACTGTAAACTTCAATCCTAGCAGCACCTCGGAACAACAATGCTGTGGAAAGCCTAAATGCATGTCTAAAAGTAAAAACCCACCTTTTTTGAGCTATTAGAAGCTAGGTGGCATAATCCTTCTACTATTATTTTTACAATACTTTTACTTAAATTTTAAAAATTAATACTTTTCTACTTTCACTCCCGCTCTCTACTCCCCTTTTTAGAACATTTTGCACATTTAAATTAGAAAACCTACAAAATTGCTTTAATTTCTACAAATAACGCTGAACCCACATTAGTGTACTGACTTCCTTTAGTCGCATCCACTACAGACCCTAATATAGCTCATCTTGTAGTCCATCAACAAAGATAAGGTTTCCAAGCACCACCCACAATAATCACCCTTGGGTAAGGCATCATAGAACCATTAACCCAATTGTGAGCTAATTGTTTGGGCTCATGTGCTAGTGGCAAAAAAAAAGTCTGAAAAAACAAACAAACAAGCAATAACCGCATCTCTTTTACTGGTGACCCCGCAGCCCAGACCTAGCCCAATTGGGCTTGCGTTTTGCTTAAGCAATTGGTTTCTCTACCTGAAAAACCCCAGAGAGCCACTCAACGGCTACGCCGAAACTAGAGGTCCTAAAACCATTAAATAGCCCCTGAACTTTAGTGACTCAGACATATAACCCCTTGAACTTTGAATCGAGTCAAATCGCCCCTCCAGCTTTGATAAGTGGAACACTTCCCTATTCATTTTAACTTAAATCAATTGACTTCAAAATGACTTACTTTTATTATTATATCATTTTTACCCAAAAATAATTTTATTTAAAAGATAATATTATGTAGTTGCAATAATCTATTGAAAATATAATTTTTGTAATCTTATAAAAATTTTATGAATTTTTTTATTTTAAGGCATTGAAAAGGAAAAATTCATAAAAATTTACTTTCAAATGGATTATTGCATTTACATAATATTGATTTTCAAATGAAATTAGTTTCAGATAAAAATGATGTAAAAATAAAAATAAATCAGTTGAGTTAAGTTAAAACGAATTAGCTCAAGTTTTTTTAATGACAGAAATGAGGCACGTGCATGAAAGTGATTAAATCCGTTACATGTTTGATGACTAAAACAAAAATTGGCAAAAGCTTAAAGGACCTGAATTTGATTTTCCTCTAAGAGAATGTAAATAAACGCGTACAATGCTTCTGGTTCATGTGTGCATTCATAAACAATACTTGAGCAAAATCTGATGAAATCATTAAACCTCCTCAGTCATCATCATCTTCTTCTTCTTCATCATCTGTGGGATAATATATACAATTCCTTTCCTTTATCCCAAAAAAGAAGCACATGGCAACAAAAATTTTTGCATCAAAAAATGGATGTAGAATATCAAATCCCTTCACCGCACAACATCATATCTGTAAGAGACTAACATTCAAGTGCATCAAATAGAAGAATTCATAGTCCCAAAAACCATTAGGTGAGATCCAGTCCAAAATTACCTAAATAGAATCATCAAAATCACTTTTTTTCACTGCAAGAGGAGAAATTAATTTTTTTACCCTGGCATTTGATCCTTGGTCTTAGCATTCTTCCTCCTTCTCCAGTTACTCACGTATGCTGAAAGCCCTCCCCTGGTACTTAATCTTGAAGTCTGCCCACGCCTGATACCTGAAGTGGTTCACCAGAGCTACCTTCAACCCGACCTCTTTCCATGTCCATTCCCCCTTCACCCCAAGCTCCAGTCACTCCAACGCCTCCAGCCACACGATTGACTTGTGCCTCTGCTCCTTCCGCCTTCGCCTCTGCCACCTGTACCCTCGCATCACCCCCTCAGCCTGGTGCTCCCTCTGCTTCCAAGGCCTGAACTTATAACACTTGATCGACACCTACCGCACCGAATTCCCACCTACCAACAGTATTAATGATATCAACTGCCAACAGTATTAATGATATCAACATCCCCCTTTTATGGCTTCCGGTCGTGAATCCAACAGGGGGACAATAAGAATTCGTCCACATCAAGGCACATCATCCATATTCTAGGTGCAACAATCTTCGGCCAAAAGAGCACAGTAGGAGAAGACGACCTCTTGAATCTTGAGCCAACCCAGGAGACGATCTCGATGTCATAACCTTCTCTGTTGAGCCCAACGATCACTTGCTCCGCATGGTTGTTGCTGTCATTATCAAAGTGGAAGATTCTCACACGGAGCTAGTGATGGCGGTCTCGATGAGGTCATCACAAAAAATGCAACGCAACTCTTCGGGGGGCGGTTGTTTGTTTACGTTCTCTAAAAGGAAAACCAAAGTTAGGTCCCTTAAGTTTTTACTGATTTCTGTTTCGGTCATCATACAATCAATTTCGTCAATTCTGTAATAGAAGTTAATCACATTCACGTGCCTCATTTCCTTCATTTAAGAGGCTTAAGTATCTCACTTACTAAAGTTGTAGGGGTGAGTCAGCCCGAGTCAAAGTCCAGGGGATATGTGTACGAGTTAGCAAAGTTCAGGGGCTATTTATGGTCTTAGGCCAAACTGGAGCATGAAAGTTTCACCATTGTAGCAAATTCAAGATGGAAAAGAAAGCCCTATGTCCCCGCCTCAAAATCCCACTACCATTTTTCACCACAGTGGAGCCCTACCACCATCTTCCCACATGCCATAAAGCCAACCCAATCTACCATCCCCTCCAGTTCACTATCGGTTGCGTGAATTCAGAAGAAAAAGAAATCTCAATCATGAAACCACTGTGGATCCTTGTGATCAAGGCCTCATTGGATCCCTTGCGATGGTCTCACTTTTATCTCAATTGGAGTATTCCTGCGCAGCAGCAGTGGAGGAGGGGCAAGGAAGGAAATGACGACCAAGAATTTTTATGATTTTTGGTTAGTCCTCTTGGAGGCCACAAAGAGTGATGTTAGCCATTGACAGCAGGACTAGTGTGAATTATTTGGAGATGATCAAGATTGATCAGTTATCTATTTCGATTTTGTGGTATTTTTTGTCAGCTGCGTGATTGGTGCGTTCATCAATTTTATATAATTAGCATCGGCAGTCTAGCTTGAGGGAGTTGGCAAATCATGTTGCTAACCAAGACATGTTCTTAGGCACAATGATACAGATTTTTTTATCGACAATTTACTCCTCAAATCTAAAAAGTTGGAGACTCGTTTGTGTTACTTACAAAATGGAAGGACCAAATGAGAATGATTCATAGTTAGAGGATTAAACCCTTCAAATTGTAAAAAATTGGAGGACTAAATGGGTACTTGAACTTTTGCAATTGGAGAAAATTACAAAACCCCCCCTATGGTTTGGTCAAATCTACATTTTGCTCGTCCATTTTAAAAAGCCTATACTTTATCCATTACTTTCTTTATCTTGTTCGACAACAGCTTTTGAAACTCTAATTTAAACTATATGATAATCATATTCCCGTAATTTTAAGGTTGTTGATATTTTTTACATAGCTAACTGAACTTTAAAAAATACTGATATGCATTTACATGTAAGAGAATGTATTTACAGAAATGAAAAAATGACAAAAATGTCTATTAACTATAAAAAAATATTAAAACAATTAAAATTACTAAAAGATAATTATCATACAGTTCAAATTACAATTTCAAAAGTTATTATTAGACAATATTAAAAAAATTAAGGTAAATTGTAGGTTTTTTAAAAATAAATGGGTAAAACAGTAGTTTAAGGCAAATCGCGGGGAAGGTAATTGTAAGTTTCCATTAGCAATTGGTGATGGGTTGGAGCTCGCGCAGGTAGCCAAAATCGATGTAAAGGTAACGTCAGAGATGATTTTGTTGATGGGTCAGGTAATTAGGTTCAACTTTCGTGGCTTATACATTATGAATCGTCAATCAACACATGCTGCAGGTGCGGTTTCCTATTTACGTGTGCTCTTCCTTGAGTCAACACTTTAACTAGTCAAATGCTGGGAGCTCCATCTGTTGCAATCATATATCAATTTTATAGTAGTTCCCAGTGATGCCTAGGGTAGTTAATTCCTCATCTCGTGATTTGACGTTTAAACTTTCAGCTAATCTTCCTGGAAACCAAACACACTTCTATTTACATGCTATACATGATCTTTTACTTTTGCTTGAACATTGCCACTATAAGCTCCCTTTTTCAATTCCCACCCTAACCCCCTACTGTCCTGCGAATTCTGAGCCATGCCAGCTGTTTTGACCTTCAGGAATGCAAAAATTGGAGAAGGGGCTCCAAATGAAACCTTTCCCTCTCATTTAAATTCGATGAGCAGCAGGGAATTCTTCCCCACTTCCTTCTCTTTTCATGCTAATGAATGCAAGTATGATGTCTTTTTGAGTTTTAGAGGGGAGGACACCAGAAGAAACTTCACAGACCATTTATACGCCGCTCTCATGCACTAAGGAATCAACATCTTTAGGGATGACAAAAAGCTCAAACGAGGTGAGTCTATCACAGCTGAAATCTCGAGAGCAATTCAGGAGTCCGGGAGCTTTCTTGTCATTTTCTCCAAAAACTATGTTTTTTCAAGTTGGTGCTTGCTCGAGCTTGTTCGGATTCTTGAATGTAAGCACCGGAGAGAACACTAGATTTTTCCAATCTTTTATGACATCGATCTATCTGCTGTGAATAAGCAAACTGGAAGCTTTTAAAAAGCATTTGATAAGCACAAATGGGCTTTCTGGCAGGAAAAACGTAAGTTGCAAAAGTGGAGTCTTACATTGGTCGAAGTGGCCAATATCTCTGGATGGAATGCAAAAGATAGGTAACTAAACAAGTTGTAGCTTTCCAGTGTGTAATTTCTTTTGCCTGTTGTGATTAACACATTTCTCTTGTTCATGGGCCTTGTCATTGTCAGGCCTAAGTCAGAACTCATTGAAGAAATTGTTCAAAAGATTGTTGTTAAACTAAGGCCAATGCCGTCAAGTTATAATTTTGTGTTGTGACTTGCAAAAATAGCTCGGTGTTTGGGGATGCTCAGTTCATACGTGGATCAACCATGTTTCTCCACTCAAAGTATGAATGCAAGGATTTGGAAGGATGCTCAGTTGAAGTGGGCTCTAATTCAGTTATGGAGCAAGCAACAAGTTTCTGTTCCTTAGAAGACAACAATGATCCTATTGAGTAGCGATATCGAAGTGTAGAGTTGCATGTGAGACGACTGTAGAGCAGCCTGCTAAAGAGATATCCCTTACAATCACTGTTACGAGCCACTAATCACTTCTCTAACAGCTTGAACATTGGGGGAAGAGGTTTTGGCGTAGTGTACCATGGGACATTGGAAGATAACTCCACTGTTGCCATTAAGCGAGCAAGGGTTTAGGGCAAATTTAAGGACCAAGAATTTCTACAAAAGGTTGAGCTATTGATATGCATCAATCACTGAAACATTGCTTAACTATTGGGCTTTTACATGGATCGTGCGTAGCGCATATTAGTGTATGAGTTCCTAGTGCATGGCTCTCTATTTGGCCAACTTTTTTTGGTCCCCAATTCACACTTGATGACTTCATGGACTGGTAGGCTTAAGGCTGCATTAGAGTCAGCGAGGGGGATTGAGTACTTACATGAATATGCAATGCCTCCAGTCATACATACATAGAGATGTGAACTCATCCAACATCTTGTTTAATTCAAGGTGAAGGATCAAGGTTGTAGATTTGGGACTGTCAGTGGTAGCTCCCCAGAGTGGAAAAGCAGATTGTGATGTGTGTGGGACACCCGGTATTATAGACTTGGGCGGGTAACACTGAAAAGTGATGTATATAATTTCGGAGTGGTATTGCTGGAGTTGTTGTCAGGACAAAAGGCACTGTGCCGTCCATGTGAAGATGGGGAAGCTAAAGCAGTGGTTGATGTGGTGGTGCCACATATTGTCAACGGGAAAATTCAAGAGGTTTTGGACACAAGGGTAAAACCACCAACCCCATCTGTAATGGAAGCACTACGTTCTGTGGGAAAGTTGGTTGTTGATTGCATAAACCCAGAAGGTCGATTCAAACCTTTCATGTTGGAGATTGTATATTCTTGCTTATCGAATTAAGCATGATACTATGAAATTTTCAGCTCTCTGCTACTCTTTGGCTACTCTTCCATGTCCAAAACTAGGTAATTGCACTCCATTTTTTTTATTATTTTAGTTTCACGTGTATTTTTTTTATTTATGAAGTACTTAGGGCTGAAAACGAGTTTAGCGGAGCCGAGTAGTAGACTGATCATATTTGGCTTGAATAATTTATCGAACTTAATATTTTGTTCATATTTGGATTGAAAATATTCTGAACGAGCTGTAAAGAAGCTTTTATTCGATCGAGTTCGAGTTGAGTTCGATCTATTCGCTTAGTTTATGAAAAAAATCTAAAATTAGACCGAGTTGAGCCAAGTAGTAAGCAAATCGAGCTTTATTTGAATTGTATATCAAGTTTTAAATTTTGTTCAGGCTTGGCGTAATAACTTTTCAAATAAGGCATGAACGAGCTTTAAATTGAGTCGAACTCTAGCCGAGCTCGAATTGTTTGTTCGTTTTTTCACCCTTTGTACTACCTCCGTTTTGCAAATGTTGACCTGTTTATCTTTTTACTAAAATTTAACTTAAATATATTTATATTAATTTTTATTGTAAAGAATTCTTAAAAGTTATATTTATAAACTAGAATGTTTAAGATGTCATTTTCATATAAAAAATGTATATTTTTATAAAAAGTTTTGAAAAAAAATCATGAATTAATTACTATGAATAGTAAAGATAAGATGTTTTGTGAAATAGAGAGAGTATCATTTAATTGATAGTACTTTATAGAATCACTTAAAGGCTTATTACAGCTAAAGAGTTATAAATTAAGAAAAATTACTATCATTAATTGATCAATTCAAAAAGTAAATCATTTGATTTTCAAACATAATTAGTTAATTAATCAGTTTGACACTCATTATGTTGCTATTATAATAACTACTCCCTCCATCCCATATTTTTTGCACCATTCACTTTTCAGTAATTAATTTATGATTTTTTATTTTTAACATTTTAATATATAAATGAACAAAATTTATATAAGAATGATAAATCAAGACATATAGTTTCTAAATATATTTTTTAAAAATTTTTCTAACAAATACTAATATGAATAAATGTAAGTCAAACTATGAGAAAAAGTCAAATAGTGCAAAGAATATGGGACGGAAGTAGTATTATTTAAAGTTTGTTGTTTGAGTAATTATTATATTATTGGTAATATTTTAAAAAATTTTAAAAACTAATTATATGGTGAAAAGTTATATGTTTTAAAAGAAATTATTACAAGTTAAGGCAAAAGATAGAAAATAATTTCTCAATATAGCCACTTAGTTTGAGAGACATTTATTATTGGATGAGCTATTTGAGGAACATTTAGGATTAATTCATTTTAATTTAAATTAACTTAATCTAAAATGACATATTTTTATTTTTACATCACTTTTTATTAGAACTAATTTTATTTAAAAGTCAATATTACATAAATGTAATAAGAACCTGTTTTCTTCCTCTTATATCTCCCATCGTAGACATAGACTTTTTTCAAATAAGAAAGAAAGTACTCTCTCTATTCTTAGGTGGGCCTACAGGAGAGTCATCTGACTTTCTTACTTATTCTCCTACTGACTACATTCCCCCATTTTGATCCCCGAGCATTTTGAATTTCCCATTTATAAAAAAATCTGTTTGAAAATATATTTTTATAATGTTATTAAATTTTTATAATTTTTTCTAGTTTTAGGTATTAATAAAATTCATAAAAAATTAATAAGATTATGAAAATTTTACTTTTAATCGATTATTACACCTACTTAATATCAACTTTTAAACAAAATTAGTTTCAGATAAAAGATATGTAAAAATAAAAATATATCATTTTGGATTAAGTTGCCTTAAGTTAAAATAAATTTGCTCTTATTATTAGATGAGCTCTTTTCATAACATAGGCAATAAAACTATCTTTTTATAATAGAAAAGAAATTGAATTTTTTTTATATGAATTGCATATGATAATACAATGTAAAGTAATGATAATTTGGTCAATTATATTGGAACACCTCTTAACAATACAAAAAAATATGAACATAAAAATACTTAAAATTAATTTGGTTAATTTGTTTATTCGTAAGAAAATGTTGAAAATAGATAAAAGTTTTTTTGTACAATAGACATAGTACTTACAGACAACCTATAAAAAAAACAAAAAACTTGTTAAACAATATTCTAAAAGTGATTTTAAGATTCTTTGATTTATCCAATTTTGATTCGGATAAAATTTTAGAAATCAATATAAATAAAAATAAGAACTTTCAATTATGTCTTAAAAATCTCTATCAAGTATACCATAAGCTAGTTTTAATCAATGTTTTATAGCACATTATTTAATAGTAAAAGAAATAACATGTACTGAAATTAATTTTTGCCTATTTATGTACTAGATTAATCTAAAATAAACTAAAATTACATAAACATGAACAAAAGAGACGTTAAGGATTAGTTTCGAATTTTTTCCATGATAGATGAGTTGGCTTGGATCAACTCGTTCTATTTCTCAAAGTTTGAGAACTTAAATATATCGAATTTGAGTTCAGGGACTGACTCGTAGGAGTGAATAAAGTTGGAGGGTCGATGGTGCAGTTAGGCCAAAGTAAAAACCCCAATTAGCCACTCGCCCGTCTACGCCGAAACCAGAGCCTGAAAGTTTGCAAATCGGAGATGGAGAAGGAAGCCCCGCGACCCGCCTCGAAATCCCGTTACCATTTTTCACCACAGCGGAGTCCCACCACCACGTTTCCACCTGCCGCAAGGCCAACCCAATCCACCATTCCCTCCAGTTCCCTACCGGTTGCGCGAATTCAGAAGAAGAAATCGCTGGCGATGAAGGCCTCATCGGATCCCTGGCGATGGTCTCGCTTTCAACTCGACTGGAGGATTCCTGCAGCTGCGGCGGTGGGGGAGGGGCGATGAAGGAAACGACGCCCAAGGATTTTTATGCCTTTTGGTTAGCGCGGAGAGGTCCTCTGAGGCCAAAAGGAGTGCTGCCAGTCGCCGACGGCAGGACGAGTGTGAATTTCTGGGAGAGGATCGAGATTGATCAGTTATCGGTTTAGATTTCGCGGTAATTAGGTTGAACTTTGGTGGCTTATACATTACCACCCTCACCTTTGTCGAATAGTCAACCGACACTTGTTCAGGTATTGTGAGGTAGATTGCAATTGTGGTTTCCCGTCTCTTTGCGCTCTGACTTGATTCAACTCTTTAACAGGTCAAAAGTTGGGGCCGTCATCAGTGGCAATCACATTTCAATCATATATCTATGAGCCAAGAGATGCCCGGGGGACTTAATTCCTCATAAACTTCTAGCGAATCTTCCTGGAAACCAAATACATGCTAGAGATGCTCTCTTACTTCTGCTTGAACATTGCCACTATAGTCCTCTTTTGCAATTCCCATCCCAACCCCCCTACTGCACTGTGACTTCTGAGTCATGTCGGTATGGAATGCAAAAATTGGAGAAGGGGCTCCAATTGAAACCCTTCCATCTCATCTAAATTCCATGAGCAGCTGGGAATTCCTCCCCGCTTCCTCCTCTTTTCGTGGTAATGAATGCAAGTATGATGTCTTTTTGAGTTTCAGAGGGGAGGACACCAGGAGGAACTTCACGGACCATCTGTACGCCGCTCTGCTGCGCAAAGGAATCAACACTTTCAGGGATGACAGAAAGCTCGAACGAGGTGAGTCAATCACAGTTGAAATCTCGAGAGCAATTCAGGAGTCCAGGAGTTCTCTTGTCGTTTTATCCAGAAACTATGCTTTTTCGAGTTGGTGCCTGGAAGAGCTTGTTCAGATTGTCGGATGCAAGCACAGGAGAGAGCACCAGATTTTTCCAATATTTTATGACATTGATCCATCTGCTGTGAGGAAACAAACTGGAAGCTTTCGAAAAGCATTTGACAAGCATAAATGGGCTTTCTGGCAGGATAAACGTAAGTTGCAAAAGTGGAGGTCTACGTTGGTCGAAGTGGCCAATATCTCTGGATGGAATGCAAAAGACAGGTAACTAAACAAGTTGCAATGTTCCATTGCGTAATTTCTTTTGCCTATTGCCATAAATTAGCACAGATCTTTTGTTCATGAGCCTTATCATTGTCAGGCTTGAGTCAGAATTCATTGAAGAAGTTGTGCAAAATATTGCTGTTAAACTGAGGCCAACGTCGTCAAGCTATAATTCTATGTTGGGACTTGCAGAAATAGAGCGATGTTTGGGGACGCTCAGTTCATATGTGGCGTCAACCATGTTCCTCCACTCAAAACATGGATGCAAGGACCTGGAAGGATGCTCAGCCAAAGTGGGCTCTAATTCAATTCTGCAGCAAGCAACAAGTTTCTGTTCCTTAGAGGATAACAATGACTCTATCGAGCATCAATATCAAAGGGTAGAGGAGCATTTGAGACAACTGCAGATCAGTCTACTGAAGAGATACCCCTTGCAAACACTGCTACGAGCCACTGATCACTTCTCTCAGAGCTTCATCATCGGGGGTGGAGGTTTTGGCTTGGTGTACCGTGCCACATTAGAAGATAATTCCAGTGTTGCCATTAAGCGGGCAAGAATCCAGGGCAAGTCTAAGGACCAACGATTCCTGCAAGAGGTTGAGCTGTTGGCACGCCTCAATCACAGAAACATTGCTCGATTATTGGGGTTTTATGTGGATCATGCAGAGCGCATATTAGTGTATGAGTTCATAGAGCATGGCTCTCTATTTCACCAGCTTTTTGTGGTCCCTAATTCAACCTTGATGACTTCATGGACTGTTAGGCTAAAGGCTGCATTAGAGTCAGCTAGAGGGATTGAATACTTGCATGAATATGCAGTGCCCCCAATCATACACAGGGATGTGAAGTCACTTAACATCCTGTTTGATTCAAGGTGGAGGGCCAAGGTTGCAGATTTCGGACTGTCTCTGGTAGCTCCCCAAAGCGGTGAAGCAGATTGTGATGTGTGTGGGACACCGGGGTACTTAGATCCAGAGTACTACAAGCTTGGGCGGGTAACACTGAAAAGTGATGTATATAGTTTCGGGGTGGTATTGCTTGAGTTGTTGTCAGGACAAAAGGCACTGTGCCATCCATGTAAAGATGAGGAAGCTAGAGCAGTGGTTGATGTGGTGGTGCCACATATCATCAACGGGAAAATTCAAGAGGTTTTGGACACAAGAGTAACACCACCAACCCCATCTGAAATGGAAGCACTGCGTTCTGTGGGAGAGTTGGTTGTTAATTGCGTAAACCCAGAAGGCCGATTCAGACCTTCCATGTCGGAGATTGTATATTGCTTGCTCAAGGAATTAAGCGCGATACTGTGAAATCTTAAGCTCTATGCTACTCTTTTGCTTATAAACTAGTGGGGAAAGGGCATTTTTAGTCTCTGTATTGCTAACTGCTATAAGAAATATCTTAATTATGTAATGCTCACCCTATTTGTTTCTTTATCACTTGAATAACATTTTTCTTGAGAAACAACTATTTTCTCATAAAATTATCACATTCTCCGAAGTAGAAAAATATATAATAGCAATATGCTTATTGCCAAAATTTATTTATCTTTTTTTTTTTTTGTAATTAGAATAATAAACTATAAAGAAAAGGAGGGTAGTGATGGCATCATCATGTGCATTAAAAAATCCATTTATCCTTAAAATTTAAACATTATAAGTTTATAAACTGACAATTTACTATTTTAGAAGCATATTGCAAATATCTCAAAAAATGTTAAACTGGACCACCAAAGCTGCTAACTTGGCTTTCAAACTATCGACTTTCCCTTTCATATTTCACAGAAATTAACAAATTTATACTTTGATTGCCCTGATTCATATGTGCGGAACCATTAGCCTCGGCCATAAATCAACTGCTAGTAGATATAGCTAGGAAATTCTGTATCTAGATGTAGTTAGCTAGGTTAAGTAGCTCCATTAGACATGATCGACATGAGAGGTCGGATAGATGGGGGTTGAAGAAATATTTGCATGCAACCAATGGAAGATATTTTGGGATCAAATATTCTGCTCGTGCTTGCTTTGTGTGGCCAATGGCCATGACATGATAAACATATCATTTATTTTAAGTTCAAAAGTTTTGTTGTGTTATATTTTCTTTGTCTCATATTCTTTATACTATTTTGAATTATATTAAATCTTTATATCACTTTCATATTTAAATAAGTCTTTTTATCATATTACACTTAGAAGACAACTATGATTTTAATGTTCATATTTTATTATGTTTTTAAATTTACACCTAAAAGTAGAATAACAAAAGTGAAAAAATACTAGATTTTTTATTCTTTTTAAATTTACACGTAAAAGTAGAATAACAAAAGTGAAAAAAAACTAAATTTTTTATTCTTTCTTAATCTCCATATCAAAGTTAAATGTATCAAATAATATGAGATCAATGGAGTATCTATCATTTGCTTCTTTATTATTATTATTATTTACCAGTAATCTATCTTCTGATTAATTGCATTAGCTTGTAGTATTATGATTTACTATAGATAGTATAGACATATAGATAGTATAGACATATGTCTAATTACATGCAGCTGTTATTGTAAAATTTTACCCCCAAACCTTCCCATCCTCAAACGCCCTCTCTTTCGACTCACCAAGTCCTCTTTCCCGACGCCCCAAGCTAACCGCCAATTAGCCAGCGCCGGCAACTCCTTGATTCCACAAACATGCAAAGATTGCACCAAAGCCGGAAAAAGAGAAGAGATCGGGATCGCAGTCGCCGGCCAAGAGAAGATTGGAGCGCGATCTCAGTCACCGGCTAAGAGGAGGCAAATCGGAGCAGCGAGCGAGATGCGGGGGGAAGAGTGAGTTCGTGAGATTGGAGTGGCGGTGAACGAGAACGCGAGTGAGGGAGAAAAGAAGAGAGCCCAGAGCAGCGGCGAGACAACGAGCGAGATCGGAGCGGCGGTGAACAAAATCGCGAGCGAAAATGAAAAAGAGAGAGACCAGAGCGGTGGTAGGAGAACGAGTGAGATCAAAGTGGTGGCGAGGGAAACAATGAGGCAAAACCGAGAAGGCGGATGGGCGGATGAGAGGAAGAGGCAGATTTTGTTATCAGGCGAAAACTTCTCTCCATCGACCGTGAATAATTTCATTGATCAAAACTTATCTTCGCTCAAAGCAAACTTCATCACTCGCCGTCGTGAACAGATGAGTGACATCGTGGTGGACTATGGAGGCATCAAGGCGATGAAAAGAAGTCATGGCAGAGGCGTCGAAGCGAAACGGCCAGATCGAAGTCGAAGCTACCAAGCGAGCGGAGCTTTTCAAATCCTCACTCACAGAAGGAATTTCATCGCCGGTGGTAGCTTGAAGAGAGACAGAGGAGAAGTTGAAGAGGTTTGGAATCACCTAGGGGATGAGAGAATTTATCCTGACATATTTTTTGGACATAATTTTGTACATCTGATTAGATGTTTTAATATATTTATTTAGACATTTTTATTTATTATTTCAGCTATTTTAAATTTTAAAAAAAAACAAATTTTTTATTTATTGTTACAGTTATTTTAATTTTTTTGAAACATTTTTACATAGTTATTTAGATGTTTTTGCTTATTAAAAAAAATAAATTATTAGCATATTACTCAAACACTTTTACATATTTTTGTATGCACTTTAATATATTTACTCAGACACTTCTACACATTTACATTTCATTAAAGAAAATAAATTGTTTTCATATTCTTAAAGAGAATAAATAATCTATATATTATTTCTGACACTTATACATACTTATTCACACACTTTTTCCAGTTACTTTAGACACTTTGCTTCTTTGTATTTGACACTCATGCAAATACGAGTAATGACGGAATCCGATGGCGCTAATGCCAGCAGCAACCTCAATGGTGGTGGGATTGAGGGTATGATTTTTGCAATGAGAGAAAAAATTTTTATGGTAGGCAATTTTGTTAATTTATTTTGGTGAAAGTGGATTATATATAGAGAGTTAATGGTAGGTTAGTATGTCTAACTAGACATAGGTGCATAGTATAATAATTAATTTTGGTTCTATGTCAATGACTTGCATCTGTCTACCGTATATATTACGCGGATGAAACCTTAATGTTAACTATATCATGCTAATTGTTTTAAAAAATCTATCTAATTTTTTGGTAAAACATAATTTATTATAGCTTATTATTGATTGAAATAGAGTCTTTTTTCTTTAAAATAACCTATTACGAGTACAAACTTGTTTGCTTTTTAAAAATAGCAGAAAGAAATTGATAGAGTGTAGAGACGCTTATGTCCCTTATAAATTGGGATTGTTCTACAGTGCCCTTACAGGTACCAACCAGGGACATGTGGCAGCTAGTTAGCAAGAAATGCATGTATAATCAATGTGTTAAATAATGTTACCGTTAGATATAATAAATTTTTAAGGTATACCGCATTATATACGGCGCCGCATATTGTTACCGTTTTTGTAAAAAAATAAATATTAGAATATTATTTTAAGATAACATAATTTGTTCAAAAATTTATTTTTACACATTTTATATGTATTCTAATTTTTCACATCATAATTTATCAAGTATAAATAACATATATATGATAGAAGATTTTTTTAAATACAAAAAATATAAAAAAATTTTATATATAGAGCAAAATAAATAATACTAAAAAACTAATTTATTGATATAAAAGAAAAAAAATAATACTTTAATACTAACGATACATTTTCTAATACCACATTGAGTTCCTATGTGGCTCAAAGTATGACGTTTTTTTCCTAGTTTGTTCTGCAAAAACAACATATTTATCCCAGGTCATTGAATTTTGATTTTGAGTCAAAAAATTCTGCAAATAAGAGTAATATTTAGTTGACATAGCATGCACCATAAATCTAATTGAGGGATATTGTTTAACATCATGTTGTGATTGAAAAATATGATGATTGTGATTGAATAGATTATTGAAAAAGATTGTGGCCGATGATTGATAAGTAAAAAGTTGCTACTCCGTTGAATTTGGATATTGAAGTAGGTTGGGGTCTTCTTTTGAGGCAAGAGTCGATTACTGCTCGAAAAGATACTAGGAATATGAGTATGGTCAAAGACCACTTTGGAGTTGTGTTGAGTTAGTAACTTGGGTATAAATAAATAAATTTGTAGTATAGCAGTAGAAACCATGTCGAACCCCAACGGAAATTCTTTATCTAAAAGCTTTCTGACAGAAAACTGAAATAAAAGATTGGGAAAGATTGTCTGGAATAAAAAAAATCAAATAAAATAAAAAAATAATTAGAGAATAAAAATTAAGAAACATATCAAGTAAGAAACCAACAAAACATTCAAGAATTCAAACCTTGGCATCAGTCAACATTCACTGTCGAATTCCTACAACTGATTAACGATGCATAAATAAATCAATCAAGACTTTGAATATTCATCGCTGGAGCTATCTTCCTACCTCTTCTTAGTCGTAGTTAATCAGAAAACAAGCGATCTAATTAACCCTAACTGCTAAACAACCTAAGACAAAACGCTTTGATTTAATTTAACAATTGCGTTAAAAATTAGAGAAATCGATGAAATTAAATAACACAAACACAAGTGGCTACATTTATTTATTTGAATATTCTCCCTAAAACCTAATGATTTCTGATGCAGTAAATCACTAAATCTTAGTTGCTTCACAGATTAGAGAAACCAAACAATTACGGATTTGATTTCTAACATAACAGTAGATTGAATTCAAATAACAACTAGTAGGCCTTCTAGCATATAAACAAAATAATCATGAAATTAATCATAGAAGAACATTCAATACTTAAAATATTAATTGAATGAATAAAAACAACATTGATCTCACAGTGTTGAAGAATTCGGGGTTTCAGTCTCCTTTAATCAATAATAAAAATATCACTAAAAAGAAAAGAAAAAAACAAAAAAAGAACACAAAAAGAGTTGGGGAAGGAGGGGCGGCAGCTACTCCTTTATTCTAATGTAGCTAACCTAATGTGGTTAAATCCACAAGACTCCATAAACTTCCTATATTGTTACAAAAGTACCTTACACAAATAAAAAGATTCAAACTAATTAGAATGTTTCAAAGCTGTCAGCCAAGCAATACTCCAGAACAGCAGCAGCAACTTCAACCTGAGATTAGACCTTGATGCAGTCATTATTTCTCAAAACTCAAAACATGAAAGTTGTAGAGGTCTTTCTTATCTTTGAAACGACACTTGAATCACATGAAACAGACATCTACAGCAAAAAAATATGGCCAAAATACCGCAACTACTTCTGAACCAGCGATCACTCAAAAATTTGACTTTGAAGCTAAATTTGACATTCTTAATGTGCAAACTAGGTTTCATGGTCTGCATAGGAATTGTAGCTCCAGATGTTAGCTATCCAATGAATTAAGAATCACTTGATTCTGATCTTTGTAGTTCAAGATATGATTTTTCTACCGGAACATCGTCAATGTGTCAAAATCCGGAAAGAATACAACCAAGTTAAAACTTATAAAATGGAAAATTAAATTAACTCTTAATCAATTGAGTTTAAATATGCTCTAAGCTACAAAACATACTCAAAATATATCTTTAATGTTCAAAACATATTAAAACATACTAAATATGAGAGAAATAAATATAAGCTTATCAATGATGATGAACCTTTGGTCAAAGATGATCGTATTTGTTGTGGATATCCATATGATTCATACACCATGGAGCCACTATCATCAATTGAACTCATGTTGAGATCTTTAAATTGCTACCATCCATTAAATTTTTATATTAACTAAGGAAAGTAACAAAAAAAAATTAAAAGTATACGTTTATTTTGTGATATGTGTATTATTTATATTTAATGTTTTATATATTTATGATATTTTGATGTAAAATGAAAAAAAAAAACTAGCTGCAAAAAAAATAAAATATTTCGGTTTTTTGACCAAATGTATACAAAAAATTAATGGTATATGAAATACCGCAAAATATCGTACAGTAAAATGATAAAATATAAAAATATTTATACCACATATCGCATAATTGCGGTAAACAGTATACTGCGGTATTAAACATTATGTGTATAATCTTAAATAAGTAAAAGTATTAGTTTCATATCCCATTTTATTACAAGTATGCATTGAACTCCTCAGACATTTATTTAAGCCAACTAGCGCACAGATTGCGAAAAGAGTAGGAGTCAAAATATAATCGTTTTTCTTTCATTTTCCTGGGGTGGAAATTTTTTATTGAGAGTTTTTTTTGGCCTTAACGGTTCTCATTTTACTTGTCTGCAGGAAACTTTTTATGGGACTCGATATCTATGGACCAAAAAATACAAGTTATTAAGAAATGTAACATATTTCTAGTATAATTTCTAAATTTTTTTTAATTGGATGTTTTGGGGATTGTGGAAGCATATCATTTCATTCTGTGTGTTTTGAGTAAAAATGAACCAAATTAATTTTTTTATCTTCTTAAAAAAATCTAATACTAATAGTTTTGATATTTTTCAAGCACAACGTTAGTGGTAAACTAAGTACCTATATAGTGTCCTTACAAAGATATGTACATATACCTATTCTGTTTAATGGAGATTAAATAATGAGTTATTTAATATATTATTAATTTTATTAATTTTTTGCTTAACTTATATACCAATTAAAATTTTACAATTTAAAGAAGTCTGAAAAAAACTATGCATTTTTTTTTTATCAAGTTAAGTTAGATATGAAAAAATTTGTAAAAAAGTAAACTTTCTGAAAATTTTATTTCCAAGTGATTGTGAGGTGGATGGGGGGTTAGCTTTCAAATTGCATTAATTGTAGATAAAAAATCAATAAAATTTCAATAATTTTTTTATTTTGAAAAAAAAACCACGGCTTTATGTAAGGTTTGTAGGAATGAACCAAGACAAATAACCAAGGCCGAGAACCATAGATGAACTATCTACCTAACAAACTTATTCGTCACACTTGGTGGCCCATTTGGCCTAAACAATAATTTAAGGGATGAGAACACACTTGCAACGAAACTAGTGACAAAACTGATAATTTTTTATATCTCTAATTACGGACACATGGCTTGTAAATGGTTTGCCACGTGTCTCAAGGCAGGTACCTGCTAGGGCACTATAGAACGATCCTATAAATCCAGGCCAAACTATACATTTGGCCCCTGAACTTACCCAACTCGCGCGAGTTGGTCCACAACTCAATACTCAGTAAATATAAGCCCCTAAACTTTAAAAAACTATGTGAGTTCGTCCATTAGTTCAACACTATTGATGGGAAAATTACAAAGTTCCTCTTGATCTCTTTTATTATGACACATGGAGTACTCTTAGTTTAAAATTATTCAAATAAACTATCTTCTTTACCTAGGGATGAAAGTTCGGGTTGTAAGATCGAGTTTGGGTTGAAACTCAATTTTTATAGTATATCCCTAATCGTATCCTGACCCTATTCTAGTCAAACTCAACCTGACCCTAAATCCTACTATTTTATTTTGTGATGTTCTGATTGATTTCCATCAATATTTATTTTTTGGCAAATATACCTAGAATCATTAAAATAAATTATTGCAATAATAGTGTTATAGAAACAAACTAGAAGATGGCTCATAGTCTACTGTAGGTCAAGTAAATATGTATGAGTCAATCAAATATACATATTTGTTATAGTACTAATATTATAAATAAAAGAGGTAATAAATAAAAATTATGAGTGATTTCTACAAATTAATTAATAATTAATCAAAGCATTGAAAATTTGATTTGGTAAATATAAAATATGTAACATAAAATCAAAGACCCAACATTTTTAATATGCCAAGGGAAAGTTTGATCCTGCTCCATTTTTTGTTTAGTAAATTCAAGATATTTAAATATAAATTATGTGACATAAAATCAAAGACCCGACATAAAAAATAATTACATAAAGAATAATTAATTTTTTCCTTTTAAATATATTGAATTTAGTAAATAAGAAATGGAGCGAGATCAAACTTTCCCTTAGTGTATTAGAAATGTCAGCTCTTTGATTTTATGTCACATATTTTATATTTACCAAATGAATTTTTTAATGCTTTGAATTAATCATTAATTAATTTTGAGAAATCACTCATAATTTTTATTTACTACTTCTTTTATTTATAATATTAGTACTATAACAAATATGTATATTTGATTGATCCATACATATTTACTTGACCTACAGCGGACTACGAGTCCCTTTCTAGGTCATTTATATTATTATTGCAATAATTTATTCTCATGATTCTACGCACATTTGCTAAAAAATAAATATCGACGGAAACCGATCAGAACATTACAAAATAAACAGTAGGATTTAGGGTCAGTTTGGGTTATGACTAGAATAAGGTTAGGATAGGGTTAGGGACATGCTATAAAAATCGGGTTTAAACTCAAATCTGATTTTACAACCCGAACTTTCATCCATAGGTAAAGGAGATAGTTTATTTGAATGATTTTAAACTAAGAGTACTTCATGTGCCATAATAAAAGAGATCAAGAGGGCTTTTGTAATTTTTCCATCAATATGGCTGAGCTAATGGAATAACTCGCATAATTTTTCAAAATTCAGGGGTTTATATTTACTGAGTATTGATTGTGGACCAACTTGCTCGAATTGGGTAAGTTCAGGGTGCCAAATGTATAGTTTGGCCATAAATCTATTCTCAAAGAAAAATGAAAGTTTATAAACTTGTCAGGATTTGACCATTCTATATTAATAACCTAGTTCTGCGAAGCTTCTATTTTTTGGAAAAGCATAAGAAAAAAGCTTCTTCAAAATTCAGTAAAAAGATAACTTGAATGGTAGCTTAACTAGGTTAATTGCATGATTAGATCCTAATATTTAATTATTGGTCCAATTTTAACCCCAACCTCCAACTTGAATGTTTTGACTCTGTAACATCATTTAAATGTTTTATTTTGGACCTTTAGATGATAGACCTCATTAATTCGGATGAAAAATACCACGTTAATATAGAATTATAAGATAAAATGCTAATTTTAACCCCTAAATTTTTTTTCCCTTTAACAAAGAATCTTTAAAACATTGAAATTTAACAAAAAAAAAACCCTCTCCTAATCCTTAAAACATTAAAATCTAACAAAAACCTTATCTCAACCTCCTCCTCCAGCCTCTTCTACCACCAGCCTTCACCCTCCGACCGCCCCCCATCCTATGTCCCCAACTGCCATCGTTTGTGCCTATTCCCACCTTTAGAAAATAGGCCAAATCAAACCTCAATACGATGACCACCGCTGCCACTAGTCCGATTTGGCGAATGGCGAAGTTTTTTTTCAACCCTTCGCTGTTGGTCAGGTTCTTTGGAAACGGGCTTACTTTTCTAGTAGCCAACCACAATTCACGGTAGTTTGATAGTACATGGTATGAGTCTGGCAATGTTGAGTTTTTCTGTCATTGATGAGAAAATACACAGGAAATAACAAGGATTAAAACGTGGAATGATCGCCAGGCTAGAAATGGAGACAGCCAATGTGATCGCCTGTCCCCTTGTGGTTGTGCGGCTCAGCAGCTGGTGGCCATAGACTTTGTTGGTGGTGCCTGTAGGAGAGGCCGGAGAGGGAGGCTAAGATGAGAAATAGAGTTTTTTGTTAGATTTCAATATTTTAAGGATTATTGCTTCTTGGTTAAAGAAAAAAGTTTTTAGGGGTTAAAGTTAGTATTTTTCTCCTACAATTCTATACTAATGTAGCATTTTTCGTCTGAACTAACAAGTTCCATCACCTAAATATCCAAAATCAAACATTTAAAACTTTAAACTAGGTTAAGAAGTTAAAACGTACAAGTTAGAGATTAGGGTTAAAACTGAGATAATAATTAAATATTATGGTCTAATCGTGTAACTTAACTAGCATAAATCATTACTCACATACGGCGGCCAAATATAATAAAAGTACCTAAAGATTAATGATATGCGCAAACTTCTCAGATGAAGAATAGTTTAGTGCAATTAGCTCAGGCATTTGGTAAAAAATACTACCTCCATCCCATTTTAGTTGAAATATTTGTCTGGACACAGAGATTAAAGTGCATGTAATTTGTGTTATTTTTTTATGTAGTAAAAGTTTAAATAATGATTAAAAAAAAAATTTTTTTTGGGTTTTGTGCAGTGAGAGATTGAGTGGAAATTAAAAAAAGAGTCTTTATTGGGTTTTGTGTAAAATAATAATTTAATTATTTATATTTTTCCAAAAAAGGTAACGTTTCAATCTTTTGGGATTTTTAAAAATGGAATACGTTTCAAATAAATTGGGACGGAGGGAGTAAAAAATAAAAAAAGGTAAAAGATTCGACGTCTACAATGTAATGTCCGTCTCTTGAAAAGGAAAAGATTCAGCCGCCCAGATAAAAAGTTCGTAGAGAGACAACATACAGACGAACGTCCTTTATGGGTAGCCGGCGGCCCAGCTCCAGCTTTCAATTGGGCTTCGCAACCATGGTCTCTGATAGTGGCTCCTGATTGATCGGGGTCGACGTGTTAAGAAGATCTCAGCCTCAGGCCATTCCCGCGACGGCGATGCAAAGGAAACGTAGGATCCAAATCAGATACAGTTCGGACTTTAATTAGTTTATATGAAATAATTAAGTTAAGCTCCTTCCTTCCTGCTTTATTTGCTTTATTTTTTCAATTCTTTGGGTGAAATAGAAGTAATCTAGCAGAAACCGCAGACGCTACGAATTTCTTCTTCGCTTAATTACGGTGGTCGTTGGTTTCTTCTCATATTTCACACCGGTAGGTTGACCTTCAATCTTCTTGTCGGTATCCACATTGAAAGGGGGAAGGTAAGGTCGGAGTCGCAGATGATTTTGCTAAGTGTTCAGAGTCAGTCGTTAGGTTTAAGTTTTGCTGCTCATGAATCACGACGCTCACCGTAGTTGACTAATCCACAACACTTGTTAGGATTTTCTATCCAAAATGCCTAATTTATTCATCTGTCTTTAGTTGGAGTATACTTCCGGTTTCTGCTTGCGTGTTTCTCTTTTCAAATTACTATATCAGCTTTGTTTGACTTTGACAGATCAAACTTCTGAATACGAATAAAAAACTAATGGAAACATTATCTTTCGGGACCAGAAAAGTACTTGGACTGGGATTATATATACTTGTATGCTTCTCATTTTTTTTTTTTTTGGTGGTGGGGCAGTAAATTAAGTACTTTTGGATGCAATCAAAAATCAGTGTCTTGCATAAATCCAGGCATGCCTGGGGGGACCGCTAAATTATCAAAGTCAAAGCTCCCTGTACATTTCAACTTTTCAGGCCCTCTTCCTCTTGTTTTATGACTGCCAACCAAGGGGTCCTTTGTTCCTGTTTTTAGTTATAGCATCGGTCTGTTCCACTCTGAATATGGTTCGCAGCTGCTACCAGGCATACTTTCTTAATTCTGCTTGAACAATTGCCGTTCTATCTTTTGCGATTCCCATCTCAATCCCACTCTACTGGACTGCCACTTCTGAGCGATGTCATTTCTTCCAACTTTGAGAAATGGAAAAACTGGAGAAGATCCTCCAAATGAAACCGCTCCCTCTCATCTGAGTTCCATCAGCAGCAGGGGCAGTGAAATTCTCTCCTCTTCCTCCTCTTTTCATGCTAACGAAAGTAAGTATGATGTCTTCTTGAGTTTTAGAGGCGAGGACACCAGGAGAAACTTCACAGACCATCTGTACTCGGCTCTGCTGCGCAAAAGACTCAAAACTTTCAGGGATGACAAGAAGCTCATAAGAGGTGAGTCAATCACAGCTGAAATCTCGAAAGCAATTCAAGAGTCCAAGAGTTCCCTTATCGTTTTCTCTAGAAACTATGCTTTTTCAAGTTGGTGCCTGGAAGAGCTTGTTCAGATTGTCGAATGCAACCGCAGGAGAGGGCACCACATATTTCCAATATTTTATGACGTTGATCCATCTGCTGTGAGGAAACAAACAGGGAGCTTTAGAAAAGCTTTTGATAAGCATAAAAGGACTTTCCGGTGGGATAAAAGTAAGCTGCAAAATTGGAGGTCTGTTTTGGTTGAAGTGGCCAATATCTCCGGATGGAATGCCAAAGACAGGTAATCAAACAGTTTGCATTTTCCCGATGCTTTTATTTCTTTTACCAGTACCGATAAATTAACATAATTTCCTTGCTCACGGTCGCGGACCCTGTCACTATTAGGCTGGAGTCAGAACTCATTGAAGAGGTTGTTCAAAACATCACACTTAAACTAAAGCCGATGCCTTCAAATTCTATGGAACTCGCTGAAATAGATTGGTGTTTAGAAACTCTTAATTCATACATAGCCTCAACCATCTTTCTACACACAAAGCATGGATGGAAGGATCAAGTAGGCTATTCTGCTAAAGTGGGTCGTACATATTCCTCAACTGGAGAGGGCAGTTATGTTCAGCGGCGAGCAACATTTTCCTCAGAAGCAGATGGTGATTCTACCAACCAGCGGTATCAAATGATGGAGGAGCATGTGAGGCAACTGAAAAACAGTTTGCTGGAAAATTTCCCTCTGCAATTATTGCTTCAAGCCACTGACAATTTCTCTCCAAACCTGATTGTCGGGCGTGGAGGTTTTTGCGTAGTCTACCGTGCCTTATTAGATGATGACTTTGTTGTTGCCGTCAAGAGAAGAAGCGCCCCAGGTAAATATGGGGACAAAGCATTCCTACAAGAGCTTGAGCTCTTGTCTCGGCTCCATCACAAGAATATTGTTCGGTTATCAGGGTTTCACGTGGATCATTTTGAGCGGATACTGGTGTTTGAGTACCAAGGTAATGGCTCTCTCTTTGACCATCTCTTTGTGCTTCCAAATTCACGCTTGAATTCTTCATGGGCTGCTCGGCTGAATGCTGCATTAGACATAGCGAGAGGGCTGGAGTACTTGCATGAATACGCAGTGCCTCCAATCATACATAGGGATGTCAAGTCATCAAACATCCTGTTTGATTCTGAGTGGACAGCCAAGGTTGGAGATTTTGGGCTCGCGCTGGTAGTTCCCCTTAGCAGTGAAGTAGATTGTGAGGTGTGCGGGACACGTGGTTACATGGATCCAGAGTATTACAAGCTTCAGCAGGTAACAACAAAGAGCGATGTGTATGGTTTTGGAGTGGTATTACTTGAGTTGTTGGCAGGGCAGATGGCATGTAGGATGGGTGAGAATCAGGAAGTTACTGCTTTGGTTGATCTTGTGGTGCCAGATATCACTCAAGGCAAAATCCAGAACGTTTTAGACCAGAGAGTGACACCTCCAACCTCATTGGAGATGGAGGTACTGTGTTCCATCGGAGAGTTAGCTGTTAATTGCGTAAACCCACAAAGCCGATTCAGACCTCCCATGTCGGAGGTTATGAAGTACTTGGTTAAGGCATCAAGTGCAATAGTATGAAATTTCAGTTTGCTAGTGTTGGTGAATGTGACTCTGCAATCACCACTTGGAGCTTGATTACTGAGCATCGCAATTTTGACATAGCATACCAACCTCAGGACATTTTCAGCGAGGGAGTGCCAGTCCATATCATTGAAGGCCAAACGTTTTAGAACCACGATACAGTTTTTGCAACTGATAGTGCCTTGTACACTATGGACAAAAAATCACGGAAATTTCTTCGGCCCAACGGAATTCCACCATCCCCAATTCTTACGGCCTTTTCGGCTAGCTCTCACACATGCATCAAATCAGATCTCACCCTTGAGGCAACTTGCGGTTCAAAATTCTCTTGTACTACATAGCATATTCCTCTCACAAAATGATCAACTGCTGCCACCAGAGGCGCTTGGATTAGCCTACAAACCATGAACTTTCCCTTCACATGAATTAAAAGTGATTATTTTCACATATGGTGATTATTTACTGAACTTGTACATTAATTAAAACTTGATGCTTTAAGAAGTCCAAAAGTATTTGTAGGCATCAAATTATTCGGTCAAAATAAATTAAATCCAAATGAGAAGTCTGACCCATTTTAAAATTGATATCTAAAATTAAAAAATCCATAGAATTTAGCGACTATGAGTCTAAGTAGCTTAACTTCTGGAACACAAAACACATAATCAGAGGCCCTAATATATCACTTTGACCACAATTTCCCATTTTTGTTAATAGATTTAGAATTGTGATAGACCTAAAACAGAGAAAATTGCCCATGGAATGGAAGTTTCTAGAAGCTTCTAGAAACATTTTTATCAATAATCTTTTTAATTAATAATTGGATCGCTAGAAGTTGAAAATTATCATCTTATCATTTCTTAATATAAACATATGGGATAATTGTCACATGTTATTTTTTTATACCTAAATATTCCACTTCTACACCTATAAATAACCCGTAGGCCAAAGGTATAAGACAAACCAAACAAAAAAAAATTGAAAAAACAAAATTGGATAGAACGTAAATTTCTCTATAAATTTTTTTTTCCCAATTCTTCAAGCTGATTAAGTACAAATGTTTGATATCAAGAGAAATCAAATTCAAATAAGATCAAATTCCATTTTCAAAGCTAAATCTAAAGAACATAGCAAGGATCATGAGTAACGTGTGATAGATAGACAGTGTTGTATTATATTCAAGTTTAGATACGAAAAAAATGATGGGGAACATCAATTCGTGCCCTTGCACGACAAAGTCCTGAAAATTGTGATTGTGAGAAAGTTGTTCGCATCTCTATCAAAACTTTGAAACGTTGATCATAAAATTATGCGTGTGGAAGCACACTAAAGAATTGATTCCCTAAAATCTTTATTTCAATTTCAATCTTATAATTTGTACTGCACTTAATTTCAATTATAATTTTTAGATATGAAATTTACGCATTCAATTTCATTAAAGCAAGTAAGTATTACTTTTTGAAAAAATGAATTCAATTGCTTTTTTTTTTTTTTTTGTATATGGGATAGGGCCAAGGGGCCGGAGTATAAGATTGAATATCAAACCTTTAGCTAGCAATTGCTATGTGGATGTAGTATTAGGTTTTAGATTATATTAATTCAAAATAAAAAGTAAGAAAAAAATACATTACTTTTAAAGAGAAAACAACTAAGCTAAATGTTCAATATCAAGAGAAATCAAATTCAAATAAGAATAAATTCCAGTTTCAAAGCTAAATCTGAAGAACATAGCGAGGATCATGAGTAACGTGTGATAGATTGACAGTGTTGTATCATATTCAAGTTTAGATACGAAAAAAATGATGGGGAAATGTGAAGAATGTGTTCTATCCTGCATCAAGTGTAGCTCCAAGGGGAGCATTGAGAAAGCAATGGAAAGTGCCTAAAGTTCCAAATCCAAGGAGAATGCCAAAAAGTTTTAGTCCAAAAGAAACGACGAGGAACATTAATTCGTGTCCTTGCAAGACAAAGTCTTGAAAATCGTGATTGTGAGAAAGCTATTTGCATCTCTATAAAAAACTTGAAACGTTGATCATAGAATTATGCACGTGGAAGTACACTAAAGAATTGATCCCTAAAATCTTTATTTCAATTTCAATCTTATAATTTGTACTGCACTTAATTTCAATTGTAATTTTTAGATATGAAATTTACGCATTCAATTTGATTAAAGCAAGTAAGTATTACTTTTTGAGAAAATGTATTCAATTGATTTTTTTTTGTATATGGGATAGGGCCAAGGGGCCGGAGTATAAGATTGGATATCAAACCTTCGGCTAGCAATTACTATGTGGATGTAGTATTAGGTTTTAATTACAAGGTGGATGGAGTATTAGGTTTTAGATTACATTAATTCAAAATAAAAAGTAAGAAAAAAATACATTACTTTTAATGAGAAAACAATTAAGTGTACTTTGTTGCAGCCAATTCAGTGTAAAGTCCAAATAATAACATGTCACTACAAGAATAGTTGTCAGAACTAGATTGCACTATTTGGTTGAATCGATTCAACTATAAACTGTAACTCTCACAGTGTAGTAATGTATTTTTAGGAATTATCACCAATTTATTTACACTTAAGTCGATTGGATACCTTTAAATGGTCTACAAGAGTTCAAAGGTTTCGAGAGTACGGTTATGCTAAAATGACTTTATTATGGTGCCTAAAAATTGAAACATTAGTTTGATTTAAATTTTATTTTGCTTTCTTGTAAATATTTTAATTAACTTTATAAAGTATGGATTCTAATCAAACTACCTGAATATGGATTCCTAAACCTTACTATTTGATTTTATTTTTTTTTATGAAATTTTGATATTTTAAAATCATGGATCCTATTGGACCACCCGAATATGAAACCTAAAGACTTAATCTATCTATTTTTTATTTTAATATTTTTAAATAATTATCCAAACCATAGATCCTATTGGATCACCCGGACATGGATTTCTAAATTTATTTATATTTATTTTCCTTATTCTACTTTTAAAGATTTTAAATAATTATCCAAACTATGAATCTTATTGGATCAGGTGAATATAAATTTTGAAACTTATTTTTAATTATTATTTTAAATTCATCCTAGGATTTTATTAAACCAATTGAAAATTGAATTAAATTTCCTACAATGATTTTTGGATATATTGAGAATTCAATTAAAATTAAACTATTTTAAAAAAATAATAAAAATAATCAACCTACCTGTGTTTCTATTTGATGTAAGGACTTTAATTGACACATGCCCAAACAAACAAATAAACAAAGAACCAAAAGAAAAGAAAATAAAAAGAAGGTAATATCAATGACTAATTTGCAAATAAATAAACATTAGTGACTTAAATGAATGAAATAAATAGAATAGGGGGCTAAATGAGGGTTAAACCAAAAAAGAGAAGTTTGACTGGGCAGATTTGCATGTGAACGGGTCGGGTCACGGTTCCCAGAAGCAGTTTGATAGAGATTTTTAAGATATAATTAAAAGATCTTATTTTTATTTGGGTTAATCACAATTTACTCATAAGGTTTAGGTAAAATTACACTTTACTTCCTATTGTTCAAAAAATAAATACTCTAACCCCCACCTTTTTAGTACAGTCCAATAACAACTTTTAAGATCTTATTTTAGATTGTGCGGTTGTCATCTTCAAATAATTTTAATCTGTATAGTATTTGTTTATAATTAATTTACATAAAAAAATACTGTTTTAAAAACAGAAAGAATTATAGTAAGAAAAAACTGATAATTTAAAATGTTCATTAACTATAAAAAAATATCATATAGATTGAAATCATTGGAAGATGGCTACCGTAATGTCCAAATTAAGATTTCAAAAGTTGTTGTTAAATTGCTTTAAAAGGTAGGGGCAAACTGTATATTTATGAAATAGGAGGGGACAAAATGTAATTTTACCTAAATTTCAGGAGGTAAATTGTAATTATCTCTTTTTATTTATATTGGTTTTCTATAATTTTATTTAGATCAAAATTTGAAAAATCAAATAACCTTAGATGTACTTTTAGAATATTGTTTAACAAGTTCTTTGTATTTTCTATAGTTTGTCTATGAGTATGTGTATGTATTCTGTACATAAGTACTCTTTATCTGTTTTCAATAATTTTTTATGAAAAAAAAATTATTATATCAATTTTAAATGTCTTTATCTCTGTGTTTTTTTTTATATTATCAAGAGGTGTTTCAATATAATAGACCAAATTATCCTTACTTTACACTGCATTAACACATATGATTCATATAAAAATATTTCAAATTCTTTTCTCTTACAAAAAAAGATAATTTTATCACCTGTGCTATGAAAATATCTCATCTAAAAATAAATTTTGCTTAAACTAAGAGATTATATTGGAAAATCATTTCCTGTCTTTTGTCTCAATTTATAATAATTTCTTTTAAAACTTATTACTCTTCACCATACAATTAGTCTTTAAAATTTTGTAAAATATTACCAATAATATAACAATTACTCAAACAACAAACTTTAAATAATAGTTATTATAATAGCAACATAATGAGCATCAAATTAATTAATCATGTTTGAAATCAATTGCTTTATTTTTTTAATTAATCAATTAATGATAATAATTTTTCCTAGTTTATAACTCTTTAGTTGTAATAAGTCTTTAAGTGTTTTCTATAAAATACTATCAATTACATGATACTTCACAAATAACAAAAACACACATAAAACTAAATAAATTTAACCTAGACATGGACTAAAACAATAAAAAATGAACCACAACTACCTATTTTTGGACCAAAGAGAGATTAAAGATTATGACATGAGGTGTATTGAACTAACTTGTACCATTTCTCAAAATTTGAGAACTTAAATATACTGATCTAAAGTTAGGGGACTAACTCGTGTGAGTTAGCCAAGTTAGAGAATTGTTGGTGAGCTTTGGCCAACTTTACTACCATACTTTTGAAATTGTCCGGAGACCCACCCTGTTTTTTACCGTACGAGTAGTTGGTCGACTGAACGTAGACGTACACAGAAAAGAGTACACCGTTATTCAAGCTCAGTGAGCAAAATGACAAGATTTTATATGAATATTTAAAGCAACAAACACCTTTAAATACTCAAAAAGCAAGCCACAAGACTACGATCCGAACCATGTGTAAAAAAATGGCAAATCTTTACTGAGAATTGATGAGGCCAAAGAACCAAGTTCAAAGCAATGTCGGTAAGAAACAAAAAAAAAAAAAAAAAAAAGGATAAAAAGAAAAATTGAAATTACATGAAACGGAAAAATGAGCTTTGATTTCTTGTCCAATCAAAACTCAAAACAACAATGTTGATTATTTGAAGAAGTCAGAAGCCCCAATCAACAAAAGCCGATCATTCTTCAGCTTCATCTCATTCCCTTAACCTTCTACCCATTCCTCAACAGCCAAGGGCACTGATTCAGCCTGCGACATTGAAGAAACATTTACATTATAGTTTCATAAAACCAAACACAGTATGAAAAGCTGCAAGAGAACAACTAAGCAGATAAATAGTTCTGCTAAGCTCACCAGCTTGCGGTACTTGAGTGCGTAAAACATTTCCACGTAGCGGCGGCTCTCAATACGATCAAGCTTGGACACATGCTTCCAGAACCCATACACAGCCATGAGAGTCATCAGCCTCTGCGAATAGATTTGCCATGTGTACCTGTACATTAACCAATATGAGTAACAACTCGAATATGTTAAAAGAAGTGAATGTTAGACGAAAATGTAGAGTGGGGATGGTAGAGCCTACTTCTCCTCAATACGCTGCAAGCCTCCATTGGAGATCTTGTCCCAGTGAGATGGGTCTTTCTGGCACTTATCGAAGAAGTCTACAATGATCTCTGCAGCCTGGTCACCATGGTAAGGGTCGATGTGGTAACCGGATTTGCCATGAACAATGATCTCAGCAGGGCCACCTTTACTTTACAGGTTGCAAGCAAATGTGGGCAAACCACAGGTATAGAGCAGGCTGCACAAATGCACCCTTGGTGTCACAGATGTAGCGGCAGAGCTCTCCATTTCTCATACGGTACATCTGTGATGAAATCCATCTGAACTGTCCGTTCAGCTGTTTCAATAAGCTCAAACATCTTCTTCATCTCTGCTTTCTCTTCCAGGCTTTCGACTCCTTTCTTCTGTCACCACCAACCACTACAAGGTTCACCAACTCACGAAGACGGGCAATCTTTCCATACCACTCTACAAGACCTGTTAAGTTCTTGACACGATCTACCCTTTCCATGGTGAACAAAATAGGCTTATTGCGGTCATTTATCACACACCTGTAGAAGCAACAGCATGGTATTCAAAATCTAGACGATTCCAAGGAAGTAGTTTAATTAAAACTCAACTATATTAGAAAACATAGGTTCATGCAAACAGGTATCATACCAATGTCCCTCATTCTGTGTGGAGCTATAGAGAAGCTCTTCAATTTCAGGATGGAAATGTCTCAATCTCTTCTTCTCATCAGTGTACGGGAAGTATATGCTCATGTCAGCACCGGGCGACACAATGTTGAATTTGGGATCAAAGACGTCGATGCCATGAACAACTCGGTAGAGACCAGGGAGGGTGAAAGCTGTGTGACTCTCATACTGACCAACAGTGTCCTTGCTGAGGCATAGCAAGAAACCATGTTAGATGAATGTTGACAATTGAACCTTCAACGGTTTTACCTTCCAGCAATTTCTTGGAATGTTCTGGTGAAGATGAAATCAGTGTGGTTTATGGCAATGAGATCAGCTGTGAGAAGTGGTACTTGTCATCAAGCTTCTTCCAGCAGATGTCTGAATCTGGGTATTTTGTCTTCTCAAGGGCATGGGCAATGGCACACTGAGAGGGCAACAGGTATAGTTCAGCAGGAGGAAACAATACCAAATTTTTAGTGCTACTCATGTTTTAGTAGTTCTAGCAAACCTGTGTAACTCCCAATTTGTGAACGAGCAATGAGGCAACAATGTTCCCATCACTGTAGTTCCCAATGATCAGATCTGGCTTCCCTTGCAACTCCTTAGAAGTTTCTTGGGCAACATCCTGTGATAGAAACATGTTTCGCCACAAATATATGTTAATGTGCACAAAAAATGTTTTTTTGAGACGAATGCTTCACCTCAGTGTAAGTCTCCAAGTATGGCCAAACTTCAAATCTTGAGATCCACCTGCGCACAATCCCCTCGTCGGTTCTGAAGCGCACTCGAAGAATATCCGAATACTCAGTTCCATAAACCTTCTCAAGACGCTGGCCGCAAGTAGTTCCAACAGCATCAGGAAGAAGCCTGGTAATCTGTATAAGAAAAAGATTCAGCATCAAGTAATTGTCTATAAAACAGGTCTAGACAGGCCTGAGAAACGAATCAGAATTCAGCGTCGGAGAAAATTTTGTTGATGGGGTCAGGTAATTAGGTTCAACTTTCGTGGCTTATGCATTACGAATAGTCAATCGACACTTGTTGCAGGTGCGGTTTCCTGTTTACGTGTGCTCTCCCTTGAGTCAACACTTTAACTTGTCAAATGTTGGGACCGGTGATGCCTAGGGGAGCTAATTCCTCACCTCGCGATTTGGCGTTTAAACTTTCAGCCAATCTTCCTGGAAACCAAACATCACCCTCCTCCTCTTCCACACCCCCCCCCCCCCCCCCCCCCCCCCCCCCTATTTAGCCCTAATACATGCTAGACATGCTCGTTTACTTCTGCTTGAACATTGCCACTATAAGCTCTCTTTTGCAATTCCCACCCCAACCCCCTATTGTACTGCGAATTCTGAGCTATGTCAGCTGTTTTAACTTTCAGGAATGCAAAAACTGGAGAAGGGGCTCCAAACGAAACCCTGCCCTCTCATCCAAGTTCGATGAGCAGTAGGGAATTCCTCCCCGATTCATCCTCTTTTCATGCTAATAAATGCAAGTATGATGTCTTTTTGAGTTTCAGAGGGGAGGACACCAGGAGAAACTTCACAGACCATCTCTACGCCGCTCTCATGCGCAAAGGAATCAACACTTTCAGGGATGACAAAAAGCTCGAACGAGGTGAGTCTATCACAGCTGAAATCTCGAGAGCAATTCAGGAGTCCAGGAGCTCTCTTGTCGTTTTCTCCAGAAACTATGCCTTTTCAAGTTGGTGCTTGGAAGAGCTTGTTCAGAGTCTTGAATGCAAGCACCGGAGAGAACACCAGATTTTTCCAATCTTTTATGACATTGATCCATCTACTGTGAGGAAGCAAACCGGAAGCTTTCGAAAAGCATTTGATAAGCACAAGTGGGCTTTCTGGCAGGATAAACGTAAGTTGCAAAAGTGGAGGTCTGCATTGGTTGAAGTGGCCAATATCTCTGGATGGAATGCAAAAGACAGGTAACTAAACAAGTTGTCGCTTTCCATTGCGCAATTTCTTTTGCCTGTTGTGATAAATTCACATATTTCTCTTGTTCATGGGCCTTGTCATTGTCAGGCTTGAGTCAGAACTCATTGAAGAAGTTGTTCAAAAGATTGCTGTTAAACTGAGGCCAACGGTGTCAAGCTATAATTCTGTTTTGGGATTTGCAGAAATAGATCGGTGTTTGGGGATGCTCAATTCATACGTGGCGTCAACCATGTTTCTCCACTCAAAGTATGGATGCAAGGATTTGGAAGAATTGTCAGCCGAAGTGGGCTCTAATTCAGTTCTGGAGCAAGCAACAAGTTTCTGTTCCTCAGACGATAACAACGATTCTATCGAGCAGCGATATCAAAGGGTAGAGTTGCATGTGAGACGGCTGCAGAGCAGTCTGCTCAAGAGATACCCCTTGCAAACATTGCTACGGGCCACCGATCATTTCTCTCACAGCTTGATCGTTGGGGAAGAAGGTTTTGGCGTGGTGTACCGTGGCACATTGGAAGATAACTCCACTGTTGCCATTAAGCGAGCAAGAGTTCAGGGCAAATTTAAGGACCAAGAATTTCTGCAAGAGATTGAGCTATTGACGTTCCTCAATCACAGAAACATTGCTCGACTATTGGGCTTTTACGTGGATCGTGCGGAGCGCATATTAGTGTATGAGTTCCTAGAGCATGGCTCTCTATTTGACCAGCTTTTTATGGTCCCCAATTCACGCTTGATGACTTCATGGACTGGTAGGCTAAAGGCTGCGTTAGAGTCAGCTAGGGGGATTGAGTACTTGCATGAATATGCAGTGCCCCCAGTCATACACAGAGATGTGAAGTCATCCAACATCCTGTTTGATTCAAGGTGGAGGGCCAAGGTTGTAGATTTGGGACTGTCTGTGGTAGCTCCCCAGAGGGGTGAAGCAGATTGTGATGTGTGTGGGACACTAGCGTACTTAGATCCAGAGTACTACAGGCGTGGGCGGGTAACACCGAAAAGTGATGTATACGGTTTTGGAGTGGTATTGCTTGAGTTGCTGTCGGGACAAAAAGCACTATGTAAAGATGAGGAAGCTAGAGCAGTGGTTGATCTGGTGGTGCGATATATCGTCAACGGGAAAATTCAAGAGGTTTTGGACACAAGGGTAACACCACCAACCCCATCTGAAATGGAAGCACTGCATTCTGTGGGAGAGTTGGCTGTTGATTGCGTAAACCCAGAAGGCCGATTCAGACCTTCAATGTCGGAGATTGTATATTGCTTGCTCAAGGCATTAAATCCGATACTATGAAATCTTGAGCTCTCTGCTACTCTTTTGCTTATAAATTAGTTATACAGATGATTGCACAGCAGTGGTGAAGTGAAGTGAAGTAGGAGATTTTTGTTCTCTCTGTGTCCATCATCTCATAACGTTTTGAATGGATCTGAATCTTGACTCCTTCTTTTCTTTTCTTTTCTTTTCTTTATTTCTTTTTCTTTTTCTTTTTAATGAAACTACAAGTAACTGTTATCGTGATCTTATCGCGCGCTAAATAACATTTTCTTGATAAACAACTATTTTCTCATAAAATTTTTGCATTCTCCCAAGTAAAAAAATACTCCCTCCGTCCCAATTTAATTGAAACGTATTTCTTTTTGGGAAGTCCCAAAAAGGTTGAAACGTTTCCTCTTTTGGAAAGTTCAAACAATTAAATAATCCTTTTACACGAAACCCAATAAAGACTCTTTTTTTTAATCTTCACTCAACCTCTCACTGCACAAAACCCAAAAAAGAATCTTTCATTTTTTAATCATTATTTAAACTTTTACTACATAAAAAATTAACATAAATTACATACACCTTAATCTCCGTGCCCAGCCAAATGGTTCAATTAAAATGGGACGGAGGAAGTACTATATACTAAAAATATGCTTATAGACAAAAATCTTTTTTTTTAACAGCAAAGAATTTTATTAAAACAAAAAAAAAGTTCTAGCCAAAAGTTAAAACAAATATGAGACTATATAAAAATAGACAACAAAATCTCCAAAAAACCCCTCACCCCCACCTCTTAAGGCCCTACTTCTTCACCCTTCAAAAACTCCACCAAGCACCACCAATCCTTGATACCTTATTCTAATATTCGTAATTCATTTCACAAGGCTTAGTCTTTCTCAGGAGAGCAAAACTTTTTGTGCCTTTTTCCCCACCTTTAATAGTCTCACAATCATCATAGAATTCAAAAGCCAACCCTTCACACATTTCAAAAAAAAAAACCTTTAACATTTTACTAACTTTGTTAACTCGATTCTTCATCTGAGAGAATTTTGCCTTAACTGAAAAGTCCTTTGTCCTAAGGCACCTTTGTAGTGTTTGTCAATGTACAAGACGACATGCTAAACCCTCCAAAACTCTTCCTACCACAATTTGAGGACCTAATATCATTTAGTTCTAAATAATTTGAAGGCCACACAAAACTCCTCTAATCTTGTCCCCCTCCCCCCCCCCCCAAAGCAGCTTATCCACTGCTTTACAAATTAGAGAAACCTCTAGCAAATTAGGTAAGAGTCATTAATAATATTTAATTCCCCCCTCCCCCCACACCCACACCCACAAAATCTAACGTATTTTTGCTAGCTCCCATATCAACCAAATCAGATCTACTCTTTTCTATAATTTGTGACCTAGTAAAAATACTTAAAACTCCAACATCTAACCTATCTTGGACAACAGTAGCCCATTTAGTTTTTTCTCAAATCAAGCCCCACTCTACTATTCTCCAAGCCCAAACCCAACTCATTAGTAACCCTAATTTCATTAGTAACTAGCTCACTACCACAGAAAGGTTGAAGCACACCACCACTAAGGGTGGAGCAAGAAAAAATTGTCAGTGGGGGCAATGATAATTTTTTTTATAATATATAGATGTATACATTAAAATTTATGGGGTCAAATTAAAAATTTGATTCAAGATATGATACTAAATGTGTAATTTTTCCAAAATTCAGTGGGGGCAATTGCCCCCTTTCACGTGAATGTAGCTCTGCCACTAACCACCACCGCCTTGCCTCTTTGGACTGCCCCCGCCATGTCTACTAGGTCTGGCTATTTGACTCCCTGTTTTGCTGTCTAATCTATTTATTTATTTTTTTTGTAATTAGAATAGTAAACTAGAAAGAAAATAAGTTTATAGCTTTCAATTTACTATTTTAGAAGCATATTGATATTTCTTTATCAAAAAATGATACTAATTTAGCTTATAAACTATTGACTTTCCCTTTCATATTTCATGGGAATTAACAAATTTATACTTGATTTCCTTGATTTATATGTGCGGAAACATTAGCCCCGGCCATAAATCAACTGCTAGTAGATATAGCTAGGAAATTTTGTATCTAGACATAGCTAGCTAGCGAGGTTAAGTAGTTCTATTAGACATGATCAACAAGAGAGGTCCATTAATGGATAAATGGAGCTTAAAGAACATTTGCATGCAATCGAAGAAAGATAGTTTGGAAGTCCTTTTGGTTTTGGGATAACATATTCTACTAATGCTTGCTTTGTGTGGCCAATAGCCATGACATGAAAAGCATGCTTTTACGTTTAAGTTCAAAAGTTTTGTTTCCTTATATATTTTTTCTCTCATATTCTTTACACTATTTTGAATTATATTATATCTTTACATCATTTTCATATTTAATAACTCATTTTATCGTATTACGCTTACATGATAAATAACAGTATCATTTTTATGTTCATTTTTTTCCTTTTTTTTTAATTTACATTTTAAAGTAGAATGGAAAAAGTGAAAAAGAAAATCAAAATTTTCATCCTCTTTTAATCTATATGTCAAACTTAATTAAATGTATTAAATAATATGAGATTGATGGAGCATTTTGTTGTGTTATTATTGTTGTTATTGTTGTTGTTGTTGTTGTTGTTGTTGTTTGTTGATAATCTGTCTTTTAATTAATTTCCTCAGAAGAAGATGGTGATTTTACCAACCAGCGGAATCAAATGATGGAGGCGTATGTAAGGCAATTGAAAATTAGTTTGCTGGAAAATTTCCCTTTGCAATTATTGCTTTAAGCCACCGACAATTTTTCTCTAGACCTAATTATTGAGCGTGGAGGTTTTGGCTTAGTTTACCATGCCTTATTGGATGATAACTTTTTTGTTGTCATCAAGCAAGCAAGTGCCCCAGGTAAATATGAGGACAAAGCATTCTTACATGAGCTTAAGCTTTTGTCTCGGCTCCATCACAAGAATATTGTTCAGTTATCGGCTCCATTCCTACCAAGGTAATGGCTTTCTATTTGACCATCTCTTTGTGCTTCCAGATTCACCCTTGAATTCCTCATGTGCTACTCAGCTGAAGATTGCAATAGACATAGCAAGAAGGCTATAATACTTGCATGAATACGCAATGCCTCCAATTATACATAGGGATGTCAAGTCATCAAACATCTTGTTTGATTTCGAGTGGACAACCAAGGTTGCAGATTTTAGGCTCTCATCGGTAGTTCCTTTTAGCAATGAGATATGCGAGACACGTGGTTACATGGATCCATAGTACTTCAAGCTTCAGCAGGTAACTACAAAGAGCAATGTGTATGGTTTTGGAGTGGTGTTACTTGAGTTGTTGTCAAGACAGAAGACATGCAGGATGGGTGAGAATTAGGAAGTTGTTTCTCTGGTTGATGTTATAGTACCAGATAATACTCAAGGCAAAATCCAGAATGTTTTAAACCAAAGAGTGATACCTCCAACATCACTGGAGATGGAGGTATTGCGTTCCATCAGAGAGTTAGCTAGTAAACCCACAAAGCTTATTCAAACCTCCCATGAAGTACTTGGTTAAGGTATCAAGTACAGTAATATGAAATTTCAGTTTGCCAGTCTTGGTGAATGTGACTCTGCAATCACCACTTGGAGTACTAGATCGTATCATTGAAGGTGAAACGTTTTAGAACCACAATACAGTTATTACAACTAATAGGGCCTTGTACACTATAGACAAAAAATAATGGAAATTTCTTTCACCTAACAGAATTCCACCATTCTCAATTTTTACGGCCTATTTGGCTTGCTCTCACACATGCATCAAATTAGATCTTACCCTTGAGGCAACTTGTAGTTCATAACTCTCTTGTAGCACATCACATATCCTCTCACAAAATGATCAACTGTCCCCACCAGAAGCGCTTGGATTAGCCTACAAACCATGGATTTAGGGATGGCAAAATCGGACCCGACCTGATGACCTGGACCAACCCACTCAAACCCAAGCCTGACCTAACCCGATTTGATTAAAAAAATCAACGACTTGAACCTGACTATGCTTAACCCAACCTGAACCCGAACCCGATTAAAGGGAAACCCGAGAAAACCCGAACCCAAATGACCCAAACCCGAAATGACCCGAGCCTGAATTGACCTGAACCCGAAATAACCCAAACCCGAGACTAACTTGACCCAAACCCTAGATGACCCGATAACTAAACCCGATAGTACCCGATTTTAACTCTCACCCTAAACCTTAACTTTCCTCTTTCATTATTTTCCATATTAAGTCAATAATAAATATGGAGGTTTCCATGTTTAGTAGCTTCCAGTTTTTGAACCTTTCATATTCAGTATGTCTTATATTTAGGAATGGTTACTTCCGTTATTAGTAACTTCCATTTTTTGGTACTTCCATATTTAGTAAGTCTCATATTTGGAGATGAGACTTTCATATTTAGTAGTTTCATTTCTTTTTTTAAGATATTCATGTTTAATAATTTTCATATTTTAAGAAAAGATTTTCATATTTAGTAACTTCTATTTTTTTAGGACTTCTATATATTACAAGTATCTTATTTGGGGAAAAAACATCCATATTTAGTGACTCTCTAATTTGGATTTTTCCAATAGAAGTAATTTTTATATTGAGTAAGTTTAATGATCTTAATAGACAATTATTAAAATTACAACATTCATCCATAAACTTTTAAGTATAATGCAATAAAGTACCTAAATTTTAAAAAAATTTATTTTAGTCACCTATAATAATTACAACATGGATCCTAAAATTTTTGAAATCTTTGCACTTTCACCCAAAATTTTTTAAAATTTACAATTTAGTCACTGATAATGAACTTGATTTGCATTTTGTTGTAATTTCAAAGAAAATTCATTGAAACATAAGTATAACAAAATTGTCGTTGTGTATATCTGAGTGATAACTGGATGAAGATCTGAATAATCTGTACAATGATAGTTAAAGGGTATGGGTTTAGAAAATTAATCAAATTTTACTATCAATGTTAAATTACTTAAATATGTACTAAACTATAATGAAGAAAATTTTTACGAATATTTTAATTAAATATACTAAAAAATGAAATCTTAATTTAAATTAAATCACACAAAAAATTGAATTATTTGATTTAAATTTTAAAAAAATTGAATAAATTCAATCGTTTTGACTTCACACCAGTAACTCACATGAACACCAAGGTTGACCCGAATTTGACCCGAAAGCTGGCCTAAAGTTACCTGAGACTAAAATTACCTGACCTGAAGTGAACCCGAACCCAAATAAACCCGGCCCAACTCAACCCGAACCCGAAATCAACTCATCCTGAAAATCAACCCGAACCCAAATGACATGACCTGAACTCGACGTGGAGCTGAATTCATGTTAACCCGAGTAAACCCGAACTTGAATGACCTGACCTGACCCACCCAATTGCCATTCCTACATGGACTTTCCCTTCACATGAATTAAAAGTGAATATTTTCACATATAGTGATTATTTACTGAAATTGTATATTAATTAAGACACGATGCTTTAAGAAGTCCAAAAGTATTTGTAGACATCAAATTATTAGGTCAAAACAAATTAAATCCAAATGAAAAGTCTGACCCATTTTAAAATTGATATCTAAAATTCAAAAACCCATAGAATTTAGTGACTATGAATCCAAATAGCTTAACTTTTGGAACACAAAACACATAATCAGAGGCCATGATATATCACTTTGACCATAATTTCCCATTTTTGTTAATGGAGTTAGAATTGTGGGAGACCTAAAATAGAGAAAATTGCCCATGGAATGGAAGTTTCTAGAAGCTTCCAGAAACATTTTTATCAATTATCTTTTTAATTAATAATGGGATCACTAGAAATTGAAAATTATCATCTTATCATTTCTTAATATAAATATAAGGGATAATTGTCATATGTGATTTTTTAAACCTAAGTATTCCACTTCTACACCTATAAATTGCCTTGGAGACCAAAGGAATAAGACAAACCAAGAAAAAAATTTTGATAAAAAAAAAGTAAATAGAACATAAATTTTTCTATAAAAAGTTCTTTCCAACTCTTCAAGCTGATTAAGCACAAATGTTTGATGTCAAGAGAAATCAAATTCAAATAAGATCAAATTCCAGTTTCAAAGCTAAATTTGAATAACATAGAAAGGAACATGAATAATGTGTGATGGTGCTATATCGTATTCAAGTTCAGATATAGAAAAAATGATGGGAAAATATGAAGAATGTGTTTTATCCTACATCAAGTACAGCTCCAAGGAGAGCATTGAGAAAGCAGTGGAAGCTACTTGAAGTTCCAAATCCAAGGAGAATGGCAAAAAGTTTTAGTTTAAAAAAAATGATGAGAAGCATCAATTCGTGTCCTTGCAAGACAAAGTCCTGAAAATCGTGATTATAAGAAAACTATTCGCATTTCTACCAAAAGCTCGAAGCGTTGATTATAAAATTATGTGTGTGGAAGCACAATAAAGAATCGATCCCCTATAATCTCTATTTCAATTTTAATCTTATAATTTGTATTGCACTTAATTTCAAATGTAATTTTTAGATATGATATTTATGTATTCAATTTCATTAAAGAAAGTAAGTATTACTTTTTGAAAAAATTTATTCAATTAATTTTTTTTTTTGTATGTGGGATAAGGCCAAAGGGCTGGAGTATAAGATTGAATAATCAAACATTCAGCCAATAATTACTATGTGGATGGAGTAGTAGGTTTTAATTACAAGGTGGATGAAGTATTAGGTTTTAGGGGTAAATTGCATGTGCTACCCCCAACCTTTAATTATTGTTCATGTTTAACCCTAACCTTTACTTTGTTCGTAGTGTATTCTTAATATAGTTAAAATGTTCCATTTTGAACTTTTTTGTGATGAAGGCCATTATTTCAGACGGAAAAAGATATATCAACATATTATTGTAGGGGAAACTCCTAATTTCAACCCCTAAAAATCTTCATTTTAACAAATAATCCTTAAAACTTTAAAACCTCCCTCACCACCACCACTCACCTATCTCTGCGGTCATTTACCCTCACATGCTGCATTCACCCCTCTCCAGTATCCCCCGCCTGTGATTCCGCCCGCAATTCCTCTCCCCTGCCTTCGATTCCATCACGATTCTTCTCCTCCGCCTCTGATTATGTGCACAATTCTTCTCCTCCACCTTCTATTCCATGCATGATTCCTCTACTCTACCTCTGATTCCATGCATGATTCATCGTGATTCGTATGCAATTTGGGTGAATGGAGGATGGGAGAGAGGAAGCGGGAAAGACTGCTAACGGTGTGGGTTCGACCGAGCTTCTTTCCGATTTGGGTGTAGCAGTCGATGCATTTGGGTGAAGGACATTGTTCAATAGATCGATGGGCCTCTGCTGCCAGTCATGTAGCAGATGATTTGTTTGTCAGAATTGAAAGCCAGCATCATTATAAGAACAATAATTAAAGGCGAGTCTCGGGTGTGAAGAGGATTTGGGTTTCGATCATGAGAGTGTTGGCGGAAATGGCAATTAATGAGGAAGATTAGAGAGAGGGAGGTGGCGGCAAGCAAATCGCTGGACTTTCAAGATTAACGAGTAAAGGAAACACCGTGGCAAGGTGGTCTCGACATCGGAATGGAGGCAGTCGACAGCGGGTACGGTGATGGAAAAATGAGGTTTGGGTGGTGATTATGATGGCAGCCGGTGTGGTCAGGTATGATTAGAGAGAAAATGAGATCGGCGATGACCAGATTATTGGATGAAAAAGTTTCAAGATGTTTTGGAAAAGAAAAAATTTTTAGGGCTTAAAAGTAGCATTTATCCCTACAATTATATGTTGTCACGACGTTTTTCATCCAAGATAACGGTCTTCATAAAAAAAAAGGCCAAAATGAAACATTTTATTGAGGTTAAGGATATGCTACGAGCGAAATTGAGGTTAGGGTCAAAACAGGAATAATAATTAAAGATTGATGGCAACACGTGCAATTTACCCTAGGTTTTAGATGACATTAATTCAAAATAAAAAGGAAGAAAAAAACATTACTTTTAGTGAGAAAACAACTAAGCTTACTTTGTTGCAGCCAATTTAGTGCAAAGTCCAAATGATAACATATCGCTACAAGAATGGTTGTCAGAACTAGATTGGACTATTTGGCTGAATTGATTCAACTGCAAACTGTAACTCTCACAGTGTAACAACATATTTTTAGGAGTTACCATCAATCCGTTTACACATTGGCTATTAGACACGTTAAAATGGTTTACGAGAGTTCAAGGGTTTGGAAGTACGGTCACGTTAAAATAATTTTATTATAGCGCCAAAATATTGGCACTCTAGTTTGATTTAAATTTATTTTGCTTGCTTGTAAATATTTTAATTAACTTTCCAAATCATGGATTCTAATCAAACAACCCGGATATGGATTCCTAAAGTTTACTACTTGATTTTATTTATTTTATAAAATTTTGATATTTCTAAACCATTGATCTTATTGGACCCCTTAGATGTGGAACCTAAAGATTTAATCTATCTATTTTTTTATATTTTTTTTATTTTAAATAGTTTAAATAACTATCCAAAGCATGAATTATATTGGATCACCTAGACATGGATTTCTAAATTTATTTTCCTTATTCTACTTTTAAAAATTTTAAATAATTATCCAAATCATGGATCCTACCGGATTAGTTGAATATGAATTTTGAAATTTATTTTTAATTATTATTCTAAATTCATCCTAGAGTTTTATTAAATCAATGAGAAATTGAATTGAATTGAATTTCCTATGACAATTTTCAAATATATTGAGAATTAAATTAAAATTAAATTATTTAAAAAAATAATAAAAATAATCACCCTACCTATTTTTCTATGTGATGTAAGGACTTTAATTGACACATGCCCAAACAAACAAATAAACAAAGAACCAATAGAAAAGACAATAAAAGGAAGGTAATGTCAATGCCTAATATGAAATAAAAAATATTAGTGCCTTAAATAAATGAAATAAATAGAACAAGGGGCTAAACGAGGGTTAAACCAAAAGAGAGAAGTTTGACTGGGCAGATCCTCATGTGAACGGGTCGGATCGCGGTTCCTAGGAGCAGTTCTGGTTTCGATTCGCCTGATCGGCGAGTTGGGGGAAGCGGACAGTGAGGAGCTCCGTTGGGCGGTGACGTGGCGACCACCAGGAAGGGCTATTGGGGAGGAGCAACGGCGGATGGCAGGGAAACGAAAGGAAAGATGCGGTGGCTACGGATTGCGATTCTGCCTTCTCTTCTGCTATGTGGTGTCGGCAGCAGCTGGGAAGAACTTAGGGTTTTTGGGGAGAGGCGTGGCGAAACTAGGGGCTAAGAATGCCGTTTTACCATTTCTAAACTTCCCAAGGTTTTTTCTTCATTTTTTCTCCCTGATTTCTATTAAGTGGTGACCTATATTTATACCAGGAGAGCTTCAGGCAAGATTAACTAATTTTTTAGGGATTAAACCTCATCCAAATCAAATTTGATAAAGCTTAGATCTCTTAAGATGTTATATGGTAAAAATACTAGTATAGATACAAGAAAACTCTCAAGCTGCTGATTTGACCTCATATTTTACACGAATTTCCAAATTCACCCAATACTTCCCTGATTCGTCAATTGTGCACAAAACTTTGTAAAACTTTCCAAAATTTTCCAAAATTTCATAAACTTGCTGGATTTGCCTGAAACTTTGTAGAGTTGACAGATTTGACCAAAATTTGCATCTTCACCTAGAACTTTCTAAAAACTTTCAATTCACTCCCAAACTTTTTCCTTTTGCCTAAACCAACCCCAAAGGACCTTTAGGACCCCAAATTATAACCTAAAGTAAATTACTTCCTATTTCTACCCTATATGACTGTTCTAAATTCCTAAAAATTTATAACCTAAAATAACAACATAATCTAAATGTAGTTGATCCTATCAACAGTCTAAGCTCTAAAATGATAAAAAATACCAAATTGCCTTTTAAAATGAAAATACCCCCAAAACTAATTTTCCTAACCTATAACTAAATAAAAATTAGTATCCGAACAAAATTGAATGTCAACACACAGGTCTAACTTTTATCTCATATATATTTGGTCAAAAATCGTAAAAGCCACTCCAAGTCATTAAAAATCGAACAAAACCATTGCCTATGGACTTCTTTGAACCGAGGTCTTGGTGCTGTGACACCTAGCCCTCCACGGGCCACTTGAGTAGAAATAAGGGTGCCTACATGATGACACAATGTTAATGGTGGCCAATTTATGAAGTCAAAATTTAGTTGGCTTGGCTTAGGCTCGACAATATAGAAAACAAGGGGATTTTGTCTTGATCAAGGTAGAGCTTGATGCAAGAGCTTCAACAGCAGATTTGTGTGGTAATGGACTTAATCCTTTTTTTAAATTTGCTATCAACTACTTAGAAGCTCATGTAGTTGTTTCTTGAGGTCAATTATCTTATGGGTTAACATCCTATAATGAGGAATGGAAATTAGACTAGTTACTGGAACTATTTTAATCTCAAAACTCAACCTCTCTCAAATAAGGGAGCTTAAAAGATTGAAAAGAAACACCTCTAATTATTCTCTAGTTATTGGTATTTTAAATAGCTCTTTATCAATTTTATCACTATTAAGAGACAGATATTCTTCCTCCATGGTTTATTACCAATTCACCAAACATGTAGAGACAAAAGACCAAAGAGAAAGCAAAAGGTCTAAAGACCTGCTGGCTGCTTCTCCCCAAAACCTTTTAGTTCTTGTTGCATCATTGTCGACTCACAAACCCATTAAATGATATAGAATGAATAAAAAACCCTTAAAGTAGTAACTAGTAGTAAAATGAGAGTTTGAATGTGTTCAATAATAGAGGACCGGAAGGCTAGTCTCAGCTCTACCTTACTTGACCAGTTACTAGTGACTCATAACTACCCGTGTATTTATGCTTCATTCCCGTTTAGTCAATTCAACCCTCTTTGCCAATCTTAGGGGAATTGCATGGGGCTAAGTTCCTATCAGGTTCCAACAATTATTATGACAGATGGCATATGGCGACAACATTCTAAAATGGGTGCAGCAACTTGGGTTTGACTGGGCACAAACAGTCCTTTTCGGTAATCGACGAGACTGCAATACTGTGAGTTTGCATTGGAGGCAAAATTATATGTGGTCAACGGAGCAATTACCTCTATGAAGGAGGGGCAACTACAAAATATTACAATCTTAATAGACTACTCTCAGCTACTTTCAGCTTAACGGGAAGCTTCCTACTCAGTTTGTAGGGTGACGACTCTGGAAATCAAGATCTTGGAAGCCATGAAGTTAGTTAACCGTTGTTCAATTGTGGTTGTCTCCAGAGATCGTGTCACTGTAGCTCATCAACTAGCTACTTCTACTTTTTCTTCTTAGCTTGATTCTGATTGTAAAAAAAGATGGGAGATTGAAATGCAATTAAATGTTAGAAAAAAAATTGAAACAAAAAAGAGGAATCAAAGAGTTAAAAAAGGGAAGATATTTCTCATGAAATTAAATGTAAGAAAAAACATTAAAGGCCCATTTGAGAACAATTTTTGCAATTAGCGTTAAAATTTTAGATAATTTATTCAACAATTGAGATGAAAAATGTTGAAATTAAAAATTAAAAGCTATAATTAGATTTTTTTTAAAAAACTCTAATGTTAATTGCTAACGCTAATACTAAACGGGGCCTAATCATTAACTAATAAGAAGAAAAAAGAAAGATGAAAACTCAAAATAGAAAAAATAGGAAGATGAAAAAGCTTCTCTCGTCAATGCGACGTTGGAGAGAAAGTTTAGAAGTTTATTGGATAATCTATAAAATTAGTCCTTGTACTATACCCAAATTTTCTTTATAATCAAAATATTTTTTGATTGACAATAAGGTCACTGCTAATAAGTCATGAAACTAAAACGTAGAAGTGACTTTGAACCAACGGTATAGTTAAACTGGTTTAACCGCAAACTGAAATGTCTTGCCGCCTTGGATTATGGTTCGGCTTTAAGAACACTGGTACAAGTTGCCTCTGTGGTTCGGATTTTTCCTAGTGTCGCTGGTAACTAAGACAAATATTTTTATTATTTTAGTTGAGTTTTAAATTTTAATTTCTCAAAGATACTCATGTCTCATTAATAATCAATTCAAAAATGAAAAAAAAAAAAAATACATGTCAGCTATAATCCACGAAACATGGAAAAAAAAATAGTGGTACTGAAATAATGATGTCTCTTGTAAAAATGTAAATTCTTAAAAATAAATTCAACAATATTTATGCGGATACAAAATCAACCCATTGAATCTTGCAGCGCAGTTTGTGTTAGGGATTGAAATTTTATACTTTAACAAGTGCATAAATTATGTTGAGAAGTTTCTCCTTACAAAATGTAAATATTTTTTTATTAATTTTTTAAGCTAGGTGAAGAGCAAAGTCATAAAAATTTAATTTTTGATAAAATAAGTCAAGTGGTTATTAAGTAAATAAGATTTAAAATTTTAAATAACATTGATTCCAAAAAAAAGGAAAATTGAAAACAATAGTAATAATTGTTATCGATTCAGTAGTTCTTAAATCGACAGACTTGTGAAAATCTTTCAATTAATATTTTTGTTTGATTATCATGTCAGTGAGGGGAGGGCAAATGGATTTGAGTCTTGAGACAATCGGCACAATCTTAAAATATTACTCTTATTTGTCCTGGGGGAAATTAAAAGTGGAAGAAGTAGCCTTGTCGTCTGTAATTCAATCTAATGACATTATAACATTAATGAACCATAATTTACGACCCAACTTATTTCATTACTGGTTCAACGATTTGCTCACAATAAATTTTAGTAAAGTCTTAAGGTTTTTTTATGCATAAAAAAAAAGAGAGGAAACAATCGACAGTTGATCGCTTATGGATTTGAATGGACGTCCTCTCGATCGTGAACTGCTGATCAAAACCCTGATGTTTGGTTTGAAGAGAAAACTCGACTACACCTGCCTGTCTATCCTTCACTGGCATTTGGCATGGTCCACTCCCTTGTAACCGAAACAGCACACAAGATAACTTCACCTTCACGAAGCTCGTGTTTTGTCCACATGATAAACCATTTTTTGCGGTAACCGCTATAAAACATGATTCACTTCTATTCTAATGGATTGACACATACATGTGAAACAACCAAACGAGCAGGGGTGCTTTTTGTTAATTAACAAGATGTAATTGAATTGAAGATAATTTAAGATGGATACAATGGTTGATTGTTTCATTTTTTTATTTTACTTTTGGTAATTAAAATCATCTTTACAATGTATAAGGTATGAATGTAAATATAGCTTGAAGGAAAAGAGGGAACATTTGCTTTTTCGTATTTGTAGGCCATTCAAAACCAACATTTTGTGATACTGTGGAGAAAGTTTGGTGGAGGTCATTCATGTCCTTTAACTATTTCACTGAATGGGCCAACACTTCATTTTCTATTTGATTTTATGCTTCAGGTTGGATGTCTTTCATTTTCTTACTGGTAGCTGAAAAAGCCAATAATGATAAAAGGGTCGAGTCATTAAGTGAGGTGATATAGTGATCATAGTCTTTATTGATGGGTGAGATCTTTTTAATAGCATACGATAGTATGGCGGCTCATAACACGCTCGTGTTAAGGAGATAGAGTAAAATCCAAATTTGGTCCATTAACTTTTACGTTTGTCCTAAACGGGTCCCCTAACTATAAAAGTGACTATTACGGTCCCTAACTATCAAATCGAGTTAAATGTTAGTCCCTCCAGTCATTTTGGCCGTTATCCAGGATGGAAAATGCATACGTGGCAATTAATACACGGTGGATAGGCGAGTCATTCAGTACCGCCAACTGCCTCCACTCTCCTCCCCTGGTTTTCGAAGTTTTATTCTTCTCCCTACCAGTGCTCTAGTAATTGTTAATCATAGTGATAAGGCGAAGGAAAATTTTGTGTAATCGACGGTTGTTTTAGTGGTTGGGGTGGCAGAAATACGATGAAGGAGAAGGCGAAGATGAAGGCAAAACTCCGATTGACGGAGTGGAGACGAAGGAAAAGGGACGAAGGGGACTGGCACTACCGTAAGTTTTGTACTTAAATGAAAATAGGTTTGTTTTCTGTTGTGTTGTGCATTTATCAGTTGTTGAAAGTGCATAAAAAAAGGTAGGTGTGTGTTGTAGTAAGGCACTGTGTCAGTTGTTGAGGGGGGGGACCAGTGGACCAAGGGTCCATTGAAAGAACAATGTGGGTTAGTGATAGGTATTTTATTCTAGTATTTTTAGTGTGTTTATTTATTCTTTCCTTTGTTATCATGTAGTTCCTAATGATACTTGGTTTACAATCCAAATGCATCATGGGGGTTACTTTGCCAATCTGCCATGGAAGACATATATGGAAGGTTTGGTGGATCATTTTGATTCCTATAACATGGACAAGATTAGTATGGTTGACATTGATCAAATGGTGGAAGAGTTGGGATACAGTAGATTCATGAACTACTATTGGACTCTTCTTTTTCACACAATGCCATTGGAGGATATAGTAAGGGAGTTGAAAACAGACAAAGACGTGATGGACATGGTTTATACCAATCTCCCACACGAGTACAAGATTGTGGTTTACATTGTAAAAATGACTCCTGAGGAAATGACAAAACAGGAGTTAGCCTATATGGAGAACATTAAGGTTACATTAAAACCACCAAAGGCTAAGATTACTGAGATTGAGCCGAAAGATGGTTCTGATGAGGCATGTAGGAAGGTAGTAGGTGGAGTAAGTGGTGGCAAGGCACCTATAAGAAAAAGTATGACAGTTAGGAGACTTCTTATCTCTGGTTGTGAGGTTTCATCATCAAACATGACAGAACAAGTGATAGATGAAGGAAGGCACCTAAAGGAGGTTAAACCTGTTAGGGAGGATGGGCATAAGGGAGTTGGGGAGACACTGCACAACTTAGATGCAAGCAGAGAAGAATCTGTATGTATGGGGGAGAGGTTGTCTCCAGAAGTTGCTGATGCAGTGGAGTTAGGCAAAGAAGAAGAAAATGAGAAGGATTTTGGGGAGGAAGATGGATCAGAGTTTGAATCTGATAACAGTGATGATGAGGACTATAAGGCACCCCCTGACATAGAGAGTGAGAACTGTGACATAGAGTTCGATGAGACGGATAATGAAATTGAGAATGATGATAATGGGATTAATGTTGAAGTGCAAGTTGATATTGGGGTAGAGCAGATGATGAAGACTAATGTTCCTACTCAAAACAGTCAACAAGAGGCAGCTCCAACCCAAAACAATCAACAAGAGGCAGGTCCTGCTATAGGCAATCGTGGAAGGGTTATGAGGTATAATTTTAAAGAGGTTCAAAGTGAATCTGAGGATTCAGATGGTGAGTTGCTTAGTGTGCATGAGTCCAGTGATGATAAAGGTGAGAGGGTCCCTATATTCAACCCCAGAACAGATATGAGAGACCCTAAGTTCAAGGTAAAAATGGTTTTCCCCTCCTTTGATGTGTTCAAGAAAGCTGTGAGAGCATACTCTGTTGTACAGAGACAGCCTGTTGATTTTAAGAAGAATGATAAGAGAAGAATAAGAGTAGTGTGCAAGGCAGGTTGCCCTTGGCTATTGGTTGCTGGAAAATACAAAGATGGACCTAGAGCACTGATAAGAAGGTTTGAGGACAGGCATACATGTGCAAGGCAGGTTACCAATAAGTTTGCAAACTACAAGTGGATAGCAGAGGAATATCTGGAGGTTATTAGATCAAACCCTGAAATACCCTTGGCTGCCCTTGCTGACCTAATCAGAAGGGACCACAACATAAAAATTCATAGGTCTAAGGTTGGAAGAGGGAAACTTTAGCATTAATGATGCTTAGGGGTGATGAGGCCGAGCAATATGCCAAGCTTGCAGACTATGGTAGAGAATTGAGGGCAATGAATCCTGGAACACAGTTTCAATTGGGGTTGGAGAATTTACTCTTTAAGAGGGTTTTCATCTGCATGGTTGTATGTAAGAAAGGTTTTCTTAGTGGGGGCAGACCCATCATAAGTTTAAATGAGTGTTTTTTAAAAGGGAGATATGGAGGCCAATTACTTACAGCAGTTAGAATAGATGCCAATGACTGCATATGGCCGATTGCCTATGCAGTTGTTGATGTTGAATCATATGACTCTTGGGCTTGGTTTTTGGTACATTTAGCAGAAGAACTTGATATTATTGAGTCTAAGTTCTAGACATTTATGTCAGACAGACAGAAGGTAGGCTGTTTACCTTATTTTGTAATATTAACATTTTAGTAAGTGTTACTAATGATGCTTTGATGATACAGGGTTTAATACCAGCAGTTCAGAACTTGTTCCCAGATGTTGAGTACAGATTTTGTGTCAGACATTTGTACACAAACTTCAAAGGTTGCTTTCCAGGAGTGGGGGAGACTATGTTTGGCAAGCAGCAAGGAGCTCATATGAAGGGGAATTCAAGAAGAACATGGAGGTAATTAAGGGTCTTGATACAAATGCATGGGCATGGTTGAATGGTATACCCCCTGAACATTGGACTAGGTCTTCTTTTAGGGAGTTATCTAAATGTGATATCCTCTTGAACAATTTGTGTGAATGCTTTAACAGATTCATCCTTGACGCTAGGGATAAACCTATTTTGACCATGTTAGAAGTAATTAGATGTAAGATCATGGTTAGAATAGCTAGGAAAAGATCTACTGAGGCAAAGTGGACTAGTAAATTATGTCCTAAGACTATAAAGAAACTGAATAAGAACATAGATAACTCTAGGAACTGTTGGGCAATGGAGTCAGGGGGGACAAGCTTTCAAGTTTCAACTCCTATGTCACAGCATGTAGTTGACATAAAACAGAGGACATGCAGTTGTAGGAAGTGGCAGCTCACTGGAATTTCATGCAACCATGCATATTCTACCCTTGCCCTAAACCATAGCAACTTTGAGGAATATGTTGACCAATGTTATTGGACTAAAACACACAAGGAAATATATGCCAATGTAATAAACGCAATTAGGAGTGTAGAGCAATGGGAGGACATGAAACATAATCCCATTAAACCTCCAAACAATGGGCTGGTTAATAGAGGAAGGAGTAAGAAGAAGAGAAGAAAAGAACCTGGTGAGCCTGAAAGTAGTTCAAAAATGAGGAAAACAGGAGTTATCATTCACTGTTCTATATGTAAGCAAAAAAGGCATAATAAAAGCACTTGCAAATCAAGGCCAACTTCAGCTGGAAGTGCAAGTTCAGCAAAGAAAACAAGAAAAAGAGGAGGACAGCCTTCACAGAGGCAACAACCATCAAAGATGAAGCAAAATGTAAGTATTAATGAGATTAGTATACAGTATGCTACAATCAGATATTTATTTACACTAACTGTTGGCCAACATAGACAGGTCCCTACATGTGAACAGACATCACTTTCATAACAAGGTTTTGCTTTTGTTGCGAGACAATCTCAGAGGTCTATGAATTTAAAGGATGCTGGATCACAAGGTAGTGGTGGTAAAGGGGGAAGGAGTCGTGAAAGTGGCAGGGGGCACTCATTTTCAAAATGACGAATTAACACAAGTTTGATGTAGGCAACTAGCAGGAGTAAAAGCCAAACTTGATGTTTTTTGTGCAGTTTTTTGTAATTGGATTTATGCTTTTGGATGTTGGATGTTGGCTATTTTTTGTGGATCTTTGAAATACTCTTCATGGACAATGGATGTAGAGACATGATGACACTTTTGACCTAAAATGAATGGAACAGAAGTTGCAAAATTGATAAACATTATACTCTGTAGTTGCGTTTCTCAAACTATACTTACTTCCAAATGACACAAAGTTTTTTTCATTACATTCGAGTAAGTACACAATTGAAGTGATTCTACCTCTGTCATACCCCAAAAACTACATAATATCTACCCTTCATCCAATATAAACCTCACACACCTACAACAACCATTACTACCCCCAACCCTCCCTATTTCCTCGCTATACATCGCACCCAACAATTACCATAACACCCTATTTCCCCAAATTGATGCCCACCCATCTCCTACCCACCTACACGTACAGGTACCAAATGAACAATACCCAAGAGACTAGCAACAGTGCCAACATTCTTCTATTCCTTCCTCTCAGTTTCCTTACTTCAACTTCTTTCAATTGCACTGCAATCTTCTTTTTCCGCTTTTTCCCACATATTCGCTTCATCTCTGTCTCCATTTCATCTACTCTAGCCATGCTTTTCTTCATTTGTGTCTCAGCTTCATCCACTCTTCTCAGCAAACCCCTTATCACAACTTTACAATGTCCAGGCGTCGGGTCATCATACCACTATCTAAATCGACAGTACCGATTGCCCTGTTTCTCAAGCAAATTAACAACTAGTCAGAAAAAACTGAAGAAAAGCTCAGCCAAGCATGCTTGAAGAAAAACTAAACTAAAAAAGCAAATCTACCCCATAATTTCAGCAGCCATAGAACCTCCTTCCAGCATTTTGGTCGGTCCACGCCATCTTTAACTCTGCAGGCAAGCCATAGTAACAGTGTGGGATCTTATCGTCGTCGTCCACCCTCGCCATGTCTCCCCACAGTAAGTCTTCTTAAATTTCTCTTTCCTCATTCCTCTATTTCCCCTTGCTCTCTCTCATCTAACATATTCCTTCTTCCCCTATTTCTTTCCCGCCACTGGTAAATCTCTCTTGCCCTGCCCAAATCGTCTTTTGTCAGCTGGACGATGCCACCGCGGTATTCTGGGTCAGCTAGACGATGCCACCATGGTATTGTGGGACTGGCAATTACCACGTATGCATTTTCCGTCCTGGATAACGGCTAAAATGACTGGAGGGACTAACATTGAACTCGATTTGATAGTTAGGGGACCGTAATAGTCACTTTTATAGTTAGGGGAGCCGTTTAGGACAAACGTAAAAGTTAAGGGACCAAATTTAAATTTACTCTAAGGAGATATGACATGTCAGTTTGCACGACAAGTTGTCGTGTTATCATTCATTCCCTATATCTAACTAATTTTGTGGTTGATGAGTTGTCAAAGGAATAAATCTAGTCATATAAAACATTTAAAATATAATTTATAATGATCATGTTGCTTGTATAATTCATCTAATTTTAAATTATTCAATCAGCATTTGACACATCGGTTTGTATAAATAAAATTTTGAAAAGTTACATAAGTCTCATTACCTCCCCCCCCCCTCCCCAAAAAAAAAACATGTTTATGAATTACATCAGTAATTGTAAGCTCTTGTGATTCATTTGATTGATTTAATTTTGTCTATGAAAGTATCGTACCCTTTATAGGTACCACTAATGTTTTTTTGAAGCATAAATTCAGCTTGGACTTAATCCGTATCCAATATTACTAGTTGCACTAATATCACACCCGCCAAGAGAAAAAGGAAAACTCTACTCAGTTATGTCTTAGATAGGTTAAAAATTGAAGAAGCATTTTTACTATAAAATGCATTACCATAGGTATTTTTATCCATTGTAGAATTAAGTGCCAAACTACTCCAATTAAATGTCCATTGCTGTTGGTGCTTTTATTTTCTAATTCTTCATAATTCTTTTATGGGATGTTAGATAAATCTAGATTGTGTATATTTTAAAAGGAATAACAGATTGTTACTTTATTATTTTTGTGTTATTTTATTTTTCAATAAGTTATTACATAATCACCTTTGGTAACAAAATCTAATTTGGGTATGGTTTGGTGGTTAAAAATTTTTTCAAAATGAAATAGGCATAGTGATTAGTGAACATAAGAAGTTGCCTCCCAAGGGTTCTAGTTTACTCCGCCTGCCAACTGGAAGCTTATCATCTAAGTTTCGTAATTGGTGCTCCCCAACAATGACAAAAAGTCTTTTGTTTTCCAATCGTTGTCTGTATCTATATACAAAGTCTCAATCTTTTCACCGTTGCTCTACCACAACCATTTGCTCAATTTCTACCGAGAAGGAGAAGGAGGAGGAGGAGGAGAAGGAGATGGAGATGGAGATGGAGGGCCCTGCTGACCAGAAGGAAGATGTCCAGAAGAGTTCAACCAAGAAGGGAGGGTTGACCACCATGCCCTTTATCATAGGTTTGTCCCTCTTCTTCTGATTTGCTGGAATTGATTTCGTTACGACATTGTTACCAGACACTGTCTGTTAACCAAATGTAGCAAATGAGGCATTGGAGAAGGTGGCGAGCGTAGGGCTAGCTGCGAGCATGATCCTTTATCTAAGAGATGACTATCACATGTCCAATGCTGAAAGCGCCTATGTCTTATTCTTGTGGGGAGCTATTTCTAATTTCTTGCCCATCTTTGGCGGTTTCATCTCCGATTCTTACATGGGCCGCTTTCAGGTTGTTGCGATCGGATCAATCACCGTTTTTCTAGTAAGTAGCTAAAATCAAAAGAGAAGATTCAAGACTTATTTGATCCATCGACTGTAACTGATGTTAATTTTCTCATCTTAGGGAATGCTTGTGTTATGGCTCACAGCAATCCTTCCACAAGCAAAGCCCCCAAATTGTGACAAAGAACAAAAGGATACTTGTGTGCGAGCCACACAGGGGCAGCTAATGCCTTTATTCTCTTCATTTGCCCTTATGTCCATAGGTGCAGGGGGCATAAGGCCATGCTCCTTAGCCTTCTGCGCGGACCAATTCGACAACCCAAACAATCCGAAAAACCAAAAGGTCTTGCAGACCTTATTCAATTGGTACTATGCCTCGATTGGGATTTCAGTTTTAATTTCAATCACGGTAATAGTTTATATCATCAGCAAGGCAGGTTGGGTTGTGGGCTTTGGCGTTCCTCTGGGACTTATGTTGTTCTCCAGTGTCATGTTCTTGCTGGGTTCTTCTTTTTATGTCAAAATGAAAGCGCACAAAAGCATGTTCAGTAGCTTTGCCCAAGTCATTGCTGTTGCTTGGACCAAAAGGCACCTCCCTCTTCCAGTTGATCAGGACTCCGATGGATCATATTATCACAGGGGCTTCAAGATTGCTTCTCCAACTGAAAAATTAAGGTAATAATCATAGATTACATCGACATGGCATTAGAATTTGAGCATCAATTTATCCTTATGTACCCAGAAGGAAAAAAAAAAGAGAAGAAGAAAACTTGCTCTCATATATATTTTTTTAAAATTTTTGGGCTTAATTAGCTTCTTGAACAAAGCATGCCTGATCCAAAACCCAACAAAGGAATTAGACGAGGAGGGTTGGGCGATAGACCAATGGAAGCTCTGCACAGTGAGACAAGTGGAAGAGCTAAAAGCGTTAATCAAAGTCCTCCCTATCTGGTCAACCGGAATCATCATCGCCGTCACCATCAGCCAACACACCTTCCCAGTCTTCCAAGTCTCAACCATGGACCGCCACTTCATCGCCGGATTCCAGATACCGCCGGCCTCCTTCGGCGTCTTTGCTGTCATCGCCCTCATCCTTTGCCTCGTCGTCTACGACCGCATCATCGTGCCCTTACTCTCGAAGTTCGCCAACCGTCCTTACGGTCTGGACAACAAGACCCGGATCGGGATCGGGCTTGCAATCTCATCTGTAGCCATGGCGGTGGCAGGTGCTGTGGAGAAGAAGCGCCGTTCCGCAGCTATAGCACAGGGGCTGGCTGACCATCCATTTGCAGAGGTGAAGATTTCGGCGATGTGGCTAGTGCCACAGTATGCGCTAATCGGCTTCGCGGAAGCCTTAAATGCAATCGGGCAAATAGAATTTTACTACTCCCAATTTCCCAAAAGTATGGCGAGTATTGGGGTGGCTCTTCTGTTCCTGGGCATGGCCGTTGGCAATGTGGTTGGGAGCCTTATAGTGAGCATCTTGGACCATCTGACTAGAACCGGTGGGGGACAGAGTTGGGTTGGGGACAACCTTAACAAGAGTCGATATGACTATTATTACTGGATTATTTCTGTTCTCTGTGCTCTAAATGTCGGCTACTTTTTGGTCTGTAGTTGGGCTTACGGGCCTTGTGAAGATCATAGGATTTGGGAGGAAGGGGAGGCCCCAAATGAGGGAGAATTGCAAGCATCCGTAGCGTCGCCACCGCCACCGGCGCTTGGTAGTATTTGAACCTTCTGTATTCGTATTGTGGGTATTTTCTTATAGGTTGTTTAGAAGGTAGCTCACTATAACTTGTGTATATGTGGGCTATCCACCAGTTAGTATAGGAATATATGAAGGTACCCTTGTTTGCAGGTGACTTTTTTTTTTTTTTCAACCCTCTTTCTGCAGTCCTACAAGTGAAGCTCTACTTCTATCGTTTGTTCTATGTACAAGTGCTCTTGTTTTGCAACTAGGGTTGTAAATAAATTGAACTAACACGAAAATGTTCTATTTGTATTCGTTCATTTAACTTTAAACGCATACAAATACAAATAATTAAATGAACGAACACATTTTCTCTGTTTGTATTGGTTCGTCTATAAATGCATGTGTTTGTTCGTTCATATTTATTTATGAATAATGACATTGTCGTGAACTAAATAAACATATTCGTGAACATCATTAAATGAATATATTCGTGAACAATGTGAATAAATGCATTAAAAAACAACAAAAATAAATGTAAATGAACAAACAAACATATGAATAAAAGCAAATATTAGGATTAAACAAACTTAGAAAAAAAATAAGTAAATAAGTAAATGAACAAGCAAATAAAACTGACAAATAATGAACGAACATTAACTAAATTGATTGCAAATAAAAATGAAACTAAATAAATGAATATAAAAAAAAAACTCCAGCAGAATGGTTTTACCGAACATTTTGTTCGTCTACAACCTATTTGCAATTCAACACAGCTATGTAAGATAGTATACACTGTAATGATTCCCTTTATTCATACAACAAACAAATCTTTTATACCCCATAAGATAGGTTATTATGTTCAACAATGAATCTAAACGATGGACCATAAGTTTAGGAAGATTATACTCAGTAATTTATGTCTAAGCGAATATCATATAGTGTTCGATGTTTGTCTTCAAAGAAAGTGACCTATAAATGTGTATACATGCATATGACAAGTACCATGCATAATCTATAATAAAGTTGATATAATTGTCATTCCATCTAATAACTAATAAATGGACAAATGCAATAATATTGATAAAATAAATAAAATAATTCTAGTTATGATAATGAAATTGCAAAAATTAGTTTTTATATTTTATGACAAATCATGAAATACATTTTTTTTTTATAATCTATTACAAGAGTATAGTTGAGAGTAAATTATTCTAAACATATGGGTGAAAAAGTTTGCTGTGTGTGAAACGGACATAGTAGTATTTCACTGCTAGCGGACCGGATCCATGTAATTCACTTTCAGGCCAGACATGGACTTGTGGGCGTTTTAGCCTTGTTTATTATTATTGTTATTATTATTATAAAGCGTTGTCTGGTTATTCTTGAGGACAAAAGCATTGGTCCCAAACCCTTAATTTCATTACAAATTGATCATCAAACTTCATTTCTTTGCAATGATCTCAAATCTTTATAATTACTTGCATATTGCTCCCTAGTCTTAGGCAGAGACAGAAATTGGATTTATAGAGAAGAAAAAGTAGTAGTTTAAATTATCCATTAACTGTTAAAAAACTATGATACAATTTGAATTTATTGGAAAAATAGTTATTGGATAGTTTAAATTAAAATTTTAAAAGTTAATATTAAATAATTCGTGAGAGTTAACAAACTCAAACTGTTTAATAGTTATTTTCTAAGAAATTCAAATTATGTTATAATTTTATTATAATTAATAAATAATTTTGATCTATTAGTTTTTCTTCTCTATAAATTGAGTTTCTGTGTCTGCCTATAATCAGAGACCAATATATAATGAATTATAAAATATTTCAGACCTATTTGTACCGAAATAAAGATTAGGGACCGATTTAACGAGAATTAAAGGTTTTGGGACCATTATTGCTATTTACTCCTATCTATCAGCAGCAAGACAAAGTTTCAAAATAAAGGAAATCAAATTACAAAAGTCTCTCTGTCGGGCTAATTTAATTTCTTCGAATTTCCTTCCGCTCGGCTAAGTGGAACAGTCAGGTCCTGCTCGACCTGTCGAGGCTCTGGACTGACAGTCCGAGTGTGAGTTTGTCACGGTACGAAGATGATGAAGCTTGGGCGCTTCTGCCTCTCCAGGTCATACCTTAACTTCTTCTTTTTTAATCTTATTTTTCTCTTCCTTTTGTTTATTTTTTCGTTCCTCGTGTCTGAGAAGGAGAAACCAAATTTTTTTTGGTTCGGATAGAAGTTTCAAGCTCTTAGGTTTTGCGAATCCCTGCCCTCGCGGAGCTACTTTACAATTCCCTCTCTTATTTTAATTATTCCGAATTCATAACCAAGTGATGCTTTTTTCCTCGTCTTGGTTGGGCAATCTTATAGCAATTTAAGTCGGGTTTGTTATTACCTTGTGAACATGCGGTGGTCTTTTCTGGGCATCCCCTAGTCTATTTTAGCAGTTCGAAATTTATGAGTCTTTTCTTTTTTTTTTTTTTGGCTGGATGGAAACAGGCTCCGTTCTTCTGAAAAGTTGTTGCTAGGGAAAGTTTGTGGATATGGAGATGCTTCAGGCATTACAACTGTTGCTCAAGACCTAGTTGGAACTGGTTTGTTGTTAGCTGATCTTTGTTTATGGTCTCTTTCACATCCCCACTACTCTGTGGTCATTTCTGCCCTCTATTATCTAAGTTTACAGGCAGCTCTGCTGCTCGAGTATTTGCCCCTTACACTGTATACAAGGGAAAAGCTGCGCTCTCTGTTCAGCCCATTTTACCGACTTTTAGTAAGCTAGATGTATGGTTGAAGTCCTTACTCCATTACTACCCATCACTAACTACCCCATCTAATTTGATGTTGATTTTATTTGTGTCTATTATTCTACAGTCTGGGGACTTCCGACTTGAACGCAAAGGTGTTATGTTGTTTACTTTCTGGCCTGCAGTTGGTGAACGCAAATATGATTGGGAAAAGAGGCAGGTAAAATTCTATTAATTTCTTTTTCTATTCTCTCCTTTGATTTACACTTGAGATTTTTACATTCTGCCATCCTTGATGAATAGTTCTGCTGTGGAACTGATCTCCAAATTTCAAATAATGTGATGGCGTTTTGTTTTCATTTTGAATTATTTGTTTATTTAGCTTTTTTATTACTCTAGCCCTGAATGCAATTTTCTCCATTTTGCATCAAATGTTGGAGTCCCTTCACCCTGTTGTTTGAGGAATTAAATAGCTATTGGATTTCCCTTTTCATGGTGTTTGTTAATCGGTTTAAATGCACCTTATTGTTGAAGTATGATAGATTCTCATTAAATCATATACTATAAATTGAATGCAAATAACATCGGACATGGAACTAAGTCAGTGTCTATTAATAGCAAAAGAATCTTTTCCTTGAAGTTGTTGATAAATTGTTACTGATTTGTTTTGATCATTTCAAACGAAGGAAAACAAAATCATAGGGAAATAGTTTGAATTTTTTTTCCTTGGCAATGTCTGTCCATTTCATGTTCCCATTAATGCTGAACCTATCCCACCTCTTTTCCCTCAAAGCTCAGTCGATTTATTTCCATCATTTCCTACATTAGTCTCTGTACCTCATATTAAATCTCTTCAATGACTTTATATTTGGTTTTATTGCAGCATTTTGGTTTTTCACCAACAGAGGTTGGCTCTTTGTTAAGTATGACTCTTCGTGATTCTGCAGAGTTCTTCCATGACCCTGCAATGAAATCGAGGTTGATTATAGTTCTTTTTGCCCTCTAAATATTACTTTTCCTAGAAAGGATGTAACTAAACATTTGTAGATTATTTCACAATCATTTGCTGATTTTCTGTCTGCAAATATTACTACAGCAATTCTGGTCAAGTGAGGAAAAGCTTCTCTATAAGGACACTTGATGATGGCACTGGCTTCTTCATTTCTCTCTGTAAGTTTTATTTCTTCTTGAGTTTGCTTTTTGTTTTAGATTTAAAGCCTTTCTATCAAAGAATGTTCCCTTTTCCAGAATGAGATTTTTTTGGAAAATGAGGGATGTATTAAGCTATAAAAGTGAAAATCTGATGTAAGAAAGACTGTAGCCTAGGCTTGTAACTTCTTTTTTGGGATGAAAGGAGAAGAAATTGTAGATTTCTACCTTTCTTTATTTTGGCAAGTTTGGACCAAAATCTTCTGAGGTGGGTCTGTTCAAGGTGATTGGTGGATATTTTACTGTTTATATATTTGAAAGCTTCTAATGACAGGATGAGAAAAGATGAAAAATTTTGATGTTGGCCTCATAACTTACAATCAACCCCTACGAACATGAATTATTGTTCATGGAAAACTTGAAAATCTAAAAGTTATGTGTTTTTCACTGTTTTTGACTTTGAAGTCATAAAAAGTGAGTTTGTGGCATCCAATGTATTACAGAGTTCCCATGCTCCCTAGTCAAATTTATGTTATAGTCATTGTTTAATGGAAAAAAGGAAAACGTAAGGAACCTATAAGGATCTTGTCACTCCAAAGGAGAGGAAAAAATTGGTTGATCTGGAGCCAAAAGTTTCTGCTGGTGAAGGGGTTTGAATCTGTTACTTAGTACCTAAAAATTGCGAATTATCCAACAATATGTGAGCATGCAAAGAGGTTGAAATGCATTGGGTGGTCTGCCCTTCAAGAAGGTTATTGCCCTAGTGTTGACACAACACATTTAACTCATAATTTGATCTCTTCTTCCGCTTTGCATCTGCTTATACCTGGTATAAGTGATGCCAAAGTTCAATAGGTTTTTTATAACTTATAAGGAAAGAGGTGGGGTGGGATGGTGTAGTTTTATGCTGTGCTGAAGAAATCTCTGTTTATCGATTGTTTACCATGTAAAGTTCCTCTTTGAAATACAGGCTAATTAGTAGCTAGTCCTTCAGCTTGTCATTTTCTTTAATTGTTAGATTATTGTTTTTAACTTGCAGCTGTTCAGAATAACATTCTTAGGACAACTGAACGTTTTTATGTTCCTTTTACGGTCGCTGAATTTGCAGTGTTGAAGACAGCTTGCACTGTAAGATAACTTGATTTTATCCGCTCTTTGGGATAACTTTTTACTATTATCTGATGATCCATTTTCATTAGCATTGTGATATTCTTTACAAGCTGAAAGAGGAATGGTAGATGGTTATGTATACTTCATGTCAATGGTTCTGAAACGCATATTTGGATTGTATGTTCAAATATTACAACTTTGTTGCTTTTGCACATGCATAAGAAAGTATTTTAGGTTTTGGCATGTCTGTTTGTGACGTGTAAGATCAGACTACTGTGCTCTGATAACCATAATTTTGCTGATTGTCTTCAGTATACCTTAATTTAGTATATTCCATGTGATATACACTTATTAACGTAGGACTGATTAATCTTTGCTGGCTCCTTGTTGCTTCTGATAAAGGAAGCCAGTTCTGAACTATATACTCTTCTGAAGCTTTCTTTTCAACTTTTATTGAAATTAATCTAAATTAACATCTTCACCGTCTTGGGACAATTTACATTGAAATACTCTAATGCTGTTCTGCTGAAGGAAAGATTCTTTGGCATGAAAGCAGTCTGTGTTCATAGTCGTATTCTTTCATAATGTTTACTTATGTGTACATTTTGTCCAAGCCAGGTACGTGTTATTAAGGTTTGGCTGATTTGATGGACTTGTCTGTTCATTTTGTCCATTGGACAGTTTGCTTTGCCCCACATCATGGGTTGGGATCGACTAACAGGCAAGTCGGTGAGGAGGTCAGACTTGAGGCCCCCGAAGGTGGACGGACAATTGGAGCTAGAGTGGGACAGATGAAGCTGATGCATCTCATGAGAAAAAAGTTTTTGTTTGTGGTGGTGCTCAGTGACATACGGAGGTGGGCATTCAAATGCTGTTTGTAACTAAGACTTTGCCTGCTTGCATCATGTTTTCAGGTACATTGCTCGCTGAACCTTGTGTCCGCTGCACTGCCTATTGTGTTAGTGATAGTTGTATTGGGATGTTGTCTTCAACGGCTGGATGGCGATCCTGGTGAAATGAAAACTTCTTAACAGTAGCATTATTTTTTTTTCTTTTTCTTTCAAGTGATGTCAATTTTCTAGTACTATTTCTTTTTAAATTAACTATTTATTTGTTCATGCATCGGTTCAGTTCTTGGTAATGAGCGCCTGTTGCTTCTAACTAAAGTGCAATCAAAAGTCCAGTGGCGGCCGGCGGTCTTTCGACCCGATCACCCTAAGAACACTACGTGCATAATGGGCTAAAACTAGACAGACATAAAACTAGGATGGTAGTCAGAATATGGGTTAAAGTTGAGAAGTGGATGACACGATACATTTTACAATTAGGGATGACAATTGAGTGAGTTGGCCAGGTTTGAGTTAGATCATTTAGATTTAGGTTTAATCGGATTAGTATGAATTCGAGTTCAAGTCGGGTCATTTGAGATCAGATTGATTTCGAGTTGGTAGATTTTATGTTCGGGTTCGGGTTGGACAGGTTTATTTGGGTTCGGGATCAATACAAGTTAGGTCGATTTTAGTTCCGGGTAGTTTTAGGTCGGATTATTTAGGTTTCGGGCCAAATTTAGGTTGATTAGTTGGGTTTATCTGAGTTACTGGTGTACATAGTGAAAATCTCCGTTCAATTTTTTTTTCCCTGTTTTTGTTAAAATTTAAATTAAATAATTTGATTTTTGGTGCAATTAATTTACTTTAATTTTTTTTTCTTAGTATGTTGAATTAAAAAATTCATATTTTTGTTAATTATGTTCCGACAAATTTCCTATTATATCCAACTTTTGATGTGAAATTGTAATGAAATATAACTCTAGTTCACTATTATACTATTAGTGACTAAACTATAAAATTTTAAAAATTTTGGATGAAAATGCAAAGATTTGAGAAGTTTAGGTACCCATGTTGTAATTATTTTGAGTGACTAAAATGAAAATTTTAAAAATTTAGGTATCTGATTGTACTATACTTAAAAGTTTAGGGACTAATGTTATAGTTTTGACAATTACCTACCAAAATCATCAATCTTTTTCATTACTTAATTTATAAGAACTAAAATATGAAATTTATTAAATATAGAAGTCTTTGAATATGGAAGTTACTAAATATGAATGTTAAAAAAAATGTTTGTTAAATATGAAAACCTCCCAAATATATGACTTATTAAATAGGAAAAGTAATAGAAGAGGAAACTTAAGGTTTATGGTAAAAGTTAGGATTAAGCCGTTAACGTTTAGATAAGAGTTATAAATAAGATTAAGTGTTAAGGTTTATGGGTAGGGGATAAGCATAAGATTAAGTGTTAAGGTTTAGGAGTTTAGGTTAAGATTGAGGATTTATGGTTAAATTTACAGTTTAGGTTTATGTTAAAGGTCAAGGTTTCAATTAGGGTTAGAGTTTTGGATTTAAGATTTAGAGTTTAGGATTAAGTATATGGTTTACAGTTAGGATTAAGGGCTTATAGTTTATATTAGGGTAAATGTTTAGGGTTTTGAGTTTAGGTTTAGGGTAGAGTTAAGGGTTTGGAGTTTATAGTTAAGGGTTTAGATTTTATAGTTTAGGATTTATGATTTAGAATTGGGAGTTTAATGTTTATAATTTAGGGTTTAAGGTTTATAGTTTAGGATTTACCTTTGTCACTAAAATAGGGTGGGAATGTTAGTAATACGGGATAGGGAAAGAGTGTTAATACTAGTGGAAGAAAAAATTATTAAAAAACTTAGTTTGACTAGATATAAAAATAACCTAATTCGAAACATTTAAATTTATTGAGTCAAATTTCAAACAAAGAAGTGAAGGATATTAATTAAATTAAATTTGAAATACCCTAATTTAATAAAATGAACTATATTAGATTGCTACAAAAAAATTGCTAAATTAATATTGTGCGGCAAACTAGAAATTTAAAAGCAAATAATCTAAAAAGAAAAAAAAATGTTGCGGGATAACAATTCAACAGACAACAATTTTTCATGGTATGACTGAAAAAACAAAAAAGTTGTGCGGCAAATGAAAATTGAAAGCGAAAAGTGAAACCCTAAACCAAATTTGAGAAAGTCACCAATTTGGCAATTTGCCTTTTAACAAAACAAATTGCAAAACAGAGTATCCTCAGACCTGCTCCCTCTCGGCTTTGGCTATTTCACTGATCGGTCGGCCCATCGGGTTCCCTCTCGTAATCGCTGGTCTTGTCGCTTAGAAATTACCCTGCCTAATAGAACAGACGGAAGAAATCAGTCCCTCTGCAGTCCGCGCACCTCCACCAGCCTCAGTGGTGGACCAATGAAGGGGCACGGGGGTGCTGCCGGCCCCCGAAAATTTTGGAAATCTATAGATATGAGGTACTAAATTGGTTAATTCGAGAGAAATTGGGGACTGAATATGTATTCTTGCCCCCCGAAAATTATTGAAGAATATAGAGGTGGGGGACAATCCTGCAGGTGCTGAAGAAAATAGGGACCAAATGAGTGATTCTCCCCTCAAGCCTCTAGCAGCCATTTTAATGTATAAGAAACGGCATCGTTTTTCATTTACCCCTTCAAAATCCCAATCTCCCTCTCGGTCATTCCAATTCCAAAATCGCAACTGGTGCTAGTGCTCGAGCAGCTCGACAACGACCTCCGCCTCCCTACCGGCTACCGCCTCGTCGTCCCTGTTCTCTGTCGACTCACCTCATGGGCCCGTACTCCCTGGGTCCTGCTCTCGTCTGACTCGTCAACTCGCCTAGTGATTCACCAGTCACCACCGTCATCACGATTCGGGTTTGCCGTTCGGCTTTCTCGTCTCACTGGCACCGGCCACCGGGCGTCCTCCAGCTCCGCCCATCCTCCGTTCGACTTCCCCCGACCCCGTGAATCCGTGATTCATTTGGTGCGACTACAATTTGCCTCGGTAAGTCAGCGTTTACTGTTTAAGTGATTTTGTTTGTTTGAGTGATTTTCTAATTTTTTAAGTGATATTGATATTGTATTGGCTTTGAAATCTAAATATTGGTTAATTGATGGAAGAGGAACAACCGAACAAGGTTGCTTTGTGAGACAAAAATCTACAAAAAATTGCTGGGTTTGTATAAAATTTTACACATTTATTAATTTTTCGACCTCATCCCCCGAACAAAAAATCCTGGTTCCACCACTGACCAGCCTTACCCCTTCCCACCGTCATAGGCCACCATTTTTGTTTCTTCAGTCAATCAGCACTCGGTAGCCACGATTCCAGGTCGAAACTCCTTTCATTCCATCATCTTCTTCTCTGCTTGAATCTGCTTTAAGATACCTACTATCTTTGACAATTTATTTTTCTCACGTTAAGAGGAGCTATTTTGAAAATTGGGCATCCTACTTCATTCCTTGTGGTTAATACGCGAGATGTACTTATGCAAGTAGCTTTGGCAGAATGAGCAGGAGTAAAAGACATTTGTTTGATATATGGAATTATTTTTAAGTAGTTAAACTTGTTCTCTTTAATAAAAAAAGGTTATTAAGATTTGAGAATTGAGAACTTATTGTTTACATAAAAATAATTGCTGATACAGTGATATTGAAAAATATTAGTAATTGATTTGTGACTTAGTAGAAATGCTTAACAAAATGTTTGCAACTTTACCATTGTTAATGTTAAATTGTGAAGTGTAATGACATTTGCATTTGTATTCATTTAGAATTTTTGAGTATTGTTAGGATTCATGCATCTATAGCATTTGCATTTAGAAATGCTTAACATAGCATTTGTATTCATTGATTTATAAGACTCTTACGTAAAGCATATTATTTTTGTTAATTTATTCTTTAAAGATCCCTATATAAAAAATACTACTTTCATAGCATTTTAAAGTTTCTAAAATGGTATGGTCATAATTGTGTGTAATTTAGATAAATAAACAATATATAAACAAACTCAAGTTTTTACATCTTTGTCGATCATATATTTATGTTGATTTGGGCTAAAATCAGGTCTTGCCAGGGCTAATCATCGGGTCATTTCAGGTTTAGTCTAATTTTGGTTCAATTCAATTTGGATTTGGGTCATTCAGGTTTAGGTCTCGCTTCAATTGGATTCAGGTTCAGGTCGGGTTGGGTACAGTTAAGTTTGGGTCATTGACTTTTTTTGTTCTTTTTTAGTTTAGGCTTAATAATAACATTGACAACAAAAGTCACGTGAAAGAGAAAAGTGAAAAAAAAAAGGAAAAATCTCATGAAGGAGATGAAATTGAGTATTGAATTGTTTACATTTCCTGACATAAGCTCTGTGATGTGAGTGCTGATGCCACTATTGATTTGCAATTTTCTTAGGGCCTCATGGATGAGTTTAAAGGATCAAAACAAGAAGACTAACTCAACAATTAAGGTTCCAAACATTCTTATCTTATAGAGAAGTAATAGAATTACACATTATTATTGTTATTATTATTATTATTATTATTATTAAGTCCGTCCAAATCTGCCACCGCTGTTAATTGACGCTCACCAGGTACCCGCTGTTTCTAACCCTAGTGAATTGGTCTCCGTTAGCTTCCCCTTTTCTCTGTTCAACCAACCAGCATGACCGCCAGGAGGGGAAATTCAGTATTGAATTGTTTACATTTCCCGACATAAGCTCTGTGATGTAAGTGCTGATGCCACTATTGATTTGCAATTTTCTTAGGGCCTCTTGGATGAGTTTAAAGGATCAAAACAAGAAGACTAACCCAACAATTAAGGTTCCAAGCATTCTTATCTTATAGAGAAGTAATAGAATTACACATTATTATTGTTATTATGATTATTATGATTATTATTATTAAGTCCGTCCAAATCTGCCACCGCTGTTAATTGACGCTCACCAGGTACCCGCTGTTTCTAACCCTAGTGAATCAGTCTCCGTTAGCTTCCCCTTTTCTCTGTTCAACCAACCAGCATGACTGCCAGCGGCCGGCCCTGTGCAGAAACTGCCACTAGCTCATGGCCTCACCCTCGCCCGTTTTTAAGTCACTCCAGCTTGAAACTCTCCACCTATTCCCACAGCACCAGTTCGATGATCCACAGTTGCGTGGAAGGTTATTTGGATCGTCGAGTTGAGGTTGAAGGTTGAGTAGACACAAAAATGTTTGATGAATCAGTTGCATTCTAATTCCTCATTCGTGCGAGTATATTGTTCATATAATGGTTTGCATGGTGTAGTTTTCAGGTTTCAGTTAAATTTCCAAGAATTCCTTCTGGGGTTCAGACATCGTTGAAGCAGTATTCTTTAATCCTCCAAGCCCAACTGAATAAATTCAACAACAGTTAAATGCAATGGAAAAGGACATAGGTACATGGCAAGTGATCCATATACCTGATAAGCCACCACTACCTCATAATCAACAACCCACAGGTTAGGATACTTTAATCCTCCTATATTGTTGTTCTGTGTCTTTTTTTGCTGTTGTTGTTCATCTGTCTTGATATGTTTTCTTTGTTGCTTTTACACGTACAGTTGATGTTTATGCCTCTGCAGTTGAACCAAAGCTTGCCAACACGCTTGTCAGGTATTTTGGCATCCGTGTTCATCCGTGTTGCTTTCTACAATGAATGAGATATTTTTCTGATTTGCACCTACATATCCATCCATCCATCAAAACATCCTACTAAATCGACTTAATTTTGAATTTTTTTACCAATGGCTTCATATTTTGTTTTGTGGACATTTGTTTGGCTAAATTTGATGAGAATATTTATGCTTTGAAGCTTTTTCATGAAATTCTTTTTCTTGAATCACAGGCACCTTAATCAAGTAGCACCATTGGAAGATCTTCGTCATGTGAAGCGTGTTTGGAAGAAGTATCATGAAGAAGGTGTTTGACCTACTTTTCCTGAGTGTTCTTTTTAATTTGCCCACAGACATGCTGGCACGTGTTATGAAGTGATTTTATCTGTGATAGAATATTTGCTTCTGATTCTTTTCTATTCAGAAAGGCTAGATGTTCACAATTTGATTGTTTATAATGCTCTTATATGATTTAGAACTTATTGGTTGCATGATTAAGTAACTGTTTGGGCCTATAGGAATGTTATGAATAATATCCATATCTAGATAAGGTGCAATTTCCTTTGGGTGATTGATTGGGATGGCTGTACACTAACAAATGAAAGGCATATGAATAATGCTGAAATCTTTTGATGCCCAGAAGATCCAAAAGGGGCACAAATCTCATTGTTGATAAATAAAACGATACATTTTCTTTGTACAGATGTTTGAAATCATTTGTTCTAGTTTCAGTTTAGTAGTTGTTGGTATAAGTGGAGTCTCACTCCTAACCTGCTTGCTTATCTTACTATGGTGACATTCAGGGCTCTGATTCATATATTTATTGACAGAAGGCTTGTTTGACAGGACAAACTAAGTTATCTGTGATATTATGTCTCGCTGGCGATGATGAAACTCGATCCAGAAACATGCCTAAGGAAGTACAAGAGCTTGTCAACAAGTACCACTTGAGTTCTTTTATTGCAAAAGTGGGTCCTTTTTTTTATTTTTTTGAGCTGCTTATATATGCCTCTCTTTTTCATGAAAGTGATCAAGTGCCACAGAAAATCAGCTAAATGTTTGTTAAAATTACTTATGGATAACAGAATTATGTATGATAAGAGATGATCAACTCTCAGTAGTTGGTTTTCTGTCTTGATCAATGGCAGTTGTGTTGTGTTGAGGTGCCCTTTCAAGTTTTTTTTAAAGTAAAGAGAAGCAATAATCCATTAATTTGATAAATGACTCATTCTTTTAAATATTTGCATTTTTAAATATGGAGGAAATTTGTTAATGTGGAACCGTGCAGTTCTAAACCCCACATTCAAAAGGATTTATTGTTAAAAGAAATTGTTACAAGTATCCATGAGTTATATTCAACCCTATTAATTGCTATTGAAAAGTATAACAACAGTATTGACATTTAATGAGTTGCTAGCACTCATTCATATGTGGTTCAAAGCAGAGGAATGAGGAATTGATATTGTTGGTCTCTTCTTCTGGTGTAGTCATGATAGCCATTCCTCATTTTTTAATCTTTATAGGTGTATAAATATGCGGCATCATCAAAAGCAGAATGGGAAGAGCAATGCAAGCTATGGCCAACCTCCTATCATCCACCAACTTAGTAAGTTGTGGTTCATTGGTTATGTAACTTCTTCCAACAGGTTGAGAGCTATTTATGCTTAATTCTCTTCATCTTTGCCTTTCATATGGTTCCTTGATTCATAGAAATTTTTTCTAATCTGGATAATGGTACCAAAAAAATTTACGGCCTATTTTTTCTGTTATAGCTTCTTTCATTTCACATCTGTTTTGATACAGATTTTAGAGAAGTGTTTGTGGCTAAAATTTACTTTTTTTTTTCTCCTCTTCAGATCAATAAAAGTTCCAACTGTCTGACAGGCAGCTTCAGAAACTTTTGATCACGTTCTAATCACAATAAATTGTTGAGTTGCAATTGTTTCAGTTATTTTGTATTACACGAGACAAGTTTCATTGTAATGCCAAATAGGTTCCAACAATCACTAAACCCGATATATGCACTTGTAGATTTACATTCAGCCAACAACACATGGCACTATTGTTTATCTTATGCCATTAATAAGGGATCAATTTTGGAATTTTGATATCTTTCACGAAATAGCATGAATGTATCCTTTCTTGGACGGTGAAAACATTAGTTATAGCTGTCTAACTTGTATTCTGGTACTCTTCTTGTTTGGCCAGCAATATTGATGGGATTACTGGATTTAATGAAGATGACACTTCTGCAATTTTCGAATATATGAAACTTGCAATTGGTTTGGCCACATCTGCTGATGATTTGGTATGTATTTCAATTTCTCCATGCCTACATGCTTGCTTGCTAACTGTTGTGCACACTGTTATTCAGAATCAGGCAAAGGTATCTTTGTCAGAGGTCATCTTGATGTTTGTAGTTTTCAATTTGCTCAAGTATTCCTCTACAATTGGTGTGCCATACTCCCTACATTTTCGTGTTGGAGTAGGGATTTCAGTCCTTCGACCTTGTCAGTTAAGCCAATCCATTGCTAATTTCATGCCTTCAATGTGCATCTAAGTAACATCATAAGTTTACGGGGTAACATACTTCATTTAGATGTGCAACTTACAAGAAAGTAGTTCTCTTTCGATTTGTTTTGCCACATTAGAAATACTTGTACCAGCTTGTCTGCAGTGAATATATGCTATTTGCTCCTACAGCTCCTAAAGTTTAATACATTCTGCTGCAGACTGTTAATGCTGCTGTTATAGTGGAGCCTTCACTTAAGGAGATTATCACAACTGCCTGTGATCAAGTTTCTTCCCGATGTATTTCAAGGAACAAATCAAGCATTAAATCATGCAGCTCTAACACTGTTCTCTATAGAACAGTTGAATGTTTACCTTGGCCATCAAATGAATCTTCTGATAATGTGAAATCTTTATATGCTGGTGTTGCTTGTTTGAATCCATGGCAGTGGGATAAGCAACCACTAGAATCCAGCTGTACTTATTGGCACCCCCTACAACATGCAGCCATGGTTGCTATTGAAATGTCTGCTGCCCGGGACAGACATTTATACCCTTCTTCCAGACCATCTGAAGATAAGTGGTGTGAAGTTGATTGCACTATAATCCATTCAGAAGGTTCTGCATCAAAAAGGCAGAAAGTTGGTACTTTAAATCTGACCACATCACCGTCTACTATGTCAATTGAGCCTAACTGATATTCCAACCAGTAGATCATTTCTAAATGGTTGACTAGACAAGCTTGAGATCCTTATCCTGTTACTTGGTGTGGGAGATGTTTGAGAATTGGTTGTTTTAGTTTCGTTCTACATTCCTTTTGAGAAATTTGCTTAGTTCTAAATTCTTGGGAGGCTCATCTTTTTCAGGCTCTAAACACTAGGTTTAGAAATTGTATGGGCCCAAAACCACTGGTCATTGTAGAAGGAGTGCATCTAAAGCATCTAGAAAATCCAAAATAGCTGTGGAAGGATTACAGGAATCATAAATATTGTTGAATGCTCTCTATTTTTAGTCAAGTTTTGAAGTCCTTCAGAATTCCCCATTTGTGGCATTCACCATATATTTCTTTGTTGGTACTGCAGATCAAGGATGATGGGGGACATAATTGTGGAGGCTCCTGTTCCTTGTCACCCAGACATTATCTTTGTACTGGCTATGATATTTACCTTGTTTGGGAGCCTTGTACATTGTAAGTATGGAAACAGCAAAGATTTCTTACCGCATTTTCTGTTCCCGGCAATATAATGTTCCTGAGTTTGATGACAGTGATTTAAAAAGATTTACTAAGCTGAATTGGTTGTTGGGCCTTCACATGTTTATAGGGTTTTGTTGTTATCAAAGAAGGGTGAATCCATTATGATACACCATGGTATTCTCCTGGAGTTTTTTTATTTTCTGTCATGTATATTAGTTACTGAACATTTATGCATGCAATTATCAATGGTTTCTGAAGACCTGCTAGCTGTTGGATAGGTGTCTTTGGTACTGAGGAAATAGTTGTACGGCAATATCATATTTCATTTCAATTGCAACCTTTATAATTGTGCCCAAGTTTTTTTTCGTAGACCTGATGATAATACTGTCATTATTTGAAGTCATGACGTCTAATTCGTATTCAGGTGTGCAATGGCATTGGTTCATCAACGAATCAGGCGCATATTTTATGCTTTCCCGAACCCTGGAGCAGGTGCATTAGGCAGTGTGGTGAGACTACAGGGTGAGAAAAGCTTAAACCATCACTATGCAGTTTTCAGAGTACTACTTCCAGAAGGAGTCCTTGAGAAAAACTGAGCCATTGTTCCTGGAGACTTTAGCAAGTGCGGGTGCATGGTTCAGACATAAGGCAGAAGAGAAGTCCCCAAATTGCAGAACCCTAGTGTGTGTTGGGGCTATAACTCGGAGTCACTTCCACTGGCTGCTGATATTTCATTACAAGTTCCTTTCTGGATCTTGTACTTGAGGAGAAACAAAAGTTTCCTAGAACCGTAGAATTATTTGATAGTGAACTAACCATAAACTGGTCAACTTTCTTTTTGTTAGTTGAGTACACCTTTATGACCTTTTTAAGGAAAAAATATTTAAAAAGAATAACGTGAAACCTTCAGGAAAGAAGTGGAACGAATATAAACACAAGGCTGGATGGTGCTATCAAATTCCAGTATTCATTGCGGGAGGAGGGCCAATGTCATTATATTGTAGTCATTAGTAAACGACACCGTAAACAAATGCCCCAAAAAATGAAGTTACGAACATGTGATAGGTGTGAAATAAGTGTTTCATGATACAGCTTGATCGGTATAGAACAGTAGCCCAGACATAAAAACAAGCCTCTCCAAACTTTGTGGTGGGGTAGATATTGCTGTACCGTTTATCATCAATAATTCAGTGTTGACAGTTATGCCACAACGTGCATTCCTTCAAGAATGAATACGTGAGAATAGGGAACCACTCGCTACAAAATACCAGGTGCGACCCTCAGTTCGTTTAACGAAAAATGCTGGAAAATTGGTTCATAATTTGTTCTTCGTGAACAAAGCCAATTGGAATTATCTGTTCATACAACTTCATAATGAGACTGACAATTTAGGCTGAGAAATCAAGGGCCAATCTCCTTTTCTTGGCCCCAAATCAGTGTTGGTTCGGTTTTTGGTGTGTGGCTAGTTGCTAGTGGAGGATCTTCCACTGTTAAACAGGTTAAAAAGAGGGAGAGCAGAGATTTAGACGGAGCAGAGATTTATGCACGGTCCTGCATAAGGTGCATGCGCCATTAGAGGCAGACATATTTACACCTAGAGGGGGACTTCTGCAAAATCAATACAACAGATTCACCTCTAACTTTGCCATATCCTTGTGTGTGATTTAAGGTTAGTACTAACATTTCTAAAGCAAACAAAAGAATAAACCACTAAAATGGACAAGACCATATCAATCCTTCAAATAGGAAAAATAAACAACTAGTTTGTAGCTAGAAAAGTTTCAAAGTTGGATTCAAGTGACAATGTGAAGCTAGTTCAGCCTATCACAAAGACAAGACAACATATCTCATCCGGAATTCACTTCCCTCCAACATTTTTTCCTTTAAAAAATGCTGAATTCCTAAGGCCCAGGGCCAATTCGTTTTAACTTTAGCCAATTGACTACAAAATGACTTTTTCTTATTTTTACATCTTTTTTACTTGAAACTAATTTTAATTAAAAGCCAATATTATGTAGCTACAATAATCAATTAAAAATATAATTTTTATAATCTTACTAATTTTTTATGAATTTTTCTAGTTTCAAGTCTTAAAAAAGAAAAATTCATAAAAATTTAACAACATCCTAAAAATTTACTTTCAAATTGATTATTGCATCTATATAACATTAACTTTCAAATGAAATTGGTTTCACGTAAAAAAGATGAAAAAGTTAAAAAAAGTCAATTGACTTTAGACGAAACGAATTGGCCCTATCCCTCAACTTACATCCACAGCAGCACCAACTTGTTTTAGAATAAGCAAACAGAAAGGACCCACATAAGTACCAATTCAAGGTAAACTGGTGGATCAAATATATCACCTGTCTAATGACAAATCAATGCACCAAACAATATTTTGATTTTACCAAAAAGTAGAACTGAAATCTACAAATGCAAAATGTTGCAATCAGAAGAATACAAAGAGTTAGACCAATGCCTGAAGTTTAAGTCTCCATCAACTTTGAGACATCACCCAAGTCACATGAAGATAGCTGCACAAAAGAGGTTAATAAATCTCGTTATAATAATAATAATAATAATAACAATAATAATAATAATAAGTGCAAAAAATTAGAATACCACTCAATCATAGTACTGATATTTTGATTACCTCGATACTCGTTCTTTGCCATTTAGTTACATATCATTCCACCTAAATAGTGAGGGAAAAGTACATGTAACGTATCAGCAACTTTTGTCTTGGCATCATCTGCTTTATCCTTGATTTGATGAAGATGTAGAAATACATCTCTAAAGAACACGAATTTGCCTACAGGTCCCTCATAATCTCCATAAGTTGAACTTGGTGCTTTCTTTTCAATGAAGGATATCGAGGCACTTTTGCTTTATAATGTCTTCACCTTGTAGTTCATTCAAAAACTTTTCAAAACCTAACAAAAATCAATCCATGCCCTATCAGATGACTTCTGAAACGAACGTAATGCAACAAACGTATCATCCAACCTTTCAGCAGTATAAAAGCATGAATAATTCCGAATGAAATCTGCCTGCTCCCAATAAAAAAAATGAATATCTGTGAGTAAACTAATTAAATTATAAATAGTACGCAACAAAAATTAAATAAACGGGATGTCAAAGAAAGAAAAACAAGTTATACATACAAAAACTTATCTCTGATGCTCATGAAATCAAGAAGCGTCACTACATCATCGGGTAGAGTGAATGAACCACCCCCAGTGCATAACTCTTTATCGTTAACAGGTCGTTCACCCCTAACCACAACCACATTTGCTTGAACATATATGTTGTTCAACTCAAAATTTTCCGGTGTACAGAACACTAAATCTAAGTACAAAATATCTAAAAGACCTTTTACTACAATTTGACCCCTTCCAGTAAGCCTTCTTGTCTTGCGTTGTCCGGAGGATATTTCATAAGTAGCAAGGTTACTGTTTAAAAACTCTTGTATAGGTACCAAGCCGAATAATGTTTCCTGTTAAATTGATATACACATAAGAAAAGTATCCATCACTAATTAATGAACAAAAATGACCAATATCACTACTAACCCACCCTGGTTTGTCAATATTTAGAGCTGTTGCATGTCCAAATTGCCTTATCAATTCATCTACCGAAAACAAAAAAAAAATAATAAAAATCTTCATAAAGTTTATTTCCATGTAAGATGATTGAAATATTATTAAATAAGAGTTAAGAGTTCAAGGGAGTAAAGAAGCATGAAGCTCGGTAACTGGTGATAAAGATAATTGCTACCAAGGTATTAAATATTGTTACCGTTAAGTATACTACACTCTAAATTTTTAAGGTATACCACATGGTATACCGCACAGCATATTATTACTGTTTTCACAGAAAAATAGATATTAAAATATTATTTTAAAATAACATAAATTTAATATTTTTTTTAACATATTTTATATGTATTCTAATTTTTCTCATCATAATTTATCAAATATAAAAAAACTATATATGATGGAAGATATTTTTTAATAAAAAAAACATAAAAAATATGTTATATATATAGAGAGAAAAATAAATAATACTTAGAAAAAAATTAATTTATTGATATAAGAGAAAAAATAATACTTTAATAATAAAAATATATTTTCTAATACCACATTGAGCTTTTATGTGACTTAAAGTAATCATTAAATTTTTATGTTAGCTAAGAAAAGTAACCAAACAAATAAAAGTAAATATTTTTTTTAATGATATATGTATTAATTATATTTTAATATTTTATATATTTATGATATGTTGATGTAAAATGACAAAAAAAATATCTCATACGTATCCGTAAAAAATAAAATGCCGCGATACGTACCTCGCATTATTTGCGGTATATTGTGTTTTTTGAATAAAATATATATAAAAAGTGAGTGATATGCAAAATATCGCGCTATACAACATGATAAAATGACAAAATATGAAAATATTTGTACTGCAGTACACCATGGGTATACTGCGGCATTTAACTTCATGCTTGCTACTCACGCTTGGACGTCCCACCCCTACTTTTCCTAGGCATCTTGAGCTAATATTATTCACACAAAAAAAAAAAAAACAAAAAAAATCAGTAAGCAAATACAACTACAAACACGCCAAAGGAGGCATGAAAAAAAATTAGAGAATCAAAGAGAGGTTTAAAACCAACTATAAAGAAACAAACTAGCAAACAAAATAAGGACACGAAAGAGAAGGAAAAAAAAACATGCAGCACATGAGACAACAATTAGCACGAGAAGCAACGGTGAACGAGGAGGCTGGAGCGACGACGTGGGAGAGCGGGCAAACGAGGAGGGCAGCGTGATGGTAGCTGCGGCCGTTCAGGATTGGTAGGAGGACAGCAGCGAAGGAGGGTGTTCGAATCAAAGGAGCAGACTTCGAGCAGAGCAGTAGATGCACAGAGGCGAGAGTAATATGTTGGGGTTGCTGCAAGGCAGGCTGGGGGTTGGGATGGGAGGCCACTTAATTTAGGGCTAGATTTAGGTGTAATGGGCCTAAGCAAGCAAATTAGGGAATGAGCTGGGTTGGGTATAGAAATCATGGAATTTTGAGTTCAGGGCCTATATTCGGGTTAATCGGGTGGTTTCCAGTTTGACCCGAACCAACCCAACTTCTCTATCCTTGAATAAGGTTTTAGGGTAGGGTTATAAATGAATCGAACGAATACGAATAAGCTATGTTCATGTTCGTTCGTTTAACTTTAAATGAACTCGAACACAAATGCGAACAATAAACATATGCAACTTCTCTGTTCATTTTCGTTCATTTATTAATAAACGAACATGAACACGAGCACGAACAATTAAACCTAATGACTACCACCAATTTAAATTGGAATGAGTCTAACAATGGCCAACAAGGCAATAGGCGATGATAAGAGAGATTATGGGTTATGGCAATGGGGCTCAACTTGATACTGTAGCAGGTTCACGTTATGAGGAAAATAATTGTTATATTTGGGGAAACAAAAATAATATATTAATTTGGAAAAGATTGGAGTATAATCACATGAGTGGAGTAGGTAGACACTAATAAAAATACATTATCTATAAAACATATATAATAATAAATTACATCTAATAAATAAACAAACAAATAAATCAATATAAATGAACAAATAAATAAATGAACATAAACGAACAATAATCGAATGGTTTATGAATGTAAATGAACGAACGAGACCTTGTTCGTGTTCGTTTATTTAACTAATCGAACAAAAAAATATGTTCGAGTTCGTTCGTTTAATTAAATAAACGAATATAAACAAACTTTTACTGAACGATTCACCGAATGTTCTGCTCATTTACACCCTTATTTTAGGGTTAGGGTTAAAAGCTCTCACTCATATTAGTGAGTTCTCAGGCTTTCGAAAGGCTCATTTAGGTCATTGTTGGACAATTATTTTAAGTTATTCTTTAAATTAGTTGTATTTGAACATAACCTTTTGCATGATTATTTTAGATGACTAAATTTCATCTAAATTATCATTTTAGGAGTTGGAAAGTTATTTTTTGAGATAAGTGGTTACTGCCATTTCTAAAATTTGTATTTTTTGATATTATGTATATATTATTTCTTCAAAGTGTTAAAATTTCCAACTTAATAATCTTTCAATATTGTGATTTAAAACTATTTTCCATTAAATTGATTTTCAATCAGAATAAGAGTTTTTATATTCATGTTCCATTTTCCTAAATATTTACTCTCTCCGTCCCATTTTAGTTGAAACGTATTTCTTTTTGGGATGTCCCAAAAACGTATTTATTTTTTGATATTATGTATATATTACTCCCTCCGTTCCATTGTTTAAAATTTTCTCTTTTAGAAAATTTTAAACAATCAATTTACTCCCTTATTCTCATTTAAACTCTCACTACACAAACCCAATAAAAAATATTTTTTTAATTTTCACTCAATCTTTCTCAACACAAAACTTGAAAACAGAATCTTTTCTTTTTTAAACATTATTTAAACTCTCATTACACAAAATCTAAAAAAAATTAATTTTAATTTCATGGGTAAAATTGAAAAAAATAACACAAATTACATATACCTTAATCTCCATGCCCAAAGAAATGTTTCAACTAAAATGGGACGGAGGGAGTATTTATTTACCTATCTATCTATTTATTTGAAGTCTACCTTATTTACACAACATATTGTGTTTGATTAATTAGGATCATGTATATTTTGATTGTGATGTTTTGCACTAAAAATCTATGACAATTGCAATACTTTGAATTTCTGTCTGAACTTTGTTTTAGTGGGTGTTGGTTCTGTACCCGTACTACTGGAAAATTATAGTTTCGAACCATTCTCATAGAGTATTTTATTCTGTTCTATTTCACAGTGTACTGTTTTTATTACTAGTTCTTCTAGTCGCTCAATCGATGGCGATTCTTAGTCAATTTGGACGTACAATGACTTAAGTATAGTCATATTGATCACCCCACCTACGTTGTTTTGAATTTCTGCCCTATTAATTCACTCTAAAATGCTCTATTCTAGTTAAATTACTTCTATTCACAAATATTACTTGCTCAGTTTTTATAATTGTTATTTCATTGATTATTTTCTGATTTTTCAAATATATATATATATATATATATATATATATATTGCGTGAGGTTTATGTTATTATTTTATAAGAATTACTCCTGTTTTATCCCTATATGTTTTTTATATTGTATTTCTGTTAACACAATCCTATACTTTCTAGGCATTCGTGTTCACCCCATTTTCAGCCCTTACATAGATAACAAGTAGTTTGAGTTAGCTAGCGAGGGAGTAACTACAAGACCAGCTGTGATTTGAGACTATTAGAAATATTTTTGTTAGTACTACTATTAGAAATTTATTCATGTTCAAAAAAATCTTCAAATTTCATTTTGTTCTTTAGAACTCTAAGATTTTATGAATTATATTTCAATGTCAAGGTCTATAGTTATTGTCAGAAGTTAAATTTTATAAGTTTGGATTATTATTTACAAAGTTTGGAATTATTTGGAATAGTGTAACTTTGCATGCTTATGCAAATCAAGGAAATGATGATGATGTCCTATTGCTCAGCAAGTAGGATAGGAGCGTTAGGCTCATTTTTCATTGGAATGCAGCAAATTAGGTGTCAAATAGGTGTTCCTCCGAATGTTGGTGTACAGAGTGGGAATGTTGAGAAGGCCTCAATGAATTTTTGAGGTTAGGACCTGACATATTTAATGGTGAAGGTAATATAAATGAAGCCAAGCATTGGCTTTCAAAGATGAAAAAATGTTTTGATCTTCTTCAGTATAATGATCAACATAAGGTTGGTGCTACAATTTTTGTTATAGAGGGTTGAGCTGAGGATTGGTTGTAGATTGTACGGCTTAAGAATTTAGAGGGGTTCACATAAGAACAATTCAAGCAAATCTTCAATGCTAAGTTATTCCCTAAAACCTATAAGATGCAAAAGATTTGAAAGTTCATGCAATTGACACAGGGAGATATGACTGTAGTGGAGTATATGAAAAAGTCCACCGACTTTTCATCTTATGCTCTAGACTTGATAGCTCATAAGAGTTCAAAGGCAATGAAATTCAAAATAGGACTTCAACAGCCCATTCAAAGCAAGGTTGCTCCACATAGGATTTCAAGAGGTAGTGGAGACTACAACTATAGTGGAAAAGGAGCTAGGCCCTTTTGTTAGGGATCTAAAGAGGAAAAATAGGGCTAAGGGATCTTCAAGTAAGCTATTTGGAAATTTAACAAAGAAACAAAATTCTACCCAAACCCATAATAGAGCTTTTATACACTAGGATGTTCCAGAGTGTGATTATTGTGGGAAATTCCATTTTGGTGAATGTCACTGAAATATTTGCAATTTTTTCTGTTGTGGCAAGAAAGACCATTTGATTGCTGATTATAAATAACCACAAATTATAAATCTTTACTAAAACTTTCAGGCAAAAGGTAATCCACCTACTTTAAAGAAGTAAGATGAGAAATGAGGTGCAGCTAATCCACACGTT